>OY743224.1:116912711-119312711 GCA_963555765.1 Orthonevra nobilis
GAAAATATCGACAAATAAGAAAAAGGCAAAAATCGTCTTTTTTAAGCATTTTTTGTGGACTATAGCCCATGATATTGAAATGCACTTTTTTCATGATTTTGAATTTTATCTAAACTGAGCTATGGATCTTAACAGCGGCTTCAAGCTGAGCACATATTCAGTAAAATCGAGAAAAACAACCGTTTTTTGAAGAAAATATCGACAAATAAGAAAAAGGCAAAAATCGTCTTTTTAAGCATTTTTTGTGGACTATAGCCCATGATATTGAAATGCACTTTTTTCATGATTTTGAATTTTATCTAAACTGAGCCACGGATCATAACAGCGGCTTCAAGCTGAGCACATATTCAGTAAAATCGAGAAAAACAACCGTTTTTTGAAGAAAATATCGACAAATAAGAAAAAGGCAAAAATCGTCTTTTTTAAGCATTTTTTGTGGACTATAGCCCATGATATTGAAATGCACTTTTTTCATGATTTTGAATTTTATCTAAACTGAGCTACGGATCTTAACAGCGGCTTCAAGCTGAGCACATATTCAGTAAAATCGAGAAAAACAACCATTTTTTGAAGAAAATATCGACAAATAAGAAAAAGGCAAAAATCGTCTTTTTTAAGCATTTTTTGTGGACTATAGCCCATGATATTGAAATGCACTTTTTTCATGATTTTGAATTTTATCTAAACTGAGCTATGGATCTTAACAGCGGCTTCAAGCTGAGCACATATTCAGTAAAATTGAGAAAAACAACCGTTTTTTGAAGAAAATATCGACAAATAAGAAAAAGGCAAAAATCGTCTTTTTTAAGCATTTTTTGTGGACTATAGCCCATGATATTGAAATGCACTTTTTTCATGATTTTGAATTTTATCTAAACTGAGCTATGGATCGTAACAGCGGCTTCAAGCTGAGCACATATTCAGTAAAATCGAGAAAAACAACCGTTTTTTGAAGAAAATATCGACAAATAAGAAAAAGGCAAAAATTGTCTTTTTTAAGCATTTTTTGTGGACTATAGCCCATGATATTGAAATGCACTTTTTTCATGATTTTGAATTTTATCTAAACTGAGCTATGGATCCTCACAGAGGCTTCAAGCTGAGCACATATTCAGCGATTTTAAGAAAAACAACCGTTTTTTGAAGAAAATATCGACAAATAAGAAAAAGGCAAAAATCGTCTTTTTTAAGCATTTTTTGTGGACTATAGCCCATGATATTGAAATGCACTTTTTTCATGATTTTGAATTTTATCTAAACTGAGCTATGGATCGTAACAGCGGCTTCAAGCTGAGCACATATTCAGTAAAATCGAGAAAAACAACCGTTTTTTGAAGAAAATATCGACAAATAAGAAAAAGGCAAAAATTGTCTTTTTTAAGCATTTTTTGTGGACTATAGCCCATGATATTGAAATGCACTTTTTTCATGATTTTGAATTTTATCTAAACTGAGCTATGGATCCTCACAGAGGCTTCAAGCTGAGCACATATTCAGCGATTTTAAGAAAAACAACCGTTTTTTGAGGGAAATATCGACAGAAAAGGATAAGGCAAAAATCGTCTTTTTTAAGCATTTTTTGTGGACTATAGCCCATGATATTGAAATGCACTTTTTTCATGATTTTGAATTTTATCTAAACTGAGCTATGGATCCTCACAGAGGCTTCAAGCTGAGCACATATTCAGTAAAATCGAGAAAAACAACTGTTTTTTGAAGAAGATATCGACAAATAAGAAAAAGGCAAAAATCGTCTTTTTTAAGCATTTTTTGTGGACTATAGCCCATGATATTGAAATGCACTTTTTTCATGATTTTGAATTTTATCTAAACTGAGCTATGGATCTTAACAGCGGCTTCAAGCTGAGCACATATTCAGTAAAATCGAGAAAAACAACCGTTTTTGAAGAAAATATCGACAAATAAGAAAAAGGCAAAAATCGTCTTTTTTAAGCATTTTTTGTGGACTATAGCCCATGATATTGAAATGCACTTTTTTCATGATTTTGAATTTTATCTAAACTGAGCTATGGATCTTAACAGCGGCTTCAAGCTGAGCACATATTCAGTAAAATCGAGAAAAACAACCGTTTTTTGAAGAAAATATCGACAAATAAGAAAAAGGCAAAAATCGTCTTTTTAAGCATTTTTTGTGGACTATAGCCCATGATATTGAAATGCACTTTTTTCATGATTTTGAATTTTATCTAAACTGAGCCACGGATCATAACAGCGGCTTCAAGCTGAGCACATATTCAGTAAAATCGAGAAAAACAACCGTTTTTTGAAGAAAATATCGACAAATAAGAAAAAGGCAAAAATCGTCTTTTTTAAGCATTTTTTGTGGACTATAGCCCATGATATTGAAATGCACTTTTTTCATGATTTTGAATTTTATCTAAACTGAGCTACGGATCTTAACAGCGGCTTCAAGCTGAGCACATATTCAGTAAAATCGAGAAAAACAACCATTTTTTGAAGAAAATATCGACAAATAAGAAAAAGGCAAAAATCGTCTTTTTTAAGCATTTTTTGTGGACTATAGCCCATGATATTGAAATGCACTTTTTTCATGATTTTGAATTTTATCTAAACTGAGCTATGGATCTTAACAGCGGCTTCAAGCTGAGCACATATTCAGTAAAATTGAGAAAAACAACCGTTTTTTGAAGAAAATATCGACAAATAAGAAAAAGGCAAAAATCGTCTTTTTTAAGCATTTTTTGTGGACTATAGCCCATGATATTGAAATGCACTTTTTTCATGATTTTGAATTTTATCTAAACTGAGCTATGGATCGTAACAGCGGCTTCAAGCTGAGCACATATTCAGTAAAATCGAGAAAAACAACCGTTTTTTGAAGAAAATATCGACAAATAAGAAAAAGGCAAAAATTGTCTTTTTTAAGCATTTTTTGTGGACTATAGCCCATGATATTGAAATGCACTTTTTTCATGATTTTGAATTTTATCTAAACTGAGCTATGGATCCTCACAGAGGCTTCAAGCTGAGCACATATTCAGCGATTTTAAGAAAAACAACCGTTTTTTGAAGAAAATATCGACAAATAAGAAAAAGGCAAAAATCGTCTTTTTTAAGCATTTTTTGTGGACTATAGCCCATGATATTGAAATGCACTTTTTTCATGATTTTGAATTTTATCTAAACTGAGCTATGGATCGTAACAGCGGCTTCAAGCTGAGCACATATTCAGTAAAATCGAGAAAAACAACCGTTTTTTGAAGAAAATATCGACAAATAAGAAAAAGGCAAAAATTGTCTTTTTTAAGCATTTTTTGTGGACTATAGCCCATGATATTGAAATGCACTTTTTTCATGATTTTGAATTTTATCTAAACTGAGCTATGGATCCTCACAGAGGCTTCAAGCTGAGCACATATTCAGCGATTTTAAGAAAAACAACCGTTTTTTGAGGGAAATATCGACAGAAAAGGATAAGGCAAAAATCGTCTTTTTTAAGCATTTTTTGTGGACTATAGCCCATGATATTGAAATGCACTTTTTTCATGATTTTGAATTTTATCTAAACTGAGCTACGGATCTTAACAGCGGCTTCAAGCTGAGCACATATTCAGTAAAATCGAGAAAAACAACCATTTTTTGAAGAAAATATCGACAAATAAGAAAAAGGCAAAAATCGTCTTTTTTAAGCATTTTTTGTGGACTATAGCCCATGATATTGAAATGCACTTTTTTCATGGTTTTGAATTTTATCTAAACTGAGCTATGGATCTTAACAGCGGCTTCAAGCTGAGCACATATTCAGTAAAATTGAGAAAAACAACCGTTTTTTGAAGAAAATATCGACAAATAAGAAAAAGGCAAAAATCGTCTTTTTTAAGCATTTTTTGTGGACTATAGCCCATGATATTGAAATGCACTTTTTTCATGATTTTGAATTTTATCTAAACTGAGCTATGGATCCTCACAGAGGCTTCAAGCTGAGCACATATTCAGCGATTTTAAGAAAAACAACCGTTTTTTGAAGAAAATATCGACAAATAAGAAAAAGGCAAAAATCGTCTTTTTTAAGCATTTTTTGTGGACTATAGCCCATGATATTGAAATGCACTTTTTTCATGATTTTGAATTTTATCTAAACTGAGCTATGGATCGTAACAGCGGCTTCAAGCTGAGCACATATTCAGTAAAATCGAGAAAAACAACCGTTTTTTGAAGAAAATATCGACAAATAAGAAAAAGGCAAAAATTGTCTTTTTTAAGCATTTTTTGTGGACTATAGCCCATGATATTGAAATGCACTTTTTTCATGATTTTGAATTTTATCTAAACTGAGCTATGGATCCTCACAGAGGCTTCAAGCTGAGCACATATTCAGCGATTTTAAGAAAAACAACCGTTTTTTGAAGAAAATATCGACAAATAAGAAAAAGGCAAAAATCGTCTTTTTTAAGCATTTTTTGTGGACTATAGCCCATGATATTGAAATGCACTTTTTTCATGATTTTGAATTTTATCTAAACTGAGCTATGGATCGTAACAGCGGCTTCAAGCTGAGCACATATTCAGTAAAATCGAGAAAAACAACCGTTTTTTGAAGAAAATATCGACAAATAAGAAAAAGGCAAAAATTGTCTTTTTTAAGCATTTTTTGTGGACTATAGCCCATGATATTGAAATGCACTTTTTTCATGATTTTGAATTTTATCTAAACTGAGCTATGGATCCTCACAGAGGCTTCAAGCTGAGCACATATTCAGCGATTTTAAGAAAAACAACCGTTTTTTGAAGAAAATATCGACAAATAAGAAAAAGGCAAAAATCGTCTTTTTTAAGCATTTTTTGTGGACTATAGCCCATGATATTGAAATGCACTTTTTTCATGATTTTGAATTTTATCTAAACTGAGCTATGGATCGTAACAGCGGCTTCAAGCTGAGCACATATTCAGTAAAATCGAGAAAAACAACCGTTTTTTGAAGAAAATATCGACAAATAAGAAAAAGGCAAAAATTGTCTTTTTTAAGCATTTTTTGTGGACTATAGCTCATGATATTGAAATGCACTTTTTTCATGATTTTGAATTTTATCTAAACTGAGCTATGGATCCTCACAGAGGCTTCAAGCTGAGCACATATTCAGCGATTTTAAGAAAAACAACCGTTTTTTGAAGAAAATATCGACAAATAAGAAAAAGGCAAAAATCGTCTTTTTTAAGCATTTTTTGTGGACTATAGCCCATGATATTGAAATGCACTTTTTTCATGATTTTGAATTTTATCTAAACTGAGCTATGGATCGTAACAGCGGCTTCAAGCTGAGCACATATTCAGTAAAATCGAGAAAAACAACCGTTTTTTGAAGAAAATATCGACAAATAAGAAAAAGGCAAAAATTGTCTTTTTTAAGCATTTTTTGTGGACTATAGCCCATGATATTGAAATGCACTTTTTTCATGATTTTGAATTTTATCTAAACTGAGCTATGGATCCTCACAGAGGCTTCAAGCTGAGCACATATTCAGCGATTTTAAGAAAAACAACCGTTTTTTGAAGAAAATATCGACAAATAAGAAAAAGGCAAAAATCGTCTTTTTTAAGCATTTTTTGTGGACTATAGCCCATGATATTGAAATGCACTTTTTTCATGATTTTGAATTTTATCTAAACTGAGCTATGGATCGTAACAGCGGCTTCAAGCTGAGCACATATTCAGTAAAATCGAGAAAAACAACCGTTTTTTGAAGAAAAAGGCAAAAATTGTCTTTTTTAAGCATTTTTTGTGGACTATAGCCCATGATATTGAAATGCACTTTTTTCATGATTTTGAATTTTATCTAAACTGAGCTATGGATCCTCACAGAGGCTTCAAGCTGAGCACATATTCAGCGATTTTAAGAAAAACAACCGTTTTTTGAAGAAAATATCGACAAATAAGAAAAAGGCAAAAATCGTCTTTTTTAAGCATTTTTTGTGGACTATAGCCCATGATATTGAAATGCACTTTTTTCATGATTTTGAATTTTATCTAAACTGAGCTATGGATCGTAACAGCGGCTTCAAGCTGAGCACATATTCAGTAAAATCGAGAAAAACAACCGTTTTTTGAAGAAAATATCGACAAATAAGAAAAAGGCAAAAATTGTCTTTTTTAAGCATTTTTTGTGGACTATAGCTCATGATATTGAAATGCACTTTTTTCATGATTTTGAATTTTATCTAAACTGAGCTATGGATCCTCACAGAGGCTTCAAGCTGAGCACATATTCAGCGATTTTAAGAAAAACAACCGTTTTTTGAAGAAAATATCGACAAATAAGAAAAAGGCAAAAATCGTCTTTTTTAAGCATTTTTTGTGGACTATAGCCCATGATATTGAAATGCACTTTTTTCATGATTTTGAATTTTATCTAAACTGAGCTATGGATCCTCACAGAGGCTTCAAGCTGAGCACATATTCAGCGATTTTAAGAAAAACAACCGTTTTTTGAAGAAAATATCGACAAATAAGAAAAAGGCAAAAATCGTCTTTTTTAAGCATTTTTTGTGGACTATAGCCCATGATATTGAAATGCACTTTTTTCATGATTTTGAATTTTATCTAAACTGAGCTATGGATCGTAACAGCGGCTTCAAGCTGAGCACATATTCAGTAAAATCGAGAAAAACAACCGTTTTTTGAAGAAAATATCGACAAATAAGAAAAAGGCAAAAATTGTCTTTTTTAAGCATTTTTTGTGGACTATAGCCCATGATATTGAAATGCACTTTTTTCATGATTTTGAATTTTATCTAAACTGAGCTATGGATCCTCACAGAGGCTTCAAGCTGAGCACATATTCAGCGATTTTAAGAAAAACAACCGTTTTTTGAAGAAAATATCGACAAATAAGAAAAAGGCAAAAATCGTCTTTTTTAAGCATTTTTTGTGGACTATAGCCCATGATATTGAAATGCACTTTTTTCATGATTTTGAATTTTATCTAAACTGAGCTATGGATCGTAACAGCGGCTTCAAGCTGAGCACATATTCAGTAAAATAAGAAAAAGGCAAAAATTGTCTTTTTTAAGCATTTTTTGTGGACTATAGCCCATGATATTGAAATGCACTTTTTTCATGATTTTGAATTTTATCTAAACTGAGCTATGGATCCTCACAGAGGCTTCAAGCTGAGCACATATTCAGCGATTTTAAGAAAAACAACCGTTTTTTGAAGAAAATATCGACAAATAAGAAAAAGGCAAAAATCGTCTTTTTTAAGCATTTTTTGTGGACTATAGCCCATGATATTGAAATGCACTTTTTTCATGATTTTGAATTTTATCTAAACTGAGCTATGGATCGTAACAGCGGCTTCAAGCTGAGCACATATTCAGTAAAATCGAGAAAAACAACCGTTTTTTGAAGAAAATATCGACAAATAAGAAAAAGGCAAAAATTGTCTTTTTTAAGCATTTTTTGTGGACTATAGCCCATGATATTGAAATGCACTTTTTTCATGATTTTGAATTTTATCTAAACTGAGCTACGGATCTTAACAGCGGCTTCAAGCTGAGCACATATTCAGTAAAATCGAGAAAAACAACCATTTTTTGAAGAAAATATCGACAAATAAGAAAAAGGCAAAAATCGTCTTTTTTAAGCATTTTTTGTGGACTATAGCCCATGATATTGAAATGCACTTTTTTCATGATTTTGAATTTTATCTAAACTGAGCTATGGATCTTAACAGCGGCTTCAAGCTGAGCACATATTCAGTAAAATTGAGAAAAACAACCGTTTTTTGAAGAAAATATCGACAAATAAGAAAAAGGCAAAAATCGTCTTTTTTAAGCATTTTTTGTGGACTATAGCCCATGATATTGAAATGCACTTTTTTCATGATTTTGAATTTTATCTAAACTGAGCTATGGATCCTCACAGAGGCTTCAAGCTGAGCACATATTCAGCGATTTTAAGAAAAACAACCGTTTTTTGAAGAAAATATCGACAAATAAGAAAAAGGCAAAAATCGTCTTTTTTAAGCATTTTTTGTGGACTATAGCCCATGATATTGAAATGCACTTTTTTCATGATTTTGAATTTTATCTAAACTGAGCTATGGATCGTAACAGCGGCTTCAAGCTGAGCACATATTCAGTAAAATCGAGAAAAACAACCGTTTTTTGAAGAAAATATCGACAAATAAGAAAAAGGCAAAAATTGTCTTTTTTAAGCATTTTTTGTGGACTATAGCCCATGATATTGAAATGCACTTTTTTCATGATTTTGAATTTTATCTAAACTGAGCTATGGATCCTCACAGAGGCTTCAAGCTGAGCACATATTCAGCGATTTTAAGAAAAACAACCGTTTTTTGAAGAAAATATCGACAAATAAGAAAAAGGCAAAAATCGTCTTTTTTAAGCATTTTTTGTGGACTATAGCCCATGATATTGAAATGCACTTTTTTCATGATTTTGAATTTTATCTAAACTGAGCTATGGATCGTAACAGCGGCTTCAAGCTGAGCACATATTCAGTAAAATCGAGAAAAACAACCGTTTTTTGAAGAAAATATCGACAAATAAGAAAAAGGCAAAAATTGTCTTTTTTAAGCATTTTTTGTGGACTATAGCCCATGATATTGAAATGCACTTTTTTCATGATTTTGAATTTTATCTAAACTGAGCTATGGATCCTCACAGAGGCTTCAAGCTGAGCACATATTCAGCGATTTTAAGAAAAACAACCGTTTTTTGAAGAAAATATCGACAAATAAGAAAAAGGCAAAAATCGTCTTTTTTAAGCATTTTTTGTGGACTATAGCCCATGATATTGAAATGCACTTTTTTCATGATTTTGAATTTTATCTAAACTGAGCTATGGATCGTAACAGCGGCTTCAAGCTGAGCACATATTCAGTAAAATCGAGAAAAACAACCGTTTTTTGAAGAAAATATCGACAAATAAGAAAAAGGCAAAAATTGTCTTTTTTAAGCATTTTTTGTGGACTATAGCTCATGATATTGAAATGCACTTTTTTCATGATTTTGAATTTTA
This sequence comes from Orthonevra nobilis, assembly GCA_963555765.1. Classification (NCBI taxonomy): domain Eukaryota; kingdom Metazoa; phylum Arthropoda; class Insecta; order Diptera; family Syrphidae; genus Orthonevra; species Orthonevra nobilis. The sequence goes on from OY743224.1 coordinate 116,921,736, forward strand.
TCTAAACTGAGCTATGGATCCTCACAGAGGCTTCAAGCTGAGCACATATTCAGCGATTTTAAGAAAAACAACCGTTTTTTGAAGAAAATATCGACAAATAAGAAAAAGGCAAAAATCGTCTTTTTTAAGCATTTTTTGTGGACTATAGCCCATGATATTGAAATGCACTTTTTTCATGATTTTGAATTTTATCTAAACTGAGCTATGGATCCTCACAGAGGCTTCAAGCTGAGCACATATTCAGTAAAATCGAGAAAAACAACCGTTTTTTGAAGAAAATATCGACAAATAAGAAAAAGGCAAAAATTGTCTTTTTTAAGCATTTTTTGTGGACTATAGCCCATGATATTGAAATGCACTTTTTTCATGATTTTGAATTTTATCTAAACTGAGCTATGGATCCTCACAGAGGCTTCAAGCTGAGCACATATTCAGCGATTTTAAGAAAAACAACCGTTTTTTGAGGGAAATATCGACAGAAAAGGAAAAGGCAAAAATCGTCTTTTTTAAGCATTTTTTGTGGACTATAGCCCATGATATTGAAATGCACTTTTTTCATGATTTTGAATTTTATCTAAACTGAGCTATGGATCGTAACAGCGGCTTCAAGCTGAGCACATATTCAGTAAAATCGAGAAAAACAACCGTTTTTTGAAGAAAATATCGACAAATAAGAAAAAGGCAAAAATTGTCTTTTTTAAGCATTTTTTGTGGACTATAGCCCATGATATTGAAATGCACTTTTTTCATGATTTTGAATTTTATCTAAACTGAGCTATGGATCGTAACAGCGGCTTCAAGCTGAGCACATATTCAGTAAAATCGAGAAAAACAACCGTTTTTTGAAGAAAATATCGACAAATAAGAAAAAGGCAAAAATCGTCTTTTTTAAGCATTTTTTGTGGACTATAGCCCATGATATTGAAATGCACTTTTTTCATGATTTTAACAGCGGCTTCAAGCTGAGCACATATTCAGTAAAATCGAGAAAAACAACCGTTTTTTGAAGAAAATATCGACAAATAAGAAAAAGGCAAAAATTGTCTTTTCTAAGCATTTTTTGTGGACTATAGCCCATGATATTGAAATGCACTTTTTTCATGATTTTGAATTTTATCTAAACTGAGCTATGGATCCTCACAGAGGCTTCAAGCTGAGCACATATTCAGCGATTTTAAGAAAAACAACCGTTTTTTGAGGGAAATATCGACAGAAAAGGAAAAGGCAAAAATCGTCTTTTTTAAGCATTTATTGTGGACTATAGCCCATGATATTGAAATGCACTTTTTTCATGATTTTGAATTTTATATAAACTGAGCTATGGATCTTAACAGCGGCTTCAAGCTGAGCACATATTCAGTAAAATCGAGAAAAACAACCGTTTTTTGAAGAAAATATCGACAAATAAGAAAAAGGCAAAAATCGTCTTTTTTAAGCATTTTTTGTGGACTATAGCCCATGATATTGAAATGCACTTTTTTCATGATTTTGAATTTTATCTAAACTGAGCTATGGATCTTAACAGCGGCTTCAAGCTGAGCACATATTCAGTAAAATCGAGACAAACAACCGTTTTTTGAAGAAAATATCGACAAATAAGAAAAAGGCAAAAATTGTCTTTTTTAAGCATTTTTTGTGGACTATAGCCCATGATATTGAAATGCACTTTTTTCATGATTTTGAATTTTATCTAAACTGAGCTATGGATCTTAACAGCGGCTTCAAGCTGAGCACATATTCAGTAAAATCGAGAAAAACAACCGTTTTTTGAAGAAAATATCGACAAATAAGAAAAAGGCAAAAATTGTCTTTTTTAAGCATTTTTTGTGGACTATAGCCCATGATATTGAAATGCACTTTTTTCATGATTTTGAATTTTATCTAAACTGAGCTATGGATCCTCATAGAGGCTTCAAGCTGAGCACATATTCAGCGATTTTAAGAAAAACAACCGTTTTTTGAGGGAAATATCGACAGAAAAGGAAAAGGCAAAAATCGTCTTTTTTAAGCATTTTTTGTGGACTATAGCCCATGATATTGAAATGCACTTTTTTCATGATTTTGAATTTTATCTAAACTGAGCTATGGATCTTAACAGCGGCTTCAAGCTGAGCACATATTCAGTAAAATCGAGAAAAACAACCGTTTTTTGAAGAAAATATCGACAAATAAGAAAAAGGCAAAATTGTCTTTTCTAAGCATTTTTTGTGGACTATAGCCCATGATATTGAAATGCACTTTTTTCATGATTTTGAATTTTATCTAAACTGAGCTACGGATCTTAACAGCGGCTTCAAGCTGAGCACATATTCAGTAAAATCGAGAAAAACAACCGTTTTTTGAAGAAAATATCGACAAATAAGAAAAAGGCAAAAATCGTCTTTTTTAAGCATTTTTTGTGGACTATAGCCCATGATATTGAAATGCACTTTTTTCATGATTTTGAATTTTATCTAAACTGAGCTACGGATCTTAACAGCGGCTTCAAGCTGAGCATATATTCAGTAAAATCGAGAAAAACAACCGTTTTTTGAGGGAAATATCGACAAAAAAGGAAAATGCAAAAATCGTCTTTTTTAAGCATTTTTTGTGGACTATAGCCCATGATATTGAAATGCACTTTTTTCATGATTTTGAGTTTTAACTAAACTGAGCTATGGATCTTAACAGAGGCTTCAAGCTGAGCATATATTCAGTAAAATCGAGAAAAACAACCGTTTTTTGAGGGAAATATCGACAAAAAAGGAAAATGCAAAAATCGTCTTTTTTAAGCATTTTTTGTAAACTATAGCCCATGATATTGAAATGCACTTTTTTCATGATTTTGAATTTTACCTAAACTGAGCTATGGATCCGCATCGTTGCTTCAAGCTGGGCACATATTCAGTGAATTTTAGAAAAACAACCGTTTTTTGAGGGAAATATCGACAAAAAGGAAAATGCAAAAATCGTCTTTTTTAAGCATTTTTTGTGGACTATAGCCCATGATATTGAAATGCACTTTTTTCATGATTTTGAATTCTATCTAAACTGAGCTATTGATCCTCACAGAGGCTTCAAGCTGAGCACATATTCAGCGATTTTAAGAAAAACAACCGTTTTTTGAGGGAAATATCGACAGAAAAGGAAAAGGCAAAAATCGTCTTTTTTAAGCATTTTTTGTGGACTATAGCCCATGATATTGAAATGCACTTTTTTCATGATTTTGAGTTTTAACTAAACTGAGCTATGGATCTTAACAGAGGCTTCAAGCTGAGCATATATTCAGTAAAATCGAGAAAAACAACCGTTTTTTGAGGGAAATATCGACAAAAAAGGAAAATGCAAAAATCGTCTTTTTTAAGCATTTTTTGTGGACTATAGCCCATGATATTGAAATGCACTTTTTTCATGATTTTGAATTTTACCTAAACTGAGCTATGGATCCGCATCGTTGCTTCAAGCTGGGCACATATTCAGTGAATTTTAGAAAAACAACCGTTTTTTGAGGGAAATATCGACAAAAAAGGAAAATGCAAAAATCGTCTTTTTTAAGCATTTTTTGTGGACTATAGCCCATGATATTGAAATGCACTTTTTTCATGATTTTAAGTTTTAACTAAACTGAGCTATGGGTCTTAACAGAGGCTTCAAGCTGAGCACATATTCAGTGAATTTTAGAAAAACAACCGTTTTTTGAGGGAAATATAGACAAAAAAGGAAAATGCAAAAATCGTCTTTTTTAAGCATTTTTTGTGGACTATAGCCCATGATATTGAAATGCACTTTTTTCATGATTTTGAGTTTTAACTAAACTGAGCTATGGATCTTAACAGAGGCTTCAAGCTGAGCATATATTCAGTAAAATCGAGAAAAACAACCGTTTTTTGAGGGAAATATCGACAAAAAAGGAAAATGCAAAAATCGTCTTTTTTAAGCATTTTTTGTGGACTATAGCCCATGATATTGAAATGCACTTTTTTCATGATTTTGAGTTTTAACTAAACTGAGCTATGGATCTTAACAGAAGCTTCAAGCTGAGCATATATTCAGTAAAATCGAGAAAAACAACCGTTTTTTGAGGGAAATATCGACAAAAAAGGAAAATGCAAAAATCGTCTTTTTTAAGCATTTTTTGTGGACTATAGCCCATGATATTGAAATGCACTTTTTTCATGATTTTGAATTTTATCTAAACTGAGCTATGGATCTTAACAGCGGCTTCAAGCTGAGCACATATTCAGTAAAATCGAGAAAAACAACCGTTTTTTGAAGAAAATATCGACAAATAAGAAAAAGGCAAAAATCGTCTTTTTTAAGCATTTTTTGTGGACTATAGCCCATGATATTGAAATGCACTTTTTTCATGATTTTGAATTTTATCTAAACTGAGCTATGGATCTTAACAGCGGCTTAAGGCTGAGCACATATTCAGCGATTTTAAGAAAAACAACCGTTTTTTGAGGGAAATATCGACAAAAAAGGAAAATGCAAAAATCGTCTTTTTTAAGCATTTTTTGTGGACTATAGCCCATGATATTGAAATGCACTTTTTTCATGATTTTGAATTTTACCTAAACTGAGCTATGGATCCGCATCGTTGCTTCAAGCTGGGCACATATTCAGTGAATTTTAGAAAAACAACCGTTTTTTGAGGGAAATATCGACAAAAAAGGAAAATGCAAAAATCGTCTTTTTTAAGCATTTTTTGTGGACTATAGCCCATGATATTGAAATGCACTTTTTTCATGATTTTAAGTTTTAACTAAACTGAGCTATGGGTCTTAACAGAGGCTTCAAGCTGAGCACATATTCAGTGAATTTTAGAAAAACAACCGTTTTTTGAGGGAAATATCGACAAAAAAGGAAAATGCAAAAATCGTCTTTTTTAAGCATTTTTTGTGGACTATAGCCCATGATATTGAAATGCACTTTTTTCATGATTTTGAGTTTTAACTAAACTGAGCTATGGATCTTAACAGAGGCTTCAAGCTGAGCATATATTCAGTAAAATCGAGAAAAACAACCGTTTTTTGAGGGAAATATCGACAAAAAAGGAAAATGCAAAAATCGTCTTTTTTAAGCATTTTTTGTGGACTATAGCCCATGATATTGAAATGCACTTTTTTCATGATTTTGAGTTTTAACTAAACTGAGCTATGGATCTTAACAGAAGCTTCAAGCTGAGCATATATTCAGTAAAATCGAGAAAAACAACCGTTTTTTGAGGGAAATATCGACAAAAAAGGAAAATGCAAAAATCGTCTTTTTTAAGCATTTTTTGTGGACTATAGCCCATGATATTGAAATGCACTTTTTTCATGATTTTGAATTTTATCTAAACTGAGCTATGGATCTTAACAGCGGCTTCAAGCTGAGCACATATTCAGTAAAATCGAGAAAAACAACCGTTTTTTGAAGAAAATATCGACAAATAAGAAAAAGGCAAAAATCGTCTTTTTTAAGCATTTTTTGTGGACTATAGCCCATGATATTGAAATGCACTTTTTTCATGATTTTGAATTTTATCTAAACTGAGCTATGGATCTTAACAGCGGCTTCAAGCTGAGCACATATTCAGTAAAATCGAGAAAAACAACCGTTTTTTGAAGAAAATATCGACAAATAAGAAAAAGGCAAAAATCGTCTTTTTTAAGCATTTTTTGTGGACTATAGCCCATGATATTGAAATGCACTTTTTTCATGATTTTAACAGCGGCTTCAAGCTGAGCACATATTCAGTAAAATCGAGAAAAACAACCGTTTTTTGAAGAAAATATCGACAAATAAGAAAAAGGCAAAAATTGTCTTTTTTAAGCATTTTTTGTGGACTATAGCCCATGATATTGAAATGCACTTTTTTCATGATTTTGAATTTTATCTAAACTGAGCTATGGATCTTAACAGCGGCTTCAAGCTGAGCACATATTCAGTAAAATCGAGAAAAACAACCGTTTTTTGAAGAAAATATCGACAAATAAGAAAAAGGCAAAAATTGTCTTTTTTAAGCATTTTTTGTGGACTATAGCCCATGATATTGAAATGCACTTTTTTCATGATTTTGAATTTTACCTAAACTGAGCTATGGATCCGCATCGTTGCTTCAAGCTGGGCACATATTCAGTGAATTTTAGAAAAACAACCGTTTTTTGAGGGAAATATCGACAAAAAAGGAAAATGCAAAAATCGTCTTTTTTAAGCATTTTTTTGTGGACTATAGCCCATGATATTGAAATGCACTTTTTTCATGATTTTGAGTTTTAACTAAACTGAGCTATGGATCTTAACAGCGGCTTCAAGCTGAGCACATATTCAGTAAAATCGAGAAAAACAACCGTTTTTTGAAGAAAATATCGACAAATAAGAAAAAGGCAAAAATTGTCTTTTTTAAGCATTTTTTGTGGACTATAGCCCATGATATTGAAATGCACTTTTTTCATGATTTTGAATTTTACCTAAACTGAGCTATGGATCCGCATCGTTGCTTCAAGCTGGGCACATATTCAGTGAATTTTAGAAAAACAACCGTTTTTTGAGGGAAATATCGACAAAAAAGGAAAATGCAAAAATCGTCTTTTTTAAGCATTTTTTTGTGGACTATAGCCCATGATATTGAAATGCACTTTTTTCATGATTTTGAGTTTTAACTAAACTGAGCTATGGATCTTAACAGAAGCTTCAAGCTGAGCATATATTCAGTAAAATCGAGAAAAACAACCGTTTTTTGAGGGAAATATCGACAAAAAAGGAAAATGCAAAAATCGTCTTTTTTAAGCATTTTTTGTGGACTATAGCCCATGATATTGAAATGCACTTTTTTCATGATTTTGAGTTTTAACTAAACTGAGCTATGGATCTTAACAGAGGCTTCAAGCTGAGCATATATTCAGTAAAATCGAGAAAAACAACCGTTTTTTGAGGGAAATATCGACAAAAAAGGAAAATGCAAAAATCGTCTTTTTTAAGCATTTTTTTGTGGACTATAGCCCATGATATTGAAATGCACTTTTTTCATGATTTTGAGTTTTAACTAAACTGAGCTATGGATCTTAACAGAAGCTTCAAGCTGAGCATATATTCAGTAAAATCGAGAAAAACAACCGTTTTTTGAGGGAAATATCGACAAAAAAGGAAAATGCAAAAATCGTCTTTTTTAAGCATTTTTTGTGGACTATAGCCCATGATATTGAAATGCACTTTTTTCATGATTTTGAATTTTACCTAAACTGAGCTATGGATCCGCATCGTTGCTTCAAGCTGGGCACATATTCAGTGAATTTTAGAAAAACAACCGTTTTTTGAGGGAAATATCGACAAAAAAGAAAATGCAAAAATCGTCTTTTTTAAGCATTTTTTGTGGACTATAGCCCATGATATTGAAATGCACTTTTTTCATGATTTTGAGTTTTAACTAAACTGAGCTATGGATCTTAACAGAAGCTTCAAGCTGAGCATATATTCAGTAAAATCGAGAAAAACAACCGTTTTTTGAGGGAAATATCGACAAAAAAGGAAAATGCAAAAATCGTCTTTTTTAAGCATTTTTTGTGGACTATAGCCCATGATATTGAAATGCACTTTTTTCATGATTTTGGATTTTAACTAAATCTTAACAGAGGCTTCAAGCTGAACACATATTCAGTAAAATCAAGAAAAACAACCGTTTTTTGGAGGAAATATCGACGAATCAGAAAAAGGCAAAAATCGTCTTTTTTAAGCATTTTTTGTGGACTGTCTATGACTGCATCAATTATTTGATAGAAAGCCTGTCTAGTTTGGAAGGCTCAGGCGGTATGTGGAAACAGTTTTGCTGTTTAAAAACCAAACCTCTAAGTAAACACCCTCTAGAAGCATTTTATGCTAAATTCGTTTAATAAATGCGACAACAAAAGAAACTTCGACAACCAGAGAGTTGTAAGGGTTACTATGAGCTGCGAAAATTGCTCTAATGTGATAGTGTAGACAAATGTCGGGTACTTTCCGGAAACTTTGAACTTCTAGCCCTTAATCCTTTTGTGAAAAAAAGAGCAATTCGTAGTTAAATCTCTCGGTCGCATCTCAGTGTTTCTTTCCTTTCACTACCGTCCTATTATCCAGAAAGCAAATGGAAAAAATTAGCTACCAATTCTAAATGGAAAAAATTAGCTACCAATTCTAAGGACAAAAAATAAACACCACTTAAGTATTTCGAAGTTTATATTTTAAATTCTTTTAACCATTACATTATATAAAAAAATTAAAGACAAATATTTGTTTACCCCCGCAAACCGAACTAGGCTTTAGCGCTGTACTTGTAATGCAATTCCATGCAGTCGGTGTTTGAAATATTAATCCATCCATTGGGAGTCATGTGATACACCCTAACAATGCCACCAGAGTAGGCATCCCTGAAGGTTGCATGGTAAATGGCACGTCGACCGAGCTCTTGTGCGTCCTCATCTTTCAAGTCCCACTTGTAGCCCGAGTCCAAGACACCATATGCATATACCGAACCGCTTCCAACTGAGAACACATTGCCAGGAGTACGGGATCCTTCGGAATCGACGTAATACAGACCAGGACCTCGCTTGTCATACCCAGCCATCATCATTCCCATACTCAGACCCATTCCCTTGTATTCATGGGCGATGTTCGCCATGATTTTACTCGCTGCTGCCACAGAAATTCTCTCCTTGTTGCGCAGTTCGTGCAGCCGACATTCCTTTGCCAAAACACGATCCCAGTACACACAATCGGCGGCACCACCAGCAAGGGTTCCTACAAATTTATGTACATTTGAAATAACTTAAGCTGAATCTAGGAAATGCGACACTTACCCAAGAGGTATTGGTTGATTTCGACAATCTTCTTCATTGTTTGCGAACCGATGAACTGGCCACCGGTGGCACGAGAATCCACCGCTAGAATCACTCCACCTTGATATCGGAAACCCAGTGTGGTTGTGCCATGGTCAAAATCAATCTTAATGCCAGATTTCTCGCCATGGGCTTGAATTTTTTGAAGATTTTCACACGGCTAAGACGAAAGAATTAAATTAACAAAGAAACGAGTAAAAAGAGTCGACTCACGTTCTCGTACGGCGGTGCGGCGAGGGAGTAGGCATTCTCGAAATTACAAGCAGACTGGGACATCTGACGTTCGAAATCTATTGGCGAAAATGTGCTCATTTTCATATACGGAGCGTCCGATAATCCACAGATTTCAGCAAGTGCCATTTTTTTTCCGGTAATTTATCAAAAGAATGTGAGAAGTTTTCTAAATAACACCGACAAATGACGATGACAAATGAATTTTGCAATGATCTGAAGTTGGTGGCGGCTTCAAATGACTGACGTTTACAGCGGTTGGGTGATGGTGGTGAATATTTCTGTGGTAGAATAAGTCTGTTCGTGTTCCAATTCAAATTAAAGATTAGTGAACGAATAGAAATGAAGGAATTATCTCAACAACGGTAACTTCCAACGGAAGGTATGGTTCAACAACCATTTATAATTCCACGAGATATAAATATTGATTGGCATAACCTATTGGATATACACAGAAATAACCTTAAAATTGATTGAGATCGAAAATCAGTGTTGACAATTTGTAAATGCACCACCCGCATAACAAGAGCGTCAAGAACTTCGGTAGATGATTTTAAAACGGATTCAAAACCTGCCACAGCTGAAGTGAATCTGAAACCATCCGGATAAACTTCCAATTCAAACTAATATCTCGGGGTAAGGCAGAAGTTAAGGAATTTAATTTTATTAAGTTCAAGACCTCATTGTTTATAAACCGCCTACAGAACAATTACGAATTAAGGCAGATTATTAAGAGCGGAGATCTCAATGTGATAGGAAGTGTATTCAACAACAAAGTAGGGAATTTAATAAGCATTTTTTTGCCAAAATAAATTAGTAAAAAATTCAGCAAATATCTGGGTAAATAAAAAACTCGTAACGATTAAACAGGATATAATCTCTAAATTTCAAGCGTTCAAATTCATCAATAACGAAGTTTGCTGGAGTAAATACTGTAATGCCAGGAACCAGTATAAACGTGAGCTGAAAAGAGCTAGTAATTATTACAGAAAAAGCAACAGGCTCGGGACCAAAAGTCAATGTGGAGGGCAATCAAAGAACATGTCCTTAAAAAAGGGGCAACAAAAATAATGTTTGATTGAACCAGTGTGGAGAATAATAAGAATATAGCTGAAGAGTTTAATAAATATTTTGTGTACAGCATTGCAGAGATAAGTGAATCGATCCCATAAGCACAACTCATTCCCCAACCTGACTATAAGAATGCGATATTTAAATTCATAAATATAACAGGCATAAAAAATGTCCTCAAAATATTGACCAGAAAACGAGACTTCAATCAAATAAATACAAAGATGATTCTCGACGCAATCAATATAATAGGACCATTGTTAGTGCGGTTAATTAATCTTTCTAAGAGCTATCCCAGAATCGTGCAAAGAATCAATAGTCACTCCCACCGCAAAAATAAGAGGGACCAACAAATACGAGAACTTTCGACAAATTAACGCACTTCCTATATGTATAGTATATGAAAAAGTATTATAGAAAAAAATTAAAACACAAATCGATGGCTACTTTGAAAGAAAAAACCTTTTCATGGACATTCAATCTGGATCCCATGCGAGTCAGCCAACCATGGGTTTTTTGTGAGTTGAAAGTAATAAAACGCCGCAGGAAACTATGTCGTTGCTGTCTTCCTTGATTTCGAAACAATCGACAGGGGTATTCTTTTGAAAATCTATATAGATATGGTTTCAGAGCTGGAGTGGTTCAGGTCATTCCTCAACGGAAGAACTAAAAAAACTACATTGGACTTCCGCAAGGCTCAGTGCTTGGGGCTCTACTATTTTTTATATACATAAATGACATAAAAAATGAGCTTATCTATTCACAAATAGCTTTATTTGTTGATGATACCCTCCCCTTTTTAACAGGGAAGAACTTAGATGAGTGTTTAGCACAAATACAAGAAGACCTATCAAGGTTAAGTAAAGGTGATCTGCTACACGGCCATTATCCGGCCTGTCCTTGCCTATGGACAATGGTTCCTGTTTGGTTCGACGTTGGAACAAGCTAAATGGAAAAGATTCGGGTTTACGAGAGACGATGCCTTAGGGCTCGTCTCCATTTATAAAGAACTCCAGAGTCTGAGTACAAAAAATTCTATAGTAATGAAGTCCTGTACAACGGGGGCAAACCTGGTCAGAGTGGATATCTTTCTGGTAAAGCTTATTCGAAGTCCTATTGCAAGAGCAATGACTTCGAACAGCAATTTGATCTCCGGGGGCTTTTTACCCCAATGATATGTACCATGAGACTGTGCGCCTTAACGGCCTTATTCCCCCTAAAGCGTTTCTCTATCTCGATGGAAAAGGTCTGGTTAATCTTTTCACGTTGGTCGAAAAGCTGTGGACGAACGAGTCAACTACGACCAAGACGTCGCATGTAGCTCAACGGAGACTCTGCGGTTCAGTAAGGAGGTATCAGACCGCGACAGAACTGATGTCGTAAGGCAAAATAACAAATTTTGGTGTTTGGACGAGGAGTAAAACTCTGTCGTCTAGTATAAATCATTGGTGCCCTTCAGGAAAAGCATAAATAGCAAGTCCTGTCAGCCTTGGCTGGCTAACATATGTTTTAGTTAGTTTAAGTAGTTAGATTACGTTCTTTAGCTTATAGATTAGTTTTTAGTTATGATGTTAGGTTAGTTTGTAGGTCTAGTGCAAGCTTATTTTATGTTATGCAAATGACGAAAAGTTTAACTTTGTGCATCCCTGATGCATTTGTGCACGCAAGGAATGTCATTCTTTCCCTTCTTACTTTTCGAACTGGAGTTGAGGCTTCTTTAAAAGAAACCAGTGTTTTGTTCGGCAACATCCTGTAAAATAAGCCAGATTCGTATGCATTGTAAATCTGATCTGCAGCCAAGTTAAGTTCCTATATTTTTGTTTTTTATTAACTTCCCATCAGGAAGTTCTTGTTTAATTTTTGTAAGAACGGCTGAACAAGTTCATGATTATTCTATAATTTTCGAATATCGAAATTTCGAATACCATGTCGTTTATTTATATTTCACAATCCATCCATTGCTGAATACAAAATCAAAAGGAGAGAATGCAAATAGAAAATGGGAAGTTGCACAAATCGAGGTAGATTTTTGGAAATGTTGCACTTATAGAGTCAAGACGTGCTACAAATTTAGTGTTGCGAAAATCGAGAAGTTGCACGAATCGACGGTTGCGTAAATCGAGTTTATACTTTATTATTTAATGCCATGCTGCGTAAGCAGTTCATTTTAGAATTTATGAACTTAGTTTCGACTTGCGACTTATGTTATTTAATTTTATATTTTTGTGTCATTATTTAGGCATTAAAAAAGTGTAAATTGTCTTGCGCTAGTTGTCAAGTAACAACCATTCATAGAGGAGCATCCATTTCGTGGTTTCAAAAGTATATAAAACATTTAAGATTTAGATTTTCGATACATATTTTTTTTTCAATATAGTGTTTGGATTCTGCCATTACTTAGGGAATTAATTACGAAAACATTATCTTTTGCATAACCTCAGGAAAAGTATATTATTGTATACAGTGTTGTGTGAGTGGTAGCACCGCCGTGTTGAAACCACATGTCACATCAATATCTTCGATTTGAGAGCAAAAAACATTGCTTAAGACTTAGTTATAGTGACGGTTACACTTTTTTTTATTTTCGAAGACACATGTCACACAGGTAAGTGTGTGCTTACTTCCTCACATGCGAAAACTTTGTTTTTTAACTTAGCAATCGATTAAAAAATTAGCTCCGTCTCTGAAGAAAATGCTTTGCCAAAATTTGTCAACGAACCGGTGATATTCATGACAAAATCGGCGAAACGTACCTATTTCAGAGGCTCGCACGACATTTTCTTTCGACGAAAGTGATTGAAGTAATGATAATCGCATGTTTCTGGTGGTTCCCAAGTCCTTAAAAAAATAGTTTATACCTCCACAAAAATAAACAAAAAGGTAATCAGAGCCTCCGGCAAGATTCTTAGTCTTAAGAAATTTGACCAACATGATTCCTGCACATACATATCCTTCAGTTGCACAATGGTGCAACGAGCTTAACAACCGATGCTGGATCTCATTTCTCTTGAACAACGTTCCCTACCAGAAGGTAGACCATCTAATAGTAAAAGGAACGAGTTGACATTTCGAGAGCAAAGCTTGAGAACTACCAAACGACGTCGACCATGGACCAGACCTGAATCGTCAGACCAAACAACAGTCTTTTGTCACCACCAATGCTCAACGCAAAAGGTTATGGCGTCCGTATTTTGGGAATTGATAATTTATCGGGAAATGGAGCACGGCACGCGAAAAACAAACACAGGGTAAACTACCTAGTGACCGACACGTTTAAGAGAATTTTTGAGTTTGAAAATTCAGAACTTTTTGTGCGCTGCATGGATCTTTATGGTTTGCATTTAATATTTAAATCTAAGACATACCTTGTTAGGCTATGAAAGAAGTATATATTTATGCAAGACCAACAATACCATTTTTTTAGTTATTGACATCATATTAGTTATAGCCAAAAGTATTAGTGATAGACACTTCTTTTTCTAACACGTTAGATTTACAAACCATTAATTTTTGGATTGTTTTAAATAAGTAGAACAAAATACAAATGATAATGATTATAATAATAATTAAAAAAAAAAAAAAACTAAACAAGCAATAAAAAAGATTTCAACTAGTTTCGAATTATTTCAAAATGAAAATTACATTCAAGATTTAATGAAATTTGTGAGTATATGTTAGTTTACCAGTTTAAACATTATTATTGATGTAGGAAAGTATTTAATTAATGTGGGATAAGGTTATTTACAAGTTGTGTAAATAAAAGTTTTGATTTTTTGTCAGTTTTGGCTGCAGCACATGAAACATGAAAGTTCCGGAAAGTGCATTTATTACACTCAATTGCAATATCGATTGCAGTTTTATTTCTTACGCAAATATCAATTGTTTTTGAGGTGTAGTCATCATCGGCGGTTACGTGAATTGAAGTATTTTTCGCCAGGCATTTTAAAAAATCTATCGCATTCGGTGAAGACCACATGCCTGAATCCATTCTGCATTGTTTCTTGTTTTATCTTCCTATCCAAAACATTTTTAGAAGAGGCCAAACATGCAACATGCCAGCTTTTCTGGATTTTCACGCCTTCAATATAAAACAGCCTTTTGTCATCCATTTTTAATGCGCTAAAATGCTGCGACATCAGGAGGTTATAAGGTCCGTGTAGAATTTGAATAAAGGCAAACTACAATTATATTTAGTTCTGGGCAAGGCTCCGATAGACTGTAAGTTAAATGACTTTTATGGACGTCCACATATAATAATATAGGAAACTTAGTTCCATTTTTCACCAAAGATGGATACAATATAGTTTTTATATATTCAAAAAAAAATCCAGTGTCATCCAACCACTTTCTCCTGATGAAATGCCCCAGTCTTTTAGTACTGAATTCCTAACTTCAAAATGAATTCTTAAATACGGATAGATTATCATATAGAAGGGTTATCATTCCAGATGCCGAAAAAGTGAACATCACTGTAAGGTTCTCCTTAGCAGCGCCTTTTTCTGTTTCACAGACATTTTTTGCTCCTTTTGGACCCAATACCTTACTTCCAAGATATCAGTGTTGCCGGTTTTTAAGAGTTATGCCTTAATTTACTCGCAAATCATTTTCTGAAACAGTGGAAGATGCAATCGTCACAGCTTCAGGTATTCTCTGAGCTATTTCATCTGCGGTCAGTATGGTTTTCTTTCCGTATGTGGATTTTTGCACCTTCCCTGTGGAACAGTTTATAAGAGTTATGCGAGGAACGTAAAATTTAGTTGCAGCCATTTTTTTTTAGATTCCCCCATTAGCTCCGTCTGAAGCTTTAAGCAAATCTTCTTCTTTATATTGCTTTTGTTTTGGCATATTCAGGCAAAAATATGGCAAATTAATGGTTTATAAGCAAACAAAGAAAGTGATTTAAAAAAAAAAGTGCAAGACGGAAAAAGTTGATGGAGTCCATAACTAATGTTAACAAAAAAGTGCAGTCCCGCCAGTAATAGACATTCGTGTCAGTCACTGGATTTTTTGAACATTACATTTTAGTTATAAACACCCCCGTTAAATTAAGTTATTTCATTATTTTAAGAAAAACAAACTAACAAAAAAATCCACCAATTAATGTTTTAAAATAAAACACCCTATCCACATTTGTACAAGCCGCTAATATATATTTTAAATTATAATTTATACTCACTTGTTTCTTAAGGAATTACTAAGTTTTCATCAATCTACAGAGTTTTTAAACTTACTGCTTTGATCACAAAAAAACGGATGACTACAAAAATTCAAGTGAATTCCTGCCTTATGACATTTGAATGCCTGAAAACATTAAAATAGTTTCAGTAGTTTAAATACGTTAAGATACGTTTAAAAAACAAAAGGAATAAAGTCCATAAGAGGTGTGTTAAAAAATGGATACTTGTATTACAAACTGGCAGTTTCGTGATGCAGATTTCGTGTTAAAAAAAGTTAAAAAAGTCCTGTTACCAAGTTTTCTTTCTTAAGACATATATTTATAATTTAAATACAAAAAAAAAAGAAAATCATATTTGAAGCTTAAAGCGGCCGCATAGATTAGTTTATAAATAAATATTCATCATAAGTAAGTAGATTTAAGCATTTTTTGTCTAACAAGTTAGTTAATGAATTAGTGAATAACAATGCACTTAATTAGACCGACTTCAAGTATGATGCACATTGCAAATATATTACATGGTATCATGGTAAGGTGGAACTCTAAATAAAAATCTTCATAAGCAGAGCTCAAACTACCATTTATTCATATTATAAATATCGTTATCTTTTTTCACAAAATTCTAATCCCAAGAATGTTTACAGTCATGCCGGGTATAACCGCGACTCTGGCAACGCTGACCGAGAGCGAGAAAAGAGCAAAACTCTCTTCACTTTGAAACCAGATCTAGGTTTGGACTGACAACTTAAACCTGCTTTAATTATTATATAAGTTCAAGCCGTGCAATGGGCGTGTGTGTGTGTGTGTGTGCAGACACAGGTGAGTTCAGGTGAATGAGAGACACGACCTAAAGAGAGTCAACCTAAAAAGAGAACTGAAGACACCTTGTTGGATTCTCACGAAAAATTCAGCGATCAGTTGAGTTTGAATTCTTTATTAATGCTGATCGTTTTGTCGTCGTGTTCGCGTCCGCTTCTTATTATTATTCGTTTCCTTTCCATTTTACTTTCAATTGTTGGAATTGGCTTCTAGACGAGGCCAAAACATTGGCAGGTAGTTTTGTGGCATTTCATACCACACTCGCTCACCTGGCAGTAGATCCACATGATAACCTTCTTCATCCTGTTTGGGCCTTAATAACGTAATTCTTTATGCGAAAGGCTTCAAAGATGACGAGGGAGTCTTTCGCAAGATGGCTGCAACTCGCATACGGTCGGTAATAATAAGGATGTCGCTGTGTGCTCCCTCAGGATCCCTTGTTGCCTTCATCTAGTGTGACGAAAGATGTGATTAAAATAGTTTTGATATATTTTCAATCAATCAAAAAGTGTCCCCGAAATAAGAGTATAAACGAAAAATTGGATAAATATGTGCGTATCCGTATGTGTTTAATTTGCATAAAAGTTGAAATAAAAAAAAATAAAAGGAAAAAAAAAAGAATTAAAAAATTGCAAATTCGTGTCTTGTTGTGAAGCATTTATTGCTTACTCTCGGAATCCATTATTCGCGTCGAGTGTGTGCGTGTTGGTGTAATTGATAGTATCTTCACGTTTTGCGCGCTTGGATTAAGCGGCGTCGAAGAAGCCCGCGACATGGACGTTTATATATTTCATTTATGGATATTATTGTTATGATAAGATAAAAGGTGAGTAAGAAGTCCAATATACTATGTATTAATGTTCTCAGAACCTTCATCGACTTCTTTTGAGTATCACTTTTTTATGGCTTTATCGTTGTCGTTAATTTGAAATTCTTGTTGGCAAAATGATTGTTTTTAAATTACAGCCAAATATCTAATTAGTGGACAGATGTTAAGACTAATCTGTGATGCCTATCTGGAAGGAATAAAATTTGATTTTATTGCCAAAAGGTTACAGTAGGTATACATTGGATATTCCTTGTCAAATTAAAGTTCGTGTTTTTTTTTTGGAAACCTTTGGATAAGATCAAATTAATTTTATTGTTCCAAAAATAATTATAATAACGCAGGATATTGTATTGTGCCTTTAGCAGAAGAATGTTCATGTTCTTTAAAATAAAAAAAAAACAACATAACATAATTTTGGCGCCAGCTTAGGCTTTCAAAATGAAGTTTGTTCTTTTTTGAGTTGCCTTAAAGAATCAAGTTTATCTTTATTTTTTGTCCATAGCACTGTTTGTGTGTTCATATGTAACAAACATCAAGTGAACTTACTAAATAAACGTTTCCAAATTCACTCAATACACACTGCAGTTCAAAAGTTTGAGGCCTACCAAAATAATCGTGCATTTTAAATAAGAGACCTAGTCTAGGATTTGAACCTGGCACAGATCAATGGATGGATTTAAATAAGAGACCTAGTCTAGGATTTGAACCTGGCACAGATCAATGGATCGCAGATGTTAAATCTACTATTCGAATCTCGCTAAGTCACTTTTTCTGTTAAAACAAAATTTAAGGCTAGTGATTACTCTATCAGCTTGGCATGCTGGAGTTCCCAGTTCGTGTAGTCAAAATAATGGTTTGGGAAGTTGACATTAATAGAGCCAAAGTTTTGAAGGCATAACGTTAACATGAGAGTAATGAAGCTATCTGTCGAAAAGCAGGTCAACTAATGGAAAATAAAATACTGCGAATTAGCCGAATACAAATAAGTCGATTCTCCGCCTATGTTCGAACACCAATCATTTCTGAATCGGAACGGAAATCCATCTTAATTTCAGACCACAACACAATCTTATTATTCTTCTCATAATCCTTCTGCTTGCTCTATGCAAATAGATTTTAAGGGAAGTCAGATACTGATTTGTTTGTTTAAAAACGTGTTAAAACCCCGCTTTTGTAATTGATTTAGAAGTGTAAAATTAATATAATGAATTCTAGTTGTTGATTAAGGACCAATTTATGGTTCCTTATATGAATCGTTTTTGCAAGGGCTTCCATAATAAGAACTTACTCTTAATTCTTACCATCTTGAGTAAGCGTTTAAAATGGGACAAGTCCGGGAATCGCAATAGAAGATCGTTTCTCCCATCATTACCCACCTAAAAGAAAGCAACCCAAACCATTGAACTTCCCGCTCAACCCAAAAGTCTCAAGGGTAAATTATGGTCAGGAAAGCCTTCACAAATATACTACAGGATCGACTAATAGTAACAACAAACAGACGTTGTAGACAAAAAAAAGACGTTAAAAAAAACACTAAACTTGACATGTTGGACCATTTGGTGTCCTCCTGCTGCGACCACAAAATAAGCATTTATGGTTAGAATGAGTTATGTGGTTCCTGCCGTCTACCGTCTAGCACGGAAGCAGTTATAACAAAAATTTTAACTAAATGTGAATGTGATTCCACTTAAGAGTGTTAGATTTTGTATTTCCTTCGAACACTGGAGTTGCCTTAAACTTCTGTCCAGCAGAGTATGTAGACCATCAAAAGGTTCAATGAAGAAAGGCGTTACTTAGCTGAAGTTGTAGTTTCCCGTGATCTCATAAAAAATGTGATTTCTAAAAACCAAGCTAGCTTGTGAATGTTTCAGTGGATGACCTTGTTTTTGAATATGATTTTATTCCGATCACTTAAGATGGGACTGCTTTGAATTCTGACTGAATTCTGGTGAATAAACTGCTCCTAAGAATCTTTTCTAATTTTTGTGGCAGTGCGGATACCACGTAAAATTAAAAGGATGTTAAGTCCGTATCACGAATTGTAGGATCCTTTACTTACTTCAAACGAGGGCGATGTATTCCTGAATGAAACTGGGCCTTAATTTCAGACAGCTCGATCATTTGAAACTAAAGCTTATAGTAAAAGATCCGGCAGCTGCTTCAGTTATATTGTTTCTATAAACGGTACCACATATTTACTTGAAAAACAGGCTGTGTTTATACAGGTGCATTTTCTATTTTTGGTAAAACAGGACCAAAAAGAAAACAAGACCTTTTCAAAAATGTTCGTATCATTGGCCGATCGGTATTGTGGAAGTTTGTGACGAAAAAAAAAACATAAATAAATACAAAAACTTACAACACAATTATTTTACGAGCTCTGAATCAAAACTGATTCTTCTTTGTTGGAATTCATTAAAGCAGGAAATTTGCCGAACTATGCAACAGATTTCTCTTGTATGAAATTAAAACCCGAGGATTCCATTTGCTCAGTAATTCATGAAAAGCACATTAACTTAACTTTTATCTGGTGACCAAGAGAGGTTGCAGCTGACTGAGAGCTTGCAAACTCGAAGATTCGAAAACTCTAGGGGCCTGCATAATTTTACCCGAAACCTTTTGGCGAATTCCTGATATGTTCCAGGATTTTGTATGGTTTAGCAGTCCGAGTTGATTGGTTTAAGATATGGCTTCCTGCGAAGGTGTTGTTACTGGAATTCTGGCCCGAGGTAGACGAAGTCATTGAGTACCCCGAAGTTGTATCTCTCTGTTTTGGTGTTGACAGCAAATACTTCGTTTTTATTCAACTTGGGGCTCATCTTGGCCGAAGTGTTGAGCCTTGTAAACGAACCATTGACTGCCAGTGGCTTTCTTCCAATGATGTCAACTTCTTCTTCAGTTGCAAGTAGCTGGAAAGATCGTAAGTACCTTCAGTGAGTGTTGGCTTGTGAGTCTTGAACGATTCTTCCGAGAATGTTTTTAAAACAAATCGTCAGACAGTGAGTCATCTTGTCTTAAAATTTTTTGTGCATCAACTGCATTCGTGAGATAATGGCCCACCACAACAGATCAATGCGCATTCCCCATAACTGACTCGAAAAATTGGAGCATGGCTCTATACAGCCGGTATCTACAAATGCTGTCTTACGCTGGCTTAAAATCGATAAACAGGCCTAAGAAACCTCACCCAATAAGCTTTTTATGTTCACACTTTATGGCAGTTCATCAGGCTTTGAGTTCTTACAGCTTCAACTCGTGAATAGCATCTTGCTCTACGTCTTCAGTTAAGCACGTCTGGGGTGGAATCTCTGATTGGTTTCTGTCGGTACGGTCAATGGATTTCTGGACTTGATGCTTGTGGCGTCGGATATCTTGAAACGTACTGCGATATTCGATCTGCGACGGTTTTGACGATCCCTTGCGTTTCAAATCCCAAAATGACGGTTCTCGTTTCTTCTCGCAGTCCGTAAAAGCCTGGTTGAAGCAAGTTGAGTCGATGTTGGCTCCCTGCAAGGTCCGGCCTTCCAGAATCCTTTAAAATTGTTTTGCCTCGATCGCAACGTGACTGGTTTTTAATCTGGAGGTCGCCATGCATGCTTGATATTATAAGATTTTGTCTTACAGCGAAATTTATCAACCTTTTTCCGTTGTCGGAAGAGGGACATTGTTTGTTCATGTCTTTGGGGAGCTCACAGAAGCTTTCTTTGCTTTGGATTGTTATAAAACATTCATCCACATTCCTAAAGTTCAGAACTTCATGCCTCTGATTATATATCCATTTCTAGATGCGCGTTGCTTTTGCTTCGTTAAGCAATCGTCGCGGTAGATGCCTGAGTTTGCATCCTTATTTTGTCCGACCAATTATACCGGATCTCTTGTGGCATTGTCCACTCTACAGCGGCTCTCCTGCCCAATCTTGAACTGAAACTCATTCGGTTCATAGATGCTGCCAATCCACCTTCCTGCACTTACATTCAGAGAGCTCTTAACCTTGGGGTCCAGTTGGAATTACCAGATGAATATATTTCCGAATCAGTTTATAAAAGTTTAGAGCTGCAAAGCTATGACTTAAGTCGAACAGAAAGCTTAGCACAGTCTTATGTTTTAAAAACCAACCGCCACCTGTATGCATTTTAAATCCTCTACTGTATCTCCTTAAGTGTTATGTGCAATGTTACCCACGTACACTTGCTAGACATGCATTCCGGTACTCGTTCCTGATATTTTCATCGCCATTCCTCTTGCTTCCATCATCGACAACCACGAGAGCCAGGTCCGATAGGAGCTCGGATCATGGTTAGCTGCTGGAGCTCTTGTAGCGCTCCATTTTGTACTGCGGTGGTGCTGGTGACTTGGTGAGTCTTAATCACACAATCGTTCCGCCGCCGCCGTCGACAAACAATTGAATTGTGAAAGTCACGGATCAGGCCGGGAGGAGCAAGAAACGTCGTCGTCGACTTCAACGGACGGACGAAATATTAAACATGAAACCGATTACGTTGTTGTCGTTGTTGTGGTTGTGGTAATGGTTTCGATTTGGATGGTTTTGCCATTTTGTAGATTTTTCTTTCCCCGTTTTTTTCTCTGGTTGCCTATTGGAGTGGCTTTGATGTTTTTTGTTTTTTACAGCCCAAGGAAATTAAAGATCATATCTTTGGAATAAGCTCGTATGTGGTATCAATTAACTTGTCAATCTTGCTGCAAAAACGGTACCAAATTGATTCACAAAACACAAGGTAAGATTGATTGCGTGCAGCTTAGTGCAACCAAAAACTTGTATTGTTTGAAGAAACACATATCAGACTAAATCAAATGATGTCGGTTTGAGTTGCAATCTCTTCAGCCACAAACTGTCTTAAATAACAGATGAATTTTAGTGTACAAATTACCCCTAGGCTTTTGAAATTAAACTCTACCCACAATTGCCAACTAATAGCTTTTAGTTAACACTCACTTAAGGCAAAGTATTTACATACATTTATGTGCACCTAGGTCGTTTAGGCATTCAGCTAATGACACATGCGATTTGAGCGCATTCATAACAAATATCATTTTCAACAAGCCAAAAACACGTTATTTTCATAACAAGACACAGATTGGCAAAAAAAGGATAGTTATAAATTGTAGACATTACGCGCAGAAGTGGATCCAATAGGTGGCTGAATGTTGATGGTAACATTATGTTTCTTAGTGCCTTGTTGACCTGAATTTTATTTGCTCGTTTGAAGTTGTGTTTTCGAAAAATTAAAGTGGGCATTACAAGCTTTAATGACAGCTAAACATTTGCGTTTCGACTTAATTTGTGCAATTAAATAAGACGTGCAGCAGGCTAAGTGCATCTTACTTGCCATGTATGGTCGGTTTAAGTACATGGAAAAACAGAAAAATGTCGAAAACTTTATATCGATCAACTTGCCTTTCAGGATAAGACTCTAAGGCCAACCTCCAAGAGGATGTTGATATGATAGATAGATATTTTATTTGGTATCACAAAACTTTACAAGTAGGTTTGTTACCGCACATTTTACATTCAGAGATATGATAATTTACATGTTATCTTTCTACTGAAATTTTAATTTTATATTATAAAGAAAAGAAAGAGGATGTTTTACAAAAAAAAACGAGATCGAATTCTTGTGATATCAAATATAAAAAAATTCCACATAAGATTAAAGAAATAGAAATGTTTGACGGATTTTATTTTAATTTAATCTCCAATCAACTTGATTGAACTTCATTTTACACTAAAACAGCTTCAAATCGGTTGTCTACTTGCATACCAAAATCGTTTACTTCCCATCTGGAAATTCTTGTAATCGGTTCGATTTTCAGAATTAAAAAATTTAACATATCTCCATGTTTTCGAGGTCCTAGGAGTCGAATTCCTTTGTTTTAAGAAGGATGTATGTTCGTTTATGTGTACGTATCTACCTTATTTTGAAATGGTGGTAAACATTGAGCTGAGGTATTTTTTTTAACAATATTTGAAAGACTAAGCTTTAGTTTGTTGCGAACTTGAGATAAAGGTCGATTTGTTTATCACGCCTTTTTTTGGATTTCGGACTTATTTTTATAGGGCGTTCTGTGATTTTTTTATTTCAATTTTTCACAGTTTGAAGATTTTCCTTCAATTGTGTTTTCATAAATTCATACATGTAAGAAAAAATACACTTCATGTCAATTAATTCCGGAATAAAAAACGCAGATTGTTTTGGGATTTCCTGAATTACATATAACTGCATCAAACAGTGAAAAAAACTTGAACAGCCTCAACAGACCTCATCCTAAGGACACGTTAGGTTCCGGAAAGAGCTCTAGGATCATTTGTTTGAATATCTTAATCGGTTCTAAAGTAATGATTTAAAAAACGAAAATAATCATCAAAAGAAAAGTCAATGTCAAAGTTCAAACATCGAAAGAACGTTTGCTCAACCCGCATATAAGTCTAAATTCGGACTTGACAGCGTCTGTTCTCCACCAGTTAAAACAATAGAAATACGAATCATAAACCTATTTGTTAGATATTTGGAAATTAATTAAAACAATTTATAATGATTCCTTATTTTGTATATATCGGTAATTTTTTTTCAAAAATCTTTTTTATCATTTCGTCAACCGTCTCGTTTTCGCCTTTTTTTAGGTTGATTTCTCGGGTATTTGATGAATGGCAAAATTGAGTTTTTGGCGCCTCAAACTCTATCAAAACGGACGCAATCAGTTTTGCCGACACTCCTTTTGTTTTACAGCATTATTTATTATTCAATCCATAACCTTACATCAGGACATGCTATTTTACTTGCCTTAAGGGCACTCAGGATTAAAATTATACAAACGACAAAGATCATTCTCCGTTTAGCCACCAATAATGTTGGAATTGCCTTTCGACATCCGCTCTGTCGCGGTCTCATACCGCCCTACTAAACCTAAGAGTCTCCGGTGAGCTACTTGCGACGTCTTGATCGTAGTTGACTTGCCCGTCCACAGCTTTTCGGCAGGAAGATTAACGGTACTGCTAATCTATCCTGGACCAGACCTTTTCTACGAGATAGAGAAACGCTTCTGGGGGAATAAGGCCGTTAATGCGCACTGTCTCATGGTGTATATCATTGGGCTAAAATGCCCCGGAGATCAAGTTGTTGTTCGAAGTCATTGCTCTTGCAATGTGACTTCGAATAAGTTTTACAGAAAGTTTTATCAGAAAGTTGTCCACTCTGATCATTACTATGGAATTTTTTGTACTCAGACTCTGGAGTTCTATATAAATGGAGACAAGCCCTAAGACATAGTCTCTCGAAAATGCTACACTCCTCTGCTGGAAAAAATGAACAGCGTGTAAAATCAATAAATTTTTTGAGCTAGAACCGCAACTTAATTTCAATGTATCCCTTTTCAGCGGCTGTGTAGAATGGATTCCCTGTATGCTGCAAAAATTTCAGCAAAAGTTTGACTTCGTGTGAAGACTTGCTGAAAAAATTATATTTCAACAATTTAACCATGGAATATTTGGCCTTTATATTGCCCAAAATCAAAGTTAGATTAGCCATTTTTTTTCCAGACATGTTTTTGGTCCTTAAGACCAGATTTTCAGTCGAAACCTTGATCTGAGACCTGGGACCTTATCCTCATTTCTGTTCACAGCTGTAGGAACATTCTTGCGGTACTCTGAGTACCCTTTCAAACATTGGCCATCGCCATGTCGTAGCTTTTAAATTATTATGGGCTACACAAAGATTGGCAGCTTTTCTTGATTCTCCTTGCAGTATTACAAAACACTTTTACAATTTTTGCCAAAAAATACTCGTCGAATCTTTTTTGTCTTATCCTTAAAACCAACAAACATAATTTGATTTATTTTCCATAAATATTTCAATGTGATAAAGGTTAAGTGGGTGCTGTCATTATTGATGCCAGTTTGGGCAGGTCTATTGCAGGTCTTCAAAAAACTCTAAAGCAAGATGTATGGAGCGGCCAATCCGACCAATTATCCGACTATAATATCAGACGAAACCTCCGTTTCGAGAAATCACAATTCTAGGATTTGTGTCACCTAAGGAGCCATCGTTTAACCAGCTCCAGAAGTGTGGCATGTGGCGTCATCCTATTGAAAATAAATATCTTCTCCGTCTTAAGCATCAATTTAAGGCTAAAAAAACGGTGTCACCAGCACCGGCACCAGTCTAAAATCCTCAATATACTTGTTGTGCATGGAGAGGTTACTCTTTTCGATTTTCGATGCCTCAAATGAAAAAGAGCTTCAACACGTCTGAATAATTTCGTTTCAAAAGTCATGGAGATCTTGATGATTTTGTTCGTTCATATCAAGCAACCAATCTGAGAACGGGATTGCCTGCTGGCTTCAATTCTTGTAAAATCTAAATCTTATACGCGCTTGGCTCAAGCTAAAACATAGAAGAAAGACTACTTCAATCAATCCAAGCCCAAAATGCAAACCAAAAGGGTAAATGCTATCCAAAGTCCGCAGTTGTCTACTCATACTACGAATCATATCTTAAAGACCTCTTTGATTGGCAACTGAATGGAATCAGTCCAGGAACACTTTATGACTATTTTCAAACTCTAGGCTAAAGTCAGGCCCCTCGAAAGTATTCTGGCAAATATTGAAATAAGGACCCAATATTTTCCAGTGAAGCTATTCAAGAAAAAGTGGGATTACAAGCATCAGCTGTTAGCTGGCAAGTGCAATGCCGACCATCGCCTTGAAAACCATCCGCTATTGCAGGCGTGACTTGAAATGACAATTCATAACTTCTAGAGGGCTCTCTTAAGCTAAGCCCCAGTATTGGTATCTTGGAAACACTGTAGTATTTTTCAAGCCAAAGCCCAAAAAAAGAATCTTCCCTCATTTAAAAACAACCATACTGTAGAAATTCAAGCCGCTCAAAGGCTGTGGAGAAATGTCGAAACGGGTCCCACGTTATAGGCTTTTCGTAAGAAGCAAAGCAGCGGGTAAAATTGTATTGCAACAGTCGCTTTATATGTAAAGAGGCAACGTCTGAACGCAATCAAAAAGAGTAAATTTTCTTCGTGGATAAAACGGTCACACACATGCTTATTGAGGAGACCACAGGGTACGGTACAACAATGTTCCACAAGTTGCAATCAATGCACAACGTCCCGTTTCATCATCCGATTAACAGATTTTCAATTTGTAAAACAAGACGCAAAAAAAAAGTCTTCCGAGTTTCAACAAATGAATTCCAAAGGACAACCGTCAACAGCTTGAAGAAACTGGTTGTGGTCACGACTCCGCTCAATTCTTCCAGTCACTTTTGCTCAATTCCTTGAATTATTTCCGACGACGACATAAAACCACAGTTAAATAAGCTGACGGCCCGATCAACGCATTCGCGTCTTCGCTAATTAATGAAACATGTCCGGCCTGCGGCGGCTGTCCAAACAACTCAACTAGATCCTTTCACCCGATGCAATTATTTACCACTCACACAATCTCGTTATCTGCTCATAATCATCTCCTAAACTTTGTTCATCTATAATTTATTCTTAGGCTTCGTTCCATTTAGATACAACAGAATTATCAGTACCACAGCTTCCTAGTACCACACGACGTCGTACAACGGTTACGTTCCAATCAGAGCTAAGATTGACCGCAAAAATCGTTGCCATACCACAGCGCTGGCTGGAGTGACACCGGAGGCGTTACGTATGGACAACTCTGGAGTCGTGAAAGTGCGGGACTCATTGTGCAAAGCGAGCACAGCATGTGGCGGCCTTAAACGCGTCGTAAGTTATTACCTAACGAAAGCCACCAATGTGAAGTTGCACATTCTGGTATTGGACCGGAGCAAGTTTATAGCCATTTACGTTAATCGATAGAACCGCTAGGCACTTATCCAGCTCTCGGTGAGCTACCGCACCCGAATATCAAAGCACTCGTATATCTTTCTGCCTCTGCATAGGTTGAACATGACCTGTGCCTCAATTCGGAAAAATGGAAATGTAGTAATCCACGTCTACACATTTTATTGGTACAATTCTAAGGAACCGGCTCCTGGTTGTTCCCATTGGACTGATACAACTGTATAAACGAACAAGTCGCGGTTAACTTTCAGTGTTTTGGGATTGGGAATGGCCCTGATCGATGCTTCCTCGGCAATTAGTGGATATGTTAAGTGTGGGGTTGTCGGAAAGCGACTATGCCGGAAGAGGAGTTTGATTGATTGGGCGCAATGGGAAATCGAAGACTTTCGATCGACTTTCATTCAAATGAGTTTCCAACGGCTTTCCAACTGGAGATTGTGTAAAAGATCATGGAAGGTGTCTGTAGGGAAGCAAGCAGTGGCAAACAGAACTAGGTCACGATAATGGAACATCATAAATCTCTTAATAGATGTTTCCAATTATGTAGAGTAGCTTTCATTTCCCCTCAAAGTGATAGTTAAATATTAAGCTTAGCTTGTCTGCGTTTATGCATAAAAAAATTCTCTCGAAGTACACAAAGTGATGCCGGAAAGGAGAGGCTTTGCCAGATTTTGAATTATTGCAAAAAATATTGAATTGAAAAAAAAGGCACGCCTCAACACCGGGAAGGACTTTTACCCCGCCCACATCTTGCAAGTGTTTGGCAATCCTGCCAACGAAATACATTTGCCATGATAAAACTTGCGGGGTCAATCGAAGTGAACTGTAAACAGGATGTCGTATCCCTTTTATTTCTGAGAAAACTATAATGCCCACACGCAAATAGTGAATCCACGCTACACTACGGTCCATAAGTTTCGGACGACACTTTCTGTCATAGAAATTCATAAAATTCGTTTAACACGCCAATAGGGGTTCTATCAATAAATTTA
The DNA here is from genome assembly GCA_963555765.1 of Orthonevra nobilis. Taxonomy (NCBI): domain Eukaryota; kingdom Metazoa; phylum Arthropoda; class Insecta; order Diptera; family Syrphidae; genus Orthonevra; species Orthonevra nobilis. The sequence goes on from OY743224.1 coordinate 116,949,528, forward strand.
TAAATTGTATTCAATATTATCTCCACAGAGTTTATCTTTCGATGTTGGGCACTGTGTCCGCACCTCTATACCAAATTCATCTCAAAGCAGCTCTATTGATTGGGTAGGCCATTTTATAGTTTTCTGTGCAACCTTTTATTCCTCATGATTCAATTAACCCTGACAAAACTTGCAACATCAGCATCATTTAATATCTGTCCAATTTTAGGGTTCCGTACCTCGAAAGGAAAAAACGGAACCCTTATAGGATCACTTTCTTGTCCGTCCGTCCGTCTGTCTGTCAAGACCATTTTTCTCAGGAACGCGTAGAGGTATTAAATTGAAATTCATGTCAAATACTCAAATCTATAATACCTTTAGGCTGTTATAATATCAAAATTCTGTTTCAACGCAATCAAAATAAATAGCAATTTAAGCCGCATATTTTCAAACTCGCAACTACTCGCAAGGGCATCAAAACCTAAAGGGATACTTCCAGTCTGAAATTTGGCATGAAGCAAAGTTTTTTTGTTTTTTTTATTGATTGTCATGATGGGTGAACTTTAACTTATATACCTACAGGTTTGTACGGAACCCTTGGGGCGCGAGTCCGACTCGTACTAAACCGTTTTTTTTTTCATAATCATAATTCTATCAAAACGGTAACGGGAGCCTACAGCGAAATGAAACAAACGTCCCTAGTCTTTTATGAAACCATTTCCATTCTTGACTGTTGGAATTTTTGGAAGAATTAGAGCAGTTGATGTCCTCTTATAAAAAAGAAGAAATGCTCACCTTGAAGTGGAATACACCAAAGGTCTTGCGAAGAATTCAGCTTGTGATGGGGAACCGCCGTGGTTACTTTCAACTGAAAGAAGTTCACCTAACCTACCATGGAGCCAGGAAGCTCATCCACAATGTTGCTGATGAAAAGAGCCAACATCCCTGCTTGTCAGCAATATCCGTTTGGAACCAATCTGAAAGGTAAGAACTATCTAGCTGAATTTGTTTCACACTTAAAAGATGAGGTCATGCGCAATCAGTAACTGGGCGACGAAAAACAGACTAGTCCTGAACCCGAAAAAATGCCACGTCATCCCAATATCACACAAGTCCATCCAGTTAAATATCGTGCCTGATATATGGTTATCTGGTGCTAGGATTCAGCTAGTTGAGGTTGTTACAAGCTTAGGTATAACTATCAATACAAAACTCTCTGGTTATAACCATGTTAATATATGTTAACGCCGTCATAGGCCGCGTTTATGGATGCTTGCGAAAGCTCTGGATTTTAGCCAGCTACACACCGTTAAACACTCGGCGAAGGCTTGTCCTAACATTAATAATGCCTATTATAGCATATGCAGCTGTTGTCTACAGCGATCTGGACTCACTATACTTATAATTATGCGGTTATAATGATGCGGTAAGATATGTTTATGCAAAACGGAGATTCGATAGAATCTTGGATTCTAGTTTGAGTTTCCTTGGTTGCACTTTAAAACAGTATCTTGATTTTAAAAATTGCGTATTCTTCCACAGCATCATAACTTCCAAATTGCCTCCGTACCTATATTCGAAACTGGAGTTATCACAATCTAGTAGGACATTTAACATAAAGACTCAACGTTTTAGTTATTTAAACTCATCCCGCTTATTATTTTATCATATCTAATCCTGCAAACTTTAAAACCGCTTTGTCTGCGTACTACTTCTCTTGATCTCTATTTTTCTATTTTCATTTTTTCCTTCCTAAACGATTTGATTGCCTTCTTCTTGAACGAATGTATGCAAATATTATCTGTTCTCTTTATTTTATGTTTTGTATATTTCTACATTTTTCATTTTAATTGTACCCACCCAAAGCTTTTTCTTAATTGTGCAAAATTATATTGTTGAATGCATTGAAATTGAATTGAAATTGAATTGAAATTGAATTGAAATTGAAATGAAATTGAATTGAAATTGAGTTGAATATCCCAAACAGCTACTTTGGTATTCGAGTACAATTCCCTTATAATACGCAGAATTTTTGAAGAAATATAAATATAAATATAAATGCATTTCTATTTTTATGAACAAAAGGCAGCTTTGAAGGCCACGAAACATGCTTATCCTAGTAAATATTTAAGACTGCTAGTTGAGAACATTCTCCCCAACTTAATGTTAATCGCCTCTAGCTGATGAATGGAAATTAATGTTTAATCTTTATTTAAGAAATAAAACGGACGATGGCAAGTCTTTGGACCTCTTAGCAAAAATTTACAGAAAATATTGTTCTTTAAAGGAATGAACCGGCAATAAACATCCACAGGCGCGCGCCGTTAACCGCGGTCAATCGCCAAACCACCATAATCATAGATCAGCCACAACAGATTCCGACCAGAAACCCAACTCCGACAGTTGGCCTTAATTCTTACATGGCTACTTAACTCTGACAAGCATGGTGGTCAGACAAATTACACACATTTTCATGTTCCCCACAATCTGAGGTGACCCGCTGCCGTTCGTTGGTGTGAATTTATTTGCGCGAACTCGAATGGCTCTCGCTTCTTCTTATCCCAAATCGTAAATCTTAGACCATTAGGTAAACTATTCTAGGAAAGCCTTATGATTAATTATTACGAGCGGTGTTAAACCTTTTGTCAGCTGCTCTTGTTTGTGAAGTGTTTTATGAGTATGTTGCCATTTCATTGGAATCACAATCAAGAAGTCAAACATACAAGTAGATGACTATTTTTTTCTTTTTGGGGCTCACTCCTTGGGGATCAGTTTTGAGATTTGTTGCCAAAACAAGTTAAGCCAGATTATAGCTTCGATATTGTAAAAGTGATTTACTAACATGTTTTACAAGGATGTCGATAGGTAATTTATGGATACTGAATCAGCTCGTTGCCTTTTTTGTATATGCAGTCTAAGAGAGCTTATCTTACGCAATCTGGCCCTTAAGGGAGTTTTACGAGTATTGCTTGATACATACGCTGCAACCAAAACAGGTGTTCCGAAATGCAGTCAAAATTTATGCATTTTAAAGGGGAAAGAGAGGTTGGCAACTGACAAACTTTGAAGTAACGATTTAACTTTGGTTTCATTTTGCGTGTGAATTTTTAAATAGCTTCGGATTTCTAGCATGGTTTTAGTAATGGGAGCTCCATTAGCTTTTCGTTCTCATATCATAAATTACGTGACCTGGTTGCATAGCTGGAAATTTGGCACACATATTGTGAAAGCTATTAAAATACCATCGGCCTGTAAGTATGACGAATCTTGAGACTCTAAAAGCTGTCTGTGTCTCAAAACGTAAGTGTGTCGGATTGCTCGGCGAAAGCCTCGCAAGTAATTGATGGCTTTGATTACCAAAGGTCCATATTTTTGAAAAAAAATAGTTGTTTTACATAAAGTTTATGAATTTGGGCTCAGTTGGCAATAACTATGAATATTTATAGCTCAGTTAAAGTCTTTAAAAATTTCATCAAAACAGTGCATTTTGAAAACCAAAATGTCGAAAAAAAGTTTTATGAAAGTTTGTATTAAAGGTGCATTCTAAAATCATGAGTTAAAGTTCACCAAAATTTTAGTGACCGACCGAACATTCGGCTTGGGTTTCGGCCAGATTCGGAAAAAAAATTGGTTTCGGCAACAGTTTCGGTTTCGGCAAAAAATCGGCCGAAACTCAGTCTTCCACAAGGCACACAGCAATTTGGCCCATTGTGATACCGCGAGGGTTATGTGGATTAACGTATCTACCTCTATTGGCGAGTAAATGAGTATTGAGAGGTTTTCCTCCCGGACGGAGAAGAAGGAGAAGATGGAGAGAACTAGTTTGCTTTTCAAATGAACTGAGCGAGGTCTTTTGGGTTTGCTTTAGCAAGTTGGGGCAAAGCTGTGAAGAAATGGGAACATAGCTTTCTATGTCTTGATATTGCTATGACCGGATATTCATTGAGGAGATTTAGTAGCTGCCTGGTTCTCTGTTTGTTAAGGAGGTTCCAGGTTTGTCTAGTGATGTTGCAAGATGGTTGATGTATTTATTTGTTATGCTTTGTTTTACCGCAGCAAAGGGTATGTCAATATTTTGTGAGGTGCATCAGGCAAGCTCATCTGCTCGGCAGTTACCGTGGATTCCCCCATGCCCTGGGACCCCGTAAAGGTGAACCTTAAAAAAGTTCCCTATCTCCTTAAAGAATACGCGGCGTTCCTTGCTTAGCTTAGATGTAGATTTTATGGCAGCTTGCCTGTCGGACGAAGTGAATATTTCCAAAAATGTTACTATACAACAGCGATTTCGCGGTCGTGATAAAACATGGAAGGAGAGTTCTTAACAAAGATAACTCAAAAAGATAAACTTCCACTTTTCGTTCGAGTTCTGACCCATCTGTTGTTATCGTCATGGAGCCGGCCGATATCGGAAAATTTGTTTTTGAGAGTATATAGTCTGTAACTGTTGGAAATCTACTCCAAAGATTGAGGACTTTGTTGTTGGGCTAGCACGGATAACTTCGCGTGAGTTCTTGGTCCGTGAGCCGTATTTATTAATTTGTTTATTTTCTCGTCAGGTGACTTCTGACGAGATAACTATCTGTATGTGTAAAAATATACTAAATTTATATTAGAACAATTAAAATACATAATCAATTTCAACTTGTCAAAAAAGGTTCGGTTTCGGTTTCGGTTTCGGCCGAAACTTAGACGGAAGCCGAATGTTCGGTTACGGCTTCGATTTCGCCTCGTGTTGTTAGCAAACTTTGTGCTGAGTTTTTAGTAATGATGAATTTTTATAGCTCAATTAACGTTTTCCACCCATCAACATTTTGAAAAAAAGAATTCTGATTATTTAAATTTTTACTATCAAAATTGCCTATTTTCGACAAAAAACTGTTGCTTGTGTCAAAATTTGTAAATTTGTACCCTTTGCCAGTTAGTTTTTAGAATAAAGGTGCATCCTAAAATCATGTGTTATAGTTCGCCAAAATTTGGAAAAAAAACCCTTGATTTTCAAATTCAAATTCATATCTTCGACTAAAAACGGATGTTTTTAATAAAGTTTTTAAATTTTGGCTCAGTTGATAATTACTATGAATATTCAAAGCTCAATTTACGTTTTTAGAAATTTCATGAATAAAGTCAGAAAACACAGTCCACCAAAATTTCGAAAAAAACCTTAATTTTAAAATTGCTCATTTTCATATTTCACAAAAAACTGTTGCTTGTGTGAAAATTAGTGAATTTGTGCCGAAATAAAAAATTTTCCGAGTTGAATCTGATATAAAAGTCTGATTGAGACAGAAATCCCTGATTTTCATAGGTTTTTTATTATTTTTTAATTTTTTAATGAGTAATACTCTAATGATGCACGTTGCTTAGAGCGAGCAGAAGGATAAGGAAAAGATTGTGTAGTAGATTTACTTTGGTTTCGATTGCTCCATTTATGGAGATCAGAATTGATAATCGAAATGTTAACTTTCCCTTGATTTACAGGATTAATTCGACATAAGTTGATGTACTATACTTGATGAAGACCGATTCATCATTTTCAGTTTTATGCCTTCGGAGCGGAGCCAATGACAGATTATCTAAACATGATTAATTTTGATAAAACGAACTAAGAACTCCAGGAAGACCACCCAATTGAATAGACCATTATCGCTGGCTTACCCTTGACGTATGAGATATGAAGTTCCAAAAGGACAGTCGAGTCGACATTTCAAAGTATACTACTGTGTCCAAAAAATAAGGTGACATATGAATTTAAACTGCGCGCGTTGAAGGATTTGGAAATTTTTCTTTTTTTTTAGGTTGGTAGTACTGTCAGTGACATCTATGTGAAATTTCATGTCAAAATATATTCATAGTGTTTGAGATACGCGTCGTTTTGTGAGCTGCTAAAAGTGAGTTTTTCGTTTTTTGCGATGTCGAAATTTATTGAGCAAAGAATTTGCATTAAATTTTGTTTGCGGAATCAATTTTCTGCTGCGGATACGTTGAGGATGGTGCAGAAAGACTTTGATGATGAGGCTATGTTTTAAAAAAAATGTTTACAAGTGGTATAATGATTTCCAAGCCGGCCGTGAACGTGTCGAAGACGAAGAGCGTTCTGGGCGACCATCAACCTCAACCGATGAAGCTCACGTCCAACATATCAAAGATTTGGTGTTGAAAATCGATTAACGATAAGGGACCTTGCTGATGAAGTTGGCTTATCGAAAGGCTAAGTCAATACCATTTTGAAGGATACTTTGGGCCTCAAGCGCGTCAAATCTCGACTGGTACCGAAAACATTGAATTTTTTGGAAAAAAGGCGTCGCGTTGAAGTGTGTGAAACAATGCTTTCTGACTACCAGGAGGTCATGAAACGCATTATAACTGGCGATGAGACTTGGATCTATGCTTACGACCCCGAAACAACCGATCAATCGAGCGAATATCGTGCCAAAGGAGAGCCGAGACCAAAAAAACCGCGCCACAGTCACTCAAAAATCAAGGTCATGTTGACTGTTTTCTTCGATTATCGTGGTGTTGTGCTTTATGAATTCCTTCCAACCGGCCAAACAGTCAACAAGGAATATTATTTGAACGTTATGCGTCGTTTGCGTAACGCTATCCGCCTAAAAAGGCCGGAATTGTGGAAAGACAATTCTTGGTTTTTACACCACGATAATGCACCATCCCATAGCGCTCTCGTAATTCGTGATCATTTCGCCAAAAACTCAATCCATATCGTTCCGCAACCACCGCATTCACCTGATCTGGCGCCGTGCGACTTCTGGCTGTTCAACAAGCTCAAAAGACCGCTCCGGGGACACCGTTTTGATACGATAGAGGAGATTCAAGCCGCAGCGAAGACGGAACTGAAGGCCATCCCGGAAAGTGACTACAACCAGTGTTTCAAAGATTGGAAAATCCGTTGGCATAAGTGCATTGCATCGGGAGGGGATTACTTTGAAGGGGATTGATTTGGAAGAATAAATAAGGAATTTTCAAAATAAATACAATGTCACCTTATTTTTTGGACACAGTAGTATGATTCCGAGTCACATGGGCTAATAAAGCCCAGAATTCTGAAATACACAAAAATTTTGTTATGGCTTTACAAAAATGTTGATTTAATCATAATCCTTTTACATACTTTGTGGAAAATTGTTCCAGGGTCAAGTGTTTTGAAACTTTAAACAAACTATATATTTAAAGGACTTAAAATGTCGAGAAGCTGAAAGAGGAAACTAAAAATTACGCTTTTAAGTGAGGAGAAGGTGGAGAGCGCAGATTAACAAGTGTTTTGAGTTTTTGTTGTTGGATGAAGCGAACTTTATTGAAAAAAGAAAAGTAATGAAAATCGCAAAGATAACGCATGACACACTTGCAGGAGAGTCTCCACTTCTGATCTAAAAAGCATCCAATTTTTCAATGCTCTAAAAAAACCTATGTCTGCTGCCAACCATACTGCACACTTCATGGGGGAACCTTTTGTAATGGAGCAATTATTGTAACAAAACGCGTACAGTGTTATTTTTTGGAACTAGGAATGCAATATCTATTCTTGATCTAAGAGAATAAGTGTGCCTTTTGCTGTCATTCATGTACCCATTACGTTGGTAAAAATTTTATCGAAGGTGGAAATATATTAGCAGAGACGAATAAGGCATGCGAAGGCTCTCATCTAGACTTTAATTGCATTACCCCAAAAACCACCTTTTTTGGTGCGATGTAATGGGGCATTAAATAAGTCATGTAAGCACAATCCCGGCATGTTATCTCATATTCAAGACGGGAATTTACAAGTCCATAGTAAATAGTCTTAATCACTGTTGAAGGTACTAATTTTCTTATAAGATAAGTCCTGTTTATTGCCATGTATATCTATCTCTTAATTTTTATAAAATGTGACTTCCAATTGAGATTTGAATCTAGAGTAACTCCTAGATACTAGAATTCGGAAATCGATTCTATATGGGTGCAGCCATCGGTACAATTATTTTTGCCGCCGTTTCCGCGGTAGCTGTTGCTGTTAATGGTAAATGTGCTAGAGAGGGAGAAAGGCATCAATTTTGATTTGATTGATTGAAAGATATAATTTATATAAAAAACGAGCTGTAGCGGGCCAATAATTGAACCCTGAGGGTTGCCAACACCAGTTCCATGAAGAGATTCGCTAAGCAAATTATTTTCACGAACATGTGCTGATGTTCTTCAAAACACTTTCTACACAGTTCTAAATATAATTTTCAACATTGCACGCTATAAAAAGCAAAAAACATGCATATTTTGGGCAAAATATCGCATGGACCGCGCAGGATTTTGAAATGCATTTTTTTCACAAAATTCGTTTTTACGTGAGAGATCCTGATATTCAACAAAACACAAGCTGCTTAATTGGCTCACTTTCTGCTGAACAGTCGTGTACTGCAACAGAGAAAAAAATTTCTTGAGACTATTCTGAAATTTTCGTTTCTATTCGTTCGATCAGAGTTGTTTTTTCACTGGTTATGTGTTATTTTGTAATTTATTTATTTATTTGCAAAATGTCAAAAAAGTAACTCGGAAAATCTCTCCAAAAGCAGTAAGCGGTCCTGCAATCATTGTTAAAATTGCAGCAAATGTAGCAGCATGCAAACGACGAAGCTGCACGCACAACAAAAGAGGGTAGAGTTGAACGTAGACAAGAGCAAAAAGATACATTAGATATGCTGAATGACTGTGTTTCATTGTATGGAGCTTGCATTGATGACTCTATGAAAGTATAAAAATTCACGTTCTTTTAGTGATGGTTTATTTCGAATTTTCACGTTTTTAAAACTTTAAATCGATTTTCCCGAAATCGTAATTTTTGAAGTTCGTGAACATTAAAACTCAAAATCTACTAAACCCGAATCATTACTTATTCAAATAAATCAACAGGTTATCATGAAGAGTTTTTTTCCAAGTGTTGCAAACAATAGAAAAAAAAAATATTTCGAAATTTTTATTTTTCATTTTTTTAAAATACTTTCAGTGGAAAAAACGAGTTTTTTTGCGAAAAAAAATCGGCTAATTTGTTATTGTTAAATAAAAATTATTATTATAGGTTTGAAAAAGACTTTCCAGCGTTACCTCGTAAATTATGTACAAAAATAGTGTTCAAAAGGATCGGTGCAGTAGTTTTGAACCTATGAGGGGCACCGACTTTGAAAATGTGAGTTGTGGAAAAGCGCTTAAAAGTTTTGAACGCTTAAAAATTTGGTATAAAAACACTCGTAACTTCGTCAACTTGAAATATGGACATAATATCCTTTAAATATTGTGCATTCATTTCAAAACAAAAATTAATACCTTAGCCCCCCCTTAACTATCTTGCTGCTTCTTCATGTGCATTCACTACACGTCGAGCTTCATTGCGCAATTTAATCACAACTCATGTAACACCTCGCGAAAACCTTTTTAAATGACTGAAGACTATAATCTCAGTAATTCCACATCAAAGCAAAAGTAAAAATCGATTGTGCGCTTTGAACAGGTTCCAGTCACTGGACACTATCGAATCTATGGTTTAGGATGCGCCAGTGCCTGTAAGCTGATACCCAGACATTTCAGTGAATACCTACTCCGCTGCGGAAGTCACTCATTCACCTTTTCTTTCACTGACAACTGAAATTGAACAATTTAGGCTTCTTTCCACAAAGTGGATAAGCACACAATGCAACGTACTGCATTCCAGTTGACTGTTACGTGCTCATTAACCAGCGAAATAGTCATTCAAATGGGTCCCATGATTGAAGCACCCTATCACCAGTAAGCAGTGTTTTCTTTTTTAGGATCCCTCCCCATTCATTTGCGTGTAAGTTTTCAACTTTAATTCCAATTTAACAACCGTTGAAGTGGCTTTGCCTTCTTTTGCGATCAACGCATTACACCGCAAGTGCTTTATTAAATGAGCGCTCGTACTTTCACATGAACCTAAAGACTTCCGGCGCAGCTGGTACGCGTAAGCCTTTGCGCATGAGCTCCTCTGCAGCAGTTATTGCACAATGAAATAATCCATTTCGAGTTGTGTACAAACGTCTGCAGTTCAATGGTCAATGTCCCGTGAGCTGATTGGAACAACAACTTGGTGCTCCAAAAAACCATCAAACGGTGGACATTGAAACATCTGAACTAAAACTTTGACTCAAATAAGCACACGAAGTTTATGAACGCGGTAAAATTCACGTGCATGCACCTCGAACAAAAGTCTAAGCTGCTTTCTTCACAAACAAATGCACATGTATTTGGAGCAGAGGTCATGGTCTCTTTTTTATGATTTCTATTGCTTTTCTGGTTCACTTGTCGGTTGAAGTGGACATGGATGATAATAGTTGTGAAGTTGGAAACAATTTGAAAAAGAAATCGTTAGAAAAAAATGCAATTGTAACAGTTGAGCGGCCTACTGGCTAGGTTAAGAGGCAGGTGAATGAACCGGGTCGTGGTCTCCTTTTAGTAGAAAAGTGTTTCAAATGCCCGTTAGACTGAGTTGACGTTAGTTGCCGTGGAGTATTTGACATCCCTGACTGTCATCCGAGACTGTATGTGCTCAGGTTAAGGTTTGCTATTTTTGTCGACACAATTGTCCGTCCAGGAAATTATAAAGACGAGGGCCACTACCATCTAGCGAACTTCTGGACTTAGACAGAAGAAGGAAGCTTAACCAAGTTAGCGAATAAAATTGAGGTTATATCACGATTTGAAAAAATCATCACCGAATTGGCAATCGTACACAACGAGAAGAATCCAAAACAAAATAGGTTTAGCCTGACCACCACCACCTACATCAAGGTCAACGATTCGCAGACCATCGACCTCTCCCCATATCTCCTAAAATTAGGAGAGAAAGAATGTCTTACCCGTGCCCAACTTGCATACTGTAGTGTATATACACCATGTGTTCGAAAGTTCTTTAGAGAATAAGGAGTCAATATTTTTAACCTTTAGGTAGGTAGGTAGGTCGGAGTGTTTGGATGGCATTACCTTAGGGAGTTTATGCCTCACTTAAAGCTTTAAGGTTCATTGTGCTGTCACATAATCGGCTCACCCAGAAATTATCGCTGACCTACTTTTTTCATTCGTTTGCTTTTGTTGCACAAATTCTGTAACCAGTTGGTGGTTAAGAGAAATTTTAGGATGTCCTTGATATTTGTGTTCACTTTATCTTCAAGGTTGTTGAACTGGCATTAATTTTCTTCTTGCCTCTGCGAGGTCTGGGCAGGTACCGAGGTAGTGTAGTACACTTTTCTCTTCCTCCTCATCTCTACAGCTTCTACAGAAATCATTGTAGGGCGCTCCAAGTCTTCTGGCTTGATTGTCAACAAGGCAATGAATTGTTTTACGCCTACTAACTTGCTAATATGCTTTTTATCTTGTTCAAGGAGAGTTTTAGTTTTCGCTGGATCTAGTGCAGGCCACACAGATTTCGCCCATCTTCGATTGGTGATACTCATGGCGTTTTTTAGTAGCAAAGCTTTTACTGCTTTCACTGGAGGGTGAGGTGTCTCCTGATTGTGTACCAATGGTTGACTCGCCCCCATTCTTGCTAATTCATCGGCTCTTTCGTTGCCTGGAATACTCTTGTGCCCAGGTACCCAGCATAGGGTAAGGTTGCATCTGTCCGCTATTTCTCTTAGATACGACGGAGTTTTACCGTTTTTTATCTTGGAGTTAATCGATGGTTTTTCCAGAGCTGACTGAGGATCTATGTTAATAACAATAGAACTACCGTCTATTGGGGTCATTGAAAGCCGGAGAACTGTCTCTTGAATAGCTGTTTTTTCCGCCTGGAAAACACTGCAGTAGTCCTGGAGATGCAGAGCTAGGGATAACTCAGGCACCCCGCATATACACCGTATCCTGTACCTTCCTCCGAACTAGAACCGTCAGTGTATGCTTCCATGGTATTCGAGTTGCACACCTTATCTTCGTCCCACTCAGCTCCTGTGGGGATATTTGTTTGGTGCTTTATTGCGTAGCCCTCAAAGGTGTCATGTAGTCTAATATTTTTGGAATCTTCGAGTTTTGATTCAAATCTATGTGCTCTTTGATGTTGGCTTTTTCCCATTGGTAACACTCTCTAGGGTAGCCGCGGGTGTTGATCTGCACATCAGATGCATGCCGATCTTTGTATTCCGCTTTTTCTAGCCAGATTTGTTTAGTCCGAAGTGCCGGCCACCAAACTAGGACTCCGGAAGTAAGAATTGGTCTTACTATTGCAGTGTAGAGACAGTGTGTTATTTTAGGTCGGATTTTCCATTTGGGTCCGACAAGTCTCTTGCAGCTATAAAATGCATTCGCTGTTTTGTGTCCAGTTAAGTTTTCTGTCGACAAAAACACCCAGGTATTTTGCTTGGTCAGTGAAAGTTAATTCCTTAATTTTTAGCTTCGGTGGAGTGATCTTGGAATTTTATATTTCATCGAGAACATTACTAGTTCCGTCTTATATGGATTTACATCAAGTCCGATGCTGGTCATTTAGCTAAAATTTCCAGTGCTGATTCCTTGATGGTGTCGGGAAATTTACCTTTGATAGCTACTTCGATATCATCTCTTTACAGAATGTCTTTTGTTCGATTAGTTCCGGCCGAACCAGTTTGGATGCCGGGTCAGCAAAATACCGATATCTCCGAAAATAATTTGAATTTCAAAAAATGTTCTTGTAGAAATATTCTTGAATAGTTAAACTTTGAAACTTAGACTAGAAAACCTCCTTCAGGATACTATCAAATACTGTAATCCAAAACTACTCTTTGCTCCCAGTAGCTGCCTAACTGAGATTCAATTTTCCTGTTGTTTAAGACGTTATTTATCCATTCTCAGACACACTTTTCAATGTTCAGGTTTCGTAAAGCGCTGTCTATCGCTTCAAACTTATTCTATTGTACGTTATAGAAGGTCCCCTCTATGTCTAAGAGAGCTACCATCGCGTATTCCTTGTTGGCAAGGGATTTTTCAATGGTCAGTCAGTGATCAGAGAGTGGAGTGCTGTCTCCGTCGAGTAGCCTCTTCGATAGGCGTGTGGATTCGGAGATAAGTATTTAAATAGAGTACTATCTCTAATGTGCATATCTATCAATCTCTCCATGGTCTAAAGAACAAAAGAGGACAGCGTGATGGGTCTAAAAACTTCCGGTGCGCTATGGGCTGTTTTCCCACATTTCGGTATAAATATCACTTTAGCTATTCTCCATAGTTCTAGAGCGTAGCTGAATCTTAGGCAGCTGCTGGAAATGGTTTTCAGCCATGGTTTCATTAAATTGAGACCGTGTTGTAGTTCTACTGGTCTTATACCATCTGGGCTTGGTGATTTGAATGGAGCGAAGCTGTGAACTGCCCATTCTACTTTATGTGAGATAATGGTGTCTAGTGGTAAAATGAACGCTTAAGACATCTACTGGGTCTTTATTTCCCGGGAAATAGGTGTCTAGTAAGAGCCGGAGGGTTTCCGTCCATGTTCCCGAAGACTTTACTAAGTATGTTGGCATTATTGCAGCTTTGGATACCAGTTCTCTTAGCCGACTGCATTCCTTCGTGTTTTCAATGTTTCCACAGAATTTCTTCCAGGATTCAAATTGCGCTTCCTTAACACCCTTTTTATAGGCTTTAAGACTCATTTACAGCTTGCAAAAGTCCCAGTCAGCTAATTCCCTAGAGAGCTTAGTTCTATTTAAACATATTCTGCTTATTTTCGTAGCTCTGCTAGGTTTGGAATCCACCATGGTGGCTTACTGGTTTCCTTTTGCCTACTCAAGGGGCAGGTGGTTTCGAAAACAGAGTTCATAGCTTTCGTGAGATTCTATACCAACTCGTCGATATCTCGCCTTGAAGTTGGCTCAATGTGACCTTAGCAACATGCAACTACCTCAAAGGCAAAAAGCAGCATAGTCACATATTTAGTTGTCGAAGCTCTGAAAAGTGGCTTCATGAAAAAGCTCATCAAAGAAGATCACAAGCCCCGAACGTTTTCCAACTTTTTCTCTTGTGACTTCTTGTCATAATCGAAATCCTGGAAATTTTCATAAGGATCACAGATAAAATCAATCGGGATCCGCTTGGCAAACAATCAAAATCTCCAAACAAAATTGGACTAGGAGTGATCCTCCAATGACAGAACTTTTGTTATTTGCCAATTTGCCAAAATCCCTCGAAAGAGGCTGTAGTTTTGATGGACCTTCGAGAACAGATGAAGTCTAAGTCCTTCTGACTATCAGAAACTTGGAGTGTTTTTCAGGCGGAAGGCTATGCTACCCAGATAAGGGATTATCCCTCCTTGAAGAGTATACTATAAAAGCGAGATTAATTTTTTGTAAACAATACAACTCAAGGGATTATGGCTACCCTTATAATGCAATTTGCACGAAGTGAGCAGTAGGAAAAGATGGTTTGGAGAAGAATTGAAAGATTCTGTAGTGGCTTGAAACTCACATGTATTTCTGATTTCGATGTCTCCACGGGTGGAGTCCGAAACACTGCAAAGAAATAAGCATTGACTCATTTGCATTCGCTTAATTTGCAGTATTTTATTCGACATTAGTTGATGTACCAGAAAGTTGTGTTGCAAAAGATTGGTTCATGTCGCTGCTGTCAGGGTAATGCAGGCAATTTTTTTACTCATTCCGGAGACTCTAAACGTTTCAGCTAGGCTGTCCCGAGATTCACATTCCATTCAAAAATCCTGCTATGAACTCGAAGTTCATAAAAAGCTTAGAAAAGAATAATTTTATTTGAAAGTTAACCAGTGCTAACAAGGAGGGATAATTATGGCATTCATAGCCAAGAAAAAAAAAACTAATAAAAAAATAACTTCAGAAAAGATACCCACTGTCGCGTCGTACACAGGCGATTGTTATTCAGCGCCACACTACACTAGTTTTTATTTCTACGATATTTTTTTTCCATCCTCCACACAATTATTGTTTCCAAGAAAAAAAAGAAGTTTTAAACAAAAAAAGCATAAAGCAAAGTAAATGGCTAACAAAGAAGAGCTCCGAATAAAACTGAAAGAGAGAAACACGGAATGGCGACAATGGCTTAATGCGTTGGCGCAAGCGATTATGCACGCCTGCTAAGCCGTCGACATGAGCATAAGACTTTTTATAACGCAAAAAAAAAAAGTATAATAATGAAAAAAAAAAAATTATTTCCGTTCCGTAGTCGAATTACGCGCATTCAAATCCACCGCGCATACGTAGTGAAATCGTAGAACATGGGCCTTTTGTGTGCGTTAAAGTTTCATAGCCTCTTTTTCCCGCCTCAAGCGTTACTGGGATAAAGTATCAGCGCACAGGTAATTGCACTAATAGTACTTGGCTGTACGGCAACGGCCACGACTAAGGCTAGGCTTGAAGTGGAAGTTGAGGTTGTAGTCACATCCGTATGCTTGAAGTGTGGTGTATCTGCGGCCATCTGGCTTTCTTGGTGCACGCTTGTAATTACGGGCAGAGTACTAGCTGAAATGTGAGACCGATCTTCGAGCTGGTGTTTTTGCTTTACAGAAAAGGTGTGTAAGCGGTTTCTAATTGAATTTTTTTTTTCTTTATGTTACTCGCCAGCTATTATTCTTTTTGAAATGAGCTCTGAGCCGATTGCTATTTGAAAACCACGCCGCGCGGCGACAGTCTCAATTGCTTATCCTTGGAATGGGCGATAGCCATTCCAAGATGGGTGGGTGTTGTGAGTCTCTTGAAGAAAATGCTATGAGAAATTTTGATTTGATGTTATTTGGGCTTGGCTACAAATCTTGTTTTATTGATCCTGAAGTGATTGGGTCGATGTGGGAGGGCCTTTTATTTTCGTAACATTTTAAGTTACAAGTTTCTGGGCGTCAAAGTGCATCCATTGCCATCCTTAGACCGCGTAAGACGAATGAGACTTAGAATCGAAAAATAGTTCGAGTTGCCAAAAAAAAAAAATCCATTTATAAGTTCAAAACAAATTCCAAAGGAAGTTTTTGTTGAGGACTCTTTCAACACACTCCAAACGGAAACGAGTGAATGAAAGCCGACTTTGGCAGAGCGACAAGAAAAAAAACAATTACTTTCCATAAAAAATCTGAAATCCAAATAAGCTTTTGCGAAAAAAAACGTAAGGATTGGACGATTTGTGAGTGGTACAAAATATTATGATCGATTAAGCAAAAACTAATAGAGTAGTAAAAGATATGTCCGGCGTCCAAAAAATTTGGCATTTAATCGGAAATACTCGACACGACGTCTTCTCTTAAGCACTGATGAGAAAGTGTGATGCTTTGGGATTGTAAGCATTTAAAGATACCAGGCCTTAATTTCGAAAAGAAGGTATAAGGGATTCAGATTCAATTTAAAAAAATGTCATGTTTCTGAGGGAGAAGTGCCCGTTTCTTGGAGACTTATGCAACATGATGACCAAAAAAAAAAAGGCAAGGACAACAAAACAGTGGTTCGGAAAGAATAAAAAACAGCAACAGAATTAAAAAGAGCGCCTGCCTTTCAATTAATTCAATTGATAGGTCCCAGGTTCGATTCCTAGAGTGGTTTAGTTTTTCGAATCTGGTCCAGTCACCGTTTTCCATCGTGATCAAGTTAATGGCACTATCACTGGATTGGTCGACCAGCGATAGTAGTCTGACAAATTGGTGGCGTTATTGTAGTGGTTGTTGTATCGGCTAAGTTCCTAATTCGTGTTTTCAACGAACGCTACAAGCGTTGTCAGTATAAAATCTGGATCTAAACCCTTTCCTTTCCTTTGTGGTAAGAGCTGAAAGTTTGAACGAATTATAAGAAGTTGCAAGGACAGGATCCAAAAAAATGTGATATTATTGCATATATACCCCGGGTTTTTAAGATGATGATCACAAGAACAGTTTCCTACGAAATATTGAGACAGGACACAACAATCCCGTAAATAAGCAAACATTTTCATAACGTTCTTAATTAGGTCGCCAATCATTTCGAAACAAGTAATTTAATTTGTGTAATTTATTCTGTTTATAACTTTAAGTTTTTGTTTGTTGTTATTTGCTTTTCTTACTTTTACAATAAATTTAAAAAATACATATAAAGGTTTCATGTCCTTCAACTTAAACAAATTCAATAACATTTTTTGGCTCAATCGTCCCTTCTTAGTTCGCCACGAACATTTATGGTTTCGTAAAATCGAAATTAACAGGTTTTACTGTTTTAATGTTAATCAACAAAAAAAAAATAGACTATTTAATGCAAAAACTAAATAATTTATATTTGGAAATGTGTTTAAAAAATATATAAAAACCAAAAAACGAGTAATATTTGAAATCAATTTTTGATTACTAAAATATATATGAAGTACAATGCATTCTCGATTATCGCAACTAATTAAAACGAGCGAAGTTGCAATGAGCGAGGTTGTTGCAATAGCCGAGTACATTATTTTTAGGCTCAATTCGAGATGAAAATCGAAAATCAGAAAATCAACACTTACATACATACATATGTATTTAATGAAACCAGTTTTTATTCAATCCACTAATAATACTAATAAAAAACGAAACAAAAGGAAGTAAATTCATTAAAGTATAAGTCCATAAATATGTACTTATATGTAGTTCTCTATATGTACATGTGTTATTGTTTACTTTTGAAAACATTTGACATTTTTGTTTGGATTTTTAGGTTTGTTGTATTTTTTAAAATCGCCGTTTCTCGCAGTTTTTGAAGATTTAGAATTTGTTCTATAGGGGCTGAATTTTGTTCAGCCCATCGAATTGCTGTGTTGAAAGCTTGTATTGCAGTCTCAGCCTTTATTTTGGGAGCAGAAATCTCAACCTCGGGCCCACTTTTAACTGATTCATTTTCTTCATAGTTTTCGTCATTGTTATAAATGGTTTCGCGTACCCAATCACATATGTTTTCATTCGAAATGGATTCGCTGCCGGAAATATCATTGAAGACAGTTGATATGGATTCTACGACCGCGTGTTCACTGATAATTTGAGCTTCAACTGTGCTCAAAGGAAGCTCATCTTCATCTTCCCAATCATTATGCGAAGCCATCAACATATTCCAGCATTTTTTGACTGAATCTGCCTGCAATCCATTCCATGCCTTATATAGAAGGCAAATTGCATTTCGGAGATTGAATGCTTTAATTTTTATTTCAAGGTCTGATTCCTCACATCCAATTAAAAACGCCAAAAGACTTTTTTTGTAGTGCAACTTTGTCAAATTTATAACGTTCTGGTCCATTGGCTTAAGGATAGCAGTACAATTTGCAGGGAAACAAAAGACAACGATCATGTCGTCATCACTTTTTAACTCGCCATCTTTTGGATGGCAAGGAGCGTTATCACAAAGTTAAAGCGCCCTTATTGGAAGTGCTTTCGAACTTAAAAATAGTCTTACCTAAAAGAAACAAAAAAACGTATGAAAAAAAGACCTGCATTATTGTGGCCGATAAGATGTTGTTACCTCAGGGACAAATGTAGAGTGGAGCCGTTTTTCAAAGAATGCTAACGTCATCCAAGCATTTTTATTTGCCTTGTATACAACGGGCAAGTGGTCAAAATTTTTAAAACATCGTGAGTTTACAGATTTGCCGATGACAAATAGCTTAACTTTGTGCAAACCCGAACCGTTAGTGCAGGCGAGAAACGTGATTCTTGCCTTGCTTCTCTTCCGGCCAGTAGCTGACGATTCCTTAAAACCTACAAGGGCATTATAAATTTGATGGAGAGTCAAATCGAGCTCTCTGACTTTTTCCTTAAATTTAATCAAGAAAGGATCTACAAGCTGCGGTTTGTTTGAAAGTTTTTCTCCACAAATTTTCAACAGGCGAATTCCGTTGCTTTTTTTTAAAATTTGTCACCCAACCATTGCTCGCATTAAAAGATCCTGGCTTCTCTTTAATTTGTTCATGCAATGAGCACGCCTTTGTTTTTAGGACCGCGCTGGAAATTGGCACATTTAGCTTTCTTTGATTTAGGAACCACTTGAACAAAGCTTTTTCCATCTTTGGATATTCGCACCACTTTAATGAAATCCTCTTTCCGGGTCCACATTCAGCATTAGTGACAAACTTTCTTATTGCAACCTCTTTTCTTTTTCTGCTTACTGTAGATTTATGAATATTGTACTCCCGGCATATTGATTGGATTGAAGCTCCTTTATTATTTTTTTTCTAAAATTTCACTCTTATTTCTAATTGATAGTTTCACAATTTTCTTTGTTATACCCATTTTTCGGAACACAAAAGCGACTGATCACTAAACAAAATTCATTAAACTGACACCAAAGGCTTGCATGCACTAGATGCACACATTCATACAACTTCATTGTCCCATCTACTAAAGGCCCAGACAAAAGGAAAACATATCAAAAATTACTTGAAAAGTTGCGATTACTGCGTCAACAATGATGTAAATTCAGCTGTTGCGAAAATCGAGGAGTTGCGTGGATCGAGAGTTGCGTTAATCGACAATGCACTGAATAATTCAACAAAAAAGGAGGCACTTCTGCAGTGGCCTACGGCAGAATTGAACATAAATCCGCATTTGGTTAATAAAACCTTTGTTTAAAACAATAACCCAACAACTGGCCATCCCAATATTCAACAAAAATCTTCATTTACTTTGCCACCCACACTAATAAAGACCTCACAATAATCTTCTTAACTTCTTATTGGATCTATTAAGACCCGATTATAGACACTTTGACTGCAGTTTAGTTTTTCTCACCGTGAGCTCTTTTTATTGTCGATAGTAACAAAAGCCGATTGTTTACCTCGAATTTATCCCTTTTCCTAGCAACCCATGCCACCACCATTCCGATTCTAAATTTATTTAATAAATTCTTAGAATTCTTTGAAGCGTCTGCCTGCTGTCCGCACCTAGCTTCAATCAAAAACGAAACGCACGAAGGAACAAAATACGACCTCCACTTGCACAGTCAACGACGTTCGGGCCATTTTGGCGTCTTCCAATTATCCAGCGCGCAATGCTAACCAAACTGTGTAACGAATTACTTACAGTTACCACATGTAGCAGCCCTTTTGAATTATTGATAGCACGAAGGGGCGTTGTTTTAATGTGAAAACTTCACGCAGTCAACGTGGGTGTAATCATCGACGTCCAACGACGGACGACGGTTTCACGTTCCAGCACACATACGAGGACCTGGAACCATACTATCTGGCTTTGCTTGCGCTCATTACCATTCTCAACAAACAATAGGCCGTCAATAACGACTTCTTTTCTTTGCGCAAGACTTTGTATCTATTGTATGTTCGTACATGAGATACTTGAGGTGCTCGAAGCCTTCAATGAACTTTGGAGAAATCGAACGACAGGTTTCGTTCGCCGAAAGGTTAACAGATTTATTTCATGAACCGGTTCTGCCTGCCTAGCTACCCGTTGACTAGAATGTCCAAAGTCCGATGCCGATCTTAAGAATAGAGTTGCATCTGGGAATGGAAACATTTCATAGGTCTTCTGTCGGCAAGGTACACGAGTATACCTGTTCACGTATCGTACGACGACATCATAGTAATGTGCCACCGAAACGATTCTCCTTATCTTCACATCATGTTGACCTCATTTAACCGGTGATTGGGACTGCAACTTGGAGCTTTTATTAGATGCAAGGCTATCAACTTTATAATAGCTTTCTGCACGCTCTTAAATTGAAAACGAAAGTTAAATGTTTATACGAGTATCTATAAATTTGAGTTTTAAATTGTTGTTAATAAAATTTTGGTTTTAGTATTTGTTGCACTAAAAGAGCTGTAAAAATTTTAAGCTCTCAATTTTACGATGGAAAGATTGATTGACTTCTGTTTTTAAAAATTAATGCAATGTTTGGATAACATCAACGATAAAAGATCGCCCACGTGAAGCGATGAAGTCAATGATTAAGCGATGAACGAACACTAGTGCCGTTTTACCATCTCTTTGTGTTTGTTAGTTGCATTTTTTACCTTTCTTTGTAAGAAAAGAATTTAGGCCTGAGTCTTACCTTAGATATTTGAGCTGAGTACTAAATTTTTCGTTTAATAAAAATCAGACTTCTTCACGCTGAGGCTTGGAGCTTCCCTTTTATTTGAAAGTTTCTGAAGCCGCTCGAATACCCGGATTCTTGTCTTGACTTTCATAAGCTGTTTGAGTACCTATATCCGAATGTTTAAAAGAGTCCCTTCTCTAAGACGGGCTAGTGACAATGACTGTCCATCAATAACCGAAGTAGGTAGATCGATTTACTTTTGCCTTCACCTTCCTTAAAATTAACTCATTGCCAGAGGTTGACGTTTTGTTATCAGCTATCTCAAAAAAGGTCTCGATCAAATTCCTGGCATAAAGGTTTTTGCATAACTCTTTCTCTTAAAAAATGTATTTGAAGTTAGAGTTTGTTACGTCAATCGACAGATCCCTTTTTTGTTCGAAAAAAAATAGATCTGAAGGTATTTAAAAGTTTCCAAAAAGATGAGGACTGGCGAGTGCGAGTCATTGAAAGAACTCAAAAAATATCTATTGTACGCCCAGTGGAATTAAATCTGAAATAAAGAGCTATCTTAAGAGTCTTCAAGAAGACTGGAACATACACCGTTCAAAACAAATTATACGGATTTCAAAGTTGAAAAATTCCAACCAAATTGAACAAAAATTTGTGTTGAAGTCACCTAACAATATGGCGTTATTTTTTGACTTAAGTAAAGCCCTCGATACAATGTTGCATGAAACCATATTTGACTCCATGCGAAATATTGAAATGTAATTTAATGAAAAGCTATCACAAGGCTCGAACGAAAATATAGTCTTGAAATTGGCAAAGAATTGAGTGAAAAAATCAAAGCATCAGAGGGAGTGCCATAGGGTTCAATATTGGATCCCCTCTTGTACATTATATATGCCAAGGGCATTTTTAAAGCGCACAGCCCTCGCATACACAGATGGCAAGACAAAAGTTATATCTGGACTGACAATCAACACGGATAAGACAAAAATCATGAACATAAATCTACTTTAGACTTTGTAGTAGCACGACATAAGGCCAGAATTCTAGAACACCATATATCTAAATGCTATAAATAGCAACATCTTAAATGTTAAATGTGACACGTTCATCGAAATTTTAGCGGCTATAATAACCTTGTTGTTATTATTAACCTCAACCGCAACCTGGCATGATCTGAGCCTGAAAAAGAGATGCCATCCAGCCTTGACGGTCCTGAGCACGCTGTTTTCAGTTGGCCAAGCTTTCTAGCGTCTGCGATTTGTTGATCCTTGAAGCGGAGGTTCGATCTTCCTGTTCTGGTGGCTTGGATGCGAAGACTCTGTCTCTTGGCTGGAGCCTTATTGTCATTTCTCTCGACGTGGCCGAGCCAGTTGCCTTCGGAACTAAATTCATATCCTTGCCTCTCCTCACTAATAGGACCAAATCCCAATATTTGCGCAGTAGCTTTGCTTATCATTCCGCGCGATCTATGATTTCGGGATCCCGTGAAAAACTGATCCGGTTGTGTCGTACAACGCCCGAAAATACATGATTCCAATCATGCACCGCATTTCGGCAAGGGGATGGAACGCATAGTACGACGGGCAGGTGTCGACACGGTAGGTAAGTCTACTCAGCTTCTGAGATGCAAAGACAATATCGACATCAGCGTTCCCAGCGGGTCGTAGTTGAAGCATTCACATCGATCGAAGAAGAGGCAAACCGGGTTGGTGTTAGAATAATTGAGGACAAAACCAAACATATGCTGTTAACCAAAGCCAGATCCGTCGAACATCATCTCGGCCAAAAGGGAAGCATAGACACCTACAACTTTAAGATCGTCAATAAGTGTTCATCTACCTCGGGAGAACTAACATATCCTCCTAAAATGACACCACAGTGAAGAGACATACCGCAGACAACCGCTGATGCTTCGTTTTGTCTGGGACCCAAACTCCTAACACAAAAGACAAAAATACTGTTCTACAAAACATTGATTTTCCTGCTTTATAGAGCCTAATGCTGGACACGTACAACAACTAAAACGAAAAACTCATAGGACTTCGTATATTATGTAACAACATTGAAGATTCTGCAATGAGTACGTGCAGAAAGTTCTGACTAAAAATATAAACGAAGACTACATTACAAGCTATTTGAACTTCTTGACATCGAAGAGACGATTTAACGCCTCGGGCTACGTTAAGTCATTGGTTTATGCCAACAAGACGGCGAAGTTGGAAGAGCTCAGAATCAGAATTGAACGCGAAATAGCGGCTGTTTCGACCGAAATGTGTGGTCGAGTCATAGAAAATTGGGTCCAACGAATCGACCGCTGCAAACGTGTCCGGGGTGTTTTGTTTGTATTTCAAGCCGTTAATAAAGTTTTTAAAATTTCTCAAATGGTTTGTGTTTTATTAAAAAAAAAAAGTTGTCAAGTCCTTATTGGGAAACCCTTTAGAATGAGCCTTGAAACTTTTGAAACACTTTTAAATCTAGTTCAGCCATTGACTGTGAAACAAGACTCTTATTACAGATTGAATCAGTCCTACGGAAAGTCTCTGGCGACTTGTCACTACTCGAAAATATTGATACTCCGACACGATATACATATATTGCCGCAATGAGCATCATTTAGTTGCTTAAATGTGAGACCTCTAATTTGATTCAATGTAAAATAATTGCTAGCGATGTTTCCTATTGCCAGTTGCTTGTTGCCTCAGTGGGTGGGAGAGCCGACTTGAATATTCGCTACAAGAAAATCTTTAGTAAATTTATACGTTTAAAGTCTGTTTTCATTATTTTTGTGTTTTTAAGGTTCCACTTTGTTGTCGGTTTGACTGTCACCATCCTTTTTTCAGGAAAGTGTTGAAGAATTAAGTTGAAATTTATACCAAATACTTATGACTGCGATTCTTAAAGCTGTTAACCTTCTTAAGCGATGTAGTTAACAGATATGACGCAACCTATGGAATGTAGGGAGAAGAAAAAAATTTGTACTAATATCACAAAAAAATAAAAAAAGTTTTAATTCGCAACTTACTATAATTATACGCCAAATAGAAGGCAATCAGCGTTAACTTCAGTGCTCAAAAAATTATTTCAGTGCCCAAAATGTCATTTTAGTGCTCGGGCATTCTTAAAGTGCTTTCATTTTATTTTTAGTGCCATTAACTCTGTTTTTTTAAGGCTGAAATCTACTAAAATCCTTATGGAAACATTTACGAACTAGCCTTGAAACTGCTTTGTTTGCCACATTCTAATGGCGATGTTGAAAGGATTTTTAGTCAAGCAAACCTAGTCAAAAGCAAACTTAAGAACAAAATTAGTTTGGAGATGTTAAATGCAATTTCGCAAATACGCTTTGCGAATACGCTAATACAGTAATTCCAGTCAGTAGCTCTTTAGGACTCTAGAATATTGCTCAAGTCCGACAAGCAGCCATGTGCGTCTTAATACCAAAATACCTGAGGTGATATGTGTCCTTTTCTACTAAGTTTTTTAAAATATCTCGGGTTAGGATAAAAAAATTCCGATTTGAATTCGTTCTCAATTACAGTTGCCGATCACGCAAAATGATTCCTCAGTAAGCCCAGGATAACATTGTCAATCCTAGACACACCGGAAGCATCCACTAGTCTTTTGTTTTTTGCTGATGCATGGAAAGCGGAATGAGCGCTTCTGTAAATCGCGTAAAAACTCGCAAGCACTTATTTTAGAAAACTCTATACTATATTCCACCATACTGCACTCGCATAGGTCAGAATTGGACTCACAAAGGCTTGGTAACATTTATTTACGACTTGAGCTAAATAAATGTTTTTTTTGGGAAACTGGAAAATGATTTTTTTTGGTGCCCAAAGCATCAAAATTAACGCTGAAAATATTAGGAACGGTGCTTCGGCTCAGAAAAAACTTGGCAACATTGACTACTTTGCATCTCAACAACAGAATCGTCAGGTTCTGTGAGGTTTGAAACATATAATAAGCTTACTTTGACAAATTTTAGTTTAAAAAAAAAATAGTTTGGATACCTAAGTTCTCATTATTTCTTTCATTATTGCCAGCTTTTTTGAAACAGTTTTGTATAGTTTGTGGTAATTGGTAATACAAGACCCAAGATCGTTTGACAATTTTAAGAGCGTTGAGAAAATTTATTTCTCTCAAAAAACTTTTCATATTTCCAACTTCTAGGGCCAGAATTTGTTTTCTTAACAAGCACTTGCGGTAATGCGATTTAAAGGAGCGAATGATACCTCAGAAATGCCAACTTGTAAAAAAATTGTTTTTTCTTTACATATACCGAACAAACATACAAGAGTTGCTTATACACATCATATTTCAAAGGAAAACTGAGGATCGGTGTTGTGAAAAAACTTCATTATATCAGTGTTTTTCTTATAAACGTGTTTCTTATAAGGTATGTTTTTTACATTGGTGTAAATGTGCTCGTACACGGTGCTTTTGTTCAGCTTTCTTTTAAGCGTACTTTTTTTATATGCGTGTTTCTTATAAATTTTATTTACTGTATAACACATATTTTGATACTCGTAAGGGAATTCAAAGAATGAACCTTCTATGCGCGAGTCCGACTCGCATATGGTCGTTTTTTTTTTTTAATTGCAGTACCTTCTACGCGATATCACTCGTGTACAACAACTACAATACCGGACTGAGGACCCTGGCTTGTGGAACTCCGGCCTTAAAACATTGTATGGCTCTTGGCTTATTGGCATACACCTTCCCTTTTAGGTAGCCATACAGAAAAATAAATTGGAGCCGTTAAATCGGGCCAGGTTAAATAGAATAAGAACGCGATATTATGCTGTATCAGCTGTATAAGCTGCTGTTCTATCTTGTTGGAACCACAATTCTGTATTGGTCTCTACGTTTGGCATTAAAAAAATGTGCAATCATTGCTCGGAGTTGAAAGCCATCCACATTAGCCGCATCTTGTTCGTCGTTTTCGAAAAAATATGATCCAATGATTCTCTCTGAGGTTATTCAACACCATACTGTGCATTTACGTAAGGTGCATTTGTTTTCAATAATTATTTTTGGAGTTTCAATGCCCCATATTCCGCAATTTTGTTTATTCACGTTACCGTTGAGGTGGAAATGGACGTCATCGATCATTATGATCTTGTGAATAAACTCATTGTTCTCGCTGGAAAAGTCTTGAAAACGCCGAGCATACTGCATGCGTATTTGTGGATCATTTGTTTTCAACCCATGAACCAATTGAACCTTGTATGGGAAAAGGCGTAACTGCCTTAAAATTCTCTGCAAAGACCGCCTAGACATGACCAACAGCTGAGAATTTGACCTGGTGGATGTTTCGGGGTTTTCCTCAATACTTGCTTGCACCCGACCAATGTTCACATCATTTGGAACTGTACGAGGTCTTCCAGCATCAATCGGTAAATTGTTAGAGCACTGGGCACATTTCAAACGTGAAAGAAATTTTACTTTAACTTTCAAAATTAAATTGAACCACTTTGGTTCTTTGTTCTGTGCTGAAACTTTCTAAGAAATACGCATAATAAAATCATAACGTTTCTTATGCGCCACCTAATCATATTCAAAACTTGCGTAAAAATCGTAACGAGGAGCTTTGTAGTTTTGCTCCAAAACTTAGTTTTTTTAACCAAAGTCACTACGGATCCTTGATATACGAACTCCTTGAAGTTAAATAATTACTATTTTGTCTTATTTCACCTAAACTTAAGTTCGATTATGTCAATATCGCCTGCATAGCTGGCAACCGCAACTCTGATGATGGTTTTTTGAAGTTAGAAGGACTTTTTCGAGAATGATGTTTAAAAAATCGCATGACAGTGAGTCGTTTTGTCCTAAACATTCTGTGTGAAATTGTATTCTCTTTCGTCATACTGTCCAAATGCAAGAGTTTTGTTCAAAAGCTTACAGGTTTCATTTCAAACATCTATCGCAGTATGAGGGCTTTAACGATTCTGAAATTTCCCGACCCAAAATCGCACCGATATAACCCAATCGGACTCAAGACAAACGTGTTAGGCTTTCAAACAGTGTAACAGAATATTACGACTGATTTCGTTCCTAAAGCTCAGACTTCATTCAACAGACACGCTTTTGAAATGATTTGGTGCTTACACTTGAACAGGTCGTTTCTGCTGCTGCTTTAAAAAAATCAAAGTCATTCACAGTTGCTAACATTTGATCTCCTGTGGTAAAAGTGAATTATGCTCGTTTATTTGAACAGTCACTTCAATAATATTCAATTTGTTGTTCCACCAAGAATTTATGCACAGCGGCTTCTCTTTACACATTTGAACAGAATAATTTATTGTTGACCACCTGCTATGAGCCCACGAAAAATTGTGCGTTCCAATGTTGATGTTAAAATACAGTAAAAAGTTAATCAGATGCAAACATATAATTGTATAATTATCAATTTCGAACTTTTTAAAACACATGTTCGATGCGCCCCGCTTGGAACTTGTTTGTTAAGTCCGCGGGGGATTCAATTAATGCATATCAACTTGACATCTTCACAGCTTTGTTTTGGAAATCTAGGAAACCGCAAAAAGCGGTTTCTTTGCGGATGATACTAAATCAAACTTGAAATTATAAATGCCATGGCGTAGATGGCGGAGACAAAGCGATAAGGAAAGTGTTTAGTCAAATTCGTAAAGAATCCTTAATGTTTTGACAAACTTCAGAGGCAGAATTTTGTGTTTGAATGATGACCTTTCCAGGCGCTGTGAAGAACATACTCGTATTTAAAAAACACAAATTTTTCTGGTACAAGGTACGCCAACGCCAGAGTGGGTTCGTCACTTTAGGCAGACGTGGTTGACTCGCCTCTCGCAATAGTTTTAATATAATCTCGCGCCCTCTCCCGGACCCAAAGTCAATTATTGTTCAGACAAACCGCGAGTGTGACAAGTCGCATCTCACCTTAGAACGTTGGGGCATTGAGAGCTTCAATTTTGAAAAAACTCTGCCCT
This sequence comes from Orthonevra nobilis, assembly GCA_963555765.1. NCBI lineage: Eukaryota > Metazoa > Arthropoda > Insecta > Diptera > Syrphidae > Orthonevra > Orthonevra nobilis. The sequence goes on from OY743224.1 coordinate 116,977,432, forward strand.
TGGACTTTCCGATCGTCCAGTGCGGTGAATTCTTCACGATGACCTTCAATACAATCTGTACAAGTTGCCGATTTTGAAGGCACTCATCTGATGCACTTTTCAAAAACGTTTCAGAAGACGAAATTATTGTTTTTTTTCAGAGATGAAGGTGCTGTATATTCCCGAGAAACGCATCAATGGCGTTTGTACTTATCTGCAGTTAGCGCGCGTTCCAATTTGCTCAGCTGGGAAGATTTTAAAATGTTTTTGTACGGTTTATGTCACCCGTCCAAAGACCCTATAAAACATGAAAGCCAACATCCGGTCACACAATAAAGACAAAAACGGGTTCAAAATATTAGTTTTTGAAATAAGCATGTAATTTTTCCGCACCCAGTTTATGTTGAAATAACAACGTTTCGAACTTAGGTCTTAACGAACCAAGGTGGCAGCGCATATATGATTCCTAATTCAGTCTATACGGCTCCATGCAAATAAGACAGCACAACAGAAAAACAAATGTATAATAAGAAACTCGATTCGCTTCGCTTTTGCAATGTGCTAGCTTTTTTTTAACCTCACCTCGTCACAGAACCTTCCTCATGACAGGATAGTCCACCAACTAACGAACCTGTCACAGTTGTGAAAATTGAATTGAGAAAACTCAATACTCTAGTGAACCATGTCATATCATGCTAAACAAATCAATCAATAATTTGACAGCAAATGGGGCTCAGCAAAGCAATTGCTTCCCCATCTTCACTTAGTGAAGGACTCAGATATCCACTTTGACCCTTTTCCAGACCGAGCATACTAAAAAGAAGCCCCTACCCGGTTAAATCAATACTTTTGAAAAGAAGATTGGATCTTCTTTGCATGTTTACTTTTGTGAGCTAAAGAACCCGTTCTAAGAGGCAATACAAAGGTTCAAATGATTCACTTACACTCTGCTTGTATCAATCATTTTAATACATCTGTTTTGGGAACTTAAAGCCATCATGAGACAAACTAAGATTGTTAAGACTAAAGAAGAGTAATGTTATTCCACTCAACTTAACCCCGTCTATACGTATTGATTGATGCTATTCAAGCAAGTCTAAAAGTTTTAACTCTTGATCCGTTTGTAAAAAGGCAGAGACAAATATAACTTGAATTTAAAATAGCACCTCTTTAGCACCATTAATAAAAGACAAATTTATATGTATATTAGAAATGACTAAACCAAACAGGCCTCGAAACTCTAAATCAGAAGTTGTCCCGCTCGGCTTCGAAGATCTTTATTCCTCTTCCCTTTTCCAGTCCGAATATTTGGTTCAGTCGGTTCGGTTTCTTGAAGGTTCGGTTGCAAGTAGAGATACTATAAAAAGTCTTATCGCAGTCAGGCTATTTTATGTCCATTAAAGCTTTATTTATTTATTTATATACCATATTTAAATTTTTTTTTGAATATTTATTAAAGATAAATAATGTATTATTGAAGGAGAAAACTGTCCATAGTAGACAGAGAAGGTATATTTTTGAAAAATCTTTGCGGAACATTGAATTCAGACGGGACGAGATGTACATGGAATCAATGCTACCATTAAAAAGTTTGCTAATGAAAAAGAAAAATGCAAAGATACAACGTCTGCTCTCAAAGTAAAGCAAATCTATAAGATTAAGTCTGCTTGTATAAAGGGAGAGTTTATACGGGTCTTTCCATCTAAGTCCACTCAATGCAAGCTCAAAAATCCCTTTTGAACTCTTTTAATCCTGTCGATATGACATTTGAAGTGAGGAGACCACACTTGACAGTCATATTCGGGGATCGGACGGAGAAAAGTAATAAACAATTGTTAAACAACATAAGGGTGATTAAATTGTTTAGATTCTCTTTTAATCGAACCAAACCCATTACATTTTGTAGAACAATTAAAATTGTATGCCAAAGATACCGGTGAACTTTTTCGTATAAAGGATGATACTGCAGATTATGACAGTATTCAATGTTATGTTTCTTCTTATATATAATAGCATCGTCAGTATAAATTAATCATTGTGAGTTCTTCAAAATAGAAGTCATATCATTTCTAATTAATATGAACAAAATAACAGACCCAAGTGGCTACCTCGTGGTTATCCCAAATCATTTAAAAAATTTGTCAAATATTACTCAAGCTAAATTGAAATTAAAAGTAAGATGAACTAGGAAAGTTTATCAAAAGCTTTACTTAAATCAGTGAATATGCAATTTGTTTGATTTTAAAATTAAAATCAGTCGACGCAGTATTGTGTGAGTTTAACTTAAAGTGATCAAGGAATTGGCAGATAAGATTCTCTGCAGCATCGAACATGACCTTAACCCTGCAATATTGTAACAAAATTCTTGTTTTCTCACTGCACATCCTCATACTAGAATCAATTTGAAAGCTAAAATTTCGCCCCCTGCGCAATAAGGCGTTGTGTTGCATCACCGTATGATCTCGCCACAACCAACATCTTGCTTTAGCAAAAGAGTTTGGGAGGGTCTTGGACCTTCGTCCAAGGCAGTGTTATTTTGAATTCTTATCTGAGTGTCAATCTCGTCCCTTATCCTAGACGCACATTCCTTGTTTTGACACCAAACGTAATTAGCAGTCTTGTAGCACACATAATAAATATTGAAAAATATAAAAATAGGCATTTTAAGTAGTTCTGTCCGGTGTACCTCAGGGGTCTGTTTTGGGACCACTCTTATTGATATGTTTTAAAAACATACTAAATCGAACTTGCGCTTGGTTTGTAGAGAACAAATTGTTTATCTGCACCCAACTGAAACCAAGCCATTAATAATAAGTAAGGATAGACAAACGTTCAATTTACCACCAATATCTCTGAACTACTCTCCAATAGATTATATGTGCAATATGTAAAAATATTAAGGTATTTATAACAGCTAAAGCTTCAACTAGGATGTTCATATAAAAAGGCGGTTCTAAAGTTTAAGGAGCCCTTCGAGGACTAAGCATCGCCGCAAAATGTTTGCCGACTGATGTAGAACGAAAACTTGTCATATCAAACATAGTTCTATATGGCTGTGAATTATTCTCAAATGTGGACTATGTCTCCAACACAAAACTCAGGCATATCTATTGAACCAGTAGACGTGACCATGTCTCTGACTTCGCTAAAAAAATAACCGGATGTTCCTTGATAGCTCTTCTTAAATTTTGAACCATACTTTTCCTACACAAAATAATGACCAAGCAGGAACCGGAATACTTTTTTAATGAATAAAATTTTACAAAATCGCAACGTACAATACAACTTATTATGGCCAGACATAAATATCTTACAACGACCCTACAATTTTTTATTCACGCAGCTCAACTTTGGAACCTTCAACCCATTGATTTGATAGCCGAACAGCATATAAGCCTTAAGACAAATTTTTTTTTTTAACTTCTAATGGAACCCTTCAATTCTGTGTCTATTTTTTTTCTTTCACCGTCTACTCTTTCACTTTCTTGATTTATTTTTATTTTTTTTATACATATATGTATTAATTGCGATGTTTTATTTTTACTTTTTTTATATATCATTATTTTTATTATTATATTAAATTACAAATTATGTAAAGTGAATAAAAATGTATGAATAAATTAAATAGAAAGAATACATAAAAATAGATAAAAAAAAGATGCAATTAATAATAATATTTTCTGTGGTTGTAGCTTAAATCATCTTCCACCGAAAATATCAAATGACACTTGACGAAGGTGTGACTGTCACCCTTGTATCCATTTTTCTAGCTTGGATGGTATCAAATAAATTGAAGAAGAACTCCCCTCTTCCCCAAATACGATGGTATCTCCACCAATACCCAAACGTATGTTATCATGCAGACTAGATCCGCCAACGGAGTTGTAGACAGTGAGTCTGAGTTACATCAGAGACATTCTGAGACCAGAAAGAATTCCGCGGCCGTTCTTCTTTTCCTGAAAGGCAATTTCAGACGCCTAACTTTAAGCAATCATTAAGTGTTTTTTTTTTGACAAAGTTGAATCCATGTGCATATTAAATTAAGGTACAAATTTGAGGTAGACAACGATCTATAGATCTGTAGAGAACGTAGATGAGACTCTCTTGGAGACTCGAAACATAACCTCAAATGTTAAGCATAGCAGTGAATTAGCTAAGACTAGAGGTCCATATCTTCAATTTTAACATCCACATTTAAAGTTGTTTATGGACCCATAAGGATTTATGACACCTCACTTGGCGCAACTTTTTCAACGGGACGGACATTAACCGTCTTATCTGATGTTCGTCCTAGCCGGAAGTGCAGGTATGTATACCTCCACACTTGTCTTTGGCTAACAAGTTAATTACGTTCTAGTACTCTCTTACATGTACCATCGCTTAACAGTGATTGTTATAACATAACCCATGAGCACTTGCTGATTTGATTTGATTGCTTAGTGAATTGAATTACAACTTAATAAGTTTTCCAACTTTCAACCATTGCATCTGTATTCTTAGTCCTTTCATAAGTATTTGTATAGTTGTTCTATGCAGAAGACAATTCATTTTCGTGTTTTGCAATGCAATTCAAACTTCAAGACAAAATTTAATGACTACCAATTTCACCCAAACAATTTACTGTGCTCCAAGACCACCGGCTTTGTCCAACTTGAAGTGGATGGCTACAAACACTGCACCCTTGTTCGGATGGTTGCAATGAGTCGTATAAATCTCAGTCTTCAATCTTATGAAACAATGCTTTTCGTTTGGAATTTACTCCAAGATGCCAGCCGCACGGGGCTTCCATTAATGCAAAAGATTTCCACAGCTTTGTTCTGAAAATTGCTAAGACCGCAAAAGCAAGGGGAGAAAAGGTTTTGCGGATTAACAAACACCGAATGTGCGGGGAAAGTTGGAAGTTCATGTGAAGATTCCAAGCGCAACGGGAAGTTTAATTGAATGCAAGTGTTCCATTGGAAAAGTAAGGAAATAAATCCATTGTTGTTTCGAATTTATGCAAATAAGAATGACTTGCGTGCTATTGTTTCGTTGTAATTTCTCAACACAATAAAGGTTTCGCAGATAAAAGCTTTCGAAACAATCATAGCGCTAGAATTTGAATGCAATGTAATAAAACAAAATTTGAATTGAATTTATTGTTGGTACTACGAAAAGTAAATGAACTCACTGTACCTGAATCGTAACAATTGATCGTGATGCTTGTGTATTTATTTTGTGACGCAGCAAGTGTTGAAGATACATCATACCAAATTATGTAGGTCAGTCGGTTTTCCAAGTTTTCCCGCTTTGGTCATAAGCCTGATTTGATTACGGTGAAACTTTGAAATTGAATCTACATATGAAAATCAATTAGATTTAGAAAGTATCTTTGTGGGTACTCTCCTCCTCGATACATTTCACCATCCATCCACGCACATAGATTGGAAATATGATTTATCTTTAAGAGGCTTACCAAAGCTTTCATACCGTCGACATGCTGTTTGCTAGATGAATATTTACGTAGGCCCGCTCTTATACTAGTGCACTGCATAAGTTTGTTTGCAGGAGGGAAAGCTATTTACAACCAAAGAAGATATGGTACTTGAAACTTGTTTGATGCACTGAACCAGTGTAGAAGCATATATAATAAACAATCCAAGCTTTGTTGGTTTTTTGAACAACAATAAAAAAAAAACTAGTGAAAATGGAGAAAAAAAATTATGATAACACTGAAAAGCGGCCAAGTGCGAGTTTTATTCTCACACAAAGGGCTCTGCACTTCCGAACAATAAGCAACAATTTTTTTTTATTTTAGTCTTATCATAGTGCACATGATTATGTGCGGTTTAACCACTATCATACTTTTATATTTTTTTATATATGTATTATTATTTCTGAGGTTGTGACTTCTCATTTATTATGATACAGATCAAGCAGAAGAATAAGGGGATGAATGGTTCCGTTGGCAACCTTGGGTACGGGCCCCTTGAAAACGTGAACGTGAAATATTTATCAATTTTCGGTATGATTAAGAAATTTCTGGAATTAACGTCTAACTTTATATACTGAAGCAGTGGTATAGCTTTATTGTATAATAAAAAAAAAACTCTTTAGGAACTCTTGTAAAAATAAAATTTTCTAAACAAATCAAAACTTGGACTATAAGTTTTTACTTGATGAGTAATGGTTTTGAATTATTATTATATTTTATTATTTATTATTATATTTTTTCTTGATGTTGCACAGTGCGTCAGACTTACCCATCTTAGATATGCTGCTTCAAGGAAGTATAAGGATATAATAGCCTTAACTGCATTTAGTGATACGAAAACCTCTCATACAGGCGAACGCTGAAGAGCAGATCCCTGCCTAGCAAGTTCATCGGCCCTCTCATTACCTGGGATGTCAATGTGACCGGGAACCTACATAAGGGAAAGGAGCTGACCTTCTAACGACGCTATTTCAACTCGGTATTCCTGTATTAATTTTGAATGTGATGTAAAGGAGGCAATAGCAATATATGTCAATGCATATGGCAACCTTCTGGCTCGGATATTTGGATGGAGTTTGATTTGACGACATGCTTTCCGGTTCAAAGGAAGGAGATGCAGCATTACTAGAGCGCCTGTAGTACCTATGCAAGGTTCTACTGCAGGCGTTAAAAGCTATGCACGCCTTCTTAGCTCGCTGATCAACGTTTGGCTTACAGCTGAGATTAGGGTCTTAGGTATTGCCTGGGAACTTAGAGAAAGTGGGAAGCTGTGTATCTTGGTTTAAGTAGTGAAGAGCATCAGTTCCGTTTTGCTTGAGTTGATACCAAAGCCGCATTTTGAAGCCCAGGTACAAACTTTACTCAGTGCGCCCTCCCTGATCTCACTGATCGCAGCCGGAAATTTTGCTGATACCAAAATTCCCTAACGTAAAGACATCCTTTTAGAGCGTTTTTCATTAAGCACTTCCTTTCTCAACATTTAATTTTTTTATTGGCGCATAAATCAGGCTGAATTTGACCGATGGCATGGATTATGTTGACTTTGAGGGTCGCTCTGACTTGCAGCTTATTCGCATAGAACTGCGATTTCAGAAAATGCCACAAGAAAAATTCTAACGGGGTCAAATCGCACGATCTCAGTGGCCAGTTCACGTCGCCTCATTTACAATTGCAATTTAATCTTTATTGTTCAGATATATTTTATAATTTACAATTTTTTTTTTTTCATAATTTACAAGAAATTACAATTTTGGGCCAGAAGAAGTTTTTAATCATCGACCTAAGCGCTCGCCATTGACGACGTTCTCAAAAAAACTGGACCGATGACGCCGCCAGCCCCAAATTCACACCATACAATAACTTTTTCGGGATACATTGGCCGCTCATATGGTTTTGTTTCGTCTCAAATTCTACAATTTTGTTTGTTGACGTACCCATTCATCCAGAAATGGGCCTCATCGCTGGAGATGATTTTTCGATTAAAATTATGGTCAGTTTCAAACTTCTCCAAAGTTCATTCAGCGAACTCATGTCGTTGTTTATGATCGTTAATGGTGCAGCCCCAAATCCAGACACAAAATTTCCCATGTTGTGGTCTACAAAATGCCAAGTTCTTGTGAATGACGCGAAATCGACTGTCTCGGATTCTCCTGCACACTTTCACGGACAGCGACGATGTTTTCGGCACATATTGTAATTCGTCGATCTTGTGTTGATTGACCGTTTACTAAACCAGTGGACTCAAATTTATCCATCACACTGCGAATAATTTTCACGGATGGACGATTATGGCGACCGTAAAATGGGCGAAGCGCTTTAAACTTTGCCCAAATAGAACACCCATTTCGATAAAACAATTTTATTATTTGCACGTGTTGTTGAACGACTGAATAAATGACAGATGTAGCTTCAACAAGACGGAAGTCCCTCTTGGAAGACTCTTTGCATATAAATAGATCAGGGCAAATGCCACTATGTGTAGAGAGATTGACTTAGCAACTCGGAAACACAGAAATACAGACTCTCTTGAGACAAATTCCTTATATCTCAGTGCCTATGACAAAATATCAACTGAACAAGAAATGAAAGTCTCATTGACTTCTGTAAAAACCTGATTGGTTTCTTGAGAGAATTTTTCATCAATAGAAAAATGACAAGCAAAGATAAAGACGAGCCTGAAACCATAAAAAAACCTACTTCGGAGGCCTGGTAATTTTTTTTAATTATAACGACCACGGTCAACCCTCTTTTAAAGTATGTTAGGGATGGACGATCACAAGACACCTCTTAGCCCACCTAAAAACTCAACTTTTTAACAAATATTCCAACCTGACATAACCGAACCATTATGCCAAATTATGAAGTATTTTTCAATATATGTGGAACTTAAATTTTTTTTTATATAAAATTTTATATAAAATCTGTGTGTTTGTCGCTGAACTTATCCTTAACGGATGGACCGATTTTGATACAATTTTCCACGTGTGTTTAAGTGGGTCCCTGAATGGTTTAGATTTCCTAATCAATAATTTCCTTCGTTCAAAATTGACCGATAAATTTTCTGACAAGTCAAAATATAACCTTCTTAAAATATGTCATTGTTCTTTTAAATTTATGGAGTGTTAAACGACTCATCGAAAGTAAAATGTAAAACTAAATGTCAAATGTCATTGAGTAATGAGTAAACAGTTTTTCGAAAAATCGAACATCGATGAAAATGTTTACTGATAGATGGCAATCCAACGTACGGACATAAAAACATCTGTTCCTGTCCGGTTCGCCACTTGCACTACCGCTCTCTCTCTCTGAAGATGGCTTAAGGCTTATTTATGTACGAGTACCAGCAACTTTAATTCCAGTACGCACAAACGTTGCGCTTGAAGGAATATGTTAATCGATCGAATACAGCTTAAATCAATAGCGGTGGTGGCGCGCGTTCGTTAAGACAACATTTTGTCATCATTATTATTCAATCTTAGCTCCATACATGACCAATTAGCTCTATCGACGAGAGCATTAAAGTGAATGGACAGCACAAACAAAATTAGGTATGCTGACGATAGAAAATTTCCAGCCGATGATCAATGAGGTCAATCAATCTAAAAAAAAAAGAACTGGTTATAAAAGCTGATAAAGTTTTAGCTATTTTATAGGCAAGGCATTGAAGCCAAACATGGGAATTGGTAGTATCGACTTCATGGCGAAAGTGAAAATCCAAAGTATGAACTGTCTTCTTAATGTACCAGCATCCCGAGGGCCTTAGGCTTAGTGATTAGGCGTTGAAAGTTTTGTTGGAAGAGTCTGAGATCTTACAAATTGCATTTTCAATTCGAATTGTTGAATTGACTATCAAAGGTTATAAAAGACCTGCACAGGCAAAGCGACAACCTCACTTCAGGTCAAGTGTGATCCTTTTTAAACAGAGAACAGTGCTGGAATGCTTTTGATGCACTTTTTCCAACTTTTCATGCTTGATGATATTTTACCTTAAAAGAGAGGATTTCAGGCAGCATGTTAGTTTTTTTATTAGCTTATAGTTGTTGGCTTATAGAAAGTTGTTCTTCAATTCATAGCACGTAAGGCCAAAGTCAAGATTCTTACAACTGTTTAAAAAATGTACCCCCTGTGCCAGCGTTTCAAACCTTTTTAGGTGTTCTCATGTAAATCGTATGGAAGGGGCTCTTTCTACGACATTCAAGGGTTGACTAACTTTCTTCGATGGCGCAATATTCCGAGGTGAAACTGGGTCTCAACAAAAAAGTCTCTGCAGCCAGCTCGTTTATTACGTTAAGGCTTAAGTCGTATGCTCCTGTAATGGATTTTCCGAGCCAAAAAACAGTTTTCGCTTTTTTTTCGAGCCGGTTCCACCTTCGCAGTCCACTGTTTTGATTTTTTTTTTTGGCGCCAAAACACCGGATTTATTGCGCCTAAACTGTGCCGACAGAGCGTTTGAACACTTGAGAAAACGCCTTAATCTTGATTTAATATGTGACAAACACGTTCTTTGGACATTCTCATAACCTCTGCTGTCACTCTCACTTTAATTCGGCGGTCGTCTAGCACCATTTGGTAAACTTAAGCGATGTTATCGTCTGCAGCTGCAGTTTTTGCAGCTTTTATGGCCACGTCAAAGTTCAGCTGCCCAAAATTTTCTTTATGGCAAATGATAGTGCAAAGTCCCTTTATATAAAATCCAACTAAACTTTGATTTGCGTAGGTGTATTGCCTTTCAAAAACAAAAATTTATTGACAGCTCGATACACATTTTTTTCCATGTTCACAAACACACTCACATCGACTCACTCAAACAACTGTCAACTAAAAACTGCGTGTCCAAAATGGCTGAAACGTTGGTGAGTAATTGTCAAAAGATGAACAACTACATTCATTTGCTTTTCTTGACGAGTGCTGCTATCTTCACGTTGAGGTCGGAAAGTTTTCAGCACCCTTAGTCGTTTATCCCTTTTTTGTGCTACCCACCTTAGTCGCTATACCAAGAAACTTCTGACTGGAAAGCAATCGCTGTACAGCATTGAACTTCATCTTTTAGACTCTACCTATGTAAATGGGACAAGAGCATTTTCATTCGCCTTGGATAGGATCATTGATTCGGCGCCAGATATCACGCCCGTCATGATGAGGGTCTTGTATAATGTCAGTTTGGTCATTCTAAAAAGGTCTTTATTTCTCAATTTCATTAAGAAAGGGAATCATTAAGGCTGTAAAATGAAGCTTTAAAATCTATGAACAAGTGGTGACTATACATTTTTATTTCCTGTATTTTTATGATATCTGCCGAGGTGTGTAGATTTGATCGTTTTTAAGTTTTCCTGACATATTATGGACTATTAATTTAAGGTGAAAAAACATGTGCTGCTGTGTCTTCTAGTCGAAAAGAGACTGTGGTTTGCGCAGTTAAGGAAGTCTCCTTTCCTTAAGTTGAAACAAACGATGCTGAATGCTTGCATCGAACTTATTTGTTTGGGAGTCAGACGTCGCATTAGATAACTTTTAGCTGCTAAGAAAAGTTCAGAGAGTCCGCCGGCACAGCCTTATAGCTTTCATTTCAGTAAAGTCTGTCCTGGGTTAAAAAAAAAAACCTTCGCTATGTAGCAAAATTAACCATCTCGTTACTTTCTCAGCATTCAATCACGTGCCTCTCGCCGTGTTTCTACGAAGCCCATATCCTTCCCTTCTACATTGCTCGTTGATCTCACCGACGGTTTTCAATCTTCTTTAAAGCGTAATTTCATATGGTATGTCTCTCAGCTACATGCGCTAACTATCCTATCCTAGGGTGAGCTAACAGGGTTCAATCTATAATCAGTTGTGACAGCTTTAAGTGCTCCTGACAGTGTCGCTAACGGTCTTCTGCACCTATTGCTGGAAGCATGTGATTGCTTGAGAGGTTTTGGCGAAGTTGGAAGAGCGCCTGCCTTTCATTTGATTCAATTGATTAAGAAAAAAAAAGAAGAAGTTTTGGCGGTTTCATACGATTTCAGTCTAACCACAATGAAACTCTTCATGATGGTGCGCGGGCTTAAAAAACACTCTTTATTCGGGAGTACAAGTAAATTGATCATCAAATATCCTTAAATTGAATTCGACTGAAAAAAGCAGCCGTATCTTTAAGCTCAGATGACCTGTTTGTACTCAGATCTGACAAGTAAGATGGGAAGCTTAAAAACTTAGAAATTTTCTTTTTTGTTAATCGAAAATGTACCAGACCATTTGACTTGCCAAACATTGACGACTTTCAGCCTTGACCCGAAGCAAATGAAGAGCCCCTTTTTGGACTTCTAAGCCCATTTAGGAATGATCAAAATGTCATTCAACTTTAAGTCAAGTTAATGTCTTCTGATCTCAACCCTAACCAATAAAAATAAAACATTTACTCCAATTCGATTCGACTAATCGTGCCTAATTTTTGATAAAGCCGACCGAACTCAGTCCCGCCCCGGAATGCAGTGCTATTCAATGTTAATCGTTATAGTCAAAATCTAACACCTCAACAAGACTTAAAATATAAATAATCTGAAAAAAAAAAAAAACTAAAATATTCCGCCCGTGCAAAGAATCATTTTTTATTGATCTCATCCCAAATCATAATCCAGCGATAAAAAAACTGAATAAGAAATAAGTTCTAGTCGTTTATAGTAGTCGAGTAGTCTTCTTTCTTTACGTAGGAGGTCGACGAAATATTTCACATCAAGATAAAGAGCCCCACCTTATAGGAAAAACAAAAAAAAACACATCTCAATATAAATCAGAATTTGAGTTAATAAATTCGTCCCAGTAAAGGCAGACTTGATGTACTGAACTTGAATTCGTGCATGGGCTTAGATTGTCCCCACGGCCGGCCCCGTCATTGTCTTCTTCCATTCACATTCTAATTCCCCTTTTGACATTCGGTATCAACTCAGCGGGGCTTATATCCAAATCTTCAGGAAATTGAAAATCTCTTCTATGATTTTATGCGTAAGGTCTTCAGAGGAAGGTGAAAATTAATTTTAAGTCTTTTAAATAAAAAAAAAATTAAATAAAATCGCCATTTGCATGGTAAATTGAAACGATTTGTCATAGTTCATAAAACTTTTTTTTTAAGTTTTTTTGTGCCGCAAGAACTTACCCGGCGAGAGGTAACCGTCGGCCTTGTTCTTGTCAATTTTTTTTCGATATTTTCAGAATTTTTTTTTCCTGGCGGTTTTGATTAAGCTGAGGATCCGTTAGGTAACGAATTTATTGTTGTCGTGTTTGCCGCCAGATATGGAATATATTAGCATCTGGAATGAAAGGAAACTTGGCCCTAATAAGCGCATGTAAATCTTATTTTGATAACAGCTGTCAACAGCATCCGATTTGTCTTGAAACGTGGTCCGATAGTTCACTGCAAGAAAGTGAACTAATGGCATTGTTGAATTTCAAAAAGCCGAATTAGAATAAGATGAATAAAATTCCATAATTTAAAGAGGCCTCAAAAGGAAAATGCATATGTCTTTTGTCTGTTTTCCAAAACAGAAGCTGCCAACTTTCTTTCAGTTCGATGTCGAGCACTAGGTTCAAATTGGCTATTTTTTTTAATGTTTTTTTTATTTAATTTATTCAGAATTCTCTTATATGGTAGGCAAAAATGCTTCAAATAACTTAAAACTACTAAACTAAAGACGATTTAACACTCAACTTAAAACTAACATTAACCTATAAACCTACCTTAAACCTACCTTAAACTTTATAAGCTGGCCAAGCTAGACTCATATTTTAATCTTTTTTAACGGAAAATACTATGGCTAAGACTCTTCTACTTCTTGTAACCACCAGAACTGAAGGTGTTGCATTAACGCATGTTTTTTGTCGCGTGACCTACTGATCCGGAGATTTTCTCCTGAGCTGCTTGCGATGTCTTTATTGGAGTCAAGTCGCTTTTCTTCACTTTTCCGAGCAATGCGGAAGATTAACGTCACGGCATTTCTATGCTGAATCAGACCGTTCAGATCGAAATAGAGGAATGCCTCCGGAGAAATGAAGCCAATAATGTGAAGTGTCGCGTGATACTCGTAGTCTTACAACGTGTCTCCGAATTAGTTAATTTAGAAAGTTATCCACTTAGTTTGGGCCCGTTGTACAGTCTCATTAGAATAGATTTTTTGTACTGAGACTCTGGAGATCTTTATAAGTGGAGATAAGCCTCAAAGCATCGTGTCTCGAAAACTCGAATGCTTTCCATTAAGTTTGCTCCCACGTTGAACCACGACGTTCATCCATATGCAAGTAGAGGCCGAATGAGGTCCGTGAAGCGGATCAACTTTACCCTGTCATTGAGTTAGCTGCTGTGAAACAGTCTCTTTATCATGTCATAGGCCACTTCAGCTCTGGTTAGAGCAGCATCTATATGTTTGTTAAAATATAGATACTGATTAAGCCAGACCGCAAGATTTCTGACTACACTCCGACTCGTCAGTGGCTGCCGGGTTTGTCCAATGAGATAGGACTTTCGCAAATTCTTTCTGGTATCCCTTGAGGCCCCAGACAACCTCGTCCCAAACAGAAACGTCTCGCACTTTTGGAAGTTGATCGTCAACTTCGCAATATCGCTTAATTTCATCGCAGTCACGCTGCAAAAGACTTTGAACCTGACCTGTACGCGATCAAGTTATCTGCGTATGCTATAGCGTGCTAAAGAGAGCCTACAAGATCACTCGTGAAAAATTAGCTAGTGTCTACACAATGAATGAGTTTTCGACTTCTTCAACTCATATGGTGGTACATTTCTTGCAGAGCTGTAAATGATTTAATTATTTTGGGATTGAATTAAGTTAATTAATTTTAATTAAATGAAAAGACGTCATGTGGAATTTTAAAGTCATTGTACCACGAAATACTTAAATGCTTCAAGGAAGAAGAATGCAATATTTTTGGACTGCTTGAATTTTTTAAAATCATTAGTTATTTAGTTAAAAGCTTTTGCAATAAATCAATCTTACTATTTTGAAGGCTGCTGACTGTTTTCAAATTTTCTGATTTCTCCATATACATACATATATGATACATACTGTTGACGCTGGTGCACCTCAAGACGTCATCCCCCCTGCCTTGCAATGTTCGCAGATGGGACATGTATCTTCTCATCAGATGTTGTTACTTTAAACATTGAAACCAATTTGAAATCTGGCTTGAAAACTGTAAGCTTCTATTTCAACAATTGGAAGATAAATAAATAAACACTTCACAAACTCAAGCTGTCTTTTCATACGCAAAAAAAAGGTTGTATCTTACCAAGCAACAGACTTGCCATCAGTCGAATACAGGCAGAGTGAAGGTCAAAATCAATTTAAGCACAAAAATTATTTATCCGTTCATAGACCGGAAGTTTAAAATAAGTAATGGGAATAAACTTTCAATTTTCAAAGTAATCTTCCAAGACATCATGTTTAATTGTTCCCGTGTCTGGCTAAAATGTGCAAAAACCCACATTTTAAGACACTAAAGAGTTCAAAATACGGTGTTGAAAATTATTTAAAAATACTATATATAACTAGTTTATTCATTTACTTACAATTTATTAATTTATTTGTTTATTAATTTATTTATTTGTTTATAAATATGCATATTTACTTATCTATTCATATTTAGTTAAATATGTTTTTCTGAAATTTATCACATATATTTTAATCTTAGACTGCAAAACAAATCCTCTCCTCTCTCACATTCTCCTTTTTTACATCTGCGAAGGTTTTAAGTGTAGCTTTTTTTTCAACTGGAGTTTGAGTAGATTTATATCTGCTTGAAGAGAACCCTATTTTTGGAGCTGTTGAATAAGCCCTACTTTATTTGAATTTTCCCGAAATGAGGTTTTTCTGAGGATTCATAAACTTTTCACGTCATATATAAAATTACTTAAGTCCTTTTTTATTTGGCCCCTGGTCCTAAGTATATTCAATGCTTAGGTTTTGATGAAATCCAAATGCCTTACAAATGTAGTATTCATCCGTGGTTGTAGGCTAGAACTTTTTTTAAATGTCCTTTTCCACGCGTAGAAAACATTGATTTGACGGTTCACTCGTTGTCTATTCATATTTATCCATTTTCAAGGTTCCTGCTGGGAGATAAGAAAGAAATCAGAATATGTAATTCATTTGCGACTGCCTCTATCTGTAAGCACTTCTCTGAAAACAGCTCTATGATTTGGCTAACGCTGAGAATCCATAACAATCTAACCATAGAAAAAAGTCAAAAATCATCTATTTTGTCGTAATTTTTTTCGTGGGCTATAGTCTTTGATTTTCAGACCTGTTTTTTCAATTTCTTATTTTAACCCAAAATGACCTGCTGTTTACTTAAACACAATTGAACAAGTTTAAGGTCAAAATCAAGAATTCATGATTTTGAAACCTGTTTTTTTTTCAAAGGATCAGATTTTTCCCTCAAAAACCCTGCTGCTGTTTACCAATGCGCTATTTAAAAGATCTTTTCTCGAAATATAAACAATTGAAACGTATGAAAATATTATGCAAAATCCAAATTCATCCTTGAGAGTAGATTAAGTATGTTATTTTTTCTTATTGTAGCATTGCAGGTGTAAAATTGTTCAGTTCTGCAGATTTGTATTGTTAAAAGGAATAAACTTTCCACATTCCTTTTCTCCTTTCAAATTGTTATCAATACGCTGGAACCGATGTCTTTGCAGCCAATGAAGTGGTAAAGTGGAAAGTAATCTAAAGATGTGAGATCACAGGATCGTGGAATCTAGTTCACATGTCCATTATGCTAAATTATGTGCTAAGTTGAAACCAAAGCTCTGTCATGTCAATGCCATTAAACTGAGGAACGAAGAGGTCAGAAATCATGTTTCTGTATGGCTCTCCATTGACGGTAACATTTTGGCCGACATCGTCCTTAAAGAAATATGGACCAATGATTCCATCAGCCCAAAAAGCACACAAAAAAAAGTGAGTTTACATGGATTTAAGGGCGTTTCGATAAAGTCGTCTGTGTCTTTGGACCTGATCGGCGAACGAAATTTTGCGTTCAATGAGGATCAAGCTGAATCATATTTTAGGCCAATTCACCGAACCTACGACACGTATAATGCTCACATTGGTTCAACTCTGGACCTTATAAGCGAAGATCGTGTCGTAAAATTTTCCAAAAGTGGACCGGCACAGCTCCTATTGCTTTACAAGATGGCGACACCACTCATTCGGATTCACCTCAACAATGCGCTCCATAACGGTAATAATTTCTTCTGTTCGCACTGTTTGTCGTCTTTGGGGATGCGTTTTAGCCACTCGAGTGTATGAGGTGCGAAAATAAGTCATGGAACTCCGATTAACTTGCTCAGATGGACGATTATGTCGACCTTAAAATGGACGATAAGTTTGGCAAACCGAACCATGGTTTTCAAAAAAGTTGTTCTGGTATTAATCTATTTATCGTAAAATGGCAAAACGTATTTATCTGATATCAATTTTCAACTGTCAAATTGACAATCTGTAGAAATAGTGTTGCCAGTTTAAAAACCAAACCTCTAAATAAAGCAAAACGTTTAAAAGCGCCAAAAGCTTCTTGTCACCAGTTTGGTTTTACTGACAATGGCAGTTGTACTCTTCCGGGGATTGCCAATCATTCGCAAGAGATGGGATTGTGGAAAAAATGACAGATGTTTATTCCCGCAACGATTGGGATTGAATCTGTGAGTAGATTGCGATATTGGAACAGGACCGTATTTTCGAAGCTGGACCTTGATGGGTTTATTTCTAACTTGATGGCGAGGTGCTATGAGCCATAAAAGTGACGGAACCATTGCTATATTGTGTGAAAAGTTTCGTGGCCAAGCCAATGATCAAAACGAAATGCGGTGATTTCATTTTATACACCTTTTTGAAAAGAAAAGTCAAGGCCAATGGTCCACAGTGTTCGAAAATACTTTCAAAAATTTCATCTTAAAAAACTTAAATGTTCAACATAAGTCGTGGTGGTAATTTGGGCAAAGCTCTCCAGTCTTGAAGGCAAACATTCTTCATATTCATCAAAAAGAAAAACGCTTTTCTAGTGGCAAATCAATTAAATCTCTTCACAGAAAGCTAAAAAATTATGCATCACAGACCACTATCAAGGTTCGCTGTATGTGCGGAATCCTAAGTATCTTTGGGTTGATTTATGAATAAATAAATATTCATAAATTGTTGTCTCATTAAATCTGATCAAAGTACCATGTAAACGCACCACACTCTAACGCACAAAAATAAAGGTTCCCACTTTTTACGCGGCTCCGTAGGCATAATTTAATTGTGTGACCCTAATTACCATTGGTATCATCATTTCTTACCAAAATGAAATGTAAGCCCGACGAAAACGTTAACTTGGTCATTAACATGATCAAAGACATAACATAGAGCCATGGCCCAAATGTCTAACTCTGCACAGTCCCTTGATTGCTTCATTTCCAAAACGAGCTTCTTAAATTATAATAATTGTGTGAAGACAAGGAGAAGAGTCGCCGATACGGCTTAATCATAAAAATTTGAGGGAAACGGTTTTTTCACGCTGCTATTTCGAATTACCCCATCAATGTTTTATTACCATCTTCGCCCCTCGCCCCATAGTAAAAGAAAACTGAAAGTTAAGTATCCTCTCGAGTACACATCTCGAACAGTAATCCCATTGAGGAGAAGGAGGAGGTTCACTTAATTTAGTTGCGAAATGAAGGGAAGGAGTAGAAAAAAAAACACAGATACAAAATATAGATGGATATTTCGTGAGACTTCCTCCATTACGATTGACACATCCGAGGAGAGCTAACGAATTCGGAATCAAGTTGAATTTTAATTCGGCTTCCATGGGAAGTCGCAATAGTCGTGTCTAGAATACGCTTAATCGTATTTTCTTAAAAAAAAAAATGTAGATGTCGATGTTGTTTGGTCATAAGATTAGTGTCGATTGGAGACTCATTTCCAACGAGAGGAAATGGTGAAGATTTGGGTGATTAAAACGAAGAGCTTGGTGAGAAGAAAGGCAAAAAAACAAAAATTGAAAAGTGAAAAAGAAATGGTATTACTAATTGTCATGGGAGTCAAGTGGATTTTTTCAACCGGAACCTACTGCATAATACGTGTATGTTAATGAAATGGAAATACGGATAAAACTTTTCTTAAAATATGCTGTACTGGTCAGAGCGCAAATGGTCCCTTTCAGAATCCTATGGACTGGGATTTAAATCAAAACCTCGTAACATTCTAAGCGGCAAATGCAGGTGGGGATTTCAAAATATGGAAATGCACTCTAAAAATGATTAAAAGTCTTGGAAACTTTTCCAAAATTCACGTCCTCTCTCCCAAACTCATAAAGCACTATCCTGCAATTTATGGTGCTCGTAATCCGAGCTGTAGATGTATTCTCAAAGATAAAATTCATCCAACACAAGTTCGTACTGCTCGTTCAGAAGAAGCCATCCCCTCTGTTAGTACGATCTATAACCAAATTTATTAATTTCACGCCATTCTCAGTAATTAAAGTCGTCCACTATGTGGAAGACTTTGAGGCAACATTTTGGCCCACACCCATAAAAGATCCAAAAGGTGCTTCTCGAGACTCATTTATGTCACAAAAATGTTAAAATTTGGTGTGGTTCACATGCGGGTCAAATCCGATGATCCAACGATTATGTGCGAGCGCAGCAGGATGGCGCATACGCCATAAAGCGGATCACGACATCACTTTTTAGCGAGCGAAACTCACGTGCATTTTTGTTCCACTTGCTTCATAGCTGTAGTCCGAGTTGGAATAGAGAATTTGACATAGATTTTTTTGCATTCGTTTAATTCACAGAATTTTATTTGAACTAGACAGTTTTGTAATAGAAAATTGGTTCATCACTCTGCTGTCAGTGTTATACATGGTTTTCCAATAGGGACTTGAAAACTTTGAATTTAATTTGTGAACACACCCTTTCACTAATCATCGAACTGTCATTGTCAACTTATTCAGTAAACTCAACATTTTTCATCATGGAAAAGTACACGAACGAGCAACGTCTGCAAATTATAAAAATTTTCTACTAAAATTTGGAGTCGATGACCGCAACTTTAAAAGCTTTAACTTCAATTTTCGGTCATAATTCTCGCCCTAGTAGGTAGGCAATAACAAGTTTGGTGCAAAAATTTGAGTCTACGTATTCGTTTTATGATCTTTTCGTGTCAGTGATATTACGGGTTGGTGGAAGTGTCGAAAATATCGCTGCTATTCAGACGTCCGTAGAAAACGATCCAAATCAATTAATTCTACGGCATTCTCAAGAATTTGGCATCATTCAGACCACATTATGGCGTCCACATGGAAGATATGGCCTTGGACGACATGTGGTTTCAACAGGATGGTGCCATAAGCCACACAATACGCCATACAATCGATTTATCTCAAGAAATGGGCTAGTCGATTGGCCGCCTCGTGCGTTCGATTTAACGGCTAGATTTACAAAGGTATCTCTAAAGATACAAACTAAGAATGCCAACACGACGAGCTGGTCAACTACTTGATCAGATTATAATCGATGATCGACCAGTTCAGCTATGGCACCGTTG
This sequence comes from Orthonevra nobilis, assembly GCA_963555765.1. Taxonomy (NCBI): domain Eukaryota; kingdom Metazoa; phylum Arthropoda; class Insecta; order Diptera; family Syrphidae; genus Orthonevra; species Orthonevra nobilis. The sequence continues at coordinate 116,997,460 of OY743224.1, forward strand.
ATTCGAAAACAAAATATAAATTCAGAGTCTTACTGTCTAAGATTTGAACCTGCGTCGTACGATCAGTTTGAAAGGCAGGTGCTTTAACAGCTGCGCAACCGAGCTGTATGGGTTTGTCAAGCTTTAGTTAAAGACCAAAAGTCGATATCAGCCTGTTTATCGCCGAAATAAACCCAGTTATGCTGAAAAAAGTAGTGCAACACAATCATTATTTTCTGCACACAAATTTTCTCAGTGATACGGCTCTATCCATTTGTCTGGGTTTTTGATTGAAGTTTCCTCCAGAATATATTTGACTGTAAATCAAAGAACCGGTTCAATAGCTAAGGCCTAAACTCCTAAACAAAACCCATATTCATGTAACAAAAGAATTTGGGGAAGCCCTAGTGGTACTTAATTAAATCAAAATTCATTTTGCCTATTTTCGGGTTCCTTATGTTAACGTAAACGAGTAATACTGTGCCATAAATAGATTGGCCAATATCTTGGCATTATTCTAATTAGGAAACGAGCTCAATGAACTTAATGGTTTTGCTCACAAGTCCAGAAAAAGTTAACTTGCTACCAAAGAAGTTCGTTATTTTGATTTAATATCGAAGTGAGTTGATAAAATTTATCGCCACATTTAACTCTAAATTAGGAGTGAAAAATCTTGTTTAGATATGAAGATTCGGTTGTGGGAAATACACGATACGAAACAAGGTAAGTAGATGATTGATGACGATGGATGGAAATTGAAACAAGAACTGGACAGTTGAAAAAGTCATTCAGATTTTTAAAAAACGCGTTTATGTATATGCAAAAAATCGTATCGAATTATCTTTTATTTGAATGGTTTGTAAGAACACGTAGTGATAATTTGAAATCCGCATCGGTTTCTTGTAATTTGTAGGCCAAGAAAAAATTGAAGCCCGATTATTACTGATATTCTTCGTGCCACCGAGTATGCAGATATGTAACGACCCATTCTCAGTCACTAGTAAAATTGAAATCATTTCTTTATTAATAATAAAATACATAACTGACACCTACGCCTACTAGTAATCAACCAGATTGTGATTGTAAGTAAACAACAAGGTTTGCTCATCTCTTACAGGTCGCCACATCCCTCCTATATTTTGCAGCTTTAGCTTCAGCCTTGAGGTACTTGACATAGCATTGCTTTCAAGGTTTTCATTGGTGTCTCTAGTTAAGGAATCGGGAATTTCTTCAGCTGTTGTCGAAGCAGTTGGTAAACGATATGGAATCTTCTTCACGTGACTTAAGTTTCGTCTAAAAGTCTTCCCGTCTTCCCCTCGTACCACAACTTCAATCCCGTTTTTTTTCGAGAACTTCGAATTCGGCTGCGTCGAAAGTTGGCATTAATTTATTTCGAGGAACCAGGTTAAGGAGCAAAACTTTGTCACCAATGGAAATGTCACATTCCTTTGCTCTTCGAACTCCTTCTGCCTTCTCTTTTCCTCTCTCCTTTTTGATTCTGTCTAGATCTCGTGCCTCTGAATCCAATATATTTTCGGTAACATCTTGTATAGAGGGAATCTTGTCTCTAATGATTCTGTTGAATAAAAGCTCCGACGGAGACCTACCAGTTGTACCATGTGGTGTTACATTGTACATTAGGATGAATTTTTGAACTTCTTTTTTATAGTCTTACTTTTTCCTCATTTACAAAGCGTATTTTTGATGGTGCGTATCTTTTCCTCTTTTTAACGAACTCATCGTGAAATGGGTTTCTTCGTTTGTCGGATTTGGTTTTACATCTTTCTTTACCGTCGTTCGTGTGTTTCTCCTCACGAGCAGGAGTAATTCTATTAATCCCACTTGAACACGGTGAAGAAACCATGGACTCCGTATGGCTTGCGATCTGCTCATGAACGTGGCACATCTCAAGAACTTCCTCTAAAGAATGCTCTTTTTCCAGAAGACGTTTCTTAAGGTCTCGAGAAGCCCACACATCTAAGACTTTGTCCTTTAGATTAATGTCCACAACCTCTTGTTGGGTTTTCCCAAAAGAACATTTAGCTGCCTGATTTCGAAGTCGCAAAATAAACTTATTAAAGTTCTCACCATGATCTGGCTTAAGCGACCGAAACAGATGCCTTTCGAAAGTCAAATTTCTCTTTCTAGAAAAGTAGTCATTTAGTTTCTATATCAACACCGAGAATACGTCTACGTCCCTATTACTCGTACCATCTTCAGCAATAACTGCTTCTTCTACTAAAGCTCAAGGAATGTTCAAAATTACCTCCTGCAACTGTGGCAGTTTGGAAAAAAAAAAGTATGCAGATATGACTTGAATTCTAAATGACACATTTGACAGATATCAAAACGAAATAAATGTTTTTTTTTATATTTAATGAAGGTTTCAGTTGTGGCTTTTCCTTCAATTTATTTACTCATTTTACTGTGTTGCAGATTTCAAATTAAGAGTATATTTCAGTAGAAAGGTTTAATAAATCCACTAACTCTGTCAATGTTACATTTTAAGTTTGAAAATTGTAATTTTTGCCACAATAAATAAAAAAAGTGTTTTTTGTACAAGTACAAGTTAATATAACAAAATATTTCTTTTTTTTCGCCTACAGAAAATGCAGAATGGTTCTTCTCGAGGACCGAGGGAGGATACACTTCCTAATGCTGTGATACAGGTAAACAAAATTGAAACGTGGTTTATATAAATACAGCTGTGACCATCTATTTAGAAACACCTTTATTGAAGTTGCAATCACCGCTCTTTCATCTATTTTTTTTAAACTTTTTCACTTTTAAACTTTAGTTAATATATTTCTTAAAAAAAATAATATATGCATGCATACAAAATCCAAACAATTGGTTTGGGTGGGAGTAGGCCTGCCCATGCCATCAACATCACATTTCAAGATACTAAAAAATTGACGGTGCTATTTTATTTGCTGCCACCGACAAATTTAATTTATGTTTTAAAAACATCATTCGTTCCGTAGACAACTGCACAGCAAACAAAAAAATAAGATATATATTTTTAAGCTGCCCCATAGGGATATATTTGCTTTTGCATTTTTGATTCATTTAAAAGAAGAGATTTGCGAATTTTACATTAAATGATCACACTTTTCTCACATAAGGCGCCTTCATCCACTTTTGGAAGTGTCCATGCTTCTGCACCATGTAACAGGATGAGGATGATGATGGTCTAATAGACTGATACTTTATTTCTTCGAGATAAGACTTTACTGAGTTGCTTTCTAAGCCCAAAGAAACAGTGATTTGGAATATTCATTTGATCTAAGGGCTAGTGTTATTATCTTTGTTTACAGCATATTTCTATGTGATTAATCAAGAGATTTTGAGGTGTGGAAAACTGGGCCAAATCGATTACCCTCAATCAGAGGTGGTGTCGTGGCTCTTAACGGTCAGACAGCCAGAATTAAGAACTAATACCATATGTAGGTAAGTTTCAAGAGTTTTACATTTTGCAAGAACTTTAACTTTTTTTGGGATTCATGTTTTAAAAGTTCGAAGCACGATCAAAATTTCGGTCGCCATTCATAATTGGAACTGGATTTTATTTGGAATTAAAATTTGTCTGATTCGGTTGAGCTCTGCAATTTCTTTGAAAACCTTCCCTTCCTGAGAGAACTTTTAATAAAAATTTTTGCTGAGCTATCACTGAAACATTACCCACAAATTATTATTATTATTTTAAGTGCAATTCTAATAAAAAAATTTTGAAATCAGCACAAAAGAAAGACCGCTTATGCTAACTCGTTGTCAACAGTATTTTTGAAATTATTCAATATTCAATTTTGATTATCTTTATGTCCTTTTTAGAAAGGGTTCAAAAGTACATTGTTTCAGTCGAGAGATTTCCACCACCTGCTTCCGAGCTTGCTACCACACTGCTCAGCATAGAATCTTTTTCTTTATATTTTATATGGCTTTAAGAATATCACATTCAGTCAAGTTTTCTTTGGAAATTATGACAGCTGTTTCCAGGATGTTTCAAGAGATTGTTAGTGTCTATTTCATTTTCTTAAAAGATTTCCAGATTTTATTTCATGATAAGAAACCACAATAGTGGTAAACAAACTAAATCTTTGAATGTTATGATCTTCCTTGCAACGCTTTTTATTATACGAGTAATGTAATTTTATCCATGTGTTTTAACTTTATCATTTAGCTTTCTATTGATAGTTTTTTTTTCAAAACCAATTGGCTCACCTCAATTTTGCGAGCACTTCCACGGAAATGTTGAGAAAGGTGCACATAAAAATTTGAAATGGACTCAACACTGTTTAAGTCTTTAAGACAGTCTTCATAGTTCATAACTAGTTAAGTCAGCTGTCTAATTGATAAAACTTTTGGAAATAAAATTGAACAAACAAAAATTATATGAATTTGTCTACAAACTTACTATTTTTTTATCTGATAAGGTAGTTGAAAACTAGAAATTTAATTGTCTTGAACTTTTGTTATTGGAAAACTAAATTGATGAAATTGAAGTGAATTTGTCCCTTTTTTTGACAGTACTTTCGTCATAAAATTTAAGCAACCTGTGAAATTAAGTGAAAAGCTTTCCAGGTGATCTTTATGCACAGGCGCTTCGAATGAAACTAATTTGGATTCGACCTCGAAACGTGGAGATATGTTAACATTTTGAATTACGAAAATCGGACCGATTACAAAAGGAAGTAAATAAGTAATTAATTAAAAAAATAGAAAGAAGAAAGTGCACAGTTTCAGCTGGACAACTTATTAAGATTATTAAATTGCAAGCGGGTTCATACTTATAACTTGCCTTCAAGGTTATCTTCATAATCAACATTTTGTGATAAAGCTATTTTGCTTTATGACTTCTGTGTATCAAAGCAGCATAGATCCCATAAATCGCCTGCAGCATTCCACCGGTATAGCCTTCCACGCGCTTCGATATTTTTATAGTGTCCAGTTTTTTAGAGCAACGCCATTTTTTAAATCACCACATGGGTGCTCAATCAAGTTAATGTCTACACTCGACGCCGTCCGCTCGGGAACATTGGTGGTGATATTTGAAAGAATTTGTTTTAACTTTGCCAAAAGTCGTTTCCAAACAATTGTCATATTTTCTTTAGCCCAAGGTTGGAACTCATTTTTCAATATATCGACACATTTTTAAAAAGTTAAAATATCGTCTATTCGGACTTGTGCCACTTCACGAGAAACAACGTTAAAGACGGCAAACCATATTTTCAATGCAGGTCTACACTGGCCTTCTTAAGTACCATGCGACATCATAACCCAACCGAATTATTTTCTTTTCATCGCTCTACACTTCGTAATTCCACTGGCTTGTTGTTTGTCCAATTCAGATGGCACTTCGCAAACGCAATTCTGTTCTTCCTTTATTTTGGTGTTAAAAGCAGTTTCTTGCGTACGACTTGTCTAAATAATCTTGATTCTGCGATTCTGGATCTTCTGCTCAAAAATATGTCTTTGAATTTCCGCTGGACATGTTTTTGGATTGGATTTTGCAAAGCTTACAATTTGTCTGCCAGTCCGCATAAAAAAATCTAAACATTTTTTAAATGCTTAAAAGCACCACAAACTTGTTTTCATATGCAATTTAATGAAGGCGCGAACGGTTCGGCAGTTTTAACTTCCACATTTCGACAATTGCCTTCCGAGTTTCGGCATCACAACTTTTGGCTTTATCCATGATAAAATTTTGTTAACCCTAAAAAATTAATAAGCCCCTCAAAAAATTTTAAACAGCCTTCCGAGGCAACAGCTTTCGCAGTGAAATTATAAAAACATTGCGCAGAGCAGTTCACTCACATATTTTTCTATATGCCTCCCGCGTTTCGGTAAAATACATTATGGTCATTCCTAATTCATCTTGTAAACTATCCATTCCTGAAGCCTTGACGGTTTTTAGCTCTTGGAGTTGGATTTTCTTCACACCTTATCATTTTAGTTCAGTATCTATTGGAAATGCTGCTTAGATTTTTCCTTCACAATGAAGGCATTTGGCTTATTTGTAGAAATTGAGGTTTATTTTTATTCCTTAGCTCTTTTTTTTTATTGTCCCTCAAGTTTTTCTTCACAGCGTGCATGCACTTGATCTGTTGACTTCTTTTTCATGCACTCGTCATCATGCTAAACATTTTTTGTCAAGATAAGGTGGAAGACTACTGTGGTTTCGGCATCAGAAAATTTCAACTTACCTGGAACTCAGCCCAGTCATAGATTTGGATAATGCTTCTTTTCATCCTCGGAAGCAAAACTAGGCTCCGTTTACTTCTTCCTGAAAAAAAGACATTTTGTTGAGACGATGGTAAAACTAAGGTTTTGGTTACAAGGCCCGATATGAAGCCTACGCCGTTGGTGAAATAGCCCAAGCTTCAGGACATTAAGTGCTTCGTTAGCCACTTTATCACTGTGAACATTATTCTTTTGCGTTAATTTTGACTGAAGTGCAAGCATCCGTATCAAGCCAGAAAATGTCTGTTCAAAAGGCGGAAATAAAAGAACTTAGAGGCTTAAGAGGAATGTCCAACGAGATGAGCTGGAAATTAAGACACAAATGTGTAAAAGGGATGTTTTTACTGAAGAATCATTGGAAAGTATTAAAATTATCTGAATTGGAAAGAAAAGATAAATCTGTAGAAGACTATCGAGTAAGTAAGTTATTTTTATTTTTAGAAATTCAGCTAAAATACGATTAGGCCAACGAGCTCGTTGACTTGCCGTAAAATGGTGAAAAAACATTTTGTTTAAAATCAAATTTTCAGTACAAAAAAAATGATTCGAAAAATTCCTTACGAATCACATTTCTATTTACAAATCCGTAATAAGTTTTGACAGCAATTATCGCGCTGATCATCTGTCATTATCACGGAAGCATTCGTGTCCAAGGATCGCCTTAATCTTTTTACTTCATTCTTTTCATCTCAACCAATAAGAAAAAAACTTGTTTCAAAAATATGGTTCGAATAGCCTCCTTTATTTATCATAACACGTTGCCTGACTGTCAAATTAAGAAAATTTATTACCACCCGATTCCAATGGAAAGTGATCGATGTAAATTCCTAATTAGTATCGAAACAAATATTTTAATTAAGCGAAAAAGAAAACCCCTGGTATGCGTGGACTTTTCTCTTGGAAATGAAAACCTGAAGAAAAGTCGCTCATAATTGCTATGCTACCAACTCGAACATAAGTCTGATGTTAACATGGACACGCAATTCAATTAGACGCAAAAAAGTTGACCACCAGTCGTGAGTTCATTTAAAGGAAGAAGTTTCGTTTATGGAATTTTCAAAAGCTTGTTACCACTAAACAGGATTTTCTTCTTTGTCTATGCAATCCGTGCGGCATTGAGGTGTCTCTTTTCAAAAAAAAAATCCTAATAGGTTTCAAGCTATACTCATAGCGTTTGCGTTTGTTTGCGACGCTGTATTTTCTTTGCATTGATTTGCAGGTAATAACTCTTATTAAAGACGCAAGTGTCTATCAAAGACTTGGAAATCTGGTTGCTTGAATAACACATGAGCCGGTTGAATCATTTAAAAGAATAAATACATTTATTTTTCGCGTAATGCGAAAATCGATAGATGTGCAGTTGTTCCAAGAAGAATTGGTCACGTAACTCGTTTCCCGAAGGATGAAAGTTCGTATCGAAGCCATAATATAAATATCTTCAATATTTTCAACATACTAGTGTGGATGGTCAAGATCCTAAGATCTCGGGGGCAAGGGAATATAAATTGAATTTTTGTTCGAGTAAAATGGTCCCAAGACTGCACAACTGATTTATCATTGCCCAGATGATGGTGGCGCAAATTCGGTGGAGAACCTGGTTACAATTCTAGACTTCTTTGCCTTGATGGCAGTTCGGCTATTTACACAGATTTTGTCAATTTTCATGAAAAAAAATGATATTTTTCGTTGGAAAGCCAACTCTCCTGTCTCCTTTTTGAGGTAGACATGACTTACCGTGACCTTTGGTCGAGCAAAACACCTGCCCCGACCCCAGAAGGTTAAAATGGGAAAGCCTCCAAGTGCTTTCGATGCTGACCTTCAAGCCATCGAATCCTGCGCCATAGTAAACCGTAGTAGACCTTCCTAAAGGTCAAAAAGGGGCCAGAATTCTCTTATATTCAGACAGCGAAGAAGTTCTTAAGGCATTGTTATACAATTTAGTGGAATCCAAATCTGTCAAAAGCTGCTACGACGCCTTACAATTCCTAGCCCAACGTAAAAAAGTTGGGTCACGATGAGTTCCAGATCATCATGAAATTGAAGGCAATAAAATTACAGATGAACTAGCCAGGGTTGGTTATAAAGCTGCGTTCAAAGGTCTGGAACCTTTCTGTGGCGTAAGATGGACTACAGCCACAGATCTGATCAATAATTGGGAAAACAAGGTACGACTCGCACAGTGAATAAATAAACCGGATCTAACACAATCAAATCAATGATCAGACTCTTCTCTTACACAGAAATCCTCAAACTTAACAAGGTTTCTTCTCAGACCATTGTCGCCTTTAGTTGGCTACTTTCAATTCGAATTAAAATGAAACGTTAAGTCTGCTTAATGAGACAATATTTGTGCGGGAAAAAAGATGAATGAGAACGCTTTTAATATCAGATGTCACCTTTGGTGGAAAATAAGTTCAAATTTTAGGAGTTGAGTTTGAGGTCTCGTTATGGCTTGATATTGTCATGAGAAAGCTCTTATACCTTATCAAACTGCAATAAACTATTGGTCTTGTCGTCAAAAGTCAGGCAAAAAACCGATCAATTAACTTGTGAAGTACGTTAAATTCCTATGGAAGTAAAAATCGCAACAATAACAGGGCTTGGACACTTTATTGACTTATGTTCATGTAAGTCGTCATCAAGTACAGCTAATATAGCTTAAGATATGATTTCAAATCATTTTTTGTTTGTGCTGAATCCCCGCATACTGCTCTTTAAGTCACTGATTTTGCCAGTCATGCTTTATGCGACCCAATATTGGACGAAAAGCAAAACAGTTGAACAAATTCGAAAGAAAAATCCTTCGTTCGATATTTGGTTCTACCGTCGACTACATTGGTTCGGCCGCATCGAGAGAATTGGTAAGAACGCCCCAGGCGATGAGAATCTGCGAATCTCCGAACCGAACCTCCAGTTCAAGGGCCAAGCAATCGCAGATACAAGACATAACCAACTGGAAGCATATTAAATAAAACCGTCAAGGGTGGCAAGCATTTTTTTTCTCAGGCAATGATCCTTCCAGGATCGTTGACCGGATAAGTAATAATCAACTTCAGCTGAAATACTATGAATCATTATTTCCCTAAAAAATTCGAATTCTGTAACCTCTGACGACGGATATTGTGAGCTGAAAATTGCCGAATCCATAACTGAACGAAGAGGATCCGAGTTTACTGTCTACCGTCGACTGGGGTTGGTTTCAGACCCCTACCCTTCAATTCTATTTCGTTTCCTTGTTGTTGTTGTTCTTAATTCGGGCAGTGTTGCCATCATCGTTTGAAGGTTTAGAATTGTCACATAAAAATGAAAAAAATAATGAATAAAGAATTTAAATTTCGTTGGAATGAATTTGTATATTTATAAAATTGTATAAACACCCTAAGACACCTTACATTAATAAGGTAACATAAGATAAATAGTAAGCCAACAGTATAACATCAAATAATAGGACTACCGCTTGAAAATGTCGTTATTGCAGACAACTGTATATCTATTACTCTGAGGTGAATTTTGACCATGACAGCTGTCACATCAGAAACTTTATGCCATTGTCTAATTATTTCAGTCTAACTTATTGGTCATTAGTGAAAACTGGAACAAGTTTTAGTAAAGCCGTAAAATGTCAACATTCGTGCCATCAAAACAAAATTTGCGGGAAGTTTAAATATGCTTCTTTCATTTAAAGAAAAAAACAACCGAAGCGCATCAATTGCTAACCGAAGCTTACCCGGGCTATACTATAGACCTTAGAATGTATCAGCGGTGGTCTAAGCGGTTCAAAAATGGTGATTTCGACACCGAAAACAAAGAACGCCTTGGCCATGTGAAAAAGTTTGAAGACCATGAATTGGAGGCATTGCTCGATCAAGATCCGTCACAAACGCAAGGAGACCTTGCAAAATCACTTGGCGTCGCTCAGCAAACCATTTCCGATCGTTTGAAAGCAATGGAAATAATCCGAAAGGTAGGACAATGGGTGCCGTATGAATTGAAGCCACAACACGTCGAACGCCGATTTTGCATGACCGAAATGCTGCTTGAACGCCACAAAAAGAAATCTTTTTTGCATCGAATCGTCACTGGTGATGAAAACGGGTACTTTACGATAATCGAAAACGTCGGGCAACGTATGGATACCCCGGACATGCCTCAACATCGGCGGCCGTTCAGAATATTCATGGCCTGAAGGTTATGCTGTGTATTTGGTGGGACCAGAAATGTGTTGTGTATTATGAGCTGCTTAAACCGAATGAAACAATCACAGGCGAGGTCTACCGATGACAATTGATGCGTTTGAGCCGAGCACTGAAGGAAAAACGGCCGGAAACGGTCGCAAGACACGATAAAGTTATTTTGCAACATGACAATGCTCGGCCACATGTTGCAAATCCACCTATCCTAATCCTAATCCTATCCCACCAGCCGTATAGCCCAAACCTTGCGCCATCCGATTACTATCTCTTCCGATCGATGCAACATGGCCTGGCTAACCAGCACTTCTGTCATTTCGATGATGTCAAAAAATGGATCGATTCGTGGATTGCGGTCAAACCGGTCGAATATTGAATATTGAATTAATATCTATTTTTCCTCAATGAAGCATTGATTTTTTTTTAAAAAAAACGCATTTTCAACTGGTAGTCCTAATAATATTTTATTCGAAAATTTTGAATTATTTCACAAATAAATTCCACACCTTTTCAAAAAGCAGCGCAAAATCAATTCCAAGTTCGTGCGCCAACTCTTTTGTTGTGAATAGCACATGTAATTTTTATTTCAGTCACAAAAAAATGTTCGAACTCTTTTTGTGCATCTAATTAACATTTAAAAATAGCATCTTTAATATTCTTTATCGTTAACGTGTTTGTTTTGACGCTTATTATTTTGCACCCATTTCCAACGCTCGTTTTCTGATTTACTGCGTCAAAACGATAAAAATAATATTTCTTGTCCACCTTTTCTTTAGAGCTACAACAATTAATCTTCCAACGTGTTTGTGTTGAGACCGGTTTCGGATTAGTGAGCGGCAAATACTCCACTCGACTAACATTCATTATCTTCATCAAGTTACAAACTAATTTAACATCTATGACCAATAGGACTATTTCTGTTGGTTAGCAAATAGTAATAATTAATTGAACTGTTCACCCACTTACTCGAAAAACGCATGCGGAAGTCGTGAGCGAAATTAAATTGGCAGGTATATTATTAGCAACAGATAACGGAAACTTGTTTTCGACCGCCAAATTGAGCTGCGAAATAGTTAATAATTCATTTCAGGAAAAAAGTGTGCCATTTTTATGAGGGGGAATAACTCAGTCTACTGGTCAAAATAAAACTTGCAAGGAGTTTCACACTCATATTTCTCGACTTTCTTCTTTGTAGTCGCAAGTATGAGTGCTAAGGAAAAGGGAGAGAGAAATAAATTAAAAATATGTTGCCCAGATGTTACATCCAACACAGGTCACAGTATCTATGGAAAGATCTCTTGTTGATTGTAACGCGTTGCATAGGGAAACTACTGTTGAAGTTGCTGCTGCTGTCTAGTTACGATAAAGAAGTTCGTTCAACTAGGAAGACGCTGAAGAAGCAAATGTGTGGTACACGTGTAGGTATGTAGTATGAACAAATTGAAGTATCTGTTGGTTCTTGTTTTGCTGTTCGCTGGAGGTTGCCGCCGAAGTAAACCACTTTGCAAGTAAGTTGAGTTTCGATGTGGAGGATAGCAGCGATGAAATGTGTGAGAAAAAAAGAGGAACAGTTCATGTGTTGTAGAAAATCAATAAAATATGACTGATTGACGTTACTCGGTGATTGCAGATAAATGAATTTATTATATTTTTTTTTTACAGCAATATTGATTTCTTCTTGGAAATGCTCGCAAGAGGAATTTCGAAAGACGATAAATCAATATGAAAGAAATTGTTGTGGCATATTCATATTCATTGAAATGCATAACTGAAGAAAACATACTCGTAGTACATTCGAAAAAATACTTCAAATATTTTCACGCATAATGGAAACCTGATGAGGCTGATGGGATAGAAATGGAACCGAAGTGGAGTGGTGATTTTGACAGGAGCTATTTAGTTTGGTTTGAAAGCGATTTAGTCTAACTACACCAGAGTGATTGGTCAGTTCTTATCTTATTTGAACTCAACGAATATTAAGTCGGTGGTTAAGTGCAATTGGAGATACTGGAAACCGTTCGCTTTAACTAACTATTTTGTTAAACCGATGCTGATTTTAAAAAATTCAAGAATTTCTGTATTCTTTGCTTGTCTTTACTCTGTTAGAGAGTGCATGAAGGCATTTTTCCTGTTGGGGGTGGTACTGACAGAATATATGTTGAATAGTCTCATTTTCATGTTCGTTAACGTAACTTTTGCAAATATCGTTGTGCGTGGTTTGCAACTTGTGGTCAATCGCCACCAATGAAACATTAAATCCGCTGATTGTATCGCAGGCTGATCTCCAAGTCATCGTCGAATCATTGAAGAAGAAGAAAACAATGGGAATCGGCGGGATATCGAACATCGTGCTACGACACCTTCCACCAGAAGCGACAGATATTTACACATCCTCTTCGATAATTCGCTGAAGACGGCGGTTGTGAAAACCATCTCTAATTGTGGCAAAGTTTTTTCCAATCCAGAAGATCTACGATCTATAAGTCTTCTTCCAAACATCAGCAAGGTTTTTGAGAAAGCAATAAAAAAGAAATAGAGCCTTGCTTGATAAGGTTGCAGAATGATTTCGATGAGATTCAGCTATATTGCGACAATTTGCTGGACCAGTAACTTAATTTCAACAAAAATATAGATGCGGTTTTTGTCAGAGCCAAATTTGCATTTGCCCCTACAAAGAGACTATTTTATAGCCAGCAACTTGATAAGAGGTTAATAAATTATCAGCTACGTGGCCCTCATCTGCCCTTCTTTGGATGCCCCGTGTGGGGTCACGTGTGAGGAAGCTTTTTGAAAAAGATTCGGTTGTTTGTGATGCAATGTCTTAGGACTTACTAAGTCTTATACAGAACTCCAGAGTCTAAGTACAAAAAAAATCTATCCCCACGAGATACTACACAACAGGACAGACATAATAAGAGTGGATAATTTCATTATAAAACTGACCTAAAGTCACATTGCTAGAGCAATGAACTGGGTCAAAAATCTGATCTCTGAGGCTCACTAACCCATCGACATATATCACGAGAGGGTGCACTTTGACTGCTCTAACCCTCAGAAGCCTTCCTCTACCTAGGCGCAATAAGACTGATCCAGGACAGATTAGTTTGCCCGCGAAAATTCATGATGCACTATACCGCTGTTTTCTATAAAAACCGTGTTTATTGCCTTCTTTTTTGACTGACTATGCCCTACATCTTGTTAACCCACTGCTGACGAAGAGGAACGGGTTGAGCAAGAAAACCAAACTACTAGTCTACAAAGAGCTCATAAGACCAGTTATAACCTATACCTGCCCAATATGGTTCGTGGTGTCACTTTCCATTAAAATCAGACTCATGGTAAGAAGGATACTTCGGTCCTGTATGGGACTCTGGCGAAAACCGGACACGCTGAAATACTTCAGCAACACGAAGCTGTATGAAGATGCTCGCATGACGCCAATTGATTTATAAATGCTACAGCTTCCCGGAAGGATACTGGACAAATTAAAGGACCATCCAAATCGAGACATCAGGAACATCATCCAGCACGAGCAATCATCGACAAAAGATTCGAGGACATCGTAAATTGCTACAAGACTTCGTTTTACGAAAAGGCAGACAGCAGATATTACAGAGGCTAGGGCCCTGTAATAAGTTTTAAAATTATAAATTTTTAAAAAAAATTCTTCAACAAAAACTTTCAAAATGTTTTGAAAATTGCATTGAGTCACCTTAAAGATTAAGTCGCCATTGTAATACCTTTTTGTAAAAAAAAAAATAAATATATTTTATATACTTAAATACCATAAAAAATAAGTCGGGCCCTTATTGTTGAGCCGAAAAAACCTTACCTTAGTTCTTAATAAAAAATAATCTTCTTTTTTGACAGAAAACGACGTGGTTTTTTTAGTCTCGTCTCATTTGGTAAACGCCATTCACTTGCATAATGTCTGGATTGCGTGTAGTACTCATTAACCCACGTCTCTTCTCTAGTAATGATCCTTTTGATGAATGTGGGATCGGATTCAGCCTTGCAAATCAAGTTGCAAATTTTAATCCATTTCTAAAATTGTAAAAAATCGCCAACACACACAGAGAAACATATTCTCTTGCCTATGTAATTTGTGTAAATGTCAAGCTATGATGCTAAGATTTAGAGGGAATTTCAATAGCAAAAAAAAAACAGGACTCAAATCGGTATGATGGGAGCGCCACACGGTGGTTATTCCGGAAACTTTTTGTTCAACGTTGTATATCCATGTAGTACTGTAACTAAAAATTGTACTTTAAACAAATATATTGAATAACCTGGTCGAAAGCGCAAATCTTACAAATATTGTGCGTAGTTTGCAATTTGTGGTCGATAATACCAGTGAGCATACCTATGGTAAATTAGTACCAGGGCTTTGGTGGACATGACGTATTACTCTTAAGAGACGTGAAATTGGAAGACTAAGTGAATTGCCTTCGAGAAAAGAACTTTATTTTTCTAAATAACAATCTTGTTCTAATTTTAAAGACTTTCGTTTGAAAAACACTTGAAGCGTCTGGCAGTGTAAAAGACTCAAAGCCCATCACTACACAAATGTTTTAAAAAAATAAGGGATCATTTTTATAACCTCGGTTCTGTATAATTTATAGTAAAATTTATGCCACAATTATTCTTAACTTACCACAAAGTTTGAACTGAAGATGATAGCAAGGCACGTGGCCTTAGCTTCGAGGTTTTTATTCGCATGCTGCAATAGGCTGTAATATTGTGTGTCCAAATCAAAGTGATGATGAAATCTTTCAAAAATACTATGAGTCGAGTAACTATAACCGTTGATCAATAGAAATCAAAAATATATCTGAGTTGCAAACCAGTACTCAGTCCTTCCATTCTTCTCGTAATTCTCCTACTTGCTCTATAAAAAATGGAACTATAAGGGTAGTCATTATCCCTTCAGAGCGTGCAAATTCCAATAAAATAGTAAATGCAACTGGAAGCTTATTGTGTGAGAGAGAGAGGAACCTGTACTGAACATTTTAGGGAGAAGAAATATTGTTGTATAATATATCTTTGAGTGGTTTTCCAACGCCAAAAATGAGCTTTAATCAGCATTTAAAAAAATTATAGAAAAACGATTACCCTAAGAACAAAATAAAACTTATCCAGACCAAAATAACATTTTAATTCTGCGGTTTCCGTATTTTAGAAAAATTGGGTAAGCTCTGGCGAGATTTTCTTAAAATGAACTTAAAAGTTGCCAAGACATACACTGGCGAAAAAGACCCAGAAAGCTGCCCGAATCCTTTAGACCCATGAGTCTAACATCATTAATACTTAAAACGATAGAGACTAATTGATGTCCACATAAGACACCGGTTAGAGATGTTTAACCCTCTAATATCAAACCAGTTTGCATATACGAAAGGTAAATCTACCACAGGTGACCTTGATTATCTCGTTAAAAAAAAGAAGGTGCACTTGGTTCACAAGAAAAACAGCGCTGTTAGCAGATCTTCAAAGAGTTGGCTACATGATGATGACCTGAAGATTATTATCAGAGGTTAACAAGACACACCAGTATCTAGAGTCATGCAGAAGAAAGACACTAGTCAACCTTGAATTCATGGTGATAAACAACACAACACTTGTCTATTCAAGCGAGATCGAATGTCTTGGAGTAGTTCTGGAGAAAGGGACTTCACTGGAATTCACATATCAAGTCCGCCACAGTGTGCTACCAGAGCACTGTGGGGCCGGCAGACGCTTATACGGCAGGACTTGTTGTCTGTCTACCAAAATTCTAAATTGATTGTATACAATGATGGCTAAAACTATAATCACATAGGCGGCCATCGTTTGATATCCAAAAAGCTCTCCAGTTGCATGCCTTGGAATAACAGGTTTCATGCGCACCTTCCCACACCTATCATTATTAGGAAGAGAGCTGTCAGATACGCCATCAAACTGCAGCTAAATTCTAAATACAAGCAAGGCGGCCTAGTGGCCCACCCTAGGTGACGTAGGTGACCTAGAGACATGTTCCTTACTATGGAATTCCTACACTAGACCCCAGAAATCTGGTATGATTCTATGGAATCTTTGGACCCAACACAAGGATTAAGGCCCTACAGTGTTTCATTGAGATCTGCACCAAACATGATCTCCTCAAGCGTGTTAAAGGCGCTAGAATCCAAATCTTTTCAGACAGCCAAGCATCAAACCTAATGGACTCCAAAACTGTTAAATGTAACTACGATGCACTGCGATCCCTAGCCAGACACAATAAAGTGAAGCTGGGCTGGGTTCCTAGACACAAGGGATTGCAGGAAACGAATCTGCTGATGAGCTCGCTTGGGCTGGCTCGGAAACTGCGTTCATAGGTCCTGAACCATATTGTAGTGTCAAGTGGACAACAGCTAACAAGCTGGTTAACGAATGGGATAACAATCTTCGCCTAGACCACTGGACTTATGGGGAAGGTCTTAGGTAATCCAAGCGATTAATCAGGCCATCCTACTAGGAAATCCTCAGCCTTGACAAGGAAAGTATAAGAAAGCCAACGAGCTTTCTTACTGGTCTTACTTATAAGGATTGTTGGCTATGCCTAGAAAAGGATGAAATATCCGAACATCCTCTAATTAAGAAAACGTATTTTCAACAGGGAGCGGTCCACTACGAAAGACATACTATATTTTACAAGGGAAGCAGTACGTCTTCTGTTTTTAACTCCAACCCTTCGATTCAGGTCGCGATGTTGTTGCCATGTTTATACGAGAGGAAAATAAATGCCCTGGCGATGAAAATTTTCACACTCTAAAAAATAAGGTTCACACGCACAGCGAGAGAAGTTTGTCGCACCAGTTAACGTAAATTGTTTGGAGGAGATATTTCTGCAAGGGGATGGAATTGCAAGAGCTTGTACCCTCTGCTGCAGCGAAAGGAAGAAGGAAGGCAGTGAAAGTGCTGAAGAGCGGTAGAGAGTAACACAAGCTTCTTTAAATTTTTTGGCAACTTAAAGGGTTCTAAATATTTGGTTGATATTTTCAACATTCTTAACACAGATTTAAATAAAAATACCCATGAGTTCTAGAAGCAGTCATGCCCACAGCCCAAGCTTCATATGTACATTAAATGGCAGCTGTAGATGTGCCTTTAGACCCAAGCAAACGCAGATCTGCAGCTGCAACACAACCTCCAAAGCGCTGTTCTTCAAGTAGCAAACCATTAGCAGGCTGGAAAGTCAGTCCTGGCTAAAGAGCCAGACAGCGCGAGCTCTGCGCGTACTCGTATTGACATCTATTCAGAGCATTCACAGGAGACACAGCTGGTTGCAAGATATTTAAAAAAATAGTTTTACATTCTTCTGAGACTTTTCTTGACCAAATGTTTACTTTTTAAATGCATGGTTCGAGCTTTTTTTAAAGAATAAACAAATGCTACTAAGAATGATTTATCTGGTGTACAATTTTCCGATTCGTTTGTTGCACCAAACAATGTACTGATCCAGGTACCAGGATCCAATTTACAGATGGAGATTCCATGGTCTTTAATCTAAAACAGTCGACTTTCCGTTGATCCATTCGTGGTACACCGTAAATACAACAGACATGCTGACATGACAACGCTCAAGTTTACCATGCTTTCTGCGAACGCGTTCCTCGAAATTTAATTTTTATATCAAACCATTTAAAAAAAATTATCTGATTCTTACTTTCTTCATTTTGTATAAAAAGCGTATTGAAAAAAACTTGACCTAATTTTTAACCACTTTTTTTTATTGCAGGAAGACGATGTGCGGTGGACACCACTTCACGAGGCAGCCGCCACTGGTGACGATAAAAAATTACAAGCACTTTTAGCTGCGAATGCTGACCGCACTGCCAAAGAATCGAAACACGGCAACACACCACTCCATGAGGCTGCATGGCGTGGCTTCAGCCGATGTGTGAAAGTTCTATGCGCTCCACCAAATCCAAAGAAAGATCAAAAAGATAAAAAGCTAATTGGTGTCCTTCAAGAGACAAGAGGAGCCCTACACAGTGCGCTCCTGGGCATTAAAAACGATGGTGGCTTCTCGGCGCTACATTTGGCTGCGCAAAATGGTCACAATCAGAGCTGTCGAGAGATTCTCTTGGCCGGAGGTGATCCCGACATTCAAAACAATGTAAGTTTGTTCGTTCCCAGAAGTTCTACTAATTCATTTGTTTTCCTTTTGTGCAGTACGGAGATACAGCGTTACATACGGCGTGTCGATATGGTCATGCTGGGGCGACACGCATTCTCCTATCGGCGAGCTGTGACTCGAACAAGGCTAACCTCAATGGGGATTCACCATTGCACATTGCTTGCGCGATGGGCCGACGAAAGTTGACGAGAATCCTACTGGAAGCTGGCAGTAACATGACCGTTCGAAACTCCCAAGAGGAAACACCTCGGGATATTGCGATTCGGAAGACCTACAATGAAATCCTTAACATCCTGGATAATCCGAAAAGATCCCGTAGAGACAAGGACAAGTCCAGTGGCAGTGGTGGCGGCCGAAATTCAGGGAATCGAAAAGGCCACTCCAAAGGCGACCATGTAGATGGTGTTGCGAATCCGGTCAGTTGGTCGCCCTACGGATGTCATTACTTTCCCGATCCAAGTTCATTTCCATCACCCAAACTTGACACATTACCAAAGGAACCTCTAAGAAAAGGTGAACAATATTATCTGGACCTGGCGGGCAATATTTGCAAGGGTCCTGTCGGAGTTGGCAACACCTGTTACTGTGGACCGTTCTTCAGACACATCGAGGACAAAATCAACCGAAATCGAAAGAGTCTGCGGAAATATGTCTTCAAGGCCACGGAAAGATTGGACAGCAAGGTGCAGGCGCTGGCCATTCGAACAGATGACCAGATCGAGCAATTGACTCGATCAATGATCGCTGATCGAATACGATGTGAGAGCAGACGTCTCCATTTGGAGCACTGGTTGAAGAGAGGTGAGCCCTTTCGACTCACGACCGCAGGTCATCAGTCGAGGCCCCGCAAGAAGACCCACACTTTGACTCGGTGTAAAAGTCTTGAATTGCTTGACGATGACAATCTGCAAGGTAGCAAGTTACAGAATTCCCGAAGCTTCGACGCATTAGAAGAGGCAGAGGTGACAGTGCATCGGGAAGCGGAGCACAGTGACGATGACGATTTGTCTGTCTTGAGCCTTGGTCGATCAGAAAAAGATGACAAACGATGGGATCGCCTGGAGAGTGATTATTTCAATGTGTCCGAACGTTTGGAAGAACTTCTTGCGAAAACAAACGAGATTCTCGAGATGGAGAAGGAAGCAAGCAAGAGAAGAAAAGAAGAACTGCTCGCATTTAAGGAGCCAACATTTAAGCGTAAGGAACGTCGTAGTCATAATGTGGCTTTAATGGGAAAAGATGTTATTGAACAACTGCACCAAGTCACACTTGAACCGACGCCCCAAGAGGATCCAAATCAAATCACCGTACTGCCTCTGGGCGAGGAACCAGTCACTAATGAACTAGAAGACGGTGGCGCTCGATTCAATGCGGCGACTCATGACTACGTGACTTATCTTTCAAGAATGCAATGCGGAAGAAGTTCACAGCCCTCAACCAGCCATCAAATGCAGGAAAAGTATGAGTCTTTCTCTCAAATCCACAACAACGAAAATATGCTTCAGGATGTTATTACTGCAATTCGAAAGGATCACCAAATGGTGAGGGAACTCATCGAAACAGAAACCCTCAACGAGATGGAGAACACCCCCGAAGACAAACTAAGCTATAAAGATGAGCAAAATCTGCTGAACGTAAATGGATTCTTCCAAAATACCTGCTTCGATGACAGCATAGGGGATTCCCCAAGCAATACCCTCAAGGCAGAAAATAAGGTGACCATGACATCTGTGAAAAACATCTCCGAACTATGTGAGAAGCCCCACGAAATACCCACCTATGCTGAGCTTAATAAGCTGAAGCCACGTGTGGAACCTCCGCCAATTCAATCGAAAGATTGTCGACGAAGAGCGATAAAGAATTCGAACAAGGACCTTGAGGACTTCTCAGAACGTGTTAACGGCACCATCAAGAAGGTAGAAATAAAAAACAGTGAAATTAAGACCCTTAAAAAACCATCCAGCGGAGGTCTCATAAAGCGAAGCAAAGTTCAGGAACTGGTGGCTCGATTGCAAGGTAAACTCAGTAGTTCAATTACGTCCAAGGCCACTGAGCACAATGAGTCCTCAGAAAGCAGTGAAGATGAGCACAACGAGCAGAACGAAGCACAGCAATTGGAGAACAATCAGATGCATATGGGAGCGTACACTTCGTACAGACAGCCGCAAATGAATTCCCCAAACAATAGTATAGAAGTCCCAGCCAACAACATGGTCCAAGCAAGTTCCTCAGCAAGTCTTTATTCCACACCAATTCCCAACAACAGCTACCCCTACCGGCTGATTCCCAAAGATGCCTACTTCCATGAGCTTCCGAACAAGAGTCGACCTACAGTGCAACCCTATCGCTACACAAATCAGTCAGAGCATCCAATGCAACAGCAACAGCTGTCTCTGCCAAATAACTACTACCATCACCAGCAACAACAGCAACATCACCAGAATGTACAGAACCACCAGCAACACCAGCAGCAACAACAAATGTGGAGTGGAATGCCCACTGACAGGCGAATACCAATAAGCGTCCAGCAACAACAGCGCGGTGCAACTCTAATGAATCCCTCCTATCCATCGCCGTACAACAACATGCCGCCACTTATGGTACATACGCCACCACAACCTCTGCGCACTCCAGTGGCTGAACGACTCCTAACCAATCGGAAATTCATGCCACCAAATTGTAGTTCTTCTCCAGACTACGAGCTAGCTGCGGCCACTGTGACCCTCAAGAACTGCAATCAAATGCAAAATGGCAATTTACTTTTGCAACAATCCACCAGCGCCAGCTTAATGGCCACAATGGACCACCAGCAACACATCGTGGAGCGTGATGTTAGCAATGATTCCGGGTTCAGCACTCGCATGTACGGCGGCGGTGGCAGTGAATCTCATAGACCGAGTCCCAGTCTTTCGGGCCACACTGACTATGGTGGGATGCAGTCACCCTCCAACGGAATCATGTATCCCAGTGTTCATGTTCAAGCCGATCCAGGTGACGTCACATATTACATGGGTAATGTGTCCAGTTTAGTATAAAGTTAAAATGTTGTTCTGTTTGTTTAGAAATTAAGAATAATTAAGTTTAAAAAAAAAATCGCATGTCCTTATTTAAACTCAAAATATACTCAAGCATTTAATTTAATTAAATTTTACAACCACACCGGAAAATAATAAAGTTATTGAAAATATACTGTTTTCGTGTTAATTACTTTTTGGATTTTCAAAAAAAAATGTAACCGCTCAAGAACCAGCAGGGAAAAGTAAGGTTCGACGCGCGAAAATTACTTAATTCGACAGTCATCAAGGACCCCCTGATGTTGATAATGTGAACGTTCTATTAAATAGTTGGTCAAACATGATGAATAGATTTCAAAATAATTTTATATTTTGCTAATTTGACAAGCCAGTTTAACTGGCTGTGATTTATAAAGGGTGATTTTTTAGCTATTATCTTTTTGGCAACACTGGTTTAAACAGCTGACGCACGTTTCGTGTTTTGTTTCACTGTCAAACCACGAATCGTCTTACAAACGAACAACGCTTGCAAATTATTGAATTTTATTATCAACATGCGTGCTCTGTTGAGAAAGTTCATCGCGCGCTTCTTCCATTTTATGGTCAGTTAAATCGATCCACTGAAGGGGCTATTCGGGCTATTGTGACTAAATTTCGTACCAAATTTACATTGTTGGACATTAAACTACCAACACGCTTACGTAGAGTGCGAACTGAAGATCGAACTGAATTATCGATTCGTAGCCGTTCGCAGCAAGTGGGCCTCTGTTACTCAACAACGTGGACAATTTTGCGGAAAGATTTAGGTGTGATGCCTTTCAAAATATAGCTGGTGCGAGAATTGAAGCCGAACGACCTACCGCAACGTAAAATTTTTGGTGAATGGCCTCTTGGAAAGTTGGCCGAAGATCCACTTTTTTACCGAAAAATTGTGTTCAGCGACGAAGCTCATTTTTGGCTCAATGGGTACGTAAATAAGCAGAATTGTCGATTTTGGAGTGTCAGCCAGAAGCATTGCAAGAGCTACCAATGCATCCAGAAAAAGTCACAGTTTGCGGTTTATGGGCTGGTGGCATCATTGGACCGTACTTCTTCAAAGATGATGCGAATCGTAACGTAACTGTGAATGGTGAGCGCTACCGTGAGATGATATCCAACTTTTTTTTGCCCAAAATGCAAGAGCTTGACTTGCATGACATGTGATTTCAACAAGACGGTGCCACATGCCACACAGCACGCGCAACAATGGATTTATTGAGAGGCGAGTTCGGTGAACGTTGTATTTCACGTTCGGGACCGGTCAATTGGCCGCCTAGATCGTGTGATTTAACGCCTTTAGACTATTTTTTGTGGGACTATATACAGACAAGCCCGGTTCAAATGACACATTGGAAGACAACATTGAAGCATTTATTCGTGAGATACCGGCCGCAATGTTGGAAAGAGTATGCCAAAATTGGACTAAGCGGATGGACCATTTGAGGCGATAGTACGGTCCATATAAGTTTCTGATGTTTCGAATGTTCTTCTTTTTGACCAGCTTTCCCTTGATGGTATAACAGATCATGATTTACTTTTTTGCACGTTTAATATTGATTTCACCCGTACATTTACACCCTTAATTTTTACATAAAGGGATTTTAAATCAATTGATATGAGTTTATTGCTAAGGGAAGCAAGTTTGGTACAATGGAATAGCTGCTTATTTTTGGCTGGTGCGAAAGTTAATTTCTGACAGACGAGAATATAGTATATGAGCTGTTTCAAACCATGTTCCATTACGTACACTACACGTAAGGAATGAAAAATGTCCTCGGCTATAAATGTTCGTAGAAGGCGCTATAATAAATGGAAATGCAGTCCAACATCCCGCAATTGAGAGATTTTTTGTTTGGCTATAACCATGCAAACTTTGTTACACGTCAAGCCAAAAGTAAGTACTATTCTTCCAAATTTAGAACGCCTTTTTATAAAAAAAAAAACTTTGGAGCAACTTGAGAAATATTGGTGTCGGTCAGAAAGAAAAAACGGAATGTGAAATCGATCCGAACACCCTCTCCAATAAGCATTTTACCAATCATGTCAAAGGTCTTGGAAAAGAAAATTGCGAAGCAGATTGTTGGTCATCTAGAAGAGAGCTCCCATCTGACCCGATTCCAACTATGGTTAAAATTCAAATTCAAAACTACAGGTTGAGGTTCGGCAGGGGAAACCAAATTAAACTATGCCTTCTGGATTTGTAAAATACCTTCGATAGGGTTAATCACGATGTCTTGTATACAAAACTGCGCTTTTATTTTGGGTTAAGCAGGCAGGCAACTGAACTTATACACAGGCTATCTTAAAAATCGGTCTCAAAGATTTTTTGTTGGTGAAAAATATTCGAAGTTAAAAATTTTGTTTGAAGGAGTACCTCAGGGCTTAGTACTTGGCCCAATACTATTTTCCATTTATATAAATGACATTATCCATGTCTGTAGCAACGTAAATTTACATCTTTTTGCAGATGACGTCCAATTTTACATGTCGAGTCGTCTTGGTCTTGTCAGTAATGCTTAGAAATGCATAAAACCAAATTATGATTAACAAAATCAACATTGCAATTTTGAATTATAGTATTCAATATATTCATAGGAATCACCATTTATTTAATCTAAAATGTCCAAGTTAAACTGCACAATGGACGCACTTTGCAGGACTTAAATAATTAACACATATGTTTTCTATTTCAATTGTAAATGTAATCCCACAAGAATGAATGACTGACGAATATGGATAATCAGTAGTTGGTTGCCTTTCAAATGGATTATTTGATAGGTTCCAGGTTCGGATCTTGTTAGAAAGGCGGTTTCTTAACCATTGAACGTCGATAAAGAATGCGCGCATTTTCGACATCATAGCCTAGTGCCAAACTCATGCTTTAGAAATATCAAGCGCAGCAATCTTGCTTCCACCAGAAAGATGCAGAAAATGGTTTCACTTTTCGGTGACCTTTTGTTACGAAAACAGTTCTGCCGGTCATTGCTTCGAGATATTTCAGGAGCTGACGATTTATCACCTCGAAAAGAAGGCACATTCGTGCAATGAGTCGGTGCAATGGAGGGGAAGAAGATTCGCCTTTTTAAGGGACGGGTTGAACCAAAACTGTTTTCCATCTAATCGGGAAGAGATCAGAAGAGTAAGACGCAATGGTTTTGCCAACTTGGAAGCACACCTCTTCAAAAGAATACCTTCTGAACCAGGGGATGGATCTATGCATGTCAAGATCTTTGAGTAGTCTTACTACTATACGAGTGCGAAAATAGATCCGACCCATGGAATATCTGACGCGCTCGAGTACAGCAGGCAAAGCAAGATCTGGTAGTGTTGAACTGACGACAAAATGGACCACGACCACATTTGCTGAGCTAAGATATCATTGCAAACGAATGATGGGATAGAAGATGAGACATTTTTACATATTCCGAGAAGTTTTGTCTTCCGACCAGCAATCTCTTCGTATCACTCCATTATTCATTTGAAGTTCCTGAAAGTTTCAAATAGTGTAACGAAATGTTTTCGGCCTTTTAGAAAATAAAAAGCAATCTGTGTTGATACTTTGATAATAGTTTATATGTTTATTTCTCTTAAAATCTAAAATGGAAAACTGTAAGACATTCTGAATGAACCTATGAACGAAAGAACTCATTTAACAAGTGAAATACTTCAATCGCATACAAACGGCGAGAACAAAACTTCTTTTTTTTTTTTGTTGTTTCAAAATCAATGTTTACAAGCAAACATCAAGTCATGTGGTTAAAAAAAAAGAAACAAATCAAGCTGTTTAATTTGATACAACTTTGATGCCTAAATTCAATCACAACTCAAGCATACGTGAGTATTATTACTATTATTCATAAAAAAAAGAACAACAACAGGTATCATCGTCCGCATAGACCATTCTCATTGTCTGGAAATCTTGTTTTCGATCTTGTTTTTTTTTTTATTTGAAAATTGTTAAAAATAAATTACTATTACAAATTATTTAATAAAAAAAAATAGTATGCACATACAACTAAAAATTAACAACAGTATCACGTACTACGTTCGAAGTACGTACAATCCTTGAATTTTTACTTGTTTGGGTTTCATTTAGTAAATTCTGCATTCTATGTCGGTCCTAGTTGATTAATAATATTCACAAATGGAATAATTTGTTTTTGTTTTTGTTTTTCTATTGCCTATTACATACATACATAAGTACACGTACATCTGTGTAACTAATATTTATTGGGCGCATTTGTGATTGCTTTTGCCAACAAACTTTAAAACATTAATTCGTCGTTTATTTATGTTGTAATGTTTTTTTTTCTTCTTTTTCTTTTTAGCCCTAAGCAGCAGCAAGTGTGTTTTTGTTTTCTTTGTGATTTTTGATTCTTAACAGAATTACTTGTTTTTAAAAAGACTACGATATATATTGTTAAATCAAACTAAATAAGACCTCGCTTCTTTTTGTAGTCCTCCAAATTGAGTGAACGCTTTGGCGCTGTTTCGTTCACCTTGGGAATGGGCTTGGGAACAACCGTCACTGAATTGACTGAAAAGAAAAATTAAATCAAATGGTATAGTTTATAAAGCAAATAAAATTGGAATGATATAATAAGAGTTCGAATTCGTCTAATAGATTATAAAGGGTGATTTTTGAAAAGCTGTAGGAAAGTTTTTACAAAAAAAAAACACACAAAATTCAGAAAAATGCATGAAATCTTTATTTGAATCGATAGTACGGTCCATATAATTTAATGTTTGAAGATTATTTCATGCAAATGTTGACCTTGCCTGCGCCTAAAATTGTCCACCCGCTTAATCCAATTTTGGCATACTCTTTCCGACATTTCGGCCGGTATCTCACGAATAAATGCTTCAATGTTGTCTTCCAATGCGTCAATTGAAGTGGGCTTGTCTGTATAGACATGAGCTTTAACATAGCGCAACAAAAAATAGTCTAAAGGCGTTCAATCGCACAATCTAGGCGGCGTGAAATAAAATGTTCACCGAACTCGCCTCTCAATAAGTCCATTGTTGCGCGTGCTGTGTGGTATTTGGCACCGTCTTGTTGAAACCACATGTCATGCAAGTCAAGCTCTTGCATTTTGGGCAAAAAAAAGTTGGATATCATCTCACGGTATCGCTCACCATTCACAGTAACGTTACGATTCGCATCATCTTTGAAGAAGTACGGTCCAATGATGCCACCAGCCCATAAACCGCACCAAACTGTGACTTTTTCTGGATGCATTCTTGGCTCTTGCAATGCAACTGGCTGATATTCACTCCAAAATTGACAATTCTGCTTATTTACGTACCCATTGAGCAAAAAATGAGCTGCGTCGCTGAACACAACTTTTCGGTAAAAAAGTGGATCTTCGGCCAACTTTCCAAGAGCCCATTCACCAAAAATTTTACGTTGCGGTAGGTCGTTCGGCTTCAATTCTCGCACCAGCTATATTTTGAAAGGCATCACACCTAAATCCTTCCGCAAAATTTTCCACCTTGTTGACTAACAGAGGCCCAATTGCTGCGAACGGCGACGAATCGATAATTAATGGTCATCATTAACACTGGCCGATACAGCTGCGATATTTTCTTCAGTTCGCACTCTACGTAAGCGTGTTGGTAGTTTAATGTCAAGCAATGTAAATTTGGTACGAAATTTAGTCACAATAGCCCGAGTAGCCGCTTCAGTGGGTCGATTAAACTGACCATAAAATGGAAGACACATTTTGATAATAAAATTCAATAATTTGCAAGCGTTGTTCGTTTGTAAGACGATTCATGGTTAAATTATAGACCAAACTGAAGATGTTTGACAGTGAAACAAAACACAAAACGTGCGTTGCCAAAAAGATAATAGCTAAAAAATCACCCTTTACTAATGAGTCCAGTGTGAAAGCTGTATACTCAATTTTTACGAGAATCAAAAGGACTGTACATCATAAGTACTGAGTGTATCCCTTCATCATCACCCTAAACTCTATGGCCAATTATCAACAAAATAGACTGTGGTAAAAGATTTTATTCTTCGTTGGGCCATCCACAAAACTATGCTATGAATTTTTGCACCGTAATCCTGGTTGTGGCAGTGAATAGTTATATATAGGATAGGAACAACTCACGAATTCTTAGAAAATGAACATCGAACTTTAAATCAAATCAAAAGTTTATAGGGCTGGTTAAATAATGATGCAAATTTCATCAGCAAAAGTTTTTTATTGGCCTCTAAACCTGTGAGAAAAAAATATGTTTGAGTGTTCTTCTATTGTCCACTCATTCTTAGTGTTGACATGTACTCCGAAGTATGTACCCTCCTTAAACTTGTTGCTGTTACTTTTATCGAAAGTGACTCTTTACCCTTACTGATGCTTCTTTGTTTAATGACAACATGATTTACTTGATTTTGTCCCCAAATAATTCAAGACCAACTCCTTTCGCCTGTTCTTCAATTGAAGCAAAAGTCTTTATGACGATAAGATCGGACCGACACATGATGTCGTTGTCGTCTGCGCATCCCAGCAGCTGGAAAGATTTGTTGATGGTTCAAGTATGAACTCCAACTATGAAATCCAGGTTTATAGAACAGCTGTTGCTTTCAACACGGAATTGCTTGGTCTACTTTTCGACAGTTTAGAACAAAGTATCAGGACAGCTTAATCTGATTCCATACGAAGAACAATTGAAAACGCCAAAGGACATGTGGAGACAATGAGAATAGTGTTTTCTGTGGAAAGTTTGATGATTTCTTGGCTTGGGGCAACATCATCGCTACAAGGGTTTCAGACTAGAATTTTCAAACTACTTATGCGTACAAAATATTGAAATTGCTACACACCACAAAAACTAAAGGAGATTAGAATGCTAAGTATACGCCAAATATTTAACATAAACATTGTCTCATTCTGTTATGACGACACATACAAAATACCAATGCAGCAAGAAGTAAACACTCGACTTCGGACGCAAGGACGTTTTAAAACACCACTCTTTCGAAACTGGTACGGAGGGAGGCAGTATGCAGTGATGGACTTATTAATTTGTTTTTTTATCTTTTGAAGGAATAATTTCATGATTTTTTATGGTAAATGCATTTCTCCCAGTTGTTTTTGTTGTTTTTGTTTTCCGATGAGTCGGTAGACGATGGAAAAGCTCGAGTTTGTGAGGAGAAGGCCGGTTGAAAAATATCAGAAAGAGTGTATAGTGGAATGGATAAAACATCCGTGTAGCATTATGGTCTGGTCCATTATTGAACATTGTGGATGGAACCATGCACCAGCACCAGTACATTCGGATTCTAACAACAAATATGCTGCCACAAACTACAGAATGGCTCCCAAATGGCAATTTTGTGTGTATGCCCGACTCTGCACCATCTTTTAAAGCCAAAAAAATGACTGCCTTTTGGAGGAGAAAGGCGTAGAGCTATTGGAATGGCCACTGAACTCTCCAGACCTGAACCCCATAGAAAAACTTTGGGAACTTATGAAGATAGTTGGAATCAGAAGAAAACCCTTAACCGGGTCTTCACCCAGAAAATGTTCTGGTGACAGTCTGGTGGATATGGCAAGGGCCAATCCATTTTTTTCAGGGGTAACGACAAATGCAACCAAATTGACTGAAAAGCAAACATGCATTGACGAATAGACATGGTCTGATTGTGGGGTCATGCTTGACCCCATACATCACGCATGGGGTCGTTTTGTCGGCAAAAGATATTCTTAAACCGAACAGAGATCATAAAGGTCTTTGAAGACTGTAAAGCGTCAAAAAATCTAGCTTTCTATAAAAAGTAAACCTCTTTCAGAAGATGAAGGGATATGTCGTCATGCAAACGTAACTTCATTGTCTAACCAAATCAAACATAAGCTTGGCGGCGTTGATGTACACTTGGCTTGTAAATCACACAACTTATCGAAGTGGGAAAACAAACAAAATTTGTTATCTTTAAATGAATAAATAATATTAGGAGATACGTACCAGGCAAAGGAACATCAAGATCAATATCAAAGTCATGCAGTGAATATAAGCTATAATCATTTGATTGTGGTTTCTTTGCTTCCTCGGTCCTCTTCTTCCCGGGTGGAGGTGGTATCGGTATCATAAGAACTTGCTCTTCGTCCTTTTTATCACCAATCGATTTGAAGCCCATCCGAGGTTGCGTTGTCCGTCTCGTAAATGGATCGGATATTTTCATTCCCTTATTGGCTCGTACTTCTTCCATGATTGCTTTTTCGGCTTCCTCGACGTTACGTTTTCGATTCCTATCGTTAATATATGAAATTAAACTTATACTGCTCGAGCGTTTCTTATCGAGTTCCGACGCTCGACTCTCTAATTCATCGATTTGTGTTCCCAAATCTCCGGCCAGATCGTACTCTCCACGAAGCAAAGCTGCATCACGTTCCTTCATCAGGCATGTTTTCTTCATGGCATAGTTAGTGGGTCTGTTTCTAAAACGATTCTTTTCCTCGACCAGCTTTTCAACGTCTTCGTCTTTGTAAACATAATTAAAAGCGTCCCTCACGTCACGAGCCTTCTTGTCCATCATATCCAAAGTTGGCATCTGGACATTTTGTGTGGCACATATTTCACGCCACTTACCGAACTCACTTTCTGTGAATTCCTGATTGGAAATGAATTCCAGACGAAAAACCCTCTCCTGGGTGCCGTGTTTAAGTCTTAAACCGCGATTTGTTCGTGTCGTTCCCAACTGGTAGATCTTGGCAGTTTCCACCACGCCAACAACTTCTGCTACTCGATACACTGGCTTTGAACCATTGTTGCCGATACTGATGCGTACGAAGCTGTTCATCACAGTCTTCTCAAAGATTGGCAAGTTGATGAATCGTTCCATTTTATATCTCGATAGCCGCATTTTATTCAGTTCCTCACGTGTTGAGATGAATACTGGTTTCTTTTCTGTTTTGTCTTCGTCCTCAGATGAGCTTGACGATTTGCTACTGCTCACTGAGCGTTTCTCTGATGGCTTCTCCTCTTCTTCAGATTCACTGGATCCTGAATCATCTGAGTATATGTCCGATGCTTTAAGTTTTACTGTCGACTTGCCTCCCGATACGCTCTCTAGCTCTTCCTTCTCTTCTTCGCGTTCCTTCTCGGCTTGTCGTTTCGCTTCTTCTTCCTCTATAAATTCAAAAACAAAAAAAACGATATAGGAAGAATGCACAACGAATAACAAGCAGCACTTACCTCTCTTCGCTTTGCCCTCTCGCTTAGCTTTCAGCAGGGCCATGGCGTTACTCCTCTTATCGTCGGTTTTATTCATCTCAACGTTTTTCTTCCGCTCCTTCGAACGTTCCTTTGGATCGAAATAATCGGTTGAGGACATAAGCGCTTCGTCGTCACTCTTCTTCTCTGGGCTAGACATGACTGCTGCTGGTGGTGGTGGACTATCTTTAGCTGGTATCACCTTTGGAATCACAGGCGCTACTGGTATGACTGGCTGTGGCGGCGGTGAGGGGCTTATTGATTTCGGCTTCTCTGGAGGCATTTCCTTTGCTTTCTTCTTCTTTTGCTTTTTCTGTTTTTTCTGCTTCTTATCCTTTTTGATTTTGTCAATTACCGCCTTTTCACTGCGCCGCGCCAACTTTAATTTTCGCTCAATTTCCCAACGTGTGCGCATCATGTCCCGACGCTCGATACGCTTGAAGATCTCAGTTTCACGTTCTTTTTCCGAAAGCCCATTCAATCTGGCACGATCCTCTTCGTCGCCCATTAGGTTCTCATCGTAACCATCGTCGAACTCTGAATCGGAGCTGGAACTCGACGACGATGACGCCGACGATGAGGATGAAGAGCCACCGCTGTGATCGTCATCGCTGTCAGACACCTCGCCCTCTTCTTGCTCCGATTCCAAGCCGTTGTCGGGCTTTTGTGGCGATGCTTCGGCTGGTTTTGCGCTATTGATATTGTTTTCGAGATTTGGTGTCGCACCATCTTCATCCTCTTCATTATCTTCTTTGTCCCATTCGTCATCATCTGAATCGGAGTCTGAGCTTTTACTCATTTTCTTTGTTCGCTTCTTTTTTTGTACTGTGCTTGGATTGTTTTTGCCTCCTGCCCAATCTGAATCTGAGTCTGAAGAGTTGTTATTTGCCTTGTTTGCCGCAGCCTTGTCATTGTCTGCGTCTGGCTTCTTGCGTTTTTTCGCAAGCGAAAGGAGTTCCTGAAAATGAAGTGAAACAAATGAAAAATTAGAGGTTTTCGCGAGTATCAAAGTCAAGGGAAAATTGGTGATCTTTTCATAAGATCAGAAGCTCTCCATTTCTGCTCCAAACAATTTCATTTGAAGGATTTTGTTGTGACAAAAGTTCTTTTTCTCTGTTGAAAAGGCTACGTGTGAGAATAAAAGGCATCTTCCCGTCGTCTTGAAAAGCAAAGCATAGTTTGAGGCCGTTAATAGAACACGGACAACTGAAAAAAGCGGCATCAGCAAAACTCAAGAGATGCAATGCAATGAGCTGGATAAAAGAAGCTCAGGCCAGTTGTGTCCTTCCATGATGCTGTTGGATATGAAGAAGGTGCTGGGACTGCTAAGGAGAGATCTCTTTTTGTTTGAATTGCATTAACCTTGTGCTGGGCAATTACAGAGGTAGTTCCGATCATCGTCCTCCTTCCAGAGTCTGGATTTTTATTTATCTCCTCGTTTCGCTGCTTTAATTCTAGTCAGCATCAAGTAGTCACAAATTGCTCAAACCAACATCACCTTAGTTCGATTGGATGTCCAGACTTTGGGTTAGTCTGCTCATCAGGCATTGCTCTCACAAAAATGGGACAAGAATAAGTCATTTCTCTATCAAGAATGGAATAAGCTACGACTTGTCTGTGGCAGCTTTATTGGATTACATCGACGTCTACACGTCTTACTAAAAGCATTGTAACCTCGTCATTAAGAACCACTTATTGAAGTCAGTGGATGCCGTGGTTCAGTGGCAAGTGCGTCTCCTCCTGAGCGTGGATACCCGGGTAAGAACATCAGACATTTCTTCACGGTTTCACTTCTCGCGAGAGACTGGCAATCATTCCGATGAGTACAAACTGTCATTGAAAAGCTCCTGCGGCCGTTCAGACTTGGCACTTGGCAATAAACTTGTTGTCCAACTGTAGACCACTTGCGAAAAATAAAAGACGCACAAACAAATGGTGAAGCTAGGCTCTGGCCCTGGCCTTCAAAGAAGTTTTTGCGACACTAGCTTTTATCCATTTGAGTCTGTAATGACTTCGGAAGAGAGTTTTGATCAGGGTTCGGAAACTACTTTCTCTGATTAGATTTAAGTCGATTCTCTGGCTTCACACTGAAGGTATCGAAGATTGGCACAAATTGAAGACTTTTAAAAGCTGAAGGATAACCTGCTCTACAGAGTTTTAGACAGAACTCGTCGTTGTACATATGTGATGGAATCTATCGGATTTCCGCTGAAAATAGATTGTGTTTGAAAAAATAAATATATGCGCCTCTCCAAATCGAAGCCAAGATTTGTTGTTTTCGCTTGAAGAACAAAGGATCAATAAGTTCCTAAAAAACAAGCGAGCAAGCTACTTTTCACCTTATGTAGATTGTGTGAATGCTAAATCGATATTACGAGAGGTCATTTTTTAACGAATTCGATTCCATAACGCAACCAAAATTTATTCATAATTCCTTCATCCTCTGCACTCCACCAATTCAACAAACGTTGTTCAAAAGTATAACTTCGCAATTAGCAGCAGTGCCATGCACATGTCGCCTCAAAACAAAACCCCTCTGACTGCGGCGTTCTAATTTTAGAAAGCATTTTGTTTTCGAAAGCACACGGCAAATCGAAAACGAATTCAAAATAAAACAATGAACAAAAAAAAGAAAAGAAATAATAATCCGCCTGTGTTATGGTGGCAGCCATTTGTGCATTGGAGTTGTCAAAAAAAGGTGTCTCCTCCTCGGTGGCCTCGCTGTTATTGTTTGATTGCATATATTTTGTAAATTCAAAATTGTTATCCTTTTAATTATATAATAATATTTGCAAAGGCAGCACTTTTTTCTCGAATATGTATCGGAATGGAAAATGAATGCTGGCAAAACTTTGAATATACATACCGATTCAAGATCTGATTCGGAACCACTGCTGCTGGAGTCCGAGTCAATTAGTGGCTGATTGCGACGTTTTCCCATGTTTGGAGGATATCGCAGCTTATTCCTTACAACACTAGAATTGAATTTGAATAAAATAAATATTTAAACGGATGAAAAGGTGCAAAAATGTGATGGAAAGGCGAGGAAGAAAACTTGTGGCGGTCGCCTTTTTTCACACACACCTCACAGAAGCTGGGAATTATAAATCACTTTCAAAGTGGCAGGTGGGGAATTTTTCTTCTTTTTTTTTAATACATTTTTCATATGTCAATGTTGGTAGCAGTGTAATGGCCGTTCTAAGGGCGTAGCTACATATCGTTGCGGATGTATGTATTCGTCTTATGTGGAATATGAGAACGTATCTCTTTTTAAATAACATCTTTTATGCGAGTATATCTATGCTTCAAGCAGGGTTGGAATGAATGGCTTTAAAATCTTCAGATTTATGAATACACAACAATTCGACATATCTTGCTATGGCTAGTGCGGGACATTCGCAGAGCTGGGGTCGAATTACGACATCAGTAAACGAGTGAGTGAAATTCATACGATATTGTGTGATCGAGTAACTATATTGGGATGATCACACAAGAATGCTCACGTATCGTATGCACATTGAAAAAAGTACTAAAAATATTCTACTACACTAAGTAGAGACAGCTGATTAGTGTCAAACGCATCGATTTGTGGACATTTTTTTGTTTATATGTAAACAAACATTGTTTCGTTTAGTTGTAATAAAAAAAATGGAATATTTTTAATATTTTTTTATCCTCCGATATGTGTTTATCGTCTGAAAATGTATTGTTTGTTGTTTTTTGTTTTACTCCTTACGTTTTGCAGATACTCCGTCAACAAATTGAAAGACATCTCATATAGTTCCCCAAAATTTCCTTCTGCAGGGGGTAAATTTTATTCAACATCGACTTAAAATATATTTAAAAATAATAAGCAAAAACACAGAAAACAACAACAAAAAGGAATATTCTTACATATTGTTTTGTCTCCCGCAAACAACTTCATCCGTCAGCAACAATGATATCGAGTAAAAAAATGCACGGTCACGTATGACAGAATGCCAAATTTCGATACTCACCATTCGATATCGTAAGCTGTCATACCAAATGAGTATAATTCAGTACAGTACTGATGTCGTAATTCGACCGCAGATGACGTTCATATTCTTTTTCCTTGAAGTCTTTGCAGCTTCCGCAAAAGTCGTTAAATGGTATTCCGAGTCGCTCTGGATGAGTGCCTATGGTACAATGGCCTTTTATTATGTTCGAGACGAGGCGGATATTCTTTCGATTTAGATAAATGAGAACCCTGGATCTATGAGCATTTGATTTCAGCGTCTGTTAGCCCCGTCAAAATTTTGTTGATAGCTCCAATTGGCGTTTTAACAAAGGATAGAATTTGATTAGTTTTCAATTCTTATTCCTGTTTAGTGAGTTCATCTGCCTTGTCGATTCCTATTTTATCCCGGTGACCTGGCACCAAACGGAGGCTTGCCCATCGTAACTAGCTTGGATTTTATCTGTGTCGAGTTTCATAATGGCCGTCTGACTGTCACGTCGGAGCAAACGTTTGGCAGTTTTCAAAATAATATACCAAACCAACAATCTTAGTTAATAAGCACCCTGTTTTTTATTTTTTTAATGAGAGTGTTTTTATTAAATTAAAAGTGAAACTTTAATTGCACAAAAATGAAGAATTTTTACTCATTTTCCAGACCATCAATCCTTAAGCTGCTTTCCATCATTTACGATCCTAGCGCAGCGTCTTCGATTAATAAGACAAAGGCGAGAATAAGATCCGCTGGGTCTTTGCCAAGATTTCGCCTGCGAAGTTCATATCAGTCTCGAGACAAGTAAGTCACTTCACTACCTAAATGATATAGCTGGCGGTTGTGATGTTTGGTCCCAGCTGGTGTCAGACTGATCAGTTTTCTTTTACAGAATTCGAGTACTTATAATAAATCCGAAAATAATTGAGAAATTTATTCGCAATGAAGGCATCCCTCTTTTTAACAAATCTTTTGAAGACAATCAGTTCCAGAACATCCTCTTTGAAAGAGTTAACAGCCAAGTATAAGCTGTCAAGTGCTGAATAAACTGTCATTCCTTGTTCAAAATAGAGAATTCTCGACGGCAAAGTTGTGTATAAACACGGCGGCAAAATTTAAAAAAAGTGGCTGAGAGGAATACAGTCAGAGCGATGTATTTTATTTTTTATTTTATTGAGTCTGTTCTTCTTATAGTTGGGTATAAAATTATCTGTTTCTTATGTATAATGCGGCTGTATTCATATGACCTGCTTACTCAACTTGTACAAAGGTTAATCGCCCCTCGGCTTACATTGTTATTGTAGTGAACCTGTTCTTTTTTTTCAAACTTGTTTATTTCCACCATAATTTTAACAATTTTCTTAACGAGAAACAAGATAAACGCTAAATCAATAAATTTACATTTACATTGGCTCTCATTACATATAATTTTATAATAATTACTTACTAAATTACTAGAACATATTTTGTTTTGTGATATTTATAATTTATATATAATTTAGTTGCGAGAAGAAAAGGTGAAAGTTAAAAAAACTCCTCATTATAATAACGAAAAAACAAAAAAACCGTACTTACAAACTAAGATAAAACGACTTAACCTAACATAGCTTAATTGTTAGCTTCTACCCAATCTAGCCACCAGTATTTTTTTAAATTTGACCTATTGTCATTTTTCACATCTCAATCAGGTATGCTCATGCAGTATTTCCAAATATTGCTTTCATCGCTTGAGTGTGCAGGCACATGGAGGATTCGTTTATCTGTTGCTCTTTTAGCAGCATGATATGTGATAGGGACATTACTCGAGTCTGAAAGATAGCCATATGCATCCAGATAAAGAAATGCTTCAGGTGGTATATGTCCACTTATCAATGAATTTCTAAAATACCCAGGGTTAGGATAAAATAAACCCGATATGAATTCATTCTCAATAACATTACTCGACCGCGCAAAATTATTCCTCGCAAGGTCTAGAATGACATTGTCAATTCTAGACACGCCGGAAGCATCCAATAGTCTTTTGTTGGAGACGTAATGCCGAAAGTCGGAATGAGCGCTTCTGTACATTCCCGTGCATGCTCGTAGACATTTCCTCTCAAAAATTCTGTACTTCTCCATATAAGATGGGCTTATGTTCCACCACACTGGACTCGCATAAGTCAAAATTGGACGCACAAAAGCTTGGTAGCAAATGACCTTCACATCTGATCTCAAATAGTTGGAATAAAAAAGTTTCTTCAGCGACATAAATGCTGCCTTTGCTTTTTTTTTTAATTGGATATTATCATGATCATTATAATCCAGGAATTTATCTAAGTAAACTCCTAAATACCTCACAACAGTTTTTGATTCGATTCGCAGGCCATTTGAAGATGTTATAACCAAATTTCTCCAATTGCGTCGCAAGTCTGAATTGCCCTGTCCTACTGGTATGCGGAACAGTATGGTTTCGCATTTAGAATTGTTTATTTTTAGTTACCAATCCTCACACAATTTTTTGAGGGTATCAAACTTCAGTTGGAGTTCGTTTTTAATTTTGCAAATTTTTGAAGCATAAGCATACAGAATGACGTCGTCGGCTAATGCTATTGAGCCATCCAAGTCCCTCAGCATTTTAGAAACGTAAATATTAAAGAGTATTGGTGCGGATACTGTGCCTTGTAGCAGACCATTAATGGCATCAACAATTTTTTCAGTCTTGCACTTTCTATCTTTTACAACGAATTTCTTCTCGCGTATCATAGATACGATTATCACTGTAAGATTAGATATCTGATTAGTTTGTAAATAATCAGATATGAGTTCTTGTTCTTGCTCCTGAAACAATGTTCTGGTTTTACATTTGTCTTATGTCAAAAAAATAAAACTTAATCTTACTCTAACTTAACCTTAAGAAAAGAGATGAGTCGACAGTATACTCATATGGTACACGAGTTGCTCTACTAATTCTCAGACTTAACTCTAGCCAGTAATTGGATATCGAAGTCACTATGAATACGTATTCATTAAAAATGAGTGGTTGAAAAAATTAAACAATTTTAAGCAATGAATAGTAGTGTGAATAAGAATCGAAAAACAAAACGTTTTTTTATCGTCACTTCTGTTTTTTTATTGTGAAATATCATATTAATTTGTCATATTCAAAAATCTAATATATTATGACTCAAATTCTATCTTAACACTTTTTTGTTTACTTTCTTGTTTATTTCCGCTAAGTACATATAAAAAAAGTTTAACCAAGAAACAAGATAAACGCTTAAACACTGTTCTTGTATTATTGTAAATGGTTGAACGGATGTTGGCTCTCACTTCTCAACTTATTATTTAATTTGCAATAGCATAAACATATTCATGTAGCAATAAATGTTTAATTCAATTATGATTTAAAACGTGAAGAAAATGTGAGCTCAAAATAGCGGGTTGGTTCCATAATTTTCAGTCTCAAAATCTCCAAACTAAAATCCAAATATCATAAATCCCCAAATGTTTGGCACCAAACATAATTTCTTTGATTGACTCGAACTATAAAGGATAAAGGAAGTGCTTGGTGAATTCAAGATTACCTTAATTTTCTCTTCTCTCTTCGACGGACAAATAAAAGACCATAATGTTCATTTTTTTATTTTTATTTTTGTATTCAAAATTTTATACTTTTTTACAATTTTTTTTTTGTCATTTTGTTTGTATATTGCCTAAATGAAATAAGGTCAATTTAGTTCACTTGAGGTATCTTCGTATCACATATCATAAACTGAAATTACCACAGATATTGAAAAAAAGTTAATTCAGTAATGGAAAAAAAGTAAGAATAGCTTTAGAATAATGAAATGTTGGTTGCAATATATTTTAAGTACAGCAATTTGTCTGTATCCTGTCGTCTTGATATGATTTTCTTTATTTTTTTTTTGTAACGTTTTGCGATTGATTTTTTTAAAACTGGGCATTCACCGGTATTAATTTTTTGCATTGTGGTTTTCACTACAATCATTTCTTTTGCCAAATCTTTTATAATTTCATACAAACCAGCATTTTTTTGCCAATTATTCGAGCCGGCGTTGCCAAGCTTCGACAGAATTTTGTGTTCGTGGGAAATTATTTTTCGCAGAATCAGCTACTGACCAAAACTCAGGTTCATACCTTACCATATTTCCGGTAACATATTTTTTTTTAAACCATTAACATAATAGCTTAAAATTGCTGTCCTCGAAACTTCTACTTAATTCCAAATAATTCGCTGGTATTTCATCGGATAATACAAATGCCAAATTTTTAAGCATACGTATATTTAAACTAAATATTTCACTGTGTCCATACTTGATTGAAAAACCTTCTTTTTGTACCCTCCTCCGTATAATTTGTCCAAAATGAAACAAACAACCTTTAAATTGGGAAGATGGAAAATAGGGCTTTTGTGCACTTAAAATGGTTTCCTCAAAATCTGAAATAATCACTTGTAGATTAAAATGAAGATGTCTTTTAACAGCCAAGTGAAATAACTCATAAAAGAATTCAGAGTAGGCCTGCAAAGTTTTTTTTACTCATAAGGAAAAAGACCAGAGTCACTACCTGTCTACCAATAAGGCCATGTATGCTAAATATAATATCGACGAACAATAT
Source organism: Orthonevra nobilis (assembly GCA_963555765.1). NCBI lineage: Eukaryota > Metazoa > Arthropoda > Insecta > Diptera > Syrphidae > Orthonevra > Orthonevra nobilis. The sequence goes on from OY743224.1 coordinate 117,036,884, forward strand.
TCGAAATGTGGTTTTACCATAACAAAAAATATAGTTATTGCACTCATTGTTGATATTTTTCTTCTTATTCTACTGAAAAAAGACACCTTTTTTGAGGTTTTTTTAATTATATGTTTTAAGTGTAGGTCAAACTTCAAGTTTTTATCGATTATTACTCCTAAGTATTTTATTTGCTCGACTTGTTCCATCCTTTCGTTATCAACATTTAGATTCAATCTATGGTTATGTTTAAAAACCATGCACTTTGATTTAGATACATTTAATTTAAGTCTATTTGATTTGAGCCAGTCACTTAACGCGTGCAGATCTTCTTGTAGATTTTTTTCACATTCGTCAATGTTTTTCCCCGATGTAAACAATAGTGTATCATCAGCGAATAGCGAAATCTTGGAGTGTTTTATTACAGTCTTTATGTCGTTTATGTAGATGATGAAGAGTGGCGCTCCAAGTATGGATCCTTGAGGAACGCCAATATTCGAGTCGATGCTATCTGAGGATATATTGTTCACTATGGTTCTTTGTGTTCTATCGCTTAAGAATGATTTAAACCACTGTAACTCGGTCCCTCCTATTCCATATGCACTTAGTTTGCTCAAAAGAATATTTCTGTCGATTGTCTCGAAGGCCCTTTTAAAGTCAAGAAAAACGGCTACCACATAGTTTTTACAAGATATTTCCCCTTTCCAGCTTATTATTACGCTATTAAGTGCTGACTCACAGGAGTGTCGTCTTCTAAAGCCGGACTGGTTTTCAAGGAGGAGTTTATTATACTCGAAATATTCTTCTAGTTGTATTTGAGCTACTTTTTCTAAGATTTTTTCGTACACGGGAAGGGAGTTAATTGGGCGGAAGTTCTCACATATATTTGTTCCCTTGATTTTTTCGATTGGTGTCACTACTGATTCCTTCCATGTTTCCGGAAATATGCCACTGGTTAATGAACAATTTATTATCCGCACAAATATTTGACCGACCGCACTAGTTGCATCAGAATTAAAGTCTTTTTTTTTGGTTCATATCTTTTAGAATGTTTATTATATTCTTATTGTTTATTAATTTAAATTTGAAGGTTGCTCCCGTATGGATGGATGGTGGGCTTAAGTTTGAGACAGGGATTGAGTTACTAATTTCGATAATGCTTTTTACAAAAAAATGGTTGAATTTGTCGGCTATTCTCTTAATGTCTTTAATATATTCTGCCTTAACTACTCTCCACATAGATTTTTGGTCTTTAGCAGTAGATATTCGACGTTTTACATTTTCGTTCTTTGCCCTTTGTAAGTTGTAGTTTATAGCGATTTCGTATTTCGCGGTACCGGTCTCAACACTCTTCACTATCTGAAAATCGTGCTTCTTGATAACTTGAGATTTTTTCATTTTTCATACTTCGTAATTCTTCGTTGTACCAGTTATCTGTTCTGTTTTTGACAATTTTTGTACATTTAAACGCGTTGGTTATTTTCAGTAGTTCCTTTTCCAGTACTCTCCCCATAATGCTCGGGTTTTTTTAATATTGTACAGGTACCAAATCTCACTGCTTTCTATTAAACTATTAAGAAAGGCTAATTTGTCGTACTTGAGATTTGTGTACGTATTAATTTCTTTTTTACTTATCACCTTTGTGTGCGAGTATAATTCAATTGAGATAGTCTCATGGAAGCAAGTTACTCATTATAATGGTGGACTGAAATAATTCAATATGTGTTTACGATTAAAGAATTTTTTGTTTTAATTAAATTTTCATCTCCTGTGAAGAGAAGCAAAATTTGACGGACGGGATTGGTTTGTTATTATTTACAATGTTCTAGCTTGTTTCGAATATGCATGTATGCATATGTGTATTTTAGCTCTTTAAAACTTTTTTTCTAAGATCAATTGATCCATTCGGAAGAGCAGGCTATACTGCACCAGCTTACCAGCTTGGAGTTGATAACAGAGAAAAATTAGTAACCTGCTTAAGCTTCTTTATATTCCTTCAGATGTAACTTACTCCTTAGGCAACCGCATTCCAGTATTTCACATCTCAATTGCTTTTTCTATTCCAGTCCATCCGGTTCATATTCACAGTGTTGGCAGCATTGCAATTCCAATCAAATTGTCAATAAGAAAAAGTCACAAAGTTTTCTCTGCCAGCTGTCATTACCTCACGGAAAATCTTCAATAAAAAATTGTAAACAATAAATTTCGTCAAATTATTCACAAAATACCGGTCAACTAGCCACATAAGATTATTCCGGGATTATCATTTACAAAAATAAAATTCTTCGACAAACAGTTGTTCTATACTGTGCTGGATCAAAACTTAGTCATCCTCGGAGCAAAAAAAAAAAAAAAAACCACCACGATCAGGGACGGACTCGTGCATTCACAGATTTGTATCGTCTAGTTTGCCACGAAAAATAGAAGTAATGAATATGGAGCATTGTTTATTTCATCGCAAGAAAATCTTCCCCTAGTCGCCTTTGATTTCTTCTCTTACTCCACGCACACACAATTTTTAAATTTACATCAAAAATACGTACCCACATCAGTTTTCTTTCGTATCGCGTAACTCGTTCGTTTCGTTGTCCTCGTCCTCGTCGCCGTTTATTAGTTTTTCTTTTCACTTCTTGTATTCAATTATATATTTTCCTATTGTTACCTGTCTTTGTGGTGTCGTCGCACTCCTTTGTTTGTTAAATTCATTTCCGAATCTCCTCCGCATTCGTCGTGCATTCGAACCTGCTGTTGTGTGACTTGCTCAAAAGTTCGAACTACCCAAATCTAGAGCTATCCTATCGGATCAAATAAAGCAAGTCATTTATTTGCTCTCATCCAACAAAAAATAAAAAACAAAAAAAAAAAGTTATTCATCAGAAAACAATTTGTTTTGTTTGTTTTGCTGTTGTGTGCTTGCGTGGTGATGTTTTCCAACGGTCTTCCTTGTAATCTGCCATTTCCCAGTTGTCTTGGCGTTCCCAAAGACAGCGGAAGTGACGAACTACTGCCCGCCAACATGGGCAATCGAGAGCCCGTCATATTGAATGTCTACGATATGGTAAGTCTGAACAAAACGATGCACACATGGGTGCCTAATGTTTTTGCTTGCAGTATTGGATAAACGAGTACACAACTTCAATTGGATTGGGTGTGTTCCATTCGGGAGTGGAGATATTTGGCACAGAATTCGCCTACGGTGGACATCCTTTTCCTTTTACGGGAGTTTTCGAAATCACACCAAGAGATCACGACGAACTGGGCGAACAGTTTCAATTCCGACAGAGTATACAAATCGGATGCACTGACTTTACATATGAGGAAGTGCGGCGGATAGTCGAGGAGTTGGGCAATCAATTCCGAGGTGACCGGTATCACTTGATGAACAATAATTGCAATCATTTTTCCAGCTCACTAACACAGGTATGCCAAAGAATTTCAAAAGAAAATTTATGAAATTTATCTTCATTTGTAGATTCTTTGCGGCCAAGAAATTCCAAGTTGGGTCAATCGCTTAGCGCATTTCAGCTCATGTGTGCCATTTTTACAGAGATGCTTGCCAAGGTGAGTACATACGTGGTCTATAAGTTTAAAATAGGAGCATAGGTTTCATAAAGAAGGTTTTTTTTACCAGCAACCACTCATCTATGAGTCTTTCTTTTTCCACAAAAATTTGTCAACCTGTTAAGAAAGTTCATTATTCATCACCTGGCAGAGGTGTGAACAAAGTCAGTGCTTTCACCCGTTGCTTTATTTGCTTATTTGTTTAAAACATTTGCGCCTAGTTCATAGAACAAAAGACTTGACACACCTTGTCGAGGTGTTAATTTTATTGATTCCAAAACAGTTCGATCGCAGCTTGAAACAAAAGATGGGGGATTATTTCGGTTCCAGCTTCATAATGAGTTAAAGATGATGTTTATATGTACCGGTTATATTATTAGCGTCAAATCAAGACAGTCGGAAGCGGGATAATAAATTAATTTTTAGTTGATTTACTTTTACGTCTGTTCCGAAGATGTTCCACGAAATTGTACGGCAATATTTGGGGGATTCATGTCACTTCGTAGTTGTTCCTAGCCTCATAGTTTCGGAGTTTCGTAGTGCATCGAAATGAACGCCCTATTCGACATTTTTCATAGTTGTGCTCGCGTATATATGTCACATTTCTTCGTTGCTATTATTGTTTTGTTTGCTCTTGTGCAACAATAATAGAAATACGACAAAACAAGTGATAAACAAAAATTATTGGTCGCATTAGTCGATAAAAGCGTTATTGCCCTTGCATGTTATGATGATAAAGATAAGACAGATGAAGTCCTGGATAATTTTAGCTTCAAGTACATAGTTAGATTATCGTTTTGAAAATGGGTTCCTTTTGAGAATAGATCTATTGCAAGAAGACGGGATACACTCTGCAAAGTACTTCCGAAACTGGATGAGAAAAGGTTTCTTGAAATCGTGAGGGAAAATTTGAATACTTTTGACGACAGAGTTAAAATCTCTTTATTTAAACCAATAGTACATTAAAGTATGATATTTGAAGAATACTGTTTCAAATTTTCAGGAAGAAATATTTAAAAACACGGCAATGGCAGCAATTATTCGGACGAGTCTCGGAAAAAGTAGAATTGCAATAACTTGCTCCTCGATCATCTGAAATCAAAAAATCAGAGTTCATTTGTTAGATGATAGCTTTTCCCGATGTACAGAAATAGTGTTCAAAATTTCAAAAGGATCCGTGCAGAAGTTATGCGGAACACCGATTTTGAAAATATGAATTGTTGGGAGAACGCTTTAAAGTTTTGAACACTAAAAAAATTCATATAAAACTTTCATAAGAAAATTTAATCGGCTTACCTCAATGCCAGGTCCATAAAGGATGTTGCTATCATCCATGATGTCTTAATCATTCTTTTGCTCCTGTCTACAACGAATCCTGCCTTCTTAAGTTTGTCTCTCACCTTCCTGCTGTGCTCGGAATATGGAGTCAGTCAGTCAGTCAGTCAGATCGCGCCCAGTCATGAGCACTTGATCCACTACTGATTTCTATGCCTAGCATGAAGGTTAGTAAAGCAAAAGAACCTTCATTGAAGACACTGGTTGCCACATAAGCTACAATTTCAACGATGACAGAGGTTCCTTTCAAGTGAAGACGAGCACTGTATGTGTGTTTGAACGAATCCAATGCATAAAAGCTGCAGCCGTTTTGTCATTCGCACCAGGAGTCCGCGCCGCTGCGCATATTTTATGCTGTGGATTCTAGTCCGTCGAACTGTATTGAAATAACGTTGCCCAGGAAGAATCAGAGTAACGTCTAAAAGCCAAACCGTAGTATACCGTAAGTTTATCAATCATTTTGGCTGTAAGCTTTTCTTTACCAGACAGACTTCTTTCTTTTGATCTTCTTTCCAGCCTTATTTTCAGTTCCTGCAATGGTATTTTTGACTATTTCACGTAGACGAGTGCCTGTTATTTTTTTGAACATCTCCACACAATTCTTTTTTCACTATTGAAAAATCATCACCATAAGGTTTAGAATTCACTAATCCGGAGTGAGCATTAGAGTCATCGTCGCCGATATTGTTGCGATATCGTACACCATTCTAGTACAACCATAGTTTTTATCGCTTCGACCTTCATGTTTCCAGCTCCACCAGTATGATTTGCCCGACACTTTCCATGCCACTCTTCGTATTCTGCAGAGTTTTATTTATGTTCCCAAGTTTTACATTCATGGCAGTATGAACTTTTGACGAAAATGTCAAGAACTTGTAAAGTAAATCTGTAAAGTAACCGATTAACAAGGTGACGCCGAATAAAGATGAGAGACCTCTTTTTTTCCATGTTCCGTTGCCTGCTACAGTGAGTTCGTCGGCATCTTCAGTCTTTTTCTCTTCGGCGGTTGCCGCTTTTTCTTCGAGTGCCGACAGTCGAGCATATTTTTTTTTTCACGTAAATATTGTACGTCGGTGTTGATAAAAACCTACTAGACAAGTCCATCAAGCAACTGAAATGATAATTTACTTGGGAAATTCAAGAACTTATTTTTGCACTGGTTGGAACATATGCACTATGTTTACAGCTTTCGCAAGACACTTTGAAATAAAATCCAAGGCCTTCTTTCTTAGTCGAATGAAAATTTACTTTTCAAAATCAATTATACTATAATTTTTTTCAAGATCCTCCGTAACTTGATCTTCAACGGACAGTTTAATTTATTTAGCTGACGCGTTACGCGTGTAGAAATGCCTTCGTTTTTACGATTTTGCCAAGATACAATTTTTTTAGGTCGAGATAAACTCGAACCAGCTGATTGGCAGGCATTTTAGTAATAATTTAACACAAAACTTAATGAAAACGGAGCTAAAATAATCCGCGTATACGTCGCCACGATACAATTTTTACTGCTACACTAATTTTTATACTCTTCACTAATAATATACTAATAGTAAATCTAACATCATAAACATAGACATGGGTGACCCACTGTCCTCAATACTGGGCGCAATACTATTTTTTTGTACATAAATGACTTACCCAATTTGCTAAAACGTAGCAGGATAGTATTATATGCCGATGATGCATTAGAAAACGTTGAAGAAAATAATCATGATGAGTTTAGGAATAAATCGACAGATGATACTATCGAAGTGGATGGAAATAAACGGAAATTCACCTTCATTCAAACTTAGTTTCAAAAAACCCTTCGACCACATTTGCAAGAAAATAGGTACAAAAATAGGATTTTCAGCAGAATTACAAATAAAATGGACTATAAGGCTGCATACTATAATAAAACCAAACTTAGAATACTGCGCCTCTTTATTATATTTATGCTGCAACCACGGATATATAACTAGACTTCCAAAACTACAAAACAAAAGAAAGGCACCGATAACTTATTTGCCTGACATGCTCAAATGGCTAAACATACTTGATGTTTTCAACATAAAAATGGGTAATGCACAAGTATATTTAACCAACAGGACCACCCGGATTGGTCAACCTTACCAACTTCGTTATTTTAACAACTACAGACTGGAGTAATCAAGCATCATCATCAATTAGCCAACTGACTAAATTAAGTTAGTTATGAACTATAAAGACTAACTTAAAGACTTAAACACTGTTAAGTTGAGTCCATTTCAAATTTTGAAGCGGCCCTTTCTCTATCCACGTTCCTGTGGAAGTGCTTGACAAATTTAGATGAGGCAATTGATTTTATAAGCAAAGCATCAATGGAAAGCTAACTGACAAAGCTTAAACACATGGAATAAATTGCAAGGAAGACCATAACATCCACAGATTTAGTTTGTTTACCACTATCATGGTTTCTTATCATGTAACATAATCTAGAGGTCTTTCAAGAAAATGACATAGAGATGAACAATCTCTTGAAATCGACCTGGAAACAGCTATCAAAATATCTAAAGAAAACTGAACTGCATGTGATCCTTTTAAAGCCATATAGAAAAAAAATAAAAAGATCCTATGCTGAGCAGTTCCCAGCTGGGAAGGAAGAGGTGGCGGAAACCTCTCGACTAAAACAATGAACTTTTGAACCCTTTCTAAAAGGACATAAAGATAATCAAAATTTAATATGCCGACAATGGTAAATATATATATTTCAAAGAAAAGCAATTTATCAAATTTGGCATAAGCAGTCTTGCACAAAAGAAGTAAAGCCTGTTCCCTTCTGCTCGTTTAATAAATTTTTTACTTGAATAACACATAATAATAGTAATTTGTGTGGGCACAAATTTTAATGAAACGTTTTCTGAGGATGGGAAAATTGAAGAGGTCAACCGAATCAGACAAATTTAAATTCCAAATACAATCCAGTTCCATTTATGATTGGCGACCGAACTTTTAACCGCGCTCGTAATTTTATTTGTGTCACAATATGAATCTCTATAAACAGAGTAAGTTCTTGCAAAATGTTATACTCTTGAAACTTACCTACATATTATTTCTTAATACTGCCTGTCTGACTGTTATGAGTCTCGTGACTGACAGATTGAGGCTAATCGAATTTGCATCGGGGCGAGGCATTATGATGGCTAATACGAGGTTTCCACACCTCAGAATCCACTGTCTACAGTAAATATATGCTGTAAACATAGATAATAACACTAGCGCTGAGATCAAATGAAGAATGCATATTGCAATTAAGTAAAGTCCCTTCTCGAAGAAATAAAGTATCGCTCAATAAGACCATCATCATCCTCATCCGGATGAAGGCGCCTCAGGTGAGAAAAGTATGAACTATAAATGTTACATCCGCAAACCTTCTTTTAAATGATTTAAAAATGAAAAAAAAACAAGTATATCCCTACGGGGCAGCTTCTTATTTTTTGTTTGCAATGCATTTGAAATGAATGATGTTTTCAAACCATGGGAAGTTGATGGTATGGGCAGGCCTACTCGCACCCTAACGAATTTTATAATATCGCATCCCCATGGATTTAATTTAACATTTCGTACATTCGCCTCTTCTGATAAGCTGATAAGATTAAGATGAACGATTATTTCTAAACTTTATTCGATTGTTAGTCATTGCATCGTTTTTCGAGTATAAATGTAAGAAAGTCCCGTCTGACAGCTGATAAAAAATTAACACTATTGCAACTCCTGTTCTTCTAAATTGGCATTATGATATGGCCGTCCTATGACTCGGTAAGGCCACAAGTTGGTTATATCCACTTGACACAGTTGAAAAAAATCATATATTCATCTTATCCTTGCCCATCCTGATATAATCAGGATCCTTCGCATAGCAGTTGATTGATTGACTCTACTTTCTCTTTGTCCTTGCATCTTCTGTAATGTCATCGTCCTGGACGTGGCGTTGTTATTCCTTATTTGATTTAGAAACTTTAAAAACTCCGTCTTTTTGTCATGGTTGCTTTTCCACAACGATTTCTATGTGATTACTGCTGAATGCTTCTTCAAAATTGATGATTATTGATAGATGGATTATTGAAGCCACTCTAATGGCCTCTGTAAACATCTTAACGACTACTTTACTGGTTTGTGTTGCTAGATCCATTACGGAACCGTGGTATTCAAGCGCAAGAAGTCAATTTTTGGTTCTGCATTGTTTCTAGAAAAAAATTATCACGATTAGCAAATTGGATTGCACGAAATTTGAGCAAAATACTTCCTAAGATTTTTTTTAAGTTTATGATTGATGTTAAGGGTTTTTTTTTTTAGAGGTTTGGTTTTTTAACTGGCAGATTTAATATTTCACTGTTGAAGGCTGATTTGTGATTTGACGTTTTGCGTACTAATGATCAATCGATTATGCAAATTATGCAAACTTATTTTAAAAAACCATGGTTCGGTTCGCTAAACTAATCCTCCATTTTTCGGTCGACATAATCGTCCATCTGAGCAAGTAATTCGGAACGCGATGAATCGTTTTCGCACTACGTTCACTCAAGTGGCTAATACGCGTTCCCAAAGATGACAGACAGTGCGAACAGAAGAAGTTATTACCGTGGAGCGAAGTGTTGAGGGGAATCCGAATGAGTCGATTCGCCATCGTGCACAGCAGTCGGAGCTATGCCCGTCCACTTTGCCGAAGATTTTACGTAACGAAGTTGGCTTAAAAGCTTTTAAGATTCAGCTTGTGCATGAGTTGACCATAGTAAGCGTCGTAGGTTCGGTAAATGGACCGAAAATATAATTCAGCTTGATCCTAATTTTTTTTAACGTAAACAAGCAAAATTGAACAGAAGACTTCTGATATACGGCCCCAATTTTCGAAAATTGGGCTTCACGATTGCCCATTTTTCGAGCTAGCTGTGGAACGCATGTGCCCCAAATAATTTTTCAACATAAAACTGTCAATTAAATAAACCTAAGATTAGCTTCAAGTGTTTTATACCATATTAAATATGTATAATTCTAAAAAATAGAATTTACATTATTAATACGTTCTCTTTTTTTATTTGCAGAGAATGGCTAACACCAAACGCCTTACAACAATCGATTACTGCAATACAGGATCGTGATTCAGACACAAGTCCCCTTTGAGAGCAGGTTTGAGAACCAGCCCCAAATCGAGAATAATTCTATATTATATATAAATATATTTTTTTTTCATACACATATACTTTTAAATATGAACAAACAAAACAAAACAAAACCAAGATAATTCGAATTTTGTAAAATAAAGTAACAGAGAGACAAATAAGTACCAAAAACCATTTGACAAAATCATTTATAAAATAAACATAAATGAAAAATAATACACAAAAATCATATTCCAAAAAAGGAAACCATATAACACCAAATTTTCCATATAAGCGAGCGAACATTTACATTAATTTTGTTTTGATTTTATTATTTTTGTAAAATTCAAGTTTATTTGAATTATTTCGAAAATTTTCTTTTTTTTAAATAATTTCCTTCATTTATAGTATTTAGAAAATAAAATTAATTGCACATTCAATTTCATTTAAAAAACACATTTTATACATAAATATAAATAGATGGTATACAAAATTTGTGCGTATGTAAGAGATCTAGAAAATAATGCTAAATATTTTATTTTTTTTGACATTTTTTAAATCAAATACAAACACTAGTAACATTTAGCGCGTAAATGAATTTATTTTTGACTGGTTTTCTATTTCTGCATGAATTTAATTGTTTTCTTTGTTCATCGTTTGATGGACCTACGATACACCAACGGTCTGGACTTAATGATTTGAAAACCTGCCATTACTTACAAGCGAATTCACTTAATATAATTTGAAGTCAGTGGTGAATTCACTTGCAGTCGATTGAAATCAGTTTGAATTGAAAATTTTATGAGTTTCGTTTGCCGGTTCTGCAATGAGTATAACAAGGAAAAAAAGATCGTTAGCGAGAATTTTGACAAATCAAAAATGTAAAGGAATAAAAATAACAACGTTCATTTGATATTTTTACAATTTTTGGGTGACTTGAGGAAAATTTCGAAATGCCGAAAAAAGAAAAATTCCAAATCACACAAAGTTGAGATAGGTGTTTTGTCTTAATTCGAAAACATGTGCGTGTATAATTATTTCTAGTTTTTCAACAAATTAACATTGCGTATTTAAACATTTTAGTTAAATGTTTAATTTGTATAAACTGTCGTTGAATTCTCAACTTTTTCTTCTTATAATTGATTGCGCCTATAATTTCAGAACGTATTCATTGCAAATTTGTAAATGTTTACATGGCGAAATAACAATGTTTGGTTGCAAAAAACGTTACCCAGATAATGCAGTTTAGCTTCCCTCGTTTCTATTCTCCTTCTTCATCTTCTTCAGTATCTTCGCAATGTTGTATACAAATGTTATTTTTAAGACAGACCAATCGATCTTAAATTCTCTTTATGTGGTTACATACGTCCAGCAGCGCCAATAACGCGCCAAAAAACAAACTGTTTTCTATACACAGACTATGTTAATTAGTGTTTAAAATTTATAAACAACAACATACAAATTCAAGTTTCCCGAAGTACTATGAAAAAAATGTTGAAATGTGCAAACGTTCAAAGATTCTTGCTAGATTTTTGAAACTCGAAAAATTTAATTAAATTTGCAATTTACGGCAGTTTCAATATTTAAATTTTTAAGTTTTCATGCAGACCGTGCCGAAAAAGGGGTTTTTAGAAAAACTCGTTTAATGTTTCAAGTGCGTTTCACTCTAGGACGCGGCGGCTAAAACAAGAACTTTATGAATATTTCAATTCAGTTTATTTATTTATTTACGTCTAAAGTCGCCATAACATGTTCGACAGACAACACACTCCGAAATAGCTGCAGTAAAGAGAAGGTCGAATGAAACATCATGTAATTGTCTTGATAATTTTTTTTGCAGCCAGACTTGTATATTTTGTTTCCCTCTCCATTCATCTGGCCTTTTCGGAAGCTTCTTCTTTTAAGAATATGAACATAATTCAGTTTAACTGCCTTAACGATCTAGACTGCGCAGTTTTAACATATTCGAAAATCACAAATAAGATAACAACTGATCGCTTCGAACATTCAAAGAGAACAAACCTGCAGTTTCAATGTACTATTCTCATCATGCTTTATAAACGTCCCTATGCATACTGTAGGAAAAGAAAAGGATCGACAGGCTGAAAGGCTCCGAAAGTCTAAAAATTGGAGCAGCTAGTATCTGCGCGCATCAGACTTTCGACTGGCAGGCACGTTTTTTATAATACTTTCGATTTTTGGGGAATTTTTTCAATCGACTTTCACAGAAATTGTTTCAAAACTTAGGGAATAATCGATATTTTGTAAATTCTTAATGTTAAGAATGTTGCGCAAGGGTTATGGTGTCCAAAACGTGTTTGACCTTCAATTAGACAAGAACTCACTCAAGAGAAACATTTTATCATTCTTAACTATTCCTTCCTCATCCTTTCCTTAAACTCTCTTCTCTAGTCTTGTTTACCTTTCAACTTAAATGTAAACTTTTTAACCATTGTTTTTCAGTTCTTATTTAGCGCTTGTATTGAGCCTATAAAAAATAAATAAATAAATAGGGACTAGGAAACAGAAATAAGGACTGTTCTAGTCGACAAAAAATTTTGGCTATTTATGGCCAGGTCAGCCTACAGAAGGCCATTGCTTTGATCGTTCCTTCATTTTTGGCGAGTAGTGGTGTATCCAGGAATCATTAACTGTTCCGAAACGCCATAAAAAATCAATTTGAATTGCGCTTGAAAAAATCTAAATTCTGTTTTGAAATCTTCATCGAAATCCATTTTTGGTCCATTATAAGCAAAAGCGGCACCCATCTTTCCGATCGTTTTTTAATGCCCAGATTGTCATGCAGGGTGGATTTTGTTGATCAATTCTTTCGTTCTGAAGTCATTTTAAGGTTCTGTGCGCCCACCGTCCTTTGTGCTCGTATGACAGCAACGAAAGTCAGTGAACCAATTCTGTACTATTCCCTGCGAGGTGGCATAGTGTCGTCGTTGCGTCGTGGGGCTTGTTTCTGTCTCCTTCAAGCTAAAAGATGATCTGGCTGGGAGTATACTCCCGGCGAGAATGTTTCCGTAAATTTGTTAAAATTTAGCGGGTACAGTATTTGAAATTGTTTGTCAGAAGTTTTGTGACCTCACAAATGGGAGGAGTTAGGCTTTCTTCAGATCCAAGTACTGTCAATATTGCTCAATTTCTGAAAGTAGCTCCTGGAAATGCTCTTTGAACACAACGAAGAACTAAAAGAAACTAGGTGCTTTTTTAAACTGCACCAATGATTTTGTCCTGTTTTGTTATTTCTGTTCGTAGATTCTTCAATGTGCTTGAGTTGGGAGAATATGTTGATCTTTTTCTTGTGTATTGTGACAAATTTCAGAAATTTTCCTCGAGGGAAATGTGCAGTATAAAAAGATTTCTTCTCCCTACGACAAGTTTAAAGGATATTCTAAGTTTTTGCAAAAATGCGTAAAACTTCACTAAGACTGAAATTTGTCGGTATGCAGTCTCATGAAGTCAAAATTTAACTTAATATAGAAAACGTTTCATGGAAGATAAATAAACATAAATGTGCCACACACCTTTCAGGAATAGTTATTAGGTCCTGATCTATAGCTGCGATTTAAGTTTTCTTGTTGACTCACTGTTGGCATGTTCAAGGGACCTATACTCTTTCGACACCTATAAGTTTAATTTTTCTTTAATAAAAGGTAAATTTCAATGCCTTGATTTCGGACTTTCATCATTAAGGCATATTTAATTACAATACTATTTTTTCAAACTAGCACCTTTATTCATTTATTGATTGAAAAACATTTTTCCAATTTTTGTCTTTCTCCAAACTGATATACAAATTCAATTTTATCTAATTTGTTTAAGTATAATAAAAAACAAAAACAACACACTGCCCTCTAATGGAATAGTTTCAGAAATTTGTTAATGATTTTTAACAGCAATGCAATTATTTAAAATTTTTATTACAATTAATTAAATATATACTCGAGCACATTGATTTTTTGTGTTAAATAAAATATAAAAATGTTAAAAATTTCGTTAAAACAAAAAACAATGTAAAATAAAAATAATAAAAGCAAATAAATTAAAAAAAAAGTGTAAAATAAACCAAAATCTACAAAATTAGCATACTTATCCGATCATGAAGTGTTTTTAATCTTTTGCCAAATTCTAAAGCCATTAATTTTTTTTAAGATAAGGTAGAAAAAAAAATTAAATTAGATCATGAGATTAACATTCTTTTTCTTAATAATTAAATAAAAAAAAAATTTAGATAATAGGAACTATCTGAGACAGGATACACATTATTTTTTTTAGGCAACATGGGCGAGGCAATTTTCGAAGTAATTGGTTATTCTTATTATCATGAAATAAAAAGCGGCAAAGTGAGCACGTTGGACATGCACATGAAGGGTTCCATATAAAGACCTTTTCTTTTTGACAGCCGTAGTAAGACGCCCTAAAGAACATAGAAATAATAAATCTCTTTTTCTTTTATTCTCTTGTTAAAGAATAGAGGGCCTTTCAATAAACAGGATAAAACAAATTTCATTTCCTGGGCTTTTTAAACGCCTGCCTTTCGATTGCATAAATTGATGGGACCTATATCCAAATACTAAGATCTTAATGGAATGGAAAATTCGCCAAAAATGGTGGACTGAGCGATTCCTAATTCTTGTTAATTTTCGATCCAAAAGACATTGTGCGAGTTTTATAAAACGCAGATATGAATCTGACTTTGAACTGAACTTTGATCAGTTCTTATCAGTATAACTTATCTGAAGGTCGTCTCAAGACGACGAGCTCCCTGCGTGATCATGACAACCCAGCAACCCAACCACAGTTTCTTGACCCGACATCGCAATAGATGCAAATGTGACTGTTGGGGTCGATGTCAATTGGCTCTTCTTTCCGGAGGAGGTGTAGGAGAATAAAGTTATAAGCTTCAAAGAACTCTTGCATGACGATGCTCAGTAATGAATCCATTCTTGGAAGCATTTCTGGAAGGCTGCCGTCCTAAGGGCCTTCCGCTACTCCTTTGTGCTTCTTCCAATCTCAGGAATGGTGTCAAAATGCTTTGATTTCAATTTGATTTTTATTATTTGATTTTTATTATTAAGGAGAGTCAGAAATATCACGGTCCTAAGCCCGGAGTGTTGGGCAGAAATCAGCTCATCCTTCTTGAGTATGCCTATAAACTATCTGCAAAGATTTGTTCTCTTAATGCCAAGGAAAATTGATGTCCAAAAGTTCTCAAGGCACACCTGTTCCGCTCAAGAAGAGTATTGAAGTTAGGTCAAGCCTACAAGTTTGACGAAAGAGAAATATTTTTATTTTACTCGTCACTCTTAAAGACGAAAAAAATATTATTATTATTATTATTATTATTATTTGTTAAAAGGGCCTCGCTCATATATTCACATAGAAAATACAGACACACTTGATGTTTTTAAGAATATCCTAAAAAAAAATCTATTTTCATAACATCAATTTTCAATGCTGAACTGATAAATTAGTAATTAAAAAAAAAATTCTTATAAAATTAAAACTAAGGAAAAAACAGATAGAAAAATTGTGCGTTATTTTGTTGCAGTTTATAATTTATACAACGATCCATGCTAAAGTGTCTCATACAAAATTAAGACCGCCTATTTTGATTTCAAAATATTTTTAGAAAACAAATACATATATATACATACATATAAAAAGTAAATTATATTTAAGACTATTTCTAGTGAAAAATAAAATAAACATTTTATTAGATAAAAAAAATAGGTTTTCGAAATTCTGTAAAGCATTTCAATAACAAAAATCTTTTAGCATAAACATGTAATATAAATGAAAGACACAAAATGATAAGACAAAGATACAAAGTAAATAATATGAGTAGATACATAAAAAGAAAAAATAATAACAATTACAAATTTTATTACTTTAGAATTATTAATGTAAAATAAAAATGTTACTTAAAAAATAAACAAAAGCAGACAAAAAAAATTTATTAATTAATATGAAACGAAAATAATGAGAAAAAAAAACTGTATGAAATAAAAATTATATTCTAAATAGCAAATATATTAAAAATTCTTATTATTTTTTATCTTATTGATTTTGGCAAATAATGTAAACTTAACAAGTGATGGCGGGATATCAATCAATATCAGCAAGAAATTCAAAGGGTAAACCCAGCCGGATGAGGAAGAAAACAAAAAACTGTGAAAAAATGAGCTTTTCCCACTGCAAGGAAAATTAAACTGACACTTAATTTCTAGAGAAAACTCAAACATGATCAACTGGCTTTCAAAAAAGGGCACAAGAACTTCGCTGAGAACTGTGGATGAATTTGAGGAGCGTGTCCAGTAGTTGAGTGATTCTCCTACCCACTGTAGAAGACCTTGGAGCTCTATTTGAAATGCCTATCGTGCACGGTATCCGGGATGAGCCTAGAACTTACTTAAACCGTCACACCAGCCAACTAGTACCATACCTAGTTTTATGAAAAAATGCAGTCGATCAGCCCGGGCTATTTTGGATAAAATCCGACCAAATAACCAGGCGCTCAGAAATGCAAGAAAAGTAGAAAGTTTACCAACCACCTTTAAGTGGTATTCTCTTGTGAAGGCATAAATTTTACCTCGTTTAAGGGAATTTTGTTTTATAAGACAGTAAAATTCAATCATTTAAATTTTTTATATATATTAATTTTTATTTAAACATTTTTTATACTGTTTATACATTTTTATATTGTTTTTTTAATTAAGCTAGACGCCAAAACAAAAAAGTTGTTCATGTTGTTAATGATGACTGAAATGTAAAAGTCGAATGGATTATTGTTCAGTAGGTCTGTCGCTATCGTCCCTACCAAAATTAATAAATTTCATTAAAAAAAAATGTCGGACTGTAGAAAAAAAGTAATGAAATTCTGTTTTTTTTTTTGCTAAAAATCATTTTAAAAACATTAGAAAATATTTCAAATAAGATATTTTGGAACCGACGATGAATTTTAATGAGTGGAAGAAAAAATATAAGTTTCCAAGCAGTCGGTTGAATAGTTTTTTTTAGGGCCATGTTAGTTCTAGAAATTTAGGTTTCGAGAAAAATGCGTTAAAAGTTTCGAGAGTAGAATTTACAATATACAATAACTCTTCGCTGGCTTCATACGCATCATCTTCTGACAGTTTTTGTGATCTGAGGAAAGCCCTTGCCTTTTTGAATGCTTCGGACGTGGATCGCTCTGCACGGGTTATTCGTCGTTCATCATAATCATCAGCATAAGTGTAGGTGTTTCGGCTTTCGGTGCATCGGCGACCCCCCTTAAATATCACATGTGCACGGTAGAAATCAGAAAAGTTAAACAAAACTAGCCGATATTGCATAAAATCCGACCAAAACACCAGGCGCCCAGAAACGAAGGAAGAGTAGGAGGTATCCAAATCACGCTTAAATATTACACGCTCACGATAAATAACAAGCAGAAATCTGGATCAAAACCAGAACAGAAAAGTTAAATAAAACGAGCTGATATTGCATTAAATCCGACCGAAATACCAGGCGCCCAGCAATGCAGGAAAAGTGTCAAGTAAACCAACCACGCTTAATTATACCAAGCTCACAATAAATAACAAGCAGAAATCTGGATCAAAACCAGAACAGAAAAGTTAAATAAAACGAGCTGATATTGCATTAAATCCGACCAAAATACCAGGCGCCCAGAAATGCAGGAAAAGTGGCAAGCAAACCAACCACGCTTTAAAAATCACACGCTCACGATAATTACAGGCAGAAATTTGGGTCAGAACTAGAACAGAAAAGTTAAAGAAAATGAGCTGATATTGCATTAAATCCGACCAAAACACCAGGCGCTCAGAAATGCAAGAAAAGTGGCAAGCAAACCAACCACGCTTTAAAAATCACATGCTCACGATAATTACAGGCAGAGATTTGGGTCAGAACCAGAACAGAAAAGTTAAAGAAAATGAGCCGATATTGCATAAAAGCGGGCCGAAACACCAGGCGCCCAGAAATGCAGGAAAAGTGGCAAGCAAACCAACCACGCTTTAAAAATCACATGCTCACGATAATTACAGGCAGAGATTTGGATCAGAACCAGAACAGAAAAGTTAAAGAAAATGAGCCGATATTGCATAAAAGCGGGCCGAAACACCAGGCGCCCAGAAATGCAGGAAAAGTGGCAAGTAAACCAACCACGCTCAAAAATCACACGCTCCCGATAAATAACAGGCAGAAATCTGGATCAAAACCAGGTCAGAAAAGTTAAATAAAACGAGCTGATATTGCATAAAATCCGACCAAAACACCATGCGCCCGGAAATGCAAGAAAAGTGGCAAGCAAACCAACCACGCTTTAAAAATCACATGCTCAAGATAATTACAGGCAGAAATTTGGGTCAGAACCAGAACAGAAAAGTTAAAGAAAATGAGCTGATATTGCATAAAATCCGGTCGAAACACCAGGCGTCCAGAAATGCAAGAAAAGTGCAATAACTAGCAGAAATCTGGATCAAAACCAGATCAGAAAAGTTAAACAAAACGAGCCGATATTGCATAAAATCCGACCAAAACACCAAGCGCCCAGATATGCAAGAAAAGTGGCAAGCTTACCAACCACGCTTAAATATCACATGCCCACGATAGTTAACAGGCAGAAATCTGGTTCAAAACCAGATCAGAAAAGTTAAACAAAACGAGCCGATATTGCATAAAATCCGACCAAAACACCAGGCGCCCAGAAATGCAGGAAAAGTGGCAAGTAAACCAACCAGGCTTTGATATCACCGGCTCCCGATAAATTACAGGCAGAAATCTGGATCAAAACCAGATCAGAAAAGTTAAACAAAACGAGCCGATATTGCATAAAATCCGACCAAAACACCAGGCGCCCAGAAATGCAAGAAAAGTGGCAAGCAAACCAACCACGCTTTAAAAATCACATGCTCAAGATAATTACAGGCAGAAATTTGGGTCAGAACCAGAACAGAAAAGTTAAAGAAAATGAGCTGATATTGCATAAAATCCAGTCGAAAAACCAGGCGTCCAGAAATGCAAGAAAAGTGCAATAACTAGCAGAAATCTGGATGAAAACCAGATCAGAAAAGTTAAACAAAACGAGCCGATATTGCATAAAATCCGACAAAACACCAGGCGCCCAGAAATGCAAGAAAAGTGGCAAGCAAACCAACCACGCTTTAAAAATCACATGCTCACGATAATTACAGGCAGAGATTTGGGTCAGAACCAGAACAGAAAAGTTAAAGAAAATGAGCCGATATTGCATAAAAGCGGGCCGAAACACCAGGCGCCCAGAAATGCAGGAAAAGTGGCAAGCAAACCAACCACGCTTTAAAAATCACATGCTCACGATAATTACAGGCAGAGATTTGGATCAGAACCAGAACAGAAAAGTTAAAGAAAATGAGCCGATATTGCATAAAAGCGGGCCGAAACACCAGGCGCCCAGAAATGCAGGAAAAGTGGCAAGTAAACCAACCACGCTCAAAAATCACACGCTCCCGATAAATAACAGGCAGAAATCTGGATCAAAACCAGGTCAGAAAAGTTAAATAAAACGAGCTGATATTGCATAAAATCCGACCAAAACACCATGCGCCCGGAAATGCAAGAAAAGTGGCAAGCAAACCAACCACGCTTTAAAAATCACATGCTCAAGATAATTACAGGCAGAAATTTGGGTCAGAACCAGATCAGAAAAGTTAAACAAAACGAGCCGATATTGCATAAAATCCGACCAAAACACCAGGCGCCCAGAAATGCAGGAAAAGTGGCAAGTAAACCAACCAGGCTTTGATATCACCGGCTCCCGATAAATTACAGGCAGAAATCTGGATCAAAACCAGATCAGAAAAGTTAAACAAAACGAGCCGATATTGCATAAAATCCGACCAAAACACCAGGCGCCCAGAAACGCAGGAAAAGTGGCAAGTAAACCAACCAGGCTTTCATATCACCGGCTCCCGATAAATTACAGGCAGAAATCTGGATCAGAACCAGATTAGAAAAGTTAAAGAAAACGAGCTGATATTAAATCCGACCAAAATACCAGGCGCCCAGAAATGCAGGAAAAGTGGCAAGTAAACCCACCAGGCTTTGAAATCACCGGCTCCCGATAAATAACAGGCAGAAATCTGGTTCAAAACCAGATCAGAAAAGTTAAACAAAACGAACCGATATTGCATAAAATCCGACCAAAACACCAGGCGCCCAGAAATGCAAGAAAAGTGGCAAGCAAACCAACCACGCTTTAAAAATCACATGCTCAAGATAATTACAGGCAGAAATTTGGGTCAGAACCAGAACAGAAAAGTTAAACAAAACGAGCCGATATTGCATAAAATCCGACCAAAACACCAGGCGCCCAGAAATGCAAGAAAAGTGGCAAGCACACCAACCAGGCCTTAATATCACCGGCTCCCGATAAATAACAAGCAGAAATCTGGTTCAAAACCAGATCAGAAAAGTTAAACAAAACGAGCCGATATTGCATAAAATCCGGCCGAAACCAGGCGCCCAGAAATGCAAGAAAAGTGCCAAGTAAACCAACCACGCTTTTATATCACACGCTCCAGATCAGAAAAGTCAAGGAAAACGAGCCGATATTGCATAAAATACGACCAAAACACAAGGCGCGCAGAAATGCAAGAAAAGTGGCAAGCAAACCACCCACGCTTAAATATCATATGCTCACGATAATTACAGGCAGAAATCTGGGTCAGATCAGAAAAGTTAAAGAAAACGAGCCGATATTGCATTAAATCCGACCAAAATACCAGGCGCTAAGAAATGCAGTGGCAAGTAAACCAACCACGCTTAAATATCACACACTCCCGATAAATAACAGGCAGAAATCTGGGTCAAAACCAGATCACACGCTCACGATAATTACAGGCAGAAATTTGGGTCAGAACCAGAACAGAAAAGTTAAAGAAAACGAGCCGATATTATTATTATCCGACCAAAACACCAGGCGCCCAGAAATACAAGAAGAGTGTCAACTTAACCAACCACGTTAAATACACATGCTTACGATAAATAACAGGCAGAAATCTGGGTCGGATCAGAAAAGTCGAGGAAAACGAGCCGATATTGCATAAAATCCGACCGAAACACAAGGCGCGCAGAAATGCAAGAAAAGTGGCAAGCAAACCAACCACGCTTAAATATCATATGCTCACGATAATTACAGGCAGAAATCTGGGTCAAAACCAGATCACACGCTCACGATAATTACAGGCAGAAATTTGGGTCAGAACCAGAACAGAAAAGTTAAAGATAACGAGCCGATATTGCGTTAAATCCGACACCGATGCGCGCAGAAATGCAAGAAAAGTGGCAAGCAAACCAACCACGCTTAAATATCATATGCTCACGATAATTACAGGCAGAAATTTGGGTCAGAACCAGAACAGAAAAGTTAAAGAAAATGAGCCGATATTGCATAAAATCCGGCCGAAACACCAGGCGCCCAGAAGTGCAGGAAAAGTACAATAACAAGCAGAAATCTGGATCAAAACCAGATTAGAAAAGTTAAAGAAAACGAGCTGATATTGCATTAAATCCAACCAAAATACCAGGCGCCCAGAAATGCAGGAAAAGTGTCAAGTAAACCAACCACGCTCAAATATCACGCGCTCCCGATAAATAACAGGCAGAAATCTTTATCAAAACCAGATCAGAAAAGTTAAAGAAAATGAGCCGATATTGCATAAAATCCGGCCGAAACACCAGGCGCCCAGAAATGCAGGAAAAGTGGCAAGTAAACCAACCAGGCTTTGATATCACCGGCTCCCGATAAATAACAGGCAGAAATCTGGATCAAAGCCAGATCAGAAAAGTTAAATAAAACGAGCAGATATTGCTCTAAATCCGACCAAAATATCAGGCGCCCAGAAATGCAAGAAAAGTGGCAAGTAAACCAAGCACGCTTATATATCACACGCTCCAGATCAGAAAAGTCAAGGAAAACGAGCCGATATTGCATAAAATCCGACCAAAACACCAGGCGCTCAGAAATGCAAGAAGAGTGTCAACTTAACCAACCACGTTAAATACACATGCTCACGATAAATAACAGGCAGAAATCTGGATCAAAACCAGATCAGAAAAGTTAAAGAAAATGAGTCGATATTGCATAAAATCTGACTTAATAACCATTCGCGCAGAAATGCAAAAAATCGCCAAAATAGGATTGCCGCTAAACAAAGTCTGCCTAACACAACATCTGGAAAAGGACTAAGGCTTGTTGATTTTGCTGCGGGGCGCGACATTACAATAACAAGCACGAAGTTTCCACATTTCGATATCCATTAAGGAACCTGGCGATCCGTTCCGATATGGCCAGATCGGCTCGCAACACTTGCAGCCAAGATACGGATGCAAGTCAATGCAAACTCAAAAACAACAAGGTTGGTGAAAATGTCATGTATGTAGCTGGGGTCAGGCTAAAAAGAGGCAAATGTTGAATGTGGCCCTGGTTCAGTCGACTTAAAGGGAGAGTCACACAAAAAGAAAAAAAGCTCCCAATGCTGTAAAGAGTGGCCCGAACACCGACTTAAAGGAGAGATCCCTCAACATGATTCAACACAATTCTTATCGTTATTATTAATTGTATATAGAATAACATAGCTTTTAAAAAACTTTTTTTGTAAAAATAATCATTTCATGAAGTTCAAAAATGACAAGGCGGTAAATGAAATCGTTTTCGCTAACGTTTAAAGGTTACAAAAATGAAAACTGATTTTTTAATTTATCTTTATGACCATTGAATATCTTGAAACCATTCCAGTCGCGGCATTCTTCCCCATGTGTTCATTGAGGAAGCAAATAAAATTTGACGTAAACGCAAGGCTTCACTCTACACGCATGAATTAAGCGTAAACACTCGTTAATAGTTTGGCCAAGCTAATGAGAAACAAAGATGATGGTGATGGATGGAGGATTGACCATGACGCGTAACATGCCACGGAGTCGCTGCGACATGTCCAGTGAATATATTTTATTCACCAGCTGCATGTGTCCAACTTGTGTCTTAATTTGAAAATCAAACTAAGCCTCATGGTCTTGAAGAAAAATGATATTTAATTGAGACGGACATTAAGAACGCATTTTCATCAACGCCCGCCACTCAGTTTAATTTGTCTTCATAAGAAAGATCGGGAGCTTAGCCTGTAATTATGTCTTTGTTCTTCGGTTGCGTAAGACACTGGTCATGTGAAGAGAGTGTCTTTCGCAAACACATTCGGTATTTGCAATTAAGGATGAGACTTGTGTCTCTTTCAAGTGGAAGTGAAATAAGAACTTTGAACAGTTTTCAAGTTTTTTTTCACGTTTGCAAGCGATTTAACGGTCGCTTTTTCGTCGGCTTTTCTAAATAGATTTACATTTAACATTTTTGTCCCAGACATAAATAAAAAGTTTTAAATCTTACCTTTGGTGAACATGTCTCTAAAACCCTTCACAAAGTTAGAATAGCAGCAAAAATGTTATACATTTTTGTGAACAGGAAATTTTTCAATCGATACTTCTCTACGGTTGCAAAGTATGGGGTTGTTGTGAACAGTGTCTTATCAGAAAATAACAAGGGTCACAAAACAAATTACTTTAAATGATGCTTAAACTCCACGTTAAACCAGCGTAAAAGAGCGAATGTTGAACTGATATCTGTAAGAATACAAAAATTTACGGAACGATTCATAAATAAATGTGCTTTTGTTGAAAATACTTATCCATTCGGTTACTGTTTGTACTTACTTATTCCTTTATTATGTACTATTATATTTATTATTATACTTTCTGTTTTTATATTTATTTAAAATTTAAATTTATTTACTTTTATATATTTATTTATATTTTTATTAATTTATCTAATTAATTACTTACTTATTAATTTTATTATCTATTTATTTATTTAATATTGTGAACAATGTAAAAACATTGTGTGGTTCTATGAAACCACGAAGCAAGTGAGACGTTTTTAGGCATTTAACTGAAAATTTCCTTTTATTCTTACATTTTTGGCACTAGCGTCTAACTGCACTTAGCGCGGCTCTCATATGCGGGATGTAGCTGGCGTCCTCCGCTTTTTGGTCGTGGTATGTTGGGCGCTTAAACGAGTGTCCTTCAGAGTATTATTCTAGGATGTGGAAGGGATGGGGGCGCAGTCGTGCACATCATGCTCTTTAACACGTCTCGTTTTAACGTTTCCTGGCTCGAGGCTAGCAGTTCGCCCTCTGACACGAAGATTCCTACCTTAGCGTCCTCTTTCTAAGGTATTACCGAACCAGGTGGAGTTCTCACCAGCTTAGGGTCCCTTTGGAAGGGGTCATTCAGGGACGAATAATCATTTGCCAAATTTTGCAAATTGTCCACCCTCAATAATATCAATTTTTCTAAGTGCCGCAGGTAAAAGAGAAAAGAAATAATTGCCTACCTCTAAGTGAAAAAAAAGAGAATACCCAGTGACCACCAGCAGGCCGTTACCACTAGCAGGCCAAATATTGTAAATTTAGTTTCAAAATAAAGATATCTATCTTTCTAAATAATTTATATATATATATATATATCTTAACTTTTATTGCGACACGTTACCACTAGGAAATAAGCTATCTGAAATATATGACCATTTTAAATTCTATTTTTGTCACTCAGACAAATTTCAACCCCACAGGTAGAGCAGGGCAACCTGGACCGATGCTTTTATCAGATATTTCCAGTTGCACTCTCTGTGAGCTGCATTCGTAAGCCTGTTTCAGTAGCTGAAGTTGCTCACCAAAATGAAAATATTTTCGGCCTTTTCATCATCATCTTCACACCAATCAAATCATTTTGCACTCAGTCTTCATGAAGATCAATTTGTATAATTTTTTCTTCACTTTGGAAAGGTTTCATAAAAGATCATATAAGCTTGCATGTCTTTTTCAAAAAGTTCAAAAAGGGTTGAAATTTCTTAACTTATTGCCAAAAGTACTTTTATCTCTTCGAAATTCGTTGAACTGAAGCTTTTGTAATTACTTCATTTGAATTCACTGCTACCATCTCGGCAAATGAAAAGTGTTCCACTAGGAAAAAGAGAAAAAAAATAGTACTTACTACTGTGTCCAAAAAATAAGGTGACATTGTATTTATTTTGAAAATTTTTTATTTATTCTTCCAAATCAATTTCATCTCCTTCAAAGTAATCCACTCCCGATGCAATGCACTTATGCCAACGGATTTTCCAATCTTTGAAACACTGGTTGTAGTCACTTTCCGGGATGGCCTTCAGTTCCGTCTTCGCTGCGGCTTGAATCTCCTCTATCGTATCAAAACGGTGTCTCCGGAGCGTTCTTTTGAGCTTGTTGAGCAGCCAGAAGTCGTACGGCGCCAGATGAGGTGAATACGGTGGTTGCGGAACGATATGGGTTGAGTTTTTGGCGAAATGATCACGAATGGTGGTGTAAAAACCAAGAATTGTCTTTCCACAATTCCGGCCTTTTTAGGCGGATAGCGTTACGCAAACGACGCATAACGTTCAAATAATATTCCTTGTTGACTGTTTGGCCGGTTGGAAGGAATTCAAAAAGCACAACACCACGATAATCGAAGAAAACAGTCAACATGACCTTGATTTTTGAGCGACTTTGGCGCCGTTTTTTTGGTCTCGGCTCTCCTTTGGCACGATATTCGCTCGATTGATCGGTTGTTTCGGGGTCGTAAGCATAGATCCAAGTCTCATCGCCAGTTATAATGCGTTTCTTGACCGCCTGGTAGTCGGAAAGCATTGTTTCACACACTTCAACGCGACGCCTTTTTTCCAAAAAATTCAATGTTTTCGGTACCAGTCGAGATTTGACGCGCTTGAGGCCCAAAGCATCCTTCAAAATGGTATTGACTGAGCCTTTCGATAAGCCAACTTCATCAGCAAGGTCTCTAATCGTTAATCGATAATTTTTCAACACCAAATCTTTGATTTGTTGGACGTGAGCTTCATCGGTTGAGGTTGATGGTCGCCCAGAACGCTCTTCGTCTTCGACACGTTCACGGCCGGCTTGGAGATCACTATACCACTTGTAAACATTTTTTTTAGACAAAGCCTCATCATCAAAGGCTTTCTGCACCATCCTCAACGTATCCGCAGCAGAAAATTGATTCCGCAAACAAAATTTAATGCAAATTCTTTGCTCAATAAATTTCGACATCGCAAAAAACGAAAAACTCACTTTTAGCAGCTCACAAAACGACGCGTATCTCAAACACTATGAATATATTTTGACATGAAATTTCACATAGATGTCACTGACAGTACTTCCAACCTAAAAAGAAAGAAAAATTTCCAAATCCTTCGACGCGCGCAGTTTAAATTCATATGTCACCTTATTTTTTGGACACAGTAGTATATATATATATATATAAATTAATAAATAAATAAACAAAAAAGGAAATATATAAACTTGTAAGTAAATAAATCACTAAATAAATAAAAGAGTAATGTTTAATATAAATAATTTTGTTCATGTGTAGATATGGATCGATACTAAATATACAGAAATACACAATCAATGAAAAAGACAAAAAAAGGGCATTTTTAAGCAGTAAGTTGATTTATTGGAGGATTATCTGATTTATCACAGTTTGTTAAAAATCTCTCCGTTAGCGCATCTATTCTTTGAGAAGCCATTTCAACATTTGACTACTCGTGTTAATCATGCTCGGATTGATATGACGGTAGGTTAAGCATCGTTTTAAGTTTCCTGTTTTGCTTAAATTGTATTATTACCCCATACTTGGCACCCGTAAATGCTTGAAATACAACTCTGTAAATGATTATTTTATTTTCGACATTTAACAGCGATTTACTTTTTATGAATGCATATAGCTATTTTATGACTTTGTTCATTGTTGTTTATGTAGTGGCTGAAAGTAAATTTTTAGTCATGGTGTAATCCTTTATATTTTGCGGTCTTGCCCTTGTTCAAATTCACCATTTGGGGCAACTTAATTGATTGGTAGCAAGCAAGTTTTTCTTTTTCTAGTAACTAAGATTCTTTGCATTTGTTCAGCATTCAATTTTGTTATACTGGTTCAATATTTCAATTGCATATTGAAGATAAGTCTCAACGTCAAGACTAAATTCATTCAATAAAGGAATTGCCGTGTCATCCGGAAAGATGGTTGACTTCGAAGATAGTAGCTGTGGAAAATCTGAAGTGAATATATTATCGAGAACAGGACTGATTGTTGCGCCTTGAGGTGCACCTATGTTATAATATTTCAAATCAGATATTAAAATAAACTTTGAAGCATCATTTGTTCAGAAAACTCCGAATAAGCTTAATAAGATAGCGATGAAAGCCAAGGATGAGCATTTTTTAAATTAAACCCTCATGCCTCATTGAAGCAAATGCGTTTTCAATGTCAAGTAGTAACAGACCAGTTGATTTGCCTATGTATGATGATCCTAGGCACTTGTTGGGAGGTGTTGTGGAAACTTCTGACACCAAAATATTGGCCTAAAAAAACGTTTTCATCATCAATGCATCTTGGAAGTTTCCTTTTAAGTATTTGCTCAAAAATTTTGCTAAGAGCACTGAGCAAACTTATTGGTTTATAGCTGCTCGGGATCTGTTGAGGTTTTCGTTATGAGAATAACTTTCGCAATTTTCCAAGCTTTTGTGAAGTATTGCATTTTTATACATGCGTTTAATATGAAAGTAAAAAAATTGGTTTGGGTGCGAGTAGGTCTGCCCAAACCATGAAATTCCCATCTCAAGATAAAAAAAATGGGAAAGACTTACAGGATTCACATTTCTGAAACAATTTTCAAAGAACTTCCGTGGAAATTTGGATCAGGAAGTTAAAAAAGCTTTCGAGACTTAAATTACTTATTTGATTGATCGAATGTCGGCTAGTAAGATACAATTATTTTGGCGGGTTTCCGTATCCTTCCGAGCTAGGCTGTCAATAACATATTTTACTAATCTTTTTGTAGCTATGTTACCATGATGTTGAGAAACTGAGTGTTTGGACATAAACGTTGCGAAATCTCTTTTCAAGACCCATTTAAGTTTCTTATTTGGTTAAGAGACCTTCAAAGTGCGAAAACGTTGACATTGCATTTAAGAATACGATCGGTAATTTTCAATTAAAAATTTCTTTCAAAAACTCAATTGACCTGAGAATTTCCTGTGTGAAGTTTGTAATGCAAAATTCAATTTGATCATACTAAGTAACGCCACATCTAGATCCGATATGCTTTTGACATGGTCGATCATATTTTGTTACTAAAAAAACTACAAAAAAATATATAAAGGGCACATTTTCGATCTTTGAAACTATTTAAGAGACTAGAAACAAATAATTCAGGTTCAGGAGAATTTTATATTATAGTTCGGCAAAAATTCTAAACATAAACGTTCCTCAAGGTTCGGTTTTGTGTCCGATCCTATTTCTATTTAAAATGCAAAGGCTTCTTTGTTCACAACACTGCTTACATTAAAATTCACTTTTTTAACTTTTTTATTGCTGTCAATAATGACGTATCAATAGTCCGTAAATGATTTCTTTTCATAAACTAAAAGTACTATAAGTGATTACATGATCAAATTTGAATTTTTGGTTCTATCTTTGAAGATATGGTGTTAAGTTATCCCTCACAAAGTTGCCCTAAATATGAAACATTTTCGTTGCTTTAATATCGAACGTGTTTACAAAATGATGTATTAGGACTGATTTCAAATAAAAGGTAAAACTGGAAAGATTACACTTAAAATTTGACGCACTTCATAAAATAATGTTTCGAGACATTTTTTTTTTAAATTAAAGCTACAATAAGTTTTGACCTTTAAGGTTCGTACTCACTATAAGAAGATTGAACCATAATTTGCATAAGTCAGCAATTCGTGAAGAGTTAGCCGCAGAATTCACTGCTGAGCCTTAAAATTATTCCTCTTAAGCATTTGTATTAAAATAAAGTCTTAAAAACATTCGTCAGAAATTCTGGATCTTTTGCTTCAATATAAATAAATTTTAGTTAAAACACCCAGCTTACAGAAATCATACTTTTTAGTTTTCTAAAAGGTCACCAAGTGGCGCGAGTTATGTAAATTAAAAACACTTCATTTATTTTCCAATTTTTAATTTACAAATTTAATTTAAATTTCATATTTTTACACAATTTTTATTTTTATTTTAAATTATTTACTTTCTTTCATGTCGGCTGCCGGATTTTTAATGAGTCCCTGTTTAGTTATGTTTGCCATCGTCACCTCGGCTGCATATTTTACCTCGTTACCACAGCCCAGCCATTGGCTACTTGTCTTCTGCAAATAATTGCGTTGAGCTTGGTTATTTTGGTGTTATTTTGATCTTGTTGCTTTTCTGCAAACCCAGGCCAAGCGAATTAGGTCAAAACGAGGGTGATAGCCAGTTCAAAGAACCGGCGCGTCAGACTTGTTGTTCTTCTGATCATTACGCAGCATACGCATTTGCCATTATCTGTAAACAAATGTGAGGAACGTGGTTTGGAGACAACCTATTGTTTCTATCTTGTTGCAAACCAAGCCGATAGGCCACGCAAAGCAAGCGTTATGGTGTGATCCAACTTGTTGCTGGGTGTCCTCAGATATCCGAGTTTGAGCAGCGTGTACAGCATGTTATGCGTAACTCGCGCCTTTTTTGTTTAGGGCCCGATGAACACTTGCGTTATTCAAACGAAAAGGAGGTTGATTGACTTATGAATTTCGCTGAGATTTCACACTCATTCGAAAATCAATAAAGAAACTTAACCTCCTCTTATACTTAAAAACGAAGTGTAGAGTTTTTCATTTGTTAGACGATGGTCAAGAAACGGATTAAGCCAAAAACTAATTTTTTAAAGCAAAATGTATGTACACAAGGAACTCGAAAGTCATATGAAAACTGTAGATTTTGTTTAGCTTGAAAATCACGATCATAATGAAAGACGTTTGTAAGCCACTGTCGAAAATGTTTTTAAATTTGTCAAACCGGCCAGTACTGCACACTTTGAAAAATATTGAAGTTGGTTGCAGGTACACGTCAAACTTTCCTTACAGCATTGAAAGCACCGATGGAAAACTGGGAAAAGGGAGATTTTCGTCAACATTTTTCAATTTTGTCTGATTTTTTTGTTTCTGCGAAGATCGTGTTCCAAGAGTTCCGAGTTCAGAACCCTATATGAAAAAACAGAGTTCTTCCCAAGTTATTAGATCGTTAAAATAATAAACGTATGTTTTGAAAATGCAAACTCTATCTGCATCTATCCTTCTGCTATCTGCAGAGTTTACTGCAAGATCAAGCTGAACAAAATCTCCAGCTTGTCTATGTCGCAGCATTTAACAACTCCTTTGTTTCTCTGCTCTTTTTAAAGAGCTGTGGTTTACCCATGATAATTTTTCATAGTTACATTGTAATTAGAGGCCACCGAGAAGCCGACCCTTTTGTAGCCGTGAGCCCAAAATCTCGAAATCCAATCAATTATCCAAAATTAGGCAAGTGATTAATCAAACCACAAAGCACTGATTACCCTCATCATACTCAAACGTCTAACGTGTGCGACTTGTGCCAGTGGCGGTGCGGTGCAGTGGTGGTCCAACGTCAAGACTCACAGAGTCACAGAGGTACAAAGACACTCTTGGTCTTGTCGACGAAAAACCAAAAATCCCACTAATCGAATTAGACTGAACCATTATCCACGTGATAACGTCAGCATTTGATCGTAGATCTAAAATTTAATGTTCAAGTAGCATGTCTACATAGAGCGGCGTGCTCTCTAGACAGTAAATTCAAACATCAACAAAACCTTCTTAGAGGGAGAAAAAGACGGCTTAATAGATTCTGAAAAGAAATTCATCCAAATAATAGCACGGCAGCTGGTTGGGGATGAATGGATTCAAGCCGGACGAAACGACAATTGAAGTCATCTTTCGTCAATAGAGTGACAAAGGAAGACCCACGGACATACGTTCGCGGGGCAACATGGATTGAATCGTAAATAGCCACCGAATGGCAAATGGTCGCTTTTAAAGTATTCAAATCTCTTAATTTGATTACTTAAGGAATAACGCTCAGTAGCTGGACTGTAGCTCGGTTCTGCATATTTGGGTACGTTTCACTGTGCTGCGCTTGCGCCAGCCATCTAATTTATGGGACACCACTCGTGTGAATTCATTTCCCAGTTTCAGTTTCGGATACAAAACAAACACGTATCGCATTGTTCAACAGTTTGTAACGATCTGTTGTGTTTAGCGCGGTTTAGGTTCCTAATTTGTGATATTTTAGACGGGCAGAGATGCATCGTGTCACCCTTATTATCTGCTTCAATTTGGGAACCCGATGCGGACATATGAGTGGTGGAAACAATGCGTACGAAGGGTGAGAGTTGGATTCCATGTGGTATTGTTTGATGGGTGAGAAGAGCATTTTCGAAATGTTGCATCTCTATTGAATCGAGATTGCAGGTATACATTGAGATGATATTGTATTTATTTAGATATTAATTGTTGCAGTGATTGATCACTTTTGAGTCTTGAGCTTCAGGTAAATAATTTAAACCATGTTCTGGTAATAATGGTAATGTTTACATACACTTTATTTGGTGACGAAATTTTATTAATTGATTGTTTATCGCATACAGAGATATGATAATTTGAATTTAATACCATTCTACTGAAACATTTTTTTAATTTAAATTTAAACATAAAACTTGCTGAATATCTTTTTGTTGCTGAGGAAAAATACCAGACCTTAATATACAACCTTTTTCAGTAAATTTGTTATGCCCTATTGAATGGATATTATTATCAAATAGATCAGAAAAGAAAATAATAATATAGAAACGAATAAGAAAATATATAAATTTACAAATTAAAACTTAAATTCAAGATGAAGTCATAGTAAATGAATAAATAAACTCAACAAGAACCAATGCAAAGAACATCATTAATATTTTTTTTTATTGGGCCACCTAACTGCGCATTTAAGATTCTTAAATCAAATGGCAAATGGAAAAAGGACCTTTGTGATGAGATAATCGCAATACTCAGCACTTTTACTGACAGCTTGTGGAGTGATTTAACAAAGGACTTAAATCCTTATTATTAATATTGTATTCAAGTATCCATGTTAATCATTTCATCAATTTCATCAATTTTAGAAAAACCTGGAAAGATGTTTGCACTATCTCGATTGTTATCGTGTTTTGATTTAATATTCAAAACCGCTTAAAGCTTTTATTCTAAAATATTTGTAAAAATAAGAAACAATTGCAAATGTGTTCTTTTGGTGTAAAATTTTTACCATAGATTATACTATGAAGAAGTAACCATAGTCTAGTTCGTTACAATCGTAATCGCATTACACTTTTGTAACATGAAAGTTCTTCCTTACAAAAATAAATTGGATATATATCGAAACTGCGATTTTTATTTACGAGTTGTAAAAAAAACAGTCCTCAGTTTAAGTTTTCACCACTGTCATTTCCAATTCATCCGCTAGATAGCTCTAGAAGTCATTCCATGATTTAGAACAACAATCCGTTGAAATGTCTATGCATTAAAAATGTTGGATAGGCCCTGCTTCCACTTGTCCCTTCAGCGGTGCGAGTAAGCGTTTGAATGCAAAGAGCATTAGAGGGAATGTTAACCCTTTTTTGCCAGAGTGGATTTGACATTATTTTATCTAACTTTTATTGTGATCTTTGCAGTCTTTGAATGTGTATTTTAGCACAGCTCCCGTAAGCTTGACAACCTGCAAGCAAGGTTTTACTTAAAGGGGGAAATCACAGTAGCACACAAAAAATAGGCTTATTTTCGGGAATTAATTTTGGCTGAATAAAAGTATCAATCGAAAATCTGTAAAGTAGGTTTTATAGCATTACTAAAAAAGTACAAAATGTAATTTTTTCAATAAAAAAAATTAAAAAAATGGAGGCCTATTTTTGAAAGCGTGTCGATGGCCGAAGACGTAGACTCCTTAATTTTTGACCTGGAAGAAAACATCAAAATTTTTTTGTTTTCATATAACAACAGCTAGCGAGCTACGTAGGATTTTTTCGATATAAAGTTAAATAAATAAAGTTAAATTTTCAACAACAAAAAAACTCCATAAAATCGTCGATAATTAAGCCATATAAAATACGTAGCTCCTTGGGGAAAGATATTTCGAAGCTACTGTCAAAATTTCAACTCGATCGGTAAAGATTTGCTCGAGTTATGCCTTCGGCGAGCTCAAAAAAAGTGGTTTCGCGGAAAACGCGTTTAAAGTTTTAAGTACTGAGAAACCATATGAAATATATGAGCATACCGGAGAGGCGTTGCCGCAGAGTGAAAAATTTGGCCACTCGGACACTTTTGCCGTATTCCATCATTCATCATTCCATATTGTATATTTCGAAAAATTTTAAATTTTACTGTGATTCCCCCCCTAAAGGTATTTTCAAAATATGTGTATTGAAATTTTCTATCTATAAGATGTAGGCCTTTGTAGGTATTTTATCCCAAACGTACCTTATATCAAAACGTACCTTTTCATTTCTGTCAAATTTATTTTATTCTAAAAAATCGTAGCTCGTTGCTCGCAAAAACAATTGTTTTCAAAAAGTAAATTACAAGAATAAAAGTGATTTGTGAGGAATGTAATGAACAGTTTTTGTATTGAAGGTAATGATCTTATGACTTATGTTTTTGGGAATTTGAAATAAAAAGATTATAAAAGGACACCCACTTGCAGATCATGATGTGTAATGGATGTAGTGTCTTTTTGAGCCTAGCGAATATAATATTCATCAACTTAAAGTAGCTGAAAATAATAATATTGAATATGCAACATTACTGGATGGGGAATATCAAACCTTCGTGATGCAAGATATTGATATATGATAAATTTCGCAAGTGGGAATTGTTGATACAACTATTCAGTTATATGAACCGATAGCATTACAGCAACTCGAATAATAAACATCATCAGAACATTGCATCTTTCAACCAGTTTTTAAGTGGAGTCAACGAACTTATGTTCCGAATATCTTTCGTAGTAAAAACTTTTAATAAGAAAAGTTTTTAAATATTGCACATTTGATGTGGCCTAGTTGCCTTACTACTGTAATAATTGTTATAAACAATTAAATATTTCTGTCACAGATAACTATCTTAAGTCAATATTTTTTAGGAAAATCCACAAAAAACCTTCAACTCATATTATTCAACATTAATAAATAAATAAATATGTAATATCTGAACAACTTTAACAAATAAATACATTAACGAAGAGTTCAGCAAGTTAGTAAGAGATAAATAAATAAATATGTATACAAACAAATAAATAAATAAAAATGTTAGTAACTAAATAATAAATGAAATCAGTAAATAAGTTGTTAAAAAATATGCAATAAATAGTAAATAAATTAATAAATTGATAAATAAATGAATATTCCATCGCAAGCTTATAAAAATTCGGCTTAGTTTAAAATCAAGCCGTTGTCCGATCCTCAACAAGAACTCTTATATCGGTCTGAAAGCGACTTTGAATTTGAAACACTGCAAGTCTGTCAAGAAATTGAGGGCGATACAATTGCACCTTTTGAATATTAAGATTTTTATTTTTTTGATTTGTGGGATAAAATGTAGAATATACAATATTTACGATCATAAAGATATGTTTACAGAGATGACCATATCTCTGTATCTTAGCACCTTGCTACTGCAATATAATCTAATTTATTATAAACTTGAAGGAAGAGCCACAGTGAAACCTTCATTTAAAAATTACCCAGATTGGATCAGGCGAAAAAGAGAAGAGCTGATTTCAGTTTTCCAAAGAAACTAATTAAGCCTCTGTGACCAGACAATGAAAAGTAGATATTATATAAAAAATAATAAATAATAAATTAATAAATTGAAATATTTATATTCACCATTGACTTTGACATCTTTGTTGAAAACATAGTTTCGGAGTTCGAAAGATATGCTTATCCATAGGGACGGGAAATAATTAAATACAATGGGCATTATGTAATGATAGAGTATATAACAAATAAGCTTGTTAGGGCTTCAAATTGTAAACTGTTAATTTCGAGTACCTTTTCGACTGAGGTTTATCATAGGAATGTTATGTAAGAAATAAAGCATTTACTTCGTAAAACTTAACTAAAAATATTCAATTCTGGTAAATACATGGGTCCCTAAAAATGCTAAAAAAAAACTATAAATATATTTCACTATTGAAAGCAAAACTATTTTATTCATCCTTTAATGCATCTTATTTCATAACTTGCAATAGTCTATTAAACTTAGATATCTTGTGATCCGAAAAGGGTTATAGATGATGTGAGTTGAGCACCGTGTACCTCAAGTTAAATAAACGCTTCCTTATCGGTATAGAAAAGTTGTAGAACTCAAAAATGGTCTATAAAACCGATGTGGTATACATCTAAATGTATATTAGGGCTAAAACACAAAGTGTTAAGATATGACTTAAATATGTATTTTAAATCAATTTCAATCTGTCAGGCGTATTTAAATAGGTAATGCTAAATTCAGTTGAGGAAAGTCTTTATCCACGTACAGAAAAAAGAACAGCACCTGCGGGTGGATCAAATTGACGCGAAGGACTCGAAGTATATAAAATAAATCTTTGGACAGTGCCATAGAGCATCGAATGCTTACTCAATATCCAAGAAAATCATTCCTGTAGATGTACCGTCAATTCGAGTTTGTTTTATGTGCCCGCATATTTTTAGCAACGAATCGCTCGTTTGGATATTTATTTCGATCTTCAATAGCTTTCAGTTTTTAATTTTTTAGCAGGATTCTTTAAAGATTTTACTGATAGAGCTTACTAAACTAAAGGCTATATAGCTTGAAAATTGTTTGGCGGTTTGACAGTATTTAATACCGAGGCAACTTTGCCGGTCTTCCAAGCATCGGAAAGATATTGCATCTTGAAAAAGCATTAATTATGACAAAATAAGCATTTTATAAGGGTACGATCTTAGTTCGCTTTGTGTGGATCAAGAAAAATAAAAATCTAATCATATCGAAAGGAAAACAAAGCCGGAGGAAGGTTTTAGAACAACAATCAAATGGTGCTAGTTAGTTGGATATCATGATTGCATTTTCCACCAGGAATGCGAACCAGTTGAGCCTTGTTGGGGCTGTATGTTAGTAGGAACCTCCAATAAGTGACACGGAATATGACTGACTTATTTGCCATCTGAGGAGGTTTGCTCGTCGAATAAGGGTTCGCTGATAGATCTCAATTACCCTCGCATTGTGATGAACCTTAAGTTAACACTGACTAGTTAATATCAATTTGCTGTTCTCTGCTTAACTCTTACTTAGAGCTCGATTGTATAGTTTATACTAGCTTCCCTGCACTATAAAATATTGACAATATTGATCTATCTACTTATCCCCATTCCTTATGCTCCCTTCGCTCCAAATAACTTAAGTACACACGCACATTGTTTGGGTAAACAGATAAATCGATCGTCCATTTAATCAATTAATGTCGAATTGTATTTGGAGCTGTGTGCGGTTCTTCCCAGCCCAAATATACAATGCTCCACAACTTATAGCAACAGATGACCATCAATCGATCAGATCATAGTTAATTATCTCATATAGCTGGCTATAATTGCTTAAATCTATCGACAAGTCGCCCCTCTTTGCGATGCGTAATGAATTAATTGATCGACTCAACACACTGGCATCTGTTTGATGCCTCGGTGACCAGTTCAAATGGAACACTACGACCTAAGCCGGTCATTGCGAATTTTCTGAGTTTTTTTTTATTATCCTGCCGACAGATCCGAATTACTACGAGTATATTTGATCTTGCTCAAGACACATGAGCGAAGAAGACGATCATGGAGAACAATAAAAATAATCTTCTTGCGTTCAGTTCTGAGTAATTGGAGACCCATGAGCTGCAGAAATTACGACATCTGAGCTCAAACGTCGAACTTTTATCGACCACCATGGAAATAGTGTTACGGAAGGCGGTTCAAAGTTTAGAGGAAGTGTACGTACGTAAGGTGATACTAAAGCTGTTGAAAATGTCTTAGACTTAGTGGACTTGCAGTCTTAAGTTAAGGAATTAATTCCCTTGAAAATGAGAATGTAATGTTGTTAACCAGTTGGTAACCTCAAAGCGGAGATGGGTTTGACAAAGCTGAAGAAATTTCTAGCAACGTTATCATGTGTCTTAAAATAGATAGTGTGATAGAAAAGATGCTAAAACGAAAGACACAATCGGAATTAGTAGCCACGTGATTCTCAAACTAAGTGCGGATTTCAAATTTCAGCTCTGAGATCCTTTTAATAACAAAAATATTGAAATACGAAAACCGAGGGTTTTTTGCAAAATTCTGCTGGACTGCCCATGATTTCAAAATGCACTTTTTTGGCGAAATCGCAAATATGGTTTTCTAAGGTATTAGTAGCCACGGGATTCTCAAACTAAGTGCGGATTTCAAATTTCAGCTCTGAGATCCTTTTAATAACAAAAATATTGAAATACGAAATCCGAGGTTTTTTTTGCAAAATTCTGCTGGACTATAGCCCATGATTTCAAAAATCACTTTTTTTTGGCGAAATCGCAAATATGGTTTTCTGAGGAATTAGTAGCCACGGGATTCTCAAACTAAGTGCGGATTTCAAATTTCAGCTCTGAGATCCTTTTAATAACAAAAATATTGAAATACGAAATCCGAGGTTTTTTTGCAAAATTCTGCTGGACTATAGCCCATGATTTCAAAATGCACTTTTTTGGCGAAATCGCAAATATGGTTTTCTAAGGTATTTAAAACCACGAGTACCACAAACTGAGTGCGTATTTCAAATTAAAGCTCTGAGGTCCTTTTATCAATAAATCAATAAATCTGCCCAGCTGATGTGTTATCATCGAGCGCTCCCAGCGCACCGTCTTAAATGCTTTTTACGGCTATTGAGGGACAGATAAAAGATCTTAGCCTCTAAATAAATGGAGATTCAAAAAAAAAGCTTCATTGTTGAGTTTAAAGTAAACATCTTTCGGAAGACCACATCCATGCTGGGTGATAAGCCGGAAAGCAGTGCACATATTGACCAGTTCCGAGAAAAAAATATCTTAAGCGAATTTATGTGAGATGTCGACTATATAAGCTCGATGCTAGATTAGTGAGGATCTCCGACTTACAGATGACCGTTTAAAGGCGAAGAATGAGACCAAACCCCCTCTTGACAACACGAAGCAAACTGTACCATAAGCCATTGATCTTTATTAATCGTCAGGAAGTGAGACAGAAATCCGAAAAACCAAAATCCCGAAAGCCTAAAATCCCCACAAAATTTGTGCAATTTTTTTGTTTTATATAATCTTCGGGTTTGCGTTGTCGGGATTATAAATTTGCGGGATTTTCGATTTTCGGGGTTTCGGTTACCCCAACTAATCCAAACCCTACTACCCAAGATTACTTACGGAATTAAGGATTAATTTGTCAGTTTATGATTGTTTTTGGTCCACCCTGTATCGCGGATTTGGTTTTTTGGCGTACAATTCGTGGCTCCCAAAAGCTGTCGGGACAACAAAAGCTCAAAAAGTCCAGATCAAAGCCAAGTCGTTATAGGCCAGTATATGGAAAAGTCCTTTCGTCTTTGAAGGATGGTGGTAAAAGTTGTAGACGGTCATCCAACAAGAGGTTTCAATTTAAATATGGAATCCGCTCTCGTTCAATGCGTTCGAGAAATGAACTACCAAAACACGGGATCGTTACCTACTGCCCTCTGGTCATCATGAATCGCATTGTCGAATAGCTTTGGTAAATCAATAAATTTGAACGTCTGCGAAAGGTCTCAAGTTGAAACGCAAATGCTTAATTCATTCCACTATCATACAGCCAGCTTCCCTCTTCTATTTACTAGTAAAAAATTCACGCATTGCCAAAATATTTTTTTTGTGGTTCTTGGAATTACCTTAAAGAAGGGCATTCACAAATAAAACACGCAAAGTCTTGTTCCGTCATGCGAAAAGCTGTTAATGTTCCAACGACTGATGAAATGAGGTTCATACACCTTTTTTTTGGCGCGCATAAAATGCGTCATGTCCACATGCATTGCAGTTTATAAAAACATTATTAATAAATTAATCATTTATCTTAATACCAACAAAACTTTAATTAATCTTGAATTGATTCGAAATCTCCTGAACTTAACAGCCAACGAACATGCAATCCACACTCTTTTAAAACAAGTTCCACAAACAGAATTTCAACCTCATTCAGAACGAAAGAGATTTTTATTCCCAACCATGGATGCACAACCGGCCAGTTCGTGAACAACCCTCGTAACGTGCGGATAAGATCGTGATCGCGCTTGGATCTCGTGGCCCCTGGATTGATTGCATAAAAGTTATTTAGAGGAAATAGTATCGCCCGCTGATCCAACTAATCAATTGAATTAGCAGCTTCTTCTCAAAGTGTGTCTAGCGTGTAGCACGTTGGACGGCTTCATTCAAAAGTGATTGTGATTAATTATTACAACCCGGTTGACAAGGTTGTGCCCCCGTTGGATAATTGTTTGAATTAAAATCTTAATTTCATTTCTAAGAAAAAAAAAAACAAACGTTCTAGTGGCTAAGTTTTGTGCAAAATGAAGAATTTTCGTGGTGGTATTTTGGTGGTTCTAGCTTTGATGTGCGTTTTGACCGCAGCATATCCGGAGTTAAACTTCAATATCGATTTGGATAACAACAAGAACTTCAAGAGTGTGCCAACAACTGTTAAGACATTCGAGAACGATACTGTCCTGCTGCCGTGTTATCATTATTGTAAGTAAAAAAATATAATTGTAGCCGAAATATGGATACACGTCTTAGATATCTAGAAGTCACCATTTCTCGAAAATTCTAATATCGATAGAATATCCCGCACAGCCACCGTTAAACCAAGGTTTTTTTCACTAGAAATGCGATCAGTAAAACTAGACAAGCATTGTAAATAGTTTTATTTAACAAATTTGGTAAGCCCTTTGCCATGTTGAAATGCTCTCTAAGCTTGGAAAACGTTTCTGAGTTGAAAAATAGTATAGTCTCCCATCTAGTTTATTTTGAATTTTTGACCTTTTTTCATTTTGGATTACATATTTTGTAAAAGTTCTTTGGCAACGAAAGTGCCGAAAATTTTTATTTATGTCATTAAAACTTCTTTTTCCAACATCATTGACTTATTTCAAAATTATAAAGATAAGATAAGACAATTTTTCATCCTGTATCCATGTGCTATTGTTGGTCATTATCAAGCCGACTTTTGAGCGTTTCTAGATTCATCGAAAATTTCGATCGGTATTCGTATTCGATCCGAAAATTTCTGGTACATTTCTATGACTACGAAATTTCGAAGTACAATTTTCTGTGTATACCTTAAGTTTCAATTATGCATTATTTTCAACCGTTACTTGTGCAACCGTAGCGACTCAAACTTTTAGTTCGCTCTCGACTTTCTTTTTTAGGGTTCCGTACCTAAAGCAAAGCTTACCAACGGAAACCTTTTAATAAGCCTCTTCTGTCCGTCTTGCAATTTTCACAGAATGTGTACTATCACTGCCGCTATAATCACTAAAAAACATAACTTAACATCCAACAAGTAATGATCGCGTACAATGGACCAGCTTTTGTTGTTTGGTTGTGTTGTTATTGGACGCGACATCTTAAAGTGAATTTGAAACTTTTCCAACGTAAAGTAAAAAATCACTTTACATGCTATTCCAAAATGGGAAATGAAAACATTTTTCGTTCGGAATTTGTCAAATGCATTGGTGTAAGGCCGAATTGAATGAAGTTTTGTCTCCAATCAAACAAAGTGTTACAGAAAATTAAAGAAACAAAAAGGGTTGCGTACTCTAGGAAGGTGCGGAACCCTTTGTGAAAGAGAAAAAAATCTCATTTGGCCGCTTTTTTTAATTTTTGTCCTCTTTTATTTAACGCGAGAATGATGGCTTTGAATGAAATTATTTTTTAAGATTTTTATTCTCTACCTGAATAGTTTCAAGTGACTAGCAGCTTAACATGACGTGCCATAACAATGTTCCTTGTGTTATTATGTTTCCGTTTTCAACTTAGAACTTGTTAAATTTGTTCATGTCATAGGCCTCTTACTTATAAAGCCGAACCTTGGAAAATCTGAGCCTTATCCCTATCCAGCCTGGTTTCGCGTGCTCAATTTGATCCATACCATTATATTTACATTTCGTACAGTTCCTGGTTACACCTTCTCCTTCATTCGGCTTCCTTGGAGACAGGACCGTTTTTCAGATGGAAAATTAATCCTTCGATGGTCCCTTAAATCTGCCACTTTCGTTTTACCCAAAACACCTTATTCGTCAAAATATAGGAGAATAGGCAAGATTAGTGCTTTATAGAAAATGATATTTGTGCTTCGAGCTAGAAATTTGTACTTGGATCAGTCCAGGTAGGACCGATTGCCTATGATGAGACTTCGTCGGAACTCCACTAAGGCCTCCCTTCTGCTATCTTCCTAACAGTCGCGATCTCTTTTAAGGAACAAGGTTGAATAAATCACAAGACATCTCCTTGGTCCTCTGTAAAAATATTTTCACAGTAAATTACATGTTTTTAAGCATTTTTCGACATTTGGTCAATTGTCGGTTTGCAAAAACGCTTAGATAAACAAGGATTTATGTTATGTTGATATCTCCGAGTTATTTGAAAAGATCAGCTTGCTGGTTATCTAAACCTCCATTTTGTTGTTTTTTTTTTTTTTATGGCATTAGTGGACAGAAGATCAACTTCATCAGCTAGACTGGTCTTGTCAGTACCAACCTACAATTAAGGCGATACTGTATCAGTGTTCTGCAGCCTGCAGCAAGGATTTTTAGTTTCTTAAAGAAAGTATAGTACATGTCATATTTCTCTTCACAACTATTCGATATCGTGGTAATTGATAGGCTGAGGTGATCTTGGTTATTTCCAGAAATAAAGTACGCCTTGAAATCACCTTTTATTGTCGTGTGTGGTAGGCAATGGTTCATGTGAGTTACTTTCGTTAAGATGCACTTTTTAGTCTCAGGTTATATCTGGTATAGAAACTA
The DNA here is from genome assembly GCA_963555765.1 of Orthonevra nobilis. NCBI lineage: Eukaryota > Metazoa > Arthropoda > Insecta > Diptera > Syrphidae > Orthonevra > Orthonevra nobilis. The sequence goes on from OY743224.1 coordinate 117,078,957, forward strand.
AGGGGTCAATGTTGAACCCTATGTAGATTTCAATTCCAATCCATAGTACATATTCAGACTTTTTTACGAGTATCTTGCGTCAATAAGCACATGGTCCATTTAGTTGTTAGTTCGACCGTCTGGGTAAAGAGTGGTTGCTGTGTAGATATTTTTGAGGAAGTTTTGTTCTAGTTATAACCGTATAGCTAGCTTCTCTCATTGCTCGGAAGTTGTAGGTACTCACTTTTCGACATCTGAGCAAAATGTATTTTTATTATCAATTATCGCATTTAAATACGACTTTGACTAAAAAAAAATGCTCAATCGTCTCTGAGCTTCCCTTTTTCCCTTTGACTAGGATCATTGCTCAACAATCACTGACTGGCTTGAAATCGATGAGGTTCGATCTAAGCTGATTTCGGAATTATATATCTTGGTTCTCAATCCTCTCAATCAGGAATCTATTGAGAATAAAATTCTTTTGGAATACCTTGCTGATGGAGGAAGAATTCATCGGATTGGAAGTATCTTCATATTGATCGGGGATAAAACATAATACCGCTGATATGACATGTTCTGGGAAACGGGCATTCTTCAACGAGTTGTTGAACAGCCAGACAGAGGAACACGCAACATTCTTTTAAAGTTAGAATAAGTGTAAAAAATGTTCTTTGTACAATAAAACTGATCATTGAAATTTTATGGCAGACTTGATTGCTCTCTTCATGGGCTTATGATTTAATCCCACTCCTTAAAAAAATAACTATTCAATTTCTTTCGGATGCTATAATAAACATCAATGGTTCAGTGAACGAATGATGTTGGTCGCTAAGAATTTCGATTTTGACGAATTCAATTTCAAAATATTTCAGTATTAGATTAATTGAGACCGAAAAAATGCCTTGCTATTTGTCACGACTTCCATCACCTAGTTAACAAGTATTTACGTTTGCAATGGAATGTGACAAATTTTAAAAAAAATTATCCATGCTCCTGATCATTGGCGGGGCCATTTGCAATTCCCTTGCTGCATTTATTCCTATAGGGTATCACGAACTTCTGTCAGGATTGTATGGGAGTCTAATACTGAAATGCAAGCACCTCTTAGAGCTGCTGTATTTGAAACCACACATCTGAACTAGAACGTCGGTCGCCAAATCTCGTAACTACTACGAAGTGGTTTTTCTTCCTCTATTTTTGCCCTCCTTTCAAACATATATATATATATATATTATATACAAGCTTCGCTCAGAAAAACAAATAACAACAGATTCGTAGCATTTCCATTTAGTTGAAATCGTTTTTCTTAAATCCTAGCAGTCCCTTGCGACTTCCTCCGCGCAAATTTCACATACGTAGAATATTTATAGAACTCAAAATGATTATTCGCCGTCAGCTGATACAGAATCGTACATTTTGTCCAAACAATGTTTTTAAAAATTTTTATCCATATACTATTTACTCGACAATAAGCATAATTTATTTGGTAAGAATTAAACTATTTAAACAATTTAAACTATTAAATTATTTAAATTATCTTGACAGATTGAAATCAATTTTAAAAATATATTTTTATGTCATATTTAAACAGTTTGTGTATTTACTTTAATAAAGAGATATGTCATCGCGGGCTTTTTTTTTAAAAGAACTTTTCCAGATCTAAAACCTCTTTATAGCGAAAACCTTTCTATTTTTTTAAACAATTTTACTAACATAATTGGACGTCTTTTATTTAAATATTATAATTTATAGCATATGTTCATTCTGAGGATCCATTGTAAAAATTGGTGGAAGAATTTTCAAAAACGGAAAGGTATTTTCGAAGATTACCTCAAACATACAAAGTTTAAAACATCATCTCTTTAAAATAGAAGAGTAGAAATATTTTAAATACGTTATAGCTTTGAAGGTCCCATAACTCAAATCAAGAAACATGACTTCAAAGGATTACTTCTTTGTGATGACAGTCTATCTTTTTTCGCAGAAACATCAATCTTAGCAAGGGAATCTTAACCTGTAGAGACCTTCCCATTGAGCTAGAATCATGAGATTTAATTCTGACATTTTTTTAATACAAAGAAGTAGGTTATGATAAAAAAAAAAACATTTAGTACATTACACGGTGGTATGGAACACTTTATGTGCATGTCCGACTTTCACGTGGCCACTTATTATATATTTAGTTCATGTTGCGTTTCCTTCGCTAAAACTGCAATCGGTCCAACGAACTCTTCTGTTCAGTTTTTAACCGCGTCAAACTTATCGTGTCACATACTTGTGCCAGACGTACACTCTAAGCCAACCTGCAACTAAACGTTTTGAAGGATATCTATAATTAAGAACTGATTTCTGGCCGACCATGAAATCCAAGAAATTTAAAGAAAAAACATGACAAACTATGCTTGACCCAACTTATCTCACGGGTGGCTCTTGCACGTCTCTTTCCGAAGCACCAAACGTCAAATAGATTCCATAGATAACATGCTGCGAAACAAATTCCATTTTATTGCCCAGTAAACAAATCTCTGTCATCGCCACCAATTTAAGGTGTTTCATCGTCACAACGTGATTAATTCTTTAAACCTAAGATCAGCAGCATCCAGTCAGGGATAATTAATTCAAAACGTTGCGTCCAGAGTTTTCTTGTATTAAAAGCGACCCAGACGCCGGATGTCGGCCACATTAAACAGGGCAAAGAAGGAAATTAATTTGAATAACACACAATACAAGAAGGTTGTAGGTGCGGGCATGGCACAGGCTTAATCTACCTTGGAATGGCTCAACGGATCGATTTGGTCTCGATGCCGACTAAACTTAGTCAGTGTGTGATCATTAATTTCATTTATCCATCAGTAGGTGGGACTTGAGATAATTTTTCACTTAGATAAGCATCAGCAAAGGAAACGATTTTATGCGCACTGCGATTGATTAAAAAACGCGGCGGCGCGGCGCTTAAATAACCGATTAGAAAAAAAAATGCTTTATTGGTTTCCGGTGATGAGACAGCACAAGTTCTGACTTTGTAAATGATGTCACTTATAACCTTGGAACTAATAGATTTCGCGTATTCCTTCTTCAAATTAACAGTGGCACCATCGGAGTCGTATGACAAAGTGAGTGATCCGCGTCGATGTGGCATGAGGCTCGGCATACTGAAGTTCGAATAGATTCAAACAAACCGTTTAAGAAGCGCCATTTGCCATTTGCTGCTTTGTGAAGAGCACTTCAATCAAAGCTGACAACTTTCTTACTTCACATATCGGATCATCGATCTTTGAATGACCCAACAACACTGGGTTTACTCTCTTTGCACTGTCGTATTAGTTTGTTTATTCTTTCATCGTCAGTGGAAAGGAACTAGGAAAAATGTGAAGGCATTTTTCGAAGGAGATCTTGTTGTTGCAGATAAGCTTTAAATATCGAAGGCGGTTTTGCATGACGTTTTTAACAATCATCGACCCTTAAGGGTAGAAGCTGAAGGTCCAAATAAACACCAGAAGAGGAGGAGGAGAATAGTATTAACTTTCCATCAGGAAGTTCTTTTAATCGGTCCGATTTTCGGAATTCAAAATTTTTACATATCTCCACGTTTCGAGCTCTCATTGAATCCAAATTGGTTTCTTCCCATCAGGAAGTTCCTGTAATCGGTCCTATATCTCTTCGTTTCGAGGTCGAATCCTTGCTTTCATTCGAAGCGTGTGTGCATAGAGATCACCTAAAAACTTTTTGGTTAAACACAAATTAAATTTGTTGGTGGCGGCAAATAAAATTGCACCTTAATTTTTTTTTTTCTTGAGATGGGAAGTTGATGGAATTAGCAGGACTACTCGCACCCAAACCAATAATCTTTCCTTTTGGTCTATACTTTTTATATCCTTCCATAAGTACTGTCGTATGAATACGCAGTCTCCTCTATCCACGGAATGGTTTAATGTTTTTTTTTTGGTTTTATGTGAGGCTTTTTCTGCACGTCATTAGCCTTTTTTTCCTGTTCTTATAATCTTCTCCGAACTGTTCTGAACTCAGTCTTTTTTGACTGTTATTATAACACTAAGCAGATTAAAAAAAATCCACATGCAATAAAAAAACGAGGCTAAACGACTCGTAGTCACAAAAATCCCAGCTTATTTCAAAATAAAGTAAACATGTTTTTTTTTCGCAAATTTGGCAATTAAAAAAAAGTAAAAAAAAAAATCATTGTTATTTGGCCAATTATGAATGTAAAGCATCGCAGGAACTGCTTCAATACACACACAAAATTGCATCAAAATCGGTGCAGCCGTTTAGGAGGACTTCCGTGACTAACTTTTATACTACTGTGTCCAAAAAATAAGAAGACATTGTATTTATTTTGAAAATTCTTTATTTATTCTTCCAAATCAATTTCATCCCCTTCAAAGCAATCCCCTCCCGATGCAATGCACTTATGCCAACGGATTTTCCAATCTTTGAAACACTGGTTGTAGTCACTTTCCGGGATGGCCTTCAGTTCCGTCTTCGCTGCGGCTTGAATCTCCTCTATCGTATCAAAACGGTGTCCCCGGAGCGGTCTTTTGAGCTTGTTGAACAGCCAGAAGTCGCACGGCGCCAGATCAGGTGAATACGGTGGTTGCGAACCGATATGGGTTGAGTTTTTGGCGAAATGATTACGAATTACGAGTGCGGTATGGGATGGTGCATTATCGTGGTGTAAAAACCAAGAATTGTCTTTCTACAATTCCGGCCTTTTTAGGCGGATAGCGTTACGCAAACGACGCATAACGTTCAAATAATATTCCCTGTTGACTGTTTGGCCGGTTGGAAGGAATTCATAAAGCACAACACCACGATAATCGAAGAAAACAGTCAACATGACCTTGATTTTTGAGCGACTTTGGCGCGGTTTTTTTGGTCTCGGCTCTCCTTTGGCACGATATTCGCTCGATTGATCGGTTGTTTCGGGGTCGTAAGCATAGATCCAAGTCTCATCGCCAGTTATAATGCGTTTCATGACATCCTGGTAGTCGGATAGCATTGTTTCACACACTTCAACGCGACGCCTTTTTTCCAAAAAATTCAATGTTTTCGGTACCAGTCGAGATTTGACGCGCTTGAGGCCCAAAGCATCCTTCAAAATGGTATTGACTGAGCCTTTCGATAAGCCAACTTCATCAGCAAGGTCTGTAATCGTTAATCGATGGTTTTTCAACACCAAATCTTTGATTTGTTGGACGTGAGCTTCATCGGTTGAGGTTGATGGTCGCCCAGAACGCTCTTCGTCATCATCAAAGGCTTTCTGCACCATCCTCAACGTATCCGCAGCAGAAAATTGATTCCGCAAACAAAATTTAATGCAAATTCTTTGCTCAATAAATTTCGACATCGCAAAAAACGAAAAACTCACTTTTAGCAGCTCACAAAACGACGCGTATCTCAAACACTATGAATATATTTTGACATGAAATTTCACATAGATGTCACTGACAGTACTACCAACCTAAAAAGAAAGAAAAATTTCCAAATCCTTCGACGCGCGCGGTTTAAATTCATATGTCACCTTATTTTTTTGACACAATAGTATATGCAAACAGTTTAATTTTAAAAATTACGGCAACTATCTAACACGATGAATTTATCCTCCATTCGCAACAAGTACCTTTTGGAGTCATCTAAGTGTGAATTCGTTAATTTTTAATGAACTTCATTTTGAATGCCAACTCACGCTATTAGGAAATGTGTTAGGTATTAACATTTGAAATAAACGACATTAAATAAAAAACTAGAATAGTGGGGTCATAATCGAGAATTTTATTTCTTAAAATCACAAAGTTAATTCAAAGAATAAGAGAGAGAAAAGAAATTTAAAATACAAAAGACCAATTTGAAAATGAAAATAAAAATAAACTATACGGTTACAAATAAAAGATTATAAATTTTTTGAGAAAGATAGATTTTTGGTTTTTCTTCATTTTCTTATATAAACAGGTAAGCTATTAATAAGTCTTGGAGAAGTTGCATTGAAAAAATTATGAAACATTCGCAAATTGTAATGAGGTACAACTTCACAACTTTATACGAATAAAGATCTTCTAAAGTTGAAACTTTTAGGTTTTTGAAAAGCATTAAACAAATATTTTCGCGGCTTTTATTGCAAATAATTCGAATGACATGCTTTTGAGAGAGAGTGGGTAACATCTATTTTTGTGTGTTCCACCCCAACAAACAATGTAATATTCAAGCTCCGGATGCACAAGACCACACTATGTACACTTAAGAAGATTTTGCGGACAATAAGTTTTCAGAAGGTACATTTGCCGATAAGAGATACTTTTTAAGTGCATCAGTATGGTCAGACCAACTCATATTCCAGTCAAGGAAAACTCCCAGACACGTAAACGACTTGACAGTCTGAATGTTGAAACATTTATCGGAGTAGGGCAGCGACATCGATTAAAAATTCCAACTGATGTGGCTGTTACATTTTCTCAAGGTATTTTGCGATTGAGCCGATACCACTGTATGTTATGAACTCCCTTATATATTTTTAACCACCGTGAGAATGTCGAATGGGCTGAATTATTTTTCCTTTTGGTCTATACTTTTCTTTATCCTTCCATAAGTTCCATCGTATGAATACGCAGTCTCCTCTATCCACAGAATGGATTTTTTTTTTTTTTTGGTTTTATGTGAGGCTTTTTCTGTTCGACATTAGCCTTTCCTGTTCTTGGAATCTGCTCCGAACTTTTCTGAACTCAGTCATAATTGATAGTTGTTATAACACTAAGCACATTAAAAAAAAAATCGCATGATTCAAACTTGTTTTGTGAATTTAATTTAAGACAATTCGTTTCATCAAAACAAAATGACTCGATTATATCTTAATTAAAGCGAGCTCGACTCAAATTCCAATGTCGCTAAGCGTATTAAAAATCCTGCCGGCACTTGTTACTTCTTCACTTAAAATCCACAATTTTCTTTGTGAAACAGAAAATCAAAAATCTAACAAATTCTTTGTAGAATAAAACTAAACCAGGACAAGATCTTTTAAAAGCCATAGTCGAGAGGTAGAAAGTAAAAGAATAGGTGCAACATGGAATCTTTTTCTTTCTGGTAAAATCACATTTGATCAGTTTTTGTTTGCAAACTTATATATGTAGTTCCTGACACGCGGATTTCGACAAAAAAAAAATTACCAGTGATAAGATTACATAACCTATCCGTAATTCCGATTTTTTTTCTGGAAACACCTCTAGGATTCGGTGAATAATAAGAAACCACAACAGTGGTGTTGTGTCCATATGCTGTAACTTTGAACGGGATCAGTTCCTATCAATATACTCTGTTTCAAGGCTGCGTTTATAAAAATCTGAAGATTCATAGAATATCTTTTTTCTTATTTGATTTTACGAAAACATCCAAACAGTTACCAAGCCTTGACGGTTGAGCTTTTAAAACTTCAAAATGAAGTCTAGCCGATGTCAACAGAATGGTTTAAAGCCATATACATTGATGAGTTGTAATTCGAAGGGTTGCTGCAGTAAACATGCTCCAAAGCTGTGAAGTCAAAACAGACAAGCAAGAAGATGGCCTCATCCGTATCGGCAAAATTATGAAAGCTCCGAAAATAGTGCCCATAATCGAAAGACCAATTTTGGGAAATACTTCCGGAAGTTTAGAGAAGAAAAGAAAACATCAAGAAGTTTATCGATTTAATGTCTCGATTGACTGTCAAATTTGCCGGATTTTTTGACAACGAATGTCCGAATTTTCGTTTAATACCCAAATCGTTTTTTGTACAAGACAATGACTATTTGGCATAATGACATTATACTGATAAATCAATTTGCAAAAAAATTGCAAGAGACTTTATGTTTATTTCTCTGACAAAATATACTGTGCGAAAACTTATGAACGGCAGTGTGTCTGTGTCTTATAAGACATTTGAAAACTGTTGTTAAATTGATTAAGCACTTTTTCATAAGAAAACTAATTTCATTTTAATAAAAGAATTGAATCGTTTTTTTTGTTTTAATTTAAACCAAAACCCATTCAGGTGTTCATTCTAATACGCTTCGAATTACACTTATTTGGATTCGAAAGCTTGGTTCGTTCTCAACATTTGCTAGACGAAAAAATCCACACGAACGTACGTATTTACGTCCACATTAACAGAGTCATCCTCCACAAAACAATGATCACGAAACGTGGAAATATGCCTAATTTTTGAATTTCGACAATCGGACCGAATACAAGGATTTTCAGATGGCAAAGTTAAAAAGAATGTTTGTGATCAGAATTGATGGTCATTTATGCGTCGAATTTTGACTTATGCAAATCCACTATGGTGGAACATAAGAATTATTTTTAGAGAAAATGCTTACGAGCATGCATGGGACTGTAGAGGAGCGCTCATTCCGACTTTCGGCATAAGGTATCAAACAAAAGACTGTATTAAATAATATTGTGAACATAAACAAATGAGTAGACCTGCATTATGACGAACTGAACAGAAAAGTTCGAAAACGGTCCTTTTGGTAGCTTAAAGATCGCTTCAAACTATTACGAAGTTGTTCGATAGGATGTTTTGAAGATCCTTTTAGGTGTTAATTATACAAATTTTAGTCGAATGAACCCAGTTTGGATTCGATATCTATCTGTCAGGAATTATGAATTCAAAAAACCGGACCCATTATGGCAAGAATAATAACAGTGACAAAAAATTTCAAAATCGAAATAGCATCGAAAACTATCTTCATCCACAAAAAAAGTACTTAGAGCCGAAGGCCTCTGCAGCTTCTGGTCAGTTAAGAGGTTTGATTTCAAAAAAATATGAACAGCATTTCAAAGTCAAAAGTCTCGACTTTCGTCTACTCACATTTGCCAGTGTTGTCGCGCAGAGATCACGTTAAAAGTCACTTCACTGCTCTGCTGCTCATAGACCACTTGCAGGTGAATTGTTAACTTTCTAAATCACATTATTAGCCCCTAACATAATCGGTACTAAAATAATTAATGTTGGAGTGCAGATTTGCACCTTCATACGCGCAAATACCACAGCCACTCTGCGCTACTTCCTCTTATTTTCACGCTAATTACACACGCAAAACAAACATTTTTATTTCAAATTTTATTTAACTGCTTACAGCTCCATATCGCTATGTGCGATGGAATCGGGATGATGTGCCATTAGTTGACTCCCGTCATCCAGAAAGCCCCGTACCGGAACGCATTCACCTGTGGGCGAACGGAAGCCTGCAAGTGTCCAACGTCCAAGCGGAAGATACGGGTGAATACTACTGTGAAATAATGACCAACTCTGGTCATGCCGTGCAAATTCACGCAATCGAGGTTCAGTACTCGCCATCGGTGATCTCGTCGCCAAGTGGTTTGCTGGAATTGCCAGTTGGATCGGTATTTGAAATGGTGTGCGAAGCCAAGGGTGTTCCGTTGCCAGCCATCACTTGGCGACATAGTGGCGTATCACTGGACAACTATCACGTCGGCAATCGTCAGAATCATGTGGTTGAAGTCAAGTCTCGTGACATGTCCGGCCCAATCGAGTGTCTGGCGACGAATGGTGTTGGAGAGCCAGCGATCGCTGGAGTACACCTGAATGTTCTTTGTAAGGCTAATCATGTGCATCAATAAGGATCATTTTTCTCACTTTTTTTTTATTATTCTTTTTTCTGGTTTACAGTTAGCCCGGAAGTTCTTGCCATTCATCCAGTGGTTCACACGAAAATCAACATGCGTGCCCATCTCGAGTGTCTAGTGGAATCAGCACCAGCTGCCACGGTCCATTGGTTTCATCACGGAGTACCAGTAACAACGGATTCTAGAATAGCGCGTCATGACAGCGAGCTCGAGTCCAATCGTTCGCTGGGACACTACTACACCGAATCCAAGCACATTCTAATCATCAAGATGGTTAAAGACTCCGATATGGGCGTGTATGAGTGTCGGGCTGAGAACAAGATCGGTTTCAAGGGGGTGGCGATCGATTTGACAGGCCGTCCAATGCCATGTGTCTTTAAGATTAATCCCGCCGAACAGAGTCCAACGGCGCACAATATTGTGTGGCAGACGGAGAGCCAGTCGCCGATCAATGAATTCAAACTGAAATTCCGACAAATTCCATCGGGTAAGTTGATGATCTATGGTCTCAGAGATTGTTTATGTGTTTTTTTTTTCTTCTTGATCTTGTAATATTTATTTTTTGATTGACTTAGGAAATGTGACACCACAGAACAGACCGCTTTCGATTGAATGGACTAAACTGACAATACCTCAAGAACCTTCTGAGGGTAAGTTCCTTGTCAATGCTAATAAATGGATTCGCTTTTTAGAATTTAAGAATGATGATAGCCAATGAGTAGCCCCATAAATTCCTTGACAAATAAGAGACGTTCCTTTAAAATCGTTTCTTGTTCCGCAGAAGTTGCAAGAGTTCCAAAGATCTAGAGACGTTGTTTGGAAAAATACATTTTCTGCAGTTCAATAAAAGGGTCCTTTCCACTTGTGTTCATAATTCAAATCTTGATGAAGCTTATACAAGACTCCTTGAGCTAGAGAACAGATGCCGATCCGCTTTGCATGTCCTGACCAACTGCATTTTTATACAGTTCTTCGTTTAAAGTTCTCCTCCACACAGCATCGCCGCAATAGTTTACAAAAATTAGAGAATTTTTACTCGAAGCTTAACGCTAACTACGGGGGTTAAGTACGTTCAGCTTCATTACGTTTTAGGCCCGTAATGTTGCTATTTACTCATCTACTCAACAGGCTGCAAACTTGTGAAGACTGGGCCAGATATCGCTCTTTTTCCGTTTTGATCGTTGTTGAGTCGTTTAAACCTTGATGGTCGAAATTAAGTTCTGTAAGCGTACTCATCACACATAATTAGGGTTTTAATTCGGGAGACCAAGGTTATGTTAGTAAGTTAAGTTAATTTATTTCTTTAAAATTCATTACAATAGTTTCTTAAAAATAGAAAGAAAGATTTCATACATGTCCAAAAAATAAGGTGACATATGAATTTAAACTGCGCGTGTCGAAGGATTTGGAAATTTTTCTTTCTTTTTAGGTTGGTAGTACTGTCAGTGACATCTATGTGAAATTTCATGTCAAAATATATTCATAGTGTTTGAGATACGCGTCGTTTTGTGAGCTGCTAAAAGTGAGTTTTTCGTTTTTTGCGATGTCGAAATTTATTGAGCAAAGAATTTGCATTAAATTTTGTTTGCGGAATCAATTTTCTGCTGCGGATACGTTGAGGATGGTGCAGAAAGACTTTGATGATGAGGCTATGTTTTAAAAAAAATGTTTACAAGTGGTATAATGATTTCCAAGCCGGCCGTGAACGTGTCGAAGACGAAGAGCGTTCTGGGCGACCATCAACCTCAACCGATGAAGCTCACGTCCAACATATCAAAGATTTGGTGTTGAAAATCGATTAACGATAAGGGACCTTGCTGATGAAGTTGGCTTATCGAAAGGCTAAGTCAATACCATTTTGAAGGATACTTTGGGCCTCAAGCGCGTCAAATCTCGACTGGTACCGAAAACATTGAATTTTTTGGAAAAAAGGCGTCGCGTTGAAGTGTGTGAAACAATGCTTTCTGACTACCAGGAGGTCATGAAACGCATTATAACTGGCGATGAGACTTGGATCTATGCTTACGACCCCGAAACAACCGATCAATCGAGCGAATATCGTGCCAAAGGAGAGCCGAGACCAAAAAAACCGCGCCACAGTCACTCAAAAATCAAGGTCATGTTGACTGTTTTCTTCGATTATCGTGGTGTTGTGCTTTATGAATTCCTTCCAACCGGCCAAACAGTCAACAAGGAATATTATTTGAACGTTATGCGTCGTTTGCGTAACGCTATCCGCCTAAAAAGGCCGGAATTGTGGAAAGACAATTCTTGGTTTTTACACCACGATAATGCACCATCCCATACCGCACTCGTAATTCGTGATCATTTCGCCAAAAACTCAACCCATTTCGTTCCGCAACCACCGTATTCACCTGATCTGGCGCCGTGCGACTTCTGGCTGTTCAACAAGCTCAAAAGACCGCTCCGGGGACACCGTTTTGATACGATAGAGGAGATTCAAGCCGCAGCGAAGACGGAACTGAAGACCATCCCGGAAAGTGACTACAACCAGTGTTTCAAAGATTGGAAAATCCGTTGGCATAGGTGCATTGCATAGGGAGGGGATTACTTTGAAGGGGATGAAATTGATTTGGAAGAATAAATAAAGAATTTTCAAAATAAATACAATGTCACCTTATTTTTTGGACACAATAGTACATTTTTAAGGAAAACAAAAAAGAAATATGAGGCATTCTATATTTTTGTATGATTAATAAAAAAATAGTATTGAATGCCACTTCATATGGGCGTAGTAAAAAAAAAGTCAGTTTTTATATTTTGGGTGGGGTGACCCTTAAAAAAATAAAACAAATTAAACATTTTACGTAGTTCAAGAATTTGAATAATCACAAATTTATTGATTGCAAAAACAAGATGGAGTGCATGAATAATGATAAGCTACAAAAGAATTAACTAATTTTAAAGGAAATTAAATTACTAAATAAGAGCGCAAGTACAATGCAGAGATATAAACAATTAAACCAGATTGTCAGACAGAATGGATTCGAGATTAGAAAAGTTAAAATCCAAGAGCCACTGTTTTACAAGTTGTGTAGGCATTCCGGACACTGATATTACTCTTATAGAATGTGGAAGCTTATTAAATAGACGATAAGAAGACACTGAATAAAAATTACGATAAGCAGTGGTTCGATAATGTGGCAAAGATACTAAATTCAAAAGGTTTCCACGCAAATAATGATTCGAGATTACTCGAAAGTTTCGCTTACCAGATTTCATAAAGTATTTCCTTAACACTTCAAAGCTGTACAAATTTCAGGTCACAGAACAAAGGAAAACTTGGATTCCTAGCAGGTTTACGGAAAAATTTTCGAAGGATATACTTCTGCAAAATAAAAGAGGTTGAATTTTATTCTGATAAGCACCTTCCCAGTAAGCAATACCATACTGCAATTTTGAATGGAAAATACCATAGTGAATAATTTTTAGCAGAATTGTGGACCAGATTCTTGTTATAAAATGTGGAAGAACATGGACTGGACACACAAATGCAATAAGAGAGTCTGGTGCATGATAAGAGACTTTCGCTTCTACATTTTGAAAGGACGACAGACCGAAGAACATTATCTTTCTTTTAGAGCTAATAGCCAAATTGTGTTCCCCAAACCAGTTTCTCAATAAATTAAGACCCCAATTAATATCACAAACAAGATCCAGAGGACAATTCAAACCATAAGAGAAACCTATATCATCCGCAAAAGCAGTAGGTGAGCCTTTAAAATTAAGTGTAAATAGTGAATTTATGTAGATGAGAAACAAAATTGGCCCCAAAACAGAGCCCTGAGGTACACCCAGGTTGAAGAACTTTGTTTGGCTCCTGACCTCATCTATCTTCACCCTTTGCGACCTATTCCTAAAGTAAGACCCAAACCAATCAAGCATCAAACCACGAAAACCAGCTTTTTCTAGTTTTCTCAGCAAAATGTTGTGGTTATCCATATCAAAGGCCTTAGTAATATCAATAAAAAGGCCAGCCGTAGTCTTTTTCTCGTCGAGGTTAGACATGATTTGGGCACAGAACTGCAGGAGTGCATCTTCAGTCGATTTGCCTCTCTGAAAGCTAAATTGATTTGGGTTAAAAAACTTAGTTTTATTCAAGAAATTCACTATTCTTTTTTAACAAGTTTTTCAAAGACTTTGCTAAAGATTGTATGTTTGAATTCATTTCTCCTGTATTTGTGGTTTATGAAAAAGTTATCCACTCTGAGGTTTGGCCCTGTTTAGAGAAGCCTCCCCAAAGTATCTTTCTAAGCTTCCATTCGTAAGTGGCTTCCCGTGCTATCAACTATACAAAATATTTGCCGGTTTTTTCCAGTATCTTTAGGGGCCTGAACAACATGGCTTCGTACCACCAATCGTGCAAGTATCGCTGAATCTTATCAAAGTCCCGGAGTAAAAAGGCTTACGATGGACTCAATATTTGGACCTGATCTGTACGTGATAGTATATCGTGGCGAAGAGAGCCTACAAGATTCCTCCTTAAAAAAAATTTATTAGACCCTTGAATTGACAACACCTTGTTGCAGTCCCAGCGGAATTCACATTGCGCCCAAAGCGGTGTCAAGAGCATTTTCTTAGTCAAGCAGGCAACCCTTAACCTCAACCCACTTGGATAAAACTCTTAAATCTTGATTAATTTCGAAAAAAAGTCTTATAACCGGATTGGCTGAGTCTTAATTCTTATTGTGAATAAATTGAACCGTTTAAACGTCTAGAGGAAGGTACCTTAAAAAGTGTTTGGTCCTCAATCAATTCCTACTCTCATGGAACCGAAGATACACGGGAGGTCTTCAAGATGCGATTTTCTAAGACATAATTCGGGCTGGCCACCTATTTTTTAGAGTTTGTGATTTTTTTTTTGTAATTCTTTGCTTTTTGGAATGAATGAAAAATTTCAAGTACACCTGTGCAACGATTCATCAATTTCTTTGCTTTGCACACCCACGTCTGCAAGTGCGAACGCATTGGCTTTATTCAAATGGCCGCAAGTGTGTGGCCCGCCTCACATCGAATCTGTTATACTATTTAAAAAAAAAAACGTTTTTCTTTTTTATCATAGGTCCAATCCACACCACATCGTACAACCTCCGTGGACTCCAACCAGCCAGCCTGTACGAAGTGGCTGTCTTGGCTCGTAACCGATTCGGTTGGAGTGACAGCAGCAAGATTGTGAGATTTGCTACTGGCGGTGAAGGTATTTGCTAAACTCCCCCCAACCAAAGTAACCATTAACATTCCTCTTTTTGCCTTAACAGTGGAATTGCCGAACTACTCAACCGAATCCGATGTGCAATACGATGAAGAAATCGAAGAGGACTTCCTCAATGAAATCACGCAAAGTTCACAAACCTACAGCGCGAGCAATGTCAGAAGAGGCACAACATCAACATACTCAAATGCGAGTCGCACCAGCCTGTTCATCTTCCTGAATGCGCTCACCCTGGGCGTGCATCTTCTCCAACATGTTTACACAAAGACCTTTAGAAAATAAAGACGCTAAAGAAGCTTTTTTTTATATTTAATTTAAATTTGCATATTCGTATTTCTTGGACTAATGTTTGTTGTAATAGTTGCCGGAATGCCTTTGATTCCCAAAAATGGAGTGGTAATAATTTCGCGTATAGTTTTGACCAGCAATTTGGGTGGCTTGCCAAACACGGCGCAAGTTTGTGGCAATAAAAGTCGTAATTGACAGAAAGTTTTTGACCATCGATACGACTAAAGCTGCATTCAATGGAGTGATGACTTCATAGTTCAGATATGTTAAGTTTTTTGTTACTCATTCTCGTTTTGAGATTGTCTGCGCCGATATGCCAAAGTTCCACAGTTGGAAATGTAGGTAGCGTCTGCTTGGCATGAAAACGATCCCATAATGAGGCTGTTAATGTTAAGGAAACAATTTGACTAATTGTTTTGTTATATGACAGAAACACCGAATAAAGTTTTATGAATGTACCTTGGAACTTTTGGGCACAGGTTTGATGGAGGCGTGCCTAGTACCCATGGCATTAAGGAGAAAACAACGAAATTTGTGTTAATGGATGACCACACAAGAAGTGGGGGTCACACTTCGTAGTTTGTGTAGTCCTCCAAAATACGCCTAAGGCCCAATAATAACTTCTTCGTGTGATATCGTTCCCTCGGGCCATGATTTCATTCTGGGGAGTAAAAATTAGTTGCAGGGTTTCAGATCAGGCGAAGTTCCCTTAATTTCTCATCGAAACGGTTCCATAATTCACCCTAGTTCGAGGAGTGAACCGAAAGTTATGATAATCGGTTCCTTGAGATCGAAGAGAGAATATATTAAGAAACTCTGATTGAACACAGCGCCTTGTTGGAAACATAATAGGACTCTCGATCGGCCAAGTCCACGGAAATGCTGTTTTTCAGATTTTAAACAGCTGCACCGACTTCTCGGATTTGGATTCCCATCGTGCTCTATTTTTCTGTCTTGATCACATCCACTTAACATCTGCTGGAAATCATGCTCACATCTGCAATTCCCTATGAATCGGTGATAAGATTACCATCACAATTTCGGAAAGCCTGAGTGTGGGGTCTATAGACAGCGATAGATTTTTGGCTTTTTTTATTAAAGCTTCTTATTAAAGACTCATTTATGTCCTTCAGTCCCTCTCTCCTTCTGGCTATGGACTCCTTCCGTGCTGCTGTCTTTATTTCGTTGATCAGCGTGAGCGATGTCGTGGGCCTTTGAAACGTTTACATGCCGGGCACCGTGGGCGTTAAATCATTAGAACCAATATCTCACGACTTTTCCAGATAAAGAAAGGTGTTCAAAGACAGCATACAACTTGTATTTATTTCTTCATAGTGGATATTTGTCTTTCATAGCTTGTCGCTATTTTCAAGCTCTTACAGGCTTGCATAGCGAGCGTGATAAATTGCCATAAGAATGTGAAAAAGAAATAAATTGAAATTATATTTTTCTTCATCAAGAAGCGGTAGGATAACAGGCGCGATGTTTACAAAAGGTATCTTGTTAGCATATTTTCTAAAAGGAAATACTAACCACGCCGACGATAGCTTAATGATTTGTTCCTTAATTTTAGCTTAATTGAAGCCTATCCTATGCATCTTTATCCTTTACCAACTGCGTCATTCATCCGTTGAATGTGCAGGAACTCTCTATGAACTACTGCACCACATTTGAGGCGTTTTTTGAAAACCGGAGACTCATTTCCAATCGAGTGGATGCAGAATATCCGCTACAAACTTTAGCTTTTTGAACAAACGAGGTCCCACTGATACTGAATTCAGGCCACGTTTATTTCTCAACGACTTAATTTTGGGGATAATTTGTTCCAACAGGGCGGACGGAGCAACGGCTCACACTTCGAACCCAAGAGAAATTCTATGTCTATGACAACCGTTAAAGAACCCAAGCAAGCCTTGCTGGTAAGAGTCATGAGGAACGTCAGAAATCGGCTTATTTGTTTTATGGGTAATGATTGGCATCAACACAATTTAAAGCGTGATTCATAACATGCATTGTATTGCTTTTTAGGGCTCCGTACCCAAGGAGTGCCAACGGTTCCTTATTACTATGCTTCCGCTATCCGTCCGGTCGTCCGCCTGTCACAGGTCTCTATCTTCTGAACCATAATGTTGGCCGCTATGATAACAAATAATAAAAATAATATAAAATTAAAAATTAAAAATTAAGGGGACCCCATACTATGGTACGAAATTCTTCGTGAGCGTGTTCAATGCACACGAGGAGAGAAGGATTCGATACTCTCTCGAGTGTTTAAAAAAAATATAATCGTCTAAGCGTCTTGCCAAAAACAACACAACAATGCAAAACCATAAGTAGGTAAACAATCGACGAAGGAAGAACACACTCATAGTGTACAGTGGATGGTTCCTCATCTTGTTTGCTCTCCCTGATCGCGGCGTAAAGAAATTGTCTGGCGACCGGCAAAAAGAGAAAATAGATCAGTACCATAGGTGAAGGACAAACAACTCTTTATCGTCTGGGTAAAAAAGGATCGCAGCTGCACACACAGGATATTCCTTTACCCCGTTGGGATAGAGAAGGGATGGAAGAACATTTTATTAACACCCGAGTGTATCCTGCTTTGTATTATCTTCGCAGGATCCTTTTCGCTTCTGTTGCCATTCAGTGATGAACAGTTGAAGTAGATGAAAGTATCGAAAAATAGTGAGGAAAGTAAATAAAATGAAACAAGTGAATAATAATAAAAATGAAGAGTAAAGGATGAGTTATTCACTGAGCTGCAAATTTGTTTGTTGTTGTTTTGTTTTGATGGCGAAAAGATTTTGTGCACGAAATACGAGGGAAAGGTACGGGAGAGTGAATTAACTAAATTTCACATTTTTGTGGGTTGTCAGAATTGCGGAAATTCTCAATTGTGACATGATGTGTATTTTTCAACTTTTGAAAAACGCCAGAAAAAAATTTCAATGGAAAATATTGATTAACAAAAAAAATGATATGCATTTTAAAGGAGGTGTATTTCTCACGGTAATCAGGAAGAATTTTTTTCTATTTTTTGCAGCACTTGAAAGTGAAAAACGCTCAAAAAATCGCGGTTAATTTGTTATCAAAAAATAAAAAAATACAAAAAACTCTTCCTGAATACCTAATGATTTTTGTGAAGAAGTAATGTTAAAATTTTCAAAAGACTCGGTTCAGTAGGTTTTGCGTTCCAATGTTCACGAACTTCAAAAACGACGTTTCTGGGAGAGTCGATTAAAAGAACATGATTTTTTAAGCTTACAAAGAATCATCAAAGCCAGCTCCAATCAGTGAAACATTGTCATGCAGCATATCCAATGAATCTTTTCGCTCGTTTTACTACGTTGAATTCTACCCTCTTTGAAGATTTTTTTTCTCGGTCGACCCACAATTTTGCCACTTTCCTTTTTATTTTTAAATTAATTACAAAATAACACTAAACGAGTGAAAATACAACTATAAATGAACGAACAGAAACGAAAATTTGTGAAAAATTTCGGGAAAATTTTAGTTCAGCAGAAGGAGAGCCATTAATGTTATGTTCGATGTATTTGGAAATATACTTTATATAAGGTCAGTTAACATCCATTCTTTTGGCACAACTCGAGCTTAAAAATAAAATTTAAATATAAATAAATGCAATCAATATAATAATGAGTCGAAAAAGGAAAACTTATAGTAATACATAAATGATAAATTGTAACATCGCTAAATTATATTTCCTTTCAGTTTTAAGTAAGGTTAAAATTCGAAAAAATAGTGGTCATTTAAAATTTTATGTGCATACTTGTTTTTTTTGTGCAGTGACAGACCCTCATTTTCAAGACCATCTCAGCTCGAAAAATATCACGCCTAACCATTTTTTACATTTAGTGTTTTTTTGGGATATTTTTCATAAATTGATTAAAATTAGAATCTCGGTTTTTCCCCACCGTTTCCATTAGACGCGCAAAGCACAAAAAGGGGGAAATCTCCACAAATGGCAACGCTGTCTGTATCCAATCTTCCGATTATTTTCATCGGCTCGCTGTGGTGTTTCCGCTTACCTGACATCTAACCTCACACTCAGAGATATGCGTATTCCTGCTCCGGGTGTTGCGTACGCCTTGTTTACCACTCGCACATTCATCACGTTGTTGTTTTTGTTGTAGTTTATGTTTATTGGTTAATTGTGTTTTATAAAACAAGGTGAGTTTATTTGTTGTTTGTTGGAGTCCTTCTAAAATTTCCGTCACTTAACGAAGAGTCTGTCACATACACGAGAAGATAAATCCTAGAAGTTGTAGCAGAGGAGAAGCTCTTCGAATATCCGATCCGGATCAAACTGAAGCATAAAAACTCGGGCCCATAAAGATCGATGCCAAAGTCGAAAATTCTTAAAAATCATGTTTGCCAACCGTTAGCTATCGTAAAAAAACACAGCTGAACCATGAAGGCGGACTCTTTTTTATTAATAAACGGACTAGGGCGGATGGAAACATTAGCAGGTACGGCATGATTATTAAAAATGTTTAAAATAAACTAATTTGTTTTTCCACAAAATGCAACAAAATACTTATCTGGCCAAAATACAATATGGCCGAAATAGCTCAGTTGGGAGAGCGTTAGACTGAAGATCTAAAGGTCCCCGGTTCAATCCCGGGTTTCGGCAAATTATTTTTTTTTAACATCTTAAAAATATTTTAATTCTATAAATGACGTTCTCAACCTTCTCTGCCGAATGGTTGGAAAAAATGGTTGGTTTCCTAAAAATATATAAAACAATAATCACATCTTGGAAAGCCTCTCACACTAATATTTTCGCCGAAAGCGTACATCCTAATTTTTTTGTTTGTAGCACTTTAATGTCAAATGTTTATTGGTCTTAGAACCAATGAGGGCAAGACAAAATATACACAGGCCGACATAATTCATCGTACGCCAGTCATAAATGCTGTTGTTCGGTACCTACACAGTTTACTCAAAAAAGGACAAAAAGGATGAACGAATAACAATAAAAGCGATTTTTTCTTTATTGATTTCTTATAAGTTGAACAATGAGGAATCATTCATTTCATTTAAACGATAAAATTCATCCAATCTCTTGGGAGAGTTTCCTTCAGAGTCGCCTTTGACGAAATTCGGTGTTTATGAAGTTGTTTCTTGGAGCATAGTATAACGACCATTCCTTAACTTTTCGAGCGGCGTGTTAATGGTCGTTATTTTACTGAAATATACAGCCGGGATCCAAACAAAATTTCTCAACTGCTGGGCGTAGATTTTCTTTTAGTATGTCAAGATACATGTGCTGATCCATGTTTCCTTCAATAAGCACCAGCTTATCTTCGTCGGACCAAGCCATGCTTCCCCACACCATAACACTACCTCCACCGTGCTTCAATGTTCTCCTTAGATTTTGAACTTCCATTTCAGTGCCGCTCTTTCGCAAAACTCTTGAAGGACCATCGTGTCCAAAAATGTTGAACTTGTTCTCGTCGGTAAACACAACTTTCTTCCAGAAAGACAGATCAACGCCTTTGTGTAGAGAGGCAAAGTCTTTACGTTTTTTTTTATTAAATTAATATTATGGACGGTTTCTTTTTTGGTGCTCTTGCGAAATATCCATGTCTGTTGAGAGTCCTTTCGATTGTACGCGTGCTGATCTGTTTGATTGTAGGACAATAAGTTTTTGGGTTTTTCCGAATAGTATTTAGAATGAGCCTTTCACTCCTCATTTAATTTGCGTGGGCGACCTGTTCTTCGCACGTACTCTACACTTCCCGTTTTTTGGACGTTTCTGTGATGTGTTGTATAGTTTATACGATTTTGCCCACAGTACGGACAATTTATCCTAAAGATTTGCCTTCCTTTGTAAACAAATTTACAACCACTTGGCGGAGATTGCGGGGCATTTCTTTTCTCCGTTTTCCAACTGACATGATAATTTTTTTTGCAAAGAACTCACGGAAAAAAATCTTTTTCAAGACCAAAACAGAAAAATTAAACAAAACGAGACAATATTACATAGCATCCGACCAAATTACCAGGCGCCCAGATAATCAAGAAAAGTAGCAAATATCATGCCATGCTCTAATATCATACGCAGACGATAAATAACAGGCTGAAATCTGGTTCAAAACCACAACAGAAAATTTTAAGAAAACAAGTCGATATTGCATTAGATCCGACCAAATCACTAGGCGCGCAGAAAAACAAGAAAAGTAGCAACTATCCTGCCATGCTCTAATATCATACGCGTAAATCTGGTTCAAAACCACAACAGAAAATTTAAAGAAAACAAGTCGATATTGCATTAAATCCGACCAAATCACTAGGCGCGCAGAAAAACAAGAAAAGTAGCAACTATCCTGCCATGCTCTAATATGATACGCGTAAATCTGGTTCAAAACCACAACAGAAAATTTTAAGACAACAAGTCGATATTGCATTAAATCCAACCAAATCACTAGGCGCACAGAAAAACAAGAAAAGTAGCAACTATCCTGCCATGCTCTAATATCACACGCCTGTGATAAATAACAGGATGAAATCTGGCTCTAAATCACTACAGAAAATTTCGAGAAAACAAGTCGATATTGCATTAAATCCGATCAATTCACTAGGCGCGCAGAAAAACAAGAAATGTAGCAACTATCCTGCTATGCTCTAATATCATACGCAGACGGTAAATAACACGCTGAAATCTGGTTCAAAACCACAACAGAAAATTTAAAGAAAACAAGTCGATATTGCATTAAATCCGATCAATTCACTAGGCGCGCAGAAAAACAAGAAATGTAGCAACTATCCTGCTATGCTCTAATATCATACGCAGACGGTAAATAACACGCTGAAATCTGGTTCAAAACCACAACAGAAAATTTAAAGAAAACGGGTCGATTTTGCTTAAAAACCGACCAAATCACCAGGCGCGCAGAAAAACAAGAAATGTAGCAACTATCCTGCCATGTTCTAATATCATACGCAGACGGTAAATAACACGCTGAAATCTGGTTCAAAACCACAACAGAAAATTTTAAGTAAACAAGTCGATATTGCATTAAATCCGATCAATTCACTAGGCGCGCAGAAAAACAAGAAATGTAGCAACTATCCTGCTATGCTCTAATATCATACGCAGACGGTAAATAACACGCTGAAATCTGGTTCAAAACCACAACAGAAAATTTAAAGAAAACGGGTCGATTTTGCTTAAAAACCGACCAAATCACCAGGCGCGCAGAAAAACAAGAAATGTAGCAACTATCCTGCCATGTTCTAATATCATACGCAGACGGTAAATAACACGCTGAAATCTGGTTCAAAACCACAACAGAAAATTTAGAGAAAACGAGTCGATATTGCTTAAAAACCGACCAAATCACCAGGCGCGCAGAAAAACAAGAAATGTAGCAACTATCCTGCCATGTTCTAATATCATACGCAGACGGTAAATAAATAACACGCTGAAATCTGGTTCAAAACCACAACAGAAAATTTAAAGAAAACAAGTCGATATTGCATTAAATCCGATCAATTCACTAGGCGCGCAGAAAAACAAGAAATGTAGCAACTATCCTGCTATGCTCTAATATCATACGCAGACGGTAAATAACACGCTGAAATCTGGTTCAAAACCACAACAGAAAATTTAAAGAAAACAAGTCGATATTGCATTAAATCCGATCAATTCACTAGGCGCGCAGAAAAACAAGAAATGTAGCAACTATCCTGCTATGCTCTAATATCATACGCAGACGGTAAATAACACGCTGAAATCTGGTTCAAAACCACAACAGAAAATTTAAAGAAAACGTGTCGATATTGCTTAAAATCCAACCAAATTACCAGGCGCTCAGAAACGTACGAAAACTAGGAAGTATCCCAAGCACGCTTAAATATCACACGCCCACGATAAATAACACGCTGAAATCTGGTTCAAAACCACAACAGAAAATTTAAAGAAAACAAGTCGATATTGCATTAAATCCGACCAAATGACTAGGGGCGCAGAAAAACAAGAAAAGTAGCAACTATCCTGCCATGCTCTAATATCATACGCAGACGGTAAATAACACGCTGAAATCTGGTTCAAAACTACAACAGAAAATTTAAAGAAAACGTGTCGATATTGCTTAAAATCCAACCAAATTACCAGGCGCTCAGAAACGTACGAAAACTAGGAAGTATCCCAAGCACGCTTAAATATCACACGCCCACGATAAATAACACGCTGAAATCTGGTTCAAAACCACAACAGAAAATTTAAAGAAAACAAGTCGATATTGCATTAAATCCGACCAAATGACTAGGGGCGCAGAAAAACAAGAAAAGTAGCAACTATCCTGCCATGCTCTAATATCATACGCAGACGGTAAATAACACGCTGAAATCTGGTTCAAAACTACAACAGAAAATTTAAAGAAAACGTGTCGATATTGCTTAAAATCCAACCAAATTACCAGGCGCTCAGAAACGTACGAAAACTAGGAAGTATCCCAAGCACGCTTAAATATCACACGCCCACGATAAATAACACGCTGAAATCTGGTTCAAAACCACAACAGAAAATTTAAAGAAAACAAGTCGATATTGCATTAAATCCGACCAAATGACTAGGGGCGCAGAAAAACAAGAAAAGTAGCAACTATCCTGCCATGCTCTAATATCATACGCAGACGGTAAATAACACGCTGAAATCTGGTTCAAAACCACAACAGAAAATTTAAAGAAAACAAGTCGATATTGCATTAAATCCGACCAAATCACCAGGCGCGCAGAAAAACAAGAAAAGTAGCAACTATCCTGCCATGCTTTAATATCATACGCAGGCGGTAAATAACACGCTGAAATCTGGTTCAAAACCACAACAGAAAATTTAAAGAAAACAAGTCGATATTGCATTAAATCCGACCAAATGACTAGGCGCGCAGAAAAACAAGAAAAGTAGCAACTATCCTGCCATGCTTTAATATCATACGCAGACGGTAAATAACACGCTGAAATCTGGTTCAAAATCACAACAGAAAATTTAAAGAAAACAAGTCGATATTGCATTAAATCCGACCAAATCACTAGGCGCGCAGAAAAACAAGAAAAGTAGCAACTATCCTGCCATGCTCTAATATCACACGCCTGTGATAAATAACAGGATGAAATCTGGCTCTAAATCACTACAGAAAATTTTGAGAAAACAAGCCGATATTGCATTAAATCCGTCCATATCAGTAGGCGCGCAGAAAAACAAGAAAAGTAGGAACTATCCTGCCATGATCTAATATCATACGCAGACGATAAATAACACGCTGAAATCTGGTTCAAAACCACAACAGAAAATTTAAAGAAAACGAGTCGATATTGCTTAAAAAGCGACCAAATCACCAGGCGCGCAGAAAAACAAGAAAAGTAGCAACTATCCTGCCATGCTCTAATATCATACGCAGACGATAAATAACAGGATGAAATCTGGCTCTAAATCACTACAGAAAATTTCGAGAAAACAAGCCGATATTGCATTAAATCCGTCCATATCAGTAGGCGCGCAGAAAAACAAGAAAAGTAGCAACTATCCTACCACGCTCTAATATCATACGCAGACGATAAATAACAGGCTGAAATCTGGCTCAAAACCACAACAGAAAATTTCGAGAAAACAAGCCGATATTGCATTAAATCCGACCAAATCACCAGGCGCGCAGAAAAACAAGAAAAGTAGCAACTATCCTACCACGCTCTAATATCATACGCAGACGATAAATAACAGGCTGAAATCTGGCTCAAAACCACAACAGAAAATTTCGAGAAAACAAGCCGATATTGCATTAAATCCGTCCACATCAGTAGGCGCGCAGAAAAACAAGAAAAGTAGCAACTATCCTACCACGCTCTAATATCATACGCAGACGATAAATAACAGGCTGAAATCTGGCTCAAAACCACAACAGAAAACTTAAGGAAAACGAGTCGATATTGCTTAAAAACTGACCAAATCACCAGGCGCGCAGAAAAACAAGAAAAGTAGCAACTATCCTGCCATGCTCTAATATCATACGCAGACGATAAATAACAGGTTGAAATCTGGCTCAAAACCACAACAGAAAACTTAAGGAAAACGAGTCGATATTGCATTATAAACAACCAAATCACTAGGCGCGCAGAAAAACAAGAAAAGTAGCAGCTGTCCTGCCATGCTCTAATATCATACGTGGATTATAAATAACAGGCTGAAATCTGGCTCAAAACCACAACAGAAAACTTAAGGAAAACGAGTCGATATTGCATTATAAACAACCAAATCACTAGGCGCGCAGAAATACAAGAAAAGTAGCAACTATCCTACCACGCTCTAATATCATACGCAGACGATAAATAACAGGCTGAAATCTGGCTCAAAACCACAACAGAAAACTTAAGGAAAACGAGTCGATATTGCATTATAAACAACCAAATCACTAGGCGCGCAGAAAAACAAGAAAAGTAGCAGCTGTCCTGCCATGCTCTAATATCATACGTGGATTATAAATAACAGGCTGAAATCTGGCTCAAAACCACAACAGAAAACTTAAGGAAAACGAGTCGATATTGCATTATAAACAACCAAATCACTAGGCGCGCAGAAATACAAGAAAAGTAGCAACTATCCTACCACGCTCTAATATCATACGCAGACGATAAATAACAGGCTGAAATCTGGTTCAAAACCACAACAGAAAACTTAAGGAAAACGAGTCGATATTGCATTATAAACAACCAAATCACTAGGCGCGCAGAAAAACAAGAAAAGTAGCAACTGTCCTGCCATGCTCTAATATCATACGTGGATTATAAATAACAGGCTGAAATCTGGCTCAAAACCACAACAGAAAAATCAGCTGATCCACAGCTTCGACTGCGATTTTACTACGATGTTCCTTTATACATCCTTTTTTTTTTTTTTTTTTTTTTTTCAACTCATTTATTTCCACTTTAACAAATATTGTTACATGAAGCAAAAACAAGAAAAATGCTTATAAACTATCTTAATTACAAAATACAAGGCCACAGAAGAAAAGGGGGTGGCACGCAATACATGACATATTACTTAAACATAGATAGCAGATAATTATTAAATTTATGTTTAGGATATATATGTATTTATAAAAATATAATTTCAGAGAAACAAAAATGTGGAGGAAAAATTTCTCTTTATATATTTTACTTAAAGACTACTTACAATAATAAAAAAACTAAAACTAACCTAACCTAAGCGTCAGCTTCAACCCAGTCAAGCCACCAGTATTTTTTTTCGATTTTTTCTGGATTCATCACTTGTATCTCGTTCAGGTACGCTCATGCAGTATCTCCAGACATTGGCTACGTCCCCCGAGTGGGCAGGTACATAAAGGATTCTTTTGTCTGTGGCCCTTCTAGCAGCATGATATATGATAGGTACGTTGCACGAGTCCGATATATAACCGTGTGCATCCAGATACAAAAACGCCTCAGGCGGTATGTGTCCACTTGACAATGCATTTTTAAAGTACCCCGGGTTAGGGTAAAACAAACCCGATATAAATTCGTTTTCAATAACATCCGCCGAGCGCGCAAAATGATTCCTCACAAGGCCCAGGATAACATTGTCTATCCTGGACACACCGGAAGCATCCAATAGTCTCTTGTTGCTGACGTAATGCCGAAAGTCGGAATGGGCGCTTCTGTACATTCTCATACAGGCTCGAAGACATTTTCGCTCAAAGGCTCGATATTTTTCCATGTAAGATGGGTTTATGTTCCACCACACTGGACTCGCATAAGTCAGAATTGGGCGCACAAAGGCTTGGTAGCAGATGATCTTTACATCGGATCTCAGATAGTGTGAGTAGAAAAGACTTTTGAGTGACATAAATGCTGCCCTAGCTTTCTTGAGTTGTTGGTTTATATGCTCGTTGTAATATAGGAATTTATCCAGATGGACGCCTAAATATTTTACCATAGTCTTTGATTCAATATGAAGACCATCACCATTTTTTATTACTAAGTTTCGCCAGTTGCGCCTCAAATCTGAATTACCCCGTCCTACTGGGGTGCGGAACAGTATGGTTTCACATTTAGAGCTGTTTATTTTGAGCTTCCAATCTCGACGAAAGCCTGGAGTTTGTCAAATTTAATAGAATGACATCATCAGCGAATGCTATTGAATCTTGGATATCCCTGAGTATATCTGCATTGAAGATGTTGAATAGTAATGGCGCCGATACTGTGCCCTGTTCCAGACCTTCGGTGATTTCGAAATCCCTAGTCGTCGTATACCTTCTATTTGTTACCACAAATCTTTTCTCGCGTATCATTGAAATTATCGTTCTGGTGAGGTGGGGGGGAAATTCATATTTAATTAATTTATATATAAGCCCGTCTATCCAAACCGTGTCGAAGGCTTTTTCGATGTCCACCAGACAGGCACCTGTACATCTCTTGGCATTTAGGTTCCAGTGTATGTCAGATACTAGCTTTGTTATGGCGTGCACTGCCGAGTGGTACCTTTTAAATCCAAATTGATTCCGCGGAACGATCTCCTTTTTTTCGCACTCGATCAAGATTGACTTGCAAACAATTACATCGAAAACCTTCCCAATATTAGGCAGGAGACTTATTGGCCTATAACTTGAGAGATCTGAAGGATCTTTCTTTTTCTTGACTGTTGGAAATACCTTCGATTTTTTCCAACAGCTTGGGAAGTAGCAATTGTTGAGCAAGTTGTTAAAGATTACGCAATATTGCCTTATGATTTCGATCGGCATGTGTTTAAGTACTATGTTTGGAATGCCATCCAAACCAGATGACTTTTTGTTGTTCAGTTTTCTAAATATGTCAATAAGTTCGTCAAGTGTAGTGAAGTAATTATCTGTCTGTTCTGTCGAAAGTTCGTCTGCTTTTAGGTCCTCAGAAAAATTAAGAAGAGTAGCCGCGTCACAGTTTCGGTTATAAAACCGCAATAGCTCTTCGGCCACCTCAACAGATTTTTGGCTTTGTAGTTGAGTTTTGTGGACTGATTCAAAATGGAAACCAATTAGATTGATTTTGTCTTTTCCGCCATCTACTACGTATTTGTTGTCGATAATGGGGCAGTGTTGGGGATTAATCCCTGCCTGAGAAAGAAGCCGCTCAGAAGACAGCGCTATTTTAAGTTTTGGAATTTGGACTATGCTACGAGGCTTGAAAATCTGCTTTATTTGGGGAAACATGTTCCTTGAGTCAGACTTCAATACTTTTTCGGCGCGTTGCCTCCAGTAGTAATTGCCCGAATTCCTATATTGTTGACTTATAAGAGACTTAACATTTCTCAGGAGGGACTTCAATCTAGTTAGTTCCGCGCTATTTGAATCATCCTGAAACTGTCTGTTTATTCTGTTGATCTGTGTTATCAAAAAGCTTTTATGTTGTTCTAGTGTCCGTATGTCACGGTTTGAATAGCATTCCACACTATTTTTACTCTTAATCTTTGGTACTGACGACTCCATAGCCTCATGTACTACGGTATTAAGATTCCCGATATAGAAGTCACACTCCTCATTCGTGAGGCTCCTGTTATTAGGAACCTCAGAAGAGGACCGCTTTCTCCTATATGTCCTCGCAGCACAACGAGCAAATTTGTGCCAATTGGCGTGCCTAAAATTGAATTTAGGAGCCTCGTGCTCTGTTGCGAAGGCAAATATGGAATCGTCAGCCAATGATGTGTGCATGACTATGGCCTTGTGATCGCTATCATAGGGCAATAGCGGGATTTTATTTTCGTGGATAGTTTTAATTTGTAACCGCGCGTCCGCGATACAAAGGTCTATATATGAATTTCCCGAGGGTCGACTTGGTGAAACTGGACTATATAGTTTAAACTTATATTCAACTTGGTTGTCCTCAATGAAACGTTTAAGGCAATTACCTTTCGTATTTGCACATGAGTCCAGCCAAGTAGGGTGTCTGGCGTTAAAATCTCCCGCCAAAACAAAGAAGTTGCTCAGATTATTAAGCCTTAGTGTTGTAAATAATTTTTCAATTTCGACATTAAACTCCTCGCCGGAGCGCGTGGTACATATATAGATATAAGATAGAGACGATTATTATCTCTCAGAGGAAGTGAGATAATAGTTGTCTCAAGACGACTAAGGTTTCTTATTTCACCAATTTCAATTGTGGAGTACTTTAAAGGTTTTCGGATAAGGATTGCGGTACCGCCGCCCTTATTCGAATTTGTCCTGTCAGTTCGTATGAGATTGTAGTTCTTGGATTCCAAGTAATGTCTGTCATTAAGATTGGTTTCGCTTAACAAGAGCACGTCATGTCGGTGGTCTGTCACAAAGCGCAGCAATTCTCCTCGTCTGGGCATTGTTCGGATGGAGTTGACATTAAGAGCAGCTATCTTGAGTTCGCTGACAGAAGACCTAAGCATTGAACATAGTCAGGAGGGCATCTAATTTCTCTGCCAGTGCCTTCACATCTCTGGCAAGATTGTTTACTTGTCTCTGCAAACTTTCGGTTGCGGAGTGCGAAACTGTTTGTGTGCCACTAGTGTTTCCGACAATGCTGGCATACGAGACGCCCTTTTTGACTGTGTTTTCAATCATGGCAATCTTTTGAACCGACCGTTCTTTTGCCAACTTTTTTCTTGCTTGCATTTCATCAGCAAGCCGCTTATATACTGGGCACCCCCTAAATGAGGCAGGATGACCTGCTTTCTTGCAAAGAACGCAAGACAACTGCTCCTTTGTCGCTTCTTTTTGGACACGACAACAACCCGGTTCGTGCTGTTCTTGGCACTTAACGCACCTATACATCATGCTGCAATTCGAAGCAGCATGCCCAAATCGTTGGCATCTACGACATTGAAGGACGTCGCTTCTACGAATTTTTTCGAAGGAGACAATGTGGTCAACAATGTGCCTTACTTCTCTAAGTTGCTGAGCGTTACTGTCTGGAGATAACTGTACCGCTATAATTGGTAGGGTTCTATTTTGGGACTTGGAACGCGCCGTGGCGTACCTGAAAGCTTTTTCAATTTTTAGATCCTTTACACTTAAGGTTTTGAGCTCTTCTAGGACTTCGTCTGGGCTGAAGCTTTCGCTTAGACCCTTAAGTAGAAAAGTTTGAAGCTTTTCGTCCTTATGGGTGTATGAGAAAAATTCCGATTTAGTTTCTTTTAGTAGTTCTTTAACAGTATTACAATCATTCTTATTACTCAACCTAACCGATAATGAGTTGTTATTTTTATTTTTTATAACAAAATTACCGCTACCAATTTTTTCGCTTAAAAGCTTGCTGATATCGCGGCTGTCCTCTTTAAAAATTGTTATTGGTGGCGGTTTAATTTTGCGCACCACTGTCGTCGTTGCTTCCTTACCTTCTTTTCCATTAACGTTGTTGTTGTTGTCCGAAGTTTTCGTTGCTCGTTGTTCGTTTCTATTCTTCATCGTCATAACAATCGATGAGGAAGATGATGTGGATTGTCCCGTTGTTTGGTGCGTGTCCATTGGAGTGATGCTGTGGTCTTGATCAAGGAGTGCATATGGGTTGCTGCTCTCCGTTTGCGTTTTGTTTTCTTGTTTTTTTTTTAGATCGCTTGCGCTTGGCAATGCAAAAAGCTCCGTCACTGTCACTTTCAGATTTTTGTTGTTGTTTCTTTTTCAGTTCTTCAATCTCTTCTTGGCATTTTTTTATTGTCAGAAGAGCACTGACATACATCTCGCGGGTTATCATGGACGTAGAGGATATTGGTGCATCTACTTCCTCCTCCCCCGCAGGAGGTGACATTTTCGAGGCACTCACTTGTTTTTTTTGTTTTTGTTTTAGTTTGTTAATTTTTTTTTATACACTTGGATCTTTTTTTTGTGTTCGTATTATGAACCTTTGATTTTGTTTTCTGTTTGTTTGTTGTTTTTTTTTTGCACTTGCACTTTGCACTTTCTTTATTTTTTATTTTTTTTTCGGTCGCACCAACTGCACAACTTTCTGCTTCGACAGGTCGTAGCAGAATTCCTTTGTACATCCTAACAGGCTTCGGTTCGGGCTTCACTGGTTATTTTTAGCCTTTATTTAGAACTTCTTTACTTCATCCCTGCAGTGATATCCCTCAATTCTACCGATCGTGCGCTGCTCATGCTCCTTCTTTTTTCTCCCTAAAAGCCGGTGTTCGTCTCTTCTCCTCTGCTCGTGGAGCTCGCGAGTTTCGTTGCGGTGGTCGCGTGAATCCCAGCACATCAGTGGCGGCATCTCTGATATCTTTTTGGCAATGTTGCCACTGGTCTTTAATGCTTGGTGTGGGCGGCGTGGGACTTCTTATGAGGTTTAGGAAGACTTGATCGGAAATGGATTTGGCGATTTGTTGATATTGTAGCCTTCCAAAGTATTTCCTTGTCTTGACGGTTAAATACTACTGCAAGGATAAAATCTACAATCTGCCTGTGCAAGAACGGCTCCTCGGTGAAATGAGGCTTCAATTTTATAATTGATTGCTGGAGCGAAGTTTGGACGACAACCAGTTTATAAGCGAACTTCTTTGGACCTACGAATATCACTTTATAAGATATGGAATAACAAATGTTAATATCTCCATACATGGCCTGCGGAAAATCTATCTTCAAAAAGACATTGATAATTTGAATACAGATTAAGCGTTAATATGTAAGCAGGTGAAATCTGAAACAAGGTGATCGGATCCTTTAAAATACCAACCAGGCTGAATTCTACGAGCTATCTGGAGTTAATATTTCAAGGGCATCAAGCTTCATCACCAAAACTGCTGATTACACTATCCATTCACATCATCCTCAATTTTTAGGGTTCCGTACTCAAAGAGTGCCAACGAAACACTATTACTAAGCTTTCACTATCCTTCCGTCTGCCACGAGACTGTATCTTTTGAACTTTTTGTAATTTTTTCAAAATGTGAACTGTTTCTGCGACTTAAACAGCAAATAATTAAAACTATATAAAGTTGAAAAAAAGAGTCCCCATAAAACAAGCGTGGTTTTAATGAGGCGAGGTTTTTAAGTGCAGAATGACTTCCAATGTAAAAACAAAATATGATTAAAATCGGCCTCATTTTTCACAACGTTATCGGTCTTTTTAAACAATTTTAAGATTGGCGTGGTAAGTAAAATTGTTTTCCACAAAAAACCTGTGATCGCTGATCCTTGTACTACCACTTTCATGATTGCTATGCAAACGACGATGCAAATTGGTTGCAGATAGCCGTAGTTCCAGTGTCCGTCTCAGAAATTGTCATACCTCGATTCTGAGTGACACTTTTTTTGGCGGCGTATTTAGTTGATCCTGCCAGAGGAGCCTGATCGTGACCAAAAGCAGCCCAAATTGTACAGAATATTTTCCCGGGCCTAGTACAACAAATCGCAATGAAGATGTACACTTCGACAATGGTGTGAAATTACACCTCTTACGCCAATTTGAATGATTCTTAAAAATTGAAAGACGGTAATTTTCACAAAAATAATGAAAACAAGTCAACATCAAATAATCTAAAATTAGTTTTAATTTTGTCCTCAATTATCTTATCTGACGTGGATGTGTGCACACAGTTTTTTGTGCACTAGTAAAAGCTTAAAATAATTAAAAATAAAAAAAAGATTTTTTTGCCGAAACCCGGGATTGAACCGGGGACCTTTAGATCTTCAGTCTAACGCTCTCCCAACTGAGCTATTTCGGCACCTGTCATTATTTTTGCGACTAGAAGAGCTCGTGGTGTCAAAATAAATTTTGAATTCCACGCTGATAAGATAAAAAAAACACTTACCTTTGTTCCTATCAAGCCCCTATTTCCATTTCATTTCTTAGAGGCCCCGATTAACAAGTATGTACTCCTCGATAATTGTCCACTAACGTTTAGTGTTCATCTTCACTAAACGAAGCCTCAGCTAACCTTAATTAGAGTGCCAAACATGCTAACTACCATCACGGCACAGTGAGGCGTTAATCACTTTGCATCTCGGTGAGTGCATCCAACGACAATGAGAATAATTGAAAATAGAAAAACATAGCTTGTTCATGTTCTACTTTATATTGTTCCAGAATGATAGTCTGCACTTAAGTTGTTACTGGTACAATAGCTCCATCAAGTACCACATATGATGTCAGTTACGAAAATTTGGGTTAATATTACAAAACATTGGTGCAGACCCTTGAACACCCACAGCGCCATCCACGTGCAGACAAGTAGTGCACACACAATCGAGTCCTCGACTAGAGTCCTTTAAATTTAGTATTTAGCACTTCAAATCATTTTGTGCTGCCCTGGTTTGGGTGGTCCCATTTAAGCAGCCACCAGAGACAATAATGTTTTCGAAACGATGGGGATGGTTGTAATCACTCGGATGATTTTCTATGGAAGCTGTGCCAGGCGAGTTGGTTTAGTGGCGACATTCTGGCGTAAGGAGTTTTATGAAAAGTGCAAACTAATCCGTCCGTGACATGGTTACTCAGTCAGTATGTTATGACAGAGCGAATTCTAAATAAATCACAAATAGTAAATTAAATGAGAGCGAACTTACTTTGGGGAAAGTTTTAAATTGAATTATTTTCAGGAGTAATTTTTTTTCGCACTGAGGGTCCTTGCGTTCTAATTGAAATCTAGTTAGTTGTACTAATGAGCCATTTTTCTTTTTACGTAATATATAAATTTTAAATGATTTATGATCAAGAGCTCTTCCTTATGGCGTTCCTTGGCTGAACATTTTTCGATATCGTATAAACATCGCATCACCACAGTGGTTTAGTCGACTTAAGGGGGTATTCTAGTCTAGAGGCAAGAATTTCATGTAATTTTTGAAGTGTCATAAAAAAGAGGCAAATAATATTTTAAGTAGGCATTTTTTTAATTAATTATTTATTAACATAACAAGAATACAGAAAAAAATCAAAAAATATATACAGTTGAAAATTTCAAAAATTACCAGTTGATAAAGTGAGGGTCTCCAAATATTGGCGCGTAACCATACCCATGATTTCAACCCTCCTAGCAATCTGAAACCAAAAAAAAAGATCTTTTATTAATCTAGAATAATGTCGCAATGGCTGGAAATACGGAAAAGTTGGAAAGATTTTTTTCACAAAATGGCGACTGCCCGAACAAAAACAATTTTTGTACCACTTTTGTTTTGACTGTAGACAAGTCTACGAGGAAGACTATCTTAAAACTTCAGGTAAATCGGTCGATTAGAACCTGAGATATCGTGGATATTGTTTTGAAAAAGACAGTTTCGAGAAAAACGCGTTTAAAGTTTCGCGTAAAGTTTTTCGCAGTCTGAGTCATGAAATGATATTGTAGACTTAAACTTACTCAATCTGCCATTCCTGCTTCATATATCGGACCTTCCTCGACTTCGAAAAAAGTATTTTCCGCGTTTCTCATATCGAGCAGTTCTGGACTCCTTTGATGGGTTGGATGCTCGTATATCGGAGCGGTCAATCTGGGCGTTGTCTCTTTTCACAGCAAATGAATGAGCTTCCGGGCCAATTTTCATTCTAATAAGCTCCATCATTTTTAAAAAATGGGAATACGAGTTTTTATCCATTTTATTAAAAAAAAATATTTCACAATACTTGTGGTTTGAAGGTTAGGATTCAACTGTTAGCAGCTGGACGTAAGTGAACACGAAATATAAAAGATACAAGCCACCTTGGGTTCTTGTATTACAATACTACTGTGTCCAAAAAATAAGGTGGCAAATGAATTTAAACTGCGCGCGTCGAAGGATTTGGAAATTTTTCTTTCTTTTTTAGGTTGGTAATACTGTCAGTGACATCAATGTGAAATTTCATGTCAAAATATATTCATAGTGTTTTGAGATACGCGTCGTTTTGTGAGCTGATAAAAGTGAGTTTTTCGTTCTTTGCGATGTCGAAATTTATTGAGCAAAGAATTTGCATTAAATTTTGTTTGCGGAATCAATTTTCTGCTGCGGATACGTTGAGGATGGTGCAGATAGCCTTTGATGATGAGGCTATGTCTAAAAAAAATGTTTACAAGTGGTATAGTGATTTCCAAGCCGGCCGTGAACGTGTCGAAGACGAAGAGCGTTCTGGGCGACCATCAACCTCAACCGATGAAGCTCACGTCCAACAAATCAAAGATTTGGTGTTGAAAAACCATCGATTAACGATTAGAGACCTTGCTGATGAAGTTGGCTTATCGAAAGGCTCAGTCAATACCATTTTGAAGGATGCTTTGGGCCTCAAGCTCGTCAAATCTCGACTGGTACCGAAAACATTGATTTTTTTGGAAAAAAGGCGTCGCGTTGAAGTGTGTGAAACAATGCTTTCCGACTACCAGGATGTCATGAAACGCATTATAACTGGCGATGAGACTTGGATCTATGCTTACGACCCCGAAACAACCGCTCAATCGAGCGAATATCGTGCCAAAGGAGAGCCGAGACCAAAAAAACCGCGCCAAAGTCACTCAAAAATCAAGGTCATGTTGACTGTTTTCTTCGATTATCGTGGTGTTGTGCTTTATGAATTCCTTCCAACCGGCCAAACAGTCAACAAGGAATTTTATTTGAACGTTATGCGTCGTTTGCGTAACGCTATCCGCCTAAAAAGGCCGGAATTGCTGAAAGACAATTCTTGGTTTTTACACCACGATAATGCCATACCGCATACCGCACTCGTAATTCGTGATCATTTCGCCAAAAACTCAACCCATATCGTTCCGCAACCACCGTATTCACCTGATCTGGCGCCGTACGACTTCTGGTTCAACAAGCTCAAAAGACACCGTTCCCGCTCCGGGGACACCGTTTTGATACGATAGAGGAGATTCAAGCCGCAGCGAAGACGGAACTGAAGGCCATCCCGGAAAGTGACTACAACCAGTGTTTCAAAGATTGGAAAATCCGTTGGCATAAGTGCATTGCATCGGGAGGGGATTACTTTGAAGGGGATGAAATTGATTTGGAAGAATAAATAAAGAATTTTCAAAATAAATACAATGTCACCTTATTTTTTGGACACAGTAGTATATTGTATTGACTGCATTTTGACTATAGCTTCGATTGGATTTTTTTTAGTTCTGGTTTTGACCCAGATTCCTTCGTTTTTAATCGTGGGCGTGTGATATTTAAGCGTGGTTGGGATACTTCCTTCTTTCCTGCGTTTCTGGGCGCCTGGTGTTTTGGTCGGATTTAATGCAACATCGGCTCGTTTTCTTCAAATTTTCTGTTTTGGTTTTGACACAGATTTCTGGTTATTATTTATGGTTGGCATGTGATATTTGAGCGTGTTTGGGATACTTCCTTTTTTTTCTTGTGTTTCTGGGCGCCTGGTGGTTTGGTCGGAATTTATGCAATATCGGCTCGTTTTCTTTAAATTTTCTTTTCTGTTTTTTGACCCAGATTTCTGGTTGTTATTTATGGTTGGCATGTGATATTTGAGCGTGTTTGGGATACTTCCTTTTTTTTCTTGTGTTTCTGGGCGCCTGGTGGTTTGGTCGGATTTTATGCAATATCGGCTCGTTTTCTTCAAATTTTCTGTTCTGGTTTTGACCCAGATTTCTGCCTGTTTTTTTATCGTGGGCGTGTGACATTTAAGGGTATTTGGGATACTTCCTTCTTTCCTGCGTTGCTGGGCGCCTGGTGATTTTGTCGGATTTTATGCAATATTGGCTCGTTTTCCTCAAATTTTCTGTTCTGGTTTTGACCCAGATTTCTGGTTGCTATTCATGGTTGGCATGTGATATTTGAGCGTGTTTGGTATACTTCCTTCTTTCCTGCATTTCTGGGCGCTTAATCATTTTTGAATACCTTTTTTTTTTAAATGATCAGATATTTGGCACCTCTTGTGTCACTTTTGTGAGACGGAGGATTGAAGAAGACTTCAGCCTAGAATGCGTGGTACTTACTAGTGGGGATGCATGGCTGCCAGCTGTGTGGGGTGAAGTGCATGTGGGTGAATGAACTGTCGCAAGTACAGTGGTGGACACAAATTTGGCACATATCTTTCTTATTGCTTCCTTTTCTAATTTTTTAATATTTTTTTTCATATAATATATATTGGTGTGTACCATACAGTAAAGTTCCCATTACTTTTATAATTTCGTTTTTCCCCTATGTGTACAACGTCGTCGATTCCTGTCATTCAAGGATATTATCAGCTGGACACATTGTACATTTAGTAATCTTAACCATCTTTGCTGTACATTTTTTTCCAATAAGATTTAAATACCTTTTAACCTTAAACATTTGCCGATATTGAGATTGTAATAGAATAAAAATAAAGGGTATTAAGGTATTGCAAAAGGACAGTGGTGCTCAGTGGAAAAAAGAGCTCTCATTTTGCAAATGAAAGCCAATGCCCAATGGACAATTGCAGACATTTTTCAACTATTAGAGTTCTCAAGAAAGATGGTGTACAACGCAATAAGACATGTCGAACTGTTTGGGATCACAATGAATATTAAACAAGTTCCTCGAGCACGGAAAAGAACGTCAAAGTAAGACCAACTAATATACAGCGCTTCAGCAAAAGATCCTTTTAAGAGTTCCAGCGAAATAAAACACCAAGCATCATCCGACTACGGCATTAATGTGCCCTCAAAAACTATAAGGCGGAGATTAAATGGAAAAAATTACGTGGATTCATTGCCCAACAAAAACCAAATATGTCGAAAAAGGACTTGGTTAGAGATTCCAAAAGGTCACCTGGAATATTGTACTTTGGAGCGACGAATCAAAGTTTAAGGTTCGGGTCGGAAAGACAAGAATATGTTTGACGTGTTCAAAACAAACAACATGACCTTAAGTACACTTTGAAAATTGTTGAGCATGGTTGTGGTAGGATAATGATCTGGGGAGCCTTTGCCTTGCATGGTGCTGGTCCAATAGTTAAAATGGATCAACAAATTTACAAAAGTATTATTGCCAATCACATACCTTTTGCCGAAGAGAATCTGCCGGTTACATGGCGCTTCATGCACGACAATGACCCCAAACACACCTCGAAATTGGTTTAGAGCTTCTTAAAGGTCAATACTATTGCCCTTTTAAAATGGACGGCACAATCACCCGATCTTAACTCAATCGAAAACTTATGGAATGACATCGAACATCATGTGGGACAAAAAAACCGAACAGTTTGACAGATTTGTTGCAGGAAATACAAAATGCATGGTATAAGATTCCAAAGCGACAATGCGAGGTTCTTGTCGAAAGTTTACCAAGAAGATGTACTGCAATCATAAAAAGTTAAGGGTTTCCAACTGATTATTAATGCAGTTAAGGTACTGATTGCTTTTATCAGCAGTTTCTTTATAATAATAAA
Source organism: Orthonevra nobilis (assembly GCA_963555765.1). Classification (NCBI taxonomy): domain Eukaryota; kingdom Metazoa; phylum Arthropoda; class Insecta; order Diptera; family Syrphidae; genus Orthonevra; species Orthonevra nobilis. The sequence goes on from OY743224.1 coordinate 117,117,373, forward strand.
TTCGTGTCCTGAAAACTTGTATATCAAAATTTTTTCTTTACAGTATTTTTTATGATTCCGAAACAAGTATGCTGAATTCGTGTCCACCACTATAAACAAATGTGTTGGAAAATGTACTGCAACTTGCTTTTTCCAACATTATCAAAGACACCAACACGCAAAATGTCAAGTTTCAATATGACAATGCACCCTGCCACAAATCAGCCCTTAGTATGAGGTGGCTTGAGGAGAATAATATGGACCTACTTGAGTGGCCTGCGCAGTCCCTGGATCTAAATCCTATTGAACATTTATGAGGCATTCTGTAGCGTAGGATTCATGAACACTCAATTTCATCAAAAGAAACACTCAAGTATGTTTGAAAGCAAGAGTGAAGTGACATTTCTTCTGAAGACTGTCACAAGACTAAAGGCTGCCCAACAAAATATTTATAACCTTCAATAAAATGATTTATTTTTGAGGATATAATGAATTTTAAACGGTGCCTTATACATTTGGCCAAGGCTGAACATCTCGCTAATGGAGTTCCCTATCCCCATTGTCACACTTCTGGTACGGAACTCAACAAAAAAAGCATCTAGTGCTGCTGTAGTTCTTCTTTACTTTGTCAATCGGTTGTATGCAAAATAAAGAAATAATAAATAAATCATTTAACATTTTCTATTTGCAAATAAACAACAATGTTTCAATTCTAATCAAATTCTATGAATTTATCTTTACATCTTAAACTTCTTTTCTTTCATCTTAAAATAAATTCAATGCCATAATTTTAATCGAATGATTTCATCGATTCGAGATACAAATCATACGTATGCAATTCCACCGAATTATTCATCTGGCCAAAGCAAACCAGATCCATAGTCACATTTAATAATAAACAGCAAATAGTTGTGTGCCATATTTGGGGTCAATAAATGTGCACATATTAAGTTAACCATACCAAAGTAAAAATTATAATTGCAAATAAGGCTCGCGCGCTCGTGATTTACGTGCGGCAACTTATGATAAGCCTTAACGTTTTGACAGTAACAAGGACACCCACTTGTCATACAGTTAACAATTCTAGTTCCAAAATTTCCATAAAAATGTTCTCTCGCGCAAACCGAAAGGAAAGTTATTGCCAGCCGACTGGGCGTGCATTCGAAAATACCCCAGAGTGACTCACCCGAAGCTGTTTCAATTATATCATCATTTTTTTTATTGGATGCCGCATGGTGCACGTTTATATCGCCTCGTAGCCGGCCGCGCAAATCGAAGATTGTTTACACATTAATTTATAAATTTAGCGAACCAGTGTGTTTATTGAGTCAAATAAAATAATGATAGCCGGTAATGATAATTTATCACCCACGTTGGAACGGAAATCAAACCGACCAAGGGGGTGATGAGAAAATCCGTTTTTCTTTTTTATGGGAAGTTTACAAATCAGAAGAAAGCGGAATTATACAATTTCGAAAGATTGGAATCGCTAAATGAAATAAAATGCCCAGAAATTAGTTTTTCACATTTTTGGTAAGTGGTTAAAGTCTTCATCGAGGAAGGATCAAAAATGAATAGATCACTTTTTCCAGTCCCTTTCACTCGTCACGTCCTATTTGGTTTATCTGTCGGATATCGACAAGAGTCTGGGCTTTCGAGCATTTGTGTAATCCATGAAGACCTACCTCTTTAACGCAATCGCATTGAAACGTTAATTGGCATTGCCTTTTTGACGAAGTTTCGTAGGATCTCTCCTCTGATTAGACTGTACAAACTGAGTCGAGTACCGCCCAGCTTTGTAGAGCTTTTGCTTCTCGTGAAGGCATACAAAAGATAGTGAAGCTTCCATCATCTCATCACCTATACACATCTTCGATCACGTAAGTCTTCACCACTTTTTATTTTACATAAGTAAGGAGTTTTTTTTTTTTAATTATTTTGCTCGCTCTTCAAGAGGATATTTAGCGGAAGAATTGGGAGAAGAATGAAAGATGTAGTGTCTTAAGAAACTCAGGTGTATTTGGTTTCCAATCTAGTTCCGTGGGCGGAGCCCGAAACGGGGCGGAGGAATTTTTATATCGGCCTATTCATTTCCACCTAATTCGCAAGATTTTATTCCACATAAGGTTGATTTATGAACTTTGAAAGTTTGTAAGATTAAGCCTTTCCTCTGTCAGTGTTATGCCGTCCCAAAAGAGCCATCTACACACAATCTACACAAACCACTATTTTGAAAACACGAATTAGGAACTTAGCCGATACAACAACCACTACAATAACGACACCCATTTGTCAGACTTCTTTCGCTGGTCGACCAATCCAGTTGAAGTGCCATTAACTTAATCCTAATGGTAAATGGTGACTGGACCAGATTCGAAAAATTAGCCACTCTTGGAATCGAACCTGGGACCTATCAATTGAATCAATTGACAGGCAGGCAATCAGCTGTTTAGTACGATGTCTTTCGAGATGATGGGCTTGCAAAAAGGAGGATTTATCTGGTCAAAGGATACCAACTTGCCGCAAATGCTATTGACTCTATTGTCGATGCTACAAACTTTTGCGACGCAGCTTTTATCATGGGTGACTTTTAAACCTCACATTTCCAATGGACTTTGTTTTTTTTTTTGTTTTTTACGCAGGGGGGTGGTTATCTTCAAAAGACGAAACTGAGCCTGTTCTCATTAACGGTGTGAGATTTTTACCCTACATGGACCCATTTACATGTGTTGTCCATTATATTGTCTTTTTTATTAAGCTCGTGTTTCTTTTATAATATTTTGTCCGTATCAGAAATTATTTTTCCTAAACATGGACCCTGTATAATTTTAATGTTTAAGTATAGTGCAACGTAGATGTGCCCATGTCTAAATACTGGTTCTGGAAACTTGATACCGACATTTTGAAATGATTGCCCTTGGGACTTATTGATTTTCATAGCTAATTCTAATTTTATTTATTAATAATATATTATTTATGACGCAACTGTGAATTTTGTGAATAAACCATTGAATCCAACTTTAGGTGAAGAACACTTATCCTTTCAGTTTTTCTTTGATTTGGGTTATTTGGATCAGGTCAGCAGTGAACCAAGAAGTCTCTTTTAAGTGGTGATTCAGCATCAGCGATTTGTGAAACGACAGTGTTTTTCGTGAATTGCCATAGTGATGTTCACCCCTTCCACCCCTTTCTTGCATAACTTATTGCATCATTTCTAATGCGCTTGCAAATGGATAACCAAATGGATAAAAAGCTTAATTACCTACTGTTTCAATTCAAACTCTTTCTTTGATGAGTGACAGTTGCAGAAGGATCAAGAAAATGCAACTGTGCTAAAATTTCTTTGTTCACCAATGTTGAGATATAGAGTTCCATGATAAATGTTTTCGTGAGCTCTGGAGAAGAAGGCTCCATATACAGGAGGTGGCGCAATATTTGCACCCAATGAAGCGAAAGTCAGTCAGCTGTTAAGAGACCTAGGATTTTTTTTATGAAAAGTCTAGTATTTCAACATTGATGGGATTTGGATTTAAGTTTTCATTCGGAGCTGCTTAATGTTCTTTTTGTCACACTTATTCACATTAGGCTTATCAGATTACCCTTATTATAAACTACTCCATAGGAATAAAAACTATGTACGATCTCTGCCTTAATTTGCGCTAAAAACTTAACCACCGTCTAGCAGTATGCTGTGTCCGAGTAAGATGCTTTTTTTTGTTTTTAAAATTAGATTTTCCATCTGCGAGTTGAAACATACTTTAGAGGAAAATCTTCACATGAAACTCACATTCAAAAAATTTTGCAACTCAGTCCTCTATCCTGGTAGTTTTTCAAGCATAAGTGAATATTACACTTTCGGCATTTTAAAATGTAACGATTGTTCTCTTGTTTGCCTTCAGCACTACATTTGAAATTTTTGCACCGAGCACGTCCGTAAATAATTGGCATGTGATGCCTAACATCCTGTCGCAAATCATTAGGTGGCTGATGTTCGGTTCGGACTCGAGGAACAAACGTCTGGCTCTTTCTCTTTTGTGACATGTTTCTCAGAACGTGGGATACTTTTGAACGGAACGCCTTTTGAGTTAAAGAGACGGAAGAGTTTGTCATTTTAAAAAGTAGCCATGCGTTTACCAAGCAAACGTCGAGCAAATGGTAGAATATCCTATTGTACCATTTTCGGATTTTAATTCAAATTTTTAGACGACCTAAAGAAGAATCCATAGGGCCAACGCCACCCATGTATGGATTGTGATTATTTCATGGTTCTTCTTAACCCAATTTTTAAAGTCTTTTCAAAAATAGCGTAGCGCTAGTGAAGTGTATGAAATGTGATGGAAAAGTAAATTTTCATTCGACAAAGAAAGAAGAAAGTTCTTGAAATTTTCCTCAAAAATTCATACTGCCCTGAATGTAAAACTTGGGAATATAAATTAAACTTTGCCAAATATGAAAAGTGGCATGAAGCTCATGCTAGTGCTGGAAAGTGTCGGGCAAATCATACTGGTGCAGCTGAATATATGGAAGTCGAAGCGATAAAAAACGTTGTTTTAACGCTCGGAAATATCGCAACAATATCGGCGACGGTGACTCTAAAACTTACTCCGGATTAGTGAATTTTAAACCTTATGGTGATGATTTTTCAATGAAAAAAGAATGGACACTCGTCTATGTGAAAAAGTCAAAAAAAACCGTTGTAGATACTGAAACTAAGGCTGGAAAGAAGACCAAAAGAAGGAGTCTGTCTCGTAAAGGGAAGTTACGGCAAAAATGATTAATAAACTGACGGTATACTACGGTTTAGCTATTAAACGTTACTCTGATTTCATGCAAAATATGAAGAATTCTATTTGGGCAACGTTCTTTCACTACAGACAGATGAGAATCCACAGCATAAAAAATGTCAGAGCGGCGCGGACTTCTGATGCGAATGGAAAAAAGCTGCAGCTGTTAGTACATTGGATTCCGAGAATGTCTTGAATGCCATCAAGCCTATCTATGAAGATCTATTTCTGAATCTTCAACTTAATTGAAAAACCTCACCAAAGCAATTGAGTGGAACCTCTGTCTCCAATCAATGTTCTTTTGCCTAACTAACCCTCATGCAAGACATGGAAATCAGTAGTGGTTCAAGTGCTCATGACTGGGCGCGATCAATAGACTCCATATGTAAATATAAGCCGTGCAGATAACGAACCTGAGAGACAAACTAAAGACGGCAGTATTCGTCGCAGACAGGACCAAAAAGGTGCTTTAGAAATAATTGATGATAGCAACATCCTTTTTGGACCTGGCATTGATGATTCAGTGTGTGGCTGGCCGATAAAAATTGCCTATAAACGTTTTATACTAGATTTTTTAGTGTTCAAAACTTGAAAGCGTTTTCCCCACAACTCATGTTTTCAAAGTCGGTGTCCCTCATAACTTTTGATCCTTTTGAACAATATTTCTGTACATCATTTACGTTAGAGAACTTTTTCAAATTTATTAATAATTTTAATCGCAAAAAAATTCGTGTGAATTCAAAAGTGAAAAATTGAAATTTTGAAAAACCTTCCAAGCTGAGGAAAACTATTAAACTATTATCTAACAAATGAACTTCCATTTTTTTGATTTCAGATGATTCAGCAGCTAGTTATGAGGTTCACCGCTAGGTTCACCGCAATTCTTCTTTTTCCCGAGACAAATCTGAATATTTGCTGCCCTTTCCGTGTTTTTTAATATTTCTTCATAATGTTAACTGTGTCGTCACAAAAGCATGCCTTTTTTCGTACTAATTTATCCTTGCCCCCCCCCCCCTAATTATAATCTGATACCTCCACGCGTTCGTGAGAAAAAATGTCTTGAAATAAACACAGACGGACAATGAAATTCAGTTCGGTCTTACCTTTTGAGGCATGGAACCTTAAAAAATCAGGAATTTTTAATTTCTTTTCATACGAGCCCGTCATTAAATTTATTTGAACTTATTTAATGCTATGAATAAAAACCTATTTTTTTTGGGTATTTTTGGCGATGTACAATAATTTCATTTCTCCCGCTCCAAACAGTGTAAACGAGACTCGAAGGTCAACTCAATGCCAATCAAAATGTTTTGTCAATTCAATTTAAACATCATGCAAAGGTGTGCAACAACACCGCTGGCCAAATAGCGTGGCTCTTGTGCGAAAAAGCTGTCGATTCGCCTACAACCTAAAACAAAAACACTATGGCGGGCGGTTTTCTTTTCCCAAATCGAAGTCCAGCCACACAATCACACAATGGAACCTCTTTGTTTTTTAAGTGTGCCCGGTCTGACGAGGATGATGATGGCCAAAGACAGAGTTGAATGTGATGAGATAACTTTTCGTTTAAATGGAATTCAATAGAATTGCCTGCTACTGTTTTGATGGTCTACATTTTTAAAAGAGAGGCAACAGCAATACAAATCTACATCAGCGGCAGCAGCAAAGCGCTCCATCCACAGTGATTGATCGGGCGCGTCGTCTGCTTTATCGGAACACTAGATCTGACCCAATTTCGATTTGGTGTTTCTATTCTGATCTATTGGGGTTATGCCGTTTCGTTTGGCAGCAGCCTCACCCTGCTTTTTAATGGAAATCGGAATGTGCTTGGGTGTGGATTCGTTATTTTTTTGTAACCTACCAGAGGAGGAGGGAATTTTTTTTCCTTTTTTTTTTTTACTTTTATCAGCGGCATGTGGTACAGCAAAGATAAGGATGAGAGTTGTGTGCGGTGGTCTTTGCAAAAGAGTCTTTTTTGAAGTTTAGTTGGAAGGCGAAAGCGGTTTAAGTAAGCATTTTATCGTGAGTGAGCTGAAGGAACATTTTGCCTCCCACTTCCTTAAATCGAATCAAGCGGAATCGCAGTAAATAAATTTTATTTTGCTGAAGGGCACACGTTCGCAAGACAAATTTTGCGGTCTATTTGAGATTCATGTCATGAATGTTGTGTGAAGCGGCTTCCAGAGATTGTCGCAGCACACCAGACATCGTTTTAAAAATTATATATTGACGACATACTGCGATCCCTTGAATCTTTAGATCAATGCCTCCAAATCCATTTGGTGCCCAATGAAGTCTTAGGCACAACACGATTGTTTGCTAGGTTAGGTTAGGTTGTGCAGGGCTGTGAAGTGCTTCATAATACACTATCCATGATGTGGAGTAACAGCCTAAACACATTCCTTGAGACAGTTTATTTCCCTACAAAATTTCAAAATTTGTTTGTAGCTGATGCGTCTTTCTTCCTCTAGGGTTCCAGAAAAGTAGTTGCCCAAACGTTTTCTACGGCTTCTAGCTATACCCTGACATTCACATAATAAATGAGTAATGTCCTCTTCATCACTCAAATCAACGCAGTATCTGCATTTGAATGTAACCGAGAAACATGTAACCTCCTTGCATGTATCCCTCAAAGGCAGTGCCCCGATAGTACGCCCACCGCTATCCTCAGTTGCTTCCTGCTCAACTTAAGTATTTGTGTTTGTCTTTTTGCGGTCGAATATAGGATATAGGGCGTTTGATACCCTGTTTTTCATTGAGTTTGACCAACTTAAGTCGGGTATTTTCATTGTATTATCGAGCATCACTATTGACCGGAGGCAGTGTACCACCATTTCTTGCTAATTCGTACGCTATTTCGTTTACTTCGATTTCGGAGTGTCCAGGCATCCAAAACAATTTCACCAGATTCTTGTTTGTCTCATGTCTTAAGCATTGTGTGGCGGTTTTTGACTATTTCCGACTTCGCTACACACGATTCTAGTATCCATATCTTCATATGGGAATTGAATGCGGAAGACGTCGGCAAATAAAAGAGGTTTCTTGTCTAAAAATATGAGTCACACAAGTTTGCTATGCTTAGCATTAAAGAAGCCCTATTTAAATCTGTCAAAAGCTGCTACGACGCCTGACATTCCCTAGCCCAACGTACGAAAGCTAGGTAAGGATGGGTTCCAAGTCTTCATTGAATCGAAGGCAATGAAATTGCTGACGAACTAGCTTGAGCTGGTTCAAAAACTGTGTTCACTCGTCTGATCAATAAGTGGGAAAACCTGCTTCGTATCTTTCCGTATCTCCAGAATGTACCAGAACTTAAACAATCAAAATTATTGATCAGTTCATTCTCTAACAGAGAAATCCTTAAACTCAACAGGAAGAACTTTCGAAAGCTAGCGAGCTTCCTCGCAGGCCACTGTCGCTTGATATGTTATCTCAAGTCACCGAATACCGACTTTGTTTAGAAGACATCGAAATACTTTGAACACATTCTTTTTAAATGTTCAACTCTAACTTGGCTTCGATTGCATGTGCTCTTCAAAGATATCTGTTCCCCATTGGACACTTGACAATCCAATAGTAAAAACATTCTGACCTTCATCAGAAGGATAGAATGTCTGTTGGCCTAAGCTTATTATCCACGATAAAATATGTCCATTCTTTCAGATCGCAGTATCCGCCACTTTGGCAGGGATTTGAAAAAATAAAAAAATAAAAAAAGAAATCCCTAGAGTAAGCTGATGCATTGACTTCTGATACTTCACTCGTATAGCAAAGGTATGACGGCTTCTTTTTCCTCTTCGTCTCTGTAGCTTCTTCAATAGTCTGTGGAGGACAATCTGAGTCGAATGTTTCCGGAAATTATGACTTACGACTCCTTTACCTTTTAGCCTTGGAAATAGTGGCCACCTTTAAAAAGGCTCCTCTGTCCGCTTCGCTGGTTTGTCAGGCCTGAATCGAATTCGTTGTTGTTATATACACAACATGACAAGCTTGGATTTGACACAAATTAGCCACAAAGCCTTGATGTCCGTCAAACTAGAAGGTAATGCCTTGACCTGTTTAACAAGCATATTCCGTCGAAAAGTGTCATAGTAAGGGACAAGAAGTGTCGATGGGTTCACTTTGTGAAGAGTGGTATTAATATCATAATCCAAGGGTTATGAATCAAAAATACCATCTCCGATATTAACACGGCTTGAAAAGCTCAGAGACGCAGAATGAAGAGTCGCCGGCTACGCCGCAACGCCCACGCTAACGGCTGAAAGAGACCAATTGGAATCACCACATGAAATATTACCTGCTGAGAAAGCCTTAGAAGTAAGGTGACATCAATATCAATATTCTCGATCACTCCAACAAAGACTCAGAAGACTTTTTGTTTTTAATGACATCAAACGGTTTAAAAAGTATTGTTAATAATCCGACTAGAGTTGGTAACTAATCTGTTAGTTGTATTGACCGTATTTTTATAAGAGTGTGCAAAAATTTTAATAGGATTATAATAGGAGCAGTCTATGACTACGGAATTACGGACCACCATATGACTTCTTTCAGCGTTAGTGTAAACTCGATCCAAAATCTTAAAACAACTTCTCCTAAAACTACACAAAAAATAGACTATCACTTGCTCAAAGAATACCTCTCGTTCGAGTTTTGGGATTCGGTCTATAATGAAAATGATCCTTCCAGTGCATTTGAGATATTCCTGTCGATTCTAGACAAGTATGTAAAACTTTGCACTACAGAAGTCTCGCGAATTACAAATCGAAATAAATACTTAAAACCATGGATAACAAGAGATCTTCTTAATCTTATAAGAAAGAAAAATAAATATGCCAATAATCATGCTAGATATCCTCAAAATGAAAGGCTGAATAAATATTATAAAAAGCTTCGTAAAAGGGTTACTATTAAAGTGAAATCAGCACGAAATAATTATAACTCAAACTTATTTCAAAGGGCAAATGGAAATAGCAGGGAGGAATGGAGAGTTATAGATAGTATTCAAATATAAACAATCTGAAGAAATAAATGTTTTGGAAGATAATGGAACTCTAATATCAGGTACAGAAGCGGTCGGCAATGCACTTAATGAGCATTTTATTGCAATCTCAGAACTATTAAAACCTTCTGTTGAACCCTGCCTTTCTTGTCACTGTTCTTTAAATAGTAATCTTATAGCTGACAGAGTTCAAAGTAATAGTTTTGTATGTGATTCTATCGATTCTGTCGAAATCTATAAAGTCATTACGAACTTAAAGAACAAAAGTTCTTGTACAAGTGAGGGTACGACAAGTATTCTTAAGCCCACTTAAATATGCAGAAGTAATTCCACTTTTCAAGAAAGGTAACAGAAAAGATAAAGTTATTATCTACATTTTCAAAAGTATTTGAAAAAATTCTAAAGAAGAGAATGCTACAATTCTTGGAGAAAAATACGTTTTTTTCAAGTAATCAACTTGGTTTTAGGCCTGGGTTATCAACAGAGGATGCTATCCTTAGGGTCTGCAGTCAACAACAAAAAGGGCTTAACAAAAATATGTCTACTATGGCTTTATTCATAGACATGACAAAGGGTTTTGATATGGTTGACCATCAGTTGTTATTAGATAAATTATACAATGCTGGATTTAGGGGAACAATACATAACTGGTTCAAAACATATCTCAAAGGCAGAGTTCAAAAAGTTAAAGTAAATGGTGTTTTTAGTAAGCCATAGTCTTGAAAAAATGGAGTCCCTCAGGGTTCTGTACTAGGGCCACTTTTATTTTTAATTCATATTGACTCAATTTTCAGACAGCAATTCAATGGAAAAACGACTGCATTCGCCGATGACATAACCTTTACATACATGTTCCAAAACCAAATTGATTGCATTACGAAAATCGTAGAAGACCTAGAAAAATTTAGGGTGTGGTTTGCTCATCACAAGTTACTCATTAGCGAAAAAACCAAATTATTGACACTGAAATTATCCGGCAATACTTTACCAGAATACAATCTTCGCTTTCACTGGCATGATTGTACTGGATTTAGCCTACCGCTTCATACTTGCGGCATACAAAACTTTTATGAACAAAATACGTGTTCCAAGAAGTGCTTTATAATTGAATCAGTTAAGAGTTTTAAATATCTAGGAGTCTTAATAGATCAAAATCTGAACTGGAAGGATCATTTACAAACAATAGTATCACACATGTACCTGGTGGCTCGTAAACTGTTTCTTATCAAAACCATACTGCTCAAATAAAGTTTTATTAAAATTTTACTATGGACTAGCACACTCCAAATTGCAATATGGCATTGTGTGTTAGGGAGGCTCATATTTCAATGCGATAAGACCAGTTTTGATTGCTCAAAAATATCTAGTTCGCATTCTTACTAACTGCAATCGTCGTGCTCATAGTTGGCCTCATTCTACACTTTTACTGCCCCATGCATTTTCAATAAACTTCCACAATCCAAACGATTACCTAATAACTATAAAAGCTACATTAACCAAATAAGAGAGCTTGGATATTTGCTATTGACCTTGCTAATATTGAACTATTACTACGAATTCTACCTTAAAATCTGTGCTTATCTTATGGATTCTTTCTTGAATAAATTTTAATTGTAGATATATATTTTTTATTCTCATTATTTTTTGTATTGTATATTTTAATGCCACCCACTCCAGAAATGTTAATCAATCTAAAAAAACTGTAATGAAATGTCGTCTAACACTAATTTGTGACTTGTTAGCTAATTAAATGACGACTACTTTTTATTCACTCCTTGTAATTTAAAATTTTTATATTACTGTTTCATATGTTATGTTATGGATTGAATAAAATAAATAATTAAAAAAAAAAAAAGTTCGTCTATTTAGAAAACGTAAAGCGTCAACGACCGTGTTTGCAATCCCATTTATTCGCCGTGTGCTTGAACATCATCAACTAAGAATAAGAATAAGAAAAATAAAACTGTTGAAATAAAGGGAAAGAGATCCTTCCCTTTTACTTCCTCTCTCTTGTCTTCCAACAAGGGGTGTCATATTAAATTAAATCAATGCTGTAGAGCTTAAAAATGATGCACCAAATTTTAAATTCCGCCGCAACGTCTCTAATGCATACGCCGAGCGCCCGAAAACTTTTTACGCGTTTCTCTCGAAAGCACTTTTTTGATTTTTTGATCAAAAGGCGGTTCCCAAGCGACGTAAGAAGGTTTTTGTTTATATCGCATAGTTTTTTATTAACAATTTTGTGACGGTTTCTTATATTAAATTGTTATTGTTTTTGTCAAAAGTGCACCATTTCACGCTCCGAAATTCCCTTGCTATTGTTCAGGGAGTTCGTTTTCCGGCCGGCGCGGCGGGATAATTCTACACAGTCGCCAGTTTGTTTTAAAATAACTTAAAAAAAATATTATTCGTAGTTAACAATTAGTTTTATTCATCCCACGATAATGAATTTCGATTCATCTCTTTCTTGCGCCAAACAAAATTTCCGAAATATGTATGCCTTATTTTTCGTGCTCTAAAAGTGGTGTAACCCCCTACGTGGTCAGCTCAAAATCTGAGGTAAGTATTAAAAATAAAGCCTGCCTAATGTCGGCATCGGCATAACCAACAAATGGTAATTTTTTTGATACATTTTTGTAAATCATCCTTCCGCATAATTTTAGCTTTACTTTGCAAATAACATAAAACATTAGTGGAACATTAGTGAAGACTTGGTCCTAAGCCAAAAATAAAAATTGGTCTGGTTGCGAGTAGCCCTGCCCATACCTTGAACTTCCCATCCCAAGAAACAAAAAAAAAATAGGTTTAATTTAGCATGCCCGTAGCAATATATTTGTTTTCGCATTTTTGAATCATTTAAAATGCGATTTGCGTGTTTAGTATTTAACATTAATACATTGTTTAATACTTTGGTATTTATTTACTTATGAAGGTATTATTTTGAGTGATCAGGACAATAATTTGGAAAAACTTTTCTTTTTGATTTAGAAACATTTCTACAAAAAAAAAGTTAGATTTTTAGTTTTTTTGTAGAAATTATTTTTACTTTTCATATATTTATTAAATTATATTTATATATAATTTATTATGATAATTTTGCATTTATTTAACAATGATAGTCGGCATTGCTCCTGCACCAAATAGCAGGGTCTTATAGAGCGACACTAAAGTTCTTCGACAGAGGACTTTACTCAATTGTTTTCTAAGCCCAAAGAATCAGTTTTGGAGCATTATGTATTCTTCATTTAATCTCAGCGCTGGTGTTATTATTTATACCACAATTTTTTAGATTAAGATGTGATATATATTTAAGCTTTATACAAATCGTCTAACATACTATATTTTGTAAAGAAAAATCAAATTGTACTTACTTTGGCCACAATGAAATATCTAATCTTATAATAATAAGATGTTTTTCTTTATCGTCCAAAAATATTTACAATCATGACTTAAAACTAGACTTATAACTAAGGTAAGGTTTTATCGGCTCAACAAAACAAAAACGTATTACAATGGCGACTTAATCTTTTGGGTGATTCTAAGCAATTTTCGAAACATTCTGAAGATTTTTTATAAAAAAATTATAATTATAAAACTAATAACAGAGTCCTAACCTCTGTAATATCGGCTGTCAGCTTTTTCGTAGAACGAAGTCTCGTAGCAATTTACGATGTCCTCGAATCTCTCGTCGATGATCGCTCGTGGGCTGAGGTATCTCAGCGCTGGCTCTAAGACCTGCTGGCTGATGTTCCTGATATCTCGGTTTGGATGGTCCTTTAGTTTGTCCGATATCCTTCCGGAGAGCTGTAGCATGTATAAATCGATTGGTGTCATGCAAGCATCTTCATACAGCTTCGTGTTGCTGAAGTATTTCAGCGTGTCTGGTATTCGTCAGAGTCCTGTACAGGACCGAAGTATCCTTCTTTCCATGAGTCTGATTTTTTTCATAGTTTTTGGTGACACCGTAAACCATATTGGGCAGCCATAGGTAATTACTGGTCTTATGAGCTGCTTGTAGACCAGTAGTTTGGTTTAATTGCTTAACCCGTTCCTCTTCCTCAGCAGTGGGTTAACAAGATGTAGGGCAAAGTTGGCCTTTTTTCATGACGTTTTTGGCATGGGCGTTAAATCTGAGCCGCTCGCTGAAGTTGATTCCCAGGTATTTTGTCGTGTCTTGTGGCACAATTTGTGTGTTGTCCGGGAGGATTAATTTGATGTTGCGACAACGTGCTGCAAATTGTCTTCCTCTGGTTCTCGTCTTTGGTGTCCTGAAACAGATGAGTTCTGTTTTACTGCTGTTGACTTTGAGTCCCCACTTTGAGTAGTAATCAAAGAGCTTCCTAATGTGGTCCTGGATCTTTCGCGCTGCTATGGTTGGTGAAAGTGATGCTGCGTATGTGATGGAGTCGTCCGCATATAATAAGGTTTTTGTTTGAGGATCGTTCTCTGGCTGATCTGCAGTATAGATGTTGAACAGCGTTGGTGCTGATCTTCCTCCTTGCTGGACACCCCCTCTTAGGGGCTTCATGGATGCAGAAGCATCAAAGATCTGAATAAAAAAGAACCTATTTGTTAGTGAACTAAGGATTATTCTTACCAAATGTCTGCGAAATTCCATTTTCAGCAGCTTGTAAATAAGGCCGTTGATCCAGACACTGTCGAATGCCTTCTCAATTGTTAAGTCCCGCGGTGATGTCATGGTGAAGTTTAAGCAGTGGATGAATTGTTGAGTGCTTTTCCCTGAATCCATTTTGTTGGTCCGGTATTATCTGCTTTAAGTGGCAAAGTTTATTTATTTGTTTCATTTATACCACAATGCCTCGCCTTACTCTCTATATAGGGATTCGTGTTTAAAAACTTCGAAGAATTGTTGTATGCTGACACAAATTAAATTACGAGCACGATCAAATGCTCGGTCGCCAAACATTACTGGAACTGGATTGCATTTAGAATTAAAATTAAAACTCTGCAATTTCTTTGCAAACTTTCCCATCCTCAGAAAACTGTTCAATAATATCGGTGCTGAGCTAGCACTGAAACATAAACCACAAATTTTATTTATTATTTGGTTTCGGGCATTGTTTTTTTTTTTTTGTTTGCTGAATTCGAATTGTTGTTTCGATTTAAACATTGTGAAGTACCGCTCATGTTATTTGAAAAATTATTTCTACGACCTTTCACGATGCACTTTCATCAAATTTGTTAGATTGTTTTTCTTTGAAATATAATATATTTACCATTGCTCGGAATATTAAAGCATGATTGCCTTTATGTCCTTTTAGAAAGGGTTTAAAAGTACACTTAGTTTTAGTCGATCACCTGTTCCCGCTCAGCATAGAATCTTTTTCTTGCTTTTCTATATGGCTTTAAGAGGATCACATTCTGTCCAGTTTTCTTTGGAGATTTTAATAGTTGTTTCCAGGTCGATTTTAAGAGATTGTTTATCTCTTTGTCATCTTCCTGACAGGCCTCTTAATTTTGCTTCATCATGAGAAACGACAATAGTGGTAAAAAAAACTAAATCCATGTGTCTTAACTTTGTCATTAAGCTTTCTTTATATGTTTTTTTTTTCGGAATCAATTGCCTCATCAATATTTTCGAAGCACTTCCATGGGAACGTGGATCAGGGAATAGAGAAAGGGACAGATCAAACTTTTCATATTGACTCAACTCAACACTGTTTTAGTCTTTAAGTTAGTCTTTATAACAAAATACTGACATATTACTAACTTAATTAAGTCAATTGGCTAATTGATGAAACTTTTGGAATTAAAATTGAACAAAATAAAAAAATATATGAACTTGTCCTGAAACTTATGAACGGCAGTGTATATTTAACTTCCCATACACACAGACATCTGTCTAAATACAATGGAATCCGACTACTGGGGCCTCGAAACGTGGAGATATGAATTCCAAAAATCGGACCGATTACAAGAACTTCCTGATGGGAAGATCAAAAGTCTTATGCTGTGATATCGCGCCATCTCGGCGGCCGGTTGAAGTCTCCAAGTCGAGGAAACTTTGGCAGGGAAAAAGAACCGGTGTTTCTTATGCAACGTCGCCCACTTCATTTCCTTCAATACAAATATGTCCTTAAGACATTGTCAGCCCAAAAAAAAAGCGTATCAGACTGCCATTCGGTGTGGATGGAGGTTGTTCGACTTTTTTCTCCTTGATGAAGACCCAACTGAACTTTAAAAAAAAAGACTTGGTTAACATGCATAATTTTAAATTTTCAGAAAAAAAGATAACATTTTTTTTACAACAACCATGAATACGAGTGTGCTAACCCTGACCACTTTCATCACTATTGACTGGTTTTATGCGTTCCATTTGTGTCCTTGACATCCATCTCCATCAAGTGCTGATGTAAAGTACTCCATCAATTCCTGAAATGAATGCGCACACAATTCCTCTCCATAGTCCTTCAAGTGCATTGTTTAACTTCTTCTACCCGAACAAGTAAAGCTCTAGACTTGAAGGAATAGGAAAGTCCTTGAGAGTGGAAATAAAAATGCTGGCGTCGGTCCATATTTAATTTTTTTTCTTTTTCATTTTTTTCTTCCTCGACCGCCCAGTTCAGTTCTTGACAGGGGTAATTTTAATTCACTTTATTAAGGATATCCAGAGAAATGCTGACGCCAGACTACAAGTCTGGGTCAAAATTCCTCTGCTGGCGGTTTGTGTTCGATGTTTCTCCTTTGGGTGCACGCATTATAAAATGTACGTTCGTTGCTTTATGAACAGCTAGCTGCATGTAATCGGGAGTTATGGCGGCGCCTATAGGACGACATGGCAATTCATACTCATAGTCGTAGAGAAGTGAAAAGGTCAAGGTTAGTGTGTATTGGCAACGAAACCGCACCACAGAGAAACGAAGATTCGTTCGATTGAAGGACATAATATCCTTTTGTTGTTGGCAAATGGCCCCATTAAAGGTGGGGCAAATAAAATGGCATCATTTGAATTTGCTGGCTTTTTTTTTTAAACTGAAAAAGGGCCGTTCTTCTACGAACATTTTACTTGAAGGTGTCAAGTTGATGACATTGAATTGGCAAATGATATCGGTCAAGTGACCGACTCTGCAAGAGATGCACACAAAGTTTATTGTGGAAAATTGGTTACACAAAATCTCTTTGGTTGTCCAATCTGAGTGTGTGTCCAACAATACAACATTTCTGGATTCTCCTTGCACGAGGAATGCAAACTCTTTTTATTCACATAACCACTTAAGTGGAAATGATCTCGGCGCTCATTACGAAGAGAAACTAATTATCTTCTTCTAGAAAATACTTTAATTGACAGTCAGCATGCAGAAACTGGTGAGCGGTTTACACTTTGTGAGGGAACACCAGCAGGACTGTCACGAAAATTTGACACGACAAACGTCGATATGAGTGAAGTTTTGCAGCCATCTAGGGCCACAGCATTGATTTTTGGCCACTGCCCACTTCTTGCGACATTTCTAGTGCACCAAGTTTGAAAATATACAGAATGACAATTATTCCGCGTTCTGCAGGCGCCTATCCCTCAAATTTGAAGAGGATGCTTTTCAAACAGCTTTCCTCATAAAGGCTTGTTTCTTAAATTCCCATCTGGTGTTCTTGCAATGGGCCCGCTTGTTGGAATTCAATATTTTAACAAATCTCCCTTTTCGGGGTTTCAGGAGTCGGATTCTATGGTTTCCAGAAGGATCAAGTTACTGGATCCAGATTCGAAGCGGTTTTGCATAATAAACACCTCCAAGGATTTTCGTTATATTTAACGGGGTGGTTTTAATTTTATAACAAAAAATAAACACTGCCTTTCTAAGGTTTCCAGGAAATAAATTGTGTCAGAGAAATTCACATAAACTTTTATTTATTTAGTATAAAAATTTCGATGTGCTCGAGTTCTTTCCGAAAAAACGCCTGTAGATTCACACATTTCTAAGTCTGCATGAAACAATCTTTCAATCTTGTAATCGTTTTGAATCCTTATTTATTTTTATTTCTTATTTTGAAGTTCTTGTTATTGTTGGAAATACAAGTAAACCGCCATAGACCTTTTACGTGATCTGGGTTATTGTATTCTATTCTCTTAGGAGAACCTTTTGCGTAAGAGTCGCCTCTCACTTGGCTACTTTTTTTATTACTTGGGTTCATCTTAGATGCCCGTTCTCTGTTGAATTGGAAAATATTCTCAACTTGATTTAATTTGTATAAGGAACTGATTTACAATTTTCCGGTTACTCCTTTTATTTTGGATTTCAAGATCTGGGATCAACACGTCGATCTGGTTTACTTGAAACAACGGCCTTACATTTTTGAACGTATGTTCGGATTGTTGTCTTGCTGAAATGTCCATTTGAGATGCAACTGATCCTCAGCGTGTGACAGCATTATATTTTCCAAATTGTCCCTATACACAAAACAATCCATTGTACCGTCTATTTTAAGAATCGGTCCAAGTCCACGCCCAGAAAAATATCCCCACGTTATTATATTTCCGTCTCCGTATTTTGCAGTGGTTTTTGTGTTACGTGGATACAGCGGGTTTTCGAACGCGATGAAATGATTTAAATCTACCGTCAAAAGCTTGTCTCCAGACCGTTCTCTTCCTCGATAAACTGTTTTATTGACTAAGAGGACTTTTATTTTATATATTTAAACTTTTATTGATCGACAAAAAATCAATTTTATGAAAAAGAATACTTTACCAATAATATTTTTTGTGTTATCTTCTCGGAGATAGCAATTTTTGGTTGCTTTTGTTTTGACCTGCTAAGAGCTCTATTTAGTGTTCATAATTATAATAATAGTGTATGCCCATAATTTTTTTTTCGAAACAATTTTTGACAATTGGATAATACTTCTTGTCAAAATAGGTAAATAATTTTTGAAGGTGATTTATTTTCATTAAACTGAAATAATAAATTAAAGAAAAAAATGTTAAACAAAATATTTTTAAAACTTTTTGCACTTTTAGTGTCAAAAGAATGTACAACTTGTCGCACATACCTTTTAAGGACAACCGTTACATATTTTTTCATAATTGATTCATTTTCAGTAACCAGTGTATTTTTATCGATTTCAAACGCATCCAAAGTTGCATCTTTAAAATTATTTAAGAATATATTATTATTATTATTATAATTTTATTAATATATAATTAATTACAATATTAATTCTTATTTCTATAGCACTAGCTACCAGGGCTTTCGGCTAGTTTTATATAAACAAAAATTTATAGATTTGTAGAAAAAATAGAGAAAGATAAAATTACTAGATGCCGTCAAAAATTCTTAGAGCTGAAACTATTTTATACACATTTCTAATATTCGGTTCTGAAGGAACTTTTAAAAGATCAAATAAATGCTCTCTTCCACACAGTTGTCTCACGGTTGAGTTAATTTGTTGGCATTCGAGTGTAAGGTGTTTAATTGTCAAGCATGTGTTTATCCGACAGAAGTTGCAGAACGGTTGTTGACTTTTCGTTATAATGTGCCTGTGGGTTATATTTGTGTGTCCCAACCGAAGCCTTACAAAGATCTTCAGCATTTTTGGTGGGATGTTCGCTGGATATAGTGCTGCTTCCGCTGTAGGGTTGATGGATGCGTAGTGGTGGGTGTAATTCTTCCATTTAACTGTCCTTTTTGTCTGAAAATCCTGGGAAACCCTCCTTTTAAGATCTTGCTTATTAAAGACGTAAAATTGAATGATTGGGTCATTTAGTGCATTTTTTGCAGTCGTATCTGCTGTTTCATTCCCCTTGATACCGGCATGTCCCGGAATCCAAATGAGTAAAAGCGTTTTTTTGTGTGCAATCAATTTATCCCTGATGTTTTCAATTATCGCTGATTTGTTGTTTATATTACGAAGTGCTGTGATGGTGGATAGGCTATCTGTGAAGATAACCGTCTTCTTATTTTTTGCTATCGAGATAGCTTGTGATATCGCAAAAGCTTCAGCGGAGAATATGGAGGAGAAGTCAGGCAATAAACCTTTGGAGACGGTAGCACCGTTTTCGTTAACTACTGCAAAAGATGTCCTGTGTTCTGTTTTTGAGCCGTCAGTAAAGAGAAAACTCCAATTGAGCGCTTTGTATTTGACAGCAATTTCGCTGAACATTCCTCTATATAACTCATTGTTGGTAGTCTTTTTGAGATAATTTTGTAGGTCCGAGTTAATGGAATCTTTAGACAAATTCCAGGGTGGATAGAGCGTTCCTCTTTTTGATTGCACAGATATTGGAATATTTACTGATTTTGCGTAAAATATCGTTTTTGAAAGAGTTGATGGATACTTTTTGTGTTTTTTGGAACGTAACATTTTGGTGACCGCCTTATGAATCGGCGTTTTCCGGGGAGAGTTTACTTTTTGTATGATAAGTGCACTGAGGTATTCAATTCGTTCTGGGATTCAGGGTAGTCCAGATTCGGTTAGGATATTTGCTATGGGTGTTGTCCTGAATGCCCTTAGACTGGTACGGATTGCAGCATGGTAGGGAGATGAGATCAACTGGAGGCAAGTCCATAGTCAATTTTGGAGAGAATAACGGATCGTATAACATTGATAAGAGACTTAATATTGCAATGGCTATTTTTGGAGGTAAGATATTTTATCATATTTACCCTGGTAGAAAGGCATTTTTTTATGTAAAGACAATGATTTTTAAAGTTTAATTTACAATCAAAGATTATTCCAAGTGTTCTTAAGTAATTTACATTTTCAATGAAGGTATTATTAACATGAATTGTTACTGATTTAGGGCAACTGTATTTTTTACATATATGTAAAACGTTACTTTTTTCGAGGGATATAATGGACCCAGAACGGGTTCCCCACTTTATTAAATCTTTGAGGATATTTGAAAAATCAGTTGCTGATAAGTTTAAATTTTTGATTTTGGAGAATATAATAAGATCATCTGCATACAATGAATATTCAATTCGTTTATATTTATCTACAATGTGGCATAGTTGGTTAAACGCAATAATAAAGAGTACTACTGATAGGGGCGATCCTTGGGGGATACCATTCTTGAGACTATATATTTTTGAGTACAAATTGTTAAGTTTAACCCGAAATTTTCTACTAGAGAGGAATGCCTTTATGTATTGAAAGATCTTTGGTCCAATTTTCCATTCAAGCAGTTGTTCTAAAACAATATGAATGCCGATTCTGTCAAAAGCTCTTTCGAAATCGATGGCTAAAATGGATACATGATTTTTCTGAGATGTAGCTGAGGAGATAAATTAAGAATATAACCCTCGCAAAAAGCCTAAAATTTAAATTTGACCTTGTCATTCTGGGGGAATGTGCTTTTCAGTACCGAAAGCAAATTTGAGATTTTTGGCTAAAAAAAACCGCTAAAAATGTGGCGAACGAAAAAGAATATGAACAACAAAATCTAAACTCCACAACAAAGCACGCAAGTGGTTCGGAAATCGTCTGGGGATCTATGCCGTACGATGAAAAAAGAAGTTTATCTTCAAATTTTGAGATACAATTCGCCATGTAGTGTTGCGAAAATGGGGTTAAGTGGTTTTATGGGTATTCCAACAAGACAACAAATCCAAGCACAAATTGGTCTAGGAATGGTTGCTTTATAGTTCGCCTAAGAAACTGGACTACCCTTCGCAATCCGCAGATCTAAATCCCATTGAACATTTGTAGGAGCATCTCAATAAATAGATCCGAAAGAGGTAAAAGTCATTTAAGTCAATTTAAGTTGAGAGTGCCCAAAAAATCGTTGCTGAATTGACAAGGAACCTCTTGTTGGTTTGGTTGGTTGGGTTGGTTGGGTCTTCACTCCGGCCTCTGTTTTCTGTAAAGTGAAGATTTTGGTTCGAGTGTTGCGGTTGTAGTTAAAAAGGATGCGTGATGTCAGAGGAATTTTTAAGGACTGTCCGGATTTGTATGGTCGGGAAATCTTTTTTTTCGTTTTGCGAACTTCATGATTTCACCGATCCAAATTTCTTTGAGGTGCGCAAAATCCGGTAAAAATGTTCACCACAGTATATTGTATCGTATTCTCGCAGTTGCTGGGCAGCTTTCGCATGTTGAGATTTCTTCTCGTCCGAGTCTATCTAAGTGGAGGTTAAGGTAGATGTGCCCTGTTACCTATCCCATCATTAGCCTTAGATTCCGTTTGCTGGAGTTAAGAGCTCGTTTCGCTACTTTGTAAGTCAGTTTTCCTGTTATCGATTTTGCTGTTCTGTACGTTGTTAGGTTATCTCAGTAATTTTTGAATTCCCGCGTTGCCCAGTCGTTAAAAGCTCTTTTAATAGCTGTCAGCGAGACGCCTATTTCCTTTACAGGGTTTTGGTGGCTATTTCCTGCTCCTTTCCTAGCCACTTCGTCAGCTTTTTCGTTTCCCGTTATAACTTCTTGTCCCGGCACCCGAATTAGACTGACGTCGTTCACTGTTGCTGGATTGTAGAGTTTGCGTTTTCACTTTCTTATCAGTGTCGATACTGATAGAGGGTTTGTAATAGCTTTGACAGCTGCAATACTATCGGAGCAGATGAGTATTTGCTTCTCCCCTTCGGTGAGCTTTTCTACTCCAGTTAGTATTGCGAAAACTTCTGCTTGAAACACCGTGACGAATAGTTCGAGATGTTTTGAGATTTCTATCGGTTAGTTCGAGCAGTAGATTCCTGCCCCTGATTCAGACTATATGTAAGAACCGACCTTATAAATTGTCATAAATCCGGTTTCTCATGGCGAGTTTCCGTTCGTCCAAACACGACAAGAGAACCCGGAGTTAGAAACATAGTGTAGTAAATGCCAAGATGCATAGATGCTGTCCGAGAGGCGAAAGCAAACCAGACGAAGTATGTACTAGTTTTAGCCTTTTTGTTTTAATTAAAAATTAAAATTAAAAATATGTTTTTATTGTATTTAAGTATATATAAAATGTAAATTTATTGGAAAAAACGCCTCAATAAGATATATTAGCATTTTACATGAAAATTGAATACACTTGTTTTAATAAAGTTTCAAATATGCAGTTCATAGTTGTACTTTTTTTTGTCGTTCACAGTATTTAATAAAATTTGGCAAAAACTATTAACATGAATAAATTGATTTAGTGACCGACTTAACGTTCGTATTTGGTTTCGGCCAGATTCGGCCAAAAAATTGGTTTAGGCCACAGTTTCGGTTTCGGCAAAAAATCGGCCGAAAATCAGTCTCTCATGAGGCATACAGTAATTTGGCCTATTGTGATACCGCGAGGGTTATGTGGACTAACGTATCTACCTATACATAAGTGAGTATTGAGTGAGCATTGAGAGCTTTTCCTCCCGGACAGTGAAGAAGGAGAAGGTGGAGAGAACTAGTTTACTTCTCAAATGAACTCAGTGAGGTCTTTTGGGTTTGCTTTAGCAAGTTGGGGTAAGGCTGTGAAGAAATGGGAACATAGCTCTCTATGTCTTGAAATTGCTATGACCGAACATTCATTGAGGAGATTTAGTAGCTTTCTGGTTCTCTGTTTGTTAAGGAGGTTCCAGGTTTGTCTGGTGATGTTACAAGATGGTTGATGTATTTATTTTTTATGCTTTGTTTGAGCGCAGCTAATGGTATGTCAATATATTGTGAGGTACATCTGTGGGGGTTCATGGCTCCTACACAGTCAAGCTCATCTGCTCTGCAGTTTCCGTGAATTTCCCTATGTCCTGAAACCCCATAAAGGTGAACCTTAAAAAAGTTCACTGCCTCCTTAAGGGATACGCGGCGTTTCTTAATAAGCTTAAGTGTAGATTTTATGGCAGTTTGGCTATCGAAGTGAATATTTCCAGAAACGTTACTATACAACAGCGATTTCGTGGTTATGGTTAAACATGGAAGGAGAGTTCTAGACTAAGATTACTCAAAAAGATAAACTTCCACTTTTTTTCGTTCGACCTCTGACCCATCGGTTGTTATCGTGATGGAAGGGAAATCTACTCCAAAGATAGAGGACTTATCAAAACTCTGGTGGTGTGTTGGTAAGACTCAAGATTGCATTGGGTCTTACTAATACAAACTTTGTTGGTTGACTAGCACGGTTAACTTTTTATTTTCTCGTGCTTATATGGCTAGGTAAGGGCTTGCGTCACGTGTCAGGTGACTTCGGACGAGATAACTCTCTGTATGTGTAAAAATATACTTAATTTATATAATAGCAATTAAAATACATAATCAATTTCAACTTGTCTAAAAAAGGTTCGGTTTCGGTCGAAACTTAGATCGAAGCCGAATGTTCGGTTACGGTTTCGGTTTCGGCTGAAAATCATGTTTCGGTCAGACACTAAATTGGTTATATTATAAATTTTTGGTCAACAAAAAACTTGAGGATATTTCAGTTGCTTATTTTTGGCCAACACTGTATGTACGAAGTGAGAATTTTGAATTGTCACCTTTTTTTTTGTTTACTGAACAAACTTCTTTGATGAATTCAAATAAAGAAACATAAAATTAATGACCGTACTAAATTAGTAGCAAATAATGCAGACCTTAGTGAATGAGGCTATAACGAACTAGCCAATATTCAACTTTACATCTTTCGAAATAGCCAATAACTATTAAACAAAAAGATACAATGCGAAGCCACTCCTCCATTATGCAAATCTATTTAAAGCTAGACTCTGTTTACCAATTTTTTTTCCAATCACTCGCTTCATTAAAAAAAATAAATTTGTGCAATGGTTTCGCATTTAACACAGAACGTGCACAATTTCGAAAATAGAAATTCGTTACGCAATTTGCGAATTTGAGTCTAAAGTTGATTCATTTCCACTAGCCGCCTGCCACCGCAGCATATTTATGGACATGCTGTACCGAAAGCATATTCAAGTTTGCACCCATACGGGCAAGGCTGAATAAATTTTCCACCCATCCCATGCTTATGCATATTTCCCAATGAATGGCTGGACCCACATGACTCGTTTAACATTCGTCAACTCTTTGTAAAGGGTTACTCGGCCACCAAGCGCAAATGGCTTGAATTGTTTCAAATCGTTTGGGGCAAGCTAGCTCCTATGAACTTCCACAATATCGATTTAGTTTTGGGCCGCCTGCCCGATTTCGAAGGGTTGGTTGAGCACTGCAATCTGCATGAGTCATTGTAATGCTCGAGATAAGCGAGACGAATTTATTCGTATCACTAAATCACTTGGGCAATAAATGGTCGACAATCGATTGCAATGAAATTGATTTGTTGAAGATTCGTCTTTGTCACTGTTTTTGGCAAGCGATATGCTTGAGGGGCCAGCATCTTTGAACTGCTCAAGGAGGTGGATTTAAGTTTTTTTTTTTTTTTTTTGTGACTCAATGGGGTTGCAATTGAGTGGTACATCTGTATGGGAAATGACAGAGGCAAACCAGTTATCTGGAAATGATGCCCTGCTCTCATGTGCAGGCCATAATTCAAACGATTCAGCAGACATTAAGTCAAAGTATTTTTTATAAGAATATTCGCGTGTGCTACAGTGAGTGGAGATAACCCAGGGACAGGACTGTCTGACTATTGATTGCGTCTGATATATCATCTTCCAATCTGGAGAATTGGTTTTGCAGCAATTGAGGAGACACCGGTTTTGGTCACTTTGACAGCGGATTTTCTGAGGTACAAAATGGTCCTGATATTCAATTTTTTCAAATGTTTATATCGACCTCATCAAACTATGACCTCTTGGACTTTTTCAACGCATTTTCAATCGTTTTAATGAAAGAGGAATTTGGGCAATGAATTCAGGCCCGAAACTTTAACTTGTACTAATAGACTCACAGGAAACCGAAAAAAAAATTCTTACGCGGTCAAATCAAACTCATCTTGTCGGCTTATGCGAATCGCTCAAAATAAGGCAATAAGCGTCCCGGTAATAAAAGTCCACTGTTCAACCGTCTTATTGAGACCATATGTCCTTCGTCCCGATTCATCAAATTTCGGCATTAAAAACTCGGAGATCATGGTTCAGTTTTCTTACTAGTCATAGTAATCTTGTAACCATGGCGTCTTAAAAAAAAATGCAAGCTAACACCACCGGTCGATGCTGATGGCTTATCTGGGACATCTTGATCCACAGCGGCGATATTTTCTTGGGAAAAAGTCCAGCGAGGTCTTTTTTGTTCTTTAATTTTTTAATGAGCTCGCTCTTCAAGAGGATATGAATACTCTTATAATGCGTGAAGCACAGAGCGAGCGGAAGAATTAGGAGAAGAATAAAAGATTATGTAGTCGTTTGAGAAACTCAGATGTATTTGGTTTCAATTCAATTCCATGGGTGGAGCCCGAAACGGACGGGAGGATTTTTATATTCACCTATTAGCTCTCGCCTTATTCGCAGGATTTTATTCGAAACTACTTTGATATAATAACTTTGAATGTTTAAAAGATTTAGTTAAACACCCCGCTGTCAGTGTTATACCTTCACAGTAGAGCCATCTACACACAATCTGCACAAATCACTATTTTGAAAACACGAACAAGGAACTAAGACGATACAACAACCACTACAATAACGCTACCCATTAGTCAGACTACTATCGCTGCTCGACCAATCCAGTGAAAGTGCCATTAACTTTATTCCGATGACAAATGGGAACTAGACCTGATTCGAAAAACTAGACCACACTAGGAAAAGCACCTGCGGCCTATTAATTTTATTAATTGAAAGGCAGGCACTCAACCAACTTCGCCTGTGTTGTACTTCCAATTTTTAAGGCAAGTCGAGAAATATACGCGACTAGGGGTATTTTGTGGACATTTCCTTAAAAAAATTCGAAATAAAACTGACAGTTTCCGTCATTGCAAGAGTTATATGACGAAACATTTTGGGCAAACTTATGGTGGACAAAAGGAGGCCAATAAGAAGTGCATAGAAAGTTGATTCAAAAATATATTCTCCAGCTGCTGGTACAGACTAGGAACAATGTCAAAAACATCTTCGAAATAGTGTCTCAGAAAGACAAATGCTGAGGCGATTCGTTCACCAAAGTTGGCGCAAGCTCAAGTCCAGCTTCTTGAGGAGAACGACACAATTTTCAACAGCTAAATTGTGAAGGACTTAAAGAAAAGACAGTTTCGATGTCTTAACCTAACAGGAGCTTAGATTTCGTCGAGGTCCCAGAAATAACAGTTTAATAAGATCAGAAGACGGTACAAATAGTTTAAAGCGGTTGGGCTTAACGTGATATTCTCTGTTAACCTTGTGGGACATTCCCTCCAGTTACCTCATATTTTTCATCCCAAAATCAAAGCTGATCCAATGGCATCAAACACACAGTAGTGAAGCAACTAGAAATGACAACTTCCATCTTGAAATGGCGGGTAAACTATCTTCTTGGTCTGAAAGACTCTTCGTAATCTATAAGGAAGGCTCTAGAAGGCACTTCTAGGTTTGGTGTTTACATATGATTAATAATATTGGATAATCTAAAAATAGTAAGAAAACGAATTGATGGCAGCTGAGATGAAGATGATTTACATGACACCAGGAGTAACTATGTGATCTGATAGACCTCAAGTATTTGAGGAAGGTTTCGCATGAAGCAGGTAGGTAGGTTAAAGTGGTGGTTCAGTTTCGTTTCAATGCCACAGTTCTGTTACCTTATTTATGACGTGTATTTGAGATATCTCTAAATCCAGGCTGAGGTATTTAAGAAGGACATTCGTTGCATAATGTCCTTAGCAGAAATCTCATCAATGGAATTGTGAATTGTGTGGGATGCCTAGCTTAACGACATGATCTCCAATCGGCCAGTGTTCTGTGCAGACCTCCACTAGTCTAGCAGTATCATGAAGGGTCCGCCGAAGGAGATCTTTTGTTTTTGATTGTTTGTATTCAGGCCGTATTTCCACAGTTCGTCAGACTGGGCCATCTTAGGTTTGCTGTTCAAGGAAGTTTGAGGATATAATAGCCTTAACTGCATGTTGTGAGACGAGAACCTCCCCAACAGGCGAGCGCTGAAGAACAGATCCCTGCGTAGCAAGTTCATCGCCCCTCTCATTACCTGGGATGTCATTGTTATCGGGAACCCATATTAGGGAAATGAGCTGACTTTCCAACGACGCTATTTCAGCTCGGAATTCCTGTACTAATTTTGAATGTGAAGTAAAAGATGCAATAGCTTTGATAGCTGCTTGGCTATCAACGCAATGATTTGGCAGGATATTTGGATGTATTTTGATTTGACGACATGCTTCCTGGATTGCGAAAAATTCTTACAGATGTTCAGAGATTCTGAGAGCCGTCAGTGTTGATTGTCCAGTTAAAATCCTTGCATATCTGCCCACTATACCATTCCATTCTTTCTGGGATAAGAATGTCAAAGTTATTTGAAGGATAAATTCTCGGGACCATAAAGTCCGTTGGTGATGATACCAAATCTCTTGTTATGAGAACAAGTACAGTGCTATGACCATATGGTTTTGAAGTCCAGCAACCAGACTCTTTGAGCCTGATGGCGCTGTGTGCTGTAGTGCTTTTTATTAGTAGGACATCTGAGCATCTGATGGAGTCGATCGCAGAGCGCCTGTGGTACTTATGCATACTGTTCTCTGTACCTTGTACTTGTACTAGTGATCCGTATGTTAGAATCGGGCGAACCACTGGCGTGTACATTCGTAGGATCAACTTTGATTGGAGACCCATTTTTTGCCAAAGGCTCTACTGCAGGTGTAAAGCCTTTTTAACTCGCTGATCAACGTTTAGCTTCCAGCATGAAGCAACCCACCAATGGATTCCGTCTAAAGTTTTTTGTTTTTTTTTGTATGCGAAGTTGTTAACAAATAATAAACGCATATAAATTGTTTAATCTGGTTATTCTTTTTTTGCAACCGTTTAGTCCGATAGTTTAAGACGTGAAGTACCGGGTCTGTTTTGTGATAAGAGCTTTGTTTTTTTTTGTAATTTTCTGTGTGAATTTATTAAAGTTAAGTAGTTAGAATACAAAAATTTGCAAAAATTTGGACTAAAGAAAAAATACAATAATAATAATTCCCCCTTAATAAGGCGCAATAGGTAGTTTCCATAAAATATTGCGATATTTTGCGATGCTGGAAGATATCTCAGAATAAATCTTTAAAAAACACTGAGAATATAATTTCGCCTGAATAAATATTTTCCATTGATTTTTATTATTTATTATATTATTAAATTACTTATTTATTTTTGTATTTATTATTTTTTTTTAAGAAATAAGCTTACTGAATTCATAACGAGCTGTTCATCTAAAGATTCAAGAGAAAAAAATATTTTTTTATCAGAAAAAGTTAAAAAAACGTAACACAAGAAAATTTTAACAAAGTTTGCATCTGAATATAAAGTTCGATGGTAAGCTTCCTCAAGACACTACCAAACTTTTAGAAATAATAACAAAACATGGCTGGAGCTTGAAATTTCATTACCTAGGCGAGCCCATGAGGTTGTTGGACGGTCACAAACTGACTTTGTCGAACTAAGTGAAAGATCAATAAAGCGAAAGACTGAACATTAACGTCCTGAGTTTGAAATGAAACTTCGGGAACAGG
This sequence comes from Orthonevra nobilis, assembly GCA_963555765.1. Lineage (NCBI taxonomy): Eukaryota > Metazoa > Arthropoda > Insecta > Diptera > Syrphidae > Orthonevra > Orthonevra nobilis. The sequence continues at coordinate 117,146,639 of OY743224.1, forward strand.
GAACTAGATTCTTCAACTGTTATTAAGAACATTGCCTTTTATACTCCAACACGCGCAGAAAAGTATAAAAAGGCTTATGAAAAATTGGATATAGATATTGGTCCACATACCGCAGATGAAGCTCTGTCACTACTTGTTGATGCCAAATTAACAAAGTTTCAATATAATGTTATAAGAGACGCGACCAAAAACACTCTAACTCGTCGCATATAACGAACATAGACCAAGATTTGATAAATCACTTCCGAGAAGTTTTAAAAACAATATCAAGTGGCTTTAAAGAGTAGAAACAAGTTTGTGCACCTTTATCTGTGGTACAATATGTCAACAACAGTGAAAAAAAATTTAGTCAGAAGCTATTCTTCTTAATGGACAGCTAAGAGAAGAAGCGCAAGAAGTCCGAAATAAGTATAAAAAGCGTTTTCGAGAAAGTTCTCAAGAAAATTTGCAAGGAAACAAATAATGGAAGGTGTTTTCCATAATCTTTTATTTTTTTCTGATCCAAACATTAGTAAAATAAGAAAACCTACCACAAAAAAATCGTAAATCGTATCCCTCTCGAGTGTCGCAGATCTTGAAGGAAGCAGAAGTCGAAGAAAGAGAGTTTGAAGTATTTACGAAAGAAGGAGTTCAATTACTTACAGATTATTTTGTCATTGCATTTTTAGCGACTAATTTTTGCATAATACAATTACAATTACAATTACAATTTTGTTTAAATTATCTAATTTTTATACAATCTTAAAGTTTATTTTACTTTACTTACTGTCAATGAATCCGATAGACGGCTTATCATGGACACACTATCAATTAAATCCACGATGGTAAAACTTTGCCGCCTATCTCTCAGGGAGATAGCGGTCAGATGTAGCCTTATCCTATGCTGGGTCCCTGGGCATAGAGGTATTCCAGGCAATGAAAGAGCCGACGAGCTAACTTAAATAGGGATGAGCTTGCCACTGGTAATAAATCAGGTGACCCCTTACCCCGTAATTCAAGCAATAAACACTATGCTAAATACAGATGCCATCAATATCACCAATCGAAAAGGGGTGGAACTAGACACCTGCAGGACTTCGAGGCAAATTTGGCCACTCATTAATCGAAAAAAGACAAGTTCACTCCTCACTTTATCATAAGCTCACACGCATTAAGAATGGGAGCCCCCCATATCGACTTTTGCAGGAGCTGCAAGAACGAGGAAGAAGTAGGCATCCGTCCCGTCCTTGCAAAAGCTAGGAAAAGCACGCTAGGAAGCTACTCATTCGGCAACCTAGAAGATATGTCAGATATAAAGATTCAGAGCATAGCATAATTCATTAAGAAAAAAAATTGGTTATAACCAGTAATTAAGTGGACAATCTCTACAGAGACCACTGTGATACCAATCAGGTATTTATAAGATATCAGTTAGTCCCCCGACCAATGAGGAATCGGTATATAAATCACCGGTAAGTGATAACACAATGGATCCAAACAGGATTTAAGTGGGTCACCACTTTTTCAAATGTGACAATCACACCTACCTAAATTTTATTTAAAAAAAATAAAAATTTAAATAATAAAATTCAAAAAAATTTTTGGCTAAATCAACAAAAAAAAAATTTATTGTTTCAATAACAATAATCAAATATAAAACGCTTGAAATAATTTTGACAATGTTCTTGGGAAAATTTGACTTTGTGCGTCGAGCCCATCTTAGAGGAAAAAAAAGAAGACTAAGTCAAACATCGTCACCGGTTTTAACATCCGCCTCAGCCTTCAGTTTCTGATTCAGTGGATAAAGTTTTGTCGTATCATGGATTGGACGATACTCTATATATTCTGATTCTTATTGGGTTCAATTCCGGATAGAATAACCTACTCGCTCTGTTGATCTTTATTATAAAGTTCAATCTTCAGCAGGGTTGGATGGCTGGATACCGGGTTTTTGTAATTCATATATTATGAAGAGTTCTTAAATTATTAGAAGGGATCCTATTCAAAAAGGCTCTAATTCCTTCTGTACTTGTATGTAAGTGTACGAACAAAAGATTCATCTTTTCCAATGGAATTTTTATAATACTTTTCGTTCACAAGACAACAAGGACATCAAAACGTTTAGCAATGTATGTAAAAGTTTTGAACCAGACCGATGGCAATAACTTCCAAATGGGAACTTAACAATAACGATTCGGTTAATAGGTTGGCGTTGCCTCAATAAACTTCTCAGAGTATTTGCACATCATGCAAATAATGACAAAGAAATGCTTTTCGTTTTTAGGGTTATGGCAATAAAGAAAGGAAGAAGAGGACTAGGTTAACGAAGAACTTAGACCGCCTCACAAATGGAGGGCGAAAATACTTTGTTCACTTCATGTTCTGAATATTAATTTGAGAATTTGTTTTTTTAAGAGAGAGGAATCTGTAGCATGAAAATAATATAAAATCGTATGTCCTTGTAAATTGTTATGAAAAACGCGTTTCATTTCTCGTAAAGAGGCAAACATCAATTGAAGGTATTAAATTCTTTGAATAATTATCAACACTTGACTGGAGCTCTTTGTTTTACTGCCTACGGGGGCGCTGTGGGTTATTACTAAATATAAAGCATACCCTCACCATCAACTTAGTTGATGCTCCTTGCTATGAGAAAACCTTTGCCCTTGTGTCTGAAGACGTGGTTCCTCTAGACATCATAGTGGATCCAGCATCAAGTTATGAGGGTCAACGCAATTCTACTTTTTCCCGAGACACGTCCAAATAATTGCTGCCATTGCCGTGTTTTTTAATATTTCTTCGTGAAATTTTTTTACGATATTATTCAAATGCCATTATTTGCTTTTGGTGAAAATAGAGAAATTTTACTGTATCGTCACAAAAAAACTCCCAAAGCATACATATTTCATACGAATTTACGGTACTCCCCCTTTAATCAAAATCATCCAAAATTGGTATAAAAAAATAAAAATTAAAATCGGAAAGTCCCTTCAGGGGTGCCTAAAGGGAGTCATTTTGGACCATTCCTATTCCTCTTACTTAAAAATTAACAATTAAAAACTTTTAGGCAAAACAAATCATTTTCTGCTTCAAATTGACAAATACAAGAGTTTAACTTATATTTTGATGAAAAGGTTAAACACTTACGATGATTTCATATCTGCCACTAAAATGGAAAGAGCTCATAAGCTTCTGTTTTATTAGGAAAAATAACGCGTTGATCAAAGAGGCCCTCATGAATCAAAAATGCATGGTTTACTTCATTCTGTGTTAAAGTTTGGACGTCAGGCTTAGATTCATTTGATGTTACAAGTACTGTTTGTCCAGAAGTAGCGTGCTTAAAAAGTGTTAGACATATTAACACGCTTTGAGGTCCACTATTATTTTAAGAATTACGTACGTCTTTTTCTGTGGATTTATTGTAAATACCTTCAAATAAAAAAATTACAAAACTTGGGTATTTTAAATAAAATTTTTACCTTTTGCAGTTAAAAAATCCACCTCGTTCTTGCATCAATTTAAGCCTCATTCTAGGCTTTCAATTCATCAATTACATGATGCTCTTCAATGTTTTGATCTCAATGTAACTCGCAAGATCTCTTTAAATTTGCCTTTCAACTTTGGACAGTGTTTTCGAAACTTTCTGTCAAGTTCGCACCCAAAAAAGAGATCTATGGAGTTCAGGGTAGGCATTTCATAATTTATACCATCACTGTGAATCCTTAAAGTCCATTCATCATCTTATTCATGATTTCGTATAAACGCCATGCATAATTGATTGATGGGAGTGTCCTTACATCATCAAGATGACAACATTTAACCTTGTTTTTTTTTGTCCAAAAACTGCGAAGTGCGGCTCTTTCGTATAAAAGACTTTTTACAAGTCGGATGATATCCAATCTAACCGCATGAATTTATTTTAAGGTCGTTAGTTGCTTTATGACCGTGCAAGCCTGCGTTTATTATCGTTTTCATCATATAATCAAATAAATGATATAGAACTCATGATGCAAAATCTCTGAGTCAGTTGATTATCTAGGCACATCACTGGGATAAAATCAAATGATGGCAGGTGAAAGAAAGATCGCAGCACTCGAAAATAATGTTCTCTCAGAAAATCAAACGAAATAAAGACGCTCACGCTGATAATTTACTTTTTCCAATCACAGATAAAATTCGCTCAACGATAATCAATCCTTCGGAGTCCGACCGGCAGGTACTATCAAAATCTGCAAACGAAAACTAACTGAGATTGACCCCTTTAAGGCTGAACTGCCACTAATTATCAGAAAGATCAAGATCCCTAGCTGTACCCTACCTTAGCTTGGAAGTACGACTAGAGACCTCTCGACTGAGGCCACGTACCTGGCTATCTTATAGAAAGATTACAGAGGCTATAGAACGGAATCAATACTTTTTGGGGAAATCACCGGATCAGAGTCTTTCATTTGAAGAAGCAATTTTTCTTCCCAGAAGACTCCTATTCGATCAAGTTATATTCAAATGTAGATGTACTACTGTGTCCAAAAAATAAGGTGACATATGAATTTAAACTGCGCGCGTCGAAGGATTTGGAATTTTTTCTTTTTTTAGGTTGGTAGTACTGTCAGTGATATCTATGTGAAATTTCATGTCAAAATAATTCATAGTGTTTGAGATACGCGTCGTTTTGTGAGCTGCTAAAAGTGAGTTTTTCGTTTTTTGCGATGTCGAAATTTATTGAGCAAAGAATTTGCATTAAATTTTGTTTGCGGAATCAATTTTCTGCTGCGGATACGTTGAGGATGGTGCAGAAAGCCTTTGATGATGAGGCTATGTCTAAAAAAAATGAAGACGAAGAGCGTTCTGGGCGACCATCAACCTCAACCGATGAAGCTCACGTCCAACAAATCAAAGATTTGGTGTTGAAAAACCATCGATTAACGATTAGAGACCTTGCTGATGAAGTTGGCTTATCGAAAGGCTCAGTCAATACCATTTTAAAGGATGCTTTGGGCCTCAAGCGCGTCAAATCTCGACTGGTACCGAAAACATTGAATTTTTTGGAAAAAGAGGCGTCGCGTTGAAGTGTGTGAAACAATGCTTTCCGACTACCAGGATGTCATGAAACGCATTATAACTGGCGATGAGACTTGGATCTATGCTTACGACCCCGAAACAACCGATCTATCGAGCGAATATCGTGCCAAAGGAGAGCCGAGACCAAAAAAACCGCGCCAAAGTCGCTCAAAAATCAAGGTCATGTTGACTGTTTTCTTCGATTATCGTGGTGTTGTGCTTTATGAATTCCTTCCAACCGGCCAAACAGTCAACAAGGAATATTATTTGAACGTTATGCGTCGTTTGCGTAACGCTATCCGCCTAAAAAGGCCGGAATTGTGGAAAGACAATTCTTGGTTTTTACACCACGATAATGCACCATCCCATACCGCACTCGTAATTCGTGATCATTTCGAAAAAAACTCAACCCATATCGTTCCGCAACCACCGTATTCACTGATCTGGCTTCGTGCGACTTCTGGCTATTCAACAAGCTCAAAAGACGATAGAGGAGATTCAAGCCGCAGCTAAGACGGAACTGAAGGCCATCCCGGTAAGTGACTACAACCAGTGTTTCAAAGATTGGAAAATCCGTTGGCATAAGTGCATTGCATCGGGAGGGGATTACTTTGAAGGGGATGAAATTGATTTGGAAGAATAAATAAAGAATTTTCAAAATAAATACAATGTCACCTCATTTTTTGGACACAGTAGTATGTTGTCATCAAGAAAGGACACCCAAATGCGACGTCTGGGTCAGAACGTGGGCATAGACAGCTATAAACTTTGTGGTAGTTAGGGACTTTCAAACGAAGAATACCCGGGGCTAAGAAAGAAATTTTGTAAAGCTCTTTGCATTGATGTTTTCCCAACCCAAATGGAATTTGAAGGTGGCGGCAAATAAAATAGCACCAACATTTTTTTTGTTATCTTGAGATGGAAAGTTCATGGTATGGACAGATCTACTCGCACCCAAACCAATTTTTTTTCAACTTCATTTGTTATAATAATGTATCCTGTTTACACTTTTACACAGAATAAAGATTGTTACAGTCTAATGTAAAATATACAAAGTTTTTAATAAATGTAAAACTAAATAACCATCCACTGAACCACCAAATTGCATTTCAGTAGAAAGTAGGGCAAGCTACTCCACTCTCAATAATAACAATGAGCCTTTTATGCAATTATACATTTAATAAATTCAATAAAAAACATTGTAGTTTTTAAAAAAATTACAAAATGTTCAAATAGACGCCACAGTTGATGAAATTTTTCGAAGAAGAACTGCCCACATTCCTAATTGGACATGTCTTTGCTTCTATATCTATCGTTTGTGGCATAATATTAATGTGCAGTCCGACAGGCCGTCTGCATTCAAAGAAGCGTATAATCACTGCCACCACCGACCGCCGACAAACCAAAGTCATAAAACCAGACGAAGAAATGTGAATGTCCCCCAACGCATTCAATCAATGTGCCCCAACTCAAGCGTAACGAATCGTCTTTGAGGCGGTCAATCTATTTCCCCATTGATAACAACAACCTACTTCGAATTTGAACAGAATTAATACGATAATTACTCGTACCCGTTCGGTGTGTTCCAGAGAATGTGTTTGACACTTCTTTCTGTCACCCTTTGGAATTATAACTAAAACGGGATTTTATGGCTTAAATCAGGGCGCCGTCTTTGGCTATGTCGAGATGCATCCGCGTATAGGTTGAAGCAAACCAAATTTGAATCAAAAAGCTATTGACCCCATTTAAGTCGACTAATTGCCTTCATTTGGAATGGTAATGCTAAGCAGCTGTACACCAAAAGTCGGCTTATTTCGATTGACCCTACTTATCGCTTCTCAAATTAAGACGATTTGATTTCTCGATGAAGTGATCGCAGACTGCACTCAGTCTTAAGACACCAGAAGTCCGAGATCCCAATTATACACATGATTTGTGATCATCTTTTTCATCTTAATTCGCATCTTATGGATGCAAACGTCGGAGTGTGAGATTGTGTAATCATCGGCAAGATAAATACCCAACCGGGTGAGGTGTCTTTTTTATGTTTGATTTTTTTTGAGTCGTTGTTTGTGTTGTTTCAAGCTCTTTCGATGAAAAAAAAAGAAGGAACTTTGCAAATACGAGGGGTTTGGTGAAGTTCAAATAATATTTTCGCATGCGCTGTGAAACTTAGACTCATATTTCTACGCACATCGCAGGAAGGCAAAATTAAGTTTGCATTGTGATGTATTTGCTTTTGCTAAGCCTTTTAGCCGAACACTGTGTTTACCTTCGACATTGAGTCTCAGATAGCAAACATGACTCGCTTGGATATTCTTTTGTTTTGAAAACAAAAACACGTGGAAATGTGAGTCACAATAAATGAAGGAATCAAGGGTGAATGAAAGTGATGTCAGATTGGTTAATAAAACAGCTGCACTTCTATGGAAAGTGACATTTCATGAGAGTTGGAAGGTACAGCGGTGGTCGAGCTTTTCCTAAAAAAAGGAATCAGGCGAACGTTCCTTCGATAAGTCTGCTTCCCAAGATCAGCAAGGTATTCGAGAAAGTAAAAAAGAGATTGGGTTGATCCCATTTCTGAACGGAGCCCGTTGACTTGCAGAGGGTCCTTGACAACTTTGTTTGGAACAGTAGAGTTGTTTGTCGCCCGGGGGTCAATCCCGGACATGTTTGTTGTAACGAGGCGATATTATTATCACTTATTAATATATTTTTCAATTAAGATTTGGCCGTACGAAGCATTCTGGACATTGGTTCGAAATAACCATAGTTTGTGCGATGATTGCAGAGACGAAAAAGGGGCGAATCAATTGTTCCGGAGAGAAGTTGTTGAACAGATAGTGCATCGGCAGCATCCCGACATGATTTAGTTTGAAGGTTAATCAGTTTAATTCGGTCCTGATAGGGTGGCAATTTATAATTGTCAGACCATTGAAGACCGCGAAGTGCGAAACGAATAAACCTACGTTGGACTGCTGCAATTCTAAGGGAATGGGTGTCATAAAAGGGGGACCAAACTTGACTAGCGTACTCAAGAATTGGTCTGACATACGTTATATAAAGGGACTTTGTAACATATGGATTTGAGAATTCTTGCGACCATCTTTTAATAAAGCCCAGGGTAGAATAAGTGAGTTAAAATGTGTTCAATGTTGTTAATCGTAAATATAAAAACAATAGGGCCTAAGTGACTGCCTTGGGGAACACCTGAGGTATCAACGAAAGGATTGGATAGCGACGAGCGGAAAAGGACCCTATATTGCCGACATTGTAGGTATGATTTTATTCAATCAATGAAGGCAGGGGGGAAAATGGGCTCTCATGCAAGTGAGGTTTCAAACTGAGCACATATTCAGTGAATTTTAGAATAACAATCGACAAATAAGATAAAAACATAAACTGTCTTTTTTCATCATATTTTGTGGACTGTTCTTATCACGATTTTTGAATTTTACCAAAACTGAGCTATTGATCGTCACAGAGGCTTCAAACTAGGCACATATTCATCGAATTAGAGAAAAACAAATAGCAGCAAATAAGTTAAAAGAAAAATATTGTCTTTAAAGGGTTCCATTACCAAAGGGTCCAAAGAAACTCTTTTACTAAGCCTTCGCCATCCGTCCGATTGTCACAGAACTGTATCTCCAAAGCCATTATAGTGAGACACTTGCTGAAGGTGTACTGCTGTTTCCTCTTCAACAAAATTAATAAACATGATATAAAGTAAAAAATAAATGCGGGTCACCATACAAAGAAAGTGTGAAAGTGAAATACCAACTCAACTTAGCGCCTAACATTTTTTTTAAAGTATGCAATCATTTCGTTGATCTTAAACAATTTTTTACATTTTACAAATTTCAATAAAAGAAAAAATAAAAATCTTGCAACTTGTGGAACAAATGAATGGATGCAACTTGTTGTTTAGTGTTCTACCCAACTAATTTTTCTCAATCCGAAAGAATTTAATAAAAAAGGCAGTTTTTTATAAATAAATTTTTAAAAAACATATTTCATGTGGTTTTGATATCTCTTTGGGTTGTGATCGTCTCAGCATTACAATAAATCGCTTCGAAAATAGGCTTGCAAAACGAAGCAAAATATAAACATTGAATGACGTTGTGGAGGGTGATTACGCATTTAAAGCACACAAGGATATTCAATGTTTGGACTCATTATTTTATTATTAACTTCCCGATTTTCGAAATTCAAAATTTTTTTACATATCTCCACGTTTCGAGGTCCCAGTAGTCGGATTCCATTATTTTGAGAAAGATGTCCGAGTGTTTCTTTGTGCGGATTTTTTCGTCAAGCATAACTTGAGAACAAATGAAGCTAACGAATACAAATTAGTTTCGTTCGAAGCGTTTCGACAGGATGGTTTAAATTTTTTTGACGAAAAAACTGTCAAAAAGGGACAGTTCCACTTCAATTAAAATCAATTTAGTTCAAATTAAAAAAAATTTATAGTTTTCAGCTACCTTAGCCTTTAAAAAAATATATGTTAGAATATGTACACCGCCGTTCATAAGTTTCCGGACAAATTCATTTAAATTTTTTTTTTGTTCAATTTTAATTACAAAAATTTCATCAATATTATGTTACGTATCAACAATTTTCTCTATTTCTCAAATTTCAAATTTATTTAATTCATGGGGGTACAAGTAAGACTTAGTCTCTTTTCGTACAGTTCTTAATGGATATAATAAAGGAAAATTTCAAAATCAATAATCATATTAAACAAAAAATTACAGAGTTGAGCTAATAAAATAATAAAGTAGATACTCTTAAAAATGTTGAAGAAAAAACAGTAAAAGGATAGGAGAAGGATAAGGAAATAACAAGGAAGTAAGTGAAATCCAAAGATATGTATATTATATAAATTATATTATATTATATAAATTGGCTGGCTCCATTTATTAGTTTAACGGCTCTCGGTAGGGAATTCCAAAGTCTGGTACAGTGGACAAAGAATAGGCGGGCAGGCTGTAAATAATTGGATGGAGGAACAATCAGATTAAGTTTTCTTGGTGATTGTACGAATTGCAGTTTACCGAATACATAAGTTGGTATTCGTGTCCACAGCGGATAATGATCGATTTATTTTGAATCCCAAGTGTGTAACAGTTTCCACAAACTGAAGTCTTGTGGAATTTAGGAAAATTTGTGGGATTTGTTCGGTTTTATATAGTTTTTTCGACATAAGAACTAACTGGCATTTTGTGGGATTTAGAAAATTATTATTGCAATTTGACAAATTCACTATTTTAGATAAGTCCTCATTAAATCTAGAAACAAGATCCTCCACAAGCCCAATAGGTCTCGAGAGATAGACTTGCGCATCGTCTGCATAAAGATGCATCGATACGTCATAGGACACTTTCGGCAAATCATTTAAAAAAAGGCAAAAAAGGAGTGGGCCCAAAATAGATCCTTGTGGAACTCCCATCAATAATTCCTTAGATTGCGAGTACTTATCACCTACCACAACTCTTTAACTCCGGTTACTTATATAATTTATTACCAGCTGTATCGAACTGTCACTCATTCCAAAGTTTTTTACACAAAATTCCGTGAAATACAGTGTCAAAAGCTTTGGAAAAGTCGAGAAGGCACAGAACATTTAAATAATTTAGGTCGTATTTAAGTCTTTTGTCATCAAGGACCTTAATCATAGCCGTAGCACAACTATGTTGTGCTCTAAAACCAGACTGACATGTGGACAACAGGTTATGTTGGTCCAGGTAATTTGATAACTGTCCCGCAAGATTTTTTTCCAAAACCTTGGACAAGCACGGCAAAATACTGATTGGGCGAAAATCAGTGGTCAACAAGGGGTTTGATTTCTTTGGTCCTAGAATAACTTTGGCCAATTTCCAGCAATCAGGGAAGGAAGAGGACGTTATGCTAAAATTAACTAAAGACAAATTAAAATATCCGGAAGTATCATTTTTATGAACCGAATAGGTACACCGTCTTCCCCTAAAGCATTGCACTTAAGGGCACAGATATGCTGGATAATTTCTGCCTCCGACACAACTTCGAAATCAAAACGATTGGGCGGTTCAAAGAAAAGCTGATTATTTGGAATAAATTGGAAACTGCTGATGGAAGAAGGGATAAATGCATTGTTGAGTTCGTTTACATCAAAATTATTGTTTGGATTATCTTTTTTTTCCAATGCCAATAGAACGCAAGTTACTCAACAGTTTTTTGGGTGTCTGATCCGTGCTGAGCTTAGATAAAAAATACCTTTTTTGGCTCGTCGTGTTACAAAAGTTGCGTGGTTTCTTGTGCGACAATAAGTTTCCCAAGCAAGACTATTTTGACTCTTTTTCCATTTTGAGTAAAGTTTTCTGCGGGCTTTTATGGCATGGAGTACTTCGAGTGTGAACCATGGGCATTTATTGTTACGCACCAGTACAGTTTTCAGTGGAACATGATGGTTTAACAGATCTAATAAAAAATTCTGCATAAGGTTAACTTTGCTGTTTATATCACTTTCAATTTCTCGATCCACGTTTCCAAAGCAGAGCTTGGAAAATTATTTCAGAAATGTGAGTCCTATTAGTCTTCTTCATTTTTCATGATTCCGAATGACGTCTACAACACTGACACACGAAAACATGGATAAAATTGAATTACTCGTATATTAAAAAGCGTTGCAAAGAAGATCATAAAATCCGAAGATTTAGTTTGCAAACGCAAAACTGGAGGTCTTTCAAGAAAATGACATAGAGTTAAACAATCTCTCAAAATCGGCCTGTCTACAACTATCATAATCTCCAAAGAATACAGGACTGAATGTAATCCTCTTGGAGCCATCTTTTTACCAGAAAAAAAGAGATCCGATGCTGAAAATTTCACCAGCTTTGGGAGGACTGAAACTATGTATTCTATGAACATAAACGACATAAAGATAATGACGCTTTGATATTCCGAGCATCACAAGTGCATCGTACAAGGTCGTAGAAATAATTTCGAAAATATATTGGATAAGGAGTTGACAAAGGCGGTTTTTCACAATGTTTATATCGAAACAACGATTTATATTTCGCAATCAAAATTCCAAACTCTGGTCACAAATTTACGGATTTCTCATTTCAAAATAACTTTCTTCACTTATTTTTACTAGAATAGTAATAATTTGTAAGTGACGTTTCATTGATAGCTCAGCACAAGTTAAACTTACCCGCATATTATTTCTTAATTCTGGCTGAATGTCCCTAACGAGTTAAAACACTTTATTGGTGAAGTTGAAAAACAACTTCAACAACAAACAACAAATTCAACTTGCAATGTAAAATGAAGACGACGCAGGCCAACAGCGTCTATCCGACCTAGACGAAGTGATGGCTTTGACACAATAAACATCAAAGATGAATGAAATCTACGTATTGTTTGCCCAATCTTAAAGAAAGGAGACCATCTTAGCTGTGCCAATTTTAGAGGTAACAATCTTTTCTACCGTGGCTATAACACCTTTCCCACCGTATTATGTGAATGTTTGAAACCGTTCGTCAACAACCTGAAAGGTACATACCAATGTGGCTTTCGACCCGAAAAGTCCACCATAGATCTCTATCGGCAGATCTTGGAAAAAAACGCACGTACCACCTTGGCCTCAATTTCAAGGTTGTTTTCAGTTTCTGTTTCGTCCATAGAGACGAGATGTATGGGCGAGATGTCTGCAATGTTGAGGTGGTTAGGGACTTTGTCTGCCTAGGCTTCGCTGCAAACACAGATAATTACATTAACTTTGACATCAAACGAAGATTACCTGTGGCTAAAAAAGCAAAAAATAGTAAAGCCCTTTCTCGATGAACTTAAGTGTCGCTCTTTCGAAAACGTTGACAACTATAACTTGAACACGCTCCAAAATCACATGATATACTTGTCTTTAATTATTAATGTTAAAATAAAAATACCAGTATTATCAATATTTTTTTAAGTTGCAATAACAAAACCCGTACACGGCTATGACATTTACTCATTGTGCGGCAGCGACTCCAAAAATAACAAAGATGTTTGAAAACGTGAAAACCAATGTGTAACATGTCTTTTGTGCCACCCTGTTCCATCGCAGCCGTTCTATTAGCTGGCAAAATTAGGGTATTCATAACCCTTGTAGGCAAACAAAGTTAATTAAAAACAAAAATCATCGTTCGTTTAACTTCTGTTAAATTTTTGTATTTTTAGTTTAGGTGTGTGCAAACGAAAAAAAATGCAGAAGTTCTTCTGAAAACAAAAAAAATTATTCATTTGATGTTGTCATGCATTTTATTAACTAACGAGTAACGAGTTTGTAAGTCCTCTTCTCGAATGCCCATCTTGAGACACACTTCCGTGCTCAAAAGTCATTGCCCTCAGTGCACTTGAACAGGAATCCACCTTTCAATGGTGCACTTACTGATATCAATGACCTTCCCTTTGTCTAGACAAAATATCACGAAAACGAATAAAACGCTGACCTTACCAAGGATCATTCTAAAGATGCTCCTATCAATTCGAATCTTATTGGATTCGTTTACTTCAACCTTAAAAGAGCCGCACTTCAATGTTGAAAAGGGCACGGCAAGATACGATAACTATTTAGAACCCACAACCGCTGCCCAATAATAGAAATCAATTTCGAGGCACTAAACCATTGATCATGCCCGCTCTACTATGGGTTGTGGATGCGACCGCACAAGTTGCCATCCCCAGCTTGCCCGATATAAATAAACATAAAGGAAAAAAAAGGTCACGAGAGCCATTGAAATATTGAACCCCATTCTTTTCATTGATCCACCCTCCATGTCAATTTTTGGCATCTACTTGGGCTGGGTTTCTATGAGGCTTTCAGTACTCCTACCTGAAATGGAATAAATTCAAAGAACTTTTCAGTTGGATTGCCATCAGGTATGAGTGCCAACATGATTGTGGCAAATCGATCAAGTGATCAGGCTCATCAAACCGATCGGACCGCTCCTTTTCCGCTTGTTTGGTTTCGACCATTCGAGCGTACTGTCGTGCAAAAATTCGGTCGTGACAAGCCATCATCACCATCAATGAATGCAAGCTGCAGCTGACAAGCGGTAGGAATGTTGGTTAATTACTAGGAGACAACTAAATTACGCGGCACGATCGCATCCGATGATCGCGCATCAATGTTGGGAAGCGTTGGGCTGCGACTGACGTTCTAGGTGTGTTTGCTAAAATCCGCTGACAGAATTACAATTGGAAGGGAATCCAAGAATTAATCACTGACAGTTGTTTGTGTTTGTTAGTGACATCAACGGGCCGTGTTCAGCGCTGAGTCAGGTCTGACTTCAACTTACTGCATGATTAATAGAAACGTCATAACCACGAAGCTATTTTTCCACTATACTGTGAGGACTGAGTTTTCTGCGGAATAGCAACATGCAGGCTGCTTGGGTGCTCTGTGGAACTAAAAATAATTACTGTTAGAAACGTGACTTTCAATTAAATGAATATCACAGCGATGCGTTACACAGTTAAGCGGTCGTGTTTAGATCTTACAAAATGGAATAAATTATTCAATAAACATGATATTTCTTTTTTTGCAAAACGTGCAGCTCGCATTTTTGCTAAGAAAATGATAAAAACTAAACAAATCGTCGGTTAGGATTTGCTCCTCGTCAGACAGGCGGGGTGTAAGGAACTAAAAAGTGCCTGTTTGCAGTGCTTTGTATTGAAGAATCAGTCCAATTTTAGGTGTGAAGGTGACTCAAACGGTTTTTGGAAAATCCAAAAAAAGCTCGTTTTTTCAAGATAAAAACCTGTTTCTATTACAAAACTAATTTGACTAATTTTTTACTAATTGACTTAAGGTTTCAATATTTGCAAGAAATGTAGAAATGATTTGGAAACAATTCAGAATGCAAACCACGGTGGTGGATGATTAATGAATAAAAGTTGCCCTACGAAAATGTGTGCCCGACTTTATATAAAAAAAAAAACAAAGAAGTATACTCGAAATAGAATTAAATTAAAACAAATTAGAAATAAAGAATATTCTGATTAAATGGACTTAGAAACAAAAAAGATTTTTTTTACACGATCATTGAATAACTAGAACAGAAATTTTTGAAACCACACAGTCTGTAAGATAATTTTTTTTCAGGGAATACAAAAACCTAAATTCTCAGAGAAAATCAAAGAAAAAAATGCGTTTTTATTAAATTTAAATTATTTTTACATTCTTAGAACGAAAGGGACTGATGATGTTTCGATTTGTAATTGTCAGTGAACTTTTGTTTCGAAAATACCTGATTGAATCGGCTACCAAGGCTTGGCATATTTTCATTAATATGCTCCACTCTTCGTCAATATTTTTGAGAACTTCAACAGAGAGTAAGCTGAATTTTTCTAGTCCCTTAGCCCACAGGTTCTCAATTAGTTTGAGGTAGGGATTTTGCAATGGCAAATTCAGAATATCAATTTTTAGTTCTTTAAATTAACCAGCATTTGGCTCCATTACTTGTGGGAATATACTCTTTTACACATGCTGATCCATGCCACCATTTATTTATACAATGGGACCATCACAATTCGAGGAAGACACTCCCTAAACCATGGCCATGCCACCACCATGTTTTATATTTTTTATGGTGTACTTGGGATCGAGTTCTTTGTTCACTGGGTACCTCACATGTTTTTTTGCCATCGGATTCGAACACAGCAAACTTTGATTCTTCAATTCAGAAGACTCTCTTCCAAAAAGTGAGAAGTTTTTGTACAAGGTCTGAAGCAAATTCTAACCGATATTTTTGTTTGTTTTTTCGCTGGTGAAAAAAGGATTTCTCTTATTCCTGTTTCTGTGTTCACTTTAATTGAACAGCAGATCCTTTGTAATGGCGCCAATGGAGGAGTTTACCTTCCAGTATTTGTCCACGATAAACTTACTCATCTCTGCTGTATAACTCTTGTTTTTTTCTTAAAAAGGTGAGAGGATTTGAGTCCACGTCCTGACACCACTCTGCATGCGAATTCTTTTTTTTTGTGATCATATTTCAGTCATAAATGTTAGAGAAATAAAAAGCACAATGTTATATGTTCTCATAAAATAGCATAAAAAAGCAAACAAAATTATATGAATAAAATTAAATAGAAAAAGATAAAAGCAGTATGAAGTAATACAAAAAATTTAAAGATACAAATAACAGATGTATGATTTCAGGGGTTGAATAGATTTGAAAAGGACTAAAGGAGAATGGGAGAGTTTTAAGGAAAATTCTTTTGCTTCTTTTACTTCCTTGTAGTCAGAGAAGAAGCAGTACATTATTTTTTTAATGTGATTAGCATTAGAAATTGATCTTACATGCATTGGAAGGGAATTCCATAGCTTGATAGCATAGACGAGAAACAGTCTAGAGGAATTTATATATTTGTGACTCGGTATTATTAGGGCAAGAGTTCTTTGTGATTGAGCAAATTGTAATTTTTTATAAAGATATGGTGGAGATTTTGTCATTATTATAAGAAAATGCAGTTTCTTGTATTAGCGAGCTGTATAAGGGTGCAACCTAGTAGTCTTCTAGTCTGTTCAGATACATGATTATACTTGCGAAGGCCATGAATGTATCGCACGGTATTTTTTAAGGCTACATGCAGTTTTTGTTGAGAGGCAGAGACAAGACTACAATACACAACCTCTGCATATGTTTTAATGGGAAGAACAAGAGATTTTACAAGTTTGCTTCTTGTTGCCGTTGGTGTGAACTTGGCTCTCAGCCACAATGTCCTGAGACCTCCATAAATCCTGCCAACAACATTATTATTGTGATTGTAACCGGAAAGATTACGATTTATAATTTATCCAAGGATTTTTGCGGATTCAAATAGTCCAGTCTATCATCAGAAAGACACACTTCGGGTAAAATGCTGAGATCGAATGTTCTATGGGCCAATGGAATGTATTTTAGATAAATCATCGCTCAGCAGTGAAACAAGTTCCTTGATCTTTCCCATAGGTCGAGCTAAGTACAACTGAGCGTCATCTGCATAAAGATGAATGGAACAGTTTAAGCATGTTGTTTAAGGTCCCAAAATATATCACTGCGGTACACAATGCTTGATAAGCTTCAGAACAGTACCAATCACGACTCTTTGAGTTCTATTCGACAGATAATTCCTCAATAGTTTTTGTGCACTACCACCAAAACCAACCAAAATAGTGTCCGAGCCTCCAGCAAAGCACCTCATGATTGACCTTGTCAAATGCCTTTGAAAAATCCAGCAAGTGTTATGTATCCTTTGTCGTAGTCTCGTCTAATGTCTGTTTGCGAATTATTTCTTTTATGATCATATTTCAGTCATCAATGTTAGAGGAATAAAAAGCACAATGAAAGCAAAGCTTAAAACAGTATTTTACCGATGCAGATATTTTGCAACGAAATTTTAAAACAAAGAAAAGAAAAACAACTTTGTAGTGTCCGTGCATTTGCCACTCGCTTACTTTTGTTTCATTTTAGATGAAATTTGGTGGGACGATTGCACCATGAAAATTGAAGCCCATCATCATGAGATTGTCGGTTTCAAAGGCGATTTATAGTATGATTTTTAAACTTTATGACATATTTCAGACAAACTCAAACACTAGTTGTTAGCAGGAAATGCTTTCTTAAATTAGAGCAACGAGTATATTGTAAAATTTTCATGGCGCCCGAGCAGGGACACGAAAAAGTGAAAATTTTCTGTGAATATTGCGCGAAGTATTTAACATTAACATTAACATCTCCAAACAAATTTCTTTCATATCACTAATTTAAGAGATTTGACAACTGTAGTATTTAACAATTGCGTGATTAATCAAAGAAGAGGTGAACATATAATAAACACTTAATAAAATTTGAGACAATTGAGAGACGATTACTTATTGAAAATCTCAGAAAATATGTCGGTACGCGACACGAGTTGAATTGGTTCAACGCCTATTTTTCAAATCGATACCAAACTGTGAAAATAAATGGTAAATTGTCTGCACAAAAAGAAGTGCTGCTTGGAGTTCCTCAAGGGTCGATTCATTATTTACATTAATGATATATATGTTCAAGGTATTGAGGAATGGTCACCTTGTATTATTTGCGGATGACGCTTTATGTTGATTGCGTTTACCAGTGGGTTTGTATAACAAAATGTATGATTATGTGAAATAATGTGATTATTGATGACAGTAACATTGAAAGAGTCGGTGAAATAAATGAAATTTCAAAATAATTGTATTCAATGAATTGAAAAAATTAGTAAATTAAATTATGTTAAATCATATTTAATTCATTTAATGTATTTCTTAAACTTAAAGTATAATTCTGTCCCAATAGCTACATTAACTGAATAAACTTTATATATGTATATATAAATTTAAAATAGCGTTGGAAAATTTTTCCACGCGAAATTGTTTTTATGATATATAACGATTTATCATTTCGTGAATTTTGTGTGTCAAACTTTTTTCTTTCAGGACAACAATATAATAATTATGTAAAATTTTCGTCCAGACCGTGCTATGCCTCAATTGGATGCCAAATCAGTGAGTACAGTGATCTAATTTGCTTATAACAACATTTTATAACTGAGGGTAGATAGTTTGTTTAACTCATTGTTTGTGCATGATTATGCTTTTCGAATGCAATGATTTTGAATGAATTTTTAATTACCTCTTTAACAAAAATTCACATAGTTTGAGTCATTTCTATTTAAACGCTTAGAAATAGTAGACAAAAGTCCAGTATGTAAACACCGGCAGCCAGATTAGAGGAGTTTAATTACCGCATACACTGTCGATCCCAATATCAACATAAAAAACTTTCATAAGTGAAGAGTGAACTAGATAAGCTAACACAGACAAGACATCGGTTAAGGAAACTAGAAAGAGAGTAGAATGCTAAATGGACTCAAAAAGGAGTGATTCGTAGATACCAATTCTTATCACCTGCACAGGGCAACAATCTAACTTTCACTAGAAAGATGTAGGGATCGGTTTACTTTTTGATGACTGCCGATCATTAAAAATTTTCCGTGATTTCGGAAAGAAGGCATGAAATCGAACCTAGAATTCCAGTAATACGAAACAATGACCCAACTTTTTTTTAAAAGCTTCATATCGTTCTTTTATGATGACAAACCCAAGGAACCTGTAAATTCCAACCACTTTGATCGCTGAATCTTGATGTTTGGAAGATCGTTGTAATGATTCGAGGTTAATGAGCTTATGAAGCGTGCAGTGTTCTCTCCAATGTTACTCGAAATCCTCGCAAAACATCTTAAAAAAAGTGGCCTTGTGCAAATCGGACTAGCGCACACGAAGGGTTCCGTACTACCGTACAACGCACTATGGATTTTTCGCTTTACTTTTGCTATAAGACATTATATCTTACAAAATTTCACAATTCTAGAGTATCAAAAATAAACTGCATAAGAAGCCGTATCTTTTGAGTGCATCGATTTAAAAGCTTGACATTTTTTAAATGATTTGGTTTTAAATTTCAACTTATAACCTCCACGCCTTCCTGCGAAAAAGGGTCTTGACAGACAGACAAACGTAAAATGAAGTGACCCTTAAATGGTTCCATTTTACCTTTGAAGGTACGGAGCCCTAATAAGTAGGAAAAATGAGTAAACCCGGAAATACACTACTGAGCAATGCGGTTATAAAATGCGGTTAATTCCATAAACAAATTTAACAATTCAGGAACTCGTACATAGTTTGGGAAGGTACTCGTATTTATGTAGAAACATAAACTTACTTAAATTTCGGTTTACTCAAAAATAACTCATTTAAAAATTGAGTACCGAGAATTCATTCGAACATTCTTCGAAAAGGTGAAATATTTTTCGAATTACCCCGCTTTACGGTTTACCACATTTGTTTTTTTTTTTTTGCTATTTTAATTACTTAAACATTTAATGAACTCAGCACTGCATTGTAAATTAATTAGCTCGATCTGATTGGCCGGGCATCCAGGCAACGAGATTAGGTTAATTAGATTTATTCTGTAATTGATTGCAGCATGATTGCTTAATCAATAATACTCCTACCGATTATCCAATCGAGTCATGAGATCACTCTCGCTCAGGTTACACAAGGTCTACAACAAGAAGGCGCAACATAACACTGTGGCTGCTACATAACCACTGGAATGAGACGATAAGCCCACGACTGCCATCTGATCGTATACAGAAGTGCGATACTTTGGATCGGAGTGTGCCACTTGACCACTGAGTGCGGGGGTAAATGGAACATGAAAACGCTTCATCTTGGGCAAGCATACATAATTACTGTCGAGAGAGGAAATTGACTCAATTGGACCAAGGATTGTACGCTTCGTGATCAATCACTAGAGATGCAGTCAATGGTTGTGCCATTCCGAGAGCCATTCACAGATAGTAAGTTAATGAATAGACTACTGCAACGCAGCCCTGGCCCAATCAGGAGTGGCTTATGTTGAGAGAAAATTGGAAAACTTAAAACGGATGTTGGAAGCTGGTTTTCGGTTGAGTATGGGATGAATCCAAAGTTGGTTTTTTGTATTGTCAGTGAAAATTCGACCAGTCTATAAAGTAAGGTTTAGAAGGTTGTAGTATTAGGCTCGCTGTAATTTGTGGAACCCATTCGTATCTAAGGATTACGGCTACAATCGGTCCACGAAATGTGTCGTCTTTATTGAGTACATAGAAAAGTTGCAGAACTCAAAAATTCCTATTCGCCGTCCGCTGACACAATTCGTACTTTTTGTCTTCAGTAAGGTTTGTCATTTCATGATGGAAAGATATACGAGCCAACAACGAGTCGAAATTATTAAAATTTACTACCGAAATTTGGAGTCAGTGGCCTCAACGTTAAGAGCGCTACGTCCAATTTATGGTCGTCATAATCGTCCTAGCAGATCAACAATTGAGCGTCTAGTGGAAAAATTTGAATCCACAGGCACAGTACAAAATGTTCCCGTGCCAGTGAGACAAAGAAGTGCCCGTAGTGTCGAGAATATTGCTGCCGCTGAGGCTTTAGTTGCAGAAAGCCCAAATGTGTCTCTCACACGTCGTTCTCAAGCGTTGGGCATCTCTGTGACGTCGTTGTGGCGAATTTTGCGAAAAGATCTTGGCCTACATCCTAACAAGATTAAATTGACGCAAGAACTGAAGCCGCTTGATCACCAGAAGCGTCGTATGTTCGTGAATTGGGATGAGCAACAACTTGATTCGGATTTTCATCGAAAAATCATCTTCAGCGATAAGGCTCGTTTCTGGCTGAATGGCTCCGTCAATAAACAAAATATGCGGTATTGGTCAGGCAGCAATCCACACGTACTCCCGAAAAAATTAGGGTTTGGTGTGGTTTATGGGCCGGCGGCATCATTGGGCCGTACTTCTTCCATGATGATCAAGACCAGCACGTTACTGTGAATGGGGATCGCTATCGATCCGAATATTTTTGGCCCCAATTGGATGCTATGGGCTTGGAGGACATGTGGTTCCAACAGGACGGCGCCACAAACCACACAGCGAATGTCACAATCAATTTATTGGAAACCAAGTTTGGAGAACGTGTTATCTCACGAAATTGTCCAGTCGCTTGGCCGCCTCGGTCGTGCGATTTGACGCCGTTAGACTATTTCCTGCGGGGCTACGTCAAGTCTATGGTCTATGCCAACAAGCCAGCGACGATTGATGAACTTCGTACGAATATCGAACGTGAAATTGCAGCAGTATTGGCCGATTTGTGCTTGAAAATCGTCGAAAATTGGGTTCAGCGTCTGGACCTCTGCAAGCGTGCCCCGTGGTGGCCATAGAAATCGAGTTCCATACAGATTGGCATTGAACATTCACAGGAATAAAGAATTTCATTGATATCCACAACAGTTTTTGTTTTATTAAATACTATACTTATATTTATACTTTTGTAGCGCTCTTATTGAAAAACCCGATACTTAGAATATTATAATCATGTACAAATATTATCATAGATATTTATCTTTTCAAACTATAATTGAAGGAAAAGCTTCATGAAAAACCTTCGCAAATGTAAAAATGAATGAGGTCAGAGAGAAGAGTTTTTGGTTCGCAAAGTTAAATGTAAATAATAAAGGGATAAATATTTAACTAAGTCAACAAAAAAACAAACAAGAATTTTCTGATTGGAAATTAATAAATAAATAAATAAAACATTAAATAAATACATAAATAAATAAATAAATAAATAAATAAATATATAAATAACTAAATAAATAAATAATTTAATACATAAATAATTTATTAAGTATTAGACAAAATATTGAACTTAGTCAACGAAAAAATAAATAAATAAGTAAATAAATAAATTAATAAATATACAAAATAAATAAATAAATTAGGTAGGAAATAAATAATTAAATAAGTTAATTAATAAGTAAATAAATAATTATATAAATAAATAATTAAAATCAAATATGTAAATAAATAATTAAAAGTAGGGTCAGTTAACACAGATAAAGAGGTTTTTAAATAAATAATGTAAATACATAGGCATAAAGTATATATCAGTTTTAGTTGCTTTCTGTGCTGCTAAATTGGAGACAAGTGCGTTATCTGATATTATACATCTTGTGTAGTAGCGGTCGGACAATTTATTTATTCTTGTACGTACGTTTTCAATATTTCATATAGAAAGCAATTCGTCTGTTGAAAAGTATCGCGATAAGTCCAACATCATTTTAAGGACCTTATTTTGAATTCTTTGGAGTCTTAAAATGTGGCTATTAGCGCATTTTCCCCAAACAGCTGAACCATAAAACATGATTGCCTGGAAGATTGTTTTGAAAATTAAAATTTTGTTTTCATTACTCAATTAAGACTTCCGGTTTATAAACAGGTAAATTATATTTATGCACGTGAAGACCATAAGTATGATGTTTGTCAAGATGTTAACCTAAATATTTACCACTTTATCTACTATTCCTGTATTCCACTGATGGTAAGTCTGTTGCTTGAAAAGAAACAAGCTTTTCTTTTTCGTGTGAAAAAGACAGCTGGAGTCTTTGAAGTATTTATTTTTATCTTCCAATCGTTGAAATACGAAGTAACTGTATTCAAGTCAGATTGAAAAATTGGTTTCAATGTTGGAAACAACATCATCTGATGAGAAGATACATTTATCATCTGCGAACATTGCAAGCTCGCAGTTTTTTTTAGTAATATTTTAACAATTTGTGTATTAACGTTAACATATTATAGTGATATGTCAACTCGGACTTTTTCGTAGAACTTTTTGAGTTCTTAAATGATTTTATAGAAATTAATTGAATATCTATAACCGTTACGACAGCGTTCGCAAAAAACAACGGATTTTTCAACAACTTTACAAACATAAATGGTCGCCACGAAAGACACTTTTATTTAAATATTATAATTTATAGCCTATGGTCAATCAAAAGGTCCATTGTAAATATTGCTGAACAAATTATCGAAATCGGATGAGTAGTTTCAAAGATTACCCCATACATACATACTTATAAACATAACGTCTTTATAATTTTGGTAAAGATAATAAAACGTTGTAAAAAAAGGAAACTCAACATCAACAACTCAATTACTCGGGGTAATCAAGGTATTTATTAACCAAGGATCCGCATAAACCAAAACGCTTCTTTTGGGCTTTGAAAGACGATCATGGTTATGTCAGTTTTGTCATTGTCATATAGGCAGACACCCCATCCGCCCTTTTTTGATGTATTCCTTGCCGCAATCTTCCCTCTGACAACCCATTATCTACAGTAAGTGAGTAATTTTGAACAAAAAAATATGTTAAAAATGATAATGAAAACAAAAGGGAAAAAGGGGAGAAATGTGCACTCTGCTAACAATGGTCCAGGCCGACCAAAGATTTTGTCAAATAGCGTTAAATGGAGCGTTCAATAAAAAATAAAGATTTCAGAACACCGAAGACAGCTGCAAAATGCCTGAATAAAGTAATGTCAGTGCGTCGACCGCCAGAAGAGAAACGCGCACGATAGGTTTGTCGTCAGCAGTGAGAGAAATGTTTAGGTACCCTTAAAGTTCTGCAAAGAACTTAAGAAATTGGACTGCTAAAGATTGGCAGCGAGTAATATGGTGAGATGAAATGAAAGTAATTCGGTTTCAGTCAGATTGAAAAGAGTATTACTGGCATCGACTAAATGAAAGTTTCCAAAAACACCATGTTAAGGGGACCATAAAACACGGAGAAGCACGCTTGATGGTGTGGGGCGGAATACTGATCCTTTGGTGAAAATTGAAGGGATCATGAAAAAGGAACAATACCTCGATATTCTACGAACCAATTTACCAGAATTTGTTGACGAGTGCGCTTTCCCCATTGACGAAATATTTTTTGAAAAAGACGGAGACGTTTAACGCTTGCGGATCAGTTATTCTAAACGCTCAAGCTGCAAGCAAAGAGCCCAGATTTAAAGTCTATCGGGAATTTTTGATCAGTGGTTTAAAGAAGTCTGCCGTAAAATAAAAATCCTCAGCAAAATTTTAATGATCTCTGGGTTAGACTTGAAGCTGAGTGAGAAATTAGACGAAAATATGCCTTCACGAATTGGAAGTGCTTTCAAAAACATTGATCTCTATTGACAAAGTACTGACATTGAAAAAAAAAACTGTCACAAAAAAAACTGCAAAGTTCGAAGTTTTTATAATATTTTTTACTTGTTCACAATTAACTTTCTTTTAATATAAAACAATGAAGTGTGTTGTTTTTATTGCAATTTAAATATTTGAGTTAATGTTCTTAGCGAAAGAATTGAAAAATAATCAATTTTCCTGAAATTACTGCGGAACTCCTGTTAAAACATCCCTTGATTCAGAAAAAATATCATTTGTGCAAACTCGTTGCGTTCTGTCTGCTAAGTAATAAGACCGATAAGACGAGCTGCCCTTTCGCTAAAGTAAAACACAAGTTTTTAAACCAGAGCCTTATGATATACTTTGTCGAAGGCCTTGGAGAAGTCAAGAAGGCATTAGACTGTTAAATTGTTTTTATCGAATTGAAAACTTATGTCGTCGAAAATTTTTACCATAGCAGTCGAGCGGCAACGGTTAGGCCTGTAACCAGACTGCTATTCAAGATGTGCAATAATCTGTGCCGCAAGCTTTTTTTCAAGACCTTTGAGAGACAACCAACCAACCAATTGATTACATCTTCACCAACTGTATTTGATTTGAGTGTTAGAATATTTTTCATAACCTTATTTTCCCTTACTACCTCAAATTCAAACTTGATACTGTCAATTTTCTAAGTGACATTTTAACAAAGATACGAAATACGAAATGAGTTAATGAAAGTTTTTATCGGAAGATCTGCTGAAGTCAGTATTTAAAGTGTCAACATTTTTATTGTTTAAAAATCCCTGTTGCTGATATCACACAAGAAGGCATGTTTGCCAGCACAAGAAGAATGCATCGATTACAATGAAGTACTGATGGAATTTTTAACTTTAAATAATACGCCCATAAAATTTCAATCACTTTTTTATTGAGGCGTTTCTCATTTATTCTCTGGCATCGATCTATTACCATTTAAAGTCATGATGGAAAAACATTTAGTTCTGCGTCTTTACGATTGTAAAGTTCTTTAAGCGGGCTCAACCGATACCC
This sequence comes from Orthonevra nobilis, assembly GCA_963555765.1. Classification (NCBI taxonomy): domain Eukaryota; kingdom Metazoa; phylum Arthropoda; class Insecta; order Diptera; family Syrphidae; genus Orthonevra; species Orthonevra nobilis. The sequence goes on from OY743224.1 coordinate 117,172,295, forward strand.
TATTCAGCTGAACTATACTCTGGGGTCCAATTCACAAAACACATTCATTGATGATAGCATTTGACTGTGAAATGTGTCTTCTAGGAGAAACAATTAAGTTCTTAAATAAAATTATCAACCGTAGACTATCATGGGAGTGTCACTCTTATTGTGGAGAGTCAGAGTTGTTCTTTTTCCAAGCGGTGCCCCTCGGCTGCGCACTCACTGGGGCGTGTTGCTCTGACCAAGCCATTGGCACGTTTCTATGCTTATGATCGATTTCGATATAATTCGAACACATGGCGCTATTGATTTGGAATGACGCCAATGTTGTCTGCTCTATGTTTTATGAACCATGAGTGCTCCAGTTAAGAAGGCAAACTTTTTTTTTTTAATTTATTTATTTTGTGACTCGATTGAGAGTTTTTGCATTGGAATAGTCAGTTTACGCTTCTAGGAATAACTATCCGATAATTTTTATGGTTATCTCTTTTAACCATCGATTGAATATTGAAAGTAAAATTTTCGATATGTGTACTTCACCTATTTACAAAAAACACTTTTTATATATTTCAGACCATCAAACCCTAAAGGATCTGAGCCTTTAATTAAAACGCTTTCCATCTTAAACGGCTCGGTCTTGTCTTTTGTCTTGTCTTGTCTTTTAAGGGGTCATTCTAGTCTAGAAATTCAATTTTTTTTATATATTGTCAATGTTTAACTATTCAAGAATATATCTACAAGAGGATTTTTCAAAATTCAAATTATTTTCGGAGATATCGGTAAATTGCTGACCCGGCATCCAAACTGGTTCGGCCGGAACTAATTAAACAAAAGACATTAGGGATTCTCCGTCTACCTGAATCCATATTTCTCAGTAAAACCTTTTGCCCTTTGTATGTATTGTAATACAAGAACCCAAGGTGACTTGGATCTTTTATATTAAGTGTTCACTTACGTCCAGCTGCTAACCTTCAAACCACGTGGACGATCCAAAACGTATTCATTCCAGACCTAAGATGATTGAGATTTACAGAGACATTTATTGCTATTTGTATTTTTAATGAAGGCTTCATTTCTATTTTAAAAATGATGGAGCTCATGGCAATGAAAATTGGCCCGGAAGCTCATTTCATGACTTAGACTGCGAAAAACTTTACGCGAAACTAAAAACGCGTTTTTCTCGAAACTGTCTTTTTCAAAACAATACCCACGATTTCTCAGGTTCTACTAGAGCGATTTACCTGAAATTTTTAGATAGTCTACTTTATAAACTTGTCTATGTCTATCCTTATCCCCAAATTTCTGTTACTTTTTTTTTTAAATTCGAAACAGTCAAAAAAAGTGGCAAACAATTTTTTTTTTTTCGTTCAGGCAGTCGCCATTTTGTGAAAAAAAACCTTTCCAACTTTTCCGTAGCTCCAGGCATTGCGACATTATTCTAGATTAATAATCTTTTTTTTTTGTTTGGTTTCAGGTCCTACGAGGGTTAAAATCGTGGGTATGGCTACGGGCCAATTTTTTGAGACCCCCTGCTAATATTTGAAATTTTCAATTTATTTTATTTTTTGATTTGTTTCTGTATTCTTGTTATGTAAATAAATAATTAAAAAATACTAAAAATATTAAATGCCTATTTTTTATGACACTTCAAAAATTACATGAAATTCATGCCTCTTGACTAGAATACCCCCTTAATGGGAACCTGGTGGCTGGGATTCGAAAACAGTCTTAGCTGGCTGGGCCTCCTCCTAAAGATCGTTGGATCTGTGGTTTTCCTTATTGTCCAAATAGTTAGATGGGCGCTTGGTAAAGCCTGATTTTTGTGCTGCGAGTTGGGCATTTTAATTCTAGTTGAAGTTGGATAAACAGAAGCAGTTTCGATTGCCAAGTCTTTCTTCGTCCTTTGTAGAGTTTGTATTTGTTCCGAGATAAACTTATAAATTACTTAACCAGCTGTCAGTTGTTATGATTTGTCGAAGATGATTTCGACGTATCGATTTCTTATCGAAATAGGTTTTAGGGTCAACTCTTTTGTCCTTTCTTCAATAATGTCACGCTGGATGCGCCTGGCAATGTCATTATCGCCTGAGTTTCTCAACAGCTGGAAAGACCTAAAGAAATAGTTGCCTTCCACGTTGACATCTGATCAAGGATAAGGTTGAAGAAGTCTGATAACAACGCATCTCCTTGCTCAAATCCGGTGCTAGGACTAGAAAAAAATTTAAGGTTCAGTTTTCTCGGGCATGCTTTCGCCCGACCAAATTTACCAGACCCGCTTGGGAAAAATTTAAAAATTCATCTTGTATTTTGTTTTTGAAACCGCAGTTTTGCTGGTTCTTTTCTCTTGGTCATTATTGTTAAGCAGTTGCTGGAAAAACTCTGCCCTAGTGATTGGTGACCAGGTTTACGGACGGACTGTGTGCCTCCAGCAAGGCATTTGGCTTTCATCTACGTGCTGAATTTATATTCTTAGACTATTCCATGCGAGAAAAATATCAAGAAATCAAGAAAGTAATTGATATTTATATAAAAAAACATACAATTAATGCAGGTGTGAAGACCCAGTTTCAAATCCGAGAAGGAACAACTAGCATATTGTGTGTGTCTCCAAGTCTTGTGAGTAATTGAAAATCTTGCGTGGAAAATCTTCTACAGTGCACAATAAATTGTAGGCTAACTTGAAGTCAGTGGAAACATAACACTCAGCTAATATGCCCTCATCTGTTCTGTTTTGCATATGTGATTCAATGTTGTAGCAAATTAAATGTGAATTAAAAATTTGGACTTTCGAGATACGATAACTTGGGGGCTATTCACCGAAATGAAAACTTTCACTCTTCTAAAAATAAAACGCTCAACATAAATATTGAAGTAAGTCCAACATCACTTGATTAGTTTTGATCCTTTACGTATATTCACTGGCTAAGTTGTGAGGAACTGAGGATTGACAATTTCTTATCCGGTTTTATTAAGTAGCTATGGTTTGAAAAATGTTTTGATCTTTGATACGGCTCAATGCTCAAGATAAATAAATTCGGATGGTATAAGCCTCTTTTATGATTTGAACAGAAAAGTAGACAAAAGTTTTGCAATTCAGATTCTTACCGATATAACTTTTTAATTCATAAGCGTTGCCATTTTTGGCTAGTTGGACCTTATTTTTGCTCTTTTCGTTACTTTTCTTTTTCCAATAAAGTTCGTTTCATTGATGATTGAAAAATTGGTTTAAGAAAATAAAAAAAAACTCAAAAAACGCTTCCCCGGTCAAAAGCGTCATATTAATTTTCCTTTTGCGGCATCTCGACATTTTAAGTGCTTTAAATATATTTTTTTAAAGTTTCAAAACACATACTACTGGAACAAGTTTCCAAAAAGTATCAGTCTAAAATTACTTTTTATTGTCAAATATGTCAGTATAGGGGATATGTTAATAAATTGTATATAAAACATGATTATGATTAAAGCAACATTTTTGTAAAGCATTTTGGTACGTAAAAATAAAATAAGAACTGTACAAATTTCCAAAGAACCGAAAATAAGGAATTACTTTATTGACATGATTTTAAATAATTAAATATGCAAAAAATTATTATAATAATTTTTTTCGTGAGCAAAAATTACAATGTTGTAAGCCTGCTACCGCACTATTTACAATACAGAGATTTGTTGTAAGTAAAGTATCTACCAACTGAAAAACTAATATTTGTTAATTATGTTAAATAAATAAGAATAAATTCTCCCATATTCTTTTAAATGAAACCATGTACACCAAACACTTTACTTGATTAACTAATAAACAAATAATAAAATATAAAATAAGTAAATCAGCAAATAACTTAATAAATATAAATAAATAAAAGTAAGAAAATAAATAAATTCTTATGTTGCTAAATAAATAACGAGTGGAACAAAAAAAAAAAATATAAAAATAGGTATAAGTAGCAATCCGGTTTGCTTTAAAAAAATTGTAGTATGAGATGCGCCGACTGGCCACGAAATCTAGACATTTGAAGCCCGCAGAATACTAGTGACTAGTTTTCGTGGGGAAAAATACACCCACGAGAGAGGGGAAAAAGAAAATAACAAAAATGTTCCAAATAAAATTTTAAGTAATTTAATTTCGAGTTGTTCGATGTCGCTGCAAACCCTATTTGAGATCGGAAGCCATTTAGCCATATCCTCTTGCTTCTTGATCCAGACCTCAATGAGTCAAGACATAACAATAAACGAGTTTGTTCAACTGGGATCGACGAGAGCGAACCAGCGGGGGCATATTTCACGCCCATACATTTTGGGGAGGGGGAAGGGAAAATAACAAAAATTTTCTCAATAATCTATGTGGCCTGAATACACGATATGAATTCATGTGGGTTTTAGGCTTTTTTGCAGTTCGAAATAGACTAAAATTTTACTCTTGTTGAACGAGGATGAAAACTTACTTCCTGAGGGGTGAATAAAATGTTAATAGTTTTTTTTTTCCTCGGAATAATCTCCCGTGTGAGTTTGAAGTAAGGTAAGAAACCCCGTTTTAAATTCATCTCATGAGTGGAGTGGAGGCCTAATTGGACCTGCAAACAATCTTTTAGAATAAGGGTTCGTTGCAATTATTTGTGGATAAGAAAAATAGAATAGAAATAAAAATGAAGTCATGATAAAAAAGATATGGAGTTTCTTTCGCCAGCATTTAATATGCCTTAGAGGATACACTGCAAGGAAATTAATTTTAGTTCCATAAAAATTCAAAATTGTAGCGAAACGAGAACAATTTTGAGTTGTAGAGCTCTTCCTCTTAAAAATCGAACAATTTTGAAAGGAAGGAAAATAATTGAAAGATTTTGATGTAAGTTTATTTTTCCCTAAGAATTGACGTGACTGAACGCTCATTTTCAGTTGTAAGCGACGTTAAAATAAATAACAAGTAATCGGTTGGTTGCATCATGTGAATTTTCAGAGCCTTAAGTCCTTAAGTGAATATTTGTTCCTTGTCAAAAATTCAATGTACAATTCAACCTTAAATAATTAACTGAATGGAATTTTTTTATTTCTTTTTGTTCCTAAGTTTTGAGTTACTTATTTATTATTCTTATTACGATTTAAACTTTTTTGTTTTTGTTACGCTTAAGTTAAGTTAAGTTAAAGATGATTGCGATTTAATTTATGTTTAACTTTAAAGCTACTAATCGATTTTATTTTTTCGTTTTTGATGTTGTGGGGATTTCATGGGCAAAAGAAAATGCGATATTTCCTCAAACACAGCTGGCAACACTAACCGTGTTCGTCACTACGCTCAGATTCTCCTATACTTTTACAGCGATCGATAATATTATCGAGGAATCCTATATCAATCTGAATGGATATACAAACAAACAAACAAGCACTTTTCGGGAAAAGGCGATAATATCAACTCAAAGTCGCTTTTGGACGTTAATGTAACTGGGCCCCTTTTTTTTTGGAGCGCGCGTCGTGGGTAACACGTTAACTATTCTGGTAAGCGAAACAGAACCATGATCAATGAGTTATCACTGCCATAAATTGAAGAAATGGGATTAAACGACACAAAAGTCCATGCACCTTCATATACAGCTCCCTCGTCAATGGATATTTTAAAGGATACATTTCCGCGGTATCTAATATCATTTTACTGGCCGGCAAGATTGCCCAAATTGACAGCTCCACACATCTTTCTTTGGATTTTAAGCATCAAGGGACTCTGAAAGCTCTCAGAAGAGAAGAATGCGAGAACTTATCGGATGATGCTTTCTAATGGTCTTCAACAATGGCAACAACCATTTGACTGAAATCATCTTTAGAAAGCAATTAAAAAAAATTTATTTAAAAAATATGGAACAACTTTGTTTTGTTTGAAAGGTATTGAAAGTCAACATGGAATGAGTATTTTTGGGTCACCACACATCATTTCTTGATACTGGAATCCACCTGAAACTCGTGAATACTTCAATGATAAAAACAAAAATTAGGATTCAACTCAAGGACAAGGAAGAGGTTGAATAAGTTTTTCATTTAACTGGTCCATGATGAAGACCAGGACTCATTGAATAACAAGCGCCATGTCTTTACTATTTTATGTTCAGACTGTGTATACATAATGCATTAGGTTAAGCTGGGTGGTAGTTAATTACAAAGCTTAATTGCTTTTAGTTGATCCAGATTTATGCTTTAGAAAAACATTGGATAGGGTAAGAAGGCTACACCTTATAACCAAAATCCCATCTCGTTTTGGTGGAATTACATCTCCACAGATAAATTTTAACACCGCAAGTGAATCGAAAAGGCTTAGCAATCGAAACACCTCGCCATTAGAGTGAAAGTTTAATGGGATTCCAAGACACATTCGATTAGAGTGTAAATATTCCCATGGCTTATTGTCATAACAAATTGGAATCCCACGGTATTGATCTTCAACTGCGCCTCAAATTGAGCCATTTTCTACCTACGTCTAAGCTGATGATGGGAACCATCTCTACCCCCCCCCCCCCCCCCCCCAAACATTTTCAAACTATCAGTTCATGCGTGGTCATTAGACGCCCGGTCTACTCAACTTTTTGTTCAAGTCATACGAAAATAGCCCACATTTAAAATTGAATTACGGAAGCCATATGGCTACCATAGCAATTTGGAAAGCTTCGGGCACCGACAACCAGCAACGCGAACGTAATTGAAGGCATTTTAATGTTACAGCAAAAATATAAAAAAACAAAAAACACATTCTCGAATGTGTTTTTCTTTTCGTGTCCCATTTTCCTAAATCCAAATCTGCTTGAGACATTTTTATATGAATACATCTGGCGCGCCTACCGGGAAAAATTCACATAAATCTACATAAATACATAAATCATGTTTGTTTGTTTATGTACGCTTTTATTAGTTATTTGAATAAATAAATGTTTATCAAAATTTCCATGTGACTGGGGTAATGTTATTCCAGTGGGAATGCTCTGACAAGCCTACCCTGTTTAGGTGAATTTTATTATGCAGCGGTGACTACTCGAGGATGATAACTAGGAATGAAGAAGGAAGCTCCTTTTCGGTGATACTGGCAGATCCTTTTAATCGGTGAAATTTTAAGCATCGTGAAGAATTTCAGGTCATTAACTTCATATTTGGAAGTTCTTGTTATATTCTAGGTCCTTAGAGTTGGATTTCTGCTTTTTGCATATCGTCAAGTTAGGATCATACTGGTTGGGATTATAAATGGTCTAGCAAAAGAGACTTCCAAACTTTGACAGTCGAAAGCGGCCACATTCTTGCAGCTTCATCTGTCAAATTTGCTGCCATTTATTCAATCTGTTTTGGCAAACCACATTTTTAGGATATAGCCTTCAACAACACGTGCAAATAATAAAATTGTTTTATTAAAATGGGTGCTCTGTTCGGACAACGTTCTGCTCGCTTCGCCCATTTTACAGCCACCATAATCGGCTTTTCGAGGAGACTATTCGTAGTGTGATGGATAAATTTGAGTCCACCGGTTCTGTAAACGGTCAACCGATTTAAGTACGTCGACGAAACACAAGATCTGCTGAAATCATCGCCGCTGTCCGTGAGAGTGTGCAGGAGAATCCGAGGCAGTCAATTTTGGGTCGCTTGCAATCAATTTCGCATGCCACAACTTGACGAATTTTGCGCCCTGATTTGGGCCTGTTCCCGTACAAAATTCAACTGACCCAGGAGCTGAAAGTAAACGACCATGAACAACGACGTGTGTACGCTGAATGGGCTCTGGAGCAGTTGTAAACTGACCCTTATTTTCATCGAAAAATCACCTTCAGCGATGAGGCCCATTTCTGGATGAATATCAATCCACATCAGATCCAAGAGCATCCAATGCATGATGAAAAAGTCACTGTTTGGTGTGGATTTTGGGCTGGCGGCGTCATCGGTCCATATTTCCTTGAGAATGACGATTTAGATTTAGATTGTTATTGTCGAATTAACAATAAACAATTTAAGATTAAAATATTATATGAAATGCAATTGACATGATTTTTTTTTCTATACTTAAATAATAAAAATAGTGTTATATGCCAGTAAACTACAAATTGGTTATAAGTTCTTAAATTAAACAATGTTAAATAGACTCATAATCACTACAACAAAGTCAAATTGACAGAAATTAATTCGTAAGTAACTCTGGATAGTCAGTAAGGACAGATTCTAAGGCAGCGAGCTTGAAATTGACAGGCCAGTCTTTTACAAGTTTAAGAAACATACCAGGTATAGAAATCTAAGAAAAGTTTCCACGTAAATAATAGTTAGCGATCAGTCGGAAGTTGAGATAACCAGACTTCATAAAGAAGTTGAAGACCGTCATTAAAACAATACAAATGATTCACAGGAAGAATTTTTAAGTCGTAGAACAGAGGGTAAGTAAGATGTCTACCAGATTTGCGGCATATTTTTCTTAGGATAAATTTCTGTATTATCAAGAGTGGTTGAATTTTATTCTTAGGTCCCAATTTATATCAGAAACTAGTTCAAGGAGACTGGCCGAACAATATGCGAAACCAACATCATCTGCAAAAGCAATTGGGAAGCCTTTGAAGTAAGGCGGAAGATGTGAGTTTGTGTATATAAGAAATGAGAATGGACCTAGGACAGAGCCTTGGGGTACCCCTGAGTAGATTTCCGCACGATCGCTCCTTATGTCGTCAATCTTCACTCTTTGAGACCTATGTTTAACATAAGAACTGAAGCAGTCTAACATGAAGCCACGAATACCTGCTTTTTCAAGTTTTTTCCAGTAGAATGTGGTGATATCAATGAATAATCCAGCAGTACACTTATTTTCATCAACGTTTGATATAGTTGCCACAGAACTTTAGAAGGGCATCTTCGGTTAATTTACCCTTTTGAACCAACCTTTGAACCTTGAACCTTTTGATTAGCAACTTCTTTTGGTCTGAATTGGATCATATGGACACCAACGACAGGCTTTTAACCAGAATGGTGATACGTGGCACAAAGCTCACACCAAGGGTTATGACTACCCTTAAAATGTTGGTACATAACGCGAGTGGACATGGAGGAAATAGGTGCACTTTGTTTGTGAATTTCAGCAGAGCATTCCGCATTCGTGTTGTGGGGCTAATAAACAAATCTCTATATTTGACTGTACGACCGAAGTTAGATTATAGGGTAAACTGTTGAGCATTCCTGGCGAGCTGGCTAATTCACTACAGCACTGCTTGTGGTAGAAGCGATAAAATATGGTTAGACAGGAGACGTTACGACGGTGGTGAAGAGAGTCAACTGACTTTGTAATATTTAATCGCTCGATTTTGAATTCTATCAAGCAGGTTCAGGATGGTCCTTGAAGCACCTGCTCATAAATGGGAATTGTATTCCATTTTTGGCGATAACGGTTTTGTGATCATTCCCACCTAGATTGTTGTTGATACACCACATACCAAGTTTTTCGGCTTCAGCAACGCAAGTGCCATTCATGGATAATAATCGAGGGTTTTTGTTTCGCTTTAGTGACAGAAGACAGCATTGAGCTTAAGAGGCATTAAATTCAACTCTATTCATAGAGCCCCATGATAGTATGCTGTTTATATCGAAATTTAATGAGTTAATCATACGCTGCCGTTCCATTTCCACGGCCGAAGATAAAGGACGTGAATTTGGAAACGAATATGAAAAACTGAGACTACAATCATCAGCGATTGAGTGTATTGGATTAGATGAAGAAGGCAGAAGATCGTTATCGTTATTTAAAAAAAAAGAGTGTCGGTGACAAAACGTAGCTCTGAGGAACACCAGCGTTTATATGGTGGATCAGACTTGGCACCGTTCAATACAACTTGAATTAAATGGCGCCAAAGAAAGCTTCTAATCCATTGAATAAGAGATTCGTCGATATCAAATGCACGCATTTTCGAAAAAGAGCATGGTACCAAACTCTGTCAAATGCTTTAAAAATATCAAGCGCAAAAATCTTTCTTTTACCAGAAAGGTGTAGAGAGTGGTTCCACTTTTCGGTGAGATAAACCATCAAATCACCAGTGGATCTTTTGCTACGAAAACCGTACTGCCGGTCATTGAGGAGTTTTCGTGTTTCGAGATATTTCATTAGCTGATGGTTTATCAGTGTTTCCATGACTTTGGAAAACAGGGACAGGCGATAGTTGGAGGGAGAAGAAGATTCGCCTTTTTTACGGACAGGTTGGACAAATGCTGTTTTCCATCTACTCGGGAAGAGACCAGAAGAGTAGGACAGATGAAAAAGCTTACGCAATGGTTTTGCCAACGTGGAAGAACACCTCTTCTGAAGAATGGGTGGAATACCATCGGAACCAGCGGATTTATGGATGTCAAGATCTTTGAAAACTCTTGCTGCTGTACGAGTGCGGAAGTAGATCCGTCCCATGGAAAAGTTGACGCGCTAGAGTACAGGAGGCGGCAATGCAAATTCTTAAAGTGTTGAGCTGGCGGCAAAATGGGCCGTTCTTCACGAACGACCAAAAGTTCTTGCTACCCTTGGGACATTGTAGCACTTTTTGTAGTACAAAGGATTTTAGAATTGCAGTCATTTCCAGCTTGTTTGTACCTTTTTCGGGTTTCCTCAAATGGATTAGTTTTGTAATTCCCAAACTAAACTCCCTTAACTGAAAAGCTTCTTTACAGCTCGAGTTGTACCATGAGTTTCTCATAGCAAGGAGAATAGTGTTGGTGACCATATTGGCGATGGCATCCATGCCGTAATTGAAGAAGCATAGCGACCAGTTAAATTTCTTAAAGAAATCGTTGAGGCCGTCACATTAGAAATTCTGCACGAGTGATTCGCGGGCATAGTCGTACAATCATCTCAACTTTCACCGGGGCTGTCACCTAAAAAGCTTTCAGCCATCGTTAACGTCATCATTAACATCAACATCATCATCATCATCATCTTCCTCATAGACCGTCGGTGCTGCTACGACAAATTAAGACAACATAGTTAAAAAAAAGCAAATGAAATTTAAAGAAAAAATTGTAAATTTTGTAAAAAGTTGTAAACTATAAAATTTATCTCAGCAACAAAGATTAAATTGTAAATGAGGCGTTGTGAACTAGCCACTGAGTTCGTGCGCTTTGACCCCGTCAGACTTTTTCTTGTGGGATTTTCTGAAGTCGCAGGTCAATGCGAATAAGCCACTAGCCAGAGCGGCCCTCAAAGCCAATATAACCCATTCCATCGGCCGAATTAAGCCTAATTTATGCGCCAAAAGAAGAAGAATGTCCTTGCGTGTGTACTTATGTAGAGCCCAACATACAAACAAAAATATGGTGATTTGGTATCAGGAAAGTTTCTGGCTGTGATTAGTGAGATCATGGAGGGCGCACTGGGCTAAGTTTGTACCTGGGTTTCAAAATGCGGCCTTGGTATCCACTCAAGCAATGCGGAGCTGATGCTCTTCACTACTAAAACCGAAATACCCAGGTTCCCCGTCTGAAAGATCAACCACTTTCTGTGCCTACCAGCCTTAAGCTAAACGTTGATCAGCGAGTTAAGAAGGCATGCATAGTTTTTTACGCCTGCAGTAGGACCTTTGGCAAAAAATGGGGTCTCCAATCAAAGTTGATCCGATGGATGTATACGGCGGTGATTTGCCCAATTCTAATATACGGATACGATGTCATTAAACTAAACAAGGTTCAGAGAATAACATCTCCTAGCTTTGAACCTACACATAAAAACACTTCTACACAAAGCGCCATCAGGATCAGATAGTCTGGATCCTGAACTTCAAAACCATATACCAAGAAATTTGTTACAACCACCAACGGTCTGTTTTAATTTTATGACGAAAAAACTGTCAAAAATATGGACACTTTCACTTCTTCAATTTAGTTTTCCAATAAAAAAAGTTCAATATTTATAAAATTTATAGTTTTTAACTAAAAAATTTAAAAAAATATATACACAGCCGTTCATAAGTTTCCGGACAAATTCATTTCAATCTTTTTTGTATTCTCTCTCTCTCTCTCTCTCTCTCTCGAAATCGGCCTGGAAACAGCTATCAAAATTTCCAAAGAAAACTGGGCTGAACGTTATCCTCTTATACCAGAAAGAAAAAAATCCGGTGCAGAACATTTTCCCAGAAAGAAGAGATGGTGGAAATATTTCCACTGAGACTTTAAATTTTTTTTGAAACTTAAATGAAAAAAGAAACAATTATGAAGGTATCAATCTTTTCAACATCGCCTATAACGCCCCTCCCGTCGTATTATGTGAACGTTCGAAACTGTGACTTTCGACCAGAAAATTCCACCATAGACTTAATATTTATATATGGGCAGATCTTGGAAAAAACGCACGCCACACCTTTTCATCAATTCCAAGGTGGGTTTTGGTTTCTGTTTCGTCCACAGAGACAAGATTGAAGCATATCAACCAACCCCTTTTTTTTGGGCAGGATGACGATGAAGACTTTAGCTGCTCCATTAAGGTTGTCAAAAATGTCACCGACCCATTTGATGTCAAACAACGTTTTAGGTGATGCACTTTCTTTTAGAGGTTTGTTCAATAACTCGCATAGGTCGAAGATATTGATATAATTAGGGAAGGTAGCTTGAAGACAACAATGACAAAAATCAAAGATATACGACGACAAAAAAGAAAATATGCTGTCATGAAGAAAGGACACCCAAATCCGACGTCTGAGTCAGAACGTTAACATAGACAGCTATAACTTTGAGGAAGTTAGGGACTTTGTCTGCCTAGGCTTCGCTGTAAACACAGATAATAACACTAGCGTTGAGATCAAACGAAGAATACCTGTGGCTAAGAAAGCAATTATATAAAGCCCTTTCTCGAAGAACTTAAGTGTTGTTCTAGAAGAGCTCTATCATCACCCCCGTCTTACTATAATTTTTTTGATTGCAATGCATTTTTCAAAAGAATGAATGATATTTTCATTACCCAAATGAAATTTGATGGCACCTAAATTATTTTTTAATATTAACCTTCTCGCACCCAAACCAATTTTTTTTATTATTCATCGTTATATGTTTTGAAACTTTTCATGCATATTTTGAGAATCAAGTGAAAGTGTAAATAATGAAGTAAAGAAATAAATAAATAAATAAATAGACATATAGGTATGGATATTATTAGAAAACAAATAAATAAGTATATATAATAAATAATTATAAAATATAATAGGACTACCGGTTTTTTTTTTTCAAAAATCAATGCTTTATTGAGGAAAAATAGATACAAATTCAATATTCAAAGTATTGCCCATCGCTAGCTACACATTTTTCTGGCAATTCATGGATACCCGTTCTGAAAAGTTCGACCGGTTTGACCGCAATCCACGAATCGATCCAAAGTTATAGCTGTCTATGTTAACGGAAGTGCTGGTGAGCCAGGACATGTTGCATCGATCGGAAGTGATAGTAACCGGGTGGCGCAAGGTCTGGACTATACGGCGGGTGGGGTAGGACATCCCATTTGAGCGTTTCAAGGTAAGTTTTGACGACATTTGCAGCATGTGGCCGAGCATTGACATGTTGCAAAATAACTTTATCGTGTCTTGCGACCGTTTCCGGCCGTTTTTCCTTCAGTGCTCGGCTCAAACGCATCAATTGTTGTCGGTAAACCTCGCCTGTGATTGTTTCATTCGGTTTTAGCAGCTCATAAATGCACAGCATAACCTTCAGGCCATGAATATTCTGAACGGTCGTCGATGTTGAGGCATGTCCGGGGTATCCATACGTTGCCCGACGTTTTGGATTATCGTAATGTACCCATTTTTCATCACCAGTGACTTCTTTTTGTGGCGTTCAAGCAGCATTTCGGACATGCAAAATCGGCGTTCGACGTCTCGTGGCTTCAATTCATACAGCACCCAATGTCCTACCTTTCGGATCATTCCCATTGCTTTCAAACGATCGGAAATGGTTTGCTGAGCGATGCAAGTTCTTCTTGCGTTTGTGACACGGATCCTGATCGAGCAATGCCTCCAATTTTCACCTGGCCGGGGCGTTCTTTGCCTTCGGTGTCGAAATCACCATCTTTGAACCGCTTAAACCACCGCTGATACATTCTAACGTCTATAGTATAGCCCGGGCAAGCTTCGGTAAGCAATTGATGTGCTTCGGTTGCTTTTTTTCTTTAAATGAAAGAAGCATATTATAACTTCCCGCAAATTTTATTATGTTGGCACGAATGTAGACATTTTACGGCTTTACAAAAACTTGTGTGTTTTCAATAATGACCAATAACCTAGACTGAAATAATTAGACAATGACATGAAATACTGATGTGACAGCTGTCATGGTCAAAATTCACCTCAGAGTAATAGATATGAAGTTGTCTGCAATAACGACATTTTCAGCCGGTAGTCCTATTATATATATATATATATATATATATATATATATATATATGTATAAATACATATTAAAAAATAAATAAATAACTAAATTAAAAAATAAATAAATAAATAAATAAATAAATAAATAAATAAATAGATAAATAGATGTGTAAAATAAATAAGAAGATATAAATAAACAATTAAATATATTAACACAGTCTTATAGAGATCAAGAAACTAAGGCATTTATCGGAGGATTACCCGAATATATTCATTTACTCAAGAAATTTTGTCTAAGCTTCAAAATACGATCGGAGATCAATTCAACGTTCGCTTGTGAATGTAGATCATGACTAGAATAAAATCTGGGCAAATTGAGCATTATTTTTAAGAATTTCTTCTGCTTGATTTGTAGTCTTGAAATATGACAACTTGCGCAGTTTCGCCACGCTTGGCATCCGTAGAGGAGAACGGATTGGAATATGACTTTATGTAATATAATTTTGTTCTCCTTACTTATTAAAGATTTTTAATTTATAAAAGGATAGAGCATTTTGGTGGCAATGTTACTCTTTTGAATAACTTTAAACATGGTGTTTTATAGTAAGCCTCTTGTCGAGATGGGTTCCAAGGTATTGAACATTATTATCCTAGTGTATGTCGACACCATTCAAATTTAAGGGACCGCTTGGAATGAAACAATGCTTTCTTTTCCTGCCAAAAAAGATAGCTTGCATTCTTCCAGCGTTTAGTTTTATTCTCCACATATTAAAAAAATTTTTTAATGGTCTGAAGGCATTCTGCAAATTCGTCTCAATATTGAGACTGAATTGGTGCGATGAAAAAACTGCTGTATCATCAGCGTAAATTGCACTATCACAGTTTGGAAGATGTGGACAGTCGGACGTGAAGACATTGTACAAAAGAGGACTTGTAACATATGCATACTTAAAGCTTCTTAAATTGCATATAATCCGGTCTTAATTAGTTTTGTGCAGATAATTTTGTGTTACATTTTTCTGATTTAAATTTTTGTTTAGCTTCTTAACGCTTTTGAATTTGTTTTTTTTTTTGTTTACTACTATATGACAATGAAGTCAAATTTAATTTCATTTTAATTTTGCCAAAGGAGACAATAAAGTTCCCATGAAATTCTTGTGCGGATAAATAATTTTGTGTGCATGTGTATAAAAAGAGCTTCCAATCGGAAAAAATCGGAAAATAATTAAATTAAAATTTAATTTTGCGTTTTAGGTAATTATATACAATAACAAAACTTAATAAAATTCCCAATCAAATCAAAACACAAATTCGGATGCATTTCAGTACTCCATCCACAACAACAACAAGTATAAAAATTATACCAACACAATTTCCAATTCACTTTAATATAAATGGTCGAATGTTGCAGCAACACAACCAGCTGCCTCATCAACATCCAACAATCGAATGTCTATAAACATTCACCTCTGCAGCGTATCTTTTGCTTAACATTCATTCAGTAAATTGACGTTCGGCATTGCTTACGGGACGGTTCGCGAGAGCTCTCTACAATTTTCAATTTTCACCGCATCCAAAAAAAAGAAAGCAAAGAGAAAGAAAATTCAAAAAAGGGAAAAGAAAAACGAATATTATTTCACTGGTTTGCTACCTGTTCGTGAGGTGCATCCATCTGCTCCACTCCAACCCGATATCTGTACACACATCTTTTGACCGCACACCGACCGGCGAAAGGCGGTTTTTCGATTAAATTAGGTTCACAAGTTCGCTCGGTTCTGTTAAGTTGGTTACTAATTTTGTTTTTTTTTTTCGTTTTTCGTTTTCCAAGTTGTTAGTTGATTTTCATCCATCGGATAATTAACCCACGAAAATTATATAGTTGAGAATTTTCCTCTTGCACCCGCTGTCGAGAGGTGAAATTTTTCGTTCGATTCATCCGGGCAAACGGCGCGGTTCTTACAAAAATTTCTGCATCTGAATCCGTGTTCAAATTCTTTGGTGGTTTTATCCGAGCCAGAATAGTGCGCGCAAGTGTTGTTGTTGTTTTATAATCTTGAAAGCAGTCTCCCTCCGCCCCTCATCATATCAATCGTTAATTAAATCAAATCGAAGGAAGGGTTCCAAGAGAGCTCATCTATTTACATCTATCTGAGTGAAGTGAATGCATGGAGGTTTAATTAAAATCGATATTAAGGGTTTATTTTTTTTAACCAGTTGACCATACCACCGAGCCGGCTGCTGTGCTTGTTTATTTTTGTTTTTTTTTTTTTGTGCGGCATAAACTTCCTCTGTTATTGGTTTCGGGCCAAGTCATCCGGATCAAAATGGGATACCACATATGGATGCTGTTGGCCATCTGTTTGGGCATTGGATTTTTAAGCACAGGTTAGTGTCAAGGTGATCATGTCATTTTTAAGTGACTTCATATACCTTACCTCAGATGCGTGGGACCACTGTTAAGTCATTCTTATATGAATCAGATATAAGTTTTTGAAATTTCAAGCTCTTGGTGTAGTTATTAGACCAGATAACCGCACACAATACCCACATACTCGTATTTACTGAGATAAGTGCTAAACTGTTGTAAAGTGCCGCCACGGGTTCAATGAAATTAAAGAGTGTTAACGTTAAGCTGGGTGAAGTTGAAAAATGTGTCAGAGACATTAAAAAAAATATAATAATTGAGCTATGCGATGTCCAAAGGTTGTCAGAGATTGGAAAAAAAAAATGTACTCGTATGTATATTTTTTGACAGCCTCTTGAATAGAATTCATGTTTCTGATTGCCTTGATCTTATGCTGAGTGCTTTACCTAATTGCTAGAGTTTTTTTTCTTTTTTTTCACTTCAGTGTTTGAGGTCAGAAAGCAAGTCATTAAATGATATGATTAATTCTAAATGATAGGCTAACACAATTTGGAAGAGATATGTTTTAAAAAAATTGTAAATTACTTGAAAGGGTCGTCAAAGCTGTTACAATAGCTTTTCTGGAGTTGGAAGTTGTGATGGGTCTTTTGGTCAGGTGCAAGGTAAAAAATATATACACTCTCGAGAGGCAAATTACAAAAGTATTTGTCCAACAAGCAATTAACGATATAGCTTTCAACATGCTGTAGGTCATGGATTAAGCCATTTGTTGGTTGTTTTTAAAAGGCTCTCAACGAAGCACTGTTCAATATTCATCAACGGTTGCATATTGACTGAAAAAAGAGTAAACCTTTCTCTAACCTGACTTGGAAGTAGGTCATCTCGTCAAATCAATTTTTTTTTTATGATTTCAAACTATATTTTGTCGTCCGTGGATTGTTGACCCATAACAAAAGTCTAACAGGAATCATATCTTTAGATTGTTGGGTGGCTTTTGGCTTGTATTTGATAAATTTTTTGCCTTATTATATCGGTTATCATGCCTTCATTGATCGTCTTCGATCGCCTTTAGAGGACGATATGTCATTTATGCCGGCACTTAAAAAAAAAACAGCAAAACGCCTTATCTAATAACATGATTGTGGTTAATTTCGTGCTGTTCTACAACCTAATCACAGAAACGATAACGAAGTTGAATCGAATGGACGTTCAAAGCGAATAGTCTGAGATCTTTCTACGAAATTCGGTTAAATATTTTCCAACGTTGTTAAAATGCATAAATCGGTCCATTTCGTACCGTGTTAATGAAAAACAGAGTTCCTGTCAGTTTTATGAAGCGCATATTAGCTACCGGTGTCCAAATAACATTTGACTAAAAAAGTAATCAGAAGATGACCCATTCTATAACTCCTACAAAAATTCATAAAAATTAGCTCCACTAGAAGTCGCCTGGAAGGTGGAGAAAAAAATGCACTCTTTTGAACAATACTGAGTGTACAGCATGTTTGGCTAACAGCAAAGATCGAACAGGACTGCAGTCAGACAACCAGAGAGTGTCTCGAGAGATACATCGCTGAGAGGAAAAACTGCCATGGTGCTTAGGTTCCAAATGAGACGAATGAGTACTAAGATCTTTTGTATGACAGCAGTTCCAATAATATTGCTTCTTCTATCCGATCCGCCTGGCACGTTTCAGGTTCAAGTTGATGCAATTAAAAAGGCTGCACAATTGCCAAAAATGAATGCGGCAATGAACCATGGTACGATCATATGACAGCCAGACTGCGCCAAGACTACCTTAAATTATTTTGAGGCAGATTCGTCGAAAGAAATGAAAGCATAGTATCAATACGGTTTTTTAAGGCTCGAATCAACTGAGTTTTCAGAAACGGCACATATATTTTTTTTTAAGGTATCACAATCACTTTTAGGTAGAAATTAACACATAGCTCGGGTTTGACTCTGAACTTGATGATAATGAGTGCCGAACCAACCTTACCTAATCTAACTGGATAACTTCTTCATTCAACATACTCGGAGAGCAACAAGAGCATGAAACACTAATCTGATTTTCGGTGCTCATTATCCCAACTACATGTATCAAGAAACAGCTTCTTTCACCAGTTGGTTCTCGTCTATTTCGACCTCAAAGATCAGGTTCAGTACCTTTAATCTTGCACTTTGCCCTGAAAAAAACGAGTTAACTACAGTGGAGATGTTGCACACAATTCAATGGAAAATTAACGGAGAAGAAGTGACTTTGCCTGGTTTTCCCTCTTTCCCAACACTTTCCAAAAACGAAAAAAAAATCTTGAATTGTTTATCTTTTCAGAAAGATTTTAGAATTTCTTTTGAGGTCAAAGTTCTAGCGGACCTGCCATATCCAAACGATGGTATATCTGCTATTAGCATGTTCAGCAAACATTTTTAAGATGCATCGCCAACTATGATTTACAAGCATAATAATGAAAGTCAATTACATTCTCAGTAGGCTTATCAATCAATTATTCATAAAAAATAATATTGGTGAGTAAATCAAAACCGTCCAGGAACTCGCTTAAATACACACAAAAAATCGCATCAAAATCGGTTCAGCCGTTTAGGAGGAGTTTAGTGACATAGCCACGTACAAAAAAATCATATTTATAAAAAAAAAGGTCGCAGGTTCGAATTAATCAGGAATTCATGCGATTTTACCTCGCTTTCGAATCTGGTCCAGGCACCATCAGCCGTAAGAATAAAATTTATCACTAGAGTGCTTGACCTAATTAGGGACTTCTTTATCGGCTCTTCAAGGTTAAGTGCCAAGCTCGTGTCATTAAAATAATGCTGGGTGTTGATGATCTGTTATTGGTTCTGATGTGAAACACAAAAATCCCACTTTCATATTGAATTTCGAATAAAATACTGCGAATTTAGCCATTCCAGTCCATTGGCGGATTGCACCCAAGAATCAAACCAAACAAAAACGCATCTAAATTTCAAACCACTTCACAATCTCTAAATTCTTCTTTTTTAAAGTTTTGCTAATTCTTTTGTTTAAATGCATTATAAGGGTATTCATAATCTCTTGAAAAAGAATAGCTAAGTTAAAAAGTTTGGAAATTTTGTGCGAGTCGGATACGCGCACGAAGGGTTCCGTACCACCACACAATGTTTTATTTTTTTTTATTTTAAATTTCATAAAGTCTACTTCGTGGCGTATTTTGTAATGTAACAAAAAACTAAGGTTTTTTAGATTTTTCCCTGACTTGAACTCTAAGACATGACTTTTTGCCGAATTTCATGATTGAAGGCCAACGACAGGTACCCTTTCGGCTTTGATTCCTTTGCGAGTATCAAAATATGCGCCATTGACAGCCATATGCTTGGATTGCGTCGATTGAAATGCTTTGTTTTTTTTCAATTTGACACCCCCACTCCTAAAAAAAAGTTGGTGACGAGCAAACAATGGTTCTGTTTTTGTGTTGTAGGTACGGAACCTTTAAAATGAATGCAAACAGCAGCACTTCGGCATGGTTGCGAATTTTGCGTTACAATAAACTATTTCCTTTCTCTCTCTCTCTCTCTCTCTCTCTCTCTCTCTCTCTCTGTAAAGCTGCATTTCTATGCAAATTTTGTTGAAGCACCGTCGTCCATAAAAATTCTAACTTGGGGTAACTCCCGAAAAATAAAAAAAGGTTCTAATCCAAACATTACAAATCAATAATTTCCGATTATCGTTTATCGTTTATGGGGAAAAAATATTGATGTGTTTTAAATACCACTCAACTGACTAGCGCTATCGGCATTAAGTCATTCTTTTTTTTTTTTTACCTAAAGTAAAGACAGTTTAAAGTGCCCTAGTTCAACTCTAAAAAAAAAGTGATAGTTGGTGAGACCGATTGAAGCCAACTCACACAAACTTTCCCTAAAAATCAAGCACACTATTTCCTTATCTTTTGTTGGTGAACGAATCGCTTGAATACCAAACTATTTTCCACAGATAAGATAACAAAATTAACTTGAGTAAGCTTCTATAGTTAACAAACTATCTATGAAATTATCAGAGTAAATAGCGCATTCCATGGCCTCTCACCGGAAAGTTACTTAACAGAAGTACCCACTTCTTTTTTTTTTTGGTCAGCTTTCACTGCCTGAAAGCAAGTTGAATTTAGAATGCATTTTGGTATGACATAATCCTCCACAGATGCCACTTTCAGTTGGACTGATTGTTGAGTCATTTTATTGAGTATAGCCTCAAGATGCACTATGTGGCTTTTGTTTTATACGTTTTTAATTGTTTTCGGGCAAGGAGCGATTTCCCAGATACGTGTGCGGCTACAAAATGTTAATGAGTTACAGAAAACGTTCTCTATCTGAACTTGTATCTAGTTTTGTGGTGTTTCAGTTTAGTTGCCTCGCTGCGGGTTTCACTTTTAACCACAATGGGGAATGTGTTTATGTGTGGAGCCTTAGGAATTTATTCAATTACCAACGATAGTTAAACAAAACGGTCTTGTCGGTAGGTCTTTGATTTAGACATGAATTCCTTTGGATACATTTTATTATTTATCACGCTGTTTTTATTGTAATCACATT
The DNA here is from genome assembly GCA_963555765.1 of Orthonevra nobilis. Taxonomy (NCBI): domain Eukaryota; kingdom Metazoa; phylum Arthropoda; class Insecta; order Diptera; family Syrphidae; genus Orthonevra; species Orthonevra nobilis. Next base: position 117,193,547 of record OY743224.1, read on the forward strand.
AACCGGTTTCATTAAATCTAGGCTTGTTACAGGTCATTTGAATACAAGTCTTATTGTGGAAGTGATTGGAAACGCACAATTGTGGCTTGGCATGACTACAATTCTTCTAATAAATGGATAGTTTTACATTTTTACAAATCACACCATTTTTTTCGGTTATTTTATTTCTAAGTTTTGTGTGCTATGAGATACTCAAAGAGCTATCGAGGTTATTACCATATTTTGATTGAAAATTTAAATTCAATCTGAAGGAAGTGCATCGATCTGAATGGATTAAGAAGCTTACTGTCCAATTAAGAATCAATAAATCAGTTCGTTCGAATCCGCCTAGCAATAAAATATGTCAGCAAGAAATTAAAGATGATTATCCACGTACATAAGATATAGGATCATCTAACCGAATTGTCATTTAAAATCAATGAAATTGCCCAAAATTTTAACGCAAAATTGTGACAGTTTAATTTAAATCAAAGGTTTAAACTCTGAGCTTAACTCGTCAAATATTCGACTCGGCTGTGTGTAGTCATTCATTCATTACGGCTGTATTTTTCTGATATTTTCTTTAAGACAAGGAATCGTTTTCATTCTCAAGGGGTTATGACTACCCTTATGATGCATCTTGCTCAGAGCGAGCAAAAAGAGTGGGCGAAAGATTGTCAAGTGGTTTGAGACCTAGATATTTTTTTACCTTTGAGTGCTTTATGGTTTGAGTCTGAATTGGGAGGGAAAATTTGATATCGACTTATTTTCATTCGTTCAATTCACTGTGTTTTTGTCGAAATTAGTTGATATGGTAAAAAGTTGTATTGATTGTAGATTTGTTCATTAGTGTTATGCCTTCACAGCATGGCTAATGTCTGATCATCTCCACAAACCAAATTTTGGCCGATTGAGAATTCCAGCAAGAACCAGATGTTCAGTAATCACTGCAGACCTTTTTCTTAATTTTTTTAATGTTTCACAAGTTATCTAGTTTGCGATCCTAGTCATGGTATTTGCAGAACTTGCGAACACAAGGGGATAGGAAATGAAACAATAGAGTGGAAAATTTTTGATATTATTTATCCTGATCACGACTTCGTCGACAAAAGGCAGAAACATAACGTTGAACTTGCACTTACTTTAAATGAATGCAAACAATTTAAATTGAATTCACTTATGAACTTCAACTGATTTAAAATGAATTCAATAATGACTTCAATAAAATTCCCTGCTGACTTCAACATTTATTAGGTGAGTTCAAGTGATTTCTGAAAACGAATTTCTGAAGTTCAAAAGAATGGTTCTTTAAATCCTATTAGCTTACAGTCTTTTTAGAATTTAATATCATCGCTCAAAAGATTGACTTCTTTGATTTAAATTCAGTGAATTCATCCCAAAAAGAATGCATTCTTTTACAAATCCTATTGGAGGTTGTTTTGAATTTGGAAGAATCAGAGCATTCGGGTGAAGCAGTTGCTTAAGCGGCCTGCATTTCAATAGGCTCAATTGATATGTCCCAGGTTCGAATCCTATAGTAAGTCTTGAACTTTTACTTAGTTTTTGTATCTGATCCAGTAACCATATGCCAATGGGATCAAAATAATGGCGCCATCATTGGAGCGGTCAACCTGCGATAGTTATTCAAATAAGCTGTTGGTCGCGTTGTTGTGGTTCCCGTTTCTGTCAACAAAATAATGCTTTGTCAAGATGATGCTATTGGCTCAGCTGTGTTGGTAGGAAGGTATAACATAGTCAGTAAATTTATGAAACAATCTTCCAAACAAGTTAGTATATAACAATGCCGAATAAAATACTGCGAATTAAGCGAATGCAAATAAGTCGATATCGATTACTCCGTCCATTATCAAGATGCAACCGAAATCTCAATATACCACACAAAATAATATATTCAAGAACAGCATATTGTTTTTGAAGTTATTTTCATTTACTTTGCTTTCTGTTCCATATTTTGGATTTATGTAATCGTATCACAATCACCGACAAAAAATTTAAATTGAGCGCTTGAGTACACTTAACTTGTTATGTACTTTCCATTTATTAAATTAATTTCTTATCGTGATCATCTTTTCCTCAAATTTAAATTATTTTTACTACGATATAACGACCCAATTAAAAACTTCCAAAACACCTTTGCATACGTCGGATACAGAAAAAATCTACACAAAAAAAGTGATCGCATCCCGAATTTTCTTAACACTTAACAAGGTTACTAATATCTACAAAAGAAGATTAGCTCGTAGATAGAATTTGTGCTCATGATCATGATGAAAAAAAAACGCCTTGAAATTCAACAAAACATGACTAATTGTGCGATTTTATAGATTGACTCTTTAATTAACACTCTTCAGCAAATAGATCTCTCGATTTGAATCAGCACTCCCAAATTTATGCAAAACGAAGCTTTCCGATGCCTTCAGATACAAGTACAAGACGCACCCACGTCTTTAAATATTTGTTAAAGAGTCGAGTTTTTTTTCTTATTATTGAAAAAGCTTACTACTCAGTATAGAAGTAGATAAATGTACTTATTTAAGTGATGCTTAAATCTTGGTAGGCGATTATGAATTTCGAAGCGGTCAAATGACTTATCTTATTTATTAGAAGCTTCAAATGACAGAAGGTTCCTACACACACGTAATATTTGCGCAATGGTTTTAATATTTTCCTATGCAAATGCGTAATAGTTGATAAATGTTGAAAAGATAAAATACGTATAGATAAGGTTGTTTGGGTGTTATGGTGGGTGGTCGTTTGTGGGTGTATTTGCCGCAATTAACTGGAAGTTAATGGTTCGAAACCAAACCAAAAGTTGTTTACGTAAACAGCTCTTTTTTGGACTTTAATTTGATATGAAATAGTTAGGTGTATGCGGCACGATAATTTCACACCAACTTTCGGTTTTTTTTTTATCATTATACAAACAGAAAATATAATTCGGGAAAAAAAAGGTTTCCTTATCTTAATCCGCAGAAAAAAAACCGAGGGTAATGCGTCTTCATAATTTTGACGATTAATCCATAGAGTAATGATTTATTTCACGCAGTTAATCTTAAAGAGCCGAAAACTTACGTCATGCACAAATTTGGTTTTTGAAGAGATGAACTCACTGTCATTGAACTCTCCATACATCAGAGTCGTAAAAGAATGCAATCTACTTTATTCAATTGAATTCAAAGGCTTATTATGCAGTCAAATGAATTCATTGAAATTATTCGAATTTCAAAATTTTACTTAATACATTATGTTTTTCAAAGTCATTTAAGTACGAACCATTTGAAGTTAAGTCAAAAATTTTTAGACTTCTTGAATTCTTTGAAGTCTTTTTGAAGTCTTTTTGAAGTCATTTGATTTCATTTTCGACAATGAAAGAGACTCATGGTGTTCCAGCTGTTATCCAGGGTCTCTGTTTTGTTAAAAAAAAATAGAATATATTTCCATGGTCATGGTCTGCTCACATTGTTTTATAAATTGACGGTTCCTCTGCAGTGTGGTGTATAAATCACAGAAGAAACATTATGATAGAGTTGCAAGTGTTTGAGGGAAAAACAAAGTGATTTATATCTATTGTATATAACCCGAACAAAAATTTTTCCTCTATCCAATTCTTTGCTTCAATTGGACAGTTCTCACCTACTTATGGGGTGATAAGCACCAAGTCTTCTAGACCTAATCATTGAGACCAATCTTAGCAATGTACTGCTTCAAGATCAGCTGTTTTCAATTTCAATATCAATTTATTTATTTCAATATATCTCATTACAATAGATTACAGAATCTTTGTTTTGCAAGATTGCTGGTTTACAAATTGACTTTAATTCTTAAAGTAAAAATCTTGTTTAATGTAAACAAAAAAGAAATGTTTTTTCGAAAACCGAGAACTTAAAAACGGGAAAAAATTGGGGGCCAGACACCTCAACAAAACTTTCTGAAATTCCTTAATATTCTCCATATTTCTAATGCTGCATGGTACAGCGTTTCACAATCTAGTAGAGTGAACCATGAACTGCATTTCCCTTGAACGACACGTAAACCGAGGATGCAATAATGTATCTGAGCGCGAAGACCTAGTAAAATTGAAGGTCTCATAAAGGTTTGTACGTTGCTTATTTATCCTTGTCTTTTGAAGCAAAGTTAAGGCTCGATATTTAAAATAAGTTAGAGATGACAGCCCAGGATTGTCTTGGAATGTTCGTCTACCAAGACCATAAAAGGCCTTTGTTTTGTTTCAGCACTTTGTCTGCAAACAATTTCTCAACCACAAGACAAAAGTGGAACAAAAATAGATCTTGCAAGAAGCAAATTTGCCTTAACTGGCGTAAAGTGGCATGATAATTCGAGGTTTCTAAGGGCACTGTATACCTCTTTAGACCAATTATTTATATGTTGAAGAACTTCATTGATTTTTTAAACTACATCTTCCATCAATCCTAGCTCACAAGAACGATTTAGTTGGTAATCATCAGCGTACATGTGCTTTGAGGAGTGCATCTTTCAAATCGGTAGGTCATTAATTAACAGTAGAAATAACAATGGTCGCAAAATAGATCCTTGAGGAATTCCTCTCTGTTTATTAAAAACCTCGACTTAATGTTGCTAACGAAAACAGCTTGCCATCTTTAAGAAAGGTATAGTATGATTAAAGGAGTTTGCAGGCAGATGGTGAAAAATTAAACTTTTCTTTAAGTTTTTTTTTCATTATTTAATTGTGGTTTATTTAATCAGATGCCTTTGAAAAATCAAGGAGGACTAATGACTAAGAATGTGACAGGTCATTGCCGAAAGCGTTTCTGATATCTTCCGTAACTTTAAGCAGGGACGTGATACAGGATCGAAAACCCGTTTGGATGGTGCTTACTAAATTGTGTCTTATGAGAAACTTAAAAATTTGTTAATGAAGGAGTTTTTTTTTAATAAAGGAATAATTTTGGAATCTTTCCAAAGCAGAGGTAAGGACGACGTAAGAATAGTTGAATTGAATATGACAGTATGTATGCTAGAATAATTTTAATAAATTTCGGATAAGTTTTATCAAAACTGATTGCTTTTGAATTTACTTTTTAAATTGCATTAACAACATCGTAGTCGTCTATCCTAGACAAAGTAAGGCTTCGATTTTCGTCCAAAGATGCACTTATTTATGAGAATTATATCGTCAAACCCAGGTTAGAAGAAGAACTCGAGGACTGTGATTCCAGTTTTTATATTTGCACAAAACACCTTAAGAAATTGTCAGACAGATTAAAACCAAGAAGAAATAAGTGTGAACTTGGACTGACTTCGAATGGCCAGAGAGGCTGACTGGATAAGTGTGAATCCTTAAACAATTGCATAACACGTCGAAATGTCACGGAAATCTATCATAGTTTGCTTCCTAAGTGAACTCCATCCCTGGGGGAAAACGCCGATCGATATTAAACTCTGTCAGTTTCAGTATATCAGTGAAAGCTTATGTCAGAAGAACCGATTGGCATCGAGCTGTCCATTCAAACTCTCTTTTCGTGGAAAGATATCGTTTTGACGTAATTCGCTGGGTTAGGCGCAAGAGTCTTTAATGAATCCTTCCAATTTGCTTCCAGTGGAGAAACCTTACTGCCCATCGTTAAGAAGTTTTCATGTTTTCACGAACCTACAGCGAAGTCATGTGTCCACAATAAGACCACACTATTAGGGATAAGCAGGTTCACCTTCTTTTAAGGACAGGCTTGACAAATGCTGTTTCAAATCAGCTCGAAAATCAACCATACAAAGGAATGGGGAAAGAGCGTACAAAGTGGTTTTGAAAGGGAAGAAGAACACCTTATCAGAAAAATTATGGAAACAAAATTTTGACGAGCGCAATTGTGGTCTTACAGTTCTCATGTGTGTGCGAAAGACCAGCAGACCCAAGTCTGCTTCATTTTTGACGACAGATTTTTGCATTGCCATTAGTTTATCTTCGCTGCTTTTCGCGATCAATTTATTAACATCCTTGCATAAGTCGTAGAATCTTCTCAACAAAATTACGCGGCTGAGCTCCGTATTACAGTCATTTGGTTGGCAGCTCGGGTTATGCTAGTGCTGGCTATTTTAGCTCTACTGTTTGTTACTGGACAACAAGCAAAACATTTGTTGATAAGACTAAATGAAGAATTTTGGTAATTCTTTCTTCATCCACATAAGAAAGCACAGTTCGATATTGACTTATTTGTATGTTATCCACTCCAGCCCAGTCATTAGAACCTTGGGCTGCTCAATTGATCCAGATAAAGCCAACTGTACCACTCAGCCATGAAAGTTATGAAACTTAACTTACCGGGATGAGTCGGGACTTGTTTTTCTGATACCCCTAGACTCCATTACCGAGTCAATGCTGTATAGCATGGTAAGAAGAAACTTAGAGCTCTCCTTTCGTATGTCTCCTAAAATCAAATGATCTTATCAGCTGGTGTGCTGCAATGTTTCCTTGTAGTACTGCAATGAATCCCCTTGCCACAATGACGTAAACATTATTTAAGATATAGTGGATCATTCTTCTGTATTTTTTGGTGCCAGGACACAAAGACATCTTCAGACAAAATGTGGCTCTTCACAACCAAAAATCTGCTGATGTTTAGTCTAAGTTCCTTGAGTGTTCTCCTCTTATTGCTGGAGGTCCACTGTTTCAGAAGCTCTCAATCAGAAGAAAAGGAGGTCTCGTTTCCTCAAAAAATCCTTCGTTCACCTTTCAATCATAGACCAAGCAAATTTACATTTGCGAACCGAAAATACCTTACCCACTTCCTCAACTGCTCCTGAATGCCAGTAAACATTTTTTATGTACATACTTTAGTTGGTTTCTTTTCTTCCAAAGGTCCGACAATCCGCAAACAAAATTCAGACTGTTCAATTCCAAGAGTCTTTCCGTCCAAAACATTTTACCTGCGTCCGAATAAATAACCAAGCAAACATCCATTGTTTTGCCTTTCCTGTTCATACAGATGCAGGTGGCTATTCTACTTTTCTTATCAGTAATCTGATTCGCACATACAACAAAAAGGAGAGGACTCAGCTCCGGCTCAGTAGGATTTACAATGTAAACTCTTAAGTGAAACTAAAGCCAGCGAGGGTCCACTATTAACACAGTAGTCAGTCGTTTTGGGTTCTTATGTTTCAGGTGTCATGTCGGTGTAATAAAATTAGGAATTCCAGTTCATCCAACTAGGACAAGAAACATGGTCGATGAAACGGTTCGAAAACAAAAGGTTTATTAGGGTCTCTAAAAAAATAGAAGTTTATGGCATCGTAGTGGGCCAATAAATTGGTGTGATGAAAGTACGAGTATATTAAATTAAATTTTTATGGACGAAATCCAGTTTTAAAAGATGGGAAAGGTTCTCAACAAAAGGGAATGAAAACAGTCTATCAAAATATAAATATTATAGTGTTTTGTTCGGGCAATTAACAGTCGAGGCAAAAAGTGGACTTTCTTTTATGAATTTCTGAAAACAATTAAAATTGTCGTTAAAAGGGTTATGCACCATTTCGTAGGTAAATTAATGGAATCCAATTTCACAAATGCAAATCGAAGTTGCAATTCTGCAGCAAAAGGAACTCGATATGAAGATCGAAACAAGAGATTTTTAAGACGTGGAAAAAGGCAGGCCTGGAACTATCCATAAAAGTACCAGTATTCGATCAGCAATCGTGAAAGGTGTTTTCTAGGAGGTATACAAATTTAATATGAAATAATGCCCTTGAAGCTCATTTTGATGTCTATTATATTAGCTTAATTAAACAGATAATTTTATGCCATTACGTTTTAAAAATGATTTCAGGCACATGCGCGCCACGAATAGCTCGAATGAAGCGCAATTCTGAAGTCCTTTTTTCGACAATTATGTCGAGCAAGTGGGGCACCAATAACACGGTCAATGTTGACTTCCAAATCATCCAACGTCTATGGTTTATCGGCATAGACCAGTGACCTCACATACCCCCAAAGAAAGTAAACTAGCAATTTCAACTTTCAAATGTCAAATTGACAAAATGTGGAAATACTGTTGCCAGTTTAAAAACCAAACCTCTTAAAAAATACAGCCTTCATGGGGCGGTCTACAACTAGAGCCTTTCCTTCTTTTTCTTGGACCCGTGGGCGGTCCAATAAGTGAACATAAGTGTCGATCCTTAAAATGTAAATGAGTTTTCAGTCCCTATCAATTTTGGCGTATGGCGATAAATTCAAGGGAACAATGACAGCTTGTCATCTCGTACTCGAAAATAGTATCAGTCCAATGAGCAGAAGAGATTGAGGAACTTATTCTTCAACTATAACATAGAAGATGCTGTAATTTCTTGTCTTCTAGTTGAAAAAAAAATCCGCAATTCAAATTCATTTTTAAATCACACTTAAGCTCTGAAACTTGACTTGATCCATATAATTACTCCAAGGATATACTTAAACAAGTCAAAGAAAATATTAATATTTATATATTTTTTGTCGCCTGATTCTTGTTCGGTCTATAATGATTTTTTGAAAATTCTTATTTTATAATTCAACTGTTGCTATCAAGTCTAAGATGTATGTATTAAGACCCTGATAAGTAAAGGACTTCCTCCAATCAAATCAATATCCTTTAAACTTAATGCTTAAGAAAAACTTCTTTTAATTAATTGACTTCATATATAGAACTTGTTGAGCTCAAGAAAATGACCAAATGGCTTTTCCTTCGAGGCGTACACCTCTTATGCATTAATCATGAGCCTGGACAAGTTAAACTCTAGTACCTCAGATATTTTAATTTAAAATTGAGAAGAGTACAGAGGAAGCTGTTCTAAAACTATGTATTGACATGAATGAAGATTTAATTAACAGCCAGAATACGTTGGCCTTTTTCATGAAAGCAAATCACGATATCCTTCTCGACAAGCTTTACAAAACTAGGTAGGTACTTAAGTTTTCGAAATGAAGATAAAACTTAGTCATGTCCTCAGTGAAAGTGATAAGCTTTTGCTAAATATTGCAGTGGAAGTTGTGTCAAGATAGATTTTCGTAGTTTCAAATGCGTGGGAGTGCAACTTGATGGTAACTTTAACTCGAAGGCAAATATAGACGAATTAAAAAAAAATATATCATGATTGTCACGCTTAATATACTCCTATTTAAGCCAATATGTTCCATAAACGATAACATGACTCAATCCAACAAAACAGACTCCTTCACTGTAACAGCCGCAAAGCTATAAAACGAAGTTTTTAACGACATTAGAATGTTGAGAGTTAAAAGTCTTAACCAAAACATAGTTAAGAATGGCTTTTTAAAAAGGATTCTTCGAAAATGAGCCCCTTTATCAATCTCGTTAAGAAGTATCAATGCATTTAATTGTTTTAAGAACACCGATCTACTCTTTAGTTTTGAACGACTTGTCACGTCTTTTTCTGGCACAGATACCCACAGAAGAAATGAAGGACTTAAAAATTTAGTTTACATCACGACATTCAGGAATTAGGTACAGTCTTCCCGTGCAGTGTCATAAGCATAAGTACGAAAGTGAATCTTTTTATAAACAAAGACGCCCTCAAAAACGAGGGGAGATAAAGAAGGCCAAGCTTAATCTGGCCGTATTGAACTAGCAGATGGAATTTGTCGAAAGAACTGATGGCTGTGTGACAATTCTAGTTACTCTTGAGACATTTTTGTCTCAACTTTCGTTCGAAAGAACAAGCAGTCATCAATCGAAAAAATGTTGAAAAAAATTATTTCGCTCCCTGTTTTTTATGGTTTTAGAAATTGCAAGTCTACAGAAGATGGACCCCTTAACTTTAACTCAAATTGTAACGAAACTCTGAACCACAAGAAAAAGACTGCCTCTCTCTTTAAAAGAAAGCACTTGACACAGTAGATCACAATTTTCTCTTGGCAAAGGTACAATAAGCTGGCCTTAGAGGTTTTATTCTTGACTGGTTTGAATCGTATCTCGGAGACAGAAAACAAGCGGCACTTTATTAAGTGCAAGTCTTGATGTTCGTACGGGCGTATCCCAAGGTTCTGTTCTTGGGCCTATATTATTTTCAATATATAGTTATATTTTTGGTCTTTCATTGAGGGGTAAACAAATTGGCATTGCAAAAGTATTGTATTCCAATTCTGTCATTTTAAACTTGATTGCCGATAGAAACTATGATCTTGAAACTCTAAGGCACTGGTTTTTGACACATAAGCTTGTAATTAGTGATTAATCCAAGCTGATATTTCTTAATCCACCAACTTTTGATCTCGTTTCGCCAGATTTCGTCTTTCAATCGCGACATGCAACATTTTACGTACCTCAGCCTTATTAGAATACACAAACTGTCTTTAATGGTCCAGTCCAAAGTAGAAAAATAGGGATAAGTTTGTTGCAGTGCATTTTAAAATATTATATAGTAGAGGTAGTAGTTCCTAAGTTCCTAAGAATAATGTGGAGACTTTTTCTGTATTCTGACTTTCTCCTCTTAAAAAATCTTTATTTTTATAAAGTGATCATTACTGAAGTAGGAAGTAATGAAAGAAGGCATGCTGTTATTTCAAGCTATTATACTCATCAGTTTATGAATTTTAAATTGTCAGTTGTACTTGAGCTATTTAACAAATTGCCTATTGAATTAAGAAGATAGATACATTGAACATTGATATTTTATTTTCGTCTATAAATAACAAAGGAGTTTGTCCGCAAGTCAAGGTGCATTCCTAAATATTTAGCGGTCTTGCCCTTGTTCAAATTTACACCGTTCAAGACAATTTGATTGCTTGGTTTTTCTTTTTCTTGTAAAAAAGATTCCTTGCATTTTTTCAGCACTTAATTTTATTTTCCACTTGTTTAAATATTCTTTCAAAATTTCGAGTGCATTTTGAAGAATAGTTTTAATGTCAAGACTAAATTCATGCGATGAAAGAAATGCCGTACCATCAGCATAGATGGCTGATTCACAAGATGGTAGGTGTGGAAAATCTGAAGTGTATAAATTATAAAGAACAGGGCTGATTACTGCGCCTTGAGTAGCACCTGCGTTAAAATATTGTTAATCAGAGGCGGAAGAACCAACATAAAATTTGAGGCATCGTTTGTTTAGAAAACTCTGAATATGTGTTATGAGGTGGCGAGGAAAGCCGAAGATAATCATTTTTTAAATTAAACCCTTACCCACATTGAATCAAATGCTCTTTCAATGTAAAGAAGTAATAGACCGGTTGATTTACCTATGGAACGGTTTTCTTTTATATGCTTGGTGATCCTAAGCACTTTATTGGAGGTGTTGTGCAAACTTCTGAATCCAAATTGGGCTTTGTGAAGGTTTTCCCGATTTCATTATGGGAAACACTTTCGCAATTTTCCAAGCTTCTGGAAAGTATTGCATTTTTAAGCATGCGTTTAATATGAAAGTAAGAAAGAGCTTCCCAGTTTTTGGCAATTGCTTAATAAATAAATTCCGCATTCCATCAAGTCCGGAAACCTTACGCACTCTCAATTTTCTAATAAAGTTTTCAATGTCAGCTAGTAAGATATAATCATTTTGGCAGGTTTCTGTATCTTCCTGAGCTAAGCTGTCAATTGCAATCTTTCAGTAGCTATATAACCAAGATGTTGAGAAACTGAGTGGTTGGACAAAAACGTTGAGGCAAACGCTTTGTCACTGTTCGAAATCAAGATCCCCTCAGTGCTGTTTTAGGGGAGGAAAATGTTTGTGTTTATTTTGAAAAATGCACACGATATTCCATAATGGTTTTGCATTTTTATCAAAGTTCTTAAACTTAACATTCCCTTGTTTGTTTCGGTGTTCTTGGATGCCACTAGCGATAGTGTTATTAATCGATCTCATAAGATTTCGATAACTTAGAATGCGAAAGCGTTGATTTTGAACTAATCTATAAATTAATCAGTTAGATAATATTATATACATTATATTATATATAACTTGAAGCTTATTCATTGTTTGTTCATTTTCTCTCTTGCATCCTTATTTATATTAATATAAAAAAAAAATAAATTAAAAAATAATGAAAACAAAAAAATTAAGACATTCTTTTAAAAAAATTATCACGAAGGCTCTTTTAAGCGGTGCGGTAATAAAACCAAACGCAATTTAATCAATTTTTAATTCAATAATTTGTATGTTAAATAAATATGTTAAGAATTATTTAATTTTTTAATTTCGAGAATTAAAAAATCAAAAGACTTCAACTCAATTATATATGAATTCAGAGCAGCTTCAAAGTATTCAAGCAGGCTGAGAATATTGAATTCTTTTGACTGCTTCGAATTATTCGTAGTACAATAACTTAAAAATAATTAAACCAAAGGGACTTCACCTCTCCTCCAGGTGGAAACTAACAAAATATTTTTTGCCATATTTTATAAAAAAAAAAAATTCGAAATGCACATTAGTATTAGGACTCGAAATAAAATCAAAATAACTATTGCAAAAAAAGATGCCTCTCTGAAATTATTTTTTTATTTACGACTTGTCGCCCCAAACTTTTTGATCACACTGTAGTAAAAATTAAAACTTCATATGTTTCATCAACTCTGGCGTCAACACCCATCGTGTTCGTGATAATTAAATTAAAGTAGACCAACACGTGAGCAGAGAAAATAATCCATTCGACCTTTTTCCTCGAAGAAAGAAGAACGAAAATTCTCCCTCTCCTGCTGGATCCGATATCTTATGACGATATCGGGACATGACATCTCCTGTCTAGTTCGTTAAAGAATATATTTAATATTACAGCATTGCGCCAATAAAAGTAAGCCCGATGATGACAGAAACGAAGGATGAGCCACGTCCATAAAGAATATTTAATATCATCGCTTCGGGCACATCGTGTAGAGTAAGGAAGGTCATGAATGCTCGAGCTGCATATACGTACGGCAGCCAAATAGTATTATCCCCAAATCGGGTGAAGGACTCCTGCATAACAATTCAATACGGAAAATGTACTACGAGTATACCTGCAGCAACTGCTGGGTGAAAGCCCATTAGGCATGCATTCATACCTTAGGTGCCCCTGGGGAAATTATATACTATATGTTGAGCCGTGAACTTGTCTACAATCCGTAAATGATTCCTGACAGTGACAAATAGATATCATCGATAATGTAAAAGGAAATGTAATTCAGATAAATCGTTCCTCGCATGCACAGCCGAGTCGTTAGGGGGCCTTCGAAGGTGATGGTGGTGCACTTTCATATCGAATTGAGAGTCACGTTTCGATTGAAACTATTGTTACAGTGTGTCGGAATTTATGCGCAGCTATGTGGCAAGGTAGATAAACAGATACGAGATGGTGTTAACAACCCGCTTGGGTAGATGAAGGTTTTCTTGAAATGGAAAAGGATGGAAATAGAAGTACAGAGAAATAAATTCAGATAGTCGGTAGAGTTCTGAAGTTTTGAGATAAGATACATCAGGGAGTTATATTTTCTTAAGGTTCAATCAGCGGTTGGATCTCATTTAAAATTGAGTAAAATTTTCATCAAGTAACGTAAACACGTGTGGCAAGGCGACTATGTGAAGGTGACGATTCTAACCACTATTAAAGGCAAAAATTTATACGTTTCTAAGTTTCACTTTTTGGAGATAGAACTAAGCTCGGGTTTCAGTCTCCTTGAATTCCTCTTAACAGTGTTTATCGTTGTAGTAAAGGTGAGAAGGACCCAGATTCATAAAAGTCGAGCACTGGAATTCTGTAATAGACAAGGAACTAATGGATAAACAAGGAAGCCCAAGTACAAAGATTTTTAAGCCTCTTGAATTCCATTGTTTTTGAGCTATTTTTACAGGATTTTCAATCGCATGGCGCATTCTTGTATGATTTGTTTTTCTTGCTTGCTCTCGAAGACCCCTGATTTAAAAAAAAAACCCGAAGATATAAGTCTAGTGTTGTCAAATAAAGAGATCGTCATTCGGTACAAATAGTCCAAAAGAAATATAAGACGGCTTGAAGACGCATAATTCAAAATGTCCATGTCTTGCGAGCGGCGTGTGGGGTTGTCGTCATGGATCTATATATCGGGTTTTTCAACAAGAGCGCTACAAAAGTTTTTTTTAAATAAAACAAGAACGGTTTTGGATATCAATGACTTCTTTTGCATGGCCACCACGGGCACGCTTGCAGAAATCCAGACGTTGGACCCAATTTTCGACGGTTTTCAAGCATAAATCGGCCGATACTGCTGCAATTTCACGTTCGATATTCGTACGAAGTCGTTGTCGCTGGTTTGTTGGCATAGACCATAGACTTGACGTAGCCCCACAGGAAATAGTCTAACGGCGTTAAATCGTACGACCGAGGCGGCCAAGCGACTGGACCATTTCGTGAGATAACACGTTCTCCAAATTTGGTTTTCACCAAATTGATTGTGACATTCGCTGTGTGGCTTGTGGCGCCGTCCTTTGGGAACCACATGTCATCCAAGTCCATATCATCCAATTGGGGCCAAATATATTCGGTTATCATTGAACGGTAGCGATCCCCATTCACAGTAACGTGCTGGTCTTGATCATCACGGAAGAAGTACGGCCGAATGACGCCGCCGGTCCATAAACCACACCAAACCGAAATTTTTTCGGGATGCAATGATGACTCATGGAGTACGTGTGGATTGCTGCCTGACCAATACCGCATATTTTGTTTATTGACGGAGCCATTCAGCCATAAATGAGCCTAATCGCTGAAGATGATTTTTCGATGAAAATCCGAATCATTTTCAAGTTTTTGCTCAGCCCAATTCACGAACATACGACGCTTCTGGCGGTCAAGCGGCTTCAGTTCTTGCGTCAATTTAATCTTGTAAGGATGTAGGCCAAGATCTTTTCGCATAATTCGCCACAACGACGTCACAGAGATGCGCAACGCTTGAGAACAACGTGTGAGAGGCACATTTCGACTTTCTGCAACCCTCAGCGGCAGCAATATTCTCGACACTACGGGCACTTCTTTGTCTCACTGGCACGGGAACATTTTTTACTTTGCCTGTGGATTCAAATTTTTCCACTAGACGCTCAATTGTTGATCTAGTAGGACGATTATGACGACCATAAATTGGACGTAGCGCTCTTAACGTTGAGGCCACTGACTCCAAATTTCGGTAGTAAATTTTAATAATTTCGACTCGTTGTTGGCTCGTATATCTTTCCATCATGAAATGGCAAACCTTACTGAAGAGAAATGTCAAATGAGCGGCAAGAAATATGACGTCGTTAGCTGTCGCTGTAGCTCTTCTTTTTGAGGCGACCCTGTTGAAAAACCCTTTACATGCAGGGGGTATGGGAGCCTATTGACTTGAAATGGTTAAAAAAGTTTTAAAAATTAGGGAAAACACATACGATAATGGAATACAGCCTTTTTTTTCTCCAATATTCAATGCTTATTAATTTTAAGCCAAACCCCAAAATTGGTGCAAAATTTTGAGAAATTATTAAGAAATGAAAGCTGCTTCTTGGTTTTTCTAAATTTAGTCTTTTAGGTCATTTATTTTCACACGCATGTAATCACTCGTTGTAAAATATAAACGAAGAGGTGAGTATGGCTTAAAATCGAATGACAGTCCAGTTGATGAACTTTAAGTTCCATTTCAGGGAACATCTTCTTATCTTTCCTCTTTAAAATGAGATGCCGAGACAAACATTCTATGTCGAATTGCGTGATAAATTATCTGCTCATTCGAGACATCATCAGCTTCTGCAGCGATAATCTGGTCGAAAGGATCACTATGAGAGCTTCTGGCTCCTCATCTTTACCTAGAATCTTATCTTTAAAATAAACGATTTTGTGTTCAGAATGGTAAGATGAGAATGGTATATGATAATTCCTCGTACCCTTGTCTGGGTACTTATACTTGTACATGAGAGATATCCATCGCGAAGAAGGCATAGCCACGGCTTCGGGCTATGCGTCTATTTTAGCCACCTTTACTTTAATGGAGTAAGCAACTAAAAATATGAAAAATGTTTGAAAACATACATGGGAATGGACAAGGATCTCGAAAATTATTCTCAATCAGACCGAATAACCACATGTTAACAATTTACCTATAGTTTGTTTGATTCGATCCCATTTAATACCGCCCTTGAACGAAGCTAAGTATCCCGAATTTTTCGAAAAAAGAAACGCACTGACCTTAAATACAGACACAGAGAAATTTCCCTGTTGCTTGGAACTCTTTCCAACAAGTGCTTAAATCTATATGGGCTTATCGAGCACCAAGATATTAAAGGAGCAAAGACATATACAGAGACGAAGGCATCGATACCGTGCGAAACTTCGCATTTATTAATTGTCTGACAGACCTTGGGTTCGAATCCGAAAAAAAGCGCTAAGCTTCTTCTGGTCCTGTCACCATTCGCCTTTTGGGATCAAAATAAACGGCCTTTCAGAAGAGTTGTCGACCAGCGATAGGAGTCCGATCTAGTGACTACTTTTAAACCACTTGTCATGATGGACTTCCAAGTTCGCTTCCTTCATAAAATGGCTCGTTCAGATGATCTTTTATTGAAACTACTGTGAAAGTGTAATACTGACAGCATTGCGACGTTTCAATCTTCCAACATTCTTACGTAAAACTAATTTCAAATAAAATACTGTGAATTAAGCGAATGTAAAAAATTGTACGCACAATTCTTCATTTTAAATGAGCCTCCCCAATTGGAGCAATTAAAACCAAAGGAATACCTTCGTTTTAAAACACTTAAATATGCTTCTTCTCACTCTGTGAAAAATGCATAATAAGGGGTTGTCATATTCCCTCGAGAGCGAGCAAATTATATTAAAAAAATATTAGTATTCTTATTCGTCTCTAGCGGCATTGCAATAATGTTATTCACCAACTTTTTGACATTACTAATCTTGTGCGCAGACTAAAAAGAGGTGTGTAAACAGAAAACCTTACCTGGAAGATCTCCTTGCAAAGGCGAAAGACGTTTGTTGGTAACAGATTGCTCCAGAAGCTAGTCAAATTTGACATATACAAAACATCACGAACCGAGCCAACTGTTTTGCTTTTAGTGATTTTATTTTGGCGTCAGATGCTTTTGGTTGTTTGAAAATGTCTGATTTTGTACCGTGATTTTTTCTGTCTTTTTAAGACCGTGATTTTGATGTGGATGAGCGTCCCCGTAAAGGAAGGCCAAATCTTTCGAAGATGCTGAATTGGAAACATTTGCGACGAGGATCCATGCCAAACACAAATTAGCTTGTTTCAGCATTGGGAATTACCCACCCAGCCATTTCCAATCGATTGCCTACGTTGGGAAGCATTCAAAAACAAGGTTCCCTATGATTTGAACAACTGCTCTAGGGGCAAAATAAGAAAGGTTTCTCTTCATCACATCGTGAATAGCATCGTTACAGCCGTTTAAACCCCATCCGCCATATTCCCCATCCGATCAGCTATCAGCTATTCTGCTCATATGAAGAGCTAAAAAATGGGTTGATTCGTGGATAGCCCCAGAAGATGATCACTTTTACTGCAACAGTATTCGAGGTCTACAAGAAGGATGGAAAAAAGTTGTAGCTAGCGATGGGCAATACTTTGAATGGCTCATTTGTGACCATTGTTTTTCACAATTAAATTGAACCAGGAGAATAAGTTGTAGCACCACATTTATCGGAGTAATTTTAAACTAATTTTGTCTCAACCCTTGACGATTTGTCTTGGTGGTATAAATTTAAGGCTGTGGCAGTCCTGAATAAAATAACACAAAAATACAAAATCCGCCAGTGTGGCATCATATAAACCACACTAATTCACGTGACTCAACCTCTATTATAGGCCAAAGGATAAACGAATCGCAAATTCACAAAGACCGATACTTTGAAATGTAAATTTGAATTATTTGCGAGCGAAAAATGCTGAGCTTATAAATCACATATTTTTATAGAATAAACAATTGCACCATCTGCCTGCCATTCAAGGTGAAAATAAACCCAATGTTGATGTTTTGATACGTTTTCCCACAGCGTGTTCACCATCCGTAATACTTTTAATTAATTTCATTAAATCCTCACTCGTTCTTTCAATTTCTAAAATTAAAATATGTACGATTGCACAAGAAGCAGACGTCATCTGGACTTGTCACCATCACATACATACACCTGCCATTGAAACACATATTAGGAAAATTAATTTTTGTTTTTTTCTAATCGAAATCAATGAAACCGAATGTGGTCATTTTCCGGGGGTGGTCGTAATAAAAAAAAATTGCTGAGAAAATTATAATTTTTTTAACTTGTGCCAATGATTCACGCTGCGACGAATATTTCATATCCTTTTTTTGATCATCAACAATTGATTAGGTTCAATTAAAGATAATTTTAATATTTTTATTTAAAAAAATTGATTTGGCGCCTGACCGGGAATTTTGTTTTCACGGCGAGGGGACAGAATCTATTTCGATTTTGATTTATTCAATCAAACTCAATTTTATATATGCAGGCAGTGATTACCAATATCAGTGATATATCCACCTAGCTACTAAAGAGAGCTGTAGGAAACTTGAAAATTATTTCAAAATACCACGAGACGCTCTACAAAAAAACCTCAAAAGCAATAAAGCAAATAAATAAACAATAAAGAACCGAAAACTTAGAAAAGTTATGCGGTTGGAGGTAAAAAAATTAGGTCTACGAGAGATAAGGCTGGTAGTAAAAAAATATATTTTTAGAGGAACCCAAGAATATATACTTTTTATGTCAGCAAGGTCATTAAGCAATTAACTCCGTCATTTACCTGATAATCGAGGCTTATTATCATGAAACAGTGTGACCCAATGATTTCGTTATTCTGCGGCGTTTCTTTGCTTCTACAAAAGAGGCATAAGAGTGGGTCGGGCAGCTGTGGTTGTCCGATTAAACTGATATTGGCTCAGTCCAAAAAGTACATAATATTATTCATTTGTGTTCATTCATTCATTTCATTCTACGTAAGGTTTTATCTGACTTTACTCTGATGGTTAATCAAATCCTCAATGGTCTCATTTTTTTTAGTTAATGCATTTTTGTTTACGAATTAGTTTACTCACAAGCTAGACAAAGATTCTTAAAGCTGGCTTAGTTAACATAACTTTGTATATAAACTAACTTACTGGACCTCCTCGGGCGCTCTAAGCTGAACCTAACAAATTCAATTTAAATTATGCTAACTTATTTCGAAAACTAAACTAACATCTTAACTTAAAACTAATCTAAAACCTAGAATAACTAAACTTATCTCAAAATAACACTTAAGACTTCTTTAAAGCTACCTATTTTACCTTAACCATATGTAAGTCGGCCATGCTGACAGGATATCCGAAATGCCCTTGGGTTTGCCTTAAGGGCACTGAAGATTATATTAAATACGTGACCGAGTTTTACTCATCATCCAACCACCAAAAGTGTCGATGTTGCCTTTCGACGTCCACTCTGTCGTAGTCTGATACCGCCCTACTAAACCAAAGAGTCTCCGGTGAGCTACTTACGACGTCTTCGTTATTGTTGACTCGTCCGTCCACAGCTTTTCGACCAACGTGGAAGATTGGTGGTACAGCTAATCCATTCTGAACCAAACCTTTTCTATCTAAATAGAGGAAAGCTTCAGGGGGAATAAGGCCGTTAAGGTGCACTCTCGGTTTGTGACAGAATCACATCTAGGACGTTTTTGTTTGCAGATTTTTATAGTTCCTGCAACGCGGAAATCGGTAATTTACTTATCTTTGGAAAAAAAAAAAAAATAAGTCATCCGCATGTCCGACTATCTTTATGACTTCTTCTGTAAAGTCATCTAGGATTTGGTTCATAATAAGTAAGCACAAAAGTGGTGAAATGACAACATTAACGGGGGCTGTGTCTATATGCTGTAACTTTGAACGGATCACTTGCCATCCACTTTTCCTATCTCGAGACTGATTAAAAGCCTTCAAATGAGATGCAATTCGAAGTCTTGCTGCATTAAAGATGCTCCATAGTTGTGGAGTCCAAATATACAAGCATGTAGATGGCTCCATAAATGTCTTGTGTGTGAGTGTTGCGGACCTCATCCGTATCGGCGAACTTGACGAAAGTAGCGAAAATAGCGCCCGTAATAGAAAAACAAACTTTGAAAGATACTCAAGATAGGCTAGAAAACAAAAGAAAACATCAAGAAATTGACCGAAATAATATCACGATTTATGGCCAAATTGGACTGATTTTTTGATGACAAAGTTGAATTTAGACAAATTAAACCAGAACTTATTCAGATGTTCGTTATGCAAATGCTTTTCGATAGCTTTATGCGTTCTCAAAATATGCGAGACGAAAAAATCCGCACGAACTTGTTCACACACACACACATGTTGAAGATTAATTGTATTCAGAAAATTGGACCGATTACAAGAACTCATATGAGAAAAGCTCTCGAACGAAAACACCATTCCATTGTTGGCACATTGCTGGCCATTTTTCAAGTTTGGAAACAGAAAACAATCCTAGTAGAGTAAAGCTGACAAACAATTCGAACATCAGCTGATTGAATTAATTTTTGTTTTTTTAAACAATGTTTTTAATTGGGATAAACTCGCGATTGACATTTTTCTTTCCCTTCTGAAAATAAATGCAATGAGAGGTCTTTTTGGAGCGTCTTGTGTCTTGCGTCGGATTAATCCGTTTTTATTCGCCTTTATTGCTATAAAAATTTGATTTGAACATTCCAACGAAAGGCTTACCATGGCCACAAGCCCGCCCAATGCAGCCCTTACGGCCACACTTAAACTCTTTACCAGTATATAATTTTAAAGAAGGACCAAACAAGAAACTTTAAAATCAAAATTCCGAATAGTATTTGTTTTTGAATTGTAAAACAGGGTGGGTCATTCATGCTCAATGGCGGCCAAGCAACATTACCAAAACCAATGATTCGATGATTTTCGAACTTTAGTGTTAAATAAATTCATTTTTGCTCTGCTTGTGTAGCACATAACCCCATCTTGCTGTCCAAGTCCTAGTCCCTAGTTTTTGTCCTTTTTAGGATACTCTTTTGTACGTGGGTGGAAGTCCGAATGAGCGCAGTAAGCTTAATATCGATTTCTTTGCATACATTCAATTCGCAGTATTTAATCGCTTTTGTTGTCATCCAATTTGCGGTCGCGAAAGTAAATTTAAATAAAACAAATATTTATAAGTGGGCCCAACAGACGTCGTCGTGACCAAACGTTTTCTATAAGCGGGCTCAGGAACCGTTTTTTTCAGTATTCGAATTTTCGATAAACTATATACTTACTGACATATGACACTCTGTAAATTTTATAGAGCTAAAATGTAAGCAAAATCACTGTCAACTATGATACACAAACAGAACTATGAAGGTCGTTTGTCAAATTGTCTGAGTGTTTATCGGTCAATTATTCATAAAAAACATATTGGCGAGTGAATCTAAACCATACAGGGATTCACACAAACACACACACAAAATTGCACCAAAATCGATCCAGCCGTTTAGAATAAGTTCGGCGACATACGCACATACAGACGAATTATGATTTAGATTTCGGTCATTTATTTATTTCAATATATTGCCTGAAGCATGCCTTTGTGCATGGATTATAAAATCATTGAAATATTCTCCACCGGAGTCCTTGCAGGACTCGATTTTTAGAGTGATACGGCCATAACTTGACAAACATAAATACGATCCTTTGCATAGCCATACAAAAGTTAGTCCGTTGACAAATCAAAACGATTCTGTTGGTCAGTTCACATCACGAAAATATGAAAGTATTCGAGCAATAAAGCCAAAATGGGTCTTGTTGTGTGGGATGTGGTATCGTCTTGTTGAAAGGCATCCACTTCCATTTGAGGATAGAAAAAACCGCCTTACATTTGGCCTTTTCGGTTAAGCCCTCGGGATTTTTGAAAAGCAGGACCAAAGACACCACTAAACCAATTTGGACGTCGTATAGTGACTTTTTGTGAATGCAACGCTCTTCCGACAGTTGCATTTTTAGTTAAGAGAAAATGAGCCTTATCGATGAAGGAATTGTTGTGTTCAAGGACTTCAATTCTTGAGTGGAGTGAATTTTTTAAGGATTCAAAAGAAAATCCCGAATTGCAACTGCTCGTCGTGAAGGTAATAAATTTGGATCTTCTCAAAGACTTTCACTTTCACCATCCTTTTAATGAATTTTTAGACATTCAGGATATAATATGGCAAACGTTATACTTAATATTTACAGTATCGAATGACAGTTAGATTTGACGTTTTCTACTAAAAAAGGAATTTCAAATCAGGTCTTCGAACTGGATGCACGTCAGGATGGCCAGCGACTTACTCGGACTACCACTATTCGATCACTCTTTTGTGAGGCCTCATACATTCGAGTTAAATGGACTTAGTTCATTTGTACTCACAGGACCTGCTGAAAATCTTGGCATCCAAGCAACGCTTCTTATTCCATAATGACCCGATTCGTGCAAAATACTTTATCCAAAGAACCATTCATTATGCATGCTTAACATTCTTAAGAGCCTTTTCTTGTTTAGGACCTCTCCACAACCATGCGCATTTGCGCACCTATTTTACATAACGAAACATTGCGCGCGGTATATTTTCAAAAGTAGTTGGTCTCTGACTTAAATTGGAATAAAGTCCACAAAAGCCATTAGAAAGTATAATAAAGGCGACACTCGTAAAACCAGTCTTTGCGAAGAAAAAAAAATCCAAATCCTTTGCAAACACCAATAGTCCACTTAAGCCGCTTTACACATCAGTACACTCAATCACTGAACAACCAGATGCGGGGACATTGTCGGCATCGGCATCGGCATCGGCATCGTAATTGGAATCTAGCATGAGCAAACGAAATTGCCTCTCTGGTTGGTTCCGCAACTCGTTCAATAGAATTTACGAGCTAACCTACGAGGTTTACTCGATGTGGCGATCGCGGATCGCAACAGTTGCGATGCAATTAGGAAGATTTATTGCCCCACTGATCTGTGTTGCAAGACCCATGTTACAATCTGGGAATCTTTAAACAAGTTCCAAAGTAATAAGCGCGAAAAAGATTAAATCCTTTGAACCCACATCGAGAGTTTTTTTGTGAATACTCTTCCTGATCTATTGTCAAACTTCAGCCAACGGATGCCCAATAATGATGGTCTAATCTGTGAACGATGAACATACAGTGCTGCAGTGATTGCCTCCAATGTTCGATATTATCGAAGCGAATAACGAACCGTGTCTATCTTTGATAGCCAAAGGCTCTTGTATGTTGCTATCGCTGACTTATGGGTAACTAGTAAATAACATTGGTTCGCATGTGATTACATCGACAGCGGCCCTCATTATGGTCCACTATGCTTTGGCCACCTTAGATCAAGTTACCGAGAGCGTGCAAGACTCATTCCTAAGGGTCGACAATAATGGAGCTATCGGGAACGCCCTTTTAAGAGTGAGCGTGCACTTTACCCAAGTGTGATTGTTCGCAACTTTATCGTGTTACACCTTCGGGGGTGCAAACGGGTTTTTACCTTTTTCAACACATTCGATGAGTGTGACCTTCGCTGGGCAGCTTAAGTGGATTGCTATAAATTGGAAATAAAAACGACACGAGGTCTCCATGAGTCGTCTGTAATGTGATAGGGTGGATTACTTGTAAGAAATTTCAATGCAAGATTACGAAAATAATTTAAGGGCTATCGACAAGATGCAGTAATTGGATACATGCGTTCTGAGTATCTTGATGGAGTGTAGGTATCTTATTTTGTTTCTTGTTTAAAAAATTTGTAACGATGAAATAAATATGAAATGCTGTTAGCCTCTTAAAAAAATATGACGAGATAAGAATTCTTCGACGTATCGATGGTGGCTTCATAGAACTTACAATTAAGCTAAATGTGTTGGGAAATTTCGGGAGAAGAAGAGCTCTGATCTACCTGGGGGATAAAATTATATTTCCAATGCTTCTTGGGTTACATTTACAAAAACTTGTGTGTTTAAATTGTTTTTTTCAAAAAATTATTTATGACATTTGAAAAGTTTTCCGTTTGACATAAATAATCGTACCGTTTGAAACCCAACCATTTGAATATGAATTTACACTTGATGTGATTATAAACTGGCATCATACTAAAATCTAAATAATGATGGGTTTTTTTTAAACACTCCGCAGCATTTTATAAGCATTTCAATCTAACTTCCATCTGTCAATTTAATGGGAAAAGATATGAAAAAAAAGAGATTGTAAAAAAGCGAGATCACTTCCAATTCAAATCCAATGAAGACGCGCCTTCTCTTCTCTCTCTTTTATTCATGCTAGAACGGCACCATAAAAATATATTACAAAGAGTCAAGATCGATGAGATCAGAAACGATATTAAGATCCTCAATTTAGGGGTGCCACACAAGGTTCAGTTTTGCGCCCTATTCTATTTCTGATTAAAATCAATTCTCCTTTTTGATCCAAATTAAAAAGTGGTTCTTACGGGTTTTGCAGAATTGGTATCTTCATCTCTTAAGCCTTAAATTTGCCTTGATTATTAGCTCCAAAACTTATAAAATAATTTTTTAATATGATCATGAGTGAAATGTTCAATATTGAGTTTTTTTGTTGTGGAGGTTTATTCATACTGGAAAAATGAACAACCCTTATTGGTTTTGCAGAAATGTTTTTTAAAAATAATTGGTCGAAAACTTGAAAGGGATCCTCGTTTAATTTTTTTGTATGACTTAAACATTCTTCCTGACCGTCGTTTGTACTATTTGAAGATTATTAATCTAGAATAATGGGTGGTATAAATAAAAACTAGTAATTACTCGAAGTAAAGTCTCGTAGCAAAGTAAGTTCAGAAACTTATTGCTCGAATTCGTATGGATAAGACTTTACTTAACGTTAGCAAGTTCAAACATTCGAACATAGCAATTGCTTGACATTTGACAGCGAAGGGGCTATCAAAAAAGTTTTTTTCTTTACATTTGGTTATGCATTTGGAATTTGGTAAAGTAAATAAAAAAAAATTAAAATGGAATCGGAGGATTTTTTGGACGACGAATATTCACACTTAGATGACGTTGAAGTGGAATATCTGGATGGTAATTATTCTCACTTTTTGTGGTTTTATAGGCATGTTATAGGCAACCACAAGTGGCAAAAGTGGTATAATATGCAAATCCATTTCAAATAAGATAATTAGCTTCTTTTTTTAAAGAAAACTCGCGGAAACCCAAAGTCGCACAACAATTCCTTTCAAATGCACGTAATTTATGCCTCAAAAGTATGAAACAATGCTTCAAGTCACCTAAAAAGCAGACTTGACATTTTCTTAGCAAATGATCAGTTTTATGCCTTTTATTCATACCAATTTGAGCAAAAGCCACTTTCGAACATAGAAAATAAGCAAATGCTAGAAACTGTCACTTTTTCGAGCAATTGCTTCATATTTTAGCAAAGTCAGTTTTTATTAATACCACCCAATATCGCAATGGAAAGTTGGAAAAATATTTTTTCACAAAATGGCGACTGACTGAAAAAAAACAGTCGCATGACTGTACCACTTTTTGTTGACTGTTTCGAATTTAAAAAAAATAATAGAAATTTGGGGACCAGGATAGTTCTACACATAGAACTCAAATTTCAGGTAAATCGGTCCAGTAGAACCTGAGAAATCGTGGGTATTGTTTTGAAAAACACACTTACGAGAAAAACGCGTTTAAAGTAAAGTTTTTTGCAGTCTAAGTCATGAAATGATATTGTAGACTAACATTTATTCAATCTGCCATTCCCGCTTCATTCATCGGACCTTCCTCGCTGCGAAAAAAACTATTTTCCGCGTTTATCTCTTCATATCGAGCAGTTCTGGCCTCCTTTGATGCTTTAGATGCTCGTATCTCGGAACGATCAATCCGGGCGTTGTCTCATTTCACAGCAAATTAATGAGCTTTCGGGCCAATTTTCATTCCCATAAGCTCCATCATTTCATCCAGCCTTCATTAAAACTACAAATAAATGTCGCCATCTCAATCATCTTAGGCCCGGAATGAAAATATACGTCCACGTGGTTTGAAGGTTAGTATTCAACTGTTAGCAGCTGAACGTAAGTGAACACTTAATATAAAAGATACAAGTCACCCTGGTTTCTTGCATTACAATATATACAAAGGACAAAAGGTTTTACTGAGAAATAAGGATTCAGGAGGACGGAGAATCCCTAATGTCTTTTGTTCGAACCAGTTTGGATTAATACGGATATCTCCGAAAATAATTTGAATTTTCAAAAATCCTCTTGTAGATATATTCTTGAATAGTTTAACTTTAAAAATATAAAAAATCGATTTTTTTAATTTCTAGACTAGAATGCCCCCTTAAACTTTGAACTTTCGAGGACACGTTTTGAACAAAGTATCTACACCATCTTTTCTTACAACTGCATATCGTAACTTTTATTTAATTTTCTAACCCCGAGTTACGCACACGTAATTTATAGAATAGGAAATCATACTGGTGTATAATCTGGTATCGTGGGCAAAGATAACTGATTGCTGATTTCGCCATCATCATTTTTTTTTCTTTTAATCAATTCATTGTTAGTTTGGCGATCGAAGTCGACGCAGTGTTTAGAAAAAAACGAGAGAAATTTTAAAGAACAAAAAATAAGAAATAAAAAGAAATATTAAAAAAATGAAGTATATTATTTTTAGATATAAAATGAACAATTTTGAATTCGCGCTTATTCAGTAAAGAGCAATTACGAGACTTGGAACTGGTTGCCCCAGCTCAACTACACCAGCCTTGAATTTGCACTTTTTGACTCTCTGTCTTGATCTCATTTGAATTTTACTTTTAAGTTGCATTGACATAATTAAATATAAAATTGTTAGCTTTAGTTGTAAAATCTATTGTTTTTTTTTGTTTGATCCTGTCTTTTAATTTCTAAAAATTATAGCGAATAATTTAATAGTTCTGATAAAAATTGCTGGATTTTTTATTTGGCTTTAGCTATTTCATAAAAGGCCACTCCACCCAATACGTGTTTATACCTTTTTTAAAATTGTTAAAAAGACATTTTAAAACTATTTTTCTACTGCAGTTACAAAATACAGGATGTCTATAATATTACTTATAAGCATATTTATTTGAGAAAAAATTTACTGTGAACTTTTATTTTACTTATATGAAAATTAAAAAAATCAATCATTAAAAGAAAACAAAAATGATAAATTCCTTAATTTTTTACAACTTATTAGTACTTTTATTAGCTAACAAACTTAATCGTTAAAATGTTAAGATATGCCACTCTAGGCATAGGCATCGAATTTGTTTCAGTTTAGAAATTCCGTTGTCATCAAATGTTGCACTGAGCTGAAAATAATTGAAAGACATAACTTTTCTCTTTATTTTTAACTAAGTTCTACTTCCAGAAGTTCATTTAAAACACTTTACATATCGATTGAGCTTAGTGACAGTGAAAAATTCGAGTGGTGCCGTTTAATGGTTGCTACCAGAAATTACTTGTCCATACCGTTGAGCGTCCATAGTTCCATGGACAAAGTGCAAACGTCCCGAAATTTAAAAAGAAAGAACAAACATCCCCAAACCATTTGGCTTTGATGAAATTTCACTGTCTTGACTATGCACTCATCTTAAACCTTTCATCTAATGACTGTTGTAAGTATGAACATTTCTCGGCACAAATCAAATTAAATTTCTTTTCGTCGATCATCACCAAATATTCTGCATACAATCTTGACACTCTTAAGCCCACGTCCAACGAGCTGCTTTCATTTCTGTGGCTAGGAGAGGCTTTTATTGCAGTTCGTCTTCCATATGTCTTGTAGCCTTATGCATATCGTTTCGGCGCTTAGGTGAATTTGTTGAAATTCATGCAGTTCTACTCTTATACGCTTAGCCTATTCTTTGCAATACATTGTCCGTCTTCTGAGTGGTCTTGCGCTACTGCCCTATGATCCTACCGAGTGGATCCATCAGTCGCACGATGGTTGATTATGAGCACCCTTTTTTACCCGCGAATTTTGACGAAACGTTTCCATCTCGAGTCAGTTGCTGCTATTTACTTCGCACAGGCACGACTCAAACAGATTTTTTTTTGGCACCGAATACGAAGCCGATTACCGCTTTCGGAAATCTGGTTCATAACTATCGGAAAGTACATAGCACTATGTTGTGGACTTGAGGTATGAAAAGGAACTTTTGTTATCAATATGCATGAAAGCCTTACCTGTGCGCATACTTCAATAGAATAAAAGGAGAACGCAATCACAGAAACTTCAACGAAAAGATCTGCAAGCAATGTCCCAATCATGATGTTCAGATCGTACTCGGTGATAATAACGCAAATTAGCCTGCATATTATCACCTCCAACATGGGACCAAAGCTGTTTCAAATCTGAATAGATCCTGTGATGCCATCATCAGGCTCAGAACACCAACAACACACTTCTTATGGGCTAGACTTTAACCGGCCAACACAATGAAACCTGTGCTTTACAAAAAAATGTGCAAAAATCCCTCGTCAACAACCATATTAGCCCTCTTCAGTGCTGATTAAGGCCAGGAAAGTCCACAATTTTCGTTGTTTTGAAGTTGTGTTTGACATAATTTATAAAGCCCTACAAAGTCTTGGAATTCCTTCTTAATTCGTTCAATTCCGCAGGTTGACGATGGATAATGCAAGCCGCTTCCTAAGTTCGGTAACGATCTCACTTTGTCCGCTTGGAATCCCCGTCATTTGAGAGCGGACTTATATCAACGTCTCAGACGCCCAATACGCCGATTTTTAGCGAGGTTGAAATCAAACGTCAAGCGTCTGCTCCATATCTCTCAAATCATCTTTTTCTCGAACTGGCCAAGGATAGAGCACATGCTTTGGCGTCATTCAGCGGAATTGCGATGATAAATGTCTTACATCTCAGATGGTTTCTTAGTCCAAGGAAACAGTGATTGGCAAGAGGTATTCTTTGCTAAGTCTCTGAAAAGAATGGTGTATATTGTCGCTTTTTTAACACAGGAACCCATATTATCCGCCTCGACTTTTAAGTCCACATCAAAAATAGTTGCAACAAAGTTAAAACCTCAGACGTTCAGCCTGCTAAGACGTTATGACTTGAATGTTCTAGAAATTAAAAAACACTCGTTTCAATCAATTTTTAATAATTTATTTGAGGACATTTGTACAGTATTAAACTATTCAAGGGTATATTTCGGATAACTCTAAAGACATATGTTTGTCGCCCGCTTCGTCCTTTTGTCCTTCCATCCGCTCTACGCATAATCAAATGCTAAATTTCCTGTAAAACCCATTCAATATATTTTACAAAGGCCTTCACCCTCTCGATGGCACACGTTCTCGTTCAAAACCATTACACAAGTAACGATGCGGAAATCTACCCCTGGTCTTGAAAATGTCATGGTCATTTGTTCATTATCCAGGTAAATCGAAATATCCTTTCATCCATTACAAAAGGGTAAATAGAATTGCTGAGGTATTGTAGCCCGCTGAGGCACATCCATACATCATGCAGAGTAAATGCATGGAATTCAGGACACCTGGCTTGCAAATTTGTCAAATAAGGGGAAATTACAATGCGTGTCCAAAAATCAAACAAAACATAAAAATAAGGTTGATAATTTTAGGAAACAGAACGGGCGAGAGGATATTTTGTTTTATCCTTTAAGGTGTGCCAGTTTATTGCGTAAATAAGAAGCCTTGGGTTTAAGTAAATAAATGGAAGGTGCCCTTTTCGAAAGACCTTAAATTCAGTACCTCATCGTTCCGTGTGCTTAATTTGTGGTACTTCTTCACAGGCTTCATCTGTGGCGACTTAAGGCAACAATATCTTTCGCTATCAGAGTTGTAAAAGATTCCATTCTTTTTGGAATGCATTCACGAAATTTGAATCAAAGAATTGAAACTCTACTGATGTACTGCAAAATTATATAAAAGATCATCAAGCTCACAACGTACTTTGACAGTTGATTGTGGTCATATTGTTGAAGCTGAATCAATCAAATTGGCCTTTTGCAGAACTTGACGAATTTTGCGTCCTAATTTGGGCCTGTTCCAATACAAAATTCAACTGACCCAAGAGCTGAAGGCTACTACCCGTTTTGTCAAAAAAACAGTATAAAATTGAGAAGAATTGATCCATTTTGACGAAACTGTTTGAATTTTTGTTTTCCTGATCATGGTTGAACAATGTTGTTGGCGCTTTCTAAAGTCAAAGAGCTCTTAACGAGCTGATATAAGAGATCTTCATCTCCTCTGCTTTTTATTAAAAACGTGTGGTTTTAGTACTCAAAAATACTTTCAAACTACTCGTATTTACTGCCTTTAATTTAATACAAGATTTTCAACTTTAAACTTGTACTTGAATATGCCAAAATATTTTCAAATGTAAAGATGTCAAGAAAGTGCTCGGGAAAGGGCAGTTTGAAAAGCAACTCTGGCACATATCATCTAATGGTCGAAAGTCTGATATGATAAGTTAATTTGGTTATGTAAAATCAATCCATTACTTGGGAGACACTAAAAGTCTTAATTCTCAGCTGTTCCTTGGAGCACAAATATTATAAAGTTTTTCGACTCAGTAAAATACCTACGCAACGTCTCTCAAATACTCCCTTGTTTTTTTTTTTACATAAACTGTGATGTAGTGAATCATCCAGACGCATCCCACACCTTACATACATTCACTGGAAAATTTACATCATTGGTCCAGCTTATTTTTGAAACCCTAACGTTACTACAAATTTATTTACACTTAAAGAAAATCTGAAGGCTTCCCTTGTGCACTCAAATTTTCGGATACTTCTTCCTCAGACCCAGAAATAGTTGCAAACCTCTTCGCGAAGTTTTTTAGTCATTCGATGGGATGAACTACATTCTGTTATGAATAAATTCCCCTACCTGAATAAATGCCCACAAACATCCGTCACGTCTTCCGATATATCAAATAATGATGTCATTGCAAAAATGTATTGCCTGAAAGACTACTTTTCCCGTGGGCCAGATGATATCCCCCAATTGTACTGAAAAAAACGTGTAAATGCAATATCTCAGCTCCCTCAGGCGTTCCCCAAGGCAGTCACTTAGGTCCTATCATTTTAATATTCACGATGAATGATGTTGAACGCATTTTAACTCACTCCGATCTGTCAATCTATGCCTACTATAGGTGAATCAGCAATTTTATATGATCCCCTTCCGATCACGTCGAACTGCAAAACGATGTGAATAGCTTTTGCAAAAACTTATGTACGTTGAAGCACAATAAACCAGCACGGACCATGTTGCAAATAACCTTCAACCTGTCATTGAGTTGTTTGTTGTAAAACAGTCTCCTTTTCACCATTTTATGATGAAGGCCACCTTGATTCTATTCAGATTAGTTTCCTTAGCTTTTCCAACGATGGAGAATTTGCCAGACCACGGAGCTCTAAACAGTTGATCTTCAAGTTCCAATATTTACAATTTCTTCCAATTCCAATTTTATAAAAACCTCCCTATAAGTGCAATTTGAAGACGTCGATCTTTGGTCCTGATCCTATGGCATGGAGACGAGAAGCTTTAAGATCAACATGCTTTACATCAAAAATCACGTAGAACAGTGGTTTGCCAGCAAATCAGAAGGTGTCAGAGGCCATTTTCAAACCCTCCAAAAGATCTCTTACATTGGAAGTCAGTTAACATCTTCGTCGCAAAATGTTTGTAGGGTTTCGCGCCACATTTTTTTAACCGAATTGATTATTTGTAATTATAATTTTTCTTTTACACAATAAGCCAGGGCTCATATATAGACTTTATCGAATACCTAATTATTTGCTGCAATGAACACTTTTACCCGATTGAAATTATCTTTGCCGTTTTTGGAGGCGTTTTCCAGTGTACCAGCGTGGCTGCAGCTGCCATTAAATACGATGCAGCCGATTCTTTGAAGATCAGCGTCATAAAGTGTGGAGAAATTTCCTTCCATTTTGGCTGAGGTATTTGTTTCCGAATACTGTGTATCGACACAATGAAATTGAGGGTCTCTGGTCACATTTGGTGAATATCTTCCGTATAAATCAGAGTCTTAAAGCAACCGTTGTCTCTTACTTTGCTTGTTTCGAAACTCCCACTGCTAAAATTTCCACTCCTTACGTTAAATTTTAAAGACCACTTCCGTAATGAACCTCGAACAGTCATGAGAAGTACAATTATGAAATTCCATGTCTCCGATTAAATTAAGAAGTTGAAGATTTAGCATCAAATGAATGATTGGAAAATAGGACACGAAAGCCTCTTCAGGAAACTTAGTCTAAACTTTTCGAATGATGAGGATCTACGATTTTGTTTATTTTCTTTCCTAAAATTGAAATGGGACATGTACTAAGGATTTGAGCCACAGAATCCCGCTCTTAAAGATGACGCATATTTTTTAAGGTTCTGTACCTGAAAAGGAAAAACTGAACTTTATAGGATCAGTTCATTGTCCGTCTGTTTGTAAGACTATCTGTTAAGACCCTGTTTCTGAGGAACTTTTTGAGGTATCGAGTTAAGTCATATCAAATACTCATGACTGCAGTCTCTTAAAGTTATAAAAATATCAAGATTCTAAATCTATGCACTCAAAAGGTACGCGGATGGTCTGAAAAACAATAAAACAGCTCGATGCTCAATTTTTTCTATTTCCACAAAAACTGTCACATCGACTCACTCAAGCGACTGTCAACTAAAAATTGTTCGTCCAAAATGGCTGAAACTTTGGTGAGTAACTCTCAAAAGATGCACAGCTACATTCACTAGCTTTTATTGACGAGAGCTGCTGTCTTCACGTTGAGGTAGGAAAATTCTCTGAACACCCTCGCAATATTTTTGATACTCCTTCGTTCACGTAGAATCGGCAAATTTGGCAAGAATTAATGTCTTGAAGTACAAGTAAAGGGACAGAACCGTAAACCATAAATTTGAATTTCATCACTTACTTTTTTTCTTTTAAATCGCAACTCAATTTAAGATAAGAAAAATATCCAGTATAATGAACGATGGTAAGGAACCCTTCGTGTGTGTGTCCGACTTTCAATTGGCCAATTTTCTTTACTTCTAGTATGATGTTACACTGTAAAGGTCCAATTTGAATTCGCCAACGTCAATTTGTTCGCCAATTTGTTCGCCAACGTTTTGAGCAAAAATAGGTCAAAACTTGCCAAAATGTCTTACTTGGTTAATTTGTCTTATTTTGAGTCGTCATTTAAGTAAACTAGTCAAAAAAACCTTCCAAAAGGCCAAAAAAGGGGCCAGAATCCTTAAATATTCAGACAGCCAAGCAGTTCTCAATGCATTGCCATCCAATCTTATGGAATCCAAATTTGTCAAAAGCTGCTACGACGGCTAACAATCCCTAGCCCAATGTAACAAAGTTAATTGAGTATGGGTTCCAGGTCATCATGGAATCGAAACCGCGTTCAATGGTCCGGAACTTTTCTGTGGCGTAAGCTGGACTACGGCCACAGGTCTGTACAATTAGATGAGCTGCACATTGCCTACTTGAGAAATCTAACGCGATTCAGACAATATTTATTACTAATAGATCCCTTCTCTTACAAGGAGAACATTAGAAAGCATTTGAACTTCCTCTCAGGCCATTGCCGCTTGAGATAACATCTAACAGTTTCGTTAAGGCGAAATGACTGTACACATTCATTGTGAATGTCCTTCTCTAATTTGGTTATGAAGCCGTATTTTCTTCAAAGAGATATGCTCCCCATTGGACATTAGGCAATCCATTGCTAAAGACATTCTGACCTTTATCAGAAGGATTGGATATTTGTTAGCCTAAACTTAGTCCCCTAGATACAACGCCACTTGGCAGGGGTAGTTATACAAAAAAATAAACTTGTCAAAACCTATAATGTCATCTGCTGTACTTGGAGATTGCTTATAATCAATAAAATCAAGCATCAATAAAATATGCCTAGTTACTCGACGGAGGTCCAAGGAAATCAATTGAAATCGAAAAGCAAAACAAGCCTAAATGTTGTGATACAAATGTTCATCACGACTTTAAAAGGTCAAAAGCAATTACTCGCGGTTTAACAAAAAAAAGTTTCTGACTTTGCAACTTGATCTTTTACCACTTTGAGTTTAGTTTTAAAAGTTGTAAATTGGTTGCATGTCTGTAATTCGAAAAAATATTTCACAGGAGCCATCATTTTTGTGTAGACTGCTGGTAGAGCACCGTATTTAAAGCATCCCTAATTCAGCTTCAACTTTTCATTCCTTGGCAAAATATGGACTGTACGTTGTGTTGTAGATTACCACCTTTATAAAGTCCTCTTGACTAGAGTTCTTCCCTAAAGCCGCAGTTATTTAAAAGCCAGACTAAGTTTTTGAGCGAGTTTTATTTATTCTTTAAGGTAATACTAATCAAAGCTTGTAAAATGGTTGTAGTCACAGCTGAGTTACTCAGCTGATGCCTCTTCTTCGTTGGATATTAGAGCGATGCTTCCCTGAGCTACGTTAAGGAACCATTTGTCTCGGCGAATTTTCGAATTTCTCATCCTATAACAAATTGAAGGAGTTTGTTACATGGAGGTATCGTCTACCTAGAAAAAAATAGTACAGGATAGAATTGCTCGGATAGGGGAATGATTCCGAGGCAAAAATACATTATGGCCACCGGAATCATCACTCTATCCAGGCGAAATCAGGATACTTAGCTAAGACGAGTAGGATTCCATCAGCAACAGCGGAAGGCTGTTTTAAATAATTATGCATGCAATTAATGAAAAAATTAAAAAAATTAATAAATACAAGTCTGTACACACGAATTCAGATTGACAGATACGAACAAAACGTCGTCGTCGATCTCGCTCACCCCCAAAAAACCCCGAAGAGCGTGATTTAATTCGCGAACTGCCTAGAGCAGGTTACGGTAGTGGCGAAATTTGACGAAACATTTGTAGGATATTTTATTTCCACAGGACAACGACGTGAACCGGGACGCGGAAACAGACGTTCAACTTTTCGACTGTGTCCGTCGAATCGGGCTATTAGGGGCTATCTCCTGAAATCTCTAGCCAGGGAGATAGCAAAGGCCTAGCCAGATAAACCATCCAGTGGCTGATCTGTGGGACGGTGCGACCCTGGATGACGGGTCTGGAGTGGAAGGTGGGGGTCAACTTAGCTAGGACTCCTTAGGTAGGATTAAGTTTGCTTAGGATAAGCTTTCGTTTATTTTATTTATCTAATCTAGGTTGGTTAGTTTAAATAGCCAGGATAGATTTAAGGTGGAATAGAATTAGGATAGGTTTATAATGGTTTTGTAGTTTAAAATAGGAATAGTCTTAGGATAGCTAGGGAAAGCCAGTCCCCGGTTCCTTCTACTAAGATCCCCGTTCAGAATGTAACCCTGAAAACCGCCTTTTCCGCTTTCGTTCTATCATCTTTCTCTCTCTCTCCCTTTGGCACGACACTTCTTTGCCGATGGGCTGGAGATATAAGGAAAGGAAGACAAAAACTAACTCATCAAACGAGCTCAGCCGAGCAACCAAAAGCGTGCCGCTGTCCTCCTGACCCATATCGAAGATTCCTTCATGGCCATCCATAGCTCACAACAAGTTGTTTTATTCCTTTAAGCAAAATATTTGACACAAGGCTTTGTGTATGCTTCATTTTATCAGTTTCCACACAGCGTTTTTGATGCAGACTCTTTGAATTTTTTATATATTTTAATTTGTCCTCGTATCCATTTTGGGTTGTTTGCAAAAGAGATGAACTCCGTTCCACACCGAGTTTCTTTCTGTTTACATCTTTTTCCATGTACCCTTACTCAAAAGATTACACCAGAAATAGATACGCAGAGCCATCATCTGTATTCTTTTTTTTATTCTTCTTATGCACCTTGCACGGAGTGATCATAACACGAGCAGTTGATGTGGCAAGGATGTCATATGGCGGCATTGAGAGGATCCGTCATAACGAACCTTCATCACGAGAACAAGCAGTTGTCTCGTTGGGTAACCAGAATGTTAGACAGTGAACACAACAAGTTACAAGCTGATATTTAAAGAGCAAATTTTGAGAAGTGTCAAACTGACGCGTACTGATTTTTGCGGCAATTTTGAACCATGGATGAGACCTGGTTCAAATGTCGCCCCAAGGTGGGGATGTCTATAGTATTGTCTGGGAAAGGAGCCACTTCTACGTGCAGACCGAATCAGAAGATTTTTGGCTGTCATCAAGGAAACGAGGCTGCGTGAGCTTCGAGCATGTGCAAAGTTGCGATAACTGAGATTCAGGAAGCAGGCTTAAACATCAATTCTATTCGCGCCCTCAACGACTTTTAAGAAGCAGTTCTGGGGAAAGAAGTCAATAGTAGGGTGGCAGCTGCAGTAGCAAGATTTGATAGAGTCCAGTGTTTTCTTTGCAGTGAGAAGCATCCTGGACATATGCTCAACTTAGTATGTACGGTGGAACGAAAAAGGAGCTTGTTCAAGTAAGAGGTTGAGAGATTGGTCCTAGGTGCAAGTTGCCCTTCAGGTTTTTGATTTTTTCTACGACATTATTAATGGATATGAATGAAAGCATGATAAGTGGTTCAGACAGAAGAAACATACATTTCGTATCAGAATGAAACTCATGTTCGGTGAACGAGTGACGAAAACAGTTTGCAAAAAGGTAAGTCATTTTTTGGGGTGTGAGGAAGAATTAGTCTAAGATTCGAGTGTGAAGGCAAAGCCATTAGGTTCCCTTTTTCTTCAAACTCTTAAGGATGTTCGCTTACATCGACTCATAAGCCTTGAGCACGTTTTTGTGGTTTAGATCTGAACGAAATAGTACTCCATCAGTTGAATGCCTGAAAAAGTGGGCGGTGCATAACTTTCTGCTACTCCTTGTAACGATTCCCGTGACAAATGTGCCTTGAATTATATTTAAGGTCTTAAGACCAAACTATGAGAAATATGTCGACATTCTTCTTAAATTTATGACTCTTTTGTTTGAGTGAAAGTTTTAAAGCTATTAAAATAAATTAAATCGGAGCTTGGAACACCGATTATGGTAAAGTTTTTAATAGCTGATCATAAGCATTAGTTGAGTATCTTAATTAATGACTGCATTAGTTCTGGTAAGAAACATTCAAAATCATGTTATGATAATTGTAAAACATTGATTTTCTTTATCTTAAGTTAATGTCTGAACATAAAAACCACCATTGTGATGCCCTAAATTTATTCAACACTTTAATTTTTTAAGACTTTAGTTAAGCTTTTGATGTTCAATATGTACAGCACTAAAAGAAAAAATAAATCGCGTTGATTATTTTAATACTGGTCTGCTTAAATTGCATAAAAGTGGCTTTTAACCGTTTTCAAGAGTGCATGGTGCATGTCATCAAAAACTAAAAACTTTAAGCCTTCCTTAAAAAACTTTCCATAAAACATTTATGTTTTGAATTTTATTTAATATATTTTGCATAAAATATGGAAATCCCTTAAATCTTTTTGAGTGGAAGTGTTCGCTGAATACCTTAAATTATATAAATCCACTATATTAAATTGATTTTTTAGTTTAACTATTTTTTGAAAATTAGATTAATTTAGCTCGTGGCAATTTTCTCTTTTCTTTCTGTATAATTTTAAATTTTTAAGTCACTTGTGCGATGAACTCTGGACATTGCAACATAGAGTTGCTCATATCAAAATACTGTTTGGCCTGATTGGCTGAT
Organism: Orthonevra nobilis; assembly: GCA_963555765.1. Taxonomy (NCBI): domain Eukaryota; kingdom Metazoa; phylum Arthropoda; class Insecta; order Diptera; family Syrphidae; genus Orthonevra; species Orthonevra nobilis. The sequence goes on from OY743224.1 coordinate 117,231,217, forward strand.
TTATTTTCATATCAAAAGCTTGTTAAATTTATTAAAAATATTTACAATCCAAATTTTATCACCTTAAAGAAAAAGTAGTGAATAGACTAAAATTGAATTAAAAACATTTATTTTTCCAGTTTGTCTCTGATTTGAGTTATTTGGATCAGATCTGCAGTGAACTAAAACAGCTATAGCTACTTCATGAACTCTTGGTGTATTATAGTGTCCTTAATCAGAATTTATTGTCATGAAAAACCTTTATTCCCGCATCAGTAAAAGATCGTTAGCACGATTGAAAATATGCAACTGTGGGCTTATGTTGGGATATCGGGGTCCAGTACGACAATAAATGTTTCTGTGAATTTTGAAACAGTAGGGCCCATATCCAAGTGGTGGCACAATATTTGCACCCAACGAAACAAATGCCAATGAGCTATTAAAAGACATGGTTAATTCCATTATTGTTGGCCGCAAGTTCTATGGCATTTTCTGCCGAGGTCCGGCACTTTTTTTTTTAACCCATTTTTGATCTCAAAAAATCTCTCAAATTTGCAATTCTATTTCGATTGTTTTTAAATGATACACGTATGATGGTAAAAATTGAAAAATAAATTACAAAACAAATACACGTCCGAATTAGTCTCTTAAAGAAAGTGACTGTTAAAATATTTCAGGATATCTTTTAAACCAACTACCTGTAATACAATCTTCCATCACATACCTGCTTTCAAGGTTGATGGGGTTTGATTTAAAGTTTTCAACCCGTTAAATATTGTTTTGGATAAACTTACCCACATCAGGTACATGCTTTTTTTGTAACAAAATTTTGCATAAATTTAAAATATTTAGCCACAGCGCTGCACCTTATCTCAAAGTATTTTTTCTTACAACATCAGAGTTCTGATCTGAAACATTCGAATGAACCAACTAAGAGGAAAACACTACCTTTGGGTGACATCTGGATAAATTTTAAACCATTCTTCCTGCAAGGCACATTTGACATCTTTTTTGACCCTATATCATGCATTCTCATTTTCCTTTCCAGATGTTCCCACAAATGCTTGTCTTGTGACTGTGACGGTATTCGAAACTGTTTCGAGCGTTGAAGAGCAACCATTCTAAAACTACAAGCAAAGTATGATTAGGGTTATTATCGCGTTGGAAAATAAATGAAATTCTAAGCCTAAATTGTTGGCACTCTGATGCAGGTTGCTTATAAGAATGTTTAGGTACATGTATCGATCCATTATTTTGTAAATTAACACTTAATTGCCCACCCCAGAAGCCGCCATGCATCCGCACACCACAACAGAAATGTTTTTCATATTTGATTTTCTTCAAACTTTACCACATCCATCCTAGCCATGAATATTGAGTTTGATTTCATCTGTGAAAAAATACAGTATTTTAGAACGCTGAATCGCATTTTAGATGATTTTTTTCAAATTCCAGTCTTATTTATACATGGCTTAACTCGGAAAGCTTCTCCGTGATAACCAGCGCTATTTAGTACACGGCAAATTGTCTGAGGGTTGCATTTCTTACCGGTTTCGCTCGATACCGCCCTTTTGTATTTTGGGAGCACCTTCTTTATTTTTCGAATGATAAACTGAGTTTCTTGCGCATTGAACTAACAGGGACGTTTAGTTCATGGCGAATCCAATTCGGGCCTTATTTTCCAATGTAAAAGTAATTTCATATTTTTTTACTAACTTTTGGACAGTTAACGACCAATAATCTTTGCCATTTGCCAGATGCTTTTTTTTCGCTGTGACATCATTTTATTGAGTGTTTCATATCTTGTGAAAGTTGATGTTCTCATGGTGCCATAGTGAAATGCGTAGTTGTCTTAAAAAAGGGAAAGTTTGCCTAAACTAAAGAAAATATTTATAGCCGTAATTTCAGAACAACAAACCCGAAGCAAAATGGTTAAAGTATCGCCTAACGTGTTACCTATTTAACATTTCTAGTCAGAATGCGATGCCTGTGTACTTACATTTGTGATATGAATTTGCTACGCTTAACTTACGATGTTTTTTTTTAACCATATCCACTAATTCGCAGAGCAAAGAACAGTGTGCATTGGAGTTTAGAAAATTCTAAGATTGCTTCCATTTGTAGAGCCAAAAATTGCCATTGGAAAATTATTTTAATCAAACGATAAACACATTTTGATTTGTCAAAAAATACCTTTTTTAGTACCCCGATCCCTTTTTTCACTTGATGTTCCGAAAAAAGTGATATTTCTTTTGGTTTCCTGTAAGTCACTTTCATCCATCGCCTTCGAAGAAAATCCCACGATCGAATTTTATTATTCGGTGGCGAAAATCTCGGTTTAATAATTCCAGTGTAAATATGCTTGGAAACCTTCCTTGCCTAGTTAGCTGCTTGGTGCCACCTCATCATTTATCTCATTGTTATCATTTGCTGAAGGTCTGTAGTATTTTTTTGTCGCCCCTCTTTTTGGGGGTTGCTAATGCGTCAGCGCCATAATGAATGTTTTGTTTCTAAGACAAATTTCACTCATGCAAAATAAAACAAAAAGAAAGAGTATTGCTCATAAAAAGAGTAGAAGTGTCAGCAGCTTAGATTCGAACCTGCGCAACGCATCAACCGTCTAAACCAAGGAGTCTTGTAAATTTAATATTTCTTTTTAGAAGGTTTGACATTCATAAAGTGTGTAAGTAGGCAAGCTTCAATCGATGCCTTCAATCGCAAGCAGTTCCGTGGATCGTTTCTGGTATACTCGAGTAAAGCTCTATCCACCCACGACGTAGGAGATGCTCGGGAGCACTACCAACAATTTTGGTGGCTAAAATAAACTAAAGAACTCCTTTGTCAATTTCTCTTCAGATCAGACTACCCCGCAAGGCAGGGCAAAGTTGAGCTCATATTTTTTAACTTATAAAGCCCAGGCTGGTTTACATGAAGGTCAAGTGTTTCGTATGGACTTAAAGATTGATGGCATATTAAACATATATGTATATATATACATAGAACCGCATTTTATATATATATTTAAGTAAATACTCATTAATTATAATAAATATATTCTTTAAGTTCTAAGGTAAAAATTAACTTTTCTATAAAAGTAAAATTCAACTTTAATTAAGAAAGTCTTAAATATTTGTATTTAAATATATTTTTAATCTAAAAAACCTTCTTTTTCTAAATCTTTGTTTCCCATAACATTCAATATACGCAAGGGGCTAGTAAGTAAACTTTTTTTTCTGGTCAGTTTTAGAAAAACCGAATTGTATAAATAAATGTGAGACGATAAATAAAAACTAGACGGAAAAATGTATTTGCAAAACACTTTTACGAGCTGACAATTTGTTTATTAAAGGAAAACGAAAAAACAAAGTGTTGTATTTTTTCGGAAACCATGAGCAGTAAAAAAATGCTAAACAAATCAACAGTTTGTAAAAATAAATTATGTATAATTATTTTCGTCATTTTAACGTCTTGTCCCGGTGGAAAACATTTTACTGCGAAATCGATCCCTCATGCGTATTTTGACCTTAAAAATATTTCTCTTATTTTTTTTTCGAAACCGACAGACTGAGACGTTGAGTCTTGCGTTATTTAAATTTTCTTAGCGTATTTATATTTTTTCTTTTGTAAATCGAAGTTTCAGTTGTGTGTATATTTTTTTAGTTTTGCGGAACAAAATAATTACTTTACAATTTCTTCTGACACCTGGCGTGAAAGAGAAGCTGTCGTAGCCATGCCAAATGTTATCGTTCCCGGACTTTTTCATAAACACTAGCGAAAAATAATAACTGTTGTTTAACATTAATCATTAGCAAGGTTATGTCAGATGTCCTATCCCTTATATAATTGTGGATCAACAAGGTATAGTGTCACCGGTTTTTGAGTTCCAAAAGTAAATTTAACTTCGACTTGATTTTTATTTCAATATTTTATTTGGTTCTTGCCAATTTAAAAAAATATTTAAATTTCATGCAATATGTAAATGCGATTCTGACCACGTAATTTACGATGACTTTTTGACAAATATAAGTTATAATAGCATCAAGGATTTGCAGTTTGTATGCAGATATTTTGACAATCAAACGGCGGCTCAACACATCACCAAAACATGAACAAATGACACCACCAGACTTTATAGTGATGTTTTGTGGATTTGATGCGCTTTTGAAAACAACATGTGGTTATTCACTATGACACAATTTTTTGCTTGCTGGGGTGCATTGCTATCGGACAACACAATTGTTGCCTGACAGCGGTAAGTTGTCTGTCGTCGCCATTTCACAGTCCGCAGAGAGGGTCTTTCCAAAATATGCTTAGCACCGACTGTTTCTTGCGTGCTTATCTGGTTTAAAAATCTTTACATGCTCATTTTTCTTTTGGTATAATTAAAGAACGTCAGTCTTGATACGGCAGTTCTCTATGCTTTCTAAGAAGCCAATGTTCGTCCCTTTATCTTTTCTCATATTGCGGTCTCGACCGTCTTTCAAGTGGACCTTTCTTCCTCTATTGTTTCGCTATATGTATGTTTAATTGCCTGTACTCTCCATCAAACCATAGCTTCCGCTTTGCTGTCTAGATAATTTCTAAGTCTTGGGCAGTGTTGTCAAAGCAAAGCATGTTTCTCTTGAGGTGTATTGGGATAGGCTATCCGCAAGGATCTTGGTAGTCTCTTGCGATTGCAAGCCGAATTTCGGATTTCTTAGAGTCCGCGTGATATTTATAGAACCTTGTCTGCAACAGGAAAGAGTTTCGAGCCGATGTTCACTCTCCGAAAGGGAAGGATACTTGAAGAGAGCCTTGCGTCGATTTAAAAGATTGCGAGGCGGAGTTGGTTAAGCGCCTTAAAACAAGTATGATAAGACTCAAGCTAAGGACTCAAATAAACGGCGTTTTCATTAATCTAGGTAAGTTTTGTCACTAAATGGTTTCAAACAATTGTCATCAAAGAAATAGTTTGTGCAGTCTACCAAACTACAAAAACAAAAGCAAATAAAATACTGTGATTTGAAAGAATTCAAATGCCTCCAAGTTTCAATTATCTCAATCCCTTTGCTGGTCTTGTACCAAATGCATTATTAGGATAGCCATAATCTCTTGAGTGCGAGTAAAAAAACATAAAATGGGATTACAACTTCAAAGTTTAGAGAAATCCAGTAAACCCTTTTGGAACATAGTTTAAGTCATTAAGAAGAAAAGTTCCCATATTCCTGCGTTTAAAATAGGTGATACTGTGATACGAACAGACCACGAAAAAGCCAACGTTTCAGCGGAACAATTCTTGAAAAAATCATATAATTTATTGTTATATAGTGAGTAATCCAAACATTTTGACTACTGTTAAGGAATCAGTCAATTCAATTAATATCCCTAATGTGATGGAAGGTCGCCCTCTTGTTTCGATTGTTGATATTGAAAACAATACTGGGTACACTTAAACCATTTAGAACCTCCGGTTTTGATAAAATGAGGAACATATACCTTAAGCACCTCCTTGAGCTTGGCATGCAACTATAGGCCAATTCGTTTTGAAAGATTTATCGAAAAACAAGTTGGAGGCTCACGTCAATGCTAATAACCTTTATATCGGCGTACTGGCTCGGTACGACTTGATGTCGAAAAAGCTTGTGGCGCAATGGACTTGCCTTTTTTAAACTTAGAATTACACAATCCTTTCCCTCTGGAAGAAGTTTGAGGGTGAGGGTGTAAATTGCTGGTATATCCCAAGGAGCAGTAACAAATCCTTTCCTATATGGCTAACATATTACGTCAGACTTTTCCCGCCTTAGGAAATGCGAATCTGCTATCTTAACTGATGACACCTGCATCTATTCCTCAGATCCGATTGGTTCCAATGTTGAAACACAATTGAAATATATTTTAATAATTGGAAAATAAAATTAAACGCTTCTCAGACTCAGGCAATCTTTTTTACATGGAAAAAAAGGATTTTTTTCTTGCCAAGCAACCGACTACAAATTGATGGTGTCCAGATCGATTGAGGGTCAAAGGATTAACGCTTACGTTTTCCTTACATATTAGCGAATCTATCGACAAAATGAATATAACAATGAAAACGTTGTACCCATTAATCGACCGGAAAACAAAAATTAGTGAGGAGAATAAATAAATAATATTCAAAGTGATCTTCCAAGCCATTGCGTTCTATGGCTCTACAGTCTGAGGAATTGCGCTCAAAACAAAGTGCTCAAAATGATGTATCATCTTCCTTGGCATTTCTCAACCAACGAGCTACATACCTTGGCAACTCTTGAGACAGTTCCAATAAGATTATGAAAAATATTTGAACACTAAAACTTTGGCCTGCAGTATTTCTGAAAATCTCAGAGAGTTCTTGTAATCGATCCGATTTTCGAAATTCAACATTTTTGCATATATCCACGTACGTTCGTTTGTGCCGATTTTTTTCGTACTAGCCTGACTCGAGAACAACTCAAGCTATCAAATCCAAATTGTTTTGATTCGAAGCGTGTGTATATAAAGATCACCTGAAAAGCTTTTGGTTGAATTTGACAGGGTAGTTTAAATTTTATGACGAAAAAACCCGTCAAAAATGGGACAATTTCACTTCTTCAATAAAAATCAATTCAGTTTTAAAATAAAAGAGTTCAAAATCAATTAAAATTTATAGTTCAAAGCTACCTTATAAGATTAAAAAAATATGTGTAAATATAAACATTGTTGTTCATAAGTTTCCGGACAAATTCATATAACTTTTTTTTGTTCAATTTTAATTCCAAAAGCTTCATCAATTTGCCAAAGATTTAGTTTGTTTACCACTGATGTGGTTACTTATGATGAACCCAAATCTAGAGGCCTTTCAAGAAAATGACGCAGAGATAAACAATCTGTCGAAATCGGCCTGGAAACAGCTATCAAAATCTCCAAAGTAAACTGGACTGAATGTGATCCTCTTAAAGCCATTTAGAAAAGAAAGAAAAAAAGATCCTATGCTGAGCAGTTCCCAGCTCGGAGGGAAGAGGTGGTCGTCTTAAAATATGTACTCTTGAACCTTTTCTAGAAGGACATTAAGATAATCAAAACCTTATACTCCGAGCAATAGTAAATTTCTTTCAAGGAAAAGCAATCTTACAAAATTTTATGAAATTCATATGAAAATAACTTCGAAAATACATTTGACAAGGTGTTGGCAAATTTTACAACGTATATATGAAAAAAACTATTTAAATTTTGCAAAAACAAAAAAAGTAAAGTCTGGTCACAAGTTTCCCTTTTGCTCATTTCAATACTTTTTTACTAGAATAGCACCAATAATAATAATAATAATAATAATAATAATAATAATAATAATAATAATAATATATTTGAATGTTAAAATAATATTTTTGTAAACAATTATTTAAATGTTATTTGTATATTTTATTTGGACTGAAGGACTGATTTATGGTTCCTAATTTATTTATTTTTCTAATTTCTTTCCCTTCATATTTTTTAAACCACTTCTCTTCTCTCTTTCAAGCTTTTGCTTTAAATTATTACGAAAATTGTTAGTAGTAAGGTAAGGTATACCAAATCTCTAATGTGCAATATATTTAAGTATCAATAATGTTTATATTTTCGCTACAATAAACATAAACATAAACATAATAATAATCAGTACAAATTTGAACGAAAAGTTTTCTGAGGAAGGGAAAGCCTGCAAAGAAATCGCAGAGTTCAACCGAATCAGATAAATTTAAAATCCAGATACAATCCAGTTCCATTTATGATTGTCGATCGCACCCGAACCAATTTTTTATTTATTGATTTATACATAAATTTGTGCACTTAAATATTATAAGTCCATGACAATTGTTAAGCCGATTTGGTAACATTTGTTCTGGTGTCTCCCTCTTCTCTCTAATCAGATTATTAAGTTTAATTATTTCGAAGGTTTTGTGTTTAACTTTTCCTGTAAACATTTTTCAGTTGTGTAAACATGTAAACTGCTACTATAATAAATAATACAAAATATTCAAAATTGTGGTGAATATTTTATAAAATGTTTCTGTAACTTCATTGCGTTTAAATCGCATCGTCAAATCAAAGATACCCTATAAAGTTGTACATCTATTCCTACCCAAGTAGTTTTTCACCTCGCCAAGCACCGAACTCATAATGTGTATCCTTTTGTCATCTGCTCCAGCAAATTTATCTTCTCTTTGTTACTTTATCCCCGTTTAACAAAACGCAATTGTTATGTTCGCGTTTATTGCAGAGGAATAACGTGCAGCTCATCTTCCCTCGGATATCAGGTTCTTCACATCAAAGCCAAGCTACGTGCATTGCACTCAAACTTGCCACTGCGTCTGGGTCTTGCTCAAAACCACAAAGGGTCTACCGCTGTTGGCCACGTTACATGCGCAATGGTCATTTCCTTTGATCTGATGATGACGGAACGGAATGATGCAGAAAATCATTACGAATTTTCCTCATGGTTAACGTCGACGGTTGGAAATGATTTGGAAAATCAGTGAATCGCTATTGGGAAGATGATCTCCTTGGTTTGCGGTAAGATTCTGATGCAAAACCTTCTTGATTTCATATGCGAAATCTTATCGCCTACCCTTGACTCGGCTAGACATGTTCGCGTAACATTTGGCCTCTGATCTTAGTTAGCTCGTCGCTGTAAACAAAACTCAGAGCAAGCTTAGCTCAACTGCTGATGATAATAAGATCTGGATTAGGAGGTGACCGGACGAAGCTCGCATTAGATTCATTGTCAAATCGATTAGAAAAGCGGGACGGGATGCAATGTGTGAAATATTGATGCCTTAGCTAATTAAGTACCCAAGTGTAATTAATGCATTTGCCCGCGATAAGCCTCTAATGTGTGTCAGTGTTGTGAGAGAATTGTAATAATAGAACTGCACTTAGCCGGTCTGAGGGAATATAATTAAAATTTTTAATGAGCTAGCCGGCGAAGGCGCTAAATGTGCTACGGGTGGCTTGAATAATTAAAACTTGTTTGTGAAGCTGAAAATGTTTGTACGTCAAGTGTGTCACTGGCAAGTTGGGTAATATTGACAGAGCACATGTGCCGGCAATGCACATAACACACATATGCATTCGCTTTCGGTCTTAATGAGTTACAAAGACGCATACATTTGTCAACTAAAGTTTTACATACTTAAAAACTCATTACAATGTTGCTTAGTGAAGTAATGATTGCCTTGAAAATGCATCTCTATCTCTAAAACAAACTGGGGGTTATAGGCAAATGTGAAGTTTAAACGGCTTCATATGAAGAGGCACATTTCAACCATACTTCTTTAAATATTTCTTTGTTTAAGCCGACCCGTCAGTCTATCAGTCTTTTACACTTTTTCTGTGTTTCGGATGGTAGAATTTTCGTAACATCGATTTACGTGAACGGTTGCCGTAAAGTTATTTCAGAAGACTGGAAATGCTTTTAAAAAACACTTAGCAGCCGCACATACTCGTAGAAAGAGAAATGAGATCTCGTTTGCGGATATCAACCTCTTACAATGGCCTCTCATTCTAAATATCCCCTCTTTTTAACCAGCTTTCAACCAATAAAGGTGGGAATAAATTTACATTTGCTCTCCTGCGAGTAGGACACGCACACGAATGGTTCCGTACTACCGCACAATATTTAACCCAACGTATTTTTCAAAAACACCTAAGTAAAAATATTTTATTATATATTGTTATAGCGGCTATTATTATATTAAATACTTTGTAGAAATTAGAACTATCTAGCGGTTACGGTTCATTAAATTTGAAAGCGGACGGACGGACAGCGAAGCTTTGGTAATAGGGCCCCGTTGGCACTTTTTGGGTATGGAACTTCAAAAAACTGTTAAACATTTTTCGACGGTCGATACTGTCTTGACTAGTTAACTTCGGCTAATTTTTGAGTATCACTTCATTTAAATATAACTGCCTTGGCATTGGATAACCTCGCAACCTAATTTTCCAACGACTTCGATGGTTTCGAATTCCATTGCACGAGGAGCTTAATCAATGTTGTTCTTGAAGGCTTGAATCGTCTCTGAATTATTAGGTTAACATCAATCGTTAATGAAATCTTACGTCTTAAGCTCAGTTGCAGCCACGAAACATCAATAAATCGACTGATTACGAGATTATTGAACAAATTGTGCAATGAATCGATTGTTTGACAGCTTAAGTTGTACGTTGGTCGCACAAGTCCAAATCCTTTACTTCTGGCCTTCAAAAACTGGTGACCATGCCTCGATTGCGCTGTGTTTTGACTGTAACGTTTCTTCCATGATAGGATTATGAGAAAATTGATCCAAAACGCAATTTTGGTTGATTATTTAGCTGCCGAGATGGAAATGTATCTGATTTGAAAAGATTAGTTTTTGAGCCCAAATTGTTGTCAATTTTAGAGCCGGCGGTCGCTATGTTCATATTCAGTGTCAATTGGACCTTTTAAGCTAAGAGGCTGAGACTTTAAGGCAAAATTGCTGGGCCTCTACCGAGGCAATGGGTTAAGGCGTACATTTTCGACAAAAGTTGTAAGTTCAAGACAAAAGCCGTCATTGCTCGATTATCAAACAATAATCATACAGTTGCGTACACCGTCTTTAAAAAAATTGGCCGAGCTTCTGTAATACAGCTTCCACTTTGGAAGTAGCAATTTTTTTGCACACAAATAAGAACTGTCTGTGTCAAAATAACTTATAATTCAAAACCAACACTGTTAACAATACACGGGATTATATTTAAGGAGAGGAGACTCTTAATCTTCGAAAGCCTATTAACGCTGTTTTTCTGTTTGTTGTTTTACGTCTATTGCTGTTTGTAGCTTTTACCTTTTCACAGCTTTTTGTTCCTACATATTCTAAAATTATTTATCACTGACTTTCCATCCATTTTTGACCTCCATTGTTGTGGGTTCCGCACCTATGTAAAGATTTTAATTAAATATTGATAATTCGCGCAAATGGGCAATCAAAAAACCATATATCATTTATTGTTTTATTATTCCACTTTGAACCAAAAATAAGCTTCATTAAGAAATCAATTTGAGAAGTTCGACAATATTGGCTTAATGTATGAAGAATAAATTTAAAAAGTTCCCCTGACTGTCTGTCTGAACGCGATAAACTCAAAAACTATCAAACAGATTTTCAACTGATGTTCACCAATGTACTGAGTTGTTCAATAGGTATGTTCGAGTGTATGACTCATTTAAGTTTGTATAAATCGGCTGAAATATGACGTTCACCATAACACATGATGTCAAAAGTTCTTAAGTTACCATAATCAAAATACAGGTAGAGTAGAATGATGATCACATTCGTATCATCACATCAATCCTTATCCAACCTAAAAGCTTCATTATAAAATATTTATTTCATGCAAGTAAATTGTTTTTTCTATTATTTAAGTTGGACCTTTTGTTTAAAGGTTACAACGTGTATAAACATTCTAAAAATATGAAAAAATCCGCGGTTTGTGGAAATAGTTCTACGTTTAGTCTAATAGTTATATACACAATTTTTTTACGTCCATGTATGTATATCCTTATTAATATAATAAATGCGAAAACAACTCTCTCCGGCTGTGACGTTTTCACGCCTCAGCAGCTGGACCAATTTCGATGAATTTTGGTCACTGTGCGTTGCCAATCGTCGAGGATATTCGCTGTTGCTGACAATATTATTGCATGTTTATTTTTTTTCCAATTAAATAGGTAATTTCCTCAAGTAGTCATTTGATTTTATCAAATCGAAGTAAATTTTAGAAGAAAACGATTCATCGAAGTTGCATTTCAATACGATTTCTGTTTTTTCTTCATTTTGATTTTGATATTATTCTAAAAATAGTCAAAACACTAAATCCTCCTCAGAAAAAGGATGTTTATGACTTGTTGATGAGATCGACGACCGAAACAGAGGCACTTTCTTCATCGATTGTGTACACGTAAACAAGCTACCATTTTATAGAAAGTTGATACTGCGTGTTCATACGACAATACTTATAGAAGCGATTACTTATAGTATATTCTGACCAAAAGGAAAGATTTATCAGATCACAGTTCAGCCTATTCGACATTTTCACGGTGGCAAAATATTTGTGAGGGGGTACATAACATAAAAAGGTATTGGCTTGCAAGATACCCGAGAAAACGAAACAATCCCATAGTTTAGAAATGTCAAACGATGTTACAACAATTGTAGAGGTTGTAGTCTTATTACTAGTCTTATTACTGCTTCGAAAACACAATCGCAATCTTGTTGAAAACCCCTCGCACGATAGTTGTCAATTAAAGTATCTTTACGTGCCGCAACAAATGAGATGATCTGAGATGATCGTCAGCAACAGTTGATAGAGGAATAACTGGAAGAGGTTGACGAAAATCACCTGATAGCAGAATAATGACTCCACCAAAAATGTTTTTGTTGTCATAAAGATCTTTTCACGTTCTGTCCAGTGCCTCGAGTGAGCTCTCTTGGACCATCGTGCAATCATCCCAAACGATCAATTTGCATTTTTGTAGAATCTCCGCAAACTGGCGCATCGCGCACGGGACATTTTCACAAATCTTCCGGAATCGAGGGGATGCATGTTGATATTGTGATTTTAAACAATGTGCGAATTTGATGCAGCGATGAAGATATGACGGAATCCTTGAGCCTATTATCCCACTGCGAAACATCCTCGCTCATTGTTCTCGGTTGTTGAAACCATGTCGGACCACGATCATTCAGCAACAACAATCAAAGAAAATTAATTTCATCATTATTTGGATGACATTTTAAAGCAAAAACAGTAAATTAAGTTCTCACGCACTGACAAACTGATGATAGAAGATTTCAATAACTGAAGTATACAGCCAACTGACAATCAGAATTTTTTTCTTTTATTCCAACAAAATATATATTTTGTTTGAAAAAGCAAAGTAGGTAGAACAGTTTGTATAGGAAAATTTAATTGTGGTTTTTACTATCTTCCTCGAATTTTTTTTCCATATTTTCCCACAGTTAAAACCTTCCCTTGACTGCGACCAAAATCAGATAAATCGGCCCAACCGTTCTCGAGTTTTAGTGAGACAGCAATTGATTTTAATTTATAAAGATTTATCAATCCATCGATTCTTGATATATCTCTGTTCTGCGCAAAAGGCTTTTGTTACAGAAGATAGATATACGAGCGCCCAAACGACTTCTATTGACTGCCAGTCCGCCATTCTTACAAAAAACGTCTTTTTGTCTTGAAATTTTTTCTTTCAAACTTTCAAACATCCGTACAGCAAATGCATACGATATTGACATAGTTTAAGATACACAACAAAGTGGTAGTCAAGAAGTTCGTCTAGCTAGAATCTGCAGTAAATTCACGTAGCGAAGAGTCTTCGAATACATATGAGTAAAGCAAGACTTAACTTTAGTAGACATAACTTAATTTTCGGAACCGTATTTTGATTTCTGCTGTCTTTTGATTCGGCGTTACAAATAAGACCTTACCACATTGCAATTTGTCACCTCAAATTAATTCAAACTTTTTGCCAAGGAAGACATTTGAGACCTTACATCTTTTTCTGTTAGCACCTCAAATTAACGTGTTTATCATTTTGTAAAACATTCACCTCAAATATCCGTGGTGCTTAATTAGCCTTCTTATGAATCATATTCCGAGACCGACCGAATTTGTTGTATTTGTTTTGCAATCAATTAGCGGTATGCAAATCGAATTTCGCGTCTTTTTAAATAGCTCACAAGATCTTCCGCCACAGTCTGATGTGATTTTTTTTTTATTGCTGTTTAGTTACGATTTCTAAATCAGTCATGCGATAACTTGGCTTATTCCAACCGGAAAAATAGATACACACATAGATTAATGACAATTCCCATACTCGATTGTAATTGACCGAATAAAGACAAGTTAACGACTGAACATATGGAAAAGACTGAATAGATTCTGTGTATTTGAGGCAACAAACACTGCGATCGATTAGTTTCCGGTCAAAGAAACTCATAAAAAGACTTATTTTTTTAAAAATCGTTATCATTTAGTCAAATGACCTTTTTTCAAAAAATTATCTCGTAATTGTTCCTGGCTACTTGAAAGATTTTCAAAAGTTAGACTTTCGCAGTTGAGCGCTGCTTTCGAACCTCTCTGTTAAGTTCATGCAAAAGCACAAGCTATATTTCAATGTTGCATTTTTGTCCCACATGACCCTCATGAGTTTCGACTGTTGTTATATTGATATTTGTTTATGTTCCTTCTCATTGATAGCGTCGAATCAGATTAAGTCTTTAACGTCGTCAAAAGAGAGACATCGCAAGACCGTGATTGACTGTTGGAACCACCTAGCTGAGTAGTTAACTCTACTCTTTTATCCAAATCCTTTTTAAAAGTCATTTAATTGTTCTCCTGTAGCTCTTTTCATAAATCTAACCACTTGTCTTTGATTTGAAGACGTGATAAAGGGTTTTGTACTGCTGACTTTGAAAGCAGTATTCATACTGATTAACAGTGCTGTACGGAAAATGTTGGTCACACTGTATTTTTCGAATTTTGTCGAATTTGTTGCAATAATTAAATATTATTTTAATGAGCTTTTGTCTTTTTAAGCGGTTTCAATCGTTTCATGATACATCTAGAGTATTCAAATTTTTCACACACAGTCACGGGAGTAAAAGTTGTTAGACAAAAAATGGGTTTTTAGGTACCTGGCTCAGTTTTAGGGATAAAATTTAGGTTTCCTGTTGGTGCAGTGCTTTTGTTTTTTTAATTATTTTTCATGAATGTTTTCTCCACCTCTTGCTTTTATTACAGCCGCATATCGGCGAAAAATTTACTCAGATAAGTTTTTCGACGTGGATGCAGGTATAGTCTTCCATGTCCAGATAAGTAAATTTAAAAAGTTTTAAAATTGACTCTGGACGCTTCTTGGCTACCTCAAGTTTAATTATCGACCAACTTTTTTCAATTGGATTGCAATCTGCATCATTAGAAACTCAAATGCTTTCAAAAATCTGTCCATCAAATGCAGGTGCTATTGACTGAAGGTCGACATTATTTTCTTCGAATTACTTTTTGACCTACGAAATAATAACAAATGTAAATATTGGTTTTAGTCGTAAAATTTCAAGAATTTTTGAAAAGCTTGTTATAAATCTCTCATATTAAAAAGAAAACAAGTTCATACTCAAATTGATTTTCCAGAGTTCGAAGGCAAACGTCTGCAGTTACTTTCCATTGTAAGAAGACCATTCTACCAGAGAAGCATCCCCAGACCAACCTACCAGTTTCAGTTTTGGAGAGCATCCGTAAAATGCATTCAGAGCTCAGTGTTTTATTTGGCTGTCTTCGCTCAAGAATCCTCACATCTCTAACATGCAGCTTAAACTTTGATTCTTCGAAAAAGTAAACTTTGTTGTACATGTCTGGAGTGCAAATAAGATGCTCTGATCCTAGATCAATCATATTTCTCAGACTCTTATTGGAAATCCGGTTTCAGTATTGGCTTGAGCGCTCAGAGTCAGTTTATCGAGTCTTTTCCTCACTGCGCTTGACAAAATTGTTTTTCTTGTAGCTCGAAATAAGTCGTTTTTTAGGTTCTCTGGAGCCCCGAACCTATGCCGACGCACCGTGCCGATGCCGTGGCACCCCAAAAAAGACCTTCCACTGGTGTAGTCTTTTTTGGCCCTCCTGGGCTTTTAATTCTGCTGGTAGTCCCGCTCTTACGTTATTTTTATAAATTCCATGCCACAGTTTGTTGAACAATATTCAATCTTATATACAATCGTTTTGGACTGCTATCACGAGTTAAATGCACCTCTTATTCATACAAACATAGACTTTTATGCACTGCAAAAAAAAAACGAAGTGCAAAAAAAACGTCGCAGGTTACTAAAGGGTTTGAACATTTTTTTTCGAATGGCACTGTATATGAAATGAGTCAAAAAGTATTCATTCAAAACCTCTGCTTTTCTGGCTTAAGACAAACAACAAAGTGTTGACTCCCTCTTCCAATAATGATTTATAAAATACTGCGAATTGAATGAATGTAAATTAGTCGGCATCCAACGCTCCGTACCTATTCAGACTGTTTCCATGAAGCAATTGGAGCCGAAATACATTATCGTATAGTCGGTAATCGTTTTACTCTTTTCCTGATCCTCTTATTCGTTCTGTGCAAATACATGATTCGGGACGACACTATCCTTAGAGAAAGCAAATTATATTAACTGGCTGCGGAATGAAGGATTAAGGAATTAACTTTCTAAAATGCCACTATTTTTATTGTGATTTAAAAAAGACTAAAAAAGGCATCAAGCTGGGTCCGACTTTTTTTTTGTTGATTGATATTTTCTAAAAAGAAAATTTAGCACGAGCGTCATAATCTAACAAATGACTCTGAATGAAATTGCTGCACCTTTCACGCTTGAGACTCCCACAAATCATTCAAAAACTGTTCTCAGCTGAATACGCTTTCTAAGCATGTGGATTCCGGGCCACAATGAGATCTATGACGCTTTAGCGAAAAAGGGCTCGGAGTCTATTCCTCTGAGATCAATGTAAGTATGGCGAAGTTTTTGCAACTGAATGAACAACATGAAGAGTGATGGTCCAACTAAACCTCTTTCAAAACCACCAAATAATTTGTTGAAGGGCCTTGGAATAGTACCTCGAAATTCCTCATACAAAAACGCACTTTTTTGGTACTTTTTTACTATTTCATTTGCAGTAAAGTAGACAGTAAGACATGGTCTTTTGAAGTACTACTTAAGTATGTTTTAATTGACATTATTGAAGAATATTTTTAAAATCAATTATAATTAAATTTAAACGAAGTTAGCAAAAATAAGAAAAATAATATTACAGATTAAAATATAAAAGTAATTCAAGGATATGGGAAAAGGAATGGGATGTAGGGGTTTCATTGCTGCGCATTAAACTATTGGAAAATTGTTTTTTTTTTTTTAAAGTTACTGTGTTAAGTATTCTCTTGATTTGCACGGGCAGGCAGTTCCACAGCCGTATGGCATGAATGAAAAACTGCCGGGAGGAATTTAAATATTTTTGATCTTAGGCAACAGCATATGTTGAGATCTCTGTAAGCGTACAAAAGTTAATTTGTTGTACAGATAAATAGGTGTTTTCTTTTGTATTATATTATGCAGAAAAATACAGATCCTTGCGTTTAGATGGTCACTTAACGTGCAACCCAAGACTTTCTTCGTGTAGACTGATATGTGATCAAACCTACGAAGACTGTAAATATACCGCACCGCATTGTTAAATGCAACTTGAATCTTGTGTTGGGACAACGAGTCAAGACTGCTGTACACCACTTCTGAATATGAAATAATTGGAAGAATAAGTTCACAATTTCCTGAGGCACGCATAGACTCTTTCAGTCACATAATTAATATGATTGCAGCAGGAAAAGTTCTGATTGACTACGAAACTTAAGCTTGTAGCGGATTTTACCATCGTAAGCCTCGAGTTAGAGAACCAAATACTAGGTATTGTACCCTCACCGATTGGACTGCTTGAAATTGGTAACACCTGGGACTTGTCAGGATTCAATAGAAGCCCGTTTTTAACAGACCACTTGTGAACAGATTTAAGATCCTTATTTAGTTTGTAAACTAACTGATTAACTTTATTGTGTGGTCCAGAAAGGTGAAGCTGCAAATAGTCCGCATACAAATGAATGACGGCATGCTTACAGACTGAATAGGGTAGATCGTTAATAAATATGCAGAATAAGATGGGCCCTAAAATTTAACCCTGAGGAACTCCTTATTTAAGCAGTTTCAATTCAGAAAAACAATCTCCAACTACAACTCTTTGCATCCTATCAGATAAGAAACTTCTTATTAAATTCACTACACTGCTCCCGAAGTGAAAGAACTTCATAAGTTTAGGGCAGAGCATCCGATGGTTTACATAATCAAATGCCTTCGAGAAATCAAGAAGAGGCAGAGGAAAATTAGGTAACCCTTGTCAAAAGGCTGCCTTATTTCTTCAAATATGTTTACCATTGCAATCGAGCAACTATGGTTTGGCCTAAAGCCGGATTGACAAAGGTTAAGCAAACTATTGTCATCAAGATGACCTCTAATTTGATTGGCCAGTAGTCTTTCGAAGACCTCTGATAAGCAGGGCAAGATGCTTTATAACCATTATAATAAATTATATCGACACTAACAGGGTGTGAAAGAATTCTGTTCACAAAAGTCCTTAAAAAACCAGTAAACACATAACCGTGGACAAAACAATTTTTTGCCGGAAACTGTGTGCTTTGTAAATTACAAAATTCACTGAAAAAAGTTTTGCGAAGCAAGCATATCCGCTATAAAAATGATATAATAATTATGAATCACGAACCTCTTAACAATGTTATAACTTTTCCATTCTTATTCATTTCCAAATCGAAACTAAACGTTTATCTTTTTCAACATTGTATCGGGAACAGTAAACTCAGAATAAAATTAAATAAATAAAAACGTAACCCAACCCAATCCAATCTTCGAAAGCGTTCGCACAGCTTTTGTATGAGTACGAGCATGCACTTATCTTAAAGATCATCGACGCCGCACCGTACCGGCCTTAAAATACAACTTGACCCAATTCGATTACAGTCCACTCTAATTGTGTTTTTTTTTAATGGCAACTAGTAAAGTATGTTTGTGCAGTAAACTGCAAGTGTTTTCCATTGTTTTTTTTTTTTAATTTTTTGAGTCGAAAGGCATAGAAAGTCCGATGAAGATTTACGACTTAACTTTCTTAAAACGTTCATAAGTTCCCAACATCTCAACTACTTTTAAATGGAAAACTTAAACTTCGTTTTTGATGCTTTTTCCAGATTGAAAATGATCATAAAAGTCTGACCTAAGCCCGAAACAGCTCACGTGTTAAGCATCGGCATACCCACTTTCGAAGGTCACCATGTGTATTCGCCACTTTCTTGCTTACGATAGAGAACTTTATGCAAACGAAATAAAAAGAAAAGAAAAACAAAACTTTTAAGAAAACGCGGTCGCAGAGTAAATTCCAAAGACCAACTCAGGCCTCAAGGCTCCATACAAAGATATGCAAGCATGCAGGTGATGTTGCCTCGTAAAACCATTTATTTAATTCATTCAGCTTTAAATTCCATTAACGGAAAAGCTTAATACAATCTCGGACCTGTGGAAAATTTTAAAAACAAAAAAACAAAAAAACATATCTTAAACTGAAACCTGAATGAACGTCCAAGCTGTGCTCTTACAAGACTTGTAAGCATTGCAACCGTGCTTACGAGGGGAATCGTCATGTGCATTACGAATTGATGCACACTACAATAATTATACGTGAACGCACGTCGTCGTCTCTTTGAATTTTAAAACAATGCCCAACGCACGTCGTCTCATTGTCGAAGTCAGCAAGACACATGCTTTGTGTAAAAAGTTGTAGCAAAAAAAAAAACAAAAAAAAGGCGAATACTTTAATAATTTATGCGCATTTTGCGGAAAACGTGAATAGCACTTGCACGTACTGTTTGTTGAGCATTTTAAACAATTTGTATATTAAATGTTTACATAATAATTCCAACGAGTTGTTTTTTTTTTTTTTTTATAAAAAATTTATTTGTTGATTTTCTGTTTATTGTCAAGTTGTGAAGGTTTTTACGCTAAGGCTTCGCTGGCACAAATTAATTCATTTAATAAAAAAAAAAATGCTGAACAATCATTCGGCTGACCTTGTGTAAATGTATTTTCTTTAGATAATATTTTTCCATATTCAAATAATTATTTAAAACATTCTTTTCTTTTCTTGCAGGTACGTTTCGGCAGAAGAAAAAATTCGTGTGAGAAAAAAATATTAAAAAACGTGTAAGCCGACTTTATATGGAATTTTTTAAAATGCAGGTGGTTTCAATAGAATTTTTTTTTGTATTTCTCAACATTCACAACGGTTTACAAAAAATTACGACATTTCCGGGTCATCCGTTTTCGAGTTTCGAAAGTAAATTTTTAGGAAATGTGTTCATTGCGATCAAATTTTTATTTCAATTTATTGTTTGGAGCTTAGGAATGGAATATTTTAAAAATCTTCGTAGGGAGTTTTCGGAAAACTAGCTTCTTACAAGGTAACTTTTGATGACTCTCCGACACGTGTCTTTTGACGCCAACACATGAAGACATATTTATTTCTTAAACGTTCAAATAGTTCCTACAGAAAAGTGTTGTGTGAAATATGGTACCGCCGTTTGAAACCAAATAAGATATTGATTTGGAAGACACATCAAAATTTTCGGTTTGAAACCAAAAAGAAAAAGAAAATCGGTTAACATTTGACGGTGACGGATGCATTATCCACATTTTTGAGGAAGTAGGGCCCAATTACACCACCAGACTGTTAGAGGTTGCGTGTTTATTTGTTTAGAAATCCACCGAGTGAAAAATGAGTCTCATAGCTGAAGAAATAATGTCTGAAAGTCTGAAAATTGATCTCTCGAACGATAATGTTCAAGCACCCAAACGAGGTATGTTTCAAGGATCCCGTTGGCTGCAAGTCTTAAGTGGGTTCAAACTTATAAGATCAAACGAGCCCAAATGTCCCTCTAATAGTATTTCTCATACTTTTAACAAAGTCGGCGATGGTTAAACGAAACACTTAGGCAAGTGGTCAGCCTTCAGCTAAAGATGTACATTGAAGCTCCCTCCGAAGTCATAGTTGTCAAAAATCTGAAGAGCAACAATATTTCTGATGATATACCAGGGGACCTTTTCATAAATTATCATTTAAACTGGAATATCAGCTTTAAAAAAAAAACATATTCATAAAAAGCAATTTGATAGCCTGTAAGAATTTTCTGTGACAAGTTTCGCACATAAGAATCTTTTCTGCGATACACTTATCGAAACGTTTCAGTGTGGTTTCATCCTTACAGAATTTCACTCTAACGCAAAACCTGGAAAAAGACAAATGATTTTCATATCGGGACTCAACTTCTCTTCACTGGCCTCATTGTATTAAGCTCAACGATTGCGATTGCCGAACTCGGTTCTTGGAAAAACTTAGCCAGTGGTTCCCCAGAACCTTTCCAAGCTGTAGTGCTGAAGTAATATCAGCTTGAGAAATGAAGCCTTGGTTAGGATTCGACGGAAATGAACTCCAGAAAATCGTTGCGAAAAAAAATGCCTTAAAACTCCTTTTTCAGAAAACGAAGTGTTTGCATTGATCCTGTCGAGTACCGCATGATAAGCAGGAAAGCAGGGCACACGCGTCAAATTTAGACCCATATGTGAGGAGGTCAAACGGAGTAGTTACACTTGCAAGCTCTATGGGTAGTACAAAGTCATGGATGAGGCACAAAAACAAAAATCAAGTCGACTGTACTGATCTGGCCACATCGATGCTCAGTACCTGCGTAGTTCTGAAAGTATAGCTTCTGCAGCTCTTAAAGCGAAAGTTTGTCGATTTCAAGCCGATATCGGGAATCGGGGATATTACAAACAGCATTCAACTGAATCCCTCCACAAAGTCTTATGCAATAAAGCTGCAATTAACGCACCAACTTAGGCCAGTAAGCAAATCGCACACGATATTTACCGATGCCAAATGTCGTGTAAATTTCGCTTAAAAAGGTCCAAACACTATCGAAATTTCAGTTGCAACTTGTTGTTGTACATCGTGAGCATTGCGGTACCCATAGGGCCGAAGATGTCATAAATGATGATAGGCTCGTTCTTAAGACAGAAGTTGCTTAGAAAATTCCGAACCTATGAATCCGTTTAAAAATTTTTATCGCATCGTTTGATGGCCATTATGCCAACTTCTTTCAGCAACACCACCAGTTTCTAAACCCGTTCCTTAGTGATCGATCCTCGTATTACAAGATTCAAATTCAATGTTGTGGTGATCTGATTAGTTTCCTGTTACTTTTTTTATAATTTTTACTTAATGTCTTGAAGGTTCCGTACCTCAAAAGGAAAATCAAACCCATTATGGGATTACTTCGATGTCCATCTGTCTGTCTGTCACGACTTTTTTCTCAGGAAAACGTAGAGGTATCGAGTTAAAATCGTCATTCCTTCAAGCTGTACAATAGTTTAGATTCCATACTTCCATGATACACGCAATGGAATCAAAATGACGGACGAACTTTGTATTAACATTTCTTAAAGCTTGTACGGAGCCTTCGTTGCATGAGTCCGACTCGAACTTGCCTGTTTTTTTTAAAGGTTTACTCGATTTAAGCAAAATGATGTTTTTCACACAAATGGTGGGGGATCGACTTACTCCGATCGACCGCAGAAGATTTTTTACGACTTATAGCCTCGGAGAAGAATTACCAATCATCGAGCATTTTTTACCCGCAATTTTCTGCGGGTAAGTTTAATTTAAATTGGAGCTCCATTCATTCTGTCTTCGTTGCACAGCGTTTCATTCGTCTGCTGCTGAACCTGAGATCCCGATTTTATTCCAGGTAGGAATCAGTCTCGCGAGTGATTAGTTATCTTTAGATGATTACTAGTACTATGATAAAGCTCCTGGGGCCACACGAAGTCTGCAATAAACTGTTGGTGCTTGTTGCAAAATGGACCTATAAATGAGGAAGCTAATCCGTGGCTCCCAATAGAGCTGTCTGGCCAAGATTTATTTTGTAGTTTGACAAATTATTTCAGCTACTGTAAATGACCTATTTTCTTTCATTTAAATTCCCCAGTAATCGATTTTCGAACGATTTATTCATCAGCTTTAATTTTTTTTTGTCTCCACATTTGAAGAGTTCTTGCATGACAGGATCGCGAATCTGCAACAAGAAATCCAACCAAATTATTTCCCTTCGGTCCTCATGCCAAAATATGCATTTATCGTGATCTGCAAATGTCCAACAGTTTTGTTTTTATCTTAGCCATGTTTTTTTTTTAAACGAAGTAGATTGTAAAAATGAATCCTTTAACGAAAAGTGCATATTCCTGCAGCACCAGCAAGAAACTGGTTATTCCCTCCGCTTCAACATCCATACACCAACTCCCTGTAGTCTCTCCCGCATGGGAAACGAAGACATCCTTTACTGCACGAAGCCTTACAAATGCACATCTTGGATCCATCCCACGCGCACAAGATGAAGATGGCATCGCAGTAAATCATGTGCAGAATGCAATATCTCCTGAACATTGCCTCCTCCTACACCTTGCCAATGCAATGTCTGAGGAATCCAACTCCGGCACCATCGTTCCTCGGTTTGTGCGTCAATTTAGACCTTTGAGCACTCTGCGTGCCACTGCAGTAAAAGTATAGTCTCCAGATGAATCACAGCATTACTATAGGTTCTCGTAGATACACAGATTTCCGTAGTCTTAATCCAGCCCACTCATTCACATTCAACGAAAGGGTTATCTCTGGACCCGCACTGAACTGATGCGTCCTGTGGTTAAATGTAACCTCAATTGAAATTCATTCAGCCCTGCACCTTTGCTCTATGCAATAAACTGGATTCACCAATCAAAAGATGCGCTGTACACTTCCGAACAAAGGGAACAATTCCGCTCTGGACCCGTTTTCCGCAATTCGGATGCAAGTCAAGAGAAAGTCAAATGGTCGTCCTCTCGTTGCCCATTGTCATTTCACTGCTCTACGTGACGTGAATCGGCCTCGGAAGGACCGAAACAATCAAAAAATTGGCAACGAAATCGGCGATGAGTTTCTACTTTTGCATTTTTAAGCTGCCCGTTGTGACGCTAAAGTGCACCCAAGCGGCGGCGGCAACGCTAGGTGGCCCTTTCTTGAAATGAAAGGAATGCGCTTTGTGCATGGTGAGAGTGCGCTTGTTTTCTTGTTCGTGTTCTGATTTTGATAAATCGCTGGCATGTTCATTCTGCAAATCTATATTTAGACTCGCACACAATTTGGTTTCAAAACATTTTCGCGTTTTACTTTGTTTTGGCAGCACTGTCGGAAGATATTCACATTTCGATGTCAGACATGCTTACGGTTTGAGAAGCCGTGACAAGAATACCTTATGGAAGGGCTGCAAGTCAATGGAAAGGGCGTTCCTATCGGCTTTCATCTAAATTAAGTCTTGCTTAAGGATGACGTTCGTTTCCCGGTATTTCGAAACGTCAAGATACACGGTAAAAGAGTGCGATTTATTGTCCCTAGTCCCCTAAAAAGGTGCGGTGACGAATTGATTAGATAAAAATGTTGACTGATTCTTAGTTTATCGCAAACAAAAAAAAAACTAATGAAAATTAATTTTGAAAAACATGTCAGATGAAATTGGTTCGGTTTCGATATCGTTATTAATTCTCCAGATACACTGCGAATCGTGGGAATGAGGTCAACTCTTTTGTGGCCGATTTTTGAAATATAAAGGGTTCTTCAATAAGAGCGCTACAAAAGTTTTTTTAAATAAAACAAAAACGGTTTTGGATATCAATGAAAGTACGTTCGATGCCATTATGTATGGAACTCGATTTCTTTTGCATGATCCAGACGCTGAACCCAATTTTCGACGGTTTTTAAGCATAAATCGGCCGATACTGCTGCAATTTCACGTTCGATATTCCTACGAAGTTCATCAATCGTCGCTGGCTTGTTCGCATAGACCATAGACTTGATGTAGCCCCACAAAAAATAGTCTAACGGCGTCAAATCGCACGACCGAGGCGGCCAAGCGACTGGACCATTTCGTGAGATAACACGTTCTTCAAACTTGGTTTCCAATAAATTGATTGTGACATTTGCTGTGTGGCTTGTGGCGCCGTCCTTTTGGAACCACATGTCCTCCAAGTCCATATCATCCAATTGGGGCCAAAAATATTCGGTTATCATTGAGCTGTAGCGATCCCCATTCACAGTAACGTGCTGGTCTTGATCTTCACGGAAGAGGTACGGCCCAATGACGCCGCCGGCCCATAAACCACACCAAAACGTAATTTTTTCGGGATGCAATGATGACTCATGGAGTACGTGTGGATTGTTGCCTGATTAATACCGCATATTTTGTTTATTGACGGAGCCATTCAGCCAGAAATGAGCCTCATCACTGAAGATGATTTTTCGATGAAAATCCGAATAATTTTCAAGTTGTTGCTCAGCCCAATTCATGAACATACGATGCTTCTGGTGGTCAAGCGGCTTCAGTTCTTGCGTCAATTTAATCTTGTAAGGATGTAGGCCAAAATCTTTTCGCAAAATTCGCCACAACGACGTCACAGAGATGCCCAAAGCTTGAGAACGTCGTGTGAGAGACACATTTGGGCTTTCTGCAACTGAAGCCTCAGCGGCAGCAATATTCTCAACAATACGGGCACTTCTTTGTCTCACTGGCACGGGAACATTTTGTACTGTGCATGTGGATTCAAATTTTTCCACTAGACGCTTGTTTATCTGCTAGGACGATTATGTCGACCATAAATTGGATGTAGCGCTCTTAACGTTGAGGCCACTGAGTTCGAATTTCGGTAGTAAATTTTAATAATTTCGACTCGTTGTTGGCTCGTATATCTTTCCGTCATGAAATGGCAAACCTTACTGAAGAGAAATGTCAAAAGAGCGGCAAGAAATATGGCGTCGTTTGCTGTCCCTGTCGCTCTACTTTTGTAGCGTCCCTGTTGAAAAACCCGTTATTTACATACATGAATTTTTGGACCTCGGGAGCATTTACTTTCCGTGCGAAGGTGTCCTAAGGGCTAATTTGAAAAGTCCCTTGGTATAGTCCCTTATTAAGTAAGTAAAGATAGATAATTTGTTTTTCTCCAAAAAAGGGTTCCGTAGCACTGTACAGCACGCAACACTTAACACTTAATTTAAGTATTCTGATAGACTTCTTCATAGCGTTTCCGTTGGCAGCCTTTGGGTACGGTCTCCGATATCACAAAAAACTTCCTTGTTTTCAAATTGACTCCTGCCTTCATAATCGTTTTGGTATAGATAGGATAGGTCAGTGAATCGAAGAGAATCACTGGATGTGTCTTGTTGGAAACTAAAAGGCAGATGTTCACAACTATTCTTCACCTTTCGAATGAAATTTCAAGCAAACATTTATAGCTATTTCTGATTTTCGTTGCTGAAAAAAAAACTCCATTTTGATAGTGTCACAGAAGCTGAGAGCTGCCCGCAAAATGACGCCTGAATATGTGATGTCTTGACAATTCTTCTATTCTATTCTTTTTTCGTAGAAAACAAATATTTTCCCCTTTAATACCCTCTGCCATCCAAAGGTCTACAAATTTTTGGTCGTTGGTTGAATGAACATTTGAGGCAAGATGTGATAATAACTATTGCTCTTGGAATATTGTGTCCTTAGCTGTGCTTAATTCTATTTTTTGCCATAGTTTTGGGGGTAAGCAATAGTCTGATTTCTATTCGGCCCCTTATAATTTCTGGGTCTGAAAGTCTTTTTTTTTCTGTCGCTGTCAACGTCTTTCCGAAACCCATTTGTGTTTCATAAAAAATAAGACACGGTATACATCGCGAAAAAATTTAGCAAAAATTGTGGCCACATCCTAGTATATGAAAAGGGAAAATAGAGTAGCACTTAACATCACGCAGGCAACAACATTACACTCTTAATTCATGACCAGTGTCGGAACAGATAAACCCATAATAGATTTACGAGTTCAGAAGATTATACAAGATCGTGCCCAATTTTTACTAGTAGCGCACCATTAACCAATTATTGAGTCGTCCAACATATGGTATCATTATTTAGCTCAAGTTATTAACAAACTGTCATCTTCATTGCACTAAGCACCGCAATGGCTTTTGATATGCTTAATCTAGGAGGTTGCTAAAATATGTAGACCTGTAAAGGAATGCAACAACCTCGGTAATAATTCCTTTCAATGCTTCGAGGAGTGCTCCAATTCAATGATTGGAGGAAATAAAATAAAATTAAAGCAATAGCGTTTAGCAATCAAAACATTGAAGTCAAAATGAATGCAATCTTCTTGCATGCTTTGCATTAATTGAAGTCATTTTGGATTAACTGGCATTCAGTGAATGCATTCACATGAGACATATTCACATTCGTTTAGGTCTTCAACAAAAACTTTTTTTAATGCTTGCAGTCTTTTGTAGTCTTTGGAGTCCTGAAAATATCTATCGATACACAACCACAAAAGACGTTAAAATAGTTTCGAGAACGTTGAAAATATTCGTATATGTTTCACAACATTCAAATCTAGCACAGATATTGCGAATTCGATTAAAAAATGTGAAATGCTTTGGAAGGAAAGTGATCTGAAGACTCCAATCGTCTTCTTCTGGCAACGTCAGCCGGAAATGTTGATCTTTTTGCAACTTGATGTAGCCTGTATTCGACTGCTAGACTCAAAATTTAAATATTGACGCTTTTGCACTTATTCAATTCGCAGTATTTTAAACGTCATTAATTGATACACTCGCATGTGCATTTTTTGGGTCTAGGAAAATTGTGTCGTCTTCTGCCATCCCAAGAGAATCAATGACCATCCAACTGCAGCACGAGCCACCACTTAATCGGGTTGCTATCGCTGGTCGACTGCTCCAATGATGGCGTCTTTGATTTGAAAAACTAGATAAAAGTTCAAGGCTTACTCGTGGATCAAAATTGTCGCATAGTCAACTACGCCACCCAGCTAGATGGAGATGAAATACCACTAAAGTGGTCTCAAAAGGCTTCCCGTATCACTACGGGCTGATCTTTGGTCATCTGATCTCCGCAAAATCATGTTTTGTGACGATGAGGGCGTTTTCCCTGCATGGCACTTTGCTTCGAATTTTTAAGCTTGTGCTTGGGTGGTTATAGCCTCTTGCGAAAAAGCAACTTATAATAAGAAATCCAGTTACGCCAGTATCTTACAGACGTCATCTTGCCTAAGGCTGCATTGCTTTTTTAAGGCGAACCTAAATGTTTTTAAATTGCGAAGGTTAAATAAGCCAAATTGTTCGACTTGCGGCAAACAGCTTTCATAGCAACGGGGTAACTTTTGTCGCTCTTATCTGTTACATTTCCCCCATAAGAGTATCTACTTCACTTGAAATGAATCTTAGAGTTTAGTTTCCTAGAAATTGTACTTCACCATGTCAAGTTGTTTAGATTCACAAACACATTTACTTCTCATCTCTTCTTTATATGCGTAATGAATATACGTGAACGATTTCCATTTTAATTCAATCGGGGATCTATGCATGCCACTTATTGGGTCAGTCTAAAGTATTTGTCGACCTCTACAAAACTGTAAACAAGAATATAAATCACAGCGGATTCTTTGCTCTGATTTTTATTTTATAAATCTAAGCTTTAATGTCTAATCAAAAAAGTATAAAAAACCGACTGATAGGTCGCTTGTGTCACCGGATGTTATTATTTTGCATTTTATGTAGGCCCGAAGTAATAAATCGAATTTCATTGGAATAAGTGCGTGTGAAGCTCGTTTTATTGATAACAAATTGAGCGCACTTAATTATGCTGGGTTTTCATTTACAAAGCAAAAAACAAAAAACAAAAAAAACAAAATAGCGGCAGCATTTATGAAAGCCGACACTGTCACCACAAAATGTAAGCCTACTTGCGAGAGTATCTTTCTTATCTACGATTTTATCTTAAAAATGTGGAATGCGTACGCAATTATATTTTTTTTTATCTCTAAAGTTGCTATTGATATTTGTATATGTATATAGGTAGTGACGCAAGATACTCTTAGATAAACTGTACCTGTATCTTTCGGGTAAATAATGTTGACACTGAGAAGCCTTGGCAGATGGGACGTTTATTTTGCGTTTCTTTATTATTCAAATAGATCTCTTTTGGCACTTGAAGATGTACAATTTTAACAACTTGAAAGCTTTGACTTTGAAAATAAGACAAATATAAAATGGCATGATGTCATTGCCCTAATGGTATGACTGTACCTGCGAATTTTTGTATTTCAAAGGCATGCGGTATAGTGTTTGAAAATATTAACAAAACTTTATATTTCAAATGCGTTCTTCAATATGTTTTGACTCATCATTTGACATTCTTGTCGCGACCGGTCTTGTTGGCGAAATGGGTCAGCTTCACCATTAGACCTAAAGTATTTTTTTCGACTCCAAACAGCCTCACAAGCCTATACTTTTTATAAGGCAGTTGAACTCTTCAATAAATCGCAAAATTGGGCAAAATTCCCTCCCGGACTCGAACCCGGGACTCAGGCTTAGAAGCATGACCATTAATCACTGGCATTAAATGGTTAGTTGATGGAATATTGGTTGGGTATGAAAAAGTGCCGGATGTTATATCCAGAATTTGAACCCGGATGCTCCAACTCAGAAAAAGGAAATTCGTCTCATACCAATAAGGGATTGTATAACTTTCATAAGGCAGGTGAAATACTTAAAAATTATGATGATGATGAACGATTCCTTTTTATATATTGCATTATAAGTTTTGTGCTACTTGAAGAACAATCTTACGTCAGTCTTTTACAAATTGTAAGTCAAGGCTTCTATACTTCTAACCGACCTAGTGCCAAGTTATGTAGGAATCCTTAGTATTTTCGTGTGACTATTTTGGGATTTCAAATTTCGAATTGAATATGCCCTCAACTTTCCAGGGTACTTAATCACAATCCTAAAATCCTTTCTCACCAATCGAAGTTTCAAAGTTTTTATTAATGGCTGGATATCTCCCTGTTTCCCTGTAACTGATGGAGTACCTCAAGGTGCAGCGCTTTCACCAGTTCTGTATAACATCTTCACCTATGACTTCCCTCGCTTTAGTAATTGTGGAACATGCATTTTTTCAGCAGATGGAATTGTTTTTAATATCGAAAACAATCTGCAGTCTGCACTGACTGTTATCAGCAGATACTTTAATGATTGGAAGATTAAAATGAATACAAAAAAAAATCAGGCTATCTACTTTGCAAAAAAAGAAAATCCTGTTCCTTACCAGGCAACAGTTTAACCATCGATGGAACGCATATTGTGTGGAAGTCAAGTGGCGTGCACCTTGATAAACGACTGACATCGGGTCCTTCTACTTTGTACCCTTTTATAAATCGGAAGTCTAGATTGAGCAATGAAAATAAAATAATGCTTTTTAAAGCAATCTTTCAGGTTATACTTTTGTACGGTTCACCTGTATGGGGAAAATGTGCAAATTCCCACAAAATAAGACTGCAGAGAGCTCAACATTAAGTACTCAAAATGATTCTGAATCTAGCATGGCATTTCTCGACCAATAAGCTTCATGAATTAGCAAATATAGAAAAAATATCATCG
Source organism: Orthonevra nobilis (assembly GCA_963555765.1). Classification (NCBI taxonomy): domain Eukaryota; kingdom Metazoa; phylum Arthropoda; class Insecta; order Diptera; family Syrphidae; genus Orthonevra; species Orthonevra nobilis. The sequence goes on from OY743224.1 coordinate 117,261,406, forward strand.
AGAGTAAATAAACTATTGAAATCATACAACTCAAGATGTAAAATGTCTGACAATGAATTTGTTTCAGACCTAGCAATCTAAATAAACTTGTGATAATGGGCTTCGACTCTCTGCCATATTAGTTATTACTGTCAGTAATTTAAGTATCGATCTATTCAATTATTTATTAGTCTATTTATTTTTATATTTTTTTATTTATTTACCTCATTATTTATTTATATATTAATATATTTATTTATTTATTATTTTTTTTTATCCTGAGTTATTTATTAATTAGTTTATTAGTTTATTCATTTATATATTTATTTATTTATTTATTAATTTATTTTTTTTATCTATTTAACTATTTAATTCCCTCCTTCTCCCAACCCTATTGTTTAAATATTCAGTTTATTTTTAACTTATTTATTATAACTGTTATATAGACATATAGTAATTATATTCTTTTTTTTCCTCTTTTGTTTTAATTAAGAAGGTTTTTCTTGTAGCTTTTCGTTCCTACTAAATATGATTCTGTGATAATAATATTTGATTGTAAATAGTAACATTTTTTTGCAGTAAGGTACTACGTGCCACATCTCTAACTTGTGCAATATATTTAATAATTCAAAATTTACTATGTATATATTTAGCTACAGTAAACATAAATATCATAAATATATCAGCAGTTTGTAGATTCAGTCTTAAACACGGTGTTTGTTTTCTGACAGATCTTTCAATGGGGATAACTTTCGAGACGTAATGCCATTTTGCAAAATGCTTTGACTTTTGTATTCAATAGTGTTGGACAAATGATGAACAGGAATATCAGCATTCATTTCTCGAACCTTACAGGCTATAACCGAGCTCGCTGGTAGTTTTCACACCACTTTGAGAATGGCCAGAAAGATCGTCCCATTTCTGTGGTCCCGACTTATTTCTTAAGGTTTTTTGCAGTCACCGGTCTATGAGAATAGGTCGCAGAGTCTAGAAACAGAAAATATCCGATAAGAGAGCTTTTCGCACAAAGTTCTTGCCAAAATGATTGAAGAGGCGATATTAAAGGCCCAAAATTAAAAATTGCAACAATAGTGACCGATATCTCCTTCAAAAATCACGTAAGATCTACCTTTGCAGGAATGAAGATTCAGTCGTTTTTTCGGCGATCCAAATATTAAGCCCTTGGGCAACTTGAAGGCTTGCCTATTTTGATAAAATAAGTTTTCTTGGTTAACAGAACCACTTTTGCCTTTACAAGCTTGCAAACAGAAAATAGTCTTTTCTTGAATGACTCAAGAACCGATGATACACAAACCTATTGGGAACTATAAAAAAAAGCTTGAAGAATATTCGAGATTTGATTACCGTGATGGAAGAACTAAAGGGTCCGCCAAATAACCTTTTTTTTTTAAAATGCTATAAAAAAAAACCTGCTGAATATTTTCTCAAATTTCTTTTTTTATTTGAAAGTACAATCCTTCCGGTTAATAATGGAAAATAATTTCATTCAAATGGCTGCCTCGGCTGGCCATGCAGTAGCCTACACGATCGGTCCTATTTTTAAGCACATTATCGATTGTGTGCAGCTGAATTTCACCAATGGCTTCACGAATATTGTCCTTTAAAGCGTCAATTGTCTCTGGCTTGTCGGCGTAACACTTATCTTTGAGGGCATTCCACAAATAATAGTGCAACGTTGTCAAATCGCAGCTCCGAGGTGGCCAAACGACATCAGCTCTGCGGCTGATAATGCGATCTTCAAAAACAGGGCGCAAAACATCGAGTGTAGCTTCGGCTGTGTGGCACGTAGTGCCGTCCTGTTGAAACCAAATGTTGCCAATATCCTCCTCTTCAATTTTTGTGAACAAAAATTCGTTCAACATGGCCCGATCGCTATTGACTGCAACGGCCACTCCTTGCTCATTTTCGAAGAAAAATGGCCCAATTATGCCTCTGGATCAAAATCCGCACCAAACAGTGACTCGTTTTGGGTGCATCGGCTTTTCAATATATGCGTGCGGGTTTTCTGTGCTCCAAATGTGACAATTTTGCTTGTTTACATACCCGCCAAGATCAAAATGAGCTTCATCTGAAAAGATTATTTTTTTGGCAAAATCGGCATCTTCTGTGAGTCGATCGCAGGCCCACTTAGCGAAGCGAAAACGCATTGGATGGTCAGTTGGCTTCAACTCCTGAACCAAATGGACTTTGTATGTCGTCGTACCAAGGTCTTTATGCAAAATTCGTCTCAATGATGCCTCCGAAATGTTCAATTGTGGAGAACGACGATGAATTGATGTTGATGGCGCTTCACGCACACTTTCTGCCACAGCAGCAATATTCTCGGGTATACGCACTGTTTTTGGCTTTTCACGCTTTGGTTTATCGATGAGGATGCCAGTTTCTTTCACTTGCTTCTCTTATTCCAAAATCCGTACGCAATTTTCGCACACATTCTGCAACATTACCATGATTTTCAAAGTAATGTCGCAATATTTCCCAGCGTTGTTCGAGCGTATGCACAACCATATTCGTTCAGCGGAAGGATACAACTAATTATCTGTCAAATTTGACATAAGCTAAGTGTTACCATTCACGAAATAAGCACTAGTTGAAGAAAAAAAACGTTAGATCGCGGACCCTGTAGTCTTTTCTGGAATGACGCAAAAACCGAAGAGACATTGGGCACTAAAACAATAGCTTTAAAAATATTCGAGATTGGATACCCCTGAAGGAAGAACTTATTAACATATCTACAAGTTTGTAGTTAACATATCAACAAGAGCCCAATAAGCCGCTGTTTATTCAAGACTTGCTCCTGCTTTTCAAAGGGTTACGAATTCCCTTATAATGACAGCATTTAATGCCGTTGAAATGGATCAGGAAGGAAATAGAGCCAAGTTTTGATGGATATTGTTTTTTAAATTAAATAAAACGATCTCGAAAAAACACAGGATCGTTCTCAGCTCAAAGATCAAAATTGGGCTTTAGAAATGCAGCTGAATTATTTTTTGAACCAGACTCCATGTCCGCAATGAACTTTGAGTTTTGTTGATCGATCGCGATGGACAAGCGCACGATTGCCTCTATTCAACGCGTTATTAATGAGAAAAACAGCCCACGGAGTCAAATGCCTAAATTCAAATTCAAAACACTTCATAATGAAAAAATCATAAAAATAGTTAAGATAAATGACTTCTTAACACAGACACAACTCTCTGAATGTAATGAGCTCTCATAACGCCTCTCATCATTAATGAACGCAAATAACATAAATAAATTTACATATGTATCTGTATCTATGAAGATATATCACCTGAAGATAAACCAGCATCAAATAAAGATTATTTATCAATCAGTCATTGATTTGTGAGTTGTAACTTACAGAATTGTAGTTCAACGACCTTTACAATGTGCCCATGTCAGTATCTGTGGTTCGATTCTAAGAAATCAAAACAACTATCAGCTTGATAACTACGAGATAGTTAAGTGAAGAAAGATAAGATCGACCACTCATCTAATCAGGTCAATAGTCTGAGTGGATAATTGACTTACAATGTTTTGTTGCAAAGGCAAAACGAACTTTACGTTATTTGGGATTGCCCAACGAGCACCTGTCAGCTATTAATAGCGCGGCCTAAATTTGTAAATCCCTGTCAATCACCCTTCAAGTGTTGCATGTCGATTCCAGAACAGAATCACTTTAACAATAAAGCCTTTCCCTCATTTGGTGGCATATGTGCCGACTTCCATTTCGCCTGCTCATGTAATCGTTCCTCTCTAATGCTTTTGGCTGTTCACATTATTGGAACTTGCTATTTCAGTTACAAAACAAAAGGATGCCAAACCCAAACCCATGGAGGAATAATTCAACTGGAAGAAAAAAAAATAAAGAACCTTATCACTGCTCTTGAGCCTGGAAGTGTTATGTCTGTTTGAGGCGCCTTGGAGTCGCCGGCATGTTTTTTTTATAGCTCCATTTCTCGATACGATGATTCAAAATGAATCAAAGAAAATTCCTATAGTTGTTTACACTGCATTCTGATTGTCAGATTTCGTGACACAATCTACCGTTTATGAGGAGATGACGAACGAAGAAAAACCAAAAAGATCGTTAAGTTGACTATAATGGTGTCTGCTATCAGGTCACAATAGTTTCCACACTCTTAAAGGACGTAAGAGCTTTTATACGAAATTGATGGCCCATATAACAGCGTGGACTTAATTGGAACCGCTGGCTAGCTGGGAAGGCCGATATGATGTAATGTGGCCCATCCGTCATTGGCCACCCAATGCACCTGCCGTAAAAGTCCGAGTGCATAGGGCAGCGAAGAGGAAGCACCGCACACCGAGTGATTAAATGAAGTGCATGTTTGTCGTTGTTGACTTGGAAGGCCACCAATTGGGTGGGGTTGGCACTTCCGTGAACACCTAATAAAGTGGGGCGACAGTCAAGCAGTTTGTTTCTTCCGCCAAGACTGTGGTAATAAATAACAATGTATCGACAACTTTGCTGCACCCATAAAGAAAGTAATGTTTATTTTATTTTTTGTTTTTGTTATTGTTTTTAGATGTCATTCGAAGTGCATTAGTATTCACCACGACGACAAATGTTTGGCTGTAGTTAAGGGTATGGTGCAGAGGCTACGTACCATGGTGTCCAATTTGTGGGGAGTAAAAAAAGGTTCTGCATTGAAAGACTTTTGCGTCGAAACTGTGACCATTGAAATGGTTTTGGTGGAATGATGGCAGCAAGTCATCGATGAGCTCATACTATAGTATCTTCAGTACTCTTAACAGTTAAAATAACGCACTGTTTATTAAGAAGAAGAGCTGGACTCTCACATCTGCAGGCTGCCAAAACGAATATCGCAGTTGTCGACTAAAATTGTATAAAATTGTATTGGACGCCCGTAGACTAAAATTCTGGAGCCAGCTGACTTGGTAGGCATTTCAAAATGTGACAGAAAATTCAAATTCATTTAAAATTCAAAACCAAATATAAAGCATGGGTTCATCACTCAACACTTGATACGAGGAAAGGGTACAACCAGTAGACTGGATGGACTGCTTTCAATTGGAAGAATTTTCCAATCGTAAATTTAATCTTTTACTGATCCAGTGGTGGCAGTCTGGCAAATGTTTATGCTTAAATTACAATTCGTCAAAATAATGAAGATGATTTTTATTGGCTTCGCTGTGAAGGCATAATACTGATAGCACTGTGATCAATCAAACTTGCAAAACACAAATTTCTGGAATCTCAACTGATTTCGAATAAAATACTATGAATTAAATGAATGAAAAAAAGGCGATGCCAAATTCTGTGTCTCAGTTCGGACTCAAACCACGGAGTAATCTAAACTAAGAAACAAACCACATCACAATCTTTCGATTCTTCTCAATATCATTCTACAGAGCTACTGTGCATATTGAAATATAAGGGTTGTCATAGTCCCTTGAGAGCGAGCTAATTGTGAAAACAAAAGAAGCCTAAAAGTGAAGGCAGGGAAGGAGGTGGCGTCAGCTTTTTTCGGATGTATTAGGCGATCTTATTGCAAATGATTGATTGATTGAAATCAAGAAAAATGGCCTGAATTGGTAAAAATAAGTTCAAAGAGTTCGATAGATTAAGGCCGCTAGGCTCTTTTTCAGATTCTAAACTTGAAAAAAATTACTCCTCTTCAAAAATGGAGCGTCCGGTTTACGGCGACAATAAGAATCTCGACGAAATTCACTATAAAATTGGGTATCGAAGATATTGCACATCGCCGATAAAAGTTTATGGAGTTTAAAGAAGATTATATGAATTTTTGTCTTTTCGGATACTTTGTGGACTGTTCATGATCCAGTTGCAATTGCGGCAAGCTCGGTCTCAACTTTACGCAAATTCAAAATAGATGGTATACGTAGCTCTGTTTATAAGCCCATAACTTCAGTTGGAATCTCCAACGTAATTGGTGCCTTAAATAACTCAAAACAGTGCGGAGCTGGTGACGTTTTTTTCTTTCCAGTCTTTCAGATGCTCTCAAATGTGAAGATGTTATTCCTTTTGCTAAGAAAAATGTTGTGCTTTTAAGTCGCCAACTTAAGACCCATCTTCAAATATTTGAGAATATTTGAGAAACGAATAAAAAATTGTATGGTGAGTTTCCCAAATAAAAGTGAGTTTTTGAATTCAGTTCAATTTGGATTTCAAAAAGTAAAATATACGGAAGATGCCCTGCTTCGATTTTGAGTTCAAAAAATGACAAACCTCGGTGAGAAAAAATGTACGCCTTGGTTTCATATTTACATTCCCAAGGTCTTTGATATGGTCAATCATGGTTTCATGCTCAAATGGCTCAGGTCGTATATTGGAAACAGTTGACAAATGGTTGGGTAAAGTGAGATCAGGAGTGAATTAAACTTTTTCAATAAGGGAATCCCCTAATGTTCTGTCCTTGACCCAATTTTCTTCTTTATTTATATCAATTCACTATTGCTACTTTTCGTTTCCAAAGGAATACCCACTGCTTTTGCGGTTGATGGAGGATTCTCTTGTGGCTAGAGCAGTGCTATGGATCTTATGAATTGCGATCTATATTTATTAAGACACTGGTCTCATGGCCATCATTTAGTTATTAGTACCAAAACTAAAATTATGTTCTTAAATTTGTCATCCAGCAACACCTTAGAAGCAAATTTGTATTTCACTTACCTGAGTGCAAAAAGTACAAACTTTTTAATTATAATTGTGTACCGAGTTCTCCAGAAAAAGTAGGAGACTTTAAATAGACTGTAGAGCTAGTTTTTCCAGTCATACGGAAATTTTGGAAAAAGTATATCAGAAGCACACTTTTGACACACTTATTGGGCTTAATGGGCAAATTTATTATGGAACTTTTCATTCCAATCTGCAATATGGGATCTCTTGTGTGGAGGTGTATACGAATCATTACAAATGGTAAGACAATTGAATTAATGACTGTCCCAAATGAAGCCAAATTTGTTAACAAACAGTAAGCCACATCGATAACCTCATTGAAAAATGATCATACAATCAGTGCAGATTCGATGTTCTCCTCGTGCTGACCAAAAATTGCCCCATGAAGGGAAAAATTATTTATTTGTCAATTATTTAAATTAAATGAAATAATGTATTTCCTTTATGAACAAAAAGGGAAAAAGGTTGCTTTGGTTGACATGTCGAAAATCCTTGTTTTCCTTTGAAAAATCCTTCCTGTTCGCACTAAATCTATTTTAATTTATTTTAGTATACCATCATTAATTTTACATCTTTCTGGTTAATTTTATATTATTTTGTGAACTGATTATTTTGCTTTGATTTAACATTTTGTAGTTACCACACACAATAAATAATAAATTTAATAATTTTAGCTTGTTGAAGTGGCCTTCAGCTCTATTTTTATTTCTTTATATACAAAAATACAGAATTCCACTTATATATTCTTTTCCTATAAAAGAATTAAAAATTTAAATATTTAAGTTTGTATTTTTCTCTTAATTTTAAAATCAAAAATGATTCCAAAACGCAGTCATATCCTCAGCTCTTAGAATCTTAGAAAAATGATATGCTCAAAATAAACAAAATTAAAAAGGACCTTTTTTCTCAAGTGTGTCAGGCTTCTTGTTTTAAAGAAGTTCGATTTCCTCAGTTGCATAAAAGATTTATATGAGAAAGAATGTCATAGTGATTCTTGAAGCTATTTACAACAATTTTCTAACACGTCTGTAGGTACAAAGAATCTTGTAGCAATCCTTTGATTTGAACATTTAACTGTGGATGTTGAAATACGAGTTCTATTTCACGAAGGAGTTTATCTTCTTGTATGAATTGTTTGCCCAAAGTAACCGACTAGAAGTAGAGATAGTGTCTTCATTTATCTATTCAAATTTTATAAATAGGTTATGTTTGTAAGTATGTATCAAGGAGGTGATCTTCAAAACACCCTTCACCAATATTTAGAAAATGGCTTTCAAGCTTTATACTGAATTAAAAGTGCATTTCACGGCGACCAATTATAAAAGTAAAGTCCATGAAATAACCGAATGTATTTTTTATGAACGGTGCCTTAATGGAAAAATATATTTTATTGCTTTCAAAAGAAAAGTTGCAGAACTCAAAAAGTTCTATAAAAAAGTCCACCTGGACATATCCCCACATGTAAAGGTTGACCGACAAACTATTAATATATGACTTAAAAATATATGCAGAAATAGTTTCAATCCGGCAGGGCTATTTTTTGTAGGTTATGTTAAATTAAACTCTTACACAACATTGTTTGGAAAAGTAAAACATTTTGGTGTCACCGGTTCGTTGGTGAATATAACTTTTTGTGATCTACATCTTACCTTGACGTGCAGGTTAAGCTGTTTTCTGATGCACGAAAACCCTGTTAAGATCTACCCATTCAAACCAACATTCAGTTCTGCTTGATTGAATTCCGAGTCCACGCCAATGTTCGAAGTGTTTCCTCTAGACTGATGACCATCAACTTTTAGAAGGTTATGGGTTCTTTTGAGCTAGCACTTTTATTTGCATCCAAAAACACATTTACTTAAAAAAAAACAAGGAAATAAAGTTAATCGAGATTCATAACTTTAAAATGGATTGCTCAGTCAAAACTTGACACATTTTCAGACCTTGTAATCAAGTCAAATCAATTATCATGTAGCTACTGCAGTATATGGGAGCGTGGATGATAACTGATAACACTTTCTCCCTCTCTAGGCAATATTTTCGAAACATCTTTGTCTACTCAGCGATTCGTGATCACGTGATCACGTGCTGTAAGTTCCAACTAAGTGATGAAAGATGTTTATCAACATTGTTACGTAAAGCGTTTTTTTTAATTCTTACAACTATCGGGTATTTTGATATATAAAAATAGCTTAAATTAATTATAGCATAATTATCTCGTCACGTCTTTTTCGTGTTAAGCTGTTTATAATAATTAAATGTTGAACAAGATTGAAGCTTAACTGATAGGAAAAGTAACCTGGCAAAGACAAATGGTAGTCATGCCCAACTGTGGCAGCACATCTTTATTCGAAACTTTTTGAAAAGAAAAACAATTTCGTGTCGAGTGAAATAGATGTGAAAATTAAAGGTCGGCCAGTAAATAAGAACTGCACACTTTTTGCCTTTAACGCGACTTGTTTTTTCCTAAGCTGTAAAAGAATTCAAAATTTTGAGTACTTCATTTAATTGAATGCAGAAGCCTGTTTTACAGGCTTATGACTTTTGAGTTTTTAATACTTTCACTGGGATTAGGAGGAGAATCAAAAGAATTATGGCTCGAAATTGAGATGCATTTTGTTATCAATAATTTCTAAATTTTTTTAAGACCGCTTTAATTTTTTAAAGTATTGTCAAAGTCATTTTTTTAGACCTCGGGTTTTTGACTGCTTAAAAGCAGTAAAATTTTGTTAGAATAATTTAATTGCTTTGAAAATTATTAACTTAAAGATTCATCCATTTTAAAAAGTTGTATATCCTTTAAAATTAAATCTTTCAGTTGCCCAAACATATGCTAGTAAACTATTTCTATGCCTTGGAAGCCTTTTTTAAGACTTATGGAAAATTGTTATAAAGATTAGTGTTAGGAGGTGATGTAAAGAGAGAAGGAGGAGCGTTGATGAAATTCAAAAGCATTTAAGTGTCATGTATGTTCTTCGAAGCGACTTCAAAAAAAATACGATTAAATTTAAATTGAATGTCGTAAACTCAAAAATAGCTGACTTAAAAAACACTAAAAAGAATTTGGCCACTCTAAAAATGTTGCAATCGGTTCTTCAGATTGCTTCAAATAATAAATTTGGAATATTTGGAAAAGGCAATTAAACGTTAAAGCATAAAGTTGAAGTCAGAATTAACCAAAAGACTGTGACTTAGCTGGTAGTTTTGAAAACAATTAGTTTTCAGCTCGCATGCGCCTTACAAGTTGAGGCTAACTCTCTACGGGAAACCCTTCACGAGTGAGCTCGAAGGTTCTTCAGGCAGGATTGCTGAGGTCCATTAATCGATCTTGTCTTGTCCTTAATGATTAAAGTCTAGAAACTAGTGTCCGACCGAACAATACGGCTCACGGGCCAAAAACTCACGCGTGCCGTGCTAGTCAACCAACAAAGTTTGTGTTGGTAAGATTCATTGCAAGCTCGCCATGCACCAGAGTTGATTTTGATCAGTCCTCAATCTTTGGAGTAGATTCTCTCTCTCAAAAACAAATTTTCCGATATCGGTCGGCTCCATCACGATAATAACCGATGGGTCAGAACTCGAACGAAAAGTGGAAGTTTATCTTTTTGAGTAATCATAGTCTAGAACTCTCCTTCCATGTTTTACAACGACCGCGAAATCGCTGTTGTAAAATTACATTTCTGGAAATATTCACTTCGACCGACAGCCAAGGTGCCATAAAATCTAGGGTCAAGAAACGCCGGGTATCCCTTAAGGAGATAGCGGATTTTTTTAGGGATCACCTTTATGGGGTTCCACGACATAGGGAAATCCATGGAAACTGCAAAGCAGATGAGCTTGCCTGTGAAGGCAGAATGAACCCTCACAGAGGCACCTAACAATATATTGACAGACCATAAGCTGCGGTCAAACTAAGCATACAAAAATGTACATCAACCATCTTGCAACATCACCAGACAAACCTGGAACCTCCTTAACAAGCAGAGTACCAGAAAGCTTCTAAATCTCCTCAATGAATGTCGGGTCCTAGCAATATCAAGACATAGAAAGCAAACCCAAAAGACCTCGCTCAGTTCATTTGAGAAGCAAACTAGTTCTCTCCACCTTCTCCTTCTTCACCGTCCGGAAGGAAAAGCTCTCAATACTCACTTACTTCCCAATATAGGTAGGTACGGTTAATCCACATGATCTTCGTGGTATCACAATGAGCCAAATTACTGTATGCCTCATGGAAGACTGAGTGTCGGCCGATTTTTTGCCGAAACCGAAACTGTGACTGAACCCAATTTTTTGGCCGAATCTGTTCGAATGTTCGGTCGGTCACTACTAGAAACATCTTTGCCTTCGGTAATGAAGCTCTTCGTTGAATCTTTTACTCTGAACTGCCAAATTTTGCACCAAATCTGTTTTAAGAAGCAATCAAAAGGTTCTGCGTCTATGCTTCGACTGCGGAAGAACAAGCCCGGGACGGCTTTCGTATTGTGTATTGTTGATTGGGGCCTTGAGCCTTGACTGAGTTCTGAGCATGCAAAATTTAGTTAAGCTCTGGGCCAGTAAGTTTTTTTGAATATTTTTTTTTGTTTTACTTAAAAAGGACTTATCAAGACTTTGGTTTTCCGGCTAAAGAAATCTCGTTTCCTTGTGATCGGCCAAAGAATGTGAGATTCTTTTTATTCTGACATGCAAACTGCAGCACATAAGTGCTGATCACATTAAAGTAACAAAAAAATATGTTTCAGTTTATTTACAACTGACCTAGTTCAGAGTTTCTTTTCCGTATGGCTGACAGATGATTGCACCTAATTTGTTTCCTGGTGTCATTAAAACACCCAACAGCAGCTGTCATCCACCAAAGTAACACATTTCGTGCTCTCGTCTTCCATTCCATGAAATTCTAAAGCCCCCAGTAAGGTAATGTATCCAAAAATACACCAAATTCCACTGCTCCGTACAGTGACAACAAGTAGAGCCATAGAACGGCGGTAGCCGATGGATGGCTAATGAATCTCTAAAAATACGTCTGCACAAAATAGTCGAGCAGTAGTCCATGAAGAAACTATTACGTTTAGAGTAAATGAAGAGAATCCGCTGGCGTAGCTGAAAGTACGTGCAAGGTATGCAAATACTCATTTAGACGTTCTTCACGCTCGCAGCAAAGTTTATTGACACCCGCGCGCTAGAACGCTACGTGAAAGTAAAATTTTCAGTCTTTGGCCTGCAAATAAATCAACTTCAAGTATAGAACTGCAAAGATTTGATCCGCGATTGGCTTCAGTTCATAAAGTACTCGTGTATCTACGAGTTTTCGTGTACACGGATCGCATAGTGTCTGGCTTGTTGTGCCTGTGCAATGTCCACTACCCGATGTCCTATCTAGCCTCGTGGTTTTGCTGTGTCTTTTGTTATAAGACTGCTTGTGTATGTGGACCTGTTTGCTTGCATGAAACTAATTAAAGGTAAAATAAAGAATTCCATCACGCATGCGATTGCTCGTAGCAGAATTCAATTTATTTTTATTACGTTTTATTTTTTTGTTATTTTTAATTTATTATGTTATTTTCGTTGCGTGCAGTTTGATGACATTTCTTTCGGATAGAGACTTGGGCTTTGCGTCCTTCACTGAATCATAGATAAATTATGAGTGCTGAAAGTCGGTCGGAACAGGATTAACAACTGGACTTGTGCAATTGTCGAGAATGGGCTTATTACTGGATTGATTCAATGTTGAACTTTTTTTTTTCATCACAATCTAAGGCCAAATAGCTGAGACATAATTAGTTAATAGAGTCACTCAATTGAATGAAGCTATGTCTACACTTTAGGTCCAAGTAATAACATCATCTATTAGATTGGATCAATTAAGGAGCTAACAAAACAAATCTTTATTTAGTAATCACACCATCGATCCTTGAAGTATCTGAAAAGTCAGCTTCAACAGCTTTCTGCTTTCCAGCAGTCACGGTTTCGTGAAAGCTGCTTAAAGTTTGTTTAAATAAGATTTAAAGCATCCGCAATCGCGTCATCTTTTTGAGACGCATTTCATAGAACAACTCGTTGAATTCCTTAATTCCTCCTCACAGATAGGACCAGATATCCGCAAGTGCTCATATCTTTCGAACGTCTCTAAAATACCAAATCTAACGTCTAATCTCAATTTAAAACCAATGTGCACTGGTACCTGCTTTCTCTCCTTTCCGCTTCTACTCTTGCTGTGTAAAAAAAATACTTTAAGGGTTCTCCAAATCCCTTGAGCACTGTTTAAAAAAAAATAAAAAATCTAACCTGCCGTCTTGATTATGGCCCAATATTCGGCTCCATATAGAAGAAGTATATTTCTATCATCAGAGGCGAGTCTGGATGAAGACTGGAAGGGAAGACTTCCTTAGACTTGCGAATACTCCAGAGTTTGACAATGGAAAAGATTTTAACTGAAAAAAAAAACAAACTTAGGCTTATTTAGCTAAAAGGTGGGCGAAAAAAACACCAAAAATAATTTAAATTACTTGTGAAGGCTTCAAAAAAAAATAGCAAAATTCAAATTCGTCGCTTAAATCGCCATGGGAGACAAAACGGGAATTTTTTAAATTTATGGAAATAACAATGAACCTTCCGAAATTTCAAAGACCGGTAAGGCACCGAAAGCCGAACAGGATTCAAAGACAAAAAAATGCATTGTGGTTGCTTCCTTGATTTTTCTTGATCCTTTGGTAAAGTTAGCAATGAAAGCTTGAGGAATAAACTATGATATAACAGATTTTTTTGACGCCATTGTAAAGGATTCTCGAATACTGTTCATAATCATTCATTTGTATTAAATACAAACATATTAACTTATTATTTAAAGGCGATGCAGTTGGAGTTACAAAAGGAAGTGTCCTTGGTCTGGAATTGTTCTTATTGTATATGTTATGGATTCGTGTAGATTGAGTCTTAGTCAAAGAAACAAAAGTAAAAAAAAAATTCTCGAAATTTAAGCAGCGATAAATCTGCAAATCTTGGTGTCCCTCAAGGTTCTGTATTTGGTCCGTCCGATATTGTTCGTTATACAGGGTGTCTAGTTGTTAGTCAAAGAAAGAATAAGGGATGATTCTTGGGTAAAAACAATTTTTTTTAATTATTTAATTATTTGCTCGCTCTTCAAGAGGATATTAAGACTCTTATAATGCGTGTAGCACAGAGCGAGCGGAAGAATTAGGAGAACAATGAAAGATTGTGTAGTGGTTTGAAAGTTTGGAAGATTTAGCTTAAACGCCCCGCTGTCAGTGTTATACCTTCACAGCGTAGCCATTACACACAATCTACACAAACCGCTATTTTGAAAACGCGAATTAGGAATTAAGCCGATACAACAACCACTACAACAACGCCACCCATTAGTCAGACTACTATCACTGGTCGACCAACCCAGTTATAGTACCATTAACTTGATATCAATGGCAAATGGTGACTGGACCAGATTCGAAAAACTAGACCACTACTCTAGGAATCGAACCTGGGACCTCTCAATTGAATATATTGAAAGGCAGGCGCTCTACCAACTTCGCCACCCAGCTTGTCAAAAAATACTAAATCGTAGATTTCAGCCTGTATGGTAACATAAAGGATCCGATCAACTTGTTGCCGACGACACCTGCCCACATTTTAACGCCAAACCTATTTTGAAATGTTGTATGTCTCTTTGAGTGTAGATTTATAACCTAGAAATAATTAATTTTTGGAAAACGTCTCTAATTGCAAAGTGCTGAAAGATTTGTAAAAAAAATCATAAATTATCTTTTTCACCGAGTATCAGAAAATGTAATGTAAAGTTCTTGGCAAATTTGTCATTGATTTGTGCACTATTGTTTTTTTCATAAGAAAAAATTAATTAAACGTTTTGTTTCTTACGCATTTTTTTAAAAATGTGGACCTCAAAAAATAGCACGTTCAAAAAAATGGAACAGCTTTGAAAAATTAATATCTCAGCAATCAAAGGACATGTCAATATCGCTTCAAAACCAGTTTAAAAAGCGTGATATTTCTTCTAAAAACGAAACCCTGAATAAAGTTTCTATCATAAGTATTAGCATAGAAATTATCGTAAAGTAAGCGTGTTTAAAACCCGAGGAACGAAAACTAAATATGTTAACCATTTTACAATTGGTATCGATACCACGTTTTTATTATCCAACACATGACACTCTTCGGGAGGATATAGTATTTCAATAAAACATATAAATGAAGTTAATTTTGACACAATTGTAGAGTTGCCATGTTGTAAGGTTGGAGTACTTATCAACGAAGCGTGTTCTGAAATCATCGATAGGTGAAGATTGACCCTTACTCTGAAACCACTTTTTTCTAAGAATATACAAAAGAATCACTCTTAAAGTCTTTCTTGACTAATTACGGGACACTGTTAAAATTAATATCTTATTTGTGATGTCTTTGATTGCTGACAGAACATAATGTCGCGTCGTACACTTCTTCTTGACTTTCGAAACACATACCAAAATTGAAACAGTGAATAGTTTTGAATAAGAAAAGTTTGCAAAACCAGCCAGGATGATAGGAATTGTTAGACCTATCTTGAAGCTTTGCAAGGATACTACTTCTCTCTGGAACAACAGGCCCATAAGCCTCCTAAGCTCTCTAAGAAAGGGCTTCCAGAAATGAATTTAATACCGTATTGAATCGTATATAGACTCAAAAACGCATTTTACAAAGCAAACAGTTATGATTCTATCCTTTTTCAAAAAGTAGACCGTTTAAACTGAAATATTACAGGCCATAACACAGGAGAGGCAATCGACACTATTTACCTCAACTCGAAAAAATTACTTTGATAATGTTTCCGTAGCTGCAATTTCTTAGAACAATAACCTTTAGTTTTTTTTTTAACTTCTTGATGGAGCTCCTCGTGGATCAGTGGTTAGTCCTGTGCTTTATACCTCTGATTTTTCTCAACTATATTGAAACCAACCTCCAATCTGTTTTAAATGAAATTGGAGAAAGTTTTATATGAGAAAGGCTTCAAGGAACGGACTCAGAGAATATGGTACCCAGGTCGAGTGGAAATCGGAAGAATTCATTTGGACCAACTCATAATCTTGAATCTCCACAATAGTCAATAAGCACGCGAAATATCTTCCTTCTGATTTAAATCTGGTTAAGGTTTTTTTTTCTAGTGGTTATGTCCACCAACATTTTTATTCTGTGATATAATTTTAAATATATTTATACGAAACAAAATTATTGCAAGGTAAATAAACCAAATTTCTGAATACGCATTTTTCTCTAAAAATTAAAACGGATGGAGTGGTTAATATTCCTTTCATTCAAGAATCAAGAATCCTTCGTAGAATTTAATTTTATTTATTTATTCCTCTTTTTCTGTCGTTCGAGGAAATTTGGATAATTCAATAAGTCTTCAAAGCTCCTTTTTTGAGAATGATATTAGAGCATGATTGCGCATCAATGCTCAAAGTTGACTATCCTTAATTCTAATCCAATTCCACGTCCATGGACTCGTTTATCTAGTTCAAGAAAATAATCCCACTGCCTTCGTAGCTCCAAACAGGCGTCGGAATAATTAAATCGATCTCTGTCGGACAGCAGGCATGACAACAACAACTCCACCACTATCGACGGCTTCTATTTTTATGGAGCACATTTTATTTTATCACAATCAATTGAGATTCGATGTGAGGATGATTTTTCCGGCTGTCCACAGGGACTCTGTGTATGTAATTTATGTGCGACAAGAGATCTTAAATTGTATTGATGGCATCATTTGGAACTATGCGTATGTATATCTGGCAAACGCCCTAATGCTGATGGATTTAATTGAAATCGTGCCATACATCGATTTTGTAGCTTCGAAATGAATTTGTGAAAATAAATTTTGATGCAGCTTTCTGTGATGATGAGGCGAGAAATTCTATTTCATCTCATTTCACATTTCACAAAATATTTGCATTGATTTGTCCAGTGGATTTGTAGTAAACCTAATTATAACTCGTACCCAAGTATCTTTAAGACATCCAGTCATACACATAGAGTCGTTAAATTAAAATCGTAGATATTAAAAAAAAAATCATTCTATGAAACGAAGAAAAGTAAATTTGGAGAATTTTTATTGTGTATTTTTTTTGGCAGTTTAAAGAAAAAATTACCAAAAAAAATTATGTGAGGCTCCTTCCGATTGGGTTAGAATAAAATACTTCGAATTATATGAACACAAATGCAGCAATTGAAAGAATAATATGTCTGCATTGCGAACAACTACACAATCTTTTAATTCTTCTTGCTCATTTTGTGCACAGTGGTTAGTAAGGGTGGTCATAGTCCCCTAAGAGTGAGCATATTAGAAACAAAAATATAAGAACTTTGCATTTATTCCGAGTATCATTTTTTTTTTGCTCTTTCCATGATCCTTATTTCATCTGCAGATGCAAGCAGCCGGATTTGACGTGTTTTATTGACGTTTCCGTTTGGCATGAATTTGTCAAAAATTTGGTTTCACTAGACTCATGAGAATGCGTCACTCGCTTTATTCCGACATCAAAAGCCTCACTTAGATCATTACCAACTTTGACTTTATTCTGCACATCAGGAAAGACTAAGAATGGAATGACACTGTAAACGGTTAAATGAAGATTTGAAGGGCTTCAATTAGGAAATATTCTACTCTTATACGAAAATGTGATCAACTGCTGACTTTCCTGATCTTTAACCGCAGTGATTTCATTTCTTAAGAACAGGGCACACAATGCTGAGGTTATATTCATTTATCATACTTTCTCCCGACCATGGTCTAGAAATAAATTGGTGTGTGCATATAGCCAATTCATCACCAGCTGCTTAGAAAAGCTCCACGGGTAGTCTTTCCGCTGCAGTCTTTTGCCTCTTTTTGAGTTTGGCTATCACCACTTCACTTCGGTAGAATCGAATTTATGGTCTTTCAGGTCATCATTTCGAGACCTAAATGATTCACACATGCACTTTTTTCACAATTGACGTTTCACGGGAATGCTCATTGCATATACTCTTAATGTTTGCCGACTGGCTCCCTGGTTTAACTTTGACGTCTGTATTCTTTACAGCCTTCTTTAGTTTTTTATAGGCTTTGAAGGTTTGTATGGAAGAAATTTTGTAAAAAGAACCAAACGATGGAATTGGTTGTATTGGGTAAATCCTACAGATACAAACCTTAGCCATTTGTTCAAACAGCAGATTTCGGATTTCCTGACGACCGAGAAATCCTTAACCCCGCAGTTTCAAGCTGGCGAAGACGAAATGGGCCGCGAGTTGACTTGCTTTGCTCACAGAACTAACAGCCCGAAAGTCGTTGTTAATAAGAGTAAGGATGAAGGAAGAGCCACAAATTTTTAAATTCTACACGAACGACCAAAAAATTAAGTTCCCTTGGGACATCTTAGAACTCTATGACTTTTTTAAAAGTCCTAAAACTTAACTCCCCAAAATTGATAGCACCACAATTTTGCCTCAGGTTAAATGCTTTTCACACTGTTAGATATAAAATTCTTCAGGACGCGGCGTACATTGTTTGTGGACGGCGTTGTTCACTCGGCAATTGAGGTGGCAATGCGACCAGTTAAAGATTCTAAAATAAAATTTGATTTCCCATATTTGCAGACTTCTCTTCTAGGAGTTGGTTAATAAACTTCGGGGGCTTTCAACAGCCGCTTGGGCTTCCTAAAACAAATCACACCCCTGAGGGTCTAAAAAGCCAAAATAAAAAAATAATCAACAGTTGGGAACCCGATATTTTGAGAGCAAAAAAAATTCAAAATGTCAATTATAATTTTTTTTTTCAATTCTTACGCCTTCAGGTAAATTTGCCGTATAAACAGAGCCCAAGTCCCATTTTTACACTTCTCTTGTCCCTCCTCGCTTAAGGAGTAGCCCTGCGGTTGGAAACGTGAAACCATCACTTCTCGACCACTTATATGGTTGCGGTCCCAATATGATTTTCTTTCATGATGCTTCGTAGAGCGTTTCTGTGTTTTTTCTGAAATTGGATCAAACTTTCCAAAATTTGTTTAATCTTAAATCTATTTTCGAACGTTTTCAAGTCAATATTCAAACATAAACAACTATTTCCTTTTTGCAATAAAGGCAAAAGCAACAAAACACCCGACTAATGTTTGGACCTTATTATGCATTAAAGCAGATATGATTAATGATATAACATGATGTATTTTAGAGCACGAAGCGCAGAAAATATAAAAACACATTACACCATCTTGAAAATTCGTTTTTCTTAGGAACTTGGTTGTGGTCACGATCAAAGCATATACACTGCGATTTGTAAGGATGAGTATAACTGTTAATTTTTTTTTTACTTGAAAGAGAGGAAATACAAAATTAAAGGACTGATGGGAAAAGCCGACTAAACTGTTCTGAAATCAAATAATGAAGTACTGCAAAATTGTATTAAAACGTGAACCACTTTGAGGACACAGTAAAAATTGTATAAGAAAGAAATTTTTACATTTTCTGGTTTAGTATCTTTTGGCATTAAGGTGTCCTTGTCTTCAAATTGTCCACCGTCTTCATAACTGTTCGAGATAAATATTCCCAAAAGTTACGATGATGTTCAATTCACGCGAATAGAGCGTCCATAGCAGAAGTTTCAAACAAGTCCTATTCTTTTTGAATGAAATTTCAGCTTCAACTTTAGACCTGATGTCTGATGAGAAAATCATTCGAAGCTCCTTATTCGCTTGCTTCTGAACTGTTGTCCTTTCCATTTTTAGATACTGGATAGTATCCCTTTTTTTTGTAATATCCCTCTGACCTTCGTTATGCTAAAGTACGCTCCTGGATGGGTGGCGAAGTTTGAAGAGCGCCTGCGTTTCAATTGATTCAATTTATAGGTCTCAGATTCGATTCCTAGAGTGGACTTGTTTTTCGAATCTAGTCTAGTTACGAATCGAATCTAGCTTAGTTCCTAATTCGTGTTTTCAAAATAGTGATTTAGTGATTAGTGTATATTGTTTGTAGATGGTTCTACTGTGAAGGCATTACACTGACAGCGGGGTGTTTAGCTAAATCTTTCAAACTTTCAAAGAACATATATCATACATAATCCTGCGAATTAGGCAAAAGCTAATAGGTCGATATAAAAACTCACGGAAGTGAGTTGAAACCAAATAAATCTGAGTTTCTCAATCCACTACATAATCTTTCTTTCTCTTCACGCATTATAAGAGAAATCATACCCTCTTGAAGAGCGAGCCAATTATAAAAAAAAGGATATTTTTCCTTATATTCTTTTTTATTTTTTCCAATAGTGTTGAGGATCAGTCAAATATTTGTTTTCAATTGTCTTGATTCTGTTCAGCCTCCTTGTTGAGTGTTCTGTCTTTAGAAAAATCCTTGACATGAGCTCCTGTAGTGGAATATTCGCATCTGTCATACACGTTTTCAAAAGCTCATTGTTTGAGTTAAGGAAAGTCAAATCTTGTATGCCTTTCTTTTGGTAAAACACTAAGAGGTTTTCGAGTACAACGCGAAAACTATCTGCAAAAACTGTGACCTCATCTTGTTGATTCGCAGTGTTCATATTTCTGCACACGATCTGTACTAAAGTGATATTATTTATGTTTTGAACTTTTGTGTTTATTATTTCTTTCGTTAAAGTCTCTGCTCTTTTGTTGCACTTCCTGGCAAATTTCCAAAGCGGACTTTCTATATTTTCCTCCACCAACATACAACGTCCAATAAATAGTCCTTGGCGACTCGCGGTTACGATCGTTCCAATTTTACTTGCATACATATGCAGCTGTTTTTCACACACCCATGGTAGACTTATACCAGTGCAGCAAGTGTTTTCGTATAACTTTACATTTGTTGTGTTTTTTTTTTTTTTTTTTTTAATTTCTGAATGCAATTTTCCACTTAGCACGGAACTTTTGCAGTTCGACCTAAATTCCTGCAACGTTGTCTGCCGCAGCAGCACCCAGCAGCGCAAGTTTCGAACAATTAGTCATCGATCTAGTATATGTAGAGTGTATCCCCAATTGGCGCAAAGGTTTTTTTTTCGCTAAATTACGAAATAGCCCGCGGAAATCGCCTGCCGAGCTTGTTTCGCGCAGAAAATCGCAACTTATGCGCGCGCAAACTTGACATTTTAATTATTTCGGTTTTTTTTCGCTGTGCATATTGCGTTTTGCGCCAACAACAGGAAATTTCCAATCTGCAATCTGCAATCCATCGGATATTTTTACTGGTTGGCAGACGGTATGGGCACATAGCCTTGTGCTTTTTTTCATTCAGGCTTTAGGTCGTAAGTTTCTCATTTTCTGTTTTACGTCTCATTTTTTTTGTTTTTGTGCATCTTAAGCAATTTTCATTGCGTGTGGTCGTTTTTGGCGGGTAAATGATGGGTGTACAAGATGCATGAGTGAACTTTTGTTGTTAACTCATTCGACGAGTCGGGACACCACGTGTTGAGATTTACGATTATACTTTACTGATGACTTACTTAGCGCCAATTTGTCTTTGTCAAGGAGCAACGTTTTGGAAGACAGTCAAAAGCAGATGGGGTTGGCTAATATATTTGTATTTTAAAGTTGAAGAACAAAATGATCGGAAATTGATGGCAATTCAATCCTTTCATGAAAATTGTGTTCAATTTTCAATAATCCTCAACAAAGATGCCTTCAAGGGCAATGCACTTGGTACACCGAGTTTCCAACATTTCGATTTATTTTTCTGTAGTACGAAACGCCTCGGTTTCCGCGGTGACTTCCTGATTCGATGTGAATGTCTTTCTCTGGAGCCACTGAGGCTTGGAATTTTGGTAAAAAACCGCTCGTTAACCTTGCAACAACGCTTAACCGATCAGCTATTTTATTTTAAAAAAATCGAGAAAAATGTATCCCTCCCGTTCTTTTGAGATACGCATGGTCTCAGCTAACTCACATAACTTCACTTATCGATCACTCAAAACGATTCGATGCATTTTCTTGACAATGTCCGCATTCGAAGCCCTAGAGTGAGGTGCGTATTCGATATTTGCACGACCCACTTTAGGTTTACTAAACCACCAATAAATTGTTGTTCGCGAAGGAGCAAATGTTGGCTAATAGTACGGCAACCATTGCAGTGCTTTTTCGAAAGTTGGGGTACTCCTGTTTTACCATTATTTTTACTACAGCGAAAATAGCGTTACTCAAAGGACTGTAGCTTGCAGACGACTGGACGAAATGTTATGAAACTCCATACAGTATCTAGTGACAGATGGGCCTCTCGCCATTTTAATTTTCTACTGGCTCCACCTATTTTAAAGTCGTGGTACATTTCAGCCCATGTAGTGCTATGAATGCTAACATTTGCGGCTTTGAATTCATGAATATGCGGCGAGTATCGACTTAAAATTCATTGACCTCTTCAAATGGACAGTACTAAAATTTTGTCTTTGGATTACTTGACGGCAAAAAGGCTGCAGACGTTCACTCAATATACTGAATAGGATCTTGCCAGCCGACAAATTGTCATAAATGGGATTGAAAGAGCTGAAATTCCAGTCGTTGGGTATGCTTCCGTTTTCGCAAAACCGACAGATGATCTGGTACAAGTTGCCTTCCAGAAAAGTTCCATACACTCACTTCCATACGTCTCACTTGATAATGAATAGGCATTTTTTTTGTATCAATTTAACGATATTATTTTTATTTTTTATTATATTATATATTAATTAATGTACTTATTTAAAGCTTAAAAAAACAACAATATAAAATTTGTTTATATAAATAAATTTTGGTTTTATTCAATGATAGTTTGTAGCAATTGGTAATACCCCCTGATCGCTGAATCACTTCAAGAAGCCTTCTGTGTAGCGATTCCTGGAGTGCTGTCAAATAAACCAGCAAAATTTCGGACCAGGCTCGTTTTATGGTTTTAAAACTTCCCTCCATTTCATCACATTGCCTTCCTCCTTAGTAAACTTTTCTTGAAAGGCAAACCCACATGTTTTTCATGACGTTCAGGCCGGGTGAATATGGCTGCCATGTAAGTATTGCATTGCCTTTTTGGAGAGTCCTTCGCTGTCCAACAAATATCTCTGAAAACTACGAAAAAGCTCTTTCGATTTTTAAGTGAATGTCGTCATTTTAGAGTTCTGGAAATCCAGCTCCACAGTTCCATATTAGCTTTTTGCTCCCCACACCATAACACCACCTCCTTTAGTGTGCCACCTTCTCAAATCATGGACATACTTGCTGTATCCATCTGGTCTGTCCAAAATACATTCTTTTACATCAGAAAAGAAGCTCTCGGACGATTGTAATGCGATCGCTGGTGTACCCCAAGGAACAGTAACAAGTCGTATCCTATACAATATATACACGTCAGATTATTTACGCCTCACGAACTGTGAATCTGCTATATTTGCCGATGACGCCTGCATCTTCTCCTCAGATTCGGTTGGTTCAAATATTGAAATCAACCTGAAATCTGCTATCAACGCCATTGAATCATATTTTAATAATTGGAAAATTAAATTAATTGCATCAAAGACTCAGGCTATCCTTTTTACACGGAAAAGGAAGGCTTGTTTCTTGCCAAGTAACACATTACAAATAAATGGTGAACAGATCAATTGGGGGTCAAAAGATAAGTATCTTGGGGTACACCTGGACAAAACTCTTACTTACTCTCTACACATTAGCGAAGTTATAAAGAAAATCAATGTTACAATAAAAACGTTGTACCCATTTATCAATTGCAAATCAAAAATGAGTGAGGAAAATAAATTAGTAATTTTTAAAGTGATCTTCCAAGCCATTATGTTCTACGGCTCTCCAGTCTGGGGAAACTGTGCTCACAGCCATATCCGCAAATTACAAGTTTCCCAAAATAAACTGCTAAAAATAATCAATCTTCCTTGGCATTTCTCAACAAACGAGCTACATACATTGGCAAATATTGAAACTGTCCAAATAAGACTGCAGAAATTATTCGAACGCTATAACTTGGCCTGCAGTACTTCTGGAAACCAGTTGATATCAGATCTGAGTATTTGAATTATTTTCATTATTATTAACTTAAATGTTTATATGTTTATTTATTTATATGGGCTTTAGTTATAAGCCAGCTCTATACCAAAAAGCCGGCTCTAACTTTTCGTTATTCATAGCCAAATTTATGCCTATGTATATCTAGTATCGGATTAAGAGTGTTATTGAAAAGCGGGACGTTTGATTTGCACATGTGTACAATATATCGGTCCAATAATCTTTGGAAAGCCAGCATTTCTATAAAATTTCTGCTTTGTTTCATCGAACTCTGCCGTTGTGGACGGAGACTTAATGAAATGAGGAAGTAGTAATGCGATTGGCTTCGATATAATTTTGATGATTCTGCTCACAGTTGGTTGTGAAATTCCATGCAAGGCCCCTGAAGGTACAAATGTGTAGAAGTACTTTCTAGTAAAGTAACCTTGTTGATTACATTGATGGACATTTCTCCCAAAAAAATGCAAAGTTACCAGCTATTGTAGATCTGTTGGAATCGGCTATCCACGATGCGTTTGCGGTTCTTCCATATCCAGCATTTCAATTGAAAACCTAAGTGTAATTTTGTCGAACCTGTACCGCGAATAAAATTCTTCTTCCTCTAACTCTTCAAATGGATTCGAGCGCGGTCTGTAGATTTTCGGTCGAGAGTTCAATTCAAAATCTTCAAACATTTCAAAATCTCGATGCTCGGAAATATTTTTGTAACTCTTCTTAAATAATTGGGGTTATACGAGTATAGTATATTGTACAGTAATTGTTTTGACAGATTCAAATTTTCAAAGCACCGTAACAAACTTACATAATTGTCGAAAGACGCGAGAGTATAATCGGCTGAGGTTATGGTTGATTCACCCTTTCATTATAGTTACATATTCTTATCAACACCGAAAAAGGTAACTGAAAAAATTATTTTTATTTAAAATGAAATTTATTTCTCACAATAAGCTGATTTTATAATTCTGAAAACAACACTCGCAGAAAACACAAAACAATTTTTAGAAATCAAACCTGACAATCGCTTAGAGCCAACATTATATTTTTAAAATGACGTTTGGCTCATTTTAAATTTAGAGCCGGCTTTAACTTTAAAGTCGACTTTAAAATGACTATGAATAGCAAAAAGTCGGTTATAAGTTATGTAGGTGAATAAATTCTCTTAGTGCCATTGTGTTTAATTATTTGTATAGTCAAATGTTATTAGTCCACATTTGAAAAGTCGGTCTGACTGTACTGCAAACTCCTCTTCTCTCTAATCAAAACCACTAGAAGAACAACTCATGAAGGTTTTTGCTAGTAGCTTTTCCTTCCATTCTCTATTCTTGAACTGTGATATACTTATTAAAAATCTAAACTTTTTTCAGTTGTAAGGAAGCGTTATACCAAATCAATGTGCAATAATTTATAAAATACGGTTGTATATTTACTGCTTGTATAAATAAAAGAATCCAAAGCAAAAAAAAAAGAAGACGTTATGCCACCCTCGATTCCACCTGATGTGACTTGGTGCAAAATCAAGCCACGGGAATATGCGAATATGGCTGGACACTGTATCAAGATATGAACAGTCGATCTCCTAGCTGTAATTCCATTAACTTAAGGAGAGTCTTGAATTTGAAGCAGCTCTTAATATCACTCGTCTTTTCTGAGATGTTTTTGCTTTGCTGTGGCCTTAATAGAGCTGATTACAACAGTGGCGCTTCTTCTAATCTTGCTGGCTATGAAACGGATGGACTTAACTTGTTCCCGGTAATATTGAATTTGGCCTATTTCCTCCTTGGTTGATGTCTTTCCTCTGCCCATAGTTGTGAATTGTATAAAGTTATTTCTTGAACTGAGCTTCTTTATACTCGAAGTATCCTTTTATTTGATTATAAACATGGTAACAGTCAGATTTTGCTACTGTTCGTAATCAAGTGAGACAAAAATAACAAGTCAATTTTATGAGCTCTTTTGGAAAACTTGCATTTATTAACTTTATCCCATTATTTTTTTTCTACAATAATAACAAAATATGTCCTTAGGTCCTTGTGAGATTCATGTTTCCCAGATTAGTGAAGATCTTGAAGAACATCGTAAAATTGAAACAAAAAGATATCTGTTCGTAATCAAGTGAGACGGAGTGTATTTAAAAACTGAGTAACTCTAATATATATGTATTAAGTGTTAACGTTAAGAAGCTGATCCAATGAACCGCAGCTGACTGCTGACAATTCATGTAAAATCATAAAAAAGTATCTTCTCAGAACAACAAATAAATTTGTATACTTAACTATTGATCTTTTCGAAAACAAGCATCCAAGAAACAGTCAAGAATTTATCCAAGTGTTCTCCTCCGGATTTTATGGTTTGCTGTACAACAACTTTAATCTTCCATTACAACTATAAAACATTAGCATCAAAACAGCATCAGCTTAAGATGTACATTTCTCGAATTGATTAAACAAGTTTATTTGTTTAAATCAAAATTGTAAATTTTTCAAAAAAAAAAAAAAAAAATAGTAGTGGGTCCCCCTTGTAAGCTCTCAAAAAATGTATCTACTTGGAGCAGGAGGCTAGGAGAATATAATATTTATTCATTCATTAAATATTCTACATACTTGGGTACTCAATGAGTTGAGAAGAATAAACAAATTCCAATCGAGGCATACGTATTACGCAACACGAGTACACATCGGTCAACTGGGAATTAGCATTCAAGTGCCCAGGAGTTAGATGGCCTATTGTACGGCTATATTTACGCCTTGAAATGGGACGAGTTGTTAACATTACGAGTACCGAGATGTTATTTGTATGTGATAAATGTGATGTTCTCAGATTCATTAGTAAAGATATGTCAAGAGTTGGCGTTAAATGAGTCATGGTTGTGTGAAATAGTTTCGAATGTCATAAAAGAGCTGCGATTCGAAAGAAGACGGTTTCATTTTTTGGGGAATTTTATTTAGGTTAAGTGTACTTTTGTTTTGTATATTTTGAATTTAAATGCGAAATTGATTTTCAATTCTATTGGCTTAACCATTTGTAACTGTCAGTTGAATTGAAGAGGAATAGAAGAATGGACTCTTAAAACTTTTACGACGATCGCTAATCGGATTAGTTGACTTGAATACGTGAATTATTCTAGGAATAACTAGCTCTTTAGGTTTGACATAGGATTGTTGGTCCAATCCAAACGCATAACTGTTTCGAAGTCAATGTCACTTCATTGGGGTGCACTAAACTGCTGTTGAATTGCATACAAAATTTCTCAGAATCAATCGAAATATACTTCCTTGCCATTCCCATATTTTGAACAACATTTGGAAAAAATTGCCTTCTTAAAGCCTTCAATCAAAAGTATTGACAGTTAAAAAGCTTGTATTTTGTTGTTATAAATAAGCGAGAAAAACTCATCAGTGCTTCTAGCTTTCCAGTCAGGGCTCAGTGCACACACCAGCTGTCTGTTGTTACCTACACAGGTCATGTAAACGAAGGATAAAAGTTGCCTTTAACCTCGCTGAGAGTTTTGTATACAATTTACAGGAGTTTGACTATGACTCGTTTTGAAAATGGCCTTTAAGAAATTATTGTATTCGAGAACTTATACTTAATTTAGATGGCGCTTCAGTCCGTGGCAGACTAGGACCTTCATCAACAAGCTTCTCCAGCCAGTCCGGTACCTAGCTAGGTGTCTCCAGTTTTGCACAACAAGTAAGTTGTGGTCTCTTTCTCCTTGTGGTCGTCCTCTACTTTGCCGTACTTCGGAGGAGGACTCGTAGACTTTCCGGGCCGGAGCATCCCTACCGTTGGACCTTTCTCTTGGCTGAGAACTAGTAGTCTATTGAACTGGTAAAGGCGAAGTCAAGTCGAAGCAAGTTTTCAAAAACATTTTTTTGCGTACTCTGTTAGAGTAAGGAACACACTCTACTATTGTATTAAAAGGAACGACAGGAACAGCTTCGAAAAGGCTGTTATTCAATTTTATTTATTCGAATATTTTGTTTTAAAATAGTTTTTTAATGTATTTTTTTTATTCATTTATTCATCTTATATTTTTAATTTGTTTTTTATATTTTTTTGAAACATAAAATCACTGTTAAACCTTAAAAACACAGACTTTTGTTGATGTTTTGAATGACATTTTTCCAAATGAATCGTGGACAAGTAATTCTATATCAGTAAGAGAAAGAGTGTCCGAGTACGAGTTAACTATCCATACGCAGGCATGATAATCTATCTGCTGGATCTATCCCTACCTTACTAAGACAAATAAGCAGATGGAAATTAGAGTTTGGAATTGATAAGTTCTGTTGATCTTTTCGAAAACAAGTATACGCGTGCTTCGAGATAATAAAAGTGCCTCATTTCCTAGGGTACCGACTTAAGATCCGTACGCAGACGACTAATTGCTTACAGATCAGGTCCGAAGAGCGTTAGAAATCTCTTGCAGCGTGACTTCGAAGAGATTCAGCGATATTGCGATGACTGGAAATTAAAGAATAACTTTCGAAAATGCGAAACTATATTGTTTAGGACGCCGTTGTTTGGGGCCTCAAGGGATACCATAAAGAATTGACGAAAACACTCAATTATGGGACCACATGGGCAGCCATTGACGAGTCGAAATGAAGTCCGATATTTTGGGATTTGCCTGGACCAGTATCTGTATTTCAACAAAAATATGGATTCGGCTCATGCCGGACCCAAAGTCGCATTTATCCTAACAAAGAAACTGTTTTACAACTAGCAACTTGATGTTGGGGTAAAAACAATCTGCTAGATGGCTCTGATTCGGAAGCAAGCTTAATGGAAAAGATTCGGTTGTGTGAAAGGCATTGACTTAGGACTTGCTTACGCTTATACAGAACTCCAGAGTCTGAGTACACAAAATTCTATCGCAACGAGGTCCTATACAACAGGGCAGACATTATAAGAGTGGATAATTTTATAATAAAGCTGACACGAAGTCACGTTTCAAGAGCATTTAACTCGGTAAACAATCTGATCTCCGGGGCTTACTACCCCAATGATATGTATCACGAGAGTGTGCGTCTAAGCCCCTTTATGCCCCCAGAGGCCTTTCTCTACCAAGACTCGATAGTACTGTGGAAAAGCGATTCAGTTACGAACGAGACGTCGCCAAAAGTTCCGCAGAGTGTCTTCGGTTTCAGGCCGCGATATGAAAGATGTAGAACGCCAGCACCGACAATTCTGATGAGTGACAGAATACAGAGAAGCAACTCTGTCGCTGCATCCTTCCTTAGAGTGGTAGCCCATCTAGCGGAATGTTGGCCGCCGTTTTTTTTTTTGTTTCTCGTGTGAGTGTTTGCTGACTTTTATAAGTTAAGGTTCTCTTAAATTAAGTATAGAAGTGTTGTGCAAGAAAGGGCCGTCCACAAATCCATAAATTTTGTATATGTTGATATATGTGCACATGTACTTGCATGTATTTAGCGTGATAATACATGTGTGGGTGTTTCTTCTTGTCTTGCAGGTATACATAAAACTAAAAATAAAATAGTTTTTTAAGGTAGAATTAAGTTATATTATTTTATTTTATTTTTTTCATATAAACAAAATGTTTTTGAAAACTTAATTTTCTTAGTTCATAGTTAGCATTTTAAGGAAATCTAATGTATGTAAGCTTAAGTCGAAAGACATAATTTGAGTAGTAAATTTGGTTTAAAGTGCACGTATAGGGACCAGTAAGAACATTGAGTTTTTTTAAGCAAGTTTTAAGCTATTTTTGTCCAGCAATTCAGGTATTCATTTAATATAGTAAATAATTAATAATAAATATAGTAAAAATTGCACTAAAAAAAAAACGACTTAAGATCTACTTACAATGCTGCCTTAAAACTGCGTCTGCATTAAAGATCTTCACGTAAAATTACAATTCGGATTGCCTTCCACATTCAAGAAAGTATATTTTCTTATCACATTCAACGATATGCGAAAATCTATAGACCAGACTATTAAAATTTTGTAAAATCAGAGATATTTTTTGATTCATTTCTAAAAACGCTGTCACTCTTGTGAAAGTTTAATATGAATTATTTTACAATCTTCTGAACCAATTGTTTTGTCGCTATCATCCAAATAACGAAGTTCTTCGCCGCAATCAATGCCCACAAAAATATCCAGTAATGGCTTTTGATTTTTTGCCAGAAAGAAAATGTCTTCATTTGTTACACATTCAATTTTGGGGCTTCACTTTGAAAAGAAATTTTGGGATGATCTGAGTTAGTAAACATATAAACCAGAAATTTCGTTTAACAATTCAAAAAGAATTCTTGCACTTTCACATTTATAAAGTATTTGTTAACACTGTCCAGTTTTTATTTTTAAATTTATAAACAACTGCTCCAGAAGACAAACAACGCATTGGGATAATTTTTTAAATTTTGTCTTGTTTAATTTCATAATATTCCTGAAAAACAGTCGTTGTTTCGGGCTGTTTTTGAGATAATTATAAACACATTTAGCCAATTCTTGGATTGCATTTCGGAAGGGTTGAGCAAGCATTCTATTTAAGTATATATTTGCAAAGAATGTGAGGTGCATGTTACAGAATAAATATTACTATTTCTTTGCTTTAACAACTGCTGAACACCTCCTTTCATTGCTTGCATTACGCTGGTTCCGTCATAGCAGAATCCTATAATATTTTATATTGGTACTTCGTGAGCTTCCAAAAATTTTTAAATCGTATTAGTAATACTTTCCGCTGTACTGTCTTGGATCTCCAAAATTGTTAAGAAATTGTCGTTTTTATTTTAAATGTCCTTATCAAAAAATTGACTAAAGCTTCACGATTAATCTGTAAGGAGTTCCCGCTTGAACATTCTGTGCCACTGCTGCTTATATGGCTTATTAAAAATGAAGTCATTCAGCGCTTAAGTACAGCCATGGACACATAAAAAGCACAAACAAAGATAAACATATAAAAAGTACAAGTCGTATTTACAATTTCTCCGCGAATTATTTAAGCGTTTCATTTGTTTCTATAAAACTAACGTGTGATAATTATTTCGTCAGTTCATTATTTACTGAAATGCGATAAGGTGAACATTGTACTCTAGAAAAAAGAAGAATTATATACAAGTTGTACAATGACGGTAAAAAGCTAGCTGAAATCGCTAAAATAAGAGGCAGTTCGAGGAAAATGGTCTATAATACCATTAAATTGGTGGAGAAAGACGTGGTTCATTTAAATGAAAACAAAAAAAGGAAACCGAAACCCAAATCAGGGAAAACGACGGCTTCAGTTGATAGAGCCATTGTCCGAAAATGCAAGAAGGATCCTTTTAAGTCAACTCGGTAAATTGGAAATGAAAAAAAAGAAGAATTTAGTGTCGACGTATCGAGCCGAATAGTCCGAAGGAGAATAAACGAGGCCCAGCTGTTTGGACGTGTAAGTAGGAAAAAGCCACTCCTGTCAAAAAAAAAAAAATATTCAAAAACGCCTGAGTTTCGCAAGAGACCACCAGAATAAGGACCCACAGTTCTGGAAACGGGTAATGTGAAGTGATGAAACCAAAGTGAATAGAATTGGACCAGATGGCAAAACAAATGTACACCGTCCAAAAGGCCAAGCTCTGAATCCCAGATACACTTAGAAGACGATTTAACATGGTGGCGGCAGTGTTATGGTCTGGGGTGCTTTTTCCTGGCATGGAGTAGGGCCAGTATAGTAGTATATTGAAAAATACGATGGAGCCCAATTCTTCCGAGTCTATGCCAGTTAATTGGATATTCATGCAGGGCAATGACCCTAAGCCAAAATAATGAAAGATTGGTTTTCGCAGGAAAACATCCATGTTTTGGATTGGCCACTGCAGAGTCTCGACTTTAACCCACTTGAAAATTTGTGGAATGATGTTAAGGTATAAATTGGCCAGCAAAATTTTAAAAATAACAAAATAAATAGCATTAATTATTAACAACATTTTCAAATTTAATTAAGTTTTTGATTATTTTTGAAGTACTATTTGATTAAATGACTCTTTCATTTTGGTAGGTAGATTTGTGCTATTTATGTGTCCATGACTGTATATAAATGTCACTTTAAAAAATATTGTGTTTTTTTAAGGAATATTTTTATTTTGAAGTAATTTATTTAACTTTACCAAAATAAAAGTCAAATAGTGCCATTGTAAGTTTTTAAGTGCCACTGTGCCATTTTAATCCAAACTCTTATGGCATGCTCGTGCCACTTTGGTTACGTTGGCTGCCAACACCCTTGTATTATTTGGACGTATGATCATCTCTAGGTTCATCAGATCATTCTGTCATATCGGCCTATTTCCCGAACTCTAAGCCCGCAATCAATGAAATTGAGAGAAGTTTGGCAAAAGAAGAAAACCGACTGCGACGGACTAAACAATTTCTTGAGAATCTTTGAATGGTCGTTAAGCGTCTAACTAAGTCTGAAGAACTTCATCACTAAGGGGTAAAAGCATTCAATGAAAGGCAAATTCGTATTGCAACTTGAGCTGTAAAGAAGCTATTAAGTTGGGAGAGTTCCCGGAGTTTAAAAGAGAACCCTTCTGACGCGATCCGAAAAATGTGAAAACAAAATATGCCCGAATATCCCAAAAATGTCTCATCATCAAAACTGTCGCTTTCAATGACACTGACATCCTTTTATAGACAGTGGAGTTAACTCTGGGGACAACGAAGCGTGGAGACATGTATGCCATCATTTCGAGTTCCGGACTTTCAAATGGCAAGCATCCATATCCTTCCTATCCTTTTACATTAAACAACGAATTTTTGTTTGCATTTTCCATGGAAATTTTTCCTCCCCTCAATGTCAATATATTCTGTCCTTGACCGTTTACAACGCCTACATGCTTCAAACCGCATAAATTAAAGAACATAACATGTAAATCCAACCAGAGGCGAAATAATAAATAAATACGCAAATTCCTAAATAAATGTAAATATTTGCAAAAAAAAAACGAAAAATCAAAACCAAAACCATTGCGAACCTCATTAATATTCAAAAGGTAATATGGGCGCCACTTGGTTTCCCTTTCCGCCGCACAGCTGTGAATCACAAAGCCTGCAGTTACGTAAATATTGATTGGGCATTCGCAAACGCTGACGTCGAATACTGGCGCCAATGGATACTGACATTTGACACTTTGTGGAACAAACAATAATATCCGAGTTAATATTATACATATCTATGGTTGTATCTATAAATCCTCCAGTTATTGAGTTGTTGATAAAATTTGCATCTGATATTCGAGACAATTTGCATTTTAATCCGAAAGAGATAAACATTAATAAATTCACCACTTGTGGGGGCCAGACATTTGAAATAATTTTTTAACACTTTTAAGATGTTTTTTCATTGATAACTGACTTTTTAATATTTATTGTTGAAGGCAAGTGAATAATCAAGTTTTTTTTTTTATTATTTTCAGGTAATTCTGGTGGATGTTGATTTGCAGGTATTTTTGAATGCACAAAAAATAATTTACAATAACAATTTAAGTTGTTAAAAGAATCAAATGTGAAGGCTATTCTAGAACCAAAAAAAATAATGCCTTGGTTGCTTCTCTTTTTTCCATAAACTAAATTGCCAACAAAAATCAAACTGTCAACTTCGGAAGCTAAATTTAGGGCACATTATTCTAGTCCTGGCGTTGACCGACCTACTGCACAACCGGGGAAGGTGTTTGTGTACCTCTCAAGCCGATTAATACACCAAACGACGCCTTATTTGAGATCCCTGACTGGTGCGATTTGCATAGATGTCTGTTTTTCAATCTGAAGAAGAAAAATAATACTAGCCCCAACGACGAGCACTTCAAGCACTGAATTCGTAGTTTTTGAGTCCCATTTGCAATAAAAAATCATCGAAGAAGAAATGGTTTCAACTGGATGGTGAATTGGTTAATTTTTAAAAAATCATTTCTTTTACAAAAATCATCCCGATTGACAACATTTAAATATTTTTTTTTAAATTGTTGTTCGATCATATATTTTTTGTATATTTTTTAGTTAGAAAGCTTCGTTTAATATTTGCATTCGATAGGGCATTGCGCTTTGTAAAATTTTTGTATTTGTATACATTTCCTTCACAGTTAAGAAGCGCCCGCATTTCTTAATCTGACGTATAGTTGTTGTTTAAGATCTCCTACCTTGTTTTACATTGAAAAGTACATTTTTCTATGAAGTAGATGACATCCTCGCGTTCGCTGAAGTTGCATAGACTGCAATAGATAGGCAGATCTACTCGGTGTGGTCTGAAGATCAGTCCAATCAGCTCTCATCCATCTTCGTGATGAGTTTAAAAATCTCAACTCTACGGCAAATTCCATTTTCACCCAACACTTTGAAGGTGTTTGCGAGATCTGCGCACGTTTTTGACCAACATTTTTCTTTGCGAATCGTTTGCAGTGCGATTATTTTCGGGAGCCTTTTTTCTTGCATATTTAGAACCTTAACTAATTGATAAGTTAGAGTTTTAATGAAGAGGGGGGCAGTCCAGCGTCAAATGGAATCATATAGTCGGGTGTTGTTTTCGGAAGACGGAAACACATTTTAATAAAAAATCAGTTTTTATTTTTCAAAATTTTTCCAGTAATTCGTGTTTTTTGAAACGGCAACTAAAGCAAAAATCTTGTACTTAACGCTATTGTTTGAAAAGCATTTGCTCAATGTTGCTTTTATTGCACTCTTATCCTTGATAAGCTTATCTTTACGATGGGCTTCCATAGTAACTACTTCGATCTTTTCACCATTGAGATTACATTTTTTAAAAAAAATCATCACCTTCGATTTTTCCAAGTTCACACTCAAACTTGACAACTTGCTGTTACTCTCGAGACGATTAATCATTCGTTAGAGCGTACGAGGCGTGCGAGCAAATAGCACCACGTCATCTGCAAACATAAGTGCTTTGATGATAACTCCGGATAACTCTATTCCATCATGTAACAACTCAATCATATCGTTGATTAATAATGCGAATAAGTTAAGGCTTCCTTCGCCCATTTTCGAATGTAACCACTTCGAAAATTCTGTCCTGTTCGCAACCGCCGAGTGATATCCACAGTAGATGCTTCCTAGGACCCTTCCAAACTTAACTGACATAAACCTTGCTTGAAATTCTCGAAGTAAATTGTTGCTGTGAATCGATGCTGTTAAAAATTTTGTAAAAGGCGCTAAGAAAAGAGGTTCAACGATAATTTGTAGGATCAGATGTGTTTCATTTCTTGTGGAGAAAAATTTTAACTTTTTTGCATTGAACTGGAATTTCACATCAATGAAATGCCAAAAATTGACCGCATGGGTCTTGTGATGTGGCTTCTTTTTTTATAAAGTAGATGTGTTAATAAACCACGCTAATAAACCACTTTGTTGGAAAAAGTGATTCGAAATTGAAAGGCCATAAGCTTGAAATTGTTTTCGAACTAAACGTCTTTAAAATTGGCAGATAATTTCAATATACCGGCGAGTACGGAGGAATTACTTTCTCAAAGTAGCTGGGATTTCTAGTTCGCCGTTCAATCAATCCAAGTATTGCAGAATTTTGCAAAATAAACGATGAAGAATAACGAAACTTGACCTACTGATGTGAAAATAAGTTCACTTTGTTGGCACATGTGCACATAATTTAACTCACATAAAAGTTGTTCTTCAGTGTCGCTCATTTTGAATTGAAAGTAAAACACAATTCGCAAAAACAAACTTATTCCAAGTTCAAATTGAAAGTAAATTTCTAAAAATAATTCGTTTGACATATGAAACTGTCAACTGCATTTGCAGTCAGTTTTCTCGTTCAATATTCTAGGTTTTGACTGAAATTTTA
This sequence comes from Orthonevra nobilis, assembly GCA_963555765.1. Lineage (NCBI taxonomy): Eukaryota > Metazoa > Arthropoda > Insecta > Diptera > Syrphidae > Orthonevra > Orthonevra nobilis. The sequence goes on from OY743224.1 coordinate 117,296,918, forward strand.
GCCCCTAGAATTCTGAACGCGGCCATAGTTTATCGAAAATTCGAGCAAGGGCTGCTGAACCCGCTTAAAGCAGGCAGGCCAACATTCGTACGACGACGTCTTTTAATATAAGTCTGCTAGCATTGAAGTAAAATCAGAATCTAAACATTTTACTTGAATTTACTCTCGGAACCATATAATGAATGTCAATACACGTTGAGGAAGCTCGTGAGATCTGATAAAAATTTTACAACTCACCATACAGCTTTTGAAGAACTCCAGACTATGCAAAATAAATGAGTTTTTGAATGACATGGTCGGATACACCGGAGGCCTCTTTTTCGAAACGTAATGCCGAATGCCGCAATGTGCGTTGAGAACATTTTCCTTATATTATTCAAAGACTTTTTTTTCATTTTCATTCAAAAGTTTAATATTCACTTTTTTCAATAGACTAACAGTCTTTACAAGCAAACGATTTTGCGTGATATTTGTAATAGATAATAATTTAAGGTAGAAAAGAAGTAAAAAAAACTATAGATTTACATTTTTTAGATGAAAAATTGATTATCAATTTTCTTTATTTAAGTTTTTTATTAAATGACAAATGATTTGTACATCATCGGCATACATATGAGCCGACGAGTTTTTAATAAGATTGGCAAGATCATTGATGAACATACTGAACAACAGTGGCCCAAGAATTGATTCCTGTGGTACTCTTTTGTTTTCTTCCACTTAAGTATAAAGTCATTACATTTGCTGCGGAATTGGAAAATTTAAATTGGCTTACTTCTTTGGTGGTAAACCGTGTCGAAGGCCTTCGAGAAGTCTGGAAGACCAAGAAAGGACACTCGATCGCGGTCCATCGATTTTCTGATGTCATCACAAAGCCCGATTGATAAGGACTAAACAACATTTTTTTTAATAAAGCTAGTTTTTTTATTATGGAGCAGCTTTTCCAAAATTTTCGATAGAAAAGGAAGTACGGAGGTTAGTCTGAATGATTTTCTATATAAGCCGGACCACCATTGGCATACCAGCATGTCTTCAAGTCGATTTTCGTATCGAATGTTCTTCCAAGATTAGCATGACAACTCACCGAAAGGCGAGTCCAATGTTTTGTTCTTCGTTTTTTTTTTACCATTCTCGTTTGATATCTCGTTTGTACCATTTTCGTGTGACGCTTTTTTAATGTTGACAGAAACGACAAAATAAAATTTCGCCCTGTTACTGTTTCGACGGATCTAAAACACATGTGATAATGTATTCTATCGTAACAGAGCATCAAGAAGAATATCCGTCGCCCCAACTCTCGAATCCTCAAAGTCGTTGTTGTTCGATGAACTTTCAGTGCTCCAAAAACAGCTTCATTTTCAACAGATTAACACAACACTCAACAGGAATGTTTCTTATTTGCTACTCAGCTCTAATCAAAACAGGAACACAAAAAAAAAAAGACAAAAATATTTATACGAGAGTATATCTCATTTAATGCACTTCCTTTTGGACAAGAAAAAAAAAAGGGAATTTAATTTCCATGTTTCGAATTCTAAAACATCAGCCACTCATCACGATGCCACCATAAAACTAATTTTTACGTCCCATGATCATAGCCAACAAGTTTATTTATGTCGTCCCGATCACACTTGAGTTCTGCTTGAGATGCACTCTAGCGCCCCCGGCATCTATCTCTCCGAAGATGGGACAAAAATCCGAGGTGACACATCAAATAAATTAGTATTCGCCTGCTCGATGGGACGAACACCAATCTTGCGGCGCACGCTGAAGCATCTGGGTGGCATTTTAACAACTGCCCACACAGGCACCACACGCCCACGTGCGAAGGTCGATTGTCATGCTTTGAAAGTAAGACTGGAGCCCTAAGACTTTTTTGGTTTCTGATGAAACCAAATCGAATTGGGGACTGACAACGCGGGACGACTGCCAATGTCACGTCTCATGTTATGCAACAGTGTAACACCTCGCCGTATAATGCACATTTCAGAAGATATAATCGGACTTGATGGTGATCGAGAGCGGATATCGCACAGTTTGGAAGGGATACTTTGGACGTCTAAGGCAATTAAGAATATTGACCGACAATTGACGTTTATTTGAATATCGGGCTGAGAAGACTGACTTGTGTCTGGTTTGGTTCTCATACCTAAAAGACGCTTATGCTCAGAATCAATTTAGTATATCAGAACCACTCGAGTGATCTGAATGGTGTTCAAGTGTGTATGTGTATCTGCGGCACGTTTGAGTGGTTAGCATCAGTGCCACATGCCAACCTTAAGTGGATTGTGGAGGAACATTATCATTAGGGTTTGTAATCGTTATGTGTATGCGCAGCACACTTGGATACTGGGTAAATGAGAGCATCCTCATTGGCGTATTCTCCGCTGATCTTCACATCAAAGAAAGAATATTTACAAAATTATTTTGGATCTGGAACATCAAAATTAAATGTTGATGTTTTTTGATTCCGGCTTTTCCGAATGCTTGCCGATTGAGCTTTCGTGGCTTCAAAAGTAGGCTTGATTGATACACCCTTTCCACGTTTTCCGTTAAATCAAGAAAAAAATTCGCATCATCTGGAAACCTCAACCAACTTGTCCCTCCTCGAACTGTGTACACAAAGTTTTGTGAGGTTCCGTTCCACGTTTTTGCACCATAAAGATTACAGTACAAAAAGTACAGTCGAGTACCTCGGGTGTAGACAGGAACCGGGCCGGATGCATCCCGTGTCGTTGTACTCGGAACCCTCTATATATCCATACCTTTGTAGATTCGGCCAAGTTCAATTATTGACCGTTTTGGTGATGTTACTTAGCCCCCGGAGAAATGCAATTTGACGATAAAAAAATCCAGAGACGTCTCAGGCACTCAAAAACAATATTTGGTCAAGCTTGCCATCAAAAATGGATTGAAAAAGTGGGTTGCCATGATGGCAGTCACTTGAATGAATTTTTGGTCGGTGAACACCAGGAGGGTTCAATCTCCGATTGGTTTTGTAGTCCTTGTATGATTATCTGTTAAAGGGTAGAATTTATCTCTATAAACTGAGATTAACCCTGCGTTTTTATGTAACATGATTTTGCCACACTCCAGCACGAGAATGCAGAATTCTTCTCTTAAGCGCCTTGGTTTTTATGCTTATACCAATTCACTTCTTCAAGGTGTAATTAGCCTTTTTCGAGATATTGCAGATGTACTGGTTAAACGTGCAGCGTTCATTTAATTTGAATCGAAACTCAATTTTTCGCCAAGCAGGCTTTTAGAAATTTTAAATATGAAAAATTATACATTATACGGTGCAACGGAACCCTTCATATGTGTGTCCGACTCGCACTTGGCTACTTGTATTCTTTTAAGATATTCTTGTTCATCCTGGCAATTTACAATTTACAATGGGACCTTCGGAAGTTCTCCGAAGTTAAGCATTCTAATTTTCCAATTACATATCCGAAGGTCATTGACCTATCAGCGTTTCTGTGGTTTATTTTAATTTATAAGCTCTTATTGCTTATTTTTTGGTTTCAGAACTTTCTATTAATGGTCTAAGGTATTTACAATCATGACTTAAAATCAGACTTAAAACTAGGGTAAAGTTCTTCCGGCTCAACAAAAGGGGGCCGACTTATTTCTTTTGACAATCAAATAAATTTTTTTTCGTGGCAATTTCCCAAACATTTTGAAAATTGTTTTTGAAGAATTTTTTGGAAAGGCAAAATTTTAAAGCTTTTTCGTAGAACGATGTCTCGCAGCAGTTTACAGTGTCGTCGACGATAGCTCGTGGGTTGAGGTACCTGAGCGCTGGCTCTAAGGTCTGCTGGCTGATATTCCTGATCTCTCGATTTCGAGGGCGCTTTAATTTATCGAGTACTCTCCCGGAGCACTGTTGCATGAACATGTCGATTGGCATCAGCTTTTTCATATAGGTTTGTGTTGCTGAAGTATCATATTTCAGCGTGTCCGGGTCGATGTCCGCCCTTTTTACAACGGCCAGGTACATAAGGCTTCCCACAGCTTCACGTTAGGGAAATTTTGTTGCCTGCAGTTAGCTATCTTCTTAAACTCCTGACTAAATTCCAAGCTCACTTTGTGTGAAAACTGTGTTTGACTCAGCAAGTGGAACATCTGAAGAAGACGTTCGATTGGCAAACAAAATATACTCCGTCCTTTTTTCGAATTTTTTGTTTTCTGTTAATTTTTTTGCCGCTTTCTCGCAAAAAGCTGAAACTGGTGGTAAAAGCGATGTGGAATTTAGTTCGCAATCTTCTACGGGCTCCTGTTTTTAAAGGGTTGTTCCTCTCGAGTTTACCAACGCTGTTTGCAATAAAATCTGACACAATTGGACTCGACAAAATCAATCCTTTATTCTTAAAAAGCATCCTTCCACCGATTCTGGCTTATGTCACGCATGTTTTCAGCAGAATTCTGATGGCCTAATTTTTTACCGTCCATATCGACCTTGCCATTTTATCGAAGGTGTTTGAAAAACTAGGCAATTTTCAAATAATGGACTATTTTAACTCACACGAACTCCTTACAGTTTTTCAATCAGGGTTTAAAGCCCATCGAGCTGTTCGTCTGCATTATTGCGCTAAGAATCAGGCATTCAACTTAAGATGTATATAGGTGATTGATAACATCCCTTTCCAAAGCCCTCTATTCCGTTCCCAACAAGATACTTCTCCGCAAGTTAAAACGTTATTTTTAATTCGAAAGCATCACGCTCGAAAGCCATCTTAATGGTAGACATCAGGCTGTGTCTGTGAGTGGAATCATGTCGTTGTTGTTGAACATTAACACAGGAGTTCCACAAGGGTCGATGCTAGATCCTCTCCTATTAATTACGCTTAACAATGATCTGCCTAAATGCTGAAATACTGTAAGAATCAAATGAATGCAGATGAAGTTCAAATCCATCTCGAATTTTGTTTGGTTGAAGATGCATTAGCCCGAATAAACGAAGATTTATGGCTTGTCGCCCAATGGTCGAAGAAAAATTGTATAAAATTGAATTCAAAGAAAAGTCAAGCAATTGTAATTTTTCGTGAAGCTGTTGATACTTTTACAGCGTATTCTTTTGTCATGCTGTTACGAATTTTAGTATGATTTTCAACCAAAGACTTACCAGTTTATGGTGGGCTGCGCATCTCTATTTTTCAGGTACCCATGAAAAATAAAAATGATGTAAATAAAATCACTTTTATTTAACCCAAAACGATGCACACCTAACCTAATAATGCTGTGCGATTTGTTTACAATCTGCAGAGTTTTTAATAGGCCTTTTAAAAAAAAATAAAATTGAGGTCTTAAAGTTCTTCTGTTTCTAAAACCACAATTGGCTTAATCAAATCGAACCATGGCTAACATTTGACCAACATTTAAATATGAAGTAACACGCCAAGATTCATTCTACTTATATCATAAAAGGAGAATGGACCATAGACGAAGCTTCGAGAGGGAAGTTTTTTCTTTTAGGCAAAATAAAAGTGAAATTGAATGAAGAATGAAAACTTTTTAATTTTTGGTTTTAAAACTTGAGTTGTTAACTTTAATTATTTGTATTACTTATTTAACTTTTTGTCGATAGCTAATTATTTTGTATTTGAATTTTGATTTTTATATTTTGTTTATTTATTAAATTTAGTTGCAATAATACTGCAAATTATTATTATTATAATTATAATTATCACTATTATTATTATTATTATTTTTATTATTGTTATTATTATTATTATTATTATTATTACTATTAATATTATTATTATTATTATTATTATTTTTATTATTATTATTATTATTATTAATATTATTATTATCATTATTTCCATGCCTCTTCCCCTCCCCATACCGCGCGAGGGGGAGTCCATTTAAGCTGAACATGACGGCAGGCAGCCCAAGCCTGCTTATGTTGAGCGATATATCGCTGTTGTTGATAGAATAACAGATTTTTGTAATGCAATGGCTTTTCTGTCGATGCCAATAGTGGTATGAAGTTATTCACTGCTATTCCAGTGGATGATATTACTATCGGTATAACTTTTACCATTTCCTGTCTCCAGATTTGTTTTATTTCTAATGCAAGCTGTTGGTATTTATTTGCTTTTTCCAGGTAGTAGCTTTCCAGATTGTGGCTATTTGGAACTCCGATATCTATGAGAAAAGTTTCCCTGGGTTGTTTCCTTACTAAACCTAGGTCTAGTTTTATTGTTCCCAATCAGATGGTCATTTAGCATAGTTCGGTCCGAGTACACAGGCATTATTTTCTAGTACTAATCCAGGGTTGTATTTATAGAATGGCACTTCCACCACGGTAAGCCCACGCTTTAAGGCAAATGCCTGGTGTACGATCTTTCCTACTTTGTTGAGCCTTTTTAAGTATTCCGTGGCAGCCAGGGACATGTTTGATATCCTTGTGTTGTATGCGACGGGCTTGGTTGATTCCCAGGTTTTTACATGGTTCATTTTGGTTGATCGCTTCCATTGTTTCTCCAGTTATTAGTTCATAATTTCTTTGCGACGATCGGCCCTCTAATACACTTAAGCGTCAACATTTTTCGATGCCATATGACATTGTGGTGTCAGCAGTGAAGTCCTCGACTAGTTTGATTATGCTGTGCATTTACCTATCCGTACCAGCGTAGAGCTTAATGTATTCATTAAGTGTGTAAATTTATATTGACGTCCATCTCCATTTTTTATAAGGAACCCATATCTAGTCGAATTAAGTGTAGTCGAGGGTGGATTTAGGGCTATACAAAACCATAGTGGACTTAAACTGTCTCCTGGAAGTATTCCTATACTGATACGTGCAAGTAGAGTTTTACTTTCAATGAAAACAAAAGGTGCTTGAGCACTGAAATAACATTTGGCGCTATTTTGTATATTATTATTTTTATTGTTATTATTATTATTATTATTATTATAATTTATTTATTCAGTAGCTTAATTTATATTTGATAATTTCATTTAATTTAATTTTATTTAAATAAAGTGTAGCAAGTAACAAATCTTAATTGAAAGACCACAAAAATGCATGGATTAGCTTTGCAAACTTGGAATTTGAAATTGGTCAACAATTTCGTTAATGGTGATTTCCAACGGCATAAGGTTTGTTTCATACAAACTTTAAATGAGCTTCAAAACTCCTTGAGGTAGATCCAAGAATATTTCTTCTTGTAAATGTCTAATTAGTAAAGAATCAAATTCTTACTTAGCGGCTATAACAAAAATCGTGCGAATCGACGAAAATTTTTGCAACTCGAAATCTAAAGATTTTATTTAAATTTACTTTCGGTATCGATGCCTTGAAAGCATGCAAATGCTGCCTTCTTACATTTACATCCCATGTTGCTCTGACTTCGTGCTTCAAAGACCGATTTGTATGTAAATGATTACCAAACAGGGAGCATATGATTATGCCAAACTGTTATATAATTCTTGATTATTCTCCATTCGATACTCAACGAGCTCCTGAGCCATCTTGTCAATATGAAATGCCGCTGGGCCTGACTCAAGACAAGTTCAAGAATAGAATAACCCAAAGTAAATATTTAAGACCAAAAAAAAAAAAAAAACACAACCTATAAAGCCAAATAAGAGGAACAGCGCGTGAGTTTACTTCCAATCATATTCGAACCAGAAAAAGTGGGGAGCACCCCTGCCCAGGCTCCAGAAACAACAGATGCTTGGCAATGGGCATCCCAAAAAGAAGTGGAACGCATCACGAAAACCTCTTCAATACACAAAATAAAATAACAACATTGGAATACGATGATGGGCTTTTTCCCGATATTTATTTTTCTTGGTGTCTGTGTTTTTTTTTTCTTCTTTAGTCGTTCCCTACATGATAAGTAATTACTGCACACACATGGAGGCATTGACCCTTGGATGGGAGTGCAGCACATACTCTGGAGACACATGAAATGCCCTACGGATACACATGGTGCCAGTCGAGATACTTCTTCACTCTCTCCTCGGGTTCCATTTCTGTGTTTATTCCCGCTCTTGGCGGTGTCTTATCCCAAAAACCCGCATAAGGTGGCTACCACCAATTCATTCCTCTTTCCATGGTTCATGGCTAATTGTAGGGCAAAAGGGCAATTGGATTGAATAGAGCGGAAAGGAACGTGGTATTGCTTGCGTTTTATTGGCCTTTATCGTGCAGACAGATCAAAGTTAATCAATCATTAAAGGGATCAGCGTTTAATGCATCTAGTAGCGCTAGAAAATCAAAAGGAAATACTTTGTTCAAAATATTTTTAGTTTTCTTGGTTTCATTGCTTTCTTTTTTTTTGTATTTTTGGCCCTAGCTGCGGAAGTCTAAGTTTAGAAGCAAAATAATCTGGACGTCCGTCATGGCAGACACTTTTCCGTTTGTGTCTTATGTGCTGATGTTTATTTGTGTATGCATACGCAGCTTTCCCCCGGCCCGGTCGGTTGACTTATTTTTGTTCTTCACTCTTAACGAAATTCAATTTTTTTTTAAATTTGGCAATTTAATGAAGCTGTGAATGCGAATCTTCTGTTTCTTCGTTTGATGCCTTTGAAGCCTGCATTTCTGCCAAAAACACCAAAACGTAATCTTTTCAGAAATGAAATCGTTCCTCTCCACGCTTCTTATTTACAAAAATTCGGTTCACAAAACCAAACTGTCCGTCTCCTTGATTGGTTCGTAAGAGCAACATTTGGTATTTTATCACCACCCAATCTCTCGAAAGTTTTGGCCATACTCTATACAGAATAATTGCCATGATGAAGCTTCAAGAGCCGTTCGGAGTTGGCACCAAAGTGAAAGTCTTATCCACGCCATTAGAGCAAAAATGTACGGAGCACACAAATTTGATTAATCTATGCCCTTGCTCCCAAAAGAGCAGTCGCGACAGGTTTTTTTTTTATAAATTTCGAGTCAGGTTATCACTAAATCTGATTTATAAGGTTCGAAATTTCGAAAAACGGCTTTGTTTTTTTACATAACGAAGAGGAATAGTGAAAGTTTTTGAAGGTCAAAGGATTAACCTTGAAATTCTTTTACGAAGTCGTTTATCTGAGCAGAGACCTCTTTTTAAAACAAAAATAACAAAATTTCACGAATATCCAAAAATGGCAAATAAAATACTGCGAACTAAGCGAATGAAAAAAAAATCTGTTTCAAATTCCCCGTCCCTATTCGGACTCCACCGGTAAAAATGTGAAAGGCAGAAGTAGTTACTCTGATGTTAGAGGGAGTATATTGACTTTGCGATTATTGTCTCCGATAAGTTAAGTCGTATGATTTTGCACGCTATTAAGCAGACCCAGGATAGTCGTAAGAGTACCTAGAGCCTTACTTAGACAAAAAGATTCTGAGGAAATTGCAAAGAAAGACAGAGAGATGTAGCCAATCATTTGACAGCTACGTGCACTTGAAAATGAACAGCCACCTTTTTGATCCGATTTAAATGTTTAGGAAAAAACAAGCGAGGCCCACATACAAAGTGGTCCAAAATGTATCAGTCTGTTGGAAGACCCCATAAATGTAAAAAAATTGCACGCTCTGTCAGACTTCTTTTTACACATGTGAAGCAAGCAAATGAAACTTTTTTTTGGTTTTTAATTTCCTCGCTTCTGAGGAACGAAGACAGAACTTTTCATGCGTTTTTGACAGAGCGAGCAGAAGAATCGATAGGCTTTGTAGTAGTTTGAAACAAAGATGTATTTTTGGTTTGGTTTCGATTACTCAGTAAGGAGAGCCCGAATAGGGACGGAGAATTAGTTGATGTCTCTGTCAAAAATCTTTTCTTTGTTTCTAGAAGATGTATTCATCACTCTACCAGTATGACAAGTGGATAAAGTTCACTAACTTATTCAGTCTACTATCGCTGTTCAAGTATCTAGATAAAATCATCAATTCATTCAAATGAAAGTCAGGCGCTAAACGAACCGTGATACCAAGTTGTTAAATTTAATGTCGATACACCGTGGAACGATGTACACGCTACACCTCTCAAGATCACTGAATGTTAGTGATGTTATGAGGCCGCAGTGATTTTGCGCAACATGAATTTAAACGCGAATTTCGCAGCCGTCCTTCATTTTTTAGTTAAATATCAACACGTTAAGCAACTTACTTCTAAGAGACTTGAACACATGACAGAAGAGGCTTTAATAGTCTTCGTAGTTCCAAAGAGAATATTGTCGATGTGACTGAAGATATCATGCTACCAAAGTCGATATGATGACGTGCTATAAATTAGCCGTATCATGTTCGTGTCTGCAGTTCATTTGAGTGATAGTGGAGACAGAAGGCTCATGGACGATAAATATGTCATCGGACTTCATTTTTTCGAGGACGATTTTTGGTGTTTTTTTTTTGTTTTTAAATCACGGGTCCATTTGGACCAGACAGACTCAAGGAGTTCTTTAAGAGAATAGCCGTCTAGAGGGTAAGATTTTATCGACCGAAACTCTCGAGAACAAAATTATGAAACTATGACGTTCCATTTTAAGTTATAGCTAAAGGGTAGCCTGCAGGAAACTTCCGAGTTAGAGGATAGTCAAGTAACCATTTATGACAGTTGCTCCCGTTCCCGTAGATGCTTCAATGCATGCTTAAATTGAGAAACATTGACTGAACTTCAAGAACGAAAAGTGTAGATTTTGAAAAAGAGTCAAACTCGATCCGGAATAACAAAGGTTTTTTTTTACTTTAAATTTACTGCAAGACGTTCAGCAAGTAGGTACGATTGGGTTTCAGATAAAATTTATCAACTCGGGTTCCACTTTATCAAGGTAATAATCGAACGTTTTGATTGGCGTTTTACGCGGTTTTCTTCGGCCTTCGGAATAAATGATGAAACTCACCGTGGACACCACGTGATTGGTTAATAACATGTCTTTTTTCACCTTTATTTCCGCTTGTCAGGAAAAACCAGGGTTCAGAATCCATTCCCACTTACATACTTACAGTTATGGTAAAAAAGAAAATAGATACAAGATGCAATGTTGAATTAAATAAATATTTCTTCGATAAACAACTGTTTTTTTATTGAACAAAAGTTTTAAATTAAAAAAGAACAAATTATTCTGTATGAAACTGTGTATTATTAACAAATAACTAGGAAGACGAAAAGTTTAACAAACATAAATAAAATCTTTAACGAAAACTCATTGCTTTTTAATTAACAAAATTCCAGTACTTAACCTGCTACGTTCTGTTATAGCATTATTATTTTGTGGATTTTCCTTTCGATTTAAGAACTGCGTCGCATCTTGCTGGCATAGAAGTAATCAATTTCTGGCAAACTGATGTTGGGGTCGATTCCTAATTTTTTTTTCTTTTACCCACAAATTTTGAGAAACGATTTAGCAAAAAAACCATATAAATCTAATTAAATAAATTTGATCTAACCTACTTAACATACTGTAGATTGACCGGTGGTTTATTTCTACATAATCTTGGCAACCTTATCATCTGATTTTTTCGAAATTTGGTCAACAGTAGAGAACATACAGAATATATTTCTGTTTATATAAAAGCGTGGGACAATCCTGACACGGGGCTCTGTCTTAAATAAACTGTCGAAGCTAAGACTCTGTTTTTTTTTCTTTCCTCAAATGTGATTTTGAATGGTACCTATAAAATCTTCTTTTTTTACAATCTCGTGCTTCCCAAAGCATCCTCAACATACTTCCAAAGATGCTCGAATGTATTCAAGTCCAGGGATTGTGATGGCCAAGCAAGAAGATCAACCCTGTTCCTTTCAAACCAATCTCGCCCAGCTTTAGAAGTATGCTTGGGATTATTCTCCTGCTGAATCTTCCAAATGAGTGGCATGTTTTCCTAGGCATAAGGCAACATGATATTGGCCAATACACGGATTGATCTATTGTTCCCTTAATTCAGTGAATAGAACCAACACCAGAGCGAGAAAAACATGCGCACACCATAATATTTCCACCTCCAAGTCTCACTGTTTTCCTGGTATATGTAGAAAAAAATTCTGGAGGACCTCTCAAAAATGTTCTACCACCAGATCTTTGCAAATTAAATTTACTTTCGTTACTCCAGAGAATGTTAGGCCATTTTTTTCCCATTTCTTCACCTCTCCAAGAAATGTGTTTTTTCGCAAACATTTTCCTTTGCTTTATGTTTCTAGAAGAAAGGAACGGCGGTGTACACTATTAATCAAAACTTATTGTTAGATTTGACATTTTTTGCTTTAAATAAGAAAGAGGAGAAGCAAATACCTAGTGGAGTTGATTACAGGCCTAGCAAATATATCGATTTCGCCATTTTTTCTCTGCACTCGAAAATGTCTCGTCACTTTTCTCGGAGATCATTATATGCGGCCACTTTAATTGTGATCTTCTTTGTAGGGTGACCTCCAAATCGCTTATAAATATAATGAAAAGTTTCGGATTGCTCCCGGTTAATATAACTAATCCAACTCATTTTACGCCCACATTGTCGACACTGTTAGACCTCTTTTTCGTTTCAAATCCTCAAAAAACACTTTTTTATGAACAACTCTCTGTGCCTGCTTTTTCAAAGCATGATTTACTTTTCGCCACCTTTGAAGCATCAAAAATAAATAAATGTGAAATATTTGTGTACCGAGATTTCAAAAGGATTGATTTGGGAAAATTGGAATCCGATATTTTTGAGGTTAACTGGCAGGATATTCATTTTATAAATTCACCTGATGATCAAGTTCATTTCATGCAAAATACTATTAAGAAACTGTTCAAACTGCACGTTCCGCTCAGAACAAGTCATGTGAAAAGCAAAAATAATTCATGGTTTACAACAGATATACTGGGGACAATGAAACTTAGGGATTGAAACGCTTTCATCTTCCTGATCTCTATAATTCTTTTCGGTTACTAAGGAACAAAGTTTATAGACAAATTAGGGAAACCAAGTGTCGTTTCTTCACACAAAAATTCGACAAAAAACTACCAGCCAAAGATTTGTAGAGGATTTTACGCGATTTGGGGGTTAAACGACTTAAAGCTTCATGTCCTCAAGATATCAATGTTGAGGATCTTAACCAAGAATTTGCAAAAGTGCAATCTATTTAACCACGGTTTACTAATTCGTCACACGTAGAGGAATGTCTTACGACCAATGATGATGATAGCGGCAGGTTCTATTCTGGTTCAGGTTCTATGCTGTATTGGATATCAAGTCGGAGGCTATGGGTCTTGATGAAATGCACCCTCTCTTCATTAAAATCATACTGCCATATATACTTCCTGGTCTAGCACATTTTTTCAATAAAATTATCCTAACAAGAAAATATCTTTCAGCATGGAAGGCTGCGAAAGTTATTCCCATAATTAAAAAACCTGCCACCCGAACTTCACCAGCTAAATTCAGACCGACTTCAATCCTTTCATCCTCAAAGGTCCTCGAAAAAAATTCTTCATAAACAAATCTCGGCATTCAGCAAACATAAAAAATTATAGAACCCATCTCAATCTGGTTTTAGGGAACACCCTAGCTGCATAACGACCACCTTAAAAATAACAGATGATATTCGTAATTCTATGGACCAAGATGAAATATGCTTCCTGTGCATCCTGGACGACGTTCCTCACCGTCGATCCAAATATCCTTAATTCCAAGCTTAGAAATCAATTTCGGTTCACAAAATCTGCCACCGATCTTATTTCTTAATATCTTACTGGACGTAAGCAAGCAGTTGTTGTTGGAAGTAAGATTCCAGGTTTCTTGGAACTAGCATTAGGAGTGCCACAGGGATCAATACTTGGGCCGCTGTTGTTAAGCATTGTTATAAATGATCTTTCATTAGCGGTCAGGAATTCGTCTGTTCATCTCTTTGCTGATGATGCTCTTGTTACTTGTTCAAGTGACTCAAATTTTTCCTATCTTCTGCTTCTCATACGCATCTTGACATGGAGGTCGTCACACTTGTTCTACAATTAAATACCAGGCTCTGCGTACGTTAAAAAAAAAACTTAGAAAGTCAGAAAATATCATAAAATCAACGTCGGGTACGCTTTGATTTTTGCACTTGGCTCCTCCCATTCTTAAACAGAAAATACAGGGAAAATCTTTGTAGCAAGCCTTTGATGTTCTTTTTTAGAAACCGGAATTCGCTTCTTGTCTAGCACAACAATAAATCATTTCCAACATTGCCCGTATCCAGCGAACCATTAAACCTTAATCTGCATGAACGAGTGCAACTGTCGATCTAATACGACACGTTTTTCTTTCTTAGGTTAAAAGTATGACTGAACATTAACCGCAAGAGACCACATTACCACACTTCATACCATTTAACACCTTGATCCAATAACAGTTCGAAAAAAATAAAAACTTTACAGATACTCGAATCTTTTGCACACAAAGATACAAAAAGCAATCATTGCAACACATTCAATCCAATTCACCATTTCAAGACTCATGTATCTATACATCGCCATGGTGAGTATTTCTCCCAGACATCTGCATCAGAAAACAACCCCCGCTCCGCACAGTCGCCATCAATTTGAATAGGTATTTGGCCTTCATCTTGGTCCGGGACAAGGATGCCGAGGGAGAATTGGATGATGATGATAAATTCCGACACCCAAAATGTGCACGACACACATCCACACATGGCTATAAGGTTGCCCCTTCCAGAATGAGTCATAGACGAACTATGCAGCCGCCAATTTGGCGCCGATTTACATAACAAAACTTATGTCCTTGTCTCATGTACAAAGATACACAGATACACAAACGCAAGAGTATCTCACACATGTGAAGCCACAGCATTTTGCTATTTTGAGGGTTATTCGGGATTGGATGCTGCCGCTGTTGCCCCATCACCAGGACCAGGAGTTGAGAGCACTCTTGTTTTTATAGAATTTTCGTATCATGCTACTTTTTATGTGTGTTACTGATGGGGAGATACGATACTGGATCGGGTTCTTCGGTTTTGTTTTGTCGCGCGAATGCGAGCCGCATTCTGATGTGCTCGTATGATACGAGGTACGACTTGATGTTGGCACAGGTGCGCTGCTGAGTGGATGGGTGGTAATTGGGTTAAGTGGATGCTAACATCAATCCTTTTTACGGTTACGTGATGATGGCACAAATCAAAAAACCTTGCTTAAGGTACCAACAAGATTTTTAGATACACAAACATACGCTGGATTTGCCATAAAATGCGACACAGCCTTAAATATCGCAGCTAAAATCTTCTTTGACACGGGAGATGGGGATTTAAGAACGCCTTGAATATTTTAAAATAGAAAAAAACAAAAAAAAAAGCTTGGGGATTATATTGCGGCCGTATCAGTTTCAGATGTTTGAGGGGGGCTTTATTGTCATGGAGTTTTTGGTGACACAGTGCGATACTATGTGAGGGATCACTGAACCTATTAATTACTTTGTTTATGCGATACTTTAAGTTCTCATGTGGTGTCGATAATTCCCCATGCAAGTTGTTCGAGACCAGTCAAATCTGAAGTGTGAACCAGATGCGACTCACCAATTTAATAGCATGCTGTGAGAAGTGTTATGAGACTCTCTTGGGGCAAGTTAAGCTATTATCTCTAAAGACTTGATCAATTATTGATTTTGAAGAGTGGGAACAAAACCTTTGATTTGATTATACACAAATGATATGCAAGCATGGGATAATAAATTTGGAGAGTTCATGGTGCAGACATGAAAGGAATTTGTGGCTGCAAGCTCTCATGACATTTTTGTGGGGGAACGGTTTAAAAATTTTTATAGTTTTAAAGAAAAAACAAAAAGAAAATAACAGTGATATACAGGGTCAGCCATTTAGTGGCTTTGAAAATATATGCAAATAAAATAGAATTGTGATTTAGACTTCAATTAAATTTGTTTTTTCAATATTACGAGTACTTAAATCTTGCCATTATGAATGGAATATAAGATCATTCAAATGTCCTCCTCGGGATTTCTTGAAGGACTCGATTCAGACGAGATAATTTTCGATTTTTGACTTTTAAAAGAATGCATTCACGCAATTTAAGTCAAAAAATTCTAACTTTTCATTGATGAAATTGAATTCAAAAAGACTGCAAATCGAAAAAAAAAGTAATCGGCAATCTTTTGAAGTCAATGTCTGGTGCATTCAATATTTGGGAATTTTTCAACTGAGTCAAATGACTACATTCTTTTGAATTACATTATTTAGTTAAAGTCCGTAATGAAGTCAACAGTAACTCGCCCATAACATGACGAATATTCGTTCACGGATTGTGTGCGTAAAAACGATTTTTTGCACAGCCCAACAAAAAAGAAAGCCAAGATTTTGGTGACCAGTTTAAAATGGGCAACATATCCTCGGAGTGAAAAATGAGACTCATCGTCATCCAAAAGTTTTACTTTCAGGCACAATCGACGTATATTCTACGGATTTTGTGAACAGCTGGCTTCAATATATGAGTGAGTTGAACTTTCTAAAGGTTAAGAGGCAGGCCACAAATGCTGTTCTCACAGTGAAATCGGTAGATTTGGATCTGCTTCAAGACTTTCATGAACAGCTGGGAAATTTTCTGTAGAGCCTGTTTCGATGATGGGTTGGCCTTCAGACATCTTTAATGCGATTGAAAACGAAAAACCTGCCTAATTTTAGAGATAGGAATGACATCCAATTGTTTTGGCCTTTTAACTTCCCTTCGGACATGCAAAGGCTTTAAATAAACCTAAAAACTAATTCGGGTTTTCTGTTCCATATGCTGCCGTCCGATATCTAGTTACAGTCCTTGGGTTTTCCTTGTAAACTGCGAGTAACGTTTTTGCACGATCTGGATTGATGAAGTATTTTGCTAACCTCTGTCCGCTTGATGTGTTCCAGAATTTTTCAAGACAGCCACCGTCCACAAATAGGCTCCGGCTTGATATCTGGGGAAAATTGGTAAGACAGACCACTGTGGAATTGCCTGAGCGGGTATCTATACATGAGAAGACTGAAATATTTCCAAATTCAATTTGACCAAACATGAGTTAAGCGCATAAAGGTTTTAGAGAGGATTAAGATGCGAGCATCATTCACGACTAGATACCTCCTCTACTTATGACTCAAAAAGGTTAACTCGCCCCCCTTAAAAATTTTTACAAAAATTCCTGCCTGATTTTAATTACCTTTACAGGTTAAAATTACTTTTAAATATATTTTTTAGTCGTATGTTAATCATATATGTTTTAACCGTAACATACAGATATGTATATGTAATCGCTGACCTTTGTACAGAAGCTTTTAAGCTCTTAAACTGCTCTTTAGAAAGCAAGTTGATATCTCTTACCGTAACGACAGCAAAACAACGCGTTCCAACAAATTTAAAAAAAAATAATTGGTCGCCACGGAAGACCCTCTTCTTTAAATGGAATAATTTAAAGCATTTGTTCACTCCGAAGGTCCATTGTAAGTATTGGTTGAAGAATTTTTGTAATCGGATGGGTCGTGTGGAAGATTGCCTCCTAGATACAAACGAACAAACTTACAAACTTTTACGCTTTCTAAAATTATACCAATTACCCCAAAACCTTGTAAAGATGTGTCTTCGCGGACTTTTGTGTAGTACTATTTGATTTCTTAAACTTGTCTATAGAAAGCAATTAAATATCTTTCGTAGTTAAAGCAGCATTTGCTAGACCGCTTTTCAGTCACATAATTAGTCGCCACGAAATATCCTTTTCTTTAAATGAGATACTTTTGAGCCTTAGCTCATTCAGAAGTTTCTTTGTAAGTATTGATGAAAGAACTTTGGATTGGTAGTTTCGAAGATGACTTCATACAGACAAACATTACCACTTTATAATATTATTAGTTATAGTATTAGTATTATTATTACAATTAATAAAGGTAAGAAGGATATTTCGAAGAAAAACTTGGAAATGTGGGAAAAGAACAAAACGAAAAATGAACATGGTTATGTGCCAAACTGAGTTTTTTAAAATCAAATCACTAGAAAAGGATTGATAAAAAATAAGTGAATATGTAAATAAATTATTTAACAAATTGGTTATTTGTTCAATAAATCAATAAATTAATTTTTGAACAACTAAGTGAATATGTTAATAAATTATTAAAGAAATTGGATGATAGTTAAATAAATTAATACGTAAAAAACAAATAAAATAAAAATAAAATAAATGAGCTAGCGACGTAATTTAATAAATAATCAAAAAGCACAAAAAAAAACGTTTCTAAAATAGAATTAATAAAAATTTAAAATTAAATAAATAAATTGTATACGTCTGTACAAGAAAATATATAGAAAAGAAATAAGTCGTAGGGGAATAATTGAACAGATGTAAAAAAGTATATGTTCATGTTTCACAGACAACGAGAGAAACAAATTTCGACATTAATTCGTTGAATAGGAAGGTAGGTATAACAGAGTGGTAGTTCAATGAGAACCTTATTAGCACTATGTGTCGTTTTAATGCCACAGCTCTGTTACCTTATTTTTGATGTGTATTTGAGATATCTCTAAATCCAGCCTGAGGTATTTAAGAAGGACATTCGTCTTTGATATCCTCAAAAAATCTCATCAATTGAATTGAAAAAGGGTCTACCAAACGCTCGCTGTCTGGCTCTAGCAAGGGCCGTCTGACAGGCGCAAAATAAGTGTTTGCAGCTGCGACAATGTGAGTTGTGTTCGATGCCTTGCTTAACGGCATGATCTCCAATCGGCCAATGTTCTATGTAGACCGCCAATAGTCAAGCAATATCATGAAGGGTTCGCACAAAGGAGATCTTTTGTTTTTGATTGTTTGTATTCTGGCCATATTTTTTACATGTTGTTGCACAGTTCATCAGACTGATCCATCTAAGGTTTGCTGCTTCAAGGAAGTATGAGGATATATAAGCCTTATCTGCATGTAGTGAGATGAAAACCTTCCCTGCAGGCGAGCGCTGAAGGGCAGTTCCCCTGCCTAGCAAGTTCATCGGCCCTCTCATATTTTTCTCAGGTTATCTGTGACCGATAAGGGAAATGAGCTGACCTTCTAACGACGCTATTTCAGATCGGCATTACTGTACTAATTTTGAATGTGAAGTAAAGGAAGCAATAGCTTTGATGGCTGCTTGACTATCAAAAGTTGCATAATTTAAAAAAAATAATTAATTTTGATTTTAACTTAATTCACAGCCCTTACTTAGTTTTTATTGCCAACGCACATCTGATAATAAATTTATCCATAAGCTTTTGAATATTTGCTTGATGTTATTTGAACATTAACGTCATTTTGAGCAATTTACTTTGTGCGGTTTGTAACTTTTTGTGCTTTGAAATATAAAATCTTTCATTTTTATGTCAATTTTATTCGCTTGGAATTGGTCTTGGTTATTTCACTCCTCATTTTATTACTTTCGCACTCCTACATAAAAAAATAAGCTATGTACCTGAATGAATGATGGTGGGAGCCTTATTTGAAAATGTGCCTGTTGTGAGACTCTTCAAGATCATGCTAATTAATCTTTCGGTGAGATCAATTTGCTGGCGAAGTCTGAACCTTCCACAAAATCAAATTAAATATAGACTCTGTAAGTTCAGTTAAAGTTGATTCTTGAGACCTGAATTAATACTTCTCCCTGGGCGTGCTCAACAACTAGAAAATTAATTAATTTTTTACATTTGACTTGATTGTGTTGGTCTCAAAAAATGACCTAATACCAGCGACTGGAATTGTCGACAAATCCTCAAAAATCTGAAAAGTCGTTGAGTCAAACTTTTTATCGAAACATTTACTTAAGGTAGAATTAATCCAACACACGAGTGCCGTCAGAATTATATTTTAAAGCCCTTAACGCGTCAAGTCAACACTATCAGCCGAATTGATTGCGATCAAAATTTACAAGCCTTATCAATTTACGCAACTTAGAGAAAATAACTCGCTTCCTAAATAAGACTAAAAATAATAACCATGATTTATGTTCTTTTTATGCACGGACAGGAAAAGCCACCTTTCAATGACAATTCAATAAATTACACATTAGCAAGTTCTATCGATTCTTTGGGTTTGGAATTGTCATCTGGAGCTATGCAGTCTTACATGCAAGAAAAAAAAAGGCCAAAACGAAACCAGATAAAAAGATCGACAAGAACAGGATTCCTTTAAAGCCCACCGTCCGTTGAACTTGAATATTGTGCTCGGTCGACTTGGGAAAAACTACTCTCAGATGGCGACGCAATTCAAGGCACCTTTTGCATCAGCACCACCAACCAGATGTATAACTTCAGCGGTATTGCAACCAACAGCTAGCAGTAAGTTAATGATGCCACCAGAAGGAACAAACAGCCAAGTGTAATGCGTTTGGTGTGGTTTTATCGGGACAGATGCTGCCACAAGATTGAACATCGTTCTGCGAGCGACTGTCCGTCGTAAAGTGGTGAATAAAAATAAAATCAGAAAAAAAAAAACAGAAACCACAAGGCAAATTGTTATTTATTCAAAGTGTCTGATGATGTACCCTATGCGGTTAGCTTTTATGCTGTTGGTTTGGTTTATTGTTTTCGTCACTTCTACGTTTGTACTTATTGCTCAGCAGAACGGTGGACAAAGCCATTGAAGACTAGTTTAAGATCAGCTCAACTGACAAAGTTTTCGTTAGTGATGATGATAAGGGTGATGGCATTAGTGATGGGCCCGATGAAAGTGACAAATCAGCCTCAGAACCTTTCGTCGACAAGACATCGGACGCATCAGTATTACCAATTTGTTGGCAGTTCAATTTTGTGCAAGCGTGAATGGATGCATCAATATGGCCACTTTCTTTAGACTTTCTGCTACATGCTGGCCAAACGCAAATGCAGCCAAAAATCGATCAATCGTCAGCTTTCGTTTTTCTTTGCCAGGGGCCTACTTGAGACTTGGAGATGAATGATTGACTGACGCGCTTGATATTTCAAAAGCATTTGACATAGTTTGTTATCTCAGACCTTTCAAAATCTACAAGGTAAGAAGCGTTCCACAGTTTCAGGTCTGCAATACTCCATATAAATGCTGGTGTTCTCCTTAACAGCTTCACGTCCCTCACATTCAGACATGGATATAAAATGCCAGCGTTTATTTAATTTAAGTGTAGGCTGCCCTATTTTTGTACAAAATCTTAAAATTTCGACTCGTCTTTCCATAAGACTCTCGACCAGTCGATTGATATTCAATTCTGATTCTCTTTTTCGCAATCTAACTTGTTGACTTTGTTTTGTCGCATCAAAGGCTACGATTAATACTCGCTTATGAAGGCCTGGAGTAGCCAAAGCCTTTTTAACGCATCTGATATGTGGTTTGTATGTAAATAGTTAATTTCTGCACAGATTCCTAGAGCTGTAAGACGCCGGCCCATCTTCTTTATTAATTTTACAGTCGATAGTATACTCTGCTGCTCTTAGAGTCGATGATCGTACTTTTTCTTTTTCGACAGTGATATTTTGAGACTATTATTTTTAGAGTTTTTAAGGTTCCGTTCCTCATACGGAAAAATGGAACCACTTTTAGAAATAGAATCACTTTTTTGTCTGTCTTACTGCCGATCCAGTCAAAAAACACGGCTGTTTTTGCCGCAAATTTTGTTACTAGAAAGGGAAATCAAAACCTATGGGGTTCTTCCCGTTGACTGAGAATCATAAAAACAGATTTTTTTTTGTTTTTTGTTTTTTTTTTTTTACTCATCAAATTTTCAGGACAAACTGAAGCCATATTAAAGGTCATTTAAGGGACTATTTCCAAAACTTAGTTAGAAAACGACCAAGTTCTCTCAAAATGTACCTGAGTGTACCTTATTCCAAGTTGGGTTTGAGTTATAAATTAAGTAGGCTTATATATAAATTTTGAAATAAAGAAGCTTCTAATTCCTAATATTCAAATATATAATATTCGTATAAGTTATATTACATTACATACTTTAAAACCCCTTAACTTCATGTTATGTTACCTTGTAAAAAACCAAGTAAAATTTTATGAAGAATTATATGCAAAGACTTCGTTGAGGCAAATAAATTAATGTCTGCCTAAAAGCATGAAAGTATTAAACAAAATGAATTGATTTTTGGTTGAAAACATTTTTAATTCAAAAACGCAAATTGAAACTGTGGAATAAGTCACCACGCATGAGCCTGAGAACGTTTCCAGAAATAGAATAGAGTATTCAGTAGCAGAAAGAGTATTAACTGAAGTCACAGAAGAAACAGAATGAAACCAAAAATACTAAATAGTCCTTTAACTAGAAAAACGCCAACTCGACTGTTTTACCGGCCCATCCCGATTGAACTATCGACCGAGAACAATTCTATAGTGTGCGGGAGCTCTTAAGGAAATAATTTAAATTTCCAAAGTTAACGTCATAGAATTGAAATCATTTTCAGAAATCAATTGAATTCACAGTGAATTCATATAATTCGTAAAGTCTTTACAAAAATCACTTTTAGTCGGTCCAAGTCAATTAAATTAAACTGATTGAATTCGTTTAAAGTAAATGAATTAACTTCAAAACTATATGATTCTGCAATAAGTATCTTTCAAAAATTAAGAAATAGATTTGAATTCTTTTTTGTTCGTATTTATCTCGTGCTATTTGAATGTATTGTGTTTGTATCTGTAGTTGACTCGTTGACATAGCAACTGATATCTCGCCTCACTATATTCACTTAAAAAAATGTCTTTAAATTTTATGTTCAAAAGAATTCAAATTGTTTACATTGAATACACTGACTTCAACTGATTTTGTGTGAATTCACTGCGGACTTCAGCTCAAATCGAGAAAACTCAGTAAAATATAATAATTCAAAAGAATGCAGTCATTTTCCTAAATTCAATGATTGGATAAAATTGAATGCACCAATGACTTCAAAGGAATGCTGACTTGGTTTTTATTTTTAATTCTCAGTCATGTACGGTTCTTGCATATCACGACTCAAATTCCATGAATTAATTTCGGAGCAAAATCTTTACAAGAACAAGGAAACCAAAGTAATTAATCAAATGTCAAGCCCAACAAAGCCTGCAATGCCCTAAACAATACAATAACTCAAATTAATAATCAGCTGGGGTACACAACTTTCAAAAGTGCTGCAGAATTTGTTGCCTCTAAACGAAGACGGCGTCTCTCTACTATCCCGCTGGACACAAACCAATGAATTCATGTTCTTTCGCTGTTTCACAAGGATTTCAGCTTCATTAAGATTTAAATAAAAAAAAAAGAAGAAAACTCGACAACCAATAACTAGGGAAACTGCTTCCAAAAAAGGGCAAGCATCATGTCCATGCTCAACAGACAGCCAGCATCCACAGACTTTTTTTGCTTTCATTTATGCGGAAGAAGACGAAGTTGTCTGACCATATTTGGCAGATGAATAACGCGTTCCGCTGCGCGCCAATCAATGCACACGATTTTCGTTGCCCAACCGAACGGGGCATACAATTTCACCACTGCCGCCACATGATGACAAACTTGCGCGGCGTACGTGCCTCTACGGTTCTAGTGCACCCTAATGGATTCGAATCCGGTAATTAACATTCCTTCCACTTTGAACGTGAGAACATTTTCCAAATCCAGCTTTTTAATCCGCAATTGGTCTTTCATTAGTAAATCTATGACTTGGGCTTACCGGCGTAAGTTGACAGCTCTATTATGGTTCACCAAAATTGGATTTCAGATATTCCTTAAACGGCTAACAAAGTGTCGATGATGCTTAAACATGTGTCTTGGTGTTGAACAATTCGAAAAGCTTAAGTAGTTTTTATGAGTTCATTATGGGGCGGCTTTTTGCTAGACTTGGGCTTTAACAATTTTTAGAGCGTGTCTGTCTCGGCCGGCATAATGACACTAATTGTTCATGACTGAGTCATGAATGTGGTGGCAATGGTTAATGGATTTTGCGCAACACACCTTGATGAGTCGGCGTAAGACGGAATTCTGTTGGATTTTTGTAATTTTTTGCAGCCAGATTTTCAGGGCGGTTTTGATTGAATTGAAAATTTCAATTCATATGAAAACTGGAGTCGTCTTGCGGTGGGGCGGCACACCTTGTCAGGGTTCTGTACTGAAATGTAATAAACAAAAAAGTTCATTGTCTGTACCGAGTCTCCAATCAAAATGTTCCTTAAGAACAGGGTGGGCAACCTCGTACGATAAATGATTCCGAAAATTAAGTACAGCCGATTAGAGAATGCGGGGAACGTACGCCGATTGGGCCCTTGAACATCGGCCTTTGCATGACCAATTACCACATACCAGTTTTGCTTTTTTGTTGATAGGTTGAAGATCCAAATTTTCGTATATGAGGAAGTGTAAAGCGAATATTTGCTAACATCAAGTGAATTCAGGTCTGTTTTTTGAATAAGTTCAATAATTGCTACAAATTGAAAACCCCAGTCATTTAGTTTTCAATTCGAAGTCTTTTTTGAATTAAACTACAGTCGAACCTGGATAAGCGAAAACTGGATTAGTGAAAATAGTCGTCAAATCCCGTCATGTTTATTCCCGAAAACCTCGCTACCTCCGTAAGCGAGTCTATTTACGATAATATTTCAATGTTTATTACAAAAATTCACATGTCGGCTCGAGGCCAAACTATGTTCTTGTTTGTTAACCAAAAAAAAAAAAAAAAAACAAAGTGTAATTGTTTTCAATGGAATCACAAGACGTCTGTAAAGCACATATGCGCATGTACTTTCGTTTGCATACTCAACTCATTTGGTTCCAGTTGATACATAAAAATCATTGAAAATCATTTAAACGAAAAACTACAGTGATTCGTCGAGGGCGGGACAGTCCAGAAATTAATAAAAAATAAATATTTCATAAAATTTACAGACGGACATACAAAGTTGTTGAATTCGACGAGACGTCAAAAAGTGTCTCGTGGTATGAATAAAAATATAACCATAGACGGAACATTGTTTAAAGCAGAAAATAAAATTTGTGCCATTAAACTAAACTTTTCTGTTATTTATGGTCGGTTGGAAGGTTTTCAAAGGTGACATGACATATCTTTCAAGGAAGTCATTGGAAGATGTATCAGAAAGCAAATCAGTGGGTCAAGGTGTTTGTAATCAGTGGTCGGAAGATTTACCAAATCTTTCAACAGAATATCATCGACATTTATGTACACTGCAGACGGAAGTGTTTGATTTTTTAAGTTTCTTCCGGAAAAAACCTCCACATTTAATGGTCTACCTTTACTTTAATGCACCAACAGTACGGGATTGGATAAACTGCCGCTTCTTACCATCGAAAAATCTAACCAAGCTTGAGGTTTCGAAGTTGTCAATATTTACCAGTTGACTAGGATAGCATTACGAAGGCTTGGATAACTATTTATAATATAATTTTTAATGGCAGCATAGAAGTAGTCAACTATATTCGTACTTGTCTTGACCAAAGCATTTGTCGTGAGATCAACGTGCAAGGAAAGCCTGGCACACAGAAAACGATACCACCATCAAAAATTATTTCAAGAAAGCTGGATTTTGATCGGTTTCTGAATGGCAAGATGTCGTCGCTTTGGAAGATAATGATGTCCAAGGGTCTGGTGTTGAGAAATGAGACAAACTTGTTTTTTGGGAGACAAGCACGAAAAGACCGACTTTTGAAGACTTTGTGGGCAATCATGATGATTTGCCGGTTGCTGGAGAGCATACGGATTGTGAACACATTCTCAGGCACAAATGAATGTGATGATGCAGATAACCGGGGATATGGAGGTTTAAAAAAAGCCTATGCTTAAGAAACACTCCATAGTTGTTTGAGTTTTGTGATATTGATCCCTAAAATTTTTGAAAAAAATTATAAATTTAAAAAACATTTAAAATTGTAAAAGGGTTACTAAGAAAAAAAAATTACAATCTTCAAAAAATAAATAAGATATATTTTTAAAGACAAATGTGTCTTTATGATTTCGTAACGTTCTAGCGCCATGTATTGATTTTTATTTACCTCCATAAATGAAAGCAACTACTCCCAAACCTTCTTAAGTGACGAACAGTTTTAGTGAGATACCTCTAAGGGGGAGAATAACATTCGGGTCCCTTAAATTCTTGCTTACCCAGGTTTGACTGTATATCATTCAAGAGTTTGAATTCTTTGACTTAAATTTTATTATTTTTTCACCACGCCGCCCGATTTGTGTCGAAAAGTCATCCAAATTTATAAGAATCATCACCTGTAAGAGCTTCAGTAGAGGACATTTTGAATGATGTAACGGCCAGTCATAGTGCATTCATAAACATGTGATTTTAAGCTTCAAGCACTCCTATTTCATCGGAAGATGAACAATAAATTTCACGCCGTTCACTAAAAAAAAGTTCTAACAAGTCGGCGTTTGAAAAAATTTTTAAAAATCAGAAACTAACTTTTATTGCAATACGTGTCCATCTAAACCAGGATTGTACCCCAACATATATCCCGAGAAATATCACACTGATCGTAAATAAAAGAACTATTATATCACTTTAAAGGGTTCCTTACTCAAGGGGTGATGGATGCAGAATTTGTATTACTATAGCAACAAATAATTAAAATAATAAAGAGTTAAATAAACGTGTTTTTTCAGTCGTTTTTTTTATTTAATATAAAAAATTACATATATTTTAAAAGTAGTGGGCGGTTTTTGTTTGATGTTGCACTTATTTTTGAAATAAGAAAGGTAATTTTTTAGCTCCCTACTCCGGAAACGGCTTGTAGTCTGGTGTCAACGACCGAAATATGTGATAATGATTTCTGCATGCAAGAAATGAGTTATGAAATGTGAATCAAAAAGTGCCCCTTAATAAAAATACGAATGAATTTTAAACCGTTGACGAACCCCTTCAATCATCTACATTCAATTTTAGAAACAATTTTTAATTCAATTCAATCCGTGCATTATTGATTGACAAGTTATATTCTCAATACACGTAACTCGTCATAAAAATAGAAATTTAAAAAAAAATCGGAAGCAGTTTCAAAATCATAAACTTTCTTGCTTGAAGGAAGTGAATTTCGGTTTGGCTTGTGTAAACACTCGAAGATCATTATTCAATCTTTTCACAAAATTGAAAATAAAAAAAAAAACATTCTCATGGAGTTTTGGCTTTGGTCGGTGTTTTTTTTTATTGAAGTCGATTCATAGCACATGTTCCATTATGAAGCTTAGACGTACATATGCATTTACCCCAAGGCTCAAATCAATCCATGTTTTTTTTAATTAATTGAGCAACTACGTTCTTCAAGTTTTTTTTTTGCATTTCCATCAACAATTTGGCTTTTGTTGTTTTGCTTGTTATATGGGATCGTCAACAAGTCGTAGGGATACCATAGTTGTGATTGAAAACTTTTTGAAAAACACGCCACGGAAGATGAAAGCGTCCAAGTTCAGACGCCGCCGACGTTACAATTGTTCATTTTCAACTTAATTCAAGAATTGAACAGCTGCAAAATTGCAAATAACCACATTAATTTGTTGGTGTTTAAAGAAATGTTGACGCGATTATATTTGCATAAAAAATACAAATGAATAAAATGTATTTAAAGTTGTCGAAAACACGGTAGACCTCCCATCAGCTGACGCCATTTCATTGCTCCTTCTGCATTTTAAATGGAATCTAGCAATATCATGACGGGCTCGCCGAAGGGAAGGAGATCTTTTGTTTTTGATTGTTTGTATTCCGGCCATATTTTCCTTGATGTTGCACAGTTCGTAAGTCTGACCCATCTTAGATTTGCTACTTCAAGGAAGTATGAGGATATATTATCCTTAACTGCTTGTAGTGAGATGAAAACCTCACCTGCAAGCGAGCGCTGAAAGGCAGATCCCTTTCTAGCAAGTTCATCGGCCTTCTCATTACCTGGGATGGCACTGTGGCCGGGAACCCATATAAGGGAAATGGGCTGACCTTCTAACGACGCTATTTCAGCTCGGCATTTCTGTACTCATTTTGAATGTGAAGCAAAGGAGGCAATAGCTTTGATCGCTGCTTGACTATCAATGCATATGGCAACATTCTGGCTTGTCAGGATATTTGTGTGTAATTCAATTTGACGACATGCTTCCCGGATTGCACATAGTTCGGCTTGGAAAACGCTGGAATTGTCGGGCAGTCTATAGGCTTTACATATGTTCAGAGATTCTGAGAATACACCCGCACCGACTCCGCCGCCCATCTTAGAGCCGTCAGTGTAGATTGTCCAGTTAAAGTCCTTACATATCTGTCCAGTATTCCATTCCGCTCTTTCTGGGATAAGAGTGTCAAAGTTATTTGATGGATAAATTCAAGGGACCGTATAGTCCGTTGGTGAAGATACCAATTATTCTGAACTACACAAGCATTTTATCCAGCGGCCTTCTTTGCAATCCTTTCGGCAACCTTCCCAAAAAGTTGCATAAATCGATTCTATTTTTTTCGTGAGTTTTTCACTTTGTTCAAGTGAGCAAACCTTGTTAGAATTTTTAAAAATCGGACTTATTTTTATTAAGATGAGTAACTTTGATTGGAGCTTTACTTGAATGTATAAATACAAGCAGTTTACGGAACTTGTGCGCTCGGCTACCTAAGGTACATTGAGCCCTCGTATTACACCTTTAATTATATTTAGTATATTATATTAAATATATATTTATATAACTTATACGATTTTAATTGAACTTCATAAAAGGAGGAAGGGAATAGACGATTCATTGTAAGGTCCAGAATAATTTTTTTACTATTACGCAAATCGTACGAAAAACTTTAAAAGTGTTTTTCTCAAAACTTTGTTTTCGAAGCCAGTGATCACTGTAACTTGGGACGAAGATAATATTTTTTCAAAACAAGAAATGTAAATGAAATTTCGGTCGAATAAACAACTTGGAATTTCAACGTCCGCAAAACTTTACACTACAATTACATTGAAGTGCGGCCAAAAAATTTCCTAAATAAAGAGCCTTTTGGACGTCCCACTAGGTCTGCCCCGTAAGTGTAATTGGAGTGTCATTTGATCTGGCCAAGTCCTTCTTCGTCTATCGTACTTCTTTTCTCAATAACTTATGCCGTTGAAAATGATATGATTGTCTTAAAGAGAAAGCGTTTTAGCTTCATCAGTTGTCCAATAAGTCAGTTTTGTGTTTAAATCACCTTTGATTAAACAAACTTTGAACCATTCGATTCAAAAAGACTTCCTTCTCATCCAGCTTTCAATCACGTCGGCGAGAAAAGCGATTAATTCGGCGGGTTGCCTCAAATTTCAGTCAACTACAACAATAAGATCCAAAAGCGGTGTATCAACGAGCAAAAGGGTAAATAAAAAAAGTGATACTATCCAGCTTCGAAAAGCGAAAAGAAAACTGTTCTGAAACAATTTCATACGAAACTTCGAATTTTTGTTTTTTTTTTTAACTTGTATTTCCACAATCATTTTAACAACTTTCTTAACGAGAAACAAGATAAACGCTTAATCAATAAATTTACATTTTCGTAAATGGCCAACTAAAGCCATAAACCGTGGAACTTGGCACTTTTCTGTTGAGTAATAGAACTAAGAAAAGAAAGACACCTTAATCGAAACTATCCATGATGTCTAGGATGAGATTTGAAAGAAATTGGAGACTGCGTTCAAAACCGTAAAATGTCGAAAAAATTAATGTTTGAAAACTAGAAAATATCCAATATCATTTTCTGTAGATCATTTTTTGATTTTGGGAGATTGTAATGGACTTCTAATAAGCCCTTGAATAGTTTGCTTTACTCTTGCGAGAATCCGTACTTATTTAAATGAAGAAAATGTTTTGGCAAAATAAAAATAAATTGTCGGAGTAAAAATGACGCCCTTATTCTTACGATCCGCAGTTTAAGATGGTTTCTTCTTAAGAATTGCAAATCCTTTGTATGAGACCGTTTGCACTCCAAGGAAGTACCCAATAAGCTCTTCCATTTACGAGTCCTGCGACTTTAAGGTCTTAACTTTGTTTATCAAGACTTAAGGTTCGGTAAAACGATAAACAAGAGCTGTGAACTCGCTTTTCCCTTGGAATGGTTCCTTCGTTAAAAAATTAATAAAATTAATTTTATTTTCTTCAATTTTAAATAATAATGCCTTTTTATTTTCAGTGCATTGTAAACCCGCTGGAACAGATGCGGCAGACACAAACTACGACTATGCGGAAGATGATTACAATTACAATGATAACTACGATGACAACAAGTCCGATGATGCTGGTGTCGAAACGCCAATCGAAAGTAACGCCATCAGTGATCCTCCATATTTCGAAACATCCGAATTGAGTGTCAAAGCGAATTTCGGAGAGAATGTAACCCTCAACTGTGATGTTCGAAACTTCCAATGTAAGTGAAATACTTGAAGGGATGAATATTTCCAGAGTTCGAATCCATATTTTCCATTGCAGTGAAAAATGTTGTCATGTGGTACAAGAATGGAAATCTCGTTGTCAACGGTCAAACATCCTTGGACAAACGTATCGAGGCATTGAACAATAACTCCATCAGAATCTTGAATGTCCAAGAATCTGATGCCGACGATTACTATTGCAGTGTTTTGCCAGAGAACATTCGGTTGCACATAAACCTGGAAATAGGTGGCAAGCTGGCGATCTATTCGGACGGTCGGGACGTTACGGAAAAGACTGTAACTGTCCGGCAGGGCGAGAGTCATACCCTGGAGTGCAAAACCTTTGTCAATGATAATGCCACTATCAAGTGGTCGCTCAATGTGAGTATAAAAATTAAAATAATGTATTTCCGAACACAGAAAAGAGTACAGAGACAATTTTTGTTTTTAGGGTGAACGAGCTGAAAACTTGAAGATCAAATTGGAAAATGGAAAACTGATCATCGATTATTTTGATGCTGAACATGCAGGTATTTATCAATGCCTTGGCGATGATGGATCCAAGGATCCACTGCATGGTTCCGTGACCATCGATGTACACTATGCCCCAAAGGTATCCACTCATCGTCATCATGTGAATACAGAAGCTGGAGGCAAGGGTGAATTGTATTGTGATTATAAGGCGGTGCCGATTGCAGTGGCTCAGTGGAAGAGGAAAGGACAGTACCTAGAGATTTTCTCCGACAAATACTCGGTGAAGAGTAGCACGCACAAGGGGAAAAATCGCACAATTTTATTGGTGAAGAATGTTGAATCCACTGATTTAGGGGAATATGAATGTGAGCTTAAGGTAGGTGTTGAAATCGACGTTCTATGCAATTCTACAGTCTCTGGTTTGTTGTTTTGACAGAATGCAATTGGATCGAACGAAGTTAAGATACATTTGAATTACGAACCCGAAAATGCACAATTCGAAGATATGTCAATCGAAGGAAGGAAGGTGACGCTCTATTGGCTGGTGAGGAGTGCTCAGCCTTTGTCTGATGCCATCATGGAGTACCAAATCGATGGGGTAAGTTTATTTTCTAGGTTAGAAATTAGTTGTGTTTTTAAGTAGAGTAGAGGAGTTTTTGGAGATCATTCAGTGATTACAACATTTATCCTGTACATGGAATCAATTTTGCAATCGCAGCTTGGCTTTCAACAAAGATGTTCAATCTTGTGGGAAAGTGGTTTTCTGTTACTACTGTCGAAGCACCTCTTTCGATGGCGAAGACTTCGGCATGAAAGACACAACATTCATTTGGAAGTCTGTTGCATTGCAGAAGACTCCAGCACCAGTCCTTCCACCTTTGATCCATCGGTGAATATTGAGTACCATGTGCTTCGATTAGGAAGCTTGATTCCCAATCCTTCCTACTACAAAGGTGGAAAAATTTTTGTTGAAGTCGTAAGAAGTAATCGCGTTTATCTCCCTCGTCCTGGAATATCTGAGCCCTGAAGGGGCGTCCTACCAAGTGTAAGACTCTCTCAGTCGGATCGCACTCTTAGCCACAATGCTCTTCAGATACTCGAACCTAGAGGGGGAGAGGCGAATAGAGCCGCGTTGATCTTACTGCTCCTGTAATACATAGACAGGCTAGCCTTTGTGCTTTCTTTAGCTTTCTTGTAATAGAGCCGGAGGTAAATAAAAGACGCACCGCTCTTATGTACGACATACGGTCGCATGCCCCATTTGTGCAGCAGGTTCTCTTGCATAGCTAGGGAGCACAGATTGCCTTGTTCTCTCTATCTTCAATGTTTTTTTTCACGTAATCTTCGAGTCCAGTTTAACCCAGACGTTTAGCTTCTAGAAAGTTTTAATGCTGTTCCATTCATTTATGGGAGAGGAAAATCCTCAAGTTTCCTTTTTCTTGTGAAGTGAACAAGTTCCATCCGCCTTAAGGGCTTTTGAATCTGCCTACAATATAAGTTCTTCAAGTGCTACCTCTATAAGACTGTCATCAGTCAGGAACTGTCAGGACCTTATTTATTACAATGATCAAAAGTAAGGGTGAAATTACACTGCCAAAAGGTGTGCCTCTGCTTGTCTTTCTCTTGGCAGTGCTCTCTCCCAACTGTGAATCTATTTTTCTACATTCGAGTACGTTCGTAATCCACAGTCTGACATTGTTATCTGTATAAGCTTTCTCCAGGGCAGCGTTTATGGCTTCCAGTTTGACAAAGGAGGAAGAGACTTATGTTGACTTGTGCGCCTAAACCTTGGTCAGTTGTACAAAGACCACTGCAAAACTATTAACCAGGTATACGGTGTAAGGATTTCTTGAGTTAACTATATATGTTCAAAACTCAGGCTATACTCAAAAACCCGGAAACAATTCCAATGTCGATGATGTTGTCGAAATTTTGCAATCTTCTCAAGTCAAAGCAACCTAAAATATGTGGAGGCATAACTTACCATCATCCACTCTAAAATTAGGTCTGAGGGGTGAGGTATGCTGCGTTATTATAGCCTTGAAGGCTTGAAAGTTTGAAAGAGGAGATTTTTTTCTGGCAAAGTTTTGAAGTACCGTCTTTATGACGAATCTTGAATAGGTTAGTCAACAGTCAACAGTCTGTTGCCATATGTGATTGAAACAGGGATGTCAAATCCGAAGCACGAACTGGTTGATCAATTTCAATTTCATTTCAATTTCGTATCCCCATCTACCAGCCCCACTTTTCGCGTTGAAGGGAGTCCTACCAACTTATTTGACAGCCACCAAAATTGTTGGGTATATTTTGATCTTTAGGATCGAAGTTGAGTAGCGCCTCCTGAGGTATCACGCATTTGCGTTGAAAGTCACGGAGTTCAGGGTGTCTTTCGAAACCATTGCCTTGCATTAAGCCTTCACATAAGCTAATGATAAAATTATCCACCCTTGTGAGATTGGCCCGTTTGCGTAGGATCTCGTTGCGATAAGTCTTTTCGGGAATTCGTAGCTCTGTAGCCTTTGTCTTTTTAAAACCCGAATCTTTCCTATCGTATTTAAAATTAAAGTAAACATATGCCTGAAAAGGGCCTTCAATGTAGCATCGAGTAAGCTGGTATAAAACAGTCTCTTCGTAAGTCTGGTGGGAGATCTTTATATAAAGATTTTGACCAAATCCTTAAGCCTTATGATCACCCAAGCTGTCAAGAGTTCTCGCCATTTCTTTCTCGTCCTTATAAAAGAGCGACTCACGTTATCGAAGACTGTTTCCTCGAGATATCCGACACCAGATTCTCTTCGGCATCAGGTCTTCACAAGAAGGAGAATAGTTCATAATTTTTTTTATTCAAATGCGAATTAACACTCTGTACGTCTTTTTATCTTCACAGTCCCACACATGGAGCTCGGAGAGTGTCATCAGCACAAACAAACATCCCGAGCATACTGGTGTATGGAAATTGCGCCATCAAATTAAATTAGTTCCCGGATATTGGCATGCACGTGTCAAGACAAAGAATACAGTTGGCTGGTCCAGATTCTCTGCGCAACACAACTTCATGATAAGCGATTCCAATGAAGATGGTAAATATTAAAAAAAAAAATTATTCACTCATGAAACAATAAACACAAAAGTATTTGCCTCTCCACAGATGCCAATGATAATAGCATTCCTCAAGAGATGGTCCTAACCGCAGGTATTGCAGGATCTAAAATGATTAACAAACCAGACGAAGGTTCATCGTCCACTCGACTAACTCTAGTGCCATCATTTATTATGTCTCTCAGTTTGTTAACACTTTGCAGGTCATTGGTGCCATTTTTAATGAATTTATAAAATCCAACTAGAACATGAATAAATAAATGTATACTTATATTAAATAAATAAATGTATAATTATATTATTAAAATAAAAATGGGAATAATTATTATTTTAATTGCTAACTTAAAACAAAACAAAAAATAAACTACAAAGAAACAAACGTTGCACAAAAATGAACATGAAGAAAAAAAGAAATAAACGATACAATCCAAATATAGAGAATATTTTCAATTAAAATTGTTAAATTAATTTCTTTAGTTTTAAATATAATATTTAGAAAAAAGAATATATTTTCTTTTTCTTTAATTTAATTAATAGACCAAAGGATATATATATATATATAAATAATAGTAACGGATTGCAAGTTCATGTGAGGAAACAAGAAAGATAAACTAGGCGAATTTATTTAAATGTTTATCTTATTTAAAATAAAAAAAAAAAACTTAAAATCTTTGTATATTATTTTTTAAGTCCTCAAATTGCAACTATTGCTATTTTAGCTTTAGAAAAATTGTGTCATATTGTCAATGATTTGTGTTTTTATGGCAAATGGCTAAAATCAGAGCTTGAAATCAAATTTAATTATCCTTCGCGTTAAATATGTTTTAATGCTAAGCGATGATAAATCCATTTTGTAAGCTAACATGTTTTGAATTGGTATGAATTCGTCGTATCCTAGATTGGCTTTGCAACTTATGTACAATGCTTTCTTTCCGATAGTTAAACAGATTATTAATATGAAGGGCAATTGAATTTTTATGCACAACCTGGTGTAGTTATTAGACCCATCTTTGCGGATTTTTGCAATTACATTGTCAGTTTACAATTAAAACGTTGTCATGTTGCATGTTTTTTGTTTTAAGCTAAGGAAGTTTTTCAATTTGAATCAATCCAATCTAGGATACGACGAAATATACCAACTATCATATTCAACAAAATGTCCTCCAAGTAAAAAAAAGTAACTATTTTTTTTAAAAATACTTAAAACAATTCATTTGGAAGAGATAAAATATGAATTTTCAAATATTTACCACAAACTAAAAAGGCTTTTTAACCCGAACAGCTTAAACTTGCAATATTTATCATTTATTTAATTCTCAAA
This sequence comes from Orthonevra nobilis, assembly GCA_963555765.1. NCBI lineage: Eukaryota > Metazoa > Arthropoda > Insecta > Diptera > Syrphidae > Orthonevra > Orthonevra nobilis. The sequence continues at coordinate 117,332,081 of OY743224.1, forward strand.
CAATTTTTTTACATAACATTGCAAATATAATTTTATTTTATAAAAGGCCATCCACAATTTGCGAATAATATTAGCCTACTATTAAATTTTGTATGTACTTATGTCAGACAATTATTGCAGCTATTGAACAGCTCTTTTTTTCTATGTGTTAAGTAAATAAATATATCTTATATTGTGAAAAAAAATAAAATAAACCTAAAAAATATGTGCCTCAAAATCTAAAAATAATCATATAGTTTAAAATGTATTGTAAAATAAATTTTAGCATATTAAAAAGGAAGTGAGCAATGATTTAAAAACTCGATAGAAAGTTTTTTTTTTTTAACAAAATATAGTATGTTATTTACCAACAGAGAATCCCTATTTACCTATCTCTATTTTGGATCCCCATAGATTGTTATTGATTAAAGTAAAGTGTGTATTTTTGAATCCATTTAATGAAAACAAACAAACTTTTACGTAAAAACGAGTACCTTATCGCAAATAAATCAAATAACTAATTGGAAAATTATGCTTGCAAGACAGTCATGAATTTAAGATTAAAAAACTTTCTCAATGGCCAATAAAAAAAAACAAACAAAATAATTAATTAACTTTATGTACGATATTCATTACAATATTCCACATTGCGTGTACTCTTTTCTTTATCTTTTGTAATTTACATTTATAAAGTCAGTATTTATTAAATAGGAAAAAAAAACAAAAAAAACAACATTTACATTAAGTTTCATTGTAATATTAAATTATATATGTATTAAATTTTCTTATTCAGTTAACAAATTTATTTCAAAAGAAAAATTTTCTTTTTTTGTAATTTTTTCATCATTCTTTTTTTTGTAAATATTAGTTTTTAATGGAACAAAGAAAAATATAATAATGTGCGATGTCTAGAAATATATGAGAAATATAAAGCTAATAAAGAAATTGTTAAGCGAGTAGATACTTCGTTTTCCTTTTTAATTTCCCAGCACAGTGCAGGGGCCGGTACTCTGTAAGAAAATAGAATCGGATGCCTTAGTTCCTAACCTGCTGTAGAAAATTTACGAAGCTAAAATGTCATTTTTAAGTGCCATCTAGATCAATTTTGATTTGAAACTTGCGTGTTAAATTTAATTAAAATTGAATAAAAAAATGTTAAAATATGGAATGTGGCAGAGTGGAATTATGGTCCGGAATTCGGAATATGAAGGTGGTTTATTTTCTTTAGCTTCACACTCACACTGATTAATATTTGTTGAGGTGATTATTTTGACACATGATGCGCCATCCAAACCAAAGCTGAGATTGCCATTCATCGTATCTAATGTTACATTGAAGTCTAGCGCTTTTACAACCTTTTCCTCAAGGGGAGTTAGGGCATAGCATCTACTGGGACCATCTCCAGTTCCAGATATGCTGGCTTTAATTTTTCGCATTTTTCTCTTTTTATGGTCCTTAAAATCTGCCCATGCCTAAAAGAGTATATACACTGTAATTGGATATCACATCATTTCATATTTATTACTTTTTCCAGCCGAATCCGTCGCGCATATGGGATCTCTCTGTGTTCAACTCTCTAGCCAGATTGTCCCACAAACTTGGAGATTTCTTTCTGGCCTCTGCACAGATCTGTAGTGTATGAGAATCACAAACTGTGCAGGTTTTGTATTTATATTTTTGGTGGATTTTTTACAAAATGTTTGAGTAAAATAATAAAAAAAAAGATCTTCAGCTTTGTTTTTAACAAAAAAAAAAGTAAAGAATGTAGAATCATAAAAAAAATAATTTTTCAAAGAAAACACAACAGCTTATCTCACCGTCCATAAACGAAATAGCAATTCAATCAAAAACGTTACTCATTCGAATGACTTTGACGTTTAAAAAAGCAATGCAGGGTGCCAATTTTTGTAAAATAAATCAAAATTCTAGTTGGCAATCTAAAACTGTTCGAAGGTAGCACATTTGAATTTGCTATTCGCATTTGTGAATTCGGGTGATTTGACTTTAGAGAAGCAATACAGAGTGAGGCTCCAGTAAAACGTGAAAGTAGCTTTAATTCATAATTGGTTTCAGAAAGTTATAGTTGTGTTGGAGTTCCTCAAGGATCTTTACTCGGTCCTATACTGCTTTGTATGTTAATCAATCGTGCTGATTCCGTGTGTCGTTTGTCGTTTCACACGACTGTCGTTTTTTTTGTCGTGTCGTTTTTTTTTTGTTATTCCGTAACCTTCACGACGCGACAAATTCGTAGTAGAATTGAACACTACTAAAATGTAATAACTTTTTTGAAAAAATTGGCAGCACTTATAACTATTATGTCAGAATGTGATTATTTTATTCCACAGCATAGACAAACGAGTTATCAAAGCGGCAGAGAATAGTTTTAAAAAGGGCTAAAAAATTAAAAAAATTATGCAGAAATGTTTTTTAGCGCATCTTCTTCGTCTGAAGAACTCAGGATTCAAATTTGTCATGCGTCAGAAGCTTCGGGAATGGGCGTACCGTCAGCAGCTGAAGGCTATGAGTCGGCCTGCGAGTTTAGAAATAGATGAAATGATGATGCTAAAGCAGATGATACAGACGTGACGGAAACACTGAATTTTGTGAAGATAACATCAAACGGCAAGGTGATTTGGCAATAGGAAATTGTGTTAAAGATTCCATTGGGACGCCTAAAACAATGCCATTTGGATCTATCACATTTTTGTATGATAGCAAACCAGCCACTTCCTCTTCTAATGTTGTGAGAATCTTCTGTTAATATTAACCTCCTCTTGTAGATTGCTGTTCTTTTTTGTTGTGAACCAGTTTTTTTACTTTAAATTTTAAATTCATCTATACCTAAATCAAACGAATTGTATTTAAAATTTCAAATTCAATCTATTTTATTAACCGGCAAAACCAGCCATCACTTGTTGGTGGACCCAAACTATTCATCTTCAAGCGTATGCCATTCCTTTCTAATATTTATTTTATTAATACCCCTATTGAAGCCTCGGGGTGTTGATGGTTTTCATATATGAAACCAAAAACCCAAACTAGCTTTGATTGATTTTCATTAACTTCATTCATTAAATTTTTGTTTTAAATATGTTTTTGTAAATTTAATATCGGCTTTGAAAAATTTCCTATAAGTTCTGACCGTTGTCGCCTTACTGTCGTCCACTTTTATCTCAACGACAGAAATAGTCGTTTTTACGACAGTATGTCGTGTCGAATTTAATTAGGGAATTAGGATTTGACATCGTTTAACGACTGAAAAACGACACTTGACATTTGAGCGCGACAAAAACGACATACAGAATACCGATTGCTTTCTGTCGTTTTTTTTGTTGTCGTTTACGACTTAGGGAATTGCCCCGAATGTCTTGCTAAAGATATTCCTTCATATATCTTTTCAATCAAAGACTGTTTGGGCTGCTCGTTGCCTCATTATTTAAATGCTCGTTATTATATCTTTCTGCATAGAATTCTTGCTAGTAGGAAGCCTGAATATTTGTTCACTAAAGTGAACTTCTTCCGGTCTCGAAAAACGCGTAGTTTCAACATCCCTTCTTTTAATATAAATCATTTCGTCCTGTTTGTTTTTTATCCACTTTGTCAGGCTTTGGAATTCTTCACCTGCACATATTATATAAGTTTCAATCATCAAAAGAATATTTTAAAATACTTTTATTTGTTGCAATAATATAATTTAATATAATATAGTTTCTTATCTTTATTCCTGTTTGTACTATAAAAGACCCTCTCTGATTATACTTTTCTGGATGTTAAATAAATTGAATTGAGTGTTTTTCTGACATCGACTTTGAACTCACTGAATTAACTTCGCGAATCGACTTCAATCGGGCATTTAATAAAATCTCGCATAAAAAATCCTTCTCAAAGTTAAAGCTCTTGGTTTTCCTGTGGGTCCTGTAATTTGGATTTGATCCTATTAAGAAAATAGTCATCCTCGTTACCCACCAAGAAGCGAGCAAAAAGGATTTGAAAAGAAAGAATGAACTCTCAGTTGTATGGCAGTTGAACAAGCTTTAGTTTTCCGACTTTGCAGTACGCTAAACATGCGAATAATGAATCAGGAAAGTAGTTGGTTGAGACCCGCTTCAAAGTCGGTATTGTCACTTCATAGATCAACAGAGTGATTCAATGAAAAGTTAAAATTTCCTTAAACCCGAAGAATTTGTTCTGGAAACAAAGAAAAACCATCCTTCAATTTTTCAAATTTAAGGGAATAGACTTGTGCTTCTCGGACTGTACTTAGATATCTTGGGATTGCTCTGGGCAGAAAAATTAGGTGGATTTAATATTTGAAAGAAGAAATTTCAAGAAAGAAATGAGATCAAACAAGCAAAAATATTCTTACTTCATACAAGAATGATAAGATCCATATTAACACATGGGGATCTCGCTTTGTGCCAAGTCACCTTCAAGAAATAAGCCAAGTAAGAGTTGACTCTGACACGAAGGATTACGCGCCTCCCAAACGAATGCAACACTTAATGCCTTTAGTTTTAGATTTCTAATAGTTTCGCCCATAAATTTGTACGAGTAAGCCAGACAGGGGAAAAGCTCCACATAAATTTACTCGTAATTCCAACAAGAACTTCCAAAAAGGATTTAAAACTATCGCGAAATTTTTTTGTCATTTTTCTTAGTTGTTAAGTTGCTCGATGAAACAGGATCATTGTCTACTTTTAGATGTTAAGTTGAGCTGTGATTTTATGAAACACTTTCCTTATTTTATGAATATCATTTTTACTATCTGTTGTTTTGGCGGAAATATCAGTTCACCTTCTGTAAAAATTGCAAGTATCTCCCTCTAAAGGCTTAGGAGATAAAGCTCTGTAACATACGAATGGGCGGACGGACAGCGGAGGCTTATTTATAGGGCTTCTTTGGTCCCTTTGGGTACAGCAACCTAAAAATTTTAGTTTTAACAAATTGTATAGCATCGTTGAACACGTTCACTAATCTCATAACAACCTCAACGGAGGATTTTCTTAAAACAGACGAAGTTGCGTCCTTACCATCTTCGAAAGGGGGAGGACTGAAAACGTAAATAGAAATTTTTATGAAGCCATGATGTGGCAGGATTTAATGGTTTGTGGTCTGGTATCTATTTGGCTTATTTGCATTCGTTAAATTCACAGTATTTCGTACGTTATTACTTGCAATTTTTGTGTTTCAAAAGATTCTGCCATGACTCAGTTGTTAACAGGGCCAATGACATCATTCGCACAATCCATTATTTTTGACGATACGAACTTGAAATTTCAGCATAACAATCGGCTCCACTTATGACTATAGAATAAGTACAAGTCTTGCTCAAGAAAGGCATGCGCTTGACCAACTGTTCCATCCAACCTCAGTAGTAGAATCGTCCATCAGAGAGCACTTCCATAAAGCGTACTGAGGAAAAGTATAAAAAAGCGGGATAAAAGAAGTGGGAGTTCAACTTGCAGACGAAGGGTTCCGTACCACCGTGAAATATACTACATATTTTTGTAATTTTACATTTTTCATAACCTACTCCTTGGCGTTAGATTGAAATGCAATTTAACAACAACTACAAAAAACAAGGTTTGTGATGTAGAATTTTAGGATTTTCGAATTTTTCTATTTGTATATGCTATAAAACATTCTATGTCAAGGGCAAGTATTTAAGATCATCGCATCCGCAACAAACAGTTCATGGTGTGCATTTAGATCTGGTCCGGTTGTGTCATTGGTTCATTCTTCTGCCATTTGCCGATTTTTCTTTCGCGTATTTTATTCGATTGGATAAATCGGAAAATGGCAGAAGTATGAACCAAAGACATAACCAGACCAGACCCAATGCTGCCGCCACAAAGCATAAAGATGAAAGAAGGCTATGTGTCGGCTAAAATCCATCAAAGCCTCGGGATCCAATGGCAACCCGAATAAATTTACACCAATCAACATTTAATTGAACCTCGACAGGGGGATAGTCTGGCCTGCCTCCTCTTCTACAAGGCGTTGGAGAAAATAATCCGTGACTCTGCCACGCCAACATTGGGGACCATTGTCACCAGTCCCAGCCAGATATTGGCTTTCACTTACGACATTATCGGAAGAGTCGAAAAACCTGTCCACGATGTTCAACCAGATCGAGCGAGTGGCACACATTCTGGGGCTGCCAGACAAAGTATATGACGGCATCGACTGCGTGAAGAAAAGTTGATCAAACAGTCAGATAGTAGTCGGTAAAAGTAGTGCAATCCTTCCAAAACCTTGAGTCAATAGTAGCAGCCGATAATAAAACGGACGAAGAAATACTCGGACGGCTGATCAAATTCAACAGAGCCTATCTGTCAAAGCTATTCAAATCTTAAAACCTGACCATAACCTCTAAGGTGCTGCTATACAGGACAATGTTCCAACCAGAACTCCAATTTGGTTACCAAGCTTGGGTGCTTAGTCAAAGGCATGAACTCTTAGCTGCGTTCGAGAGAAAAGAAGACAGAAGAATGGCTCCGAAGGCGCTACATCATCGGTTATCGCGTCAATGATGATGATGGTATTTTAGTCAAGTACTTTTGAGCCGTTTTTCCAGCTGACTCGACTGTGGCTCTGGTGGTTCCTTCTTCGCTAGCGATATCTCTCATGCATAACAAGAACAACTCCGGGTCAAACAAACTTCCTTGTGAAACTCCGACGGTTCTATCCTTAAACGAGCAGAATCCATTTCCATATTAAACACACAAGATTTAAAAAACCTACCCAATTAGGTCGGAACAAATCTGAAATTGCATATAACCCACATCAAATTCAATGCTCACATTCGAGGCATCATGACTACCCTCATAATGAATGTTGAATGTATTCTTCGAAGCATGTTCTTCGCACTTCCTATCCAAGGAAAAGAGCAAAAGCTTTTAAGTTTCCGCTCTAAACTAACTCCTTATGTAAACAAAAAAAAAGGCAAACCTTCCACATGACTTCTTTGTAAAAAAAAAAAAACATCCTTAAAGACAATTGAAAAGGAAACTTTTATTTTGCTTTTAAAACAAAATACTAAAAAAAAAGAACTGGGGTTAAATGGTGTCACAGGCAGACACGACTGGAGCACTTACACATCCACCAGTCTGGTTGGTCTGACTTTGAGTACTGTATTCATCGGATGCATCTCGCTTCCAGTCGGATTAACGAGCAACGAAGGATTGTAAAGAAAAATGCACATATCGTCCGGAGGATAGTTACCAACAATGAATGCTCTTCTTTTAAATGATGCATTATGAATGCAAGTGTGCCTCAGTCACATACTGCTGCAGGAGCCCGTTGTGCATTAGAAGCTCTCATTTTAATTACCGACTTGCCTTTCATTTTCACAGAAAGCTCTGGATGCAGAAGAAGAACTTAAGATGTGACTTGAAGTGGCAGACTAATAATATCAGCAGGAGATAAGACAGAGTGTGAGTTTTATGAGGAATAATTATCCTTGAGTACATCGGAAAAGTTGAATACTATTTCAATTTAAAATTTGATTTATTCCGATAAATTTGTCATGAAAAATATTCTAAAGATTGTTTTATCAAAATCAATGTTCAAAAAAAATTAAAAATTACCAGAAGGAGAGTGGGAAAAAGTTAAAAAATGTGAGCGGTAGAATTTCGCAGTTTTCTATGCTTTTGTTACTCAGAGGAATGGAAATCTTTTATCTTTTGTCTTGAGCGGTGGCCACGCAGTATAAATAACTTAATCACCTTGTCATGTTGGAGTTTCAAGTTTAAATCATCAAAATATTGGATTGTCTGTAGATGATCTGTCATTGGCTTTGTTGTGACAGCAAAGCACTGGAAGCATGAAGATGACGTATTCGTTTTTAAAACAGAAAAAAAACACTTGTAGTTATGTAAACAAATTTCGGAAAAAAATCATCTGCGAATTGAGTGAATGTAAAAAATTTAATAAATCTTTGAATTCGTTACTAAATCCTTCTGCTCACTCTATGCATAATACAATATTCGGTAAGTTATCTCTTGAAGGCAAAAAAAAACCGTGAAACAAGTTCAGTTTCAACTAAAAAATAACGATTTTATGGAGAAGCTCTGACATTAAATAACTCTTGTTATGTGGAGCACATCAATTAGATTTTTTCTCATATGTTAAACCCTATCGAGAGATGCTTTAACTTTGGAAAACTGCGGCAGCTATCAGTTTTTTCCTGCATACTATACTATAAGTGGACAAGCAACGTTAAGATCGCGGAATACTACCACACGTCTTTCTCAGTAATTCTACTTCAACTGGTCAAACTGTAAGGCGCCAAGGCGCTCGGCTCGAAGAGACTCAAAATTACTTGTGACAAAAATATCGTCGGAAAGCCTTCAAGTGCTTCTCGTAAAGCTCACGCTTTACTGAACCTCAACGACGGCGACGCAGTGAACGATTTTCGGTTGAAAGTTTTTCAAGGATGCCTTGGATTACATGTGGTTCCCGGATTACATGTGGTTCCAACAGGATGGTGCAAACGTATACATAGCTTGCATGATAATGGACACTTAGAAAAATGCGTTTTCAGGTCGCCCAGTGTCTCGTTTTCGAAATTTTTATTGTTCAGCAAGATCGCCCGATTTTTTTGGACATATTTAAAGAAATTGGCCTGTGAGAACAAGCCAACAGTTCAATAAGTTCTTAAACAGAGTAACCGGCAAAAAAGAAAGTATATAAAATGACATCGCTTCATTTTAGTGGTAGCAAAACTTTGGGTAATTTTTTTTTGGGCCTTAGTGTAAAATTATTCTGTCGATCTTTGCAAACCAAATTTGCATGGAAATGTATTGACACTGCTTATGAGGACTGTACTCGATGCGACCTTGGTTTAGTTCTTCTCTACATGTTTACATGTTTAAAATAGAAATGCCGGAATACCTTCAGCTCTGACTGTCCAAAAGCCAGAGTTTCTCTTTAAATGAGAAACATTTTCGACACAATTCGAAAAAGGGTTGAAAACGAAAATTTGTTGGCAGTCTCTTTTTCTTTTGACATTTCAAAAAGTACCTTCAATTCCAAAGAAAAAATTAAAAGCCGCAAAGTGCGAGTCTGACTTATAAGAGAAGGGTTCCATGCCACCATACAGTATGCAACACTTATTTATTTTTAATTTTTAATTTCTCATAACCTAGTTCCCACTGATTGCCATTTTAAAAAAATACATTGTTTGTATAGGAACGCCCTTCCTTTATATTAATTTTATTTTAATCAGTTGTCATTGTGTCAGACAAGTATAGCAGTTCAGAAGATATAGCCCTGTGACAGACGGACGGAGACGGAAAGAGGAGCCTGAATAAAACGGCCCCATTGGCACTCTTTGGGTACGGAACCCTTCAAACGAATACTATCCGCTGGCATAGAACATCTAAACGACTTTATTTAACTTGGATAACGATGGATTCGAAGAGCAGTTTTATTTTTTTGGAATTACAAAATGAGTGACGAAGCCAGAGTAATGCCACAGAGATGTTGGAATGTGCCGCCACATAGTAGCTTATTTTTTTGCCATAAAAAGCATTTTGTGTCTATCAACTTTTCAGGGCTAAGAATAATCAGCACTTCATAAAAAAGATTGAGTAGTCCGACTAGCCGACTTCATCAAACTTAAATTTTGTGTTTTCTTTAAAGAAAAAATCCACACAACATAATCAAAAACACCCCCGAGGCAAAACGTAGCCTAAAATTAAGCCCGAAAATAATGTGGTCATAAAGTCACCACAGCTTCTGTGCGATACGGATGACTTGGAGTATATTCCTCATACGTGCTCATCACTAGAAAATAATTTACAACGCTCTGGCTGAGTCACATTTGTATATAACATTGAGGTCCATGAAGTGATGACAAATCGGTCCAAAAGTGCGTCAATCGTCTTAAATTTGACAACCACTTCAATGACCTTCTGGCTTCCATTTAAATATATATTTTTTTTTATACTTTGTTTGTCAAAAACAATAAGATTTAATTTTACTTAATTATGACGCATTACTCATGTGTACTTCATTTTGCACTCGAAAAATTGACGTCAAGAAGTCACTGCAGGTTTGGCATGGATACCATGGCGGTTTCTCTAGGTCAGGGAACCCCCAAATTAAAATGAGTAATTTACTCATAGCCCTCTATTACGATAACAAAGTTTATAAAAATGGGAAAGTACACTTATGGATAAGTAGTGAAATATAATGTGATTCAATTCGGATAACACGTATGCGAACCTGACCTACGCATCTCGTCTTGAATTATCAGCCCAGATGAAAAAAATAAGACTTCCTCAAAAATAACTTCTATGAGTTCCACGTTCAGTCTTAGAGACAGTATCAGAACCAGAATGTTGAGATCTCCTTCGGCGACAATGATAGCCAAAGATTTGTAGCAATAAGACTTGCAGATTTCATTGCAGAACCATCACGCGTTTCGCACAGCCTTATTGTCACTGAAAGTCGTCACGATGGGATGATCGCAGGGTTCGAATAGGGATCCGCCGGAATAAGAAAAAATCTAATGATGGGTGCAATCGTGGAAGCTTCGTGGATCGTGTATCCCTAAAACTCTCTGGTGATCTGATGTCTTAAGTCCATTCAGTCCGACTAACACAACGAAAGCTTTAATCTGTTATCTGAGATCCTTCAACCATTTTCAAAGTCTAAAAGTAATGGTGCTCAAATTTCATGCCCTCAAATTAAACTTAAAAAAGTTTTATTTCAAAACTATTTACTGTCAAGTTTTGGGGAGCCATAATGCGATTGCTACTTGCAAATGCTGTTGCCGAATTTAATCGTTGCAGAAAAACGTCGACAAGCAATTGAAGTTGCTACGATTTTTTAACAAAACAATTCGTCAGAGAGTGAGTGCTTTTGTGCCAGGTGAATGTTTGCCAGAATTTTTGAGGCAACCTATATTGTCCATTCGGGCAAAAAATGGGTCCGTAAAATGTGCTTTTATTTATAATGTTTTAGATTGGTTGATTTTGGAACAACATATCTTAAGTTATCGACCAATTTTTTATTTTGGATGATTAAAGAATCCTTTTTATCATCTACCACACGTTGTCATCATGTTTACATTGTGGAATATCATATTTAAAAAAACTGCATATCTATCAGCAACCAACTCTTCAAACATAATGAGACCAACCATGTCAAAGCTTCAAAAAATTTGCGTGTTACAGCTGTCGTTTTATTTGAGCCTTCTTTTTAATTGGTCCCATAAACGCTCGATGAACCTGCTGAAGTCTGGGCAATTTGCTGACCATGGCAAAAGTAAAATATTGGTGCCAGAAATACGTGCTTGGGTTATACGGGTCCTATGTGGGCGAGTATTGTCTTGCATAAAACCCAGTGCCAACTATCTGTATTAATTGGATCACAACAGGAAGTGTTACCATCTCAACGTAACTAGCGGCGGTAGGGATGCCTTTGTCGACGATTACCAGAACTGTTGTACCTACCAGGCCATACCGTGCTCAAGGGTCTACCTTAAGCGCCCTGCCCGATGGGCCGCAGTAGAAGTTTCGGCCGAATAGCATGCACTCTACAACGTTGACCATCTTCTGTGGAATCGATTGTGAATGGTTTGATTACTGACTTGAGTGCCATTTGAACATTGACCATTTGACCATTTGCCATTTGTTTGTCAAGCCTGGGTGGTTTTTCAAATGTGCCGATCGTCTCTTTGCTAAACTCCATGTCTCTTGAAAGTATTCTCACACGTTTCGCATAGCTCGTCTCGATACGCCGATTCGATTTAAAACAGCCCTTTGAGACTCTCAAAGACAATGGATCGAATTTATTTATACGGAGGCTTTCAAACTCCTGTAAAAGAGAATGCACTAATTGCAAATTTCTTACAAGCATTAAATTTGATTTTAAATTATGCTGCGAAACATGTTCCCGAAGTGTCACAGTTTTCGACTTTTTAGAAAAAAATGAATACTTTCTAAGACAACAAAATAAAATACTTATGCTTTTTGAGTAACGAGTCGTCTGAAAAATATTAAATTCTCCATAAAATTAGATGGCCAACAAGATGACACTCTATTGCTGTAAAGAAGAATTGAGTTTTGATAACTAATGTCTTCAATAAACCTTTTTCAATGACAACAATGTTAAAAAATATAATTAATATATTTGAGAGCCTCGATTTCTTCAAAATTTGAAATGATAAGCCTGACTTTGAAAAGAAGAAAGAATAAACACGATGAGTTACAAAAAAAGCTAATATTTTATTGTCAGAAGATGGTAGAATAACATGCCCTGAAACCAACTTCAAAGTCAATGTGTACTATTGTTAAGTAGATATATTGATTTCTTACTCCAAGTAGAGTTAAACCTCTTTTTTATAACCGGAAAAATGGTTAGTTAATATAATGAGCATAAATCAGCTGATCTTAAAGGCTTTGCTTTGAAAACGTGTTGAAAATTTGAAATTTAAAAAAATTCATTACAATTGAAGAACTCGTTGATTGACTGCTAGCTTATAACAGCATGCTTTAAATTTTTGACGCTTCCAGTTAAAACAGCTACAGCAAAAAAAGAAGATTTTTTAAGCTTAAGCTTATTCTGTAAACGTCTTTGTTGTAAGGCGTCTGTCGAACTTTTCCATTTTATCCAATGAGGGTGAAAATTTAGAAAAACTAAAATTATCTTCTGCTTTGGTTTTATTATTAAAAGAATTTTCTAAACAAAAAGAGACTAGAAGAAAAGTTATTTTGAGTGATTTTGATCAAAGGTTATTTTTTTTAAGTATAATAATATCTTCATATATTTATTTATTATATAGTATATTTATTAAATAGTTTTATGCTTTTTGAAATTGATACTTTGAACTTTAAAACAAACCAATAAAAGTTGTTAATGCGAGAATTTTTCTTTTATTTTTTAAAAAAGCCAGATAAAACTGCTTTAAAGTTTTCATGACAATATGGCCCCCAACAAGTTTCGATACGAGGCTCCGAGGTTCTAGCACCGCCAATGCTTAGCGAAGAGCGCCCGCACATGGCACAGTAAGTCATATATTCGTACAAACACTGTCAAGTCAATGAAACAAACTTTAAAGGATTTGATGGCTTGAAAAATATAATTTTAGAAAACTTTACTCCACACAGGTGTTAAATTTTTACATGTTGTTTAAACTGCTTATTTCCAATGCAATGCAAGAGCTTTTGAAAATTTGCATACAGACATATTGCCCGATTGCAAAGAACTCAAAATTATGCTTAATCTGCCACGGCATGATTCCAAGGAAGATCTCCTCGTGATGGCCAACGTCAAAAAAGTTTCATTAAAGGGGTACACTAGTCTAGAGGCATGAATTTCATGTAATTTTTTAAGTGTCATAAGAAAAAAGCCAATTAATATTTAAAGCATCCATTTTTTTATTAGTTATTTGTTAACATAACAAGAATACAACAAGAATACAGAAACAAATAAAAAAAGTTGAAGATTTCAAAAATTAGCAGTTGGTGAAGTGGGGGTCTCAAAAATTGGCGCGTAACCATGCCCACGATTTCAACCCTCCTTGCAACCTGAAACCAAAAAAAAAAGATTATTAATCTAGAATAATGTCGCAATGTCTGGAACTACGGAGAAGTTGGAAAGACTTTTTTTCACAAAATGGCGACTGCCTGAACAAAAAAACATTTTTGTACCACTTTTTTTGACTGTTTCGAATTTAAAAAGAAAGTAATAGAAATTTGGGGATGGGGATAGATATTTGGGGATGGGGATAGTTAAAGACAAAGACAAGACAATGGGTCCAGTAGAACCTGAAAAATCGTGGGGAATTTGTTTTGAAAAAGACAGTTTCGACAAAAGCGCGTTTTAAGTTTCGCGTAAAGTTTTTCGCAGTCTTAGTCATGAAATGATATTCTAGACTTACATTTATTCAATCTGCCATTCCTGCTTCATGTATCGGAGCTTCCTCGTCTTCGAAAAAACTATTTTCCGCGTTTCTCTCTTCATATCGAGCAGTTCTGGCCTCCTTTGATGCGTTGGATGCTCTTATCTCGGAGCGGTCAATCCGGGGTTATCTCGTTTCACAGCAAATGAATGAGCTACCGGGCCAGTTTTCATTTTCATAAGCTCCATTTTTTTTAAAATAGGAATGAAGCCTTCATTAAAAAAACAAACAGCAACTAATGCCGCTATCTCGATCATCTTAAGTCCGGAATGAATATGTTTTGGATCGTCCACGTGGTAACCATTTGAAGAAATTGCAAATTGGACTGCTCTTCGACTATGGTATTCAATTCCTGCATGCTGAAAAACTTGCAAAAACCAGAGGAAAAAGAGATTGGTCAGGAAGGCCAGGTGAATCCTTTCATGTCCTCAAAAGATTCAAAGTAGGAAACCTCAATTGAAGTTAGTGTCAGGACGATTCGCCGAGTGTAAGTAAATGCAAGGCTGTACGTTAGAGCTCCAAGGAAAGTGAGTTCAAATCGAAACGTCGTACTGAGCAGACGTACTGCGTGGCAAATTTGAGCTAGCTCTTTAAAGTGAAATAGTTTTTTTCCAAAGGATTTAAATTTTCTGGAAAAACCTCTCATTTATGGTGCCAATAAAATTTATACCTGAAGTGAAATTGTATAGTGAAAAGTGAAAGTGAAAGTGAAAGGACACTTAAACAAAAAAAGGTTGAAAAACTTGTGCAAGTGCAGGTAAAAAACTATCATAAAGGCAAAAATGGGTCTTAAAGAGGCCATGAAAAATAAAAAAAATGCATTGTTGGGAATGATTCAACAAGAGGCCTTGAATTTACGGGAAACCCATGGGAAAGAAGCCTATCAAGAATTCCTAGCTACATTTCCGTTTGTCGTGCAAGACTCCATGCAGGAGCTTATGACGGGGAACGAAATAGCGAAAGTTCCAGAAGAAGAAGACATGGAGGCTCAAGCTGATACGGTCAGTGAAAAGAAGGAAGAGGCTCCTAAGAGAAAGCGGTACGCAACAAGGAGTATCGAGGTGCCACAACCGGAAGAAGATAATAGTTTCTCGGTTGTAGCCTATAAAATTAAAAGGAAGTCCTCGAAGGCTTCAACAATACTGACGTCGGTGCCAACAACAGCTCCAGCATCATCAGAAGCATCGTTAACAACATCAGCTTCAGTAACACCATTGCCAGCAGCGGCATCATCTGCAGCAACTATACCAGCAACAGGAAGTGCAACGCCAGCGAAGAAAACGATTCAGCCTCCAATTGTTTGTTTCGGTTTGATAACAGCTGCTATGTACAGGCACTTCAAACAGGCAGTGTCGAGAAAGGTTGACTATGTTGCCGTCAACATAAATAAATCGAAAACTATTGTCAAGACAAATAGCAAAGAAGACCACGCTGCCATCAGGGAATACCTAAAAGACAGGTGTATACAACACCATACATTCACGGCCAAGGAGGACAGGAAGAGCATTCTTCTTCTTAAGAAGATTCACTTCTCCCACGACCCAGAAGATATTGTGGAAGATCTTAAGCAATTGGGTATAGAGGCAATCAAGGCAACACCATTCAAGTCCCGGGTAAACAAGGAAACGCAATACAACGCCTTCGTAGTCGAGTTCGTGAAGGGCACAGACTTGTTGGCAGTATCCAAGGCAAAACGGATCCTCGGAGTAGCAGTGCTGTGGGAACGTCTTCAAGCAAAGGACATCACCCAATGCAGAAATTGCCAAAGCTTCGGCCATGTTGCAATTAACTGCAGCATGAAGCAACGTTGCGTCAAATGCAAGGAAGACCACGGACCCGGGCAATGTAGCCGCACAAATACGGAGGAGGGCAAACCATACTGTGTTCTTTGCGGTAAAGAGGGTCACCCAGCCAACTATAAGGGATGCTCCGCGTACAAAAAGGTTGCAGCAGCGAAAAAAGAAAAGGATCAACAACGGCAAGATCGCAAGGTAGCAGTGTTGACGTCGGTAAAATCTGCCCTGATTGAA
Organism: Orthonevra nobilis; assembly: GCA_963555765.1. Taxonomy (NCBI): domain Eukaryota; kingdom Metazoa; phylum Arthropoda; class Insecta; order Diptera; family Syrphidae; genus Orthonevra; species Orthonevra nobilis. Next base: position 117,348,002 of record OY743224.1, read on the forward strand.
GGTAAGTCTTTTGCTGATATGTTTAAAACTAATAATACAAATCCCAATCCTGCTAAGAAAGCCCCAGTAGCGAAACCTGTACCCCAACCTATAATACAAACTCCTGATGTGACTCAAAAACAAACACCAAGTGCATGCAAATCACAAAATAAGACGAAAACGTCAAATAGTTCCTTTCTGAATGACTCCCAACGACTTTTTGGCTGTGACTTCTCAACGCTGATGTCAAAAATTACTTCTTTTATTCCTCTGTACGAGGCATGCCCAGACGATATGGGCAAGAAGCACATGTACCTTGAGTTCTGCTTTAAACTATGTCTAGGACAATAGACAAGCTGAATATAATAAGCTACAATGTCAATTCATTAATATCCAATCCTAAACGGATTTCTCTAGAAAGTTTTCTCCACCGGAATAACCCTGATGCTGTCTTACTTTCTGAGACAAGGATAAGTCGAAGACACCGTCTTCACTTTGAACGCTATACTCTTTTCCGAACGGACAGAGATGTATTCGGAACTGGCACGGCCATTCTTATCCGTTCAGCATTTAAATGTCAGCAAATTAGGCTTCAAGGACTAAAAACATTTGAAACAACGTGCATAACCATATCCCTTGAAAACAGCACACCGATTCTTTTGGTTTCTCTCTACAATCAGTGTGGAGCTACCAAAAATGACCTTTACCACGACCTCACCACACTTCACGAGTTTTGTAAGGATTTCCCGCAATTCATCATTGGGGGCGATTTCAACGCTCGTCATCCACTTTGGATGGACTCTGATACTTCCAACCAAGGAAAATCAATTGCAGAATGGCTTTCCTCCAACTCCCATACACACCAATTTGAAATTGTATCGCAACCAAACCCAACCTTTCCTCTCACGCCCTCAACTCTGGATTTCTTCATCTGCTCACCAAGTCTCGTATGTAAAATACCATCTCTAACAAATTACAAATGTGAAACTATTCCTTCCGACTCTGACCACTTCGCGGTCAAACTCAGCTTAAAACTATATAATAGCCTGAAAATTCTCATACCCCAGAACAAAGAATTTATCGACTTCCGCAAGATGAACTGGGAGTCTTTTGAGGGATCTTTGACGGAGAAACTCATAGACAACATCCCCAACTCCACTTCGAATCTGAGTAATGCAGAAATCGACACTGCTATTGAAAAAATAGAAAGCTCGATTGCCGCGACTATTTCGGAACAATCGGAGTCAAAAAACTTTAAATCAAAATACCAGAACCTCCCTGACCATATAATTAAAATGTATGAATATAAGCAAAAGCTTCGTAAAATTCTGCAAAGAATCTTCCACCGTACGTTTAACACTCGCAACAGTGAGTACCAATCCGTACAATCACAAATCAACTGCTTGAATTCCCTGATACAGCAAAATACTCAAGATGTGTGAACACTGAGTTTAGGAAAAGACTCAGTAAAATCAAACCAGGCCCTGATACTTTTAAAAAAATCAATAAACTAGTTGGCAAAAGATCCCCAATTGTGGACCAACTTCAACATGGTACTCACTTTTTATCATCTAACGATGAAAAAGCTAACGCCTTTGCAAATCAATTTGCCAATAGCTTCCGTCCAAATCTTCCATCCCACCTTCCACAATTTCTGCACGAAGTTAACGCGGAAGTATCGTCTCTAGCCGTTGACAACGTGCCACATATAACCCAATTTACGGAAACGAATTCCTCAGTCTCGCCGATATCCCCAGATGAGTTCACTAATCCATCCGATCTCTCTTTCGAGATTCGCAGCGGACACGCCAAGAAATCCTCCGGACCCGATAAAATTTCCAACTTTATTATTAAAAAACTACCTGCCACTGCTATCATATTTCTTACAATTATATTGAATAATTGCGTGAATAACAGCTATTTCCCTAATAGATGGAAGATAGCTGAAATCTTTCCCATCCCCAAAAAACCAAGCGCAACCTGCATATCACAATTCAGGCCGATCTCACTCCTTCCAAACTTCAGCAAACTTCTGGAAATGCTGATACTAAGGAAATTCGAATCGGTCTGTGAAACGATTGGTGTAATCCAACAAAATCAATTTGGGTTCAAACTAACCCACTCTACTTTTCACCCGTTGTTGAAACTTCATACAGACACAACGATAGGCCTTAACCAAAAGGAGATCACAGTTGCCTGCCTTCTTGATATAGAGAAGGCATTCGATTCAGTGTGGATCAATGGTTTGGTATACAAACTAATGAGACTGAATTTTCCCCATACTACTATTAAAATCATACACAGTTTCCTAACGGGTCGTAGATTCTACGTTCGTGTAGGAACATCTACTTCACCGGTCTTTGAAACTCAAGCAGGAGTAGCGCAAGGCACAAAACTTGGTCCGCCCCTATTCAATTTCCATACCCATGACCAACCACGAAATTGTGAGAAAACAACAACACTGCTATTCGCGGATGACTCAGTCACGTATTCTTCTTCCAGAACGCCCTCTGTAGCTCTCCGCAATGTTGAGGAACATATCCTTAAACTCTGGGACTACTATCGAAAATGGGGAATTAAAATAAACACGACCAAAACTGAACTTATCTGCTTCAGGACTGCCTCATACAATGGTTCAACCACCAAGTGCAAAAACCTTGCCTTGACCATGCCAGATAACTCGATCATTCGACCAAAACAAAAAGTCAAATACCTAGGAATTCACTTCGAAGAAAGATTCAGGTTCAATTCCCATGCGACAGCCACTCTAAAAAAGGCCAACCATGCGCTATCCCTAATCCTCCCACTGATGAGAATAAGGAACGGTTTGGATACAAGAACCAAACTCTTGCTATACAAGCAACTTATCCGTCCCATCGTGACATATTGTTTCCCAATATGGTTCACGATAAGTCCAAGCCTAATGAAGAAAATTCAAATCTTCGAGCGAAAAGCACTTCGTTACTGCACAGGTCTGCACCGAAATCCAGAAACCCGTCACTTCTATAGTAATGAAATACTATACGGCACGGCAAACATGCCACCCATAGAAAAGTATCTATGCGTAATGTCCTCGAAGATGCTACGCAAAATCCCTTCCCACTCCAACAATATTATTAATATAATTACAGGTAGCCCATGTATTGAAAATCGCTATCTCAATGTCCCTTCCATGATGGACCCGGGGTATAGAATAGCAAATGAAGAAGGATTCATAGACGACTTTGACAAGAGTAAGCAGAATCACCCCAACTATCACCGGGGATGACACCAAGGAACTAGAAGCATTCTCGCCATCATCAACATAATCATCATCATCATCATCATCATCATCTTCAACATCATCATCATCATAGACCGTCGGCGCTGCTCACGCACGGCGTTTAATTAAGACAGTATATACGTATATATACACAAAACAAATTTAATTTCTAGAAAAAATGTAATTATTTTAAGCCTTTAGGCCAACGCAGAGCCCTATGCGCTCGCAGAAATGTATTTAAACTAGTTATAAGTCAAAAATTATTGGAAAAAAAAATTGTACATCAAAAATATATCTGAGCAATAAAGATTAAATTGTAAAATTGCTCCAAGGAAAGTGCCACTATTGAAAAAGTACATGTTCAGAAACGCAGTGTTTTTGCTAAGCTATAGCACATGCCATATGATCCCCTACAGGCTAAAAAACGTATTACGGAGCGACGAAACCAAATTAAATCTGTTTGGGATGAAGGGTAAACAGTTTGTTCGTCGCCCAAAAGGTGAAACGTACAATCCACGGTACACAAAACCGACTGCATGATATGGGGTTGTTTTTCTTGGTGGGGCGTTGGTCCAGTATATCTTGTCGAAGACATAATGACCAAAGAAGCCTACAAAAATATCTTCAGGAATCTCATGCTACCGTGTGCCGAAGAGAATATGCCCTGAAATGCCGGTTCCAACAAGATAACGACCCGAAACTATCAGCAAAACTGACAAAATTGGTTTTTCTTAATACCTCTCGATGTTCCTATTTTTTTGGCCAGGTGAGTATGAATCAATACAGTTGACTGAAGTTTTGGTTAGAAACGCAATTGGCTCCTTCGAACATTCAAACGTCGAGAAAACTTGAAAAGAATAATTCTATGCTTGCTTCGTTGGTCTAGAGTCCAATAAGCTGCTTTTAGGTATTGCGGATTGGGACTTGCGTGTTTGCTACCTTAAGATCTAAATCGTCAAGACATTTGCAGAGCCAATTTGATATTGAATAAGGCTTTTCTTTCCCTTTGCTTTCTAGTTTAATTTATTCCGAAAAAGGTATCATGGTCAAAATTGTCAGTCATTGGCATAAGGTGAAAAGAATGTAAATTATGGCTTGCCCCATAAAGAAGGAGTTTTGGCATGGTAAAGAACATCACCTCAGATAGAAGTGTAGAGCATCGGTTAGAGTTGAGTTGAATTCTCACTTTTCTCCTCACTCAAACACCTAAAATCTGCGATGAAATAAGACTTTTGAAGACCCTTGTCGGTTTTTAGACCAAGTCAAAAAAAAATCGACTTAATCTTAAACTATTGAGCAATATCGGCTCGTTTTCTTTAGCTTTTCTGATCTGCTTGCCACTTTTCCTGCATTTCTGGGCGCCTGGTATTTCAATCGGATTTTATGCAATATCGGATTGTTTTCTTTAACTTTTCTGATCTGGTTTTGACCCAGATTTCTGCCTGTTATTTATCGGGAGCGTGTGATATTTAAGCGTGGTTGGTTTACTTGCCACTTTTCCTGCGTTTCTGGGCGCCTGGTATTTTAATCGGATTTTATGCAATATCGGCTCGTTTTCTTTAGCTTTTCTGATCTGGTTTTGACCCAGATTTCTGCCTGTTATTATTTTCGCCTGTTATTTATCGTGAGCATGTGATATTCAACGTGGTTGATTAACTTGGCACTTTTCTTGCATTTCTGGGCGCCTGGTGTTTTGGCCGGATTTTGTGCAATATCGGCTCGTTTTCTTTAGCTTTTCTGATCTGGTTTTGACCCAGATTTCTGCCTGTTATTTATCGTGAGCGTGTGATATTTAAGCGTGGTTGGTTAACTTGACACTTTTCTTGCATTTCTGGGCGCCTGGTGTTTTGGTCGGATTTTACGCAATATCGGCTCGTTTTCTTTAACTTTTCTGTTCTGGTTCTGACCCATATTCCTGCCTGTAATTATCGTGAGCGTGTGATTTTTAAAACGTGGTTGGTTTGCTTGCCACTTTTCTTGCATTTCTGGGAGCCTGGTGTTTTGGCCGGATTTTATGCAATATCGGCTCGTTTTCTTTAGCTTTTCTGATCTGGTTTTGACCCAGATTTCTGCCTGTTATTTATCGTAAGCATGTGATATCTAAGCGTGGTTGGTTTACTTGCCACTTTTCTTGCATTTCTGAGCGCCTGGTATTTTGGGCGGATTTTATGCAATATCGGCTCTTTCTATTTAACTTTTCTGATCTGGTTTTGACCCTGATTTCTGCCTGCTGTTTATCGTGAGCACGTGATATTTAACGTGGTTGGTTAACTTGACACTCTTCTTGCATTTCTGGGCGCCTGGTTTTTTGGTCGGACTTTACGCAATATCGGCTCGTTTTCTTTAACTTTTCTGTTCTGGTTCTGACCCAAATTCCTGCCTGTAATTATCGTGAGCGTGTGATTTTCAAAACGTGGTTGGTTTGCTTGCCACTTTTCTTGCATTTCTGGGAGCCTGGTGTTTTGGCCGGATTTTATGCAATATCGGCTTGTTTTCTTTAGCTTTTCTGATCTGGTTTTGACCCAGATTTCTGCCTGTTATTTATCGTGTGCATGTGATATTTAACGTGGTTGGTTAACTTGGCACTTTCCTAGCATTTCTGGGCGCCTGGTATTTTGGGCGGATTTTATGCAATATCGGCTCTTTTTATTTAACTTTTCTGATCTGGTTTTGACCCTGATTTCTGCCTGCTATTTATCGTGAGCACGTGATATTTAACGTGGTTGGTTAACTTGACACTCTTCTTGCATTTCTGGGCGCCTGGTTTTTTGGTCGGATTTTACGCAATATCGGCTCGTTTTCTTTAACTTTTCTGTTCTGGTTCTGACCCAAATTCCTGCCTGTAATTATCGTGAGCGTGTGATTTTTAAAACGTGGTTGGTTTGCTTGCCACTTTTCTTGCATTTCTGGGCGCCTGGTGTTTTGGCCGGATTTTATGCAATATCGGCTCGTCTTCTTTAGCTTTTCTGATCTGGTTTTGACCCAGATTTCTGCCTGTTATTTATCGTGAGCGTGTGATATTTAAGCGTGGTTGGTTAACTTGACACTTTTCTTGCATTTCTGGGCGCCTGGTGTTTTGGTCGGATTTTACGCAATATCGGCTCGTTTTCTTTAACTTTTCTGTTCTGGTTCTGACCCAAATTCCTGCCTGTAATTATCGTGAGCGTGTGATTTTTAAAACGTGGTTGGTTTGCTTGCCACTTTTCTTGCATTTCTGGGCGCCTGGTGTTTTGGCCGGATTTTACGCAATATCGGCTGGTTTTCTTTAACTTTTCTGATCTGGTTTTGACCCAGATTTCTTCCTGTTATTTATCGTGAGCGTGTGATATTTAAGCGTGGTTAGTTAACTTGGCACTTTTCTTGCATTTCTGGGCGCCTGGTATTTTGGGCGGATTTTATGCAATATCGGCTGTTTTTATTTAACTTTTCTGATCTGGTTTTGACCCAGATTTCTGCCTGTTATTTATTGTGAGCTTGTGATAATTAAGCGTGGTTGGTTTACTTGACACTTTTCTTGTATTTCTGGGCGCCTGGTGTTTTGGCCGGATTTTATGCAATATCGGCTCGTTTTCTTTAGCTTTTCTGATCTGGTTTTGACCCAGATTTCTGCCTATTATTTATCGTAAGCATGTGATATCTAAGCGTGGTTGGTTTACTTGCCACTTTTCTTGCATTTCTGGGCGCCTGATGTTTTGGCCGGATTTTATGCAATATCGGCTCGTTTTATTTAACTTTTCTGATCTGGCTTTGATCCAGATTTCTGCTTGTTATTTATTGTGAGCTTGTGTTAACTAATCGTGGTTGGTTTACTTGACACTTTTCTTGCATTTCTGGGCGCCTGGTGTTTTGGCCGGATTTTATGCAATATCGGCTGGTTTTCTTTAGCTTTTCTGATCTGGTTTTGACCCAGATTTCTGCCTGTTATTAATCGTAAGCATGTGATATCTAAGCGTGGTTGGTTTACTTGCCACTTTTCTTGCATTTCTGAGCGCCTGGTATTTTGGGCGGATTTTATGCAATATCGGCTCTTTTTATTTAACTTTTCTGATCTGGTTTTGACACAGATTTCTGCCTGTTATTTATTGTGAGCTTGTGATAATTAAGCGTGGTTGGTTTACTTGACACTTTTCTTGTATATCTGGGCGCCTGGTGTTTTTGCCGGATTTTATGCAATATCGGCTCGTTTTCTTTAGCTTTTCTGATCTGGTTTTGACCCAGATTTCTGCCTGTTATTTATCGTAAGCATGTGGTATCTAAGCGTGGTTGGTTTACTTGCCACTTTTCTTGCATTTCTGGGCGCCTGGTGTTTTGGCCAGATTTTATGCAATATCGGCTCGTTTTATTTAACTTTTCTGATCTGGTTTTGATCCAGATTTCTGCTTGTTATTTATTGTGAGCTTGTGATAATTAAGCGTGGTTGGTTTACTTGACACTTTTCTGCATTTCTGGGCGCCTGGTTTTTTGGTCGGATTTTACGCAATATCGGCTCGTTTTCTTTAGCTTTTCTGATCTGGTTTTGACCCAGATTTCTGCCTGTTATTTATCGTGTGCATGTGATATTTAACGTGGTTGGTTTGCTTGCCACTTTTCTTGCATTTCTGGGCGCCTGGTGTTTTGGCCGGATTTTATGCAATATCGGCTCGTTTTATTTAACTTTTCTGATCTGGTTTTGATCCAGATTTCTGCTTGTTATTTATTGTGAGCTTGTGATAATCAAGCGTGGTTGGTTTACTTGACACTTTTCTGCGTTTCTGGGCGCCTGGTATTTTAATCGGATATTATGCAATATCGGCTCGTTTTCTTTAGCTTTTCTGATCTGGTTTTGACCCAGATTTCTGCCTGTTATTATTTCCGCCTGTTATTTATCGTGAGCATGTGATATTTAACGTGGTTGGTTTACTTGACACTTTTCTTGCATATCTGGGCGCCTGGTGTTTTGGCCGGATTTTATGCAATATCGGCTCGTTTTCTTTAGCTTTTCTGATCTGGTTTTGACCCAGATTTCTGCCTGTTATTTATCGTAAGCATGTGATATCTAAGCGTGGTTGGTTAACTTGACACTTTTCTTGCATTTCTGGGCGCCTGGTGTTTTGGTCGGATTTTACGCAATATCGGCTCGTTTTCTTTAACTTTTCTGATCTGGCTTTGACCCTGATTTCTGCTTGTTATTTATCGTAAGCATGTGATATCTAAGCGTGGTTGGTTTACTTGCCACTTTTCTTGCATTTCTGAGCGCCTTGTATTTTGGGCGGATTTTATGCAATATCGGCTCTTTTTATTTAACTTTTCTGATCTGGTTCTGACCCAAATTCCTGCCTGTAATTATTGTGAGCGTGTGATTTTTAAAACGTGGTTGGTTTGCTTGCCACTTTTCTTGCATTTCTGAGCGCCTAGTGTTTTGGCCGGATTTTATGCAATATCGGCTCGTTTTCTTTAGCTTTTCTGATCTGGTTTTGACCCAGATTTCTGCCTGTTATTTATCGTAAGCATGTGATATCTAAGCGTTGTTGGTTTACTTGCCACTTTTCTTGCATTTCTGAGCGCCTGGTATTTTGGGCGTATTTTATGCAATATCGGCTCTTTTTATTTAACTTTTCTGATCTGGTTTTGACCCTGATTTCTGCTTGTTATTTATCGTGAGCACGTGATATTTAACGTGGTTGGTTAACTTGACACTCTTCTTGCATTTCTGGGCGCCTGGTGTTTTGGCCGGATTTTATGCAATATCGGCTCGTTTTCTTTAAATTTTCTGTTCTGGTTCTGACCCAAATTTCTGCCTGTAATTATCGTGAGCGTGTGATTTTTAAAGCGTGGTTGGTTTGCTTGCCACTTTTCCTGCATTTCTGGGCGCCTGGTATTTTAATCGGATTTTATGCAATATCGGCTCGTTTTCTTTAGCTTTTCTGATCTGGTTTTGATCCAGATTTCTGCTTGTTATTTATTGTGAGCTTGTGATAATTAAGCGTGGTTGGTTTACTTGACACTTTTCTTGTATTTCTGGGCGCCTGGTGTTTTGGCCGGATTTTATGCAATATCGGCTCGTTTTCTTTAGCTTTTCTGATCTGGTTTGACCCAGATTTCTGCCTGTTATTTATCGTAAGCATTTGATATCTAAGCGTTGTTGGTTTACTTGCCACTTTTCTTGCATTTCTGAGCGCCTGGTATTTTGGGCGTATTTTATGCAATATCGGCTCTTTTTATTTAACTTTTCTGATCTGGTTTTGACCCTGATTTCTGCTTGTTATTTATCGTAAGCATGTGATATCTAAGCGTGGTTGGTTTACTTGCCACTTTTCTTGCATTTCTGAGCGCCTTGTATTTTGGGCGGATTTTATGCAATATCGGCTCTTTTTATTTAACTTTTCTGATCTGGTTTTGACCCTGATTTCTGCTTGTTATTTATCGTGAGCACGTGATATTTAACGTGGTTGGTTAACTTGACACTCTTCTTGCATTTCTGGGCGCCTGGTTTTTTGGTCGGATTTTACGCAATATCGGCTCGTTTTCTTTAACTTTTCTGTTCTGGTTCTGACCCAAATTCCTGCCTGTAATTATCGTGAGCGTGTGATTTTTAAAACGTGGTTGGTTTGCTTGCCACTTTTCTTGCATTTCTGGACGCCTGGTGTTTTGGCCGGATTTTATGCAATATCGGCTCGTTTTCTTTAAATTTTCTGTTCTGGTTCTGACCCAAATTTCTGCCTGTAATTATCGTGAGCGTGTGATTTTTAAAGCGTGGTTGGTTTGCTTGCCACTTTTCCTGCATTTCTGGGCGCCTGGTATTTTAATCGGATTTTATGCAATATCGGCTCGTTTTCTTTAGCTTTTCTGATCTGGTTTTGACCCAGATTTCTGCCTGTTATTTATCGTAAGCATGTGATATCTAAGCGTTGTTGGTTTACTTGCCACTTTTCTTGCATTTCTGAGCGCCTGGTATTTTGGGCGGATTTTATGCAATATCGGCTCTTTTTATTTAACTTTTCTGATCTGGTTTTGACCCTGATTTCTGCTTGTGGATCAATTACTTTATACTAAATTTAACAAGCTATTTTTGACACCTCTACTCTCTGCATAAAATTAATTAAAATGCATTCAAATGCTAGCCAACATTTGACATTCGCGTTGGCTGCACCCCCCATAGTGAATGCAATATGACTTTCGCTGTCTGATGGCCCTGCACCTAACAACAACTCTCATTTTTGTTGGCATTCCAATGAGCATTTCACAAATGTCACGCATTTTACTAACCCTTTTATTCAGTTTCCGCCCACACACGCAGCCACAAGCCATTGTCTCTGTCATCTAGGCCAACACGTCAAAATAGTATGAAGATTAAAAATGCACCTTGAAATAATAATAACTTTTACTGACCATAAATACAAAAAAGTTTTAGGGCACGGCATGGGCCCGATCTTCTTTTAATTACAAATTAAAGGTCACTCCGATGAATGGAATGCAAAATGCAGTCATTCATTCATTCATTTCGCGAATGGGTGTTGTCCTTTTGCAGAAAGTTACGGGCGCGCTTATTAATTTTAGAAAGCGGCTGATCTCATCAGTATTCGTTGTTTTTTGTTTTTTGCAACAGGACTGCGTGTAATGAAATCAAACTTGTGATAACTTCTTGTTAATGATATTAACAATTCACATTCGGTACTATTTTGGACGTGCGTTACATGCGCATTGATTTTTAATGAATCGCACCCACTTTGGCGTGGGTTCCTTCTTAATTTTTGTTTTTGGACTCACAGACAAGAAGAGAATTTAATTTTATTGTTCTTAAGGAAAAGTATGGTGTCGGCTTTCAGAAAGGCCGGACGGACTGATTGATGATTGATGTCATTGTGTGCACGCGCATGAATTTGGGACAATATGGCTGATTTGCAATCTGACGGTTGATTGCTACAAACGATAAAGGAATCTAAATTCACATACGTGTCGTAGAAAAGCAATTATAGACTTTTTTTTCAAATGTTATTCGTGGAAAGAAGTGTTTTGTTTTTTTTTCGACTATTTTAATGAGGGGTATCAATTTATTGAGCTAGCTAAGTAGGCATAAAGAATTGTAATTTTTTTTCAGCACGGCCCAGTTCTGACGAAGACGGAAATGAGTGCCAATGGAAGCCTACAAAAATAATCAAAAATACTGACGAGAAGATGTTTTCCGTGGTCGCTTACAGAGAGCATTTGCGGTCTCATACAAATGGCATTCAATTGAATCAATTTTTGGATCCCAGTTGACGAATCTGGTTCATTCACCTTAACGCCACTTCAACTAGAATGGCCGCTGGTTGTGTCATCAAAATTAATCGTTTACTGTGAAGGAGTACATCTGATAGCAGGATGATGAAAAAATCTTCCAAAACACAAAATCTACGCATTCACGTATAATAACGAATGAGGAATAAAAAACTGCGAACTAAGTGAATGCAAATAAGTCAATAATTCGGAAATCACTAACGAAGCATTCGAATGCAAAATTCATCTTCACACAATCTTTCAATTCTTTCCTACTGCTCGCTCTGTTCTTAATGCATTATAAGAGTAGTCGGAAACCCTTGAGGGGCAGCAAATAAAAAAAAATTCTATGGAAAGGACCAATCTTTTTGGAGCATAAGCAGCGTTCAATAGGGTGAGCGTGTTGCTCGTCACTTTATCCTCCGATTGGGCCCGTTATATTCGCAGAACGCAGTGGCAGTGTAAGTCTTCCACTTCCACCTCACAATTGGCGCACGGTTATGGCTTCTGTTAAACCGAGTCTGAATTACTGGGAAAAATTGACAACACGTTCAACGTTTGAATAAACGTTGCTCAGCTCAGAGCTCGTGTCGCTACATTGCTTCTCGGTTAATAGATCTTGCAATTGAATATGTTGTTAGTTGCACAATCGCAAATAGGTCTTTAAATGGTTTTCAGGGTGACTCCTGAACCGTTTGTGTAAAAAAAAATTCCGACAGGGTTTCTTATCGGGCTGCAATGCATCCAAGATTCATGGTTTGAAAAATTGTTTTAAAGTAATAAAACTAGCTTGCATAGTCATATTTGGCATGGGACCGAACGTCTGACAACAGTCCGAATCAAGTTAGAAATAAGGGCCTCATCTTGCCGATGATACTTAAACTTTCGCAGCGATTTTAACACGAACTGTGGCAACATATCATAATTGAATATATTTTCCACTATTAGTTTGCTTTCAATTGCAGCACCAGACTGTCAATGTTTTTATAAAAAAGTATATAATTATAGATGCTAAACTCAACTTATGTATCTTTTTTTGATACGATCCCTTAAAATAAGTCCATTGAAAGATGTAAGGCTGTCTCACCTATTCAGCATAATTTGCGACCCATAAACTTTAAGGTGACCCCTTGTGGAATAAACCAATGTCTTATTTTGTCGAGTGAGAAAATATCATCATCAAAGACAGCTGCTTCACAAAGAATCAGATGAGAAAAATCCGAATTCAAAATATCATACACTAGACGTCTTCTGCGACTTCGTGCGCATGGGTTTCGTGAACGTAGAAAAGTTGTAGGACTCAAAAAGGTAAACTCACCGCCCTCTGACACCAAAACGAACTGATTGTTCAAAAAAGTTACAAAATTTCCTGAATATTTATAATAAGGTACTCAAACTCAAACTCGCGAACTTTTTTATAGAGGCTTTTCAGTTCATAAACTTTTCTTTGGCAAGCAAGTAAATATCTCTTACCGTAACGACAGCGTTCGCCAAAAAAAAAAAAATAAACGCTTTTTCAACAATTTTCCTAAAATAATTGGTCGCCAAGAAAAATTTTAATAAGATAATTTATATATGGCCGGAGTATACCCCAGACTCTGCTTAATACAAGTACAGATGCAAAAGTTGAGAGGAAAGGACATTTTTAAGCGTGTATCTGTTGAGGTGGAAATTAAAAATGTCCTGTAGGACAGTCGATGATACCGGTTAAGAGTTGGCGAATGGAAAGAATATCTGCGATGTTACGGTGATGCACAAGGGACTGTAGATTGATAAATTGAAAGCGGTGGGTATATGGTGGAAGATTAAGGCTGTCTGCCCAATGGAGACCACGCAGTACGAAACGGAGAAACTGGCTTGGAACAGCTTCAATTTGCCGGATATGGGTTTCATAATAAGGGAACCTTAACTTAGCTAAGGGCGGAGTTGGCACGGCTAATGATGGAATCCATGTGCGTTCGAATATTGAGTTCCCTATCATAGATAATACCCAAATCCGGGAGAGAAGAGACTAATGGAACGGGTTGATTGAAGATGAATGGGGGGCTGTGGTAAACGCTTACGAGTGGAATTTACTTTGGCGCCAAATTGAAAACCTAGTCAGATCATATTGCTGCGGGAGGTGATATAGACATATATATTTTTATGTCGTCGGCATAAATTGAGGTATACAATTTGTGGATCATGAGGTCGACATCATTAATAGTTAGAATGAAGATCATTGGACCAACGTGGCTTCCTTGAGCAACTCCTTTAGTGGCCATAAATTATTAGATTATTATTATTAGTATCTGATATAACAACGTAATAACGGTCTCATAGGTAGAACTATTTCCAATTGAAAAAGGCCGGCGGCGAAACCAAGAGCTTTCAGCTTGGGAATGATGATTTTGGGCGATATTTTATCCTTGGCCTTGCTGAAGTCAGTGGCTACAACATCGACTTCCTTACCTTCCTTCAAGGCACATGAAGTTTGAAAGATGAATTCTATTAAGTTACTGGTTGTTGAATAGCTGATAGTTTAGCAATTGGTTTACAGGTTACAACACATTTTTTTGGGCCTTTCTTATGAATTGAAATTATTTATGAGTTTGTCCAGATTTGGGAAAAACGACTTGGTAGATGGAGTTGAGGGGGTGAAGAACGATATTGGTACATTTTTAAGGCACTATTGCGGGCAAACCGTCTAGGTCAGAAAAAATTGCAGAAGAAATTTGCAATTTTAGTAGAGTCTGCTGAAGAATAGTCGAGATATTTTAGGGAAGAGGGATAGCTATCAGATTTTTAATGTAAATGAATTCGTAGAAGCACTTGTGCTCTAATAACAAGCTCGATTGAATTCGCTGCACGTAGTCCGAATATAGGGAGTTGCAGAGGTCGGAGAATTGGGTATATGCGGTTTGGTAGAGCGAGTAGGCGAGTAAGCGGATCGAAATTTAAGGTTTTAGGTTTAATTTAAGTTTGTTTCGAACAGAAACTGACGTTTTTGAGGAGGCTGTATAGTTTCTCGAAATTTGCCTTCTCGTAGACTCTGAAATTGCACATTTGTAGGAATGGGAGGAGACGATAAAGTCGAGATGTCTGTTTAGCTTATTACCACTACCACTGAGTTGGAAAAGACCGGCGTTCGAGAGAGAATCGGCAAAGAGGATCTCCTTCTTTGATGTTGCATTAGTCGGCATTGATTGGAATCTCACCTAACTTTAAATTCATCGCAGGGATCCATAATTTCGAAAAGAGAGCCAATTGCATTTAAAACGAGTTGGTATCTCTGGATTGGTTGAGAAGGGCGGACATAGCAGCAAAGAACGTAGATATTTATTTAAAGCCTCTGTTCATTTTGAGGGCTCGTGGTAAGTATTGAAGGAAGAATTTTAAGAATCGGTTTGGTAGTTAAGAAGATTAACTCATACATACAGACTTGCAAACATTACCTCTTTATAAAATTAATAAAGACAAAAATTGAATGAAAAATTCAAATTACCCCCCAAAAATATAAATACGTCTTAAATGGAAAACAAAAAAAAATGTTGGCACATGGTAAAATTTTGCCCCAACCGTCTTTGAGACCATTCTAATGAGTCCGAACATGCTATATCTGCTGTGAGATGCTGAGGGGTTGAAAATCCTGCAAATTACTTGATGCTGCAGCATTTGCTCAAAATAACACTTACTTGGAAATTCCCTTGAAGACCTGTGAAAGTTTGTAAAACCTTTTTAAAAAAAAGCTGATGATCTTCAAACGCCTGCACAGATTTTCATAACTAAGCTAGAATCACCTCGGTCACCGCGGCTTTCAAACAGAAAAAAAAAGTATCGTTCTTTGTGTTTGAGAGCTACGATGCCCCACAGAAATACAGCGTGGCGTATTTGAAACGTTATACTTTATTTGATGAATAACATTTTTCATTCTGACTTTATGAAACCTAGCCATTTGTTAGAATTTAGGTTATGGTTTGGAAATATGTTCACATTTTGTTTTAAGATAATCTTTCTCAAATGGTGCTTCAACCTGACTTGCTCCATCCAGAGCATTTTCCACTACTTTTCTTAGAATTTTAGGTCCCAGTGCCTCCACTTCTTCTCGTATATTTGCCTAAAACTGTTTTATGGTTTTTGGCTTATTGGAATACTTTTAAGATAGGCCCGAAGAAAAAAATCTGGAGCCATTAAATCGGGCGAACGCGGGGGTCAGTTAAAATCAGAAAAACGCAATACTATCCGATCACCAAAAATGTGCCTCAGGAGAGCCACAGTTGGATGAGCTGCTGTGGCTCCATGAATTGTTCTCTACCATTGGCCCTGAAAAAAATTCAATCATTGCCTGGTTTTAAAAGCCATTCATATTAATCGCAACTTGTTTGTCGTTTTCGAAAAAATGTAGTCGAATGCTTCTTAATGTGCATCTAAGTAGGTTCATTTGATGTTCGATAATTATTGTTGGATTTTCGATGCCTCATATTCTGCAATTTTGAATCATTTATGAAAATAGATGTAACTGCCTTAAAAGTCTTTGCAAGGACCGCCAAGACCATCACCAACTGCTGAAAACGTCCCTGTATGCTGAAAACGCAGGACCAATCGGTCCGTTGTTCGAGCCCTGAGCATGAAAGAAATTTCGATATAATCTTTGTGTTTGAATAATTGAATGTCGTCTTTCAAAATATCTACAATTGAACCGCTTTAGTTCTCTGTTCTGTGCTGAATCATTCCATTTTGAATTTCCCAAGTTTTTCAAATTTAATTCTGAGAAAAAAAAGATATGTTAACAAAAAAAGTTTTCAATAATTAAATCTTAAAATAACACCTTTTTGTGTCGGGCTTTAAAAATTAGCAACCATTTTTGTAATAATTTTTTGTACCGACTTTTTCGTTCAGTTTACTCACATTACTTGGCAAAATTTTTTGATCTGTAATATTTTGGACTATCCGTGGTATAACCTTAGCAATTTTGTAAGTAATGATATATAACAAAAAAAACAGTTATTTCGCTTAGATAAGTGCTTGAGGTAATTTTTTTTATGCAATCGACGCATATATTCAGCTAAAGATAGTTGATAGTCTAAATATAAAGAAAAGCATTTCTTAAATAACAATTTACACAGCAACACTGACGACAGTATTTTTATTTAAAAGTATCAAAAATTAAGAGAACCAACCTCTCTTCGGGAAAAACTTCTCTTAAATAAATTTCCCCATTGACTTAAATTATCCCGTCACAACACCGTTTACAATAAAGCCAGTACATCAACCACATTACGCTGAGTCACCTTTGAAAAAATTTCCCCCTCTTAATCAAAAATTTTATTTGCATGCAGACAGTGTTTTGATGACAAAAAACAATTCTGATGATTCACCATTTGAGTCTTTAGAAAATCGCGTCAAACCGCATCGACAAAATTCAAAATTTCTAACGAATTCCTCAACGCAAAGGGGACTTCTTCTCTGATCCATCAGATGCTTCCACTTAAAGATTCATTTGTCACTCACTGGAAGAGCCATTTGCGCGCGTTCGTCCAGCACACCATTCCATTCACTCTCGTACACTCTCTGGTTCCCAAGAGTTGGTCGCGCTACCAAATTCATTCAAAAATATTCCCTTGCGGCGGTTGGTTACAACGATCTTGAACAGCGCATGAGTTTTAAAAAGATACCAAATTAAATATTATTTAATTTAAAAATCAAATCAATCGGTTTTCCAACGAGAAATAAAAAATCGCGGTCTTACGTCACGAATAACTGTTAAAAAAAAAAAATATTGCAATAATATTTATTTAAAAAAAAAAAAAGTTAAATAAATTAGTCTTGTGAACTGCGGATCAAGTCAATTGTTACCCGAACAGCGTTGAGCTAAGGAAGTGTCCAGTGTAAAGTGTCTTGTGCAGAAAAAAAAAGTTAATTAAAGTGAATTAATTTTATAACGAATTCGGCAGTTAACATTGAAATTATTTCAACTAATAATCTAATATTTTTTTTTTGTTTTGAAATTAAAACGAAAATCTTTTGTAAAATGGAGCTGCAAATATTTTATCACTTCTTAGCCGGATTAATATTTTTTGGTGCATTCAGTTTAGGTAAATTATTTTTTAATATTTGTTAATCATATATATTTTTGTGAGTTCAAAAAAATATATCGTTGTGAAAATTGTGACATTGTGATTGTTTGAAAATTGTCAGGAGGGTTGGCATTTCAAAAAAAGAAAAACTTACAATTTATTTATAATTTTTTTAATGGTGCGAAAAATATGTTTCTTATTAATAAAAATGTGTTCCCTAAAATATATTTAAATCTGTGGCTTAAGTTGGCTAGGGTCTGCAGAAACAATACGGACTTAAAGGCATTCAACTGTGAAAATTTAACCCGAAAGTATCTATATCGTTTCTTCAGAAGAATACGAATACGTACATCGGCTTTTTTTTTTAATTGAAGAACATGTGACTCCCAATACAATTTTAAATTGCTTTAAATTAGCTTCGTTTTTAAAGCTGCACTTGTCTCTTTTGAAGAATACGTGAACCGCGCTTCTTTTCATTTTGGAAACAATTTCGCAAGATAATCTTTGAGGATGATTACTATTTTATTCTTTACAGAACAATTTTTCCATCTTAATCGATTACAAGAGGCAGAATTCGGCATTTTTCAAATTTCAAAATAGACGGTTATGTTGAAAGTGAAATTGTTATTTTAAACGTTTCAGTATCCTTAAAATAAATAATTATTTTTGTAAAGTATCACGTTCAATTCTGACTTCAAAACTGAGAAGTTCACTTGGAAGATCAATTTAACTTCAAAAACCAAAAAATATTATGGCATACTTAAGCCAAAAATTGCTCACTAAACTTTGATTTGAAATTTTAAAAAACAGTGCCCAGTAAATTGATTTTTTATTCAAATATAATTGAAAATCGAGAAAGGGACCCAAAAAATTTTCAAAACCATCTTTTTGAAAAGAAAAAGAATGGTAAGCGAAAATCTATCAAATGCCCTTGGAATACCAACGATCTTGTTACATTTTTCGGTGAGGACACCAACGAACCTTTTGACACAAAGTTCCTACTTTACAAATATTCAAAGGATGACTTGAATGAATTATCAACGTTCCCATAACCTTCGAAAAAGGATCATTCGAAAGTGCAATGAATAGTGTATTTGTACAAATCAATCAACGATCAGCGTTATGATCATATCTTTCATTGTCGATGATTTGGTGGTCTTCTTTTAAGGAGTGTTAAAAAAATGTAGGGCCTAGCTTGTCAAAGTTTTTGTTATATGTGATATTCAAATAGACAAACAGTCTTTTTCTGCATCTTGCATATTTATAAAGTTTTCAAGGGTAGTCCCTCGAAGGACTCTCTGATTTTTTTTTTTTTTTTTTCTGATTTGGATTCCAACGTTCAACAATCTAAAGCACTAACAACTTTCTCTTAAGAACTCCATTTAAATGATCGGTGATCTTAAAAATAAACCAACCCTTTAATGTGCTTAAATGATTTTGCTGCTATGAACCAAGAAAATGAAAACTAGAAAATTTTGCAGAGCTCACTAGCCTGATATCAGCAGGAAGCAACTGTGGCTCTCAGCTTCGACTGTTGTTTTTCTTCTTTGAACCATTCTAGGCTGTGTTTATTGTTAGACATGGCATCTTTAATATAAGGAAGTCGAAGTCACTGTGCTTTGGATGTTCTTTATCTTGAATGCAGTTTAAATGAAAGCAAAAAAAAAAACCGCCTGCCTTAATACAGCAGCCAAATTAAGGCAAAAGGTTTGTTTTTAACTTGTATCGTTTATTTTGTCAAAAAAAATGTATACTTTCTTAAGTTCAGGTTCTTGCTTCCTACGCATCAGCCAATGAGTCTTACCAGCCAGCTCAATTCATGGTTGAGGTCCCGTACCATTCTTCGTTCAACCTTGTTATCCAAATTCATTTATGCAAATTAGACCAAGCACATCCACGACGCGATGAGGGTCTTGTCTATTCCCGGACTTAGGTCGCAGGCCCGAATCTAAGACAAAGATTGTAACTTTTATCTGGGCTTTGAATCTGATCCAGTTACCAATTAACCGCGCTACCGCTAGAGTACATATCTGACTGAAGTAGCTGACCGTTCTGAAGTGATAACTCAACTCCATTAGCCATGATAAAGCTCCAACTTCGTGTCATGTAAATAATGCTTTGTGAAGATGATGTCATTGGCTCTGCTGTGTAGGATAACACTGACAGCAGAGCTATGAATTGAGGGGCGAATAAAATACTACGAATTAAGCGATTGCAAAACAAAAAAAAATAATTCATGGTCTGAATCTTTCTGCTATTTCTATGCAAATAGATTATAAGGATTGCCATAAGGGAATCGAGTTTTGAAAATTTTTTTGTAGCGTCTGTAGGTTTTAATTCACTAGCGAGTATCAAAATATGCAGTATACACAGCCGTATCTTTTGACCGCGTCAATCTTGTTCACCACTGTCGTAACGTATCCTGTCTAACCATTTTTTATGGCTTATATAAGAAGCAGTTCTCTAGCGGATAAGACGGTGGAATTCTTCCTCCTCATCACTTATTCCGTAACACCCGCCTCGTTACCGTCAACCCCAACTTCGGTTGTACAGTGAAGTATAGAGATTAATTTTTTATAATTTTTTAGCCGCACAAAACGAATGTTGAACGCTCTCCAACGATCGGTATATCTTTCTCATTCACGAAGTGCATCAGTACTTTTCTTTGATTCCTCCCTGATTTCTTTCGTCCGCGTTGTGCGTAAGAGTATTCAGAACCCCTTGAAAATAAATATTTAGAAGCTAAATTTACGGATCTAAGAGACCGCAGTCATTAATATTTGGTATTAATTTTATCTTGATACTTAAATGCGTTTCTGAAGAAGTCCTATAATGGTTTCGTTTTTTCATTTAAGATACGGTACCCTTAAAATAAAAAAAAATCAGTTCGGTCTTTCGGGTGTGTACTTCTTCAGTTGACAGAGCATCGTTTACTGTGGATACTATATATTCAAAATTTCTTTGATATTTTATCTGCTTTATTCTTTCTACGCCAGGAGCAGTGGAGGAGTGGAAGAAAGCGATATTTGCACAAAATTTACCTTTATTCAAAAAACACGTCTAAATATTTATACCAATTCGGTGTCTGAAAATTATCTTGGAAATCACATTTTAAAATTTGTTGATTTTCCACTCACCACATCTTCGTTCGAAGATTAGCAAGGCCAGGTAAAAGTATTTTTATTGGATTCCTGGCAATACTCCAAATGACCAAACCCATAAACCATACTTAAGGAATTCGATTTGACACATTTCTTTTTCCTCGGAACCTACATCAACCCCTTTTGAGGTGATCAACTCTTATGTATCTCCATCCAAACAAAGCAACTGATCTTGTATTTGAAAGATGAACCCCTTCCTTCATTGCATATGCCCCCCTCAGGCACTTAACCATCACCTATTTAAAAAAAAAAAAACCATCCATTGTTCTCACCTCTGTGTAATTGCATTTGCTCTTTTCTCTGATTATGCGTGTCCTCATTCTGAGTCTCCTGATTTCAATCGCAGATTCCCATAACAAAAGGAAGACTACTCGTTTTTGAAAAAACACAACAAAAAAAAATGTAAATGGATTCCGAATTGGTTTCGGTTTTTTTTTCCTTGTCGAGGAAAACAAAAGGTGTTTGCTCTGGAATAGTAGACAGACACCAAGTTCAAGGTTATGGGTTGGGTATGGTATGAGCATCTGTGTTAAAAGCAGCCTATATCATCTTTTGAGGTGAATACTGATGGTACCATGAAGTGAATTCAAAATTGAGGTGTTTAGAAGAAGAGGGGATAAGAAGACAAAAACAGAAAAAAAAATGTGAAAAGTGAACCATGAGAACGATATTAGATTTCAGTACGTGGAATCCGCAGTTGTCGTCGCCTCTGTCAGCGTGGGGCTGATGAGGGTTCACTTTAAATCGATATGCGCGGCATATCCTATTCAAATCACATTCCTAGGCTTCAAAAAAAATAAAAATCTAAGCGCGCAAAATGTTTACTGAAACCATTTCTCTGCAGCGAAAGGTTTTCTAAGTTGAAATATTTACATTGACGTTTGACACTTCATAAAAAAAAATCAAAACTTTGACAGAAAATGACATAATCAAGTCGTTTGTAGGACAAAGGTGAAATTGCTTGACTGGATTATAACCAACTCTGCGGATCGAATATTCTTAAAAGGAAACTTTCATTTGCAAATATTTAAGTTGAATACACCGACTCCAATTGAGTATTAAGTGATCTCACTACTGACTTCAAGGAAGAATGGGAATTCACTGCTGACTTCAAATAAGCTTACGTGAATTCAATTGCTTTGCGAAAATGATTTCAATTTGATGGATGATTGCTAAAAATAGAATGCACCAGTTATGGTTGCATCAATCAAGAGTTTGAATTCTTTTACTTAAGCTCCCGTTGGACTCTTTCGGTCTTGTTTTAAGACTTTGATGTCCTTCGGATGTTTGATTCGGATATGGTGATGATCAATTCTTAGAATGCTGTATTGAAGAGCGCGTATGGTGTGTTGTTAATCTTCTGGCATAATTTAAAGTGGTCTATCGTAAGAAGATCTGAATTATGACAAGGTGGCAAGTTGTTTGTCCCATGGTAGAAAGAAGATGGTCATGAGAGAGGTTTGTGTGTCCCAAGCATATGCGTAGGAAACATTCTAGCATCTTTTTAGGAAAATTAAGCGGGAAAGTTCTTTCTCCAAGTATCGATTCTACTGGATAGGGATATTCCTTTCGGTTGATAACATACAAGGACGTAAGAGGTTAAAATGCTGAAAATTAAGCAGCTTTGTCCGCTTCTTTATACCCGATGATACCAATTTGACTAGGCATCCACATGATCTTAAATTTGTTCTTATTTTCAAACAAACAATCTCTCAATGTCCGGACGAGGGTCATAGATTATTTTCTTGAACTTGGATTCATTACAGAATGTTGATGCTTCATGTTTAGCGTGAGCTTCAGTACTGAAGACAGGTGATGCATCGGGGATGAGTCTTGTCTTAATAATTTTAAAGTTATCGTCAATGAAGGCAAATGTGGTGGAAGTGTCAGTTTTGGATCCGTCAGTGAAGATGAGTTCCCAGTTTGATTCTTTATAATATTGGGTGAACATTGATTTATAGATTTCGTTTCTTATAGAGGCTTTGGGAAGAATGCTGAGATTGGTTATAAAAGAGGATAAACATTGTTGGTTTTAAGGTTCTGGCAGTCCGTACTGATATCCATGGTTCTGACGAAGCTTAGGGCGTTGAAAATTGTGGATGGCACTTTTTTCCGTGACAATGTTCTTTTGGCGTCTTTAAAAATCAGAGACTTCGGGGATGATAGTATTTTTGGTATGAGAAGCTATGTCAGGTTTTGAATCTATCTTTAATCAATGGTAGACCCGCTCCTCTGAGTATGTGTTTTTTATTGGGGTTGTCTTAAATGCTTTTAAATGGAGCGAGCTTTTTGCCCATTGCCCTTAGATTACCAAACCATAATCGATCTTCAACAAGATGGTGGATTTGATCAACCTGATGACTGCATTTATATGAGAGTTGCTTTTGTTTGAATATAGATACTTAATTATATTTAACCTCGAAGCTTGGCTTTTTTAGGGCCGAACAATGTTTCGTAAAATTAAATTTACAGTCAAATATAACTCCAAGGATATTGAAATAATTAACATTATTTAAACTTATGTTATTGCAAGAAATTGGAATGGGTTTAGAGCAGTTTATTGTCCTGCACATGTGAATCTTTTGGGATTTAATAAAACAAAAACCAAGCTCCAGAAAATCTAGAACCATTCGTCAATATCTATGAGGAATTTCAAAAAGCTGACAATGACAGATTTTTTATTTTAAACACAGAAACTTCTAGTAACTTTATTTAATTTCTGGTTTTCTTCAGGTCTTTTTCTTCAAAATTTTAAAAAGGGATAAACACTGCTAAGAGATTCTTTGCAGTATTTGGTATGACCATCTTTAGCATCAAAGATCCAATGAGTTTTAACTACTTATAGTTATTACGAAAATCGGTCCATCAGACAAAATCTCCATCGCCCAATTGGAGTGATATTCCGATTGAACAACCTCTTTAGGGTTCCATACCCAAAGGGTGGCAACAGAAACCTATTTCTATTGCTCTGCTGTCTGTCCGTCCATCTATCACATAGCTGTAGCTTCTGAACCGTAATAGGTAAACATTTGCAATTTTCACAGAATATGTACCGCTGTAACAACAGATAAATGAAAAGAGGGCCCCATATTTAAAAAAGAACGTTTTCTAAAATCGCAGATCTTAATACAACGCCAAGAAATAGGATAAGAGAAATGTTATTATTAATTTAAAAATTTGCAACACAAAAATACTTAGTATGCTGTACGGTTGTAAGGAACCCTTTGTGAACGTGTCCCATTGTTACCAGCCGCTTTTTCGTTTCGTCGTCTATAAATGATAAATTATACTTTGAAGCGAACGATAAGCGCCTTTGTAGATTATGAATTGAAAACATTGGTTTTTATGCTTGGACAGGACTTGCCTTAAAGTTTCTTGCCCAATCTTTCTTGATATAGCTCTAGTTTTCGTACACTTTTGCGCCTCCACATACAAATAATGTAGAAGTTAGATGTTTTTACTATTTGTAAAAACTTTCTCGAATGACCATATTAGACGAAAATAAGCTCTTCCTTAAGATCCATTGTATTTCAGAACAAGCTTGTTCCTTCTGTACATTCCATTATGCTATAGTATTTGAATTCCTATATCTAAGTGGTATGATCTACATTATGGCTGCCCTTAAAATGTATGTCGCTTAGAGAAAGAAAAGGGATGTTGATTAAAAGATCCGAAACTCAGAATTATTTTTTTGGTGGCGTTAACTGCAAAAAATATTATATTAACTTATTTGCATTCGTTCAGTTCGCAGTATTTTATTCGTAATTTGATGAAGTTTGGCTCATTACTCTGCTGGCATTTTTATGTCTTATCAAGAGAGCCAATGACATAATCTTCATAAACCATTGTCAACAAGTGTCAAAATTCAATGACAATCCGATCATTAGCTCGATGCTTTAGCTTTTGTTGTTTTAAAAAAAAATGGACTTTTTTTATGGGAAAAACTATTTTAAAAGTCAAACAGTTGTTTGGCAAGCGTTATAAAGGCCCTGCATAAAGTCAGTCGATTAGTCTTTCAACCAATGATGCTGTACGTCGTCCACGAACGTCACTTGTTTCGAAAAAAAAAACAGTCTTCAAAATAGTTTTGACCGATCGTGAAATAGTTGACAGTTTAAAGATATAAAAAGGAAGTGTGCATACGACATTAAACGAAAGTTTCCTCGAACAGGACGCTTCAAACTGCTTCACCAGCAAAGACAAATTGTTCCGTAAAAATGACGTCGAAAAGCGAGAAAAGAAATGTGTCTGGATATAGAGCAACAAGGGCCTTGCCGTCCTCTCAAAGCAAATCTCAAAAATCTGATCGGAAATTGTTCAAAACGTTCCAAATGTATAACGTTTTTGAAGATCAAAGTCTTCATCAACTTCCCATCGCTGTTTCGCTCAAAAGTCACACTTTCAACACATTTTATTTAGTTTCTCATACCTCTGCTTTTCATAGAAATCTTACTAGCCTAAGCTGTTACTTCCTCTTTAATCAAAACTCTTACTTGGCCTTCGTTCCTTTCACATATTGCATTGTCATAAAACATACTTGTAAATTCATTCTTATGGAATGCCGGCCTCATAAAAAGAATTTTTTCTTACATCATCAGTCATCATAAAAAGAAGTTATTTTTTTGTTTTTTTTTAAAAAAAAAGGTCAGTGAGCATCGTTGTCATTAAAAAATAAATCATTTTATTGAACAGATAAACGTTTACTGCCGGCCTTATGCAATAGCCTATTTAGTGGACTTTAATGTGACGTGACTCAGAAAAATCCGAGGCGAATTTTATACCATAATTTCGTCTTAAAAATATAAATAAATTTCCTGGAAATAATGATTCATTCAAACCAAATTATTTCCAAGAAGACTGGTTTTAAAAAAAGGTATTCTGCTTAAAGCACTAACGTTGATGTTGAGGGTCGCAAATTAAATTACTGCTTAAAGTTTCCTTGAGACATAAAGACGCTGAAGACTTTAATCGCAGAGGGGTACAATATTTAGCAACATTTAAACATACCTTAGACCTTGTAAAGTCATACATCATTTTGGGATTGCATTTAAGATAATTCGTGCGAATGAAGTTCATACAAATAACTTAAGTTGTCATAATCAAACACACATACAAATTTTTTTAGCTTCAACTATGGTATTCCACAAGAATCAATATTTGAACTCGTACTATTTTTATTTGAGCATAAGAATGAATTGACCACATACATATTCACTAGCAGCCTTCTAAGTCTACAAAAAATATCTTTCGTACCTGAAGAATCTTAGGCCTGTTCTGTAACGTCTCTTTATGAAGTCGTTGGAAAAAATGCAAAAGGCCTTTACTACAAAGAACCACTTGCTTTTAGAGAAGCTTTGCAGGAACTGTGGGCCGAGCAAGTATATCGTACGTGCTGCGCGAAATGTTCGAATGTAATGTACGGATATGTTTCATTAAGATGGCGGGTACCCTTGAGCTCCCAAAGGAGATATAATTTCATCCTGATCTCAATAAAGATCTTAGTCATCGCATTCGCGGATGATGTCTTATAAATAATTCAAGACAAATAAAAGAATCTTCTTAGCGAAAGAATGGAAAGGACTTTGAGTATAGAGCTAAAGTAAACCTAGTGAAAGCTGAAGCCGTTTTTTTCACCTGACAAAATAAATTGCCATCTTTCAACAAAACTAAATGGGGCCAATCTGATCCAAGAAAGGAGGAGTATTGCCATATCCAGGTTACAAAACCTTTTGGCCTGTTCTTAATATAAAAATTACGAGGCTTTTTAGAAACTTGAGAAGGAAGAAACTTAAATTACCTATTCGTGTCCTGTCCGTGCTCTGCTTTGTGGGAAGTCATCCAAAAAAGCTAACACTGACGGCACATACTTTTTAAAAGATATTCGAAAGGTAGACAAGCCGTTCAAAGACGTTTTCCATCCTCTATTTGATGAGTTCTTGTCTCCTTTTCTTCATTACTTCATGCTTTAAGAAAGCATAAAACAAGGATAGAAGTGGGGACGAGATAATTTCACCTTTTTACGCTTTAAAACCAATGATGCACTGATCGAAGCTCAATAAACAAAACCCGAAGTGCAAATAGATAGCAGTCGAACTCTTTCTGAACAGACTGGTTGCTCTGGCCTTGGTTGTTATGCCAAGATTCCTAATACAATGATTTCTTTCCAGTTTCATTTCAGATATGAAATTATCCTTTGTGTGGAATCTTTTTATTATAATCTAATATCACAGAAATAAAAAAACATTTGGTGGCTCATAATCTGAATATTAATGGAAAAGCAAAGGCCCCAAATGACTTTCTTGTGGTATTCCTGACGTGTCAATCGAAATTTGGTTGGTTGAAACGATCGAAAAAATTGTATTATTGATACCTACAGCTCTGTTACTAAAGATTTATTTTCTGTCTATGTTGAGAGTTGGAAAGTTCAGACTGCTATAAATCCTCAGCTAAAATAGCTTCAAACGTTAAGCACAACATTGCATTTTTCACGCACTCGTCTATTTTCGAATTAATACTAATTTTGTTGTTCGTTGATACCACTGCATTTAATCTGGCAATTCATATCTTCAAAGCCAAAAGCCCACAGCTCAAAGCATCTACAGTAAATCACCCGCACTCACAAGCCAAAGATCTTCTCATAAATTTCTCCGAAATACACCTCGTTCGGCGTTGTCACCCTTCCAAATGGTTGGTTTGATGTCTGTCCCCTTTTTTTTTTGTGTGTGTTGGAAAATAAACATAATTCGACACTGATATGGTAAAGTGGCCTTAATTATCAACAGCGGAATAATATGTGATACTCCTCCAAATAAATAATGTCATTCATTTATAACCCCATAAGACGCCCGCACCGTTTTGTCATTAATTCCCAAAAATAGCCTCTCTCTCGAACGACGTATGAGTCATCGAGCCGCGTGGTAGTTTCTTTTTTAATTGGACCGATGAGTTTGCAAAGTCCCAGCTAATCCCCAAAGGTATACAAGAATATTCTGGAATTCGACAACCCTCTTGGCTAACATTTAATTTGCATAAAGATCACATAATTTGTTTCGTGTTAAAAAATTACATTTTGCAAATGTCAATGCGAATTAGTCACCCAGTAGGGTTGAGTCCCCTCAGCCCACTTTGATTCCTTTAAAAGATTCCTCGTAACTCCTAAGCTCGATTCGACTCTACTCGTACTCGTCCCTGTGCCTAGTTTTCGTTCATTTATTTTTTAAAAAAAGGAGTGCCCATTAATTGCATCATTAAATGATATACACTCATACAACTGCAGCAGCAGGAACGCTTTCAAGGAGCCATACTATCCGCAGTTGGTCCGTGTTAGACTGAAATTGGTTGTGCACAATATTTCAATTGTATCTCAAACTTTTTCAAGTGTTCGGACTGTTCTACGAGTCTGCGGTCGGTCGTCCCCCTTAAAAGGAATCTGTTTTTTCATCATGGCCATATATCAATCCGCGAGAGATGGTTTCAATATTAATTTATCATTTTCCTTAACAAACACAAGCCGGGTGCCGCGTAAAAGGGGATATCGTGTATGTGCCGAACCACTGGGGGAAACGACTCGGCGGCCGCAATGCATTCAATTTGATTAAAGATGCAAAGATAGATCGAATAAACAAGCCGATGCGATGAGGAGAAAATATCTATCGATGGGCAGGAGTTCAATGTCAAGGAAGACGTACATATAAGAAAACCACAAACACAAGAGTGAGGGGACGTGTATCTATCACTCGAAGAATTCCAAGCCTCAACGGCGAACAACACCACATGTAGTCATATTTTTGAAGAAAATGATTTTTTTTCATAATCCATATCCTGAAACACAAAACATTCTCTAGTCAAACTTTAATGCAGTTCTCGTATCCATAAGCATGAAGGGAATGGATATAAATATTTCTGATATGATGGACCGACACAGCAGGGCAAGAAAGATGCAGATACATTTTGAAAAAAATTTTCTCCTTTTGAATGTTTTTGACTTTCTCTGCTTATGATGGAAGCAATTATGATGATCGGTCCAGAGAAAAAAAATCAAAACAATTTAATTAGTAAAACGCGCGGGAAGGTTAATGATTTTTTTTTTTGTATTAAAAGGAAAACAATTTCGAGATAGCTTTATCGAGACTTTGAAGTGTTTTTCAGTTCCGATATAGTTTTCACCGAAGGCAGTTCATTTTATAGCTTTGCAAGTTTCAACACTTGCCACACATAAATTTTTAAACTCAAAAAGATTTTATTGTTCACTTAAAATTCTGAAAATCATTGTCATTGGAAATATAGTTTATATGTTTTTTTTTTATTGAAGAAACTTCCGGTGAATTGGTGGTATTTTTAAAATAACCCTTCTTCAAAAATTTATCTCTTAATCTAAAACGAAAAAAGATGAAAGAAAGAGGTAGAAATTGAGAGGAAGTCTGAAATGTACGTACGGAAGGGGGCCGTAGAATGCTTTATACGATAAAGTCTGCTCAAATGAACTTGGATAAAAATGCAACTATTTCGATTTCGTACTCGAATGTTGCTAGTACAATTACAATTTCTTTGGGTAAAAAAAATTCATTACCAGTACCAGTTCAAGTCCCGGAATTGTAATTGTACTATTTACAATTTCTTAAAATGTTAGGGTTCAAAAAGACGTCCAACGTTCTTGTGTAGATTAAGCTGTTTTAAAGTCTTAATTCACGTAACTTGCTTCAAACCTACAAGACTATTGATTTCGAGATATATAAAGTAGTGGATCAATGAACAAACTTTTGTTTCACTGACATGCATACTTTTATGAGTGGAATCAACTTTATTCGATCCTGCTGATCAGTAGTTTATAATTGGAAAAAACGGAATGAACGTTGAAAACTGCTTCATTTGAAATTAAATCACAACATTTTGAATACATTTTAAGATGTGGTCAAGCATAAAATAAAGATTCGACTCTTTTTAAACGAAAGTTCTCGAAATCTCTTTTCCTCTTCGGATCCACTCATGGAGAAATCGGAACTCTTATAAATAAACGTTTTCAAACCACTTTCGAATCTTTCAAGTTTTCTAATTCTCTACCCAGTCTATCCTCAATGTCGAATATTTCGCATTTGTCCAAGTGGTATTTTCAAACCTCGGATAGCCATTTCAATCTCAATCAACGTTTCACCACATTAATTTTTGAATTTTTTAAATTCTCTCTCCGCTTCTTAGTTTCAAGTAAGATCAGCTTCCTGTTGTAAAATAATTTGATCGATAAAATGAAATCTTAACAAACATTTCGTCCCATTTACAAGAAAGGCTTATCGTCGCTAGCAAGATTCGATGCATCGTATTGTGTGAAGGTCTAAACCCTTTTTGCAACATACAAATCGGCCGATACCAGGAATGCAAATTCGCAAACTCAACGAGCTTTTCAATGATCTGAATCTATTTTTGAGGGCAAAAATCCGTCGACTATAGTGGATCTGCAACCTTGAGCGAATGGACACCAATGATCCACGGAAGAGTGTCTCTTAATCCCGGCCATAAGGTCAAAAAACCAAGCAATCCCGGATACCAGGTAGCTTGCTGGAGAATGTTCAACAGTTTAAGTTCAGTCTGTACGTAAGCATGGCCGCATCTTCGAACTTTGAACCAGTCAGGTTTTTGAGCACGTTTGTTAAGCTCTGCATCACAGAGAGCTCCTTGGATGATGTTCCTTCACAACACACATAAAAACTTTTTTATTTCAATAGCTAAAAAAAGTCTTAGTCTTAGTTACAGTCTTTGAAAAATCGTAAACGGAACACAAATACTTCTCACAAGTAAAGTTACAGTCTTTTTTCCGTCAAAATGCGAATTGTTTACTTTTTCATGAGAAGGGTATCGTTTTGGATAAGTTGGTCAATTAGACAAACTTTATTTAAATGCAGCCCTTTAATCACTTTTAAATGTGATGAAATGCAAAACAAAACTACACAAATTAGTAACCGCAAAGTGGGTTACGCCTGCTTAGGTATACATGAATATTTTAGTGCTTAAAAGCAACCACATGTTAAGTGGTTATGTCCGTACCATAAGCATAGGGTAAATGCGATGATTGCAACAACAGTTCTAAATATCTTCATCATATTTTGATGAAGAATCTAAATGAGTTTGGGTTTTTTGTTTCTAATATTGGAACAAGCAAGCTTCCTTATTTGAATCTACATTTAAAGATTTATGTCAGAAGAGAGGCCACAAGGCTGCAACTTATTCATTTGCATTTCAATTATTTTTGTCAAGTGTGAAGTAAAATTGGGTCCTTAATTAATGAAAATCTTAAAAAGTAGTCCTCACAAAAATTTAAAATTAATTTTACCTTCAACATTTACTTCTTTGCTAAGGACCTAAGTGTACTCGTATTGTGATCTCTAGTTATCGGTCACAATAGACTAAGATCCTTTTGTCCAGACATGTCCATATTTTTATCAATTTACTCGCTTTTAAGGGATTATGAAGCATAATGCACTTAGCATAAAGTCAGCAGAAGGATTAAGAGAAGAATAAAGAGTCCTTCAATCTCTATTATTTAAGTAGTGAGTTTTTGTTTGATTTCGGTTGCATTTGCGTGCAGTCCGAATAGGGACAGAGAATTTTATACCGAATTATTTGCATTCACTCAATTCACAGTAAGCACAATTTTCTGACTAGGGAAGATTTCGTTATCAAGCGAACTTTGAACTCTAGTATGACAAGCTGGCAAAGAAACCACTACCCACTTAGTAAGACACTATTGCTAGCAAACTGTGGAGCAGAGGTAAAAGCCGTTTCCTTTACAAAAAAGACCCTATTTAATATATTATGGTATCAGTATGGATCTACCTGGGCCTCTAATCCACCAGACATTTTTTAGTCGTCGAAAAGTCAACAACTATTTCAACGTTGCGGACGACTCGAAGTAAATCCGTCAAGGTTGTGGACGTTTCTTAAATCTTCTTACAAAAGCTTCGAAAAACGCAGACAATAAAACTTAGACTGTTGTTTAAGAGATTCGCAAATCAAAATCACTTGCTGAGCATTTTTGGGTCCTGCAAAGTACAACTTCAACAAAGAAGCAGCTACTGCACGAATATGCTTGGACTAAAAAAGTGGTATCCTAACCCGAATAAAACAAAACACATTTATCATCAAGCTTTAGGCAGACAAAATTTTGATTTATGTTTGCATGCCTTAGTTCGACGAATTCTGAATTCTTTTTTTTATCGTTGGTGAGTTTCGTTGAAAATGAAACTTGTTCAATTCCCTTCCGGCTCAAGTCCTATCGAGCCTTGTTCATTTAACCCAAAATAGGCTTAAAATTTAAAGCGAATTGGTAAAGTTAACTTTTGCTGCTGATGGTCATAATGCAAAATTTCCAAAGGGGTTCAATCTGTCACGAATTTCCCAACGAAACCCTGCACATGTTGATTGTTCCCTTCTTCAAAAAATACAACCACACTTCTGACCATAATTTAATGCAAAAATAAAAAAAAAACGATAACTTCCTGATGGAAAGTTAAAAACACTAAACAACGAACTAAAAATCGGAAGAAACACTTTTTACATTTCGCTAAATGCTCTTTAGGGTGCCGTACCCAAAGTGTGCCAACAGAATCATACTACTAAGCCTCTGCTGTCCGTGCGTTCGGACGTCTGTATGGATGTAAATCTTGTAATTTTCATAGAATTACTATAAGAACAAATATTATATATTATATTAAATTAAATATCATGGGGGTCCCCCCACGTGTTTTTAAAATCGCACCTATATTTAGGGCCAAAATGAATGCTTTGAAAATAAAATATTAGATTTAAAACACAACTCTATTTTATTGTAAGAATTAGGTAACGAAAATCTCAGAATTTGCTTAAAAAGGAACTCAATTCAACGTAAAAAAGCAGGCTATGTAAGAAAAGTGGTACGGAACCCTTCGTTTGCGTAAAAGTGCGCCGATTGAAATACGAAATAAAACGTGATTCAGTACAGAATTTTCGACCCAGTGACCCGATCTCAAGGTTTTAAGGATTTTCCTTCGCTTTTTAATGATATCCTACAGAAAATCAGAATGTATCGCTTATAAAAATTAGCTTGCCATGTTGTTTTTTCGTTAAAACGAAAAAAAACAAAACTAAGGTGCAAATGCATTTCATTATGGGCTTTCAAATGCTCCCGATTCGAGCACATACGAGTTATCTTACGCTTGGCTTAACCATGGTCAATGTCCGTATTACCGAATGAATAATTAAGCCAAAGCAACCGCGGTGGCGTGGTGGAGGATTTCCGGAGTCTCTTTTATCTTTCGCCACATTTGTGCTGCCGCCAACAATGTTTATTTGGATTCTACAACTCCCGGGCCGACTAGTGCGGTCCGGGTGCTTTATTTATATCTCTTGTTTGGATCAGTCCTTGTATATTGTTCCAACATAAATGTCGACATAGCATTTATTGTGCATCCACTGATGGAGGCGGCAGATGATAATCAAGATTTATTCAAAATTGTGCTCATAATGCATAGTGTACGAGTATGTGTATGGCATTGGCATACTATCGACATCCGCCTGCCGGCTGTCCGCGCAACAATTAGTCGATGTGACTTGTACGCTTAAACCATTTCTGACCAAGTTCGCATGGAGCACTCAAAAACCCTTAATGCTTAACGGTCGTTAAATCGCCCAACACTTCATCACAAGTATCGGCCAAAATAAACAAATAAGACGATCGAATTGAGAAAAAATCACGAACCATGCTTCGGTTCCTAGAATGGACGAGTCTGCGATCCGGTGTCGGTTGGTCCATTATGGGGGCTTGGAGCTTATGCTTCATCATTGTGGTTGTTTGTTAAACGATGCACTTTTTTCTGTGTTGTTTTCTTGGTTTCATTGTTGAGCAGTCGTCCGAGTCGTGGGCAATTTACAAATCAAAGTCATGCGTCTGATGGGACACGGATAAGTTCCCAAATAGATGCTTGTTGTTGTTGTGTCAGCGTTTTTCGGAAAATTATTCTTTCGTCTCCATTTATTGTTGGAGACGAAGCGGAAAACTTTATTGCTTGCTTTTCATCTTTAAATTAATTGGAAGCCTTTTCGTTTGAATTGATTTGTAAACAGAAAAATTTATGCGGGAAGCCGAAACCAGTTGCTACACGGTGTTGTTTCGTTATTGATTACTATTGATTTGAAAACAAATGTTTGTTGAACAATTAATTGCATATGGATTGTAACATTTTTGTTTAAATAAAAGTAAGGCAGGCATTTGCTTATTCAATTGTTTTTTTAATGGCGACATTTTTCAATGAAATTGTTCAACTGTTGTACACTATAAAATATAAAACCTTCTGTTTTTGCAAATCAAAAATGATTCAGAAGAATTACATGTTTTTTTTTATAACAAACAAAAATGTGGTTATCCTGCTTTAAAAAAACTCCAGCTTTTTCTTTCTGCAGGAAATATTTCTTACAGAGAAATTAGAAAGCAGACTTGTGATAATACTGATAATACTATTTTTAATAAACAACTCCGAAAGACTCACAAAATGCAGACCCTAAGTAAATTTAAAATGGATCCGTACGGGTTTTGAAGTTATCAAGATGTTAAATTTTTCAGTTCCCAACCCTTGCAAGAACGTTTCTTCGAAAACCTTTTCGATGCTTCTTCCAATTTTCCAAATCATATCCGTTCGTCTTCGCAGCGATGTGCGTTTTCGGTCTTGCTTGAATAAGAGGGCTGGGATTCGAAGATCATCACTATTGCATTTGGGACATTGCTTTAGTGAAAAGGCTGAATCTTCTGTGAGAGTTGAGTTCCTTAAATCAAAGGCACTTGTCAGTTTAAATAAGGTTCCTTCAGACGGCTGATTCATATTTCGAAAGATATGTTCAAATGACACCATGACCATAGATGGAAACGAATAACAAAGACATCCGCATCATGATAGATTTTTGGTTTGGACATTATGCGTGGTTAGGTGTGATCTTCTTGGTTAAAAATAATCAAAAAACACTTAGGTACTCTGCCTTTCCCCCTATCCTTAAACACATTTTGTCCGCTGATTGGAGAACTGATTTCAATTAATATTGGTGTGCTCACTCTTACCCAAATAAATCTTGGACCAGGTTCCTGTCCGTTGCCACAATCCTCAGTGCGAAACGGATTAAGGTGCCCCAGAATATGCTGGCTGTACACAGTTCAAGACTTCCGGATATTTTTTATTTTTTTTTAATATTTGCTCGCTCTTCAAGAGGATATTAATACTCTTATGCGTGCAGCACTGGGCAAGCGGAAGAATTAGGAGAAGAATGAAAGTTTATGTAGTGGTTTTGAAAAACTCAGGATTATTTGGTTTCAACACACTTCCGTGGGTGGAGTTTTATACATTGAAGTCAGTTTTATATATGAACTTTGAAAGTTTGGAAGATTTGCCTAACCACCCCCTGTCAGTGTTATGCCTTCACAGCAGAGCCATCTACACACAATCTACAAAAACCAATATTTTGGCAAATTGAACTAGGAATTAAGTCGAAACAACAACCACTACAACAACGCCACCCATTATTTAGACGTCTACCGCTGGTCGGCCAAACCAGTGATAATGCCATTTACTTGATCCCAATGGCAAATGCTGACTGGACCAGATTCGAAGTACTAGACTACTCTAGGAGTCGAATCTGCGACCTATCAATTGAATCAATTGAAAGGCAGACGCTCTACCAACTTCGCCACCCAGCTGTTCAATTCCTCCGGATATGGTTGCATTTTTAGATTAAAAGGGAAATTAAATTTATTTAGCTAAACCTTTTTATTTTACAGTGCGACTTCTTCAAACCTATTTCATTCATCTAGACCGCTTGTGCGGCCTCGTTTACACTCTGGCTGACCACCGAGATATAAGAAAGCAGATAAAAATTCAAAATGTGAAAAGAGTTATTAAAGAGGCTTTCATTTTGGATATACTCTACCAACTTAACACTTTAAGACTTTTGTTACCGTAAGAGATAAGATTTTCCAAGTCATAATAATATCTTTCGGTGTATCAAGGAGAATATCTTCTAAATTTTTTTAAAAGTCGGGAATGCAAAAAGAATATTATAAGTCTTGCAATCTGTTCTCCTTTCAAAGTATTCAGATAATTTATGCGATGATTATTTGCAACGAATTCGTTGTCACATACATTTTCTGGATTTTTGCCCAACAAAATCAAATAATTCTTTCGATTCCCTGACTAAGCAGATTATTGTTAAATTTTCACATGAAAGGAAAAGTGACTAAGAAGGTGCTGACGAACTCTCACAGTTGCCCGAAGCTTGATAGCCAAATGAGCATAAAAAAATAACTTATAGAGCAACATGAAAGCCAAGTTTTAACCTTATAATGGGTGATTTCTTTGCTGTCTGATTTTTCAGTGCTCTATTTTTAACAGCTCATGCGCATGCTTCGACGACTTTATGGTCATCATAATCGACCTTCTGAGCAAGCATTTCAAGCCCATAGGACCAAATTTCGCAATTTTGGGCTTTTGGACATCAAACCCGAATAATAGACTACGAGGAAGATTTTTATGCACGGACCATGAAAAAGGTGGTATTTTTTTTATCAAAAATACAAAAGCTTCCAATGTTTTATGTTAAAGTCGAATCATTGGCCCGCTATTTTTTTTTAAAGATGAATGGTGCCCACTTACCTTCAATAATTTTGACCTTTTTGTTGCCCAAATTGCACAAGCTGAACTTAAACCGACATGTGATTCCAACAAGACGGATTTACATGCCACTCAGGACGCAAGTTTGATGTCCAAAAACCGGTAACCATTATGTGATCGGTAGAGGGACGAGTAAAGTTAATCTTATTGGTTCTCATTTTGAGTCAGTCCATGCGACACAAAATCCAGAAGAGCTGCTAAGGTTCACTCACATACAATTTTCTGAGAGAGTAAAAACTGATGAACTTACAACAGAGCAGGCAAACATTTATTACACAACATTCGACGAAATTACATACGTATTCAGGACTCTGAATTACAAAAAGACTTCCGGTGTAGATGGCATTCTTAATATCGTGCTAAAACATATCCCGATCGAAATCATAAGGCAATACTGCGTAATATTTAATAACTTGCTTAATAACTGATGCTTTCCAAGCTATTGGAAAACTTCGAAGGTATTTCCAATCGTAGAAAAAAAAAAGATCCTTCAAATTATAGGCCAATAAATCTCATACCTAATATTGGAGAGGTTTTTGAAGTAGTTATCAGCAAGTCAATTTTGTCCGAGTGCGAAAAAAAGGAGATCATACCTCGGAATAAATTTGGATTCAAGAGAAACCATTCGGCAGTTCACACAGTTACAAAACTGGTTTCCAATATCAATTGGAACCTATACGCCAAAAGAAGTACAAGTGCCTGTCTTGTGGACATCGAGAAAGCCTTCGACACGGTCTGGATTGACGGGCTTATTTATAAATCAATCAGATGTGAGTTTCCTTGTAACCTTAATATTTCAAAGATTCGCGGGAAGAAATTTGTGGTATCGAATGGAGGGTATCCACTGAAGGTCTGTTGCAAGGCACAGTATCGGCACCAATACTCTTTAACATTCACGTTTCGGAAATGATTGGGGACTTGGATAACTCCATAGCATTTGCCGACGATGTCATCCTTTAAGCTCATGGCTCTAAAATAATAAACAAACAGAACGATCTCCAAACTAAGTTCGACCATCTTCAGGTATTCTGTCGGGACTAAAAACTTAAAATAAACGACTCCAGGTGTGAAACTATACTGTTCCGCATCCCAGTAGGACATGGTAATGCAATGTCGCTCAAAAGACTTTTTTACTCCAACTATCTAAGATCCGATGTGAAGGTTATTTGCAACCAAGCCTTTGTACGTCCAATTCTGACTTATGCGAGTCCAGTACGGTGGTCCATCTTATATGAAAAAATTTAGAATATTCGAACGAAAGTGCCTGCAAGTTTTCAAACAGTTGTACAGAAGCGCACATTCAAAAGACTTTTGGATGTCTCCAGCGTGTTTAGGTTTGACAACGTTATCCTGGACCTTGTGAGGAATCATTTTGCGCGGTCGGCGGATGATACTGAGAATTAGCTCATATCGGGTTTGTTTTATCCTAACCCGGGATATTTTTGAAATTCATTAGAAAACGGATATTTACCAACTGAAGCATTCCTGTATCTGGACGCACATGGCTACTTATCGGACTCGAACAATGTTCCTATCATCACAGACAAAAGGGTTCACAGTGTCCCAATGCACTCGGGGCATGGATCTGCTGACTGGAGGTACTGCATGAGCGTTCCTGAAAGAGATTTAAGTGTCATAAATAGAGTAAACAGAGCAAAATATTAGTGGCTTGACTGGGTTGAAGCTTACGCCGAGGTTTAGCTAGGTTAGTTTTTTTTATGAAAATAACAATAAACGGAGAATGTTTTTTTAACTCCACTTTTCTTTTTAGAGTTCAAGACTATTATAAATATATTATTAATTTAATATTGTTTACATATGAGTATCAATTTATAAATTTTATTTGTTGCGAACCGTTCTTCGGTCTAACGCGATATTTTTTTATAGTTAGTGAATTAAGTACTTCTCATTTGTATTTTAAAATTTTATAGTTTTATAAAAAAGGACGCAAAATTTGACCGGCAGCAGTGACCGGTTTGTTGATTCGATTTGACGTTTTTAGACTATTGATTATTTGGATGTGTCAAATCCCCCATCTATGCCGGTAAAACAATGTCAATTACAGTCATGAAAGTTAGCATACATATCTATATAATTAGCGATAAACCTTCCAATATGCTTGCAAAATTGGCTCAACTTGAACTCTCTGTTTAGACATCTTTGTAAAATAATATCAACAAGCTTTGGTTTAT
Organism: Orthonevra nobilis; assembly: GCA_963555765.1. NCBI lineage: Eukaryota > Metazoa > Arthropoda > Insecta > Diptera > Syrphidae > Orthonevra > Orthonevra nobilis. Next base: position 117,386,567 of record OY743224.1, read on the forward strand.
CGGCCTTAATAAAAATTTTCCAATTTTTTGAAATTTTCCTGCGATTTTTTCTCGACAATTAAAATTCAAAGGCTAAGAAAGTAACGCTTTTCTTTTAAAAGTCGACTGTTTTTCTAATTTTTAACTTCCCATTAGGAAGTTCTTGTAATCGGTCCGATTTTCGAAACTCAAAATTTTTACATTTCTCCACGTTTGGCGGTCCCAGTAGTCGGATTCCATCATTTTTAGAAAGATGTCTGTGTGTGTGTGTGTGTACGTACGTACGTACGTACGTTTGTGCGCATTCTTTCGTACAGCCTAACTCGAGAACAAATCAAGTTATCGAAGCCAAATTGGTTTCATTCGAAGCGTGTGTGCATAAAGATCACCTGAAAAGCGTTTGGTTAAATTTCACAGAGTGGTTTGAATTTTATGACGAAAAAACTGTCAAAAAAAGGGACATTTTCACTTCTTCAATTAAAATCAATTTAGTTTTCCAATAAAAAAAGTTCAAAATTGATTAAATTTATAGTTTACAGCTACCTTATCAGATGAAAAAATATGCATAAATATATACACTGCCGTTCATAAGATTCCGGACAAATTCATATAATTTTTTTTTTTTGTCCAATTTTAATGCCAAAAGTTTCATCAATAGTAGGTTTATTTAGCCAATTGACTAAAGTTAGTAAATTACTAACTATAGAGGCTGCCAAAAAGACTAAAACAGTATTTAGTTAAGGCCATTTCATACATTGATGTGCCCCTTTCTCTATTTCCTGATCCAAATTTCCACGGAAGTTCTTTGAAAATTGTTTCAGAAATGTGAATCCTGTAAGTCTTTCCCATTTTTCAAGACTCAGAGTGACGTCTGCAACACTGACACATGAAAATATCCTTAGAAAATAATGGAGCCACCAGTTTTTTTGTTCAAAATCTGCTCGGCTGTAGCTTGACGCTTTATAGTTATAATATATTAGCAAAAAGAAGCTCATGGCGCAAATCACATGAGGCAATTGAATTTAAAGCAAAAGCATCGAGAGAAACCTAAATGACAAAGTTAAAACACATGGATAGCACTGCATTACACGTATATTGCAAGGAAGACCATAACATCCGATTTAGTTTGTTTTCCACTGTTCTGGTTTCTTATCATGAACCCAATCCTAGAGGTCTTTCCAGAAAATGAGACAGAGATAAAAAAATCTCTCGAAATCGGCGTGGAAAATCCTATCAAAATCTGCAAAGAAAACTGGACTGAATGTGATCCTCTTCAAGCCATTTATTTACCAGACAGAAAAAGATCCTTTGCTGAGCAGTTATCAGCCCGGAAGGAAGAGGTGGTGGAAATCTCTGGATTGAAACTTTGTACTTTTGAACCCTTTCAAAAAGGACATAAAGTTAATCACGCCTTTATATTCCGAGCAGTGGTTAATATCTTCCAAAGAAAAGCAATCAAACAAATTTGATTGATTAAAAATAATTCCAAATAAACATGAAGTTGAGATAAGCAGTTGGTCCTCAAACTTTTAAAATATGAATCCTTATAAACAGAGTTCTTACAAATTGTAATATAATACTTTTGAAACTAAGCTATATAATATTTGATAATTTTGGCTGTCTGATTTATAACACTTTATTGAAGAAGTTGAAAAACAACTGCCGAAAGCAAATACAAATTCAACTTCCAATGTTAAAGTTGTTTTTATGAAATCGATTCTCGGAACTCTAAATTTAAAATATCTTATTTTCACTTTGAGTTGGATACTCTTTGAGGGATGACTGGCTAAGATTTTGGGTCGTTGGTCCTATATTACAGTCGAAAGTGCTTTCATTGAGTCGTTTAATGCAAGCCATGGACAGCCAGCAAAAACAATTATCTCAAGGTTATACACCCCAAACCGAAGCCTGCGAAATTCGAAATGGAAATATCATAGTAGAATTGCAGTCTGCAGCTGAGGACATGGAAGAACCAACAATGCCATCTACCTGACCTAGATTTGGCATCCCTACCAAGCTCGTACTTTTGTGCAGGATGGCGATTTAGGTCACCGCCATCCTGCATAAATTGATGTCGGCAAAGACGACACCGACCCACTTGATGTCAAACAACGTTTTAGATAAGGTGATACACTGTCTTGCGATTTCTTCAACATCATACTTTGGACAATAGTGCAAAAGAACCTTGTCAACAAAACAGGGCAAAAAGATGCATATGCTGCCATCAAGAAAAACCAAATCCGACGTCTGGGTCAGAACGTTACCATAGACAGCTATAACTTTGAGGTAGTTAGGGCTTTATCTATCTTGGCTCCGCTGTAAAAACAGATAATAACACCAGCGCTGAGATCAAATGGAGAATACCTCTGGTTAAGAAAGCTAAGCCCTCTCTCGAAAAACTGAAGCATTGCTCTATAAGACCCATATCATCCCCGCCCTAATATAAAGTGCAGAAGCATGTACACTTTCAAAAGCGGATGAAGGCCCCTTAGGTTGTTCCGAGAGAAAAGTGTAATATTTTGTCCCATCTGCATTGACTGTGAGTGCAGGAGAAGATTCAACAACGAACTGTATGCTAGGAGTTGTACAGCGACATCGGCTTAGCCAAAAGGATAAAATACCATGCCACGCGGACTGTAACGCCACCTCAAGTTAGTAATTAAATGATTAAAAAAAGTCCAACCAACTATCATTGAAAAAAAAAAACGGTAAAAATTATTTAAAAGTATAAAAAGTTATTTCTGCAGTAAAACTAAAAATCTAATTTTCTTTTATTAGAAATGTAACTCAGTCAGAAAAAAAATATTTCCAAATTGAAATATGTTAATCTATCAATGTTAAATACGCAATTCGTATTTTAAATGATCCAAAAATTCCTCAAAGGCAGCTTAAAATATATGTATCTGATCTTTTTGTTTGCAATGCATTTGTTTACGGAATGAATGATGTTTTCATAATCCGAATTGAATTTCATGGTGTAGGCAAATAAAATAGCACCTATTTCTTTTTTATCTTGAGATGGGAAGTTCATGGTATGGGCAGGCCTACTCGCACCCAAACCTATTTTTTTCTTAGAAATAAATCCAAGATTGCTGCCGAATAAACACTGTCCATACGTATTCCTTGATCTGAATGAACAAATAATATTCGCAAATAAAAACTGTACTGGTGACTTGTTTAAACAAATTCTACGGCTTCATCACATTCCATCTTAGCTAAGACGAAAAGACCCACTCAACTCCCACACAACCTTTTAAAACCCCAACAACAGTATTTTTTTAAACTTAATCTCAAATTCCAGAGATAATAATTACTAAATTGCAAGTGCATCAAAATCATAAATAGAAAATTTCCGTGCGGCCAACATTTGCGTTTAAAAATAAAACCGAACGAAAAGCGTGTCTCGTTTTACGGGGACGGGACAATAAATGCGATAACGAGCATGAATTTAATAAACAATATTATGCAACAAATTATGAAGCTCGTCGTCAGTTTTCCTCCTGCAAATATGGGCGGTTTCATGTTCATTTTACATATGGTGGCTTGCATTCAAGTTGCGAGTGGCTTTGATGCGCAAACAACTTTATCTTGTGACTTGGAATTCGGTGGACTAACAAACGCCTGCGATTGCGAGTAAGGGGTTTGTTGTTTACATACTTTTAGTGCAAACATAGAAAGAAGCATAGAGGAGTTTTTTTGTCGTTTAACTGCATTAAACTTTTTAGAAAAATACTGCATGCATTGTGCACAAACTATGTTATAACAAAAAATGGTGATTTTGTTTTGAATTTTCAAACAACCCAGGAAAATTGCAAAAGTGTATACCATTTTAATTTAAATCAATTAACCAAATCTTGCCAGGATTATTTCATGTTAACGATGGCTAAGACTACGTTTTAACTTGTCCAAATGGAGAGTCCAATTTTGACTGACTTTTTTGATCATATTGAATGGAATCCCGCCAACTGTAATATTGTCTTCCAAGGCTGCAAATGACGCTGGCTTGTTATTAAAGACGAGTGATTCACCATATCTCCATGAAAAACACTTTAAAGGCGTCAAATCACATGACCATCGAACTCATTTCTGAATTGGCCCATAAGTTTATATGCTGTGTAGCGCCATCTTGCATGAACCACATATCGATCAAGTTCATGGAACGGTAAAGTTGTTCGTATTTGACAAAAATACGGGCAAATAATTTCGCCAGACCAAAAAACCGAGCCAAACAGTTCTTTTCCGGGTGCATTGGCAGCTATTAAATTGCCTGAGCCGACTAAGCGGACCAAATACGGAAGTTTTGTTTATTAGCATATTCATTCAACCACAAATGAGCATCGTCGCTGAAGAGAGTTTTTCGACAGATAAAATTGAATCTCTTCCTTCAATCAACTCACCGAAAATACAGCCCACAAACTGTATTTGGAAAGGTTCGAAAGATATCTTCCACGTAGTCAAGTCAAACAATCCCACTTTCTGCGAATAAAGTCGAATGGAATCACGGTCTTCATTTGCAGTGGCATACAATAGCAAAATGTACTCCACGCATTCGGGAATGTGGCGCAAAAACGCCTTAGTTTTTGACCATTTGGCCCGGGAAATTTGAAACTCTCGCTGCCCCTCTGACGCAATATTTCGTAATGAAATAGTTTCGATTATTCCGCGACCTTGAGGACTTGTCGACTTGGTTTTCTGCTTTTGATAACTTAAAAATTAAAAAAACAAAATTGGCAGCTTTTTGGACCAGAAACCCTCACTCCAAATATAAACGTTAATATTTGTGATTAAATTTGGGGAAATATACTCTTAACACGATTAGAATGAAGAAGACTGGAATTAGGGAAAGAAGGTATCCTTGAATCGAGAAAGCAGGGTAGTTTCAACTCAAGAGAAGCCTTCACTTTTGCTGGATCAGTAGACAAGAATAAGGACACAAGTGATGTCTAAAGGAAAAAACTGAGGAAAGATTTGTCACATAGCTCCAAACTGTTTGCCTGCAGTGATACAGTTGCAGTAATGAAGAAGCAAGGAATAGGGCCAATTCACAAAGCAACAGAAACGAAGACCTTGCCACATGAATACTTAATAGGATATGCAAAATAAATTTATCCAATCAGTTGGTTGTTGGACGTTTATCCTGTCAATTATCCTCACTCGGTCTTCGAAATCCGTAGAATGTCAATGTATGCTACAAAAATTTCTAAATATCGGAGGATGATCTTGATTGGCTCTCATCTTAAAAAGACCCCTATTGATTTAAAAGACAGAGTCATAAATTCTCAAGTCTGCCTTCCTCTCCAATAACTGATCTGGTCCCAATGGCGTCCTGGAAGGATGACTTTCATAGACCGTGGAAATAGTCTACAAGACGAAATTCTAAATTTTAAAATTCTAAAATTCAAACGTTCATAACTTCAGAAGGTTATGGAAACCAAGCCCAATGATCTGCTCAGAGTAACTTACGTTTTGTTAAAATTCTCCTCTCCTGGATTCAACGACTGGAATATAAAAAAAAACTCTGGTTATTTATTTATGAGCGATTACAGCCTCCTTATTCTGTAGTTTCCTTCTACTTACATCTTGTTCCATCTTGCTTATAACCGCTTTGATGTCCAACGTAGACAACCACTTCGCTCTGTACAACTACCTAGGGTATCATCTGCTCTTGGGAGTGGAAAGCTGTCCTTCTTAGGCATTTCGTTCAACCGCCTGTTATCTAAACAGAAGCGCCCTTTTGGCGAGTGGTATCCTCCTTGGCGCTTGACGAATCAGTCTTGCATTCCCGGTCACGATTTGATGTTTGACGATGGCTGTCCTGCCTACGGTCCGTCTACTGGACGCAAATATAGAGCGATGCTTGTTCAACAGCATTTGTACTTCTCGTGGCTGGGGCGTCGTAAGACCCTTTTTACACTCGGCTATGAGCTTCTTCATGGTGATGTCAGTGGTTACCTCTTCACTTAATACTGAGTGTGGCTCACAGTTTGTTATAGCTGACACTTCTTGGTTTCGTCCCATTGTTTTCCCCTTTCTTGATGACCCTCAACTGTTTCGCCAAATTAAGAATCCTCACAGGTGCTTTTTTTGTTGCCGAACTGTACCATCCAAAACTTATTCAACTCCAATCTACATCGATTTTTGCCCATACAAGCGCTTCTGTCTCAGGCAATATTTCCTCTATGAAGACATTTTGGATCCTTTGCGACTTATCTTTGCCGATCTGCAATGAAACCGCATTTCCATGAAATCGGCGTTTCAAATTCAACATTGTTCCTTTTTTTCAACACTCAGGATAAGCTCGTCAACTATTTCCGAAACTACAAACTGGTGTGCAACTCTTTCCTTGGTAACTTTCCGCAGAATAGGTGCCTCCTAGATTCTTGAGGCAATCTTTCGTTGGAGTCAGTTTATGCCCCTTAAAACTAATTCAATTTAGTTTGTCGACAGTTGAGCGCCGCCCTCCTATGTCCTCTGTGCTGGTTGTCTTCCACTAAAAGCTCTTGAAGTAGATTGGATCCCTGAACGAGTTCTACATTCCCTACAGTCACGTACGACATTAAATTTCCTCCAAAAAATCTTAGTTGTCTCTGGAATAAAGCTCTGAGTAAACCATAGAAAACTTAAGCCATTGTAGACTCTTCCAGATGTAGCTGTAAGATGGTTCATCCAAGCCATTGTTTCATTGAGCAGAAGTCCCAGATTTCTTGCAGTTTGCACGAATTTTATCAAAGAACTTCCCAGTTTACATTAACCCTTAACCTTTCCCGGTTTAAGTGATAACTTGTTTGTTAGAGACCACTTGTGGATACTACTTCATTCAGCTGCACATCGTCTGCACACATTTATCTGCTACAATTCTTCAAGAATCAAAGTTAATTTTTATACAAACAGAACAGTAATGGGCCAAGTTTGGGCCCTTGCGGAACTCTTGTCAGCACTTTAAGGAACGGCGACGAAACATTTCAAATCACAAAGCGTTGCTGTGGTACAATTAAGTAAGATGTCAAGGGCTTTGAAGCCTGCAGCAAGAACCCAAACTTACTTTGTTTGAAAACAGATCTTCAGTCATATATCCGGTTCTGTTAATTGGTCATTCTTGGTCACTTCAATCTTCTAACGTCAGTGAATTACCGAAGTTAGCTAGAATCAATTGTGAAAAGTATTTTACTACGCCCAAAAATGTTCCCTACCACTTTTAATTGCATTGTTAACAAGCTACCGAAAACAAGCAAAGTGCATCATTAAGTCGGCAGTTAAAGATACTTGTGTACCTACAACTGTACTCCAAGTCAAATGAGAATCGTGTTTGTTGAAATTAACACCTCAAAGCAATTGCATTCCTAAGCAAGTCCATAAAACATTCTGGACTTGAGAATTTTAGGAAGACTCATTTACAGAATAATATAAATTCTACATGTTGCCTGAAAATGGGTCATACAGCCCATCACATTACAACATAAGCTTCCAGACCCAACTATAAATGTACACGCATGCACCTACGTCCTCAGTCCCGGTTAGTTGGTTGCAAAATGCAAATCACAAAATGTACATCCCCTAGATGTAGCGCATTCAAAGAGGTGGCAATAAAATACTTCAGTTTATTGTGGCAGTTCCGCCGTTGTACCCCCGCCAATGTATGCAATTACAGTTTCAATGACCCTTCTGGTCCGCTCGAGTTGGGAGGCAATCGACCTCCTGTTTTAAGGGAACAAAACGAATCTGACCCATTTTTTTTTTTTTTTTTTGAATTTGTACCGCATTTACAGGACACACAACAAAGTACCTTAGGGAGCCGACATATTCGTATAATAAACGAGCTTTTGTGGTCATTAAAAAATGTCCATGTAGAGGAGGAGCTTTGTTTTTGTGTCTGCTTGGTCATGTTGCAGGCGTCTAGTTTGTGTTGAACCTCGATTCAGTCCCGGAACAACTATACGAGTTATCGTACGTTGGCAGATACTATTTGCATTTTGTACTGCAGATTTGCCTTCGAAGCATGGTACGTATCTGATTGTACACCGGTTTCCGGCTGTGCACTTTGACCGATAAATTACAAATTGGAAATTGTTGCAGCGAGCGCCTGGCCTGCGGAGACACTTGTCCTGGGGTCACACACCACACATACTCGTGGTTGCAAATCCTAGAAACACGCAGACGATGTGGCAAGTTTAATGAAATCTACAATGTGATGGAGGGGTTCGCAGCAATTCAATTCGATTTTAAATTGAGAAACAAATTTAAATTAATTCGCAATCTGAAGCAAGGATGCTGACAGCCTGCAGACATTAATTTCGGATTTTGGATTGTGTTGGAAACCAATTTCGAGTGTTGCTGGTTAAATTGATTCGCAATGAATTGATGGGCAGAACGATCACGACACAGATTCTAACGAACGTACACGGATTTGATTAATCAAATCATCAGATTCTTTTCATTGAAGTTTGGTTTTTCAGGAAAGGAATTTTACTTAGAGAAGTTTATTTTTTTTTTACATTATTTAAACCAATGCATGGTATTTTTCATGCACCTTTGCATCGAAGCAATGAATATGTTGGCAAATTCTGTCCAGATGTTGTGGGGCCCTCGAACTGCTCACATCCACGTGCGACTTAAAAAGAAACCCAAAAAAATCGCAAGGAACCAATTCGGAGCGTTCTGACCACTTTAATGATCACTTATAGAGATGAAGCGCTCCGGATTGTGTTCCGGCAGCCATTGATGCAGTGAGCAACTGCACTTTCTAATTGAAACCAAATGTTCCTATGAAGAATACATGAAGTCGTGGAAACATATATTCAATGAGAAAATTATAAATCACAGTTCTCGAGAAATTTTGAATTTTAAAAAACACCGTTTGTTTTCTATTTTGTTATTCACAATTGTCTCGAACTTCAGTGGTTGTGGTTGTTTTTTACTTAACAATTCCCGATAGTATATTTATATAATAAATATATGATAAATAATAAATAAATAAATAAAGGATTTTTCAACACGGACGCTATAAAAGTAGAGCAACCGGGACAGTAAGGTTTGCCATTTCATGATGGAAAGATATACGAGCCAACAACGAGTCGAAATTATTAAAATTTACTTCCGAAATTCGAAGTCAGTGGCCTCAACGTTAAGAGCGCTTCATCCAATTTATGGTCGTCAAAATCGTCCTAGCAGATCAACAATTGAGCGTCTAGTGGAAAACTTTGAATCCACAGGCACAGTACAAAATGTTCCCGTGCCAGAGAGACAAAGAAGTGCCCGTAGTGTCGAGAATATTGCTGCCGCTGAGGCTTCAGTTGCAGAAAGCACAAATGTGTCTCTCACATGTCGTTCCTAATCGTTGGGCATCTCTGTGACGTCGTTGTGGCGAATTTTGCGAAAAGATCTTGGCCTACATCCTTACAAGATTAAATTGATTGAAGAACTGAGGCCACTTGACCACCAGAAGCGTCGTATGTTCGTGAATTGGGCAGAGCAACAACTTGAAAATGATTCGGATTTTCATCGAAAAATCATCTTCAGCGATGAGGCTCATTTATGGCTGAATGGCTCCGTCAGTAAACAAAATATGCGGTATTGGTCAGGCAGCAATCCACACGTACTTCATGAGTCATCATTGCATCCCAAAAATATTACGGTTTGGTGTGGTTAATGGGCCGGCGGCATCATTACTGTGAATGGGGATCGCTACCGTTCAATGATAACCGAATATTTTTGGCCCCAATTGGATGATATGGACTTGGAGGACATGTGGTTCCAACAGGACGGCGTAACAAGCCACACAGCGAATGTCACAATCAATTTAGTGGAAACCAAGTTTGGAGAACGTGTTATCTCACGAAATGGTCCAGTCGCTTGGCCGCCTCGGTCGTGCTATTTGACGCCGTTAAACTATTTCCTGTGGGGCTACGTGAAGTCTATGGTCTATGCCAACAAGCCTGCGACGATTGATGAACTTCGTACGAATATCGAACGTGAAATTGCAGCAGTATCGGCCGATTTATGCTTGAAAACCGTCGAAAATTGAGTGTAGCGTCTGGACTTCTGCAAGTGTGGCCGTGGTGGTCATGCAAAAGAAGTCGAGTTCCATACATAATGGCATCAAACGTCCTTTCACAAGAATAAAGAATTTCATTGATATCCAAAACGGTTTTTTTTTATTTAAAAAGCGCTCTTATTGAAAAACCCGATATTTTATAAATTTCGTTTTTAAAATAATTTAAATTACAAAAATTGAAATTTACAATTACCCACGAAATGAGTAAAATTTACCAGGACTGTTGGGAACATTTTACAAAATAAGTGAAAGGAACTTTCTATTTCACTTGATGAGTATTCGCCGGATCTTGTGACAATTCTTGCGGTGAAGGTATCCCAACTCTGTTCGTATGCGAAATAATTGTCTTCTGTCCATAAGTGTTCCAAACTTATGGACTGAACTTTTTAGTTACGGCGAACTTACCTTGAATATGAGACAGCTGGATGATTCTATGTTTGTAGAAATGTTTAAAAAGAATCAGAGTAGGAGTGACAACTCAATCAGACAGAGATATACTATCTAACCGATAAATACCTCTGCTCTCGCATTTCAATGAAGGAAGGTTAATGGAAATATGTGTATGCAGTTAAATCAAGCTACGTTAAAAGCGATTCCGCAAAGTTAGTTGCTAAAGATTCCTTGGATTGTCCAAAATGTATGATAACGAATGCCCGGGCGTGTTTACAAAAATATGAAGATGATGCGTCGAAGACTGCTGGACTGAAAGAAACTATAATCATTAAAGAGGGAGCTAAAGAAATGCTTAGGAGAAACATAGATGTTAGTTTAGGTTTAGTGAATGGGTCGATAGGCGTTGTACAAAAAGTGAGGTGGGACCCGGAAGTACAAACAAGGCCTAAACAATTGGTAGAATTCGCTTATAATTTGAATCACGAATTATTGCCTATTAGGTCAAAATTTGAGATCCTTCCCCGGGCATATGTGTACAGAGAACAATTCCCAATCTGTGTGGCGTATGCACTAACAATTCACAAGAGCCTAGGTCTAAGTCAAAAATGCCCTCATGGACATTGGCACCTCCATATTCTCTTGTGGCCAAGCCTACGTGGCGCTTTCACGAGTAACCAATCTCCACGGGGTGCACCTCATAAATGTTGACTTCAAGAGTATAAAAGCTCAAGCTTCAGCGATCACCGAATAAAACCGGCTTAGGCGTAAATACCGCGTCGATCTTTCAGAAATTAAACCGTCTAAAAGAATAAATAATGAACGCGAATGGGCAATACGAAAAAATGTTGCTACTGTAAAAGAATCAGAACTGGAAAAAAGAAAGATTCATAATAATAAAAAAAAAATACTTCTTAAAAGAAAAAAAATGTGTCAAATAAGAAAATCTAATAAAATAAATCTATAAGCCCACGTTTGTACAAAAAGAAGTGAAATCCCACCAAAAACATTCTGTAAAAAACTAGCCAAGTCTCGATCGAGCTGCTCTAGACAAAGTCGTGCCAAGTCTAAGGTTCCTTACTGCGATTTCTTTATTATTATAGTTAATGTTGTGTGACTTGGCCGTTGAAGGGTACACAAGGGTACAAAACCAGGTGCTCTATGACACCATTGCACCAATCTATCGCCAGAACCGCTACCCATTGACGATGGAAAATTGCCACATGGAAAACGTTGATTCAATAACCAGTCAATTGTAGGCTTGATAATACTTATGTATAGGCGAGCCTGAAACAAACAATATAAACAAATTTTTCCGGTACAGACGGACTTCTAATCATTGATAGAAGTCCGTCTGTACGTCTATTTTATGTTAGATCGGTGGTCGATTTGACGCTCCAGAAAGAAGAGAGCAGAAGTCAGCATTTTCAATGCTGAATGCATGTGTTGCACAATTAACAATAGCCTTAAATGAGACACTAGCGTCAAATTAACAATACCAGTATGGGCTATTATCTCGCTTAACAAATATAGGTAGTTACAACAGATAAAACATAACGTGTAAACAAAACTGACTTGTACCCAGTAACGTATAAAAAATGTTCAACGGTTAAGTCACACAACATTAATCCCTTAAACTCAAGCTTTGCAGCGAATAGGAAACAATTGTTCTTCCGATTCAATGACATTCAATGACAAGTCAGATGGTACGTTTTACATCTTTTCATCCAAAAACAAAGCCCTATTCCAGCGGTCTGTGTACCAAAACTCAATGTCCTTTCAATAAGCTTTAAATCCTGATGTAGAGAAAGGAGAGAAATAATATGACCACACTTCTTCTGCAATTTGTGTAAATATCCTCCCACCCGAAAACCATACTGCATGTATCGCCTCTGAATTAACACATCACCAATTTTTCAATCGATCACAAAGGTGTGACCCTCCCCGATGCGACGCCACTGACCACTGAATCGCACCAACCATGACAAAGCCCTAGATCCGATTTGATATCGTTATCGTCAGCTACCCAACTATTAGCGGCAGATGTCGTCCTGGCGAACCCACGCGCTGCAATCAACATTCGCTTGACCATTAACGTTTTTGTTATCCCCTGACCTAATGAGCCCACATGTGCACCCTTAGAATAGAGCAAATACCTTTCTGACAGATGGTCTGTGCCCAGAGACCTACGGCATTCACTTCCGCATTGTGTGAACGCTTATCGAGACATCTCATAATCCACTTCCATGTGTACGAGTATCCTTTCCCTCCTTCACTTGATGGCTTTATTTTTATTTAAGGACCTATCCATTCAGGCTCTCAACAGAAATCGTTTCAAATAATTGCATATCTTTACATTCCACTCTATTTGTCTTCAGTATTATTTGCGGCAAAGTGTCCTTAACAACAACGGGAAGCATCTGTAAGGATGCAGAGAAGAAATAGTGAATGTTAGGATTAGAACAGTTGAATGTTGTTGTTATCCTCCTTGGTTGATAAAGGAAGTGGCTCTTTTGTATTTTTTTTCTTTGTTTACATAATCAGATCCTTGAACTTTTATGCATATTCAAAAAGGACATGCATAAGTTGAGCTGGTATTTAATTTCTTTAAAATTTTTTCAAGTCCTTTTAAACTTATTGTGCAACCGTTTTTTTTTGTTTTTTGTTTTGCAGCCTTTGGCAATCCAGTCGGCTCAGATTCCTTGGATTCTATGGACGGAATTCAGAATGACGATGACTATGAGTATTCTGACGATGAGAGTGTACCCAACAGTCACACTAAATCGACAGTGGCCAGCCCAACATCCGTTCCATTCTTCAAGGAAGAACGTTTGACTGTGTCAACGATTGTGGGCAAGAACGTCACATTAGAGTGTGCAGCTGAAAATCTGTCAGGTAAAAAACAAGCATCCTTTTCCACAATGTTATCCTATCTTACCTTTTTTATCTGTATACAGATAGGAACGTTATCTTGTGGTACAAAGACAGTAATATCCTGACCACTGGCAAGGAAGTTCTAAACCAAGAATACGCTCTAGACCAAGCCAAGTTCTCGTTGATTATTGTGAATGCAACTGAAAACAATCAAGGAGACTATTTCTGTGAAGTCCTGCCAAATAAGATACGTTTGCAAACAACGCTGGTAGTGAGTGAACATCCAATCGAAGCTCTTGTTCCCGAGAGTTCAAAGTCATCGCAAGACAGCCTGTATTTCAGTTCGAAAAGATCTCTTTTGACGTCTGTGATTGGAATCCTCTTATTTTTAAGGATATAAAATGTGCACGGCAATTAGCCAACGCATTGTTAATTGTATTTTTCTCTTTTAATTTTGTAATTTTTATTTCGGAATAAAACTAATTTTAATTTATTTAATGGATTTCGTTTTTTGTGCAAAAACAAATAAAGTAAATGAAAATTTTAAGGATTCGAATAGTTTCGACGAAAAGAATGTTCGGGTTGGTAAGTTGATGATTTCCTTGTCAATTCTGTCAATTGGATGAATTCATGGTTACCGGGTTCGAATCCCAGTGGAAGTTTTGAGTTTTGGTCAAACTGTCGAATCCTGTAAAGTTAACATTTTTCACGGCGATAAAATGAAAGGTAATCCCACTGGAATTGGCAGACTTGTGGCTTAATGACAGCAGCTCCTAAAAGTAAACCTAACCTAAAAGACGATAAGTAAGTATTTTACGGTTTAAGGGCATTGCATGGAATTTATAAAAATGTGTATAAAAATTCCTAAAAAAAACAGGGTGGGCCATTGGTTGGTTTCTATCAAAAATAGCCCCTTTAACCCTGTTTATTTAACTCTGTTTCATTTTGACGACTGTTCATTTTTTTTTACTTAAATCGTAGCTGGATTCTTCACATCTTTAATGGCACCCCTTAAAAAGAGTACTACAGAAAACGCGAACTCGATTAATCGGACACCCTCGGACTTACAGCTACTCTCATTCTCCGTCTTAAGAAGCTGGTCATGGGTAAAACATTGTAATTGTAATTGAAGCATGAAATTTATTGATTTGCAGGAGATTATGTAGAAAATTAAGACAGGCAAAATTTTGTTTTCTATACCTTTTTATATTTTGATTCTTCTGTGCGTGTGTATGTCACTGAACTCCTCTTAAACGTCTGAACCGATTTTGATGTAATTCCTTGTATCAGTTTTAGCGGGTCTGTGGAAGGTTTAGCTTCACTCCCCAATATTTTTTCATAAATAATTGAACGATGAACCTTCAGAGAAGTCAACAAATGACCTTCTGAGAATAATTCATAGCGCTGTTTGTGTACCTTTTTTTTGATTTTTCAAAGCCAAACAACTGCCCAAGTGGCGGACACTCCGGTCTGAAGGAATAGACCTGTTCTATCTTGTGGAGTTAGTTTAGGCTTACATATATTCCATCCTTCTGATGAAGGTCAGAATGTTTTAAGCATTTGACTGTCTAATGACCAATTGGGAGCATATCTTTTTGAGGCCTGTGATGGACTTGATGTGTGAAGTCCAGTTCAGTTTCTTATCCAAGATAACACCGATATACTTCACTGGAGTATTCCAGGGAGGTTCCTTCAATTACAATTGGACACAGAGTCAGTTGTCTCCAAGGGGATCAGAGCGGTTTTGCTAGGACTCACAGAGAGTCCTTCACACTTGCACCATTCTCAGGCTTTCATTTATGCTGTATGCATAACGCAAGTGATTGTAGTGTCATATTTGCCTCTTATGACGATAGCCAGATCATCAGCATAGCCTATTGTGATGCCTCATTAAGGCTTACTAGGAGGTTGTCTTCGACTATTGTTTTTTTTTGTATTGATCTGTAAAATTTAGAGAGTATTAAACGGCTCGAAAATTCAAATATCGAAAAATCATTTCCTGAACCCGCAAAGTCAACGCGGGCCACATTTTTTTTTGTGATTTTCACGCGTTCAAGGGTTTATGGATGCCCTTATAAGATTTGCACATAACGCGGTTGAAATTTACCAAGAAGAGAAAATATTTATTTTTCAACCTATAAGATTGGAAGGAGCGCGTTCGATATTCTTGTCATGCGGCTTAAACAAAATTCCCTAGATATGACTGCATGGTCGAAATTCATTTAAAACGATGCAATTGGTCAATTCATATAAACCGTTCTTGACTCCTTAAATTTTACCGCTCATTCCGAAGTCTTTTGAGCCGTTGTTCCGTCTTTTGTTGGGTATGATCGTAGACTCTTTACAATCGAACCAGATCAGCGGAGGTAGACTATCGGAAAACTTGTATACACGTTTTTGGCAACGTCGGTAATAAGTTCATTTCAATTAAAGTTGGAATGAATCTGAATGAAAATCTTAACACTAAGGCGAGACACGTTTCATTCCAGAATAAAGTCAGAGAGGCTTAAGTTGTCCGATATTTTAGGACTTATTGCCTCAAAATTTATTGCACTTTTTTCGGTTTTCTTCTGAAGGATTGTTTTTAAAATTCTGAAAACTTATCTGTATCAACACATATTTTTCTTTATAGACTGCATTGCAGCACGTTTGTCTTTGTTTTAATAGTCCTTTCCGTGTCGTTTTCCCTTGTGGAAGCCATTGAGGAAGCATGCCAATGTTTGGAATCCGTTTGGTCTGCTTTAAATGCTGGATTGAGGTACTTACCGTACCAGGATATGGACAACGCTTGCTTATGATGGTGAATAGTGGACTGTCAATTGCGAAAATTCAAGAGATCAGTTGACAATCATACGCGTAGTTGTCTCTGATCAATTTTTTCTTTTTTTACGATATGCGAAGACCTTGATGGAGCCATGATTGCCCAAAAAAAATTGGAAATTGTACTTTATTCATCTAGACAAGTCAACCGATTGCTCTAAGATTTATTACAAAGAAGAAGTCATCAACTGCTACAAACAAAAAAAAACATTGGTTCTTGGTTAAATTCACGGGTACATCTGCTCTTAAGCGATATTAAAGAAGAGATTGAATTGAACTGTCCAGATTACATAATATTTAATAAAAGATTTATGGGTGAGGTTGATTTATCCGATCAATGGGCGCAGCTCTACGATATAAATTGGAGGTTCAGTAAGTGGTAGAAAACCACTTTTTAGAAACATTATCAATCAATTAAAGCTTCATCATTTTCCTAAGTTAGAACCTGATTTGTACACTGACTGAAAAAAGAAAAAAACTTGACGATATCGGAAACAGAGCACTTTTTGTTAAATATCCACAGAGACCTTTTTGGGTGGTGCGTATCCGAAATTACAAATTTTGCATGACTTTGGCGCATTAATCAGGCTGAATTTAACTGATGGCATCGTTGGTATCTATATGATCCAATTCTGGCCAAAAGAAGTTAATAATCATGGCTATACGCGCTTGCCGTTGACGGTGGTGGTTTGGCCAATGTCGATCTCAAGGAAATATGGACCGATTTTCCACCTGCTCAAAACCACACCAAACAGTGACTTTTTCGGGTCGATATGGAAGCTCTTGGATCTCATGTCGATCGGTTTCGTCCCAAATTCTACATTTTTTTTGTGAACGTACCCATTTATCCAGAAATGGGCCTTATCACTGAAGATGATTTTTTGATGAAAATTAGGGTCAGTTTCCAACTGCTCCAGAGCCCATTCAGCGAACAAACGTCGTTGTCTATGGCTGTTTACCTTCACCTCCTGGGTCAGTTGAATTTTGTACGCGTGCAGGCCAAATCACGACGTAAAACTCGCATTGTTGCGGTCTGCGAAAGGCCGAATTCTTGTGAGCGACGCGAAATTGACTGCCTCGTATTCTACCGCACTCTCTCACGGACTGCGGCGATATTTTCCGCAGATCTTGCATTTGTTCGACATACGTGTATTGTTTGACCATTTACTGAATCAGTGGATCGTCACACTGTGAATAGTCCTCTCGGAAAGACTATTATGGCGATCGTGAAATGGGCGTTCACGCAGAACGTTGCCCGAACAGAACACCCATTGAAAGCTATATCCGTCCATGGTGATTTGGCAAAAGGAGACTGAATAAATGACAGCCACTTTGACAGATTAAGCTTCAACAATATAGACGCAACCAACGGCCATAATCTTCCTATTAGAAGAACCCTTATTTCGAGAAATGAGTTTCTAAAAGGTGAGCCCTTTTGGGACATGGAATACTACAAGGATTTGTCAAATACCCTTTCTTAGGAAACATCGTTAAATTTAAAGAAAATGGTGAATGCTCTAATGTATTGCTCTGCAATTTCTGACATGTTAAAGTAACTCATAAATGCAAATCGTATTCCTTTTCTGAACAATCTTTAGAACGACTTACTTACGTAAGTCATTAAATACATCTTAACCCGAGAAGGAATGCAAATTAATTTTTTATCGAGTTGCTTTTCTAATGCGTAACGACTCTTCTAAAGAATTCAAATCACGTGCGGGAAGTATCATTCTATTATTTTCAATTACTAAAGAAATAGTTTCTCTTAATACGACTGCTGTTAGAATCCAAACTTTAAATATTTGTTTTTAATGCAAATTATTTGGTATCAAGCCATAGAAATCGTCTAGTCTAATTTTAATTTGTACATGCGGTGTTTTAGGGCCGGTGAAAGTGAATATCCGGCGTTTAGCGCGAAAGGGGCCGTGGACACGTTCTTTGATCAAGTCTTACTTATTCTTCCGTCGAAAACGTTGAAAAAAAATGTTATTTGATTTTATGCCGATACGACATTCAGTGATGTGGTTGGATGCACCTGCTGTGTTTATTCAATAATTTATTTCCACTGACTAAACAGACGTGAGATGGAAACTCAAGTAACTAACTATTGGAATTATTCTTTTGTGATTGAATCAGTTTTTCTTAGTTGTATTGTATTGTATTGTATTGAACCGCCAACATGTAATGTTAATACTTTTAAGAATTGTAAACATATTTTTGATTGAGTAAAGTTACTTTAAAGTGTGCTGAATTCGTACAATCTTCAGAAATAGTTTAAGTTTTTATAGGTTTACTATTTTTGAAACTAATCAAATAAGTTTTCGAAGTCAGCACCTTTCTTTTCTCCTGAATGCTTGCTGTTCAATCGTAATCACTTGTGCAGATATGATGAAGACGCGATTTTGAATTTCTAATGTCATATTTATAAAAACTTTAACTATACTGAATTAATGCGGCACTTTTAAAAAGCAAGAAAAGCTTTCGTTATCATGGACCCTGAACTCCTGCTTGGCAAAACGGTTAAAGATCTCCAAATGGAAAGGATTAGCTTCTAACCTTAAGGAATGAAAACAAAGAGATTTGTAAGGCGTCATGTTCAATAACTGTCATACTATTCAGAATGATGTTCCTCAGGTTTCAATACCTAGTCCTATTTTTATAAATTTAATCTTCAGCCTTCATCTGAATGGGAAAGAATTAGGTTTGTTGACGATATTGCTTCACGACTTGGAAATCGTAAGTCACTAGTTAAGGCTATCAGTACTGCTTATAAAACAAGCATTGTAAGTGACAGTGTTACTCATAGAGTAATACCCATCTTGTCACAGTCATCATTTAGCGTCCATAAAGTTTTTGTTTGAGTGCCAGTCTACTGGATACAAAATCGAACATATGACAATTTGCATTCCCTTCTATTGACATCCGAGTAACAGGTTCGTTGCATCCGTAATTCGTACGGTGGTATTTTATGTCAAAAATGTTTGAGTTTCTAAAATTTAAAGACTTTACACTAAAATTGACTTGGTTAAGAAGTGGTGGCGCGTCAATATTACCAGCAACAAGCTGATGTAAAAACACAATATCACAGACTTCACGACGTTTTTGTAATGAATCAAGGCCGATAAGTAGAAGACGGTCCTTATAAGGTGGAAGATGAAGAGGATCAGTCCATGATAAATGCCGAAGTGCGAAACGAACAAATTTGCGTTGAACAGACTCGATACGGTCAATTTGTGTTAAGTAATACGGTGACCACACATTGGATGCATACTCAAGCTGTGGCCTTCAGGGTACTCGTGATTAATGGACATGAAAATTCTTTGCTCCACCGTTTGCTTTTTTTGACTATATGCTCAATATGAATTGAGAAGTCAAGAATTGGAGCGAATTGTACACCTAAGTCCTTTGTCAGTTTTACTCAAGCCAGCGTAGAACTATTTATGGTGTACACAGAGGAGAGAGGATTAAATCTCCTCGAAAGGGACATGCTTAAACATTTAGATATGTTTAATGATAAGCAATTATTGAAGCACCATTTTGCAAAAGAATGAAGGTCATCCTGTAAAGCGCTGCAGTCGGATAGATTTTGGATACATTTAAATATTTTTATATCGTCGGCATAAATTAGTACATTTGAGTTCTTGATCACACTAACAGCATTGTTAATGGCTAGAATGAATAAAAGAGGACCAAGGTGGCTACCTTGAGGCACACCTGAGGTAGCGTTTATTGTTTTAGAGGTCGATCCCCTGAACAAAACGTGATACGTTCTCCCGTCAAGATACGAGCATATCCACACCACGAAAGATAAAGGGAAACCAAGAGATTTCATTTTAAAAGTAATTAGCTTATGGGAAAGCTTATCAAAGGCCTTTCTGAAATCAGTGTACACGCAGTCGACTTGATTTCCTACTTCTAGGGTTTTACTCAAAAAGTTTCGGCAAGCAAGATAGCTTAGCTA
This sequence comes from Orthonevra nobilis, assembly GCA_963555765.1. Taxonomy (NCBI): domain Eukaryota; kingdom Metazoa; phylum Arthropoda; class Insecta; order Diptera; family Syrphidae; genus Orthonevra; species Orthonevra nobilis. Next base: position 117,406,642 of record OY743224.1, read on the forward strand.
TGGGTTTTTAATTAGTAAGAGCTCCCCGGAAGCCCTTTTTGTGCACCGGGATTATGACACCATTTCTCCAAAATTTTGGAAAAACTTTTTAGTTAATAGAGTCTTGAAATAAAATAGCCAAAGGAGCTGCAAGAGAGCTACAGCAATACTTAAAGTTTGGGTAACATAAGCCTTTTTTATTAGAAGCCTATTGTACACCTAGTAGGCGACCAATAAATAAAGTTTCTGAAGTCAGTGGTGCGAAAGAAAGAATAAAGTAGAATAGTTAAAATAAATTAAAAAATAGAATTTAAGAATGACACTCTCTAAATTGATTCTATCCTCGGAGTATCAGAATTCGAACATAATTGTGTTCTGATATAAATGCCTAACTTGTGAAAAGTCCAATGTTCTTAAGAGCAACATAGAGTGTATCATACGATCGAAGTCATGGAACCGTCTTATACCGTCATTCTACGCCAATCAGTGCGTGCAATTTAAAAGCTGAGATTTGACTGCAACTTTGAGTTTTACACCCCAATGAAGACCACTCCTAAGCGTCTTCGCATTATATGGTTATAGTCAGACACATGCAGTACATCAAAATTTAGGACTCGTTTCAAAAATCTCCAACTTTGATTCTGCTTCCTACCTTTGAAATACAGATCAAATGAATTGAAATCAAAACCACGAGGCAATTTGTTCAGGAAAAAATTATGATAAGCAGCATTAAAAGCTTTGACTAAAAAATTTCAAAAACAGCAGAAAGGTTCACTTCTAAGCCTATACAAGAGCAAAATTCTGGGAAACCATTTTCTGAAGAAGGTCCTTCTCTGAGCCCAAAATGCTTGGCATTAAAAATGTTGAAACCTTTAAGGTAAGTAAGCATTCTTCTCAACAACTTTGCAGATTGAAGACAGCAATGAAATTGGCCTAAAGTTTCAAACATCTTTTTGTGTCACCATTTTTAAAAGCATGTACAAAGAGGGGTTTTAGGACGTTAGATGTTAAGTTAAGTAACAATATTATTAGATTTAGTAGTTCAACAAATGTCAGAAGAGGATCAATTAGACGCAGGCTGCTAGATATATTTCTGGCCTAGGCAACACTAAGTGTTGCCAGGTACAATCTGACATTTCCATTGGAAAGTTTGACATTTTTTAGCATAACATCACTCAGAACGTGTTGTCATTTAATAGTGAATTGTTTATTTACAGAGACTTGAAAAATTCATCTCGGCAAAAAAATGGAATTAACTCGTGAACACTTTCGTGCGATCATTTTTCACAACTTTCGACGTGGATTATCACGACAAGAGTGCATTGATGAACTTAAATCCTTGTATGGCGATGAAGCACCATCCTATAGCACTGTGAAAAAATGGTTTAAAGAATTCACTCATGGCCAACGCTCACTCAAAGACGAATTCCTTGAAGGTCGTCCAAAAACGGCCGTTGTGCCAGAGAATATTGATGCCGTGCGTGAACTGATAATGCAAGAACGTCATGTGACATATCGTGAGATAGAGTCATCCCTGGGCAATAGTCTCACTAGCATACATTCGATATTGCATGAAAACCTTGCCGTAAAAAAAGGTTTGTTCTCGTTGGATCCCTCACAATTTGACAATCGCTCAAAAAAAGGCTCGTGCGATTGGTGCAAAGAAATGTTAAAAAAATACGATCGCGGTGCTTCAAATGACGTTTATAAGATTGTCACAGGTGACGAATCGTTGATCTATGCGTATAAGCCCGAAAGAAAACAATAATTAATCGTGTGGGCCTTCGAAAACGAGCCAAATCCAACAAAAGTTGTTCGTGGAAGAAGCACTTCGAAGCAAATGGTTGCCTGTTTCTTCGGGAAAACTGGTCATGTGGCGACTGTACCGCTGGAGCAACGTAGGACGGTCAATTCTGAGTGGTACATCACAATTTGTTTGCCTAAAGTCTTCGGAGAAATTCGAAAAAAAATGCGTGGTCAACGATTTTCGTCGCCAGAACATGTTGTTGAAGCGTTCAAAAATCATGTTTTGGAGATGTCTCAATCGGAGTAAAAAAAGTGTTTCGACAATTGGTTTGAGCCCATGTAAAAGTATATGAATCATGCTGGAGAATACTTTAAAAAACAATAAAACCACTTTTGATGATAAATATTCGGATTTTCATTATTAGGCCAGAAATATAGCTAGCAGCCTACGTACTCGTATCTTTCACGAGTCATTTCGTCATTCAATTCCAAAAACAAGAACTTACTGATGGGAAGTAAAAAATATTTCGAAGTGTCTTTTTACTGCATTGAGGGACTATAAAAATCACTTTTTTCCACCCTTTTTTGAGGATTAATGTTATTTAGAGTTTGAACCGTACTTCTGATATCCTGTGGACAATTCCATGACAAGATTTGCGATTGCAAAATGTCTTTAATTAAATCATAAGCCTTTGCAGCGGAACATTTTCTTATATCTTCCTAAAATGGTCATTAAAAATGTTTCTCAATATTCTGCGTCTTCTTCATTTAATAAATGGCCATCAACTTTATCTTTATGAAAAAAAAAAATGGACCTTAATTATATCTTGAATTCTTTTTTCGGAATGTCCCTAAGCATTATTTCACATTTAATTATATGAATTTCAGCTTTAAATTTATTTATTTTAATAATTTATTTAATGCGTTTTTGTTCATTTTTTTCCGTGCATGTTTCACCAATTTTTTGTTTATTTCTTTTGTCATCTTCGTTTTGTTTTTAATGATTTTTCTTAAATTTAAAAAAATCATTTCTATTAATTGCAATTTTTTTTTTAAAATGAATCATAAGAATACTTTTGTAAGTTGTAATGAAATTCAAATAAACTTAAAACTAATTTTGAGTTTTTAAAGAAAGAATCATCGTTCCCCTCCCCAAGCCATGTTGTTAACATTAAATTATTCCAAAACTCCTATTATCACCGCTGTGTTAGTATTTCATTAGCAAAATATTATTCCCACGATATTAAACAAAAAAAAAAGATAGAAAATTAACAAACAAAAGAAATAATAAACCCTTTCGCTTCATCGAACTGCTAAACTATGGCAATACGATACACGCTGTCGTACACAATTCAAATATCCTCACGTATCGAATTAATGTTTACTTTTCGAATGAACCGATCTCTTTTATTTGTGTATTTATTTTTTTTTGACAATGAGAAAATTTCCTTATGGAGGCGCCCAAGATATCATTGGCATAACAATTAGAGAATAACAACCCAAACCGAATTTGTACGTGACACTTTTTCCCTATAATATTGATTTATTGAGTTGGGAATTAGGGACATTTTTGCACCACCAACTCGGATGAGGTAGGTAAAAAAATATTCTTTGACTCAGTATTATTCTGAAACATAATAACAATTTAAGGCGATATATTTATAACGGCTGGATGGCAAATTCCGAATTGCGTGTGCCTTTTATTTGGATACATTAATAGAATCCCGGCTAAAATCCTATTGAAAGTCTTAACATTTTATCCTGTTTTCGAATCTTAATCAGTCAGTCTTTGACATTGGGATGAAATAAATGAGACTGTCACGGGGTATCACAATGAACCTTGCTAGCAGCCCTTCAAGCTAAACCAAAATCAAAAAGACATTCAAACTATCTATAAATTTAAGGAAACTCTGAGAAAAAGACAAAGACGTGCCCTAAATGATACACATATGTACACATATAAGAAGGGCTATCGTTAGCCAGTTCTAAGACCTTTGCCTTCAAAAATTTCACTAAACCGACATGGGTCGCAATTTCTAGTGATAGATTAATGCTAAGCGATCTGCACAGACAACGCTTAGCGCTTATTTTGTCATATGTGCCATCCTGCAATGATGTTTTATCGGTAGATGCTATTAAGTGTGTTATATATGGAATGGGGGCTTAAAAAAAATAAGGTACTAAAAAAATGCATTTTAAAGTGTTACCTTAAGCAGGAAAAATGGTGCTAATATTCACTCACTGTTCAATTGCAATAATTCCTTAGAGCCTGAAAAACTGCCAAAGCAATACCGAAAGTAAAAACTGGCAAGCCATCAGAGCGGAAATAATTCAGATTTATATATTGAGAAGGGTTTTGCTCTCTGCTTTAAGTCTAAATAACAAGGTTGTAGGTGGTCTCCATTGTGCAGTCGTTAGTCCTGCTTTATTTAATATTCTTATGGCATACAGTGATTATGGAGGGAGGAGATATTATCAAAAACGATTGAACGCTTTTGAAATAAATCGTGAGTTGCCCATGTTTGTTTGTCGCCCGGGGGTCAACCCAGGGTATCTTTATTAACTAAATACAAGAAAACATCTACTTACATCTACTACATCTACTTAAAAACTAGGAGTTTAGTTAAGGAGATGGAAGGGCGAAATTAGTTGTAACTAAGAAGGCTGATTATGAAGGGAGGAGGTAGTATTATTCTTTTCAAGGAAGATTTGGAAAGGTGAAAGTCCAGAGATTGATTTGCCATCCGAAGCATTCTGGACATTGGTTCGAAATAACCATAATTTGTGCGATGATTGGAGAGACGAAAAAGATGCGCTGATCTAAGGTTACGGGGGTTAGTGTTGAGGTGGATCATTTGTAGGAGAGATGAAAAATCAATTGTACCGGAGAGAAGTTGTTGAACAAATAGTGCATCGGCAACATCCCGACGTGATTTAAGGGTTTGAACGTTAATCAGTTTAATTCGGTCCTGATAGGATGGCAAGTTATAATTGTCAGTCCATTGAAGACCTCGAAGTGCGAAAGGAATAAACCTACATTGGACTGCTTCAATTCTTAGGGAATGGGTGTCGTAAAAGGGGGACCAAACCTGACTAGCGTACTCAAGAATTGGTCTGACATACGTTATATAAAGGGACTTTGTAACATTTGGATTTGAGAATTCTTTCGATCATCTTTTAATAAAGCCCAGGGTAGAACGAAAATTGAGTTTTCTATCACAAAGAACTCCAAGGTCACACATCGAGTCAACAGTGGGAATAAGTTTACCGTGGAGGAAGACGTTGACGAGAATAAGTGATGGTCTTACACTCAGCTCTAAGTGATTTTTATTGCACCAAATGTAAAAGCTTTTCAGACCGTAATGCAGTTCGAGGTGATCGGAAGGGGATTATATATGTTTGCTGATTCTCATATATGATAAGTTTAGCCAGGAAGGATCTTAAATGCATGGAGTTTCGCAAAGCTGTACATTTTGACCAATACTTTTCATACTCTACACGAATGAGTGAATGCCAAAGCACAAAACAAAAAAAATTTTGAACATTAAATACAAATATGAGAACTGTTCCAAAGCTCAGGTACAAACTATTGAGGTCATCGAAAACTGATCAGATGGCATTATATAATTCAAAAACTCAGATTTTTCGTAATGAGTGCAATTTTTTGGAATGTGTACTTAAGCAGTTGAGCAGAAACCAAACACTTGTACATGTTATGAATCAGGTATACTACGCACTGGTGGTCTCGAAGCTTCGATATGGTACTATGTTTCTAGAAGTGTTGTGCAGAAGCTTCGACAAAAGACAAGTGCGAGTAGATTAGGCATAAACAAAAAAAAATCGTATTGGTTTTAAGGCGGGAGTTTCAATTTTTAGAAAAATTTACTAAATATAATAATTTTGTAATAATAAACGAAAAACCATACAAAAATAATAACAACTTGTTCTTAAGCCAATATCCCATCCTTTAATTTTGAAATGAAGTTTTATTAAATACCGTTTTTGACAAATAAAATTTTAAATTAAAAATTCTCAAAACAAAAATGTGAATTTTTATATAATATAATTTTTAAAAATTGAAAATTGAGTTTTTAAAAAAAATTGTTTCCAATATGTTATCCAAAAACACTTGGTGCCAAAAGGTGTCTCAGCTTTTGGAAAATTTATTATTTATTATTATTTAGTCTTTACATAAATGAAAAGATAATATTTTAAAAACTACATCACTAGCTATTACAATAATTCGGAAATTTTTTAGCAGACAAAACTTGACCATTCGAGTTGACGATTGCGAAACCAGTACCTTCATCACTTTTTGATCCATCGGTTTAAAGAATGTTAAAAGTGCGTTTGTTGAAGTTACTCATGAGTTCTTTGAAGAGCTGCAGATATGTGGTCTCGGATGTCTGCCCTTTCTCATATTTACCAAGGCTGGTGTTGATTGTTTCTTCAGGAAAGAGCCATGGAGGATGCTTTTCTACAGAAAGTATTTTTTATGACTGGGTCAATACCGATATTAAAATACAATGAAACGTACTCTTTCGCATAATTAAACTCGCTCGCTCTCCAGAGGATATCTTATTATGCAAGTATCACAGTGCGAGTGGAGGAAGTGAAGTGGTTTTTCGGTCAGTTAATATATGATAAAATATATACTAAAAGTATAAACTGGATTAACTTAATTTTAAACTTGCTCAAGTTAATAAAATTTTTTATATATACTTTTCTTTCCTCGTAAAGGTTGAGAATTTCCTTTTTGAAGTTATCTTCCTCATTGGTCCAGTTGTCTGGGCGAAGATTGGTTTCCCATTCGTTAGTCAGTGTCTATTGACGCTACGAAATGTCCAGAATCACCCCAAGATAGTTGACCACGCTAGAATAGACAGTTGTGGTGTTGTTTATCATTATTTGTTCAATGTGGACTCATGTCTTCCTTGAGAAGGGCATAAGAATAATTTTACTGGGATTGAACTATAATCCCTCTGTGTTGCACCATTCTACAATTTTTAGTAATGCACTCTGAAAATAATCGCCAGGTCATCAGCATAACCTATGGTGATGGAGCCATATCTAAGAAGATCTGATTATAGATCTTGACCATTGTAAAATGGAGAGAAGCCCCCTTGTAAGCATCTCTTGATGGCGGTTCCAGAAACCGCCACTCCTCCAGAAGAGGAAGTCTAAGAACGACTATCCAGCATGACCCTTATTCATTGGTTGGCCGATTCTTCTATACCTCTGGTTCTGATTGCTCTTGTTAACGAGTCGTAGCCAGTGTGATCATAAGCGCCCTCGATATCGAGGAAAGCACATAGGGCTATTTCTTTTGAATCAAGTGCACCTTCTACCTTTTGACGAAATAATGAAGGGCACCTGTGATCGGTTTGAGATTTGAGGGTAACACAACTCTAACCGGTCTCTAATGTGAACATGAATTAGTCGTCTTGAGTAAAAATGATGTTTAGACGGTTTGGGAATGAAAACCACATTAAGCTATCTCCAGGTGGTTGGTACTATCGCCCTAATTAAAGCTGCTAATTCTGGTGGGATGAGGTCAGTTGATTTCTGCAGTAAGACAATCACCACCTTTGGACTTCTGGACTATTTTTCCAAATAGACTGCTAAGTCTACTATTAATACAAACCCATGTGATGTGTTATGAGACGAGCCTGCGAAATGTACCTCAAGCTAAGTTTTATGCGTCCTCCCGGTCCGTTGTGTAAGCTCCGTAATTTTTCTTCAATAACCCTACACAATTGTTTACGAGCGATTTATGAGAACGTTTTTCTGTGAATGGGAACATCTAATTGTTTTTAAATTCCTCAAAAACTAAGACAGTTTTTGGCGCCAGTTTTCTTGGATTTGACAGAGCATTGAATATTAGAAAAAATGTTGCGCGTAATAACGCAAAATTTTGTAAAACTTCACCAATTGATTTTGGTTTAAATTGTGGTAGAGTTTTTACCTGTGATTTATACAATTATTGTAAAATAGTAAAAAGTACAGCAAATGGATGTAAATATTAAAAAATGGAAAAATAGCTAAGAATTAAAAATTACTATACCTAAACAAGCGTTTTTCATATAGATTGATAAAAAAATATGCATTAAAAAGAAAGGATTTACTGCGATTGTAGAGAAACTAATGCGACCCCTGTTTAGAGTCCATAAGTAAGTACAGCCTCCTTCAAGTTTAATAGGTGATAAACGCCGCTAAACAATTTTCAATGGCTTATGTCATATTCCCTCGAGTATGACAAACAACATACCCAGCAATTGTTCTCCAGACACAAGACAGTTTTTGTATCTTCCGACCGATATTGAGGTGCATTTTGGAAGGTATTCCTTCATCAACTCTATTTTTCCACATATGATTCATACTACCTTGTAAAGCAAGTAAAAAATGACATTTAAAAAATGTGCAAGCCTCATCATTTGCCTGAGTTCTATGACTCAGTGACTCTCACTTGAGGTGTTATATATTTGATCAACTTAAATATTTTAAATCCTTGTGATTTCGAAACACTGTTTAGACAATTGTTGCAAAATAAAAGGTAACTCAAACTCACGTTACCAACGCTCGCGATTATGTTGTTTCCTGGACAACTCTGCAGTGTGTGTATTTACTCTTGTCAGACTGGATTATTGGTGTTCAAATATTGATTTTTATGCATTTGTATAAACACTCTGTCATCCAGAACGATTGTGAAAATTCTTGGACTTTAATTGTGCAAACAGTTGCGCAACGCAAGCAGACGAGCAACGCCATTGCCACAAACACCAGCGGGCATTAGTCACCACAGCACTGCTGGCGTTTGTCATACAAATTAGAATTTGGCCAAAAAAAAAAACACACACACACATTCGCCGTCCATTTGAAATTAAAAGAACACTTCATTACCAAATTAATTAATAAATTGATGCCGCTTTTGGATCCTACAATTTGCGTACCCATCGAATTGGGTAGACGTACTTACGAGTGGTTCTGGTTAGGGTGCTCGCTCCATCGAGCTGAAGTAGGATGTGCCGCGGCGACCGAAGACGCGACGTAATAGATTGAAGTTGAAGATATATGAAAATGTCTGACATCATCGTTTATGTTGAATGTCTTCCGCAAGACCGCTCCCGGAGCATGGCCGGCTTCTTTATAAGGAGCTCGACATTAGTTGTACCTACGGTTTTGCGTTCTTCATTCTAATGAACGAACGATGATCGACGGAACCAAAAATGCAATCTTGGAAACACTTAAGTGTTTAGTTGCAATTTCCTGATGTGACGAATCTTTGGGACTTGAGATGACAAATTTCCCCTAAGATTCGCCGTGTTCCTGGGATTCAAAAATTAGTCTTAGTCAATTTTTTAACGATGCGGTTTATTTTTTGTCGCTTCTACTGGTGCTGTGGTTGATCTATGATTCATTCAGTCAGAGCCATGAACGTGTTTCTGCGGAACCAACTCACGTACTTTGTAGTTGCGACACGGCGGCGTACTGCATTTATGACCCATTGTTCGCGCCTCGGCGAACCGCAAGACGACAAAGTGCAGTGTGGGGTTTTTTCCTGTTGATTTCAGTTTGACACTGGCGCAGCTCTGGAACACAATCGGATTACAGCTGTCAATTCGTAGCTTCAGCCAACTCTTCTTTGGCTGGTGTGGATCGAGAGTTGAATTCGTAATTTGTTTGCCGCGTTGAATCAATTGTTTCGATTTTGAAGCTGTTTTTTTTTTTGAGTACAAAAGAGGTGAGGAGTTTAGTTGTTAACCGTTATTGTTTAACTTGGCCAACAGTTATCTGAAAAAAAAAACAAACAACGTTCTAAGCCTTGTTAAGGCAATGTTGTAACAACTTTTCATTTAGCTGGGTAAGGCTGCATATTTTAATTGCGAATTTTAACAGGGCTTGAGGCTAATGGGGTTCCTAATTGGCACTGCGAAAGGTGTGCATTTTATTGCAATAGTTAATGGCAACTTGTGGGGTCCATGAATGTTTTTAGAGTTAAATTTAATAAGCAATTATTAAAAGACTTGGCTTGAAGAGCCTTAAACGTACAAGCTAATGTTTGTGACAATTAAGGATTCAATCCTCTTTTTGTTTTTATGGTTGATGACTAACAGAGCTCCGAATTTTGAGCATGAACAAGTGAGTCACAGTCGCTGTCACTCCGTGCCTGTAATGCGTTCTGAAAATAAATTATTAAGGGCCATCTTACAGAGCCCTCTGAAGCTAAGTTTGAAGACGAGTGTTTAAATGAATGAAATAAAGAACGATATTTTTCCTATTACTATTACGAGCCGCACAGGGTGCCAGGTCCATACCCACGTAGAGTTTTACCATTGATTCTGCTGTGAAGTCACACAATGACAGCAGCGGGATGTCATAAATTCCCAGACTGACCGCATTTGCTAGTTTAGCGATTTCTGTCGCTGCCGCCTCTGGCCTTGGCAAAAAGTCGAGCGTTTTTTAGTAAATTTTTTATACGATTTGGCGGCTTTCTGGTGTTGTGTGTTTTTAGCAATTTTGTTTTGAACTAAGACAAAGTAGGAAAAAGTGCCACACGTTTATCTACGATCGAGCTGCGTCTGATGAGGCAATGTCTGGTTTTTCGGCCCGAAGAAAGCTTTCCTATATGTATGTCTATAATTGTTACAACTCACATTAAAATATGGCCACCGGTCCAAGTAGCACACCATGCAAGGTGTCGTGGAGTTTGGTGTAGGTTAGGTTATGGGGATCCTGCATCCAACTTAGCCCACATTCGGTCCATTGTGCCAATTGTCGAGTTGTATCTTTAGAAGAAAGAAAATTAATGGTTAACCATTGAAGTCTGCGGTCAACATTACAGAAGTCGCTCAGCCCATTAAGAAAGTTAGTGAAAAGAGCTCTCAAACTTGTTGTGGCTAGTGCGGAATATTCCCACAGATATCATTTCTTCGACTCCTGTAGCTTCTGCAAAAGTGGTCGCTCCGCATGAGTGCCTTTGGGGCATTGGCCTGTTATTATGCTTGAGACAAATCGGATATCCTTCCGATTGAGATAAATGAGATCTCTGGATCTATGAGCGTCGATGACTTGCAACAAAAGCCTGACTATGGCATATGATTCGGTTTGATTCCAGCGTCTCATAGTCCAATCTATTGTCTCCGAGTCAAAAACTTTGTGGAGAGCGTCAATTGGCGTTTTAACAAAGAGTATAATTTGACAGGTTTCCAATTCTGATCTCTGCTTAGCAAGTTCGTCTGCCCTCTCGTTCTTTATTATATCTCGGTTACTTGGCACCCAACATAGGCTAACCGTATTGACCGCTGATATGAGCCTTAATGGCCGCCTGAATGTCAACGTAGATGGTTATGACCTTACCGACTAAATTGTGCCCAATGATCATTTCCGTGGCTCGTAATGTGACTGTAACCTCGGCCTGGAACACGCTGCAGCTCCTATGCGGAAGGAGCCATAGGTGCATCTATTTTAACAGAAAACTCCGGCCCCCTTGCCTAGGGCAGTTCTTGATCCATCAGTATAGAAAGCAAGCTCAGCATCGGAACAGATAGCATCATTTTCCCACTCCTCCCTACTAGGAATATTAATACATGATGTCCTGTTAGAGTCTGTTGTGGGGATGGTATAGTCCGTAAAAGTGATTTCCTTTAAGACATTGTCTACTCAAAGAAATGTTTCTCTTAATCTAAGCGCTGTCCTAGCTGCTCTATTGCTACAAAAAAGGTCCAGTGGTTTCAGATTCAGCATTGACTCACATCTCATAGATTCGGTCAGCCCTAAGGAATAAAGTCTTTGAAACCTTGTGACTCTTGCAAGATCATATTTCTTCTCAAGTGCCTTCCACAAGACCAAAGATGGGCTTCCCAATCGCGATGTTAAGCCAGTGAACCATCTTCGGTATTAGTCCCCAGTTATTACCGATCATCTTTTAACACACATAGAAAGCTAAAAATGCCTTTCTGAGGCGGTTTCCGATGTTGTCTTTGAAGCTCAGTTTTGAGTCCAGAATGACTCCGAGATATTTAGCAGTCCTTTTTAACTGTCAGAGAAGTGACGTTCATCTTCGAGCAGTCGAACCTAAGAATCGTTCTTCTCCTAGTGAAAATCACTTCCTCTGTTTAAGACGGGTTGACGTCGAGTCTTCGTCTTCTGAACAACGGATGTTCTAATGAAAGTGCATGATTGAACTTTTCGCTGAGGGAGGAAACGAATTTGCCTGGTACCAGAATTAAAATGTGATCTGTATTAGCCGTGACATTAAAGCCTCTGGTTTCTGGTATCTTTATGTGGATAATTTCTTCTGTAAAAAGCGGCCTGATCAACGCTAGACAACCCTTCCTTGTGGCGTGCCCCGGGCGAACTCTTTTTTGCTCATAATAGCACCGAGTGCAGCATTTACTAGGCTCGAGTTAAGCACGATGTCGATCAAGTTTCACAGTCCCCTGTTTCTGCGGGCTCTGCTCAGACAATTTTGAATGGCTTCAATATTAACGTTATTAAAGGCTCCATCTAATATATGTCGAGGAATAATTCGAGGACTTTGGTGTATCAATAAAGTCTTTTTGGTGTCCCAATAGAAGCTTGATTGTTTATTTACAAACCCAGCCAAGTCAAAATATGTTTTGCTTGTTTGGGTTGCTTATCCAACGCACAACAGTAGTTTAAACTAGAAGCAGCGTGGCTGGGACTTCAGAAAACCGACCATTCAAGGATCGATTTAATGACAATGAAGTAAAAGTGCAGATCTTCTTTGACAATTTTCAACAATCATGAAATTTGTTACATTCCCAGTTTATGTGCACGGCTTCGATGAGAGGTTCCCCCACACATTTAACAATACTTAACAACAATTGTTTAAATCAAATGTTTCAATAATTTTAAAACGTTATGACGCCTGCCGTGGAAATCAAATTAATGAAGCAATCATTTGAGTGGTCGACCAGCGACTATAGTCTGACTTAATTGATGTCCTTGCTGCAGCTGGTATTCTTAGTTCATGTTTTCAAGCAAACAATGCTTTGTGTAAATAATCTGTCATAGACAGCAGGGTGATGAACAAGTCTTCAAAAATACAGCTTTGTCGCATATAAAAACTTGCGAATTATGCGAATGCAAATAATTCGATAACAAAATTTTCCATCACGATCCGGATGGAATGGAGAGCAATTTAATCAAAGCCACCAAAGAAGCTCGACAGCTCTTTTTTGTTAAATTTACAATACTTTTTTTTAACAAAATTATTATATTGACGACTTAATCTTATTTTTGAATCTTAAAAATAGTATTAACCTTTTGAAAATTGTAATTGATGGTATAACCCTTTGAAAAATCGGCTGTCTGCTTTCTAGTAAAAAAGTGTCTCCTCACAATTGATAACCTCATCGAATCTTTCGTCAATAAAGATATCCGAGCGATTGTTCGATTCTTAGCTGAATCTCCGCATTCCCGTGGTTTTTTAGTCCTTGTATGGTTTTTCGGATTAATTTTATGTAACATGTTAAATCTCTTTTGGGATTATCACCGCGATTAACAGCGTCTTCGCCCTCGTCTTCGCCCTCGTCTGTGTATTGTTTTGTTGGTTGATCCTTTATATGAATGTTAAAATATTGCGTTGAATATATGTAAAAAAAAAACTCTTTTTTTTTTAAGAGCTGTAAAGTGAAGAGAAAATTCCATTTTGACAAGTTCGAAGAAAAGTCCCATCAACCAAACGCTGTCAAAGGCTTGATCAATGTCGAATATATACGAAACGGTTGTCTCCTTTTTGTTAAGCCCAAAGGTAATATTGCTGAGAATTTTAATCAGTGGATGGATGGCTGAATGCTTCACCCGAAATCCATATTGGTTGCCGGGAATGATCTTCTTTCTTCGACAAATAGAACGTTACATATGTATTTATTCCAGCAAACTGAATCAAATATTTTCCCCATACAACAGAGTAGCGAAATAAGCCGGTACCCATCAACTTTTGTCCTGTTCATCTTTTTTGGCACTGGAAAAATTATAGTCATATTCCATGCCGAGGGAAAATAGCTATTATTAATCGAATCGTAAAGATAATTGTGAGAAGAAGCAACTTTTTCAACAAAAAGTTTGAAATGCGATCCGGTCCCGAGGATTTTTTTGAACATATTTTTAAAAAATTTAGTATTAATGTTAACATTTTTGCAATTCAAAAGGTGTGAATATTTATTAAAGATAATAAACATATTATTAAATGGAGAAAACCGTTCATAGTTCGTACGATGGTGAGATATTGAGATTGCATTAGGTATGTATCTAAAAAATCTTGAAAATCTAAAACATTGAAATTGAGACGAGACAAGAGGGACATAGAATCAATGTTGCCATCAAATAGTTTGGTAATGAAAGAGAAACATAGATACGATCGTCTGCTCTCAAGGTTAGGCAAATCTATTAGATTAAGTCTGCTTGTATAAGGTGGGAGGTCATAAGGGTCTTGCCATTCCAGTCCCCTCAAGGCAAATCTCAAAAGTCTCTTTAGAACTTTCTCAATCCTGTCGATATGACATTTATAGTGAAGAGACCACACTTGACAAGCGTATTCAAGGATCGGACGGACGAAAGTCATGTACAACTGTTTAACAACATAAGGATCATTAAATTGCTTAGATTCTCTTTTAATACAACCAAGCATTGAGTTCGCCTTATTGGAAATTATGTTGATATGTTGCTTAGACTCGAGGTTTTGAACCAACACAACCCCTAAGACAGAAATATTATCAACATTGCACATTGTCGAGCCATTTAAATTGTATGGGAAAGAAACCGGAGAGTTTTTTTGTATAAAATTAATGACATTGCACTTCTTGACATTTAAAAATAAACAATTATTGGAATACCTCACATAAAACGCATCAAGATCACGCTGCAGATCATGACAGTCTCCAATGTTATGTATCTTCTTAAAGATTGTAACATCATCAGCATAAATAAGACATTGTGAACTCTTTAAAATAGAAACCAAATCATTTATAAACAAAACAAACAACAACGGACCTAAGTGGCTGCCTTGTGGTACCCCACAGTTAACAGTGAAATAGCTCGAGGAATAACCATTAAAAATAACAGAGTAAGATCTACTTGATAAATACGATTCAAGCCAAATTAAGAAAAGAGTTCCCACTCAAAATCGTCCACTCTCTTTTTGTTTTGCATTCGTTAGACCATCATTGTTGTTCGGATTTGTTTCTGGATTTTCATATTTGAATATTGTAATTGGACTTACGTTGCTTGCCATAGCATTAATGCTGGCATTGACATCCTCCATGAACTCCGGATAATGCATTGAGGTCGTCTCCTTAAAATTATGTTCGAAATGCAGAGCAAATGCTTCTGCCTTTTCTATACACGTTCCAACAACCTCGTTTCCATTCTGAATCAAATCTGGTAAGTTTATTGTTCTTCCGACAATTTTGTATATCTTTTTGAAGGTATCTGGTCCTCAAAGACGCATCTGGGTTTCAAGACATTATACAAATTTTCCATTTGTTTCCTTCTCTCTGCTCGCTCTGTGCAACATGTATATTATAAAATTAAGTAGATGTTGACAGCGACTCGCCAACTCTTTGTCCATTTGCATATAATTTATTCAAGGACTATTTGTTTGTGGGCAACAACACATTCAAATGTTGTTTAAAAGCCAAAAAAATTTAAAAAATTTCTTTCATGGTGGTGATGGCCTCATCCTTCTGCTTCGCAGGGTATAAGCTACAAAACAAAGTCACAAACAAAAGTTATTACTAGTTATGTGCCACCCTGTACATAAAATACTCCAAGGTGTACCTAAGTTATACGTGCTAATGCCAGCAACAGATTTCGCCTAACAAACCTTTTTTTTTATTATCTTTGACTTTGTAGACTTTGGGGGTTTAATGAATGTACGAGAATGTTCAGATTCTCATACTTCATACATAATTAACAGAGAAATAGCAACAAGGTTATCTAACCTTGATGTACATCTCTGACCTCAGAGTTTGTGAATCATCTGCCCTCGGCTTCTTAATCACATTCATTTGCTACGATGACATTCGCTGCTAATAAAATCCAAATTGAACGTTGTATATGCTTTCTCTACTCAGACAAAACAGGATGTAAACAGATCCTTGTGGGTGAGTGTATACGAGGAAACAAACCCAGCACCAGGTGTAGTCGACTCCTAAAATATTCTCTTAGTCAATCGTTTGTTGAACGCCTTACGCATGAATTGTGTTTATTGTTGTTATGTTTCGTTTCCGTATTTTTCCGACACAACCATACAATATAAAACATTTCCCAATTTACATTTACTTGGCAAACAAACGCTTTTCCTTTCTCACATCCCGCATAAGTTTTAATGAAAACGTTCTGAGGGAGGCAGACTGGTCATGACATTGTGCCGGGAAATCGACGTGCAAAGTATCTGCACTTGCAGTAAGGTTCTATTCGAGTGAGCACACAATTTGTACACAGTGTCATTTCACACGTGCACCATGAGTCTTTCCATACCAAACACCACAATGTTTACGTTGAGTCGCCGCGCCAGAGTACGCAGTCGGAAGTTTTGTAGGAAGTCTTGTTGGTCTTAAATAGTACGGGTCAATGGACGAGTGTCTTTTTCCCTGCTGGATTCATTGTTCGGAAAATGAAAGTGGGGTAGCCTGAGTTTCGAAACACAAATGAGATTGCACAAAAAGCAGGACTGTTGGAAAATTCAATTAAAAACTGAGAAAAAAATTTTGAGCAGCAATAATTTGAAAAATCTTTTTACTTGTATAACAAATTAGAAAACTCCTGGATTCGATGCTCAAATGTGTCAGATTTGTCGATTGAGATTCAACTTGGCACAGAGATCAATCAATCAGCTCGTTCGCAAACATTGGAAACTTTTTGGCGCTAAAAATTAAAGAATTTTTGTACGAAAATAGCTCATAACATTTTTGAAAAAAATTGGCAGAGAGATGAATCATATTGTCGAATAATAAATGGAATTATTTATGACTTTTTAAGACTGAATTTCTTTCTCTTTTAATACGAAAATAGTCGCATCTATTTTCGAGAATTTTCTTTAAGGTGTAAAAGTATATAAGGAAAAAATAAAAAACACTGTTTTGTAACATTTTAAGAGAAAGAATTTTTTTATCAATCAAAAAATAACAAAAAGAATAAAATAATTTTCTTGCAAAAAACAATAAGAAAAATATTAACTAGAAATACTTTCTGTTAATCTGCTTCTTGAGGGTAATAAGGCAACCTCCTTTCTTCAAAATGTCCTTTTCGTTTATTTTTCCAAGCGATTTTATATTTTAGTGCGCCTGTTTCGCCTAGTCTGTTAGAAAAGCTTAGAGCGTTTGATTTGCCGGTCACTTTCTCCGAAGCAAAACCTACAAAATCAAAGGCCTATATTCATTTCTAACACGTTCTTTCGTTTTAAGAATCATGATTACTCGCCTCTTACTCGGCTTCTTCAGAGTAGTTAATTTGAGACAAGTGGGTTACCATGTTGTCGTGATTTCTGCATCGGTTTGTTTCAAAATCGTGATGCCAAAGATGATGTCATTCTACACTTATGAAGAATAAAATACTGCGAACTGAACCAATGCAATTAAGTCGATATTAACTTCGTTCTCCTTATTCGGACACCAACCCCGTCTGACATTCGAACCACCACACAATATTTCAATCCTTGCCCCATTCATTCTGATTTCTCTGTATTGCTAGGGTAATCATGAATCCTCGAGAGCGAGGAAATTGTTAAAAAAATATCTTCATACAACATTTTTTTTTTCTTTTAAATAATGAACGTGCTCAAAGGATTGGTTGGACCCTTATAGTGAGTTTACACAGCACGAGCAGAAGGAAAGTTAGCAGGGGAGAGAAAGAAGGTAGCGGTGCACATTGGTCTTAAATTGCTGTAGGTTGCAGTGCAGAGGAAAGAGAGAGCGAGTTAACGCATTCCATTCGGCCTATAAAAGACTCTCTAAATTTCATAGAACGCCCAAAAAAGGACTTAAAGGTAAACTGATGAGCATTCAATGATGTGCGGGTGTTGCGAGTGAATTGTTGGAGAGGCGGAATGCAATTAGCTATGCAATTAGCGATGAAAGAGCGACAGGCAGGAAACATTTCTTCGATGTTCCAGCGAGTGTATTGTTTTTGTTATGTTGCTGTTGTTTTTAAGTTTTACCGCACGCTTTTGAATTCTATCTAGCAGGTGCCAAGTGGTTTTGGGTGCGACTGCCCAGATGTGAGCGTTGTACTCCATTTTTGGCCGAATAAAAGCCTTATAAATTGTAGCTAAGTCAGAAGGGGTTAAGTATTTCTTGCACCGGCTTAGGAAACCTTAACATTTCGCTGCATTCTTAGCCACATCGAATATGTGGTCATTCCAGCGTAAGTTCGAATTGACGCGCTTACCGAGTATTGACAGTTTTTCGGTTTCATCGACGCAAGTACCATTCATGGACAATGGCTGGGTATAAGGATTTCGCTTTGATGACGTAAGACAGTATTGTGTTTTGGAAGCATTAAATTCAACTCGGTTAGCTAGACCCCATTTGATTATGCTGTCAATATCAGAATTTAATGATTTAAACAAACGTTGCCGCTCAATGTCTACGCCCGAAGAGCAGGAGCTTGAGTCATTAAACGCATATGTGAAACTGAGGGTACTGTCATCTGCGAAGGAATATATTGGATTAGATGTGATAGACAAGAGATCGTTAATGAAAATAAAAAAGAGAGTCGGAGACAAAACTGAGCCTTGGAGAACACCAGCATTTATATCGTGAATTTCAGACATGAAACCGTCCAATACAACTTGTATTGTACGATTCGAAAGGTAGTTTCTAATCCATCGAAGAAGAGACTCACCGATCCCAAATGCACGCATTTTCGACACAAGAGCCAAGTCATCAAATCACCAGTGGACCTGTTGCTCCGAAAACCGTACTGCCGGTCATTAAGAAGTTTTCGTGATTCAAGATATTTCATAAGCGCTTCCATGACCTTAGAAAGAAGGGACGTAAGTGCTATGGGTCTGTAATGTAGAAGAAGAATCGCCTTCTTTAGGGACAGGCTGGACAAATGTAGATTTCCATCTGCCCGGAAAGAGACCTGAGGATTAGGAAAGATGAAAAAGCTTACGCAGTGCATCTGCACCAGATTGGATTGTGTATGTCTAATTTTTTCAGTACTCTTGAGACTGTGCGAGTGCGAAAATATATTTTTCCCATGGATGTTCAACGCTCTCGAGCACAGGTGGTGGTAAAGTGTGGAACTGGCCGCGAGTTGTGTGGTATTATGATTCATAATAAAAGGGTCTTTCATTAAGCGCTTCCTATCATCGAAATTTCTTTGTCGTTTGAAAGGCCTATCGATGCCATTTGGAATATAATGTCGTCCAAATTTTCACCGCGGCTTCTCTGGGTGGCGCGCATTCAAAATGTCCAATTTTCCATGACTCTGGCGCATAAATTAGGCTGAATTTATCTGACGGCATGTGTTTTGTTGGCCTCGATGGCCGCTGTGGCTTACGACTTATTTTCATAGACCTGCGACTTTATAAAACACCACAAATCGTCAAACCGCATGATTTTTGTGGCCTTGGATTCTCCCGCACATTCTCACGGACAGCGGCGAAGTTTTCGAAAGATTTAGCGATTTGTTGAAGTACGTATGTTAGTTGACTGTTAACTGCATCAGTGGACTTAAATTTATCTATTACACTGCGAATAGACCTTTCTGAAGGACGATTAGGGCGACCGTGAAAACGGCGAAGCGCAAGGAACGCTATATCCGTCCATGGTTCTTTGGGCAAAAATGGACTGAATAAATGACAGCTTATCTGACAGATGTAGCTTCAACAAATTGGAAGAACTTAAGCTCTGCTTTTCTTTGATGCCCATATTAAGATTTTTTTATATATATCTCACATTTACAGTGCACAAACTACTGAAGAGTCGCCGAGGGTGCCAAAAATATGCCACGAGTTGAAAAACCGGACAACTGGCCAGCTTAACCGTGTAACCAAAATCGAAAGAAAACATTCGGAGGCAAAAATATGGCACGAACTCTGAGGTATAACCAGCGGCAGGTTTATTCAGCGCAATTGTGTAGCTTACTTGAATCCTATCCAAAAAATTACCATGTTAAATGAATCTTTAGTCGTACCGAAAATCCTTGAATAAAATATGCTAATTCGAAAAAGACTCAGCGAATCGTTCTCAATGAAGTCAACAAAGAAAGTTATGGACCTATTTTTATTTACTCGTAACAGGTACAATACAATAAAGACATTTACAGACCTTTGGGCATTGCAGTACAGGTACAGTTTCCAAGCATCTGCGTTGTTCAAAAACGTTCTGGCAACGTGTTTCCTAAAATTTCTCATACAGTTTGTTCATTTTCGTTGAGAAACGAGGATTGCGCATAATTTCGCGTCGAATTTGAGTCACAAATTTTGACTTCATAACCAACGTTGATAGTCACCGAAGATTGGATGAACCTTTGACTATTCTTAAATAAACTTTTGAGCCTACGATAAAATTAGTTCCCTACACGGACTTTCACCTAACTCGTCGAATATTGAAGTGAGTCTTTCACGCACGATGCGCTAAAACAAACTATTAATGTAAGTACATATATGAAAACCACAGGATAGTTTTTTTTTACTTATTTCTAAAACTATGGATGACAACACATTATTTTTGGATTTTTAGTTCAATATTACCACTTCAAAAATGGTACCATTTCAATATCAACACATTTTCGAGATTCGCGCCTCCACGGCAACACTCAGAGATTTTCATGCTTTGCCCACACCATTGCTCTTAAAACATTTCTCTTCAACAATTCCCATGTAACTCTCCGATGAACATCTAGTTGGAATATGAAAATATGCTCAGAAAAATGAATCGAATTCATCGGGAGTCTTAAAGTTTTTTTCCTGACTGGAATGGTAGCAACTCGGTGGTCCGATGCATTTCTAGATTTAGTTCAAACAAATTCATTCGAGTTCCTTTTGCGTACGGTGTCGGTTCAAAATAAAAGGAAATTCGCGTTATCCTTATCGCCAGCGTTGGTGAATGTGTTAATTGAAAACCAGAAGAAAAAAAAAATTTAATTTGTTTGTCTTGAGTAAACATCAAATTAAACAAGTTGCATCCGTGTGAAAGCGGGTATCCTTGTGCATTGTGTCTTGAAAGCTGATCAACTGGTAGAATATTTATTAACAATTAAAATTAAAATGGATTACAAGAGCTACATCCTTTGTGGGCTTATTGCCTTCGGAATGATTGTCACAGGTGAGTGGGTGGATTGTCGCTTTAAAACCTTTTGCAGAAGTTCAAAGTCACTGATGAATCCTTCTTCGGAAGACAGTGTTGGGCATAACTTTTGCATTAACTGAACGTAAAGACGTGCATGGTGTGGGTGTATGCTGGGATAAACTGTCTGCAACTGATACCGGGGCGATGTTGTTGTTGTTGTTGTTATTTTTCTTTTTCGTTCTGGAATTTTCATCATCTCATGGTTCATTCTTAACAAAGGAATGCTTGGCATTGTTTTGTTTGCTTTTTTGAACTTATCACATGAACACAATACAGTCAAAGGTGTAGAAATTTTTTTTACCTTCCTTGGAAAGCTTTTCTTTTTTTCTTGCCCGATGCACATCTGTAAGCAGCTGGAATTTTCTTACCATACAGATTAGCTTGAGTCTAAGATATTTTATAAAAAATTTAAGGCTTTATGTTGTTGTGGGTGTCCTTTGCTCAATGGACATCGTACCAGACTACGGAGCAATATATTTAAGGGGATATTTATGAAATATTTCGCTGCCCTTACAAGTAATTGGCAATACTGTTCCGCAGGAAACCTGCTCAATTTGTGCGGTAAAAAGACGGCCGAAACTGATGTGGTTACAAGAACTTAATTTTTGGTCTTGCTTCGTGCCAAACAGTTTACAAATTTATGTGTGCAAAGTTAAAAACAGAATTCTGCCCGAACAGTTATTTATCTTCCTAAATAAAGGGTGGGCAATCTGTATAAAAAAAAATATACTGAACACAGTAATCATTGCGATTCAATTGAGTGTTTCGACTGGCTTTGCAGTACGTCATCCCGCCCAGAGAATTTATCAACAAATTTTTTGAGGTTTTCGACCTTTTTTTTCTAAAAAGCTTGGTCTTCAGTTCCTGAATCGTCTCTTGATTGTTCGCAGAGCATCTATCGATACTGACACCCCAGAGAAAAAAAGTTCAAAGGCGTCAAAACGTACCACCGTGGCTACGTCACCAAAACGACTGATCACGACTATATAACCTGGTAAGCAATAAAATCTTGGGCAGCCTAGATCGTCGCTTGAATTCAAATCCTCAAAAAAAATCGTTTATTATATTTTTTAAGCTGCGTTCCTCTTCTCCATACCGAAGATGATGCAAATACCATTTTTTTTGTCCCGACTGAACACTCCTTACCTTGTTTGAAATCTTCTGGTTCAATCCCAAAGCATTTAAAGCTTGAGGAGTACAATGAAGTTGGTGATCCACACGGATGGCTGTCAGCTTACATTTTTCCGGAACTCCTTCTTCATATAAAAAATGATAATGAAAGAATGATAATAAAAATAATCAGTGATCACGATGTTAAGAAATTTGGAATCTCTGCGTACTTCGTGTGATCCCAAAGCCTCCTGGCTTGACTAATGACAATCCCATTTTTGGAAGCCTAGAGTCCAGGAGAATAAGCCTCACCCTTCATTGATGAGTGGCTTTCTTGGAAGAGGTATAACCACTAATTTATCCTTGTTTTGCTTCGTTCCTAAATCTACTGAGAATCCTAAAGCTTAAGATTAAACTTGATATAGAAACTTGCCCAATTTTTTTGTTCATATTGGTCCAAAAATTAAATTCAACAACTTTTACTTACACGTGCTCACCCTCAAGTTGGAGCAGTGATTGCGTTTTGCCAAGGTCGTGAAATAGGTTAAGCATGCGCACTAGGTATTTGGTATGTCCTAGTGGTAAATAGTCCGCAGACTTTACTGACTGAATGTCCAATACAAATTATAAACAGATACTTTTTGAAGAGACTTTTAACTTCTTAAAACAGCCTGCCATAGTACCTCTTACGAATAAGGGTCAAAACGCCTTACGAATGGAGTTTAGGTTTTTAGGAGGGGCTCAAAGCCTCAATGTCTCATGGTACCACTCTCGAGGGTTAATGCATTGAGATATCCGTGGTCGTCTGACCGTACTAGGTGTACGGTTTTGGTTTTATTTTTACTTGGAAGACTCTGCTACTCTAGAAGCTCCCACAGAGATCACGATGGTCATACCTTGGGCTCTATTCTCTACGGGAACCATGCTTTACTACCCCTTTAAGTACAAAATAAGTTATTTTATTTTAGGTTTGTACACGCACTTGCAAGGGGCTACGGATACCCTTATTATTTAAACGTATCGCAACGCAGGGAACATACATCAAGGGGAAAGAGGCACAGATACTGTGGTGCACATTGATTTCGAATTTCTTTTGTCGTTATGTCGATTATTCCATTCGTGTGTAGCGTATTAAAACAGAGTACCTCAGAAATTTGGCTGAATAGTAAACTGATAAGCATTAATGGCGAGTCTTTTTTGAGGGGTGAAATGCAACACAGAAGGAAGCGATAAAAGGGGAGTGGCAGTGGGTTGAAAGTTGCATCGGTGTGAAAGTGGGTCAACCGACTTTGTGAAATGTTTGCCGCTTGGTTTTGAACTCTTTCGACATGGCACAGGATGATGTTGGGAGTACCTTTCCAGATCCGGCATTTGAATTCCAGCTTGGAAGATCAAAAGGCTTTATAAATACAAGCCAGATCAGACGGGGTAAAGTATTTTTTCCCTTTTTTTGGAAACATCGGTTGGGTGATCGTTCCAACTGAGGTTGTTTTTGATGCTTACAATGTTGAGTTTTCTGTTTTGTATTTAATTTAGCCCCATTTTTAAATACCCATAATAGTATAATGATAAAATTGGAATTTAAGAAGCTCATCATAGATTACATTTTAACGGTCGAAGACAAAAAACGCATACGAACAATACATTTTTGAAAATTGGTCTTCGAAATTTTCGTAGCGCGAATCGCTAGTGTTAAATGAAAGTCCCCTAAAACCATAATAGCAGGTCAGGGTCGCAATCCTTAAAAACTGCTGGACCGATTTCAAGAAGCTCTCATTCATATGGTCGTAAACACCATGCAAACGACTTAAATGGTGAAGCTAGGCCATTGCTCCTACTCGTTTTGTGAAATAAATATAACAAGTAAACAACAATGTAAATATAATCCGTTTAACTCCTAAGTGCCTGCCTTTTTTTTAAATTTATTGAAAGGTCGTACGTTCGAATCGAAGAAGATGTCTTGAGATTTTATTTATGGCTGACCAGCTGAAGTTTTATGTCACATCGCAAAAATCCTTCTAGAGGAATACAGCTGAAAATAGACTGATGAGGCAAGCTCAGAAATGCACTATCTCCCGAAGCAACGAATAATGTTAAATATGGTATGTCCTACGCCTTTTAAGTTAATGCAAAACTTCTCAATCTGTCCATTGTTTAGCAAACGTATAAGCAGCTCGCACTATGATTGTGTTTTATTAGGATTATCGTAATCTCTGATAAATTAAAAACTTATTATCCGATAAAGTTGAATATTTTGCTCATAATAAACAGAGACTTGGTTAACATACTTTATAATCAAAAAAATTGTTTGAAGCTTAAATATATATTACAGAACATTAGTTTTGAAAGACAAGCCACTAGAAAAACCAAGAGAGAAGAGGCTTCAGAAAAGTAGCTGGATTCAATTTACAGAGTTGGTAAATAAATAAATAAAAAAATAAAAAGATGAATAAATGAATAAATTAACAAACAAATCTATAAAAAAAATAAATAAATAAATAAATGAGCAATTAACTTAATAAATCTATGTTCATTTCGTAATTAGTTAACTCAAAAGATTTGAAAGATTATCCACTCAAAATTGAAGAATTTGACAAAAAAAAATTAAAATTCAAGCAAATATCCCACACTGTATAAGGGTGCAGAACGCGAAAAAATTGGAGGCATATGAAGTCAGCTTTTTGTCCTGGATTAATTGTTTTGCATTAATTTTTTTATTTTTTAAGAAAGTCCTAATAATCAATTATATAACGTATAATATCAATAATTACGCAAAATTTTATTGTAAGAATAATTATGTTTTAAAATAATATTGACATGTTATGCACACCTTAACCACCTACTTCCAAATAGAAATTAAATCCAAACGCCGGTGATGCTGTGTCTGCTTGTTTAAAGGTAAACAAATTTAAAGACACACAAACTATGAAAATTTTTTCAATTATTTAATATTAAAGCTTTCGGCAGCACGCCAATGCTTTTGTTAAATATATGCAAGGTTCGCACGCGCGTTTGCCTCCGAATGAAATTATAATGATTGTCTTTTCCCCGCTGATTTTTTCCTTTTCCCCTGATTATTCTGTTTCTTTGCTCATTTCATTGAATCCTGATTATTAATCATTGATAATATTTTTGACACTCATTTCTTTGATCACTGGTAATTTCTTAAACCACTGCTCATTGTATGAAATGTTTATTGCTACCATAGCTTCTGATCGTTTATTTGATCGTGTCTTAATAGTCGATCGTTTCTTCGACCACGGAACGTTTCTAGGCATAGGACATTTCTTCGATCACTGAATATGTCATATTTTTTTTTACTTATACTGATCTGTAAATATTATTGAACCATTAAAATTCAAAAGCTTTAATAAATGTATTTGTAATTCGCGTTTCAATTATTTTTCAAAAGATGAATCACATATCATTACATGGATGGAATGATTTTTTTTGTTGTTCCGTGGTTAGGTAAAAACCTTCATAGGTACTATGAGGAGTGGCCGCGCGTGCGTTACGTCAGATTCAGTTCAAAGCATTCCAACATTTCGAAATCCTCTGAAAACAACCTTATTTTTACAGTATTTGTAAGCTTTATAAATATTTCTCGGAAATTTAACTCTACGGCATTCCACCGGAAGTCCATCCCGAGTAGTAAATCATATGTCTTATTTTTTAAAGCCATTTTGTACCATTTAATTTTGCTTTGAGGACTCATTCTTAATTCTGAAGATGTATCAGTGACGACGACTTTTACAACTTGTGAAAATACATTATTAATTGTGTTAAAAGTTACTGTTTAAACTTCGTGTATTGGAAAATGATAACAATCGACTTTTGTTGAATTTATAAGACTAATTGTTGATCCAGTACCTATCAACGCTTTATATGTTTTTGAGGCCTAGTTCCGAAAATCCTCTGGTTCTATATTATTTATATCTTCAATATTGTTACTATGAGTGGATCTTATATTCATCCTGCTGCTTGTTTGCTCATATCTTCGTTGATTAAAGCCAATCCTTTCATTTTTACCTGGATTTCTAAGTTACGATAGAGTTTGCTTTTCATATCTACTCCTATTATCTGAAACTGTGTTGAAATAAGCTTGTACGTTTTTTTCTGTGTTTCCTAGCAATAGTTCGTTTGGTCTTGTTTGGTCGGAAGTGTTTTTTGAGTTGAGTTTTTGCTGCATTCCATGTCACACCATCACCTAATTGTCGGATGCACCTTGTTGCTTCTCCATGGGTCTTTTCCGTCAAAACAATCTGAGTAGCGAAGTTGTGTTATTCTTCGTTTTCCCCACAGAATCCCAATGATGCTTCCACCGACTTGATGAAGCTGGATAAATTATGGTCTGGTTTTCCCTCAAAGCACTTAAGTTGTCGAAACTGATTAATTATATCGTTAGCACTCATGTTTAGTTTATGAATACCTCGATCACTTTGATCAGGCTTTCTCAATTGCTCTATGATTTGCTCTTGAGCCTGAATTATAGCTAGAAGAGCTGCAATTTGGGGTGTGTGTTCCACTGATGTCGTAGTACTGTCTAACATTTTTAATAATTTAATATTATTTTTGTTTTTGTTTTTTTTTCAACAAGTTCGAATAATCTTATTCACAAGCCTAATTCCGATTCACTGTAACGCAACAATGAAACACAAGTGCACAATAGTAAACAAAAGCTTAAGTTTCTGTGTTTTTCTTCACGATAGTCACGGAACGATACTCGATTCTTGTTTTTAGTCCGACTGCGCCAGTTAAATAAATTACAAAACACTTTGGTGTTTGATGGTGGTCTTACGACTGACTTTTATTTATTATTCAAAATCTTAGCATACCTTAAATAATTAACTTATGGATATTTTCCCATAGTCAGTATACGAATTTCAATAGCCATCGCAAAACACAACAACGGCAAGGTGAGCAAATTAAACGGAAATGCAACGCAATCTGTTAATGCAATGAACTTCGTATGCTGACCGGTGGAAAATTCGTTAGTCAGGTGAATGCCCGACGTAACTCGTGTTCATAATAGTATGAGATTCTTACTCACTTAAAAAACCTCCCATGTCTTCTGGACTACGACTAAGTTGTCTTGGAGACGAGAACGAAGCTTCTGAACAAAGTTAGTTACTTCGTCAGACACGGCAGCAACTCCCAAATCTCTATCGCTATTTCTTATATACTATGGAGCATTCACGATTGCTGTAAATGTTTTGTTTTGAAATTTTTGTCTTATCGATCTAATGCTCGCTTTGGTACAACCCCACTTGCACTTGCTAATATAAAAGCAGTTTGTTGTATAAGCTTAGCTTTGAGTATCGCCCGAAGAGCCAATGCATTTCTCTAAGCCTGATTTCGACCTCGTTGCGCTTTTTTTTATAGAATATGGAATTAATGGCATAATGCGTTGTCCATTTAGATTTTCACCTACCTCAAGCAAGTACGACAGAAATAATGTTCTTGATAAGTTTTCGAAACTAATTTGACACTAGACCTCTCCCCTCTTTGTCCTTAGTGATTTTACGAAAATACGCAAATAATCATATTAGCAATTCTGTATGTTCCTTGAGCAGTGCCTAATCGCTTTGCATAATTTTTAGCCAAAACTTCGAATCAAGTTTGTCAAAATATTATCAACGAAAATTTTCGAATAAACTCGTGTTTCGAAAAAGTATGTTTTAGGCAGTTTTTGAACCTCTGGTAAGTTGTTAAAACGCTGTCGAATTGAAAATAACGTCTCGGAATGTATCAACTGCTTTTCAATAGAAAATCATTTAAATGAAGTTTTTCTGTCAAGGTTTTTCCATTCAGGTAGTTAGCCAACTAGCTTCACTACTCCAAAAAAACCATGAAAAACATAACCTCACTGTATTCTCCATTTCAACCATAGTCCAAGCTGATTATGGCTGTGATTTTATATTTTTTTCTTCGCTATTTAAAAATGACTTGGCAAAGTAATTAATCAATTCGTCGTGCTCTCAAATCGCACACGTTATTTCGCTTTCCAACCCATAAACATGAACTCATTTATTCACTTGGATTTATTAGTTTGTCTCCTTAAATGTGTTTGGAATGCCATTAAACTTTTTTATTTGCCCATTTTATTACCCAGATGTGTCCATTCGTTATGGAATGCATAACAACTGGGTCGGTGGAATAAAAAAAAAAAAAACAAAATTCGCACCGCCATTAGCAAATGAAATATTATGTTTAGTTAGGATGTTAGCCTAGGTGTATCTCGAGCACATGAAATAATACTCAAAGCTGTCATAATATTTTTCATTTGCCTTATAAACAAAAAAAAAGAGCTACTGTAAGCTTTAAACACAAGTTGGGATAGAAACAGAAATTTATTCGTTTGTTGTTTGTGCAAAAAAAAAGAGTAAAAGTTATGAACTTGTCCGTTGTCCATTGACATCGGCACTGCCCAAGATTGCTCAGGATAGGGGTCTCACTATGTGGGTGACTGTGCTATAGTTTTATGTACGTGTCATTAGAAAAATAGTTTATGAAGATGTCTTGCCATTGGATCCGCTTTGAAAACTGCGTATGACGAATAAAATACTGCGAATTGAGTGAGTGCAAAAAAGTCAATATAAAATTGTTCATAATCGAATTCCATATGAAGAATAAAAATAACTTCCCAGTTTAAAGAAGACTTAATCGAATCTTCACAACAAGGTAATAAATAAATATTTCACTGCATACAGAAATCTTAAGACGCTTTTTTGTTTTGTTCAGAAACAAGCTTTTGCGTCTAGATACATTTTCCAAGAGCTACGTAAAGCTAGGGTCTTTCTATAGCAACAAATGTCAGCTTTTTTTTCCCAAATTTATTTTTATGAATGAATGTCGTGTGCAGTGTTCATTTGCATCCTATGCAACGTTTTCAATCGACTTATAAATTATTTTCCAAAACGCATCGATTTTGAATCCGAGCGAGTGTTACCCGTAAAAAAAAATTAAATGAATTATTGAAGAGGTTCCGTGCGTATAACCTTAGTATTATATTTCGCTTAGCGCTGATAACACTCCTAACCTAGTTTGTTGGAATATGCCCACACCCAGTCGGTC
Source organism: Orthonevra nobilis (assembly GCA_963555765.1). Lineage (NCBI taxonomy): Eukaryota > Metazoa > Arthropoda > Insecta > Diptera > Syrphidae > Orthonevra > Orthonevra nobilis. The sequence goes on from OY743224.1 coordinate 117,435,876, forward strand.
TTGAGGGCATACATACATATTCAATGGGATTAGCAAGCGTGCGGCAGGCTTTACTTGTGATTTGGACAGGAAAATTGTTGCCATTCAATGAGGCTGAACCACAAAACCTCTATTGATCTCGATGACATCTGATATGTGGGATAGATGACATATTTGTGTGTAGATCCCGCCACTGTGATGTATGCTTTCTGTTGGCAGCTAATGCATGCAAATCTATGCTGCTGCGTTATCATGACGAAATGTAGCGCGTGCGAAAATATGTTTTCCCCTTGAAATTCTTCCAGTCATTGATTGGCGGCATATGAGTATGTTTTTTTTTAATCTTTTTCTATAGAAGTTGGTTCTTGGCATGAAGTCAAGTTAACAGTGTCATACAAAAGCATCTGTTGTTGCAAGACTAACGTGTACCGAGATGGGGACGTCTTTAGTGGTGGATCTACACTGAGTCGAAAATTCATCAAACAAAATCAAAATTTCTCAGTTCAATAAGCCTAATAAGTACAAGGTCCACAAGGCCCAAAAATTGTACTTAATACAAAATAGAAGAATTCTATACTTGGGCCTTAAGATGTTTTTTTTCCATATTTTTTTGAAGAGTCAGTCCTGCTTTTTGGAGCCGAATGCTAGACTATAACCAAAACAGCTGAGCAAATAATTGATACTTTGAAAGGAAAATCGTTCGTCGGCTATTCGGTCCTATCTGCGAGGAGGGCGAAAGAAGAAAAAGGCATACTCTACGAGCTGTACAACAACGTGGACATTGTCCGGGAGGAAAAAATCCGTCAACAACACTGGCTCAGTCACAATGAATAGGAAAGTCTAAGAATACAAGCCACCAGGTTCAAGAAGAAAGGGAATGGGACCGAAACTCCGGTCAAGCCTGGAAGTGAGCTCTATCTCAGGCTCTGATCCTTCGCCGATTTAGTAGGCAAGTAAAAAGCACAAACTAAACGCAACACAAACTTAACAATGTGAGTCTTACATGGGTCCCGGGGCACGAAGGTATATCGGGTAACGAATAAGCTGACGAATCGGCTAGGCAAGGAGCAGGAAATAGACATCAAAACCCTGAAAGGCAAAATGGCAACGGGACGCCTTTTAAACGCTTTAAGCGTGTGAACTACCACGGAATTCAAAAATAACCGGGTCAACCTTACAACTTGCAGAACAGCAAAATCAAAAGTAGACAAACCAACCTGCAAGGCAGCGAAACGAGCTCTGAATACCAGCAAAAGGAATCTACGGTTAATGGTGGGACTGAAAACAGGGCACATTAACCTAAATCTCCACTTTCATTGGGCTGGATTAGCAGAAATTTCAACATGTTAAAGGTGTGAGCACTTCATCTGCCACAGCCCAGCAACAGCGAGACTGCGACATAAAATGCTGGGGTCAGCACTGATACCAGATCTTTCGCACCACAAAGGAACAGAGACCGGTGAGATTCTTGACCTCTCAAAATGAACGAAAAGATTTCCCGATCATAAAAAATCAAGCCACTCCATGGAAGTCCCTTTGAAAACCCCCCTCCTTTTTTTTATTACAACCCTCCAAGTTACCATAATCTTTTCCATAGAGGAACACGACGGGCCCAATCAGAAGCCTATGTAAAGACCAAATAAGTTGTTAGTCACGTCAACTCTGCCACTGTTGATTATTGTACCCTATTTACTGCATTCTAAATTCGACGAGCAAAAATCGGGCTATAAGTTCTTGCATTCTTCCCTTTGAAAGCTTTCAGATGGCTTATTGTCATAGATCCTTGACTTTAAAGACTCCCCAAAGAATGAAGGCTGTACCGGTCAGATCGGGCGATTTAGTCGGCCAGTAAAAATCACAAAATACGAAACATAAGTCAACCTGGAAACTCATCATTCTTAATGTCCATTTTCGCGAGAGCTGCGTGGGAGATTGCAGCTGTTGGGAGGTCCAGTAGGAACAGAGGACAGAGTAACCGAACCGCATAAGCCATGGTGGCATCGAAAGATCGAGGCAAATTCTCCGTTCGGCTAAAATTGCTCTTATTTTGTTGGCTTCGCATCCATTCAGATGCAAAAATCTTCCACTTCGTCCTTGAGGTACAGAAGAAAATGAGTGTAGCTTGGACGCGAATGTCGGTCTGCAGCCAATATCTGATGGAAATTTGCAAGGATTCAGTTAATAAGAGTTAATAATGCTTAAAACGAAAGGAAACATAGAATCTCGACTCGATTATTGTCATAAAAGCTATTGCAAAGCTGCTGAGATGACTTAAGTATAAGTCAAGTTTCTATTTGTCATCTATTAACGACTAACCTCATGTTTGTAAAAATGTGTCCCTTCACCTCTATGCTGAGATATACTTATCGAGGCCTATTGGCCTCATTGCAGCCAGAATGAATTTAGACTTGAATGTCTTACTCTTAACTCAGCTAAAACACAGGCGATCATTAGATCGAAAAAGGAATACAACACTTATGACTTTCTCCCTTTTTTTATCCAATCAACTATTATACCGTTTCTCAAGTTCGTAATCAGTTAAGGCTCTGAAGCCTTTGAAGCAACAACCTATCCAGCAATGAACATGTTAACTCAATTATCGGACGCTTTTACGGAACATTCAGGAAACTTTGATTCCATTCGAAATAAGGTTACGATTAGCCAAAACTTTGCTAATGCCCATAATCTCCTGCGCAGAAGTTATTCATCATAAACTAGACTCCATGTCTGAACACAATCTCCTTGTTGCATTTTATGATATAACTCGGTACGTATGTATATGGTTTGCGAAGATACGACCACATATCAACATACCAGACATATATCTTGGGTTGCATTCTTTCCCAGTTCTTTAAAGCCCGACTTTGCATATTCTCACATAAGATCAAATCCACAAAGTCGCCGGCTTATTTGTTTTTGCCACTCTACGAGAACGTTTAATATTGTACAGCGTTCATTGGTATCATTGGTATCCTGTATCTTCAATTGAAATTGAATTTTGAAATGTTTTTATATTCTATTTGTTATAAATCTATATCCTTAACCTTTATTCAATTTTTAAAGTTTGTCATTTTGCATCAATTATATTTTAACCAGAGACCAGTGTATTTGTATTTATTTTATTTTGTATTTATTTAAAATGAATATTTGCACATTAAGATTAAAATCTTATAAGTAGTGAAGGCCTTAAAATAATAATCAATAGTCTAAGTAATAATTAATAGATATTTAAAACAGATTACATAATTCAATTCAATTTATGATCACAAGTTAAAAAGAAAAAGTTAAGCGAAAACTAATTGCACAAGGAGAAAGAAGATAAAATAAGAATAGGATAATTTTTGTTTAATTGACTACATCATAGGCCAAATGTTCGAAGAGGAGGGTCTTAAAACTGTTTGATCTTCTGATTCTTTTAAGTGCTATGGGCAGTGAGTTCCATAGTCGAGTGACGTGGACAAAAAAGTTCTTTCAGAAACTAGACAATTATACCTTGGCTGGATTAAAGCAAACGATTTTTGAGAAGTTCCAAAATTAAGTCTGTTGTATAGATATTCAGGCTGACCCGTATGAATAATTTTGTTTAGCAGGATAAGTGATCGGAACTGAAAAAGTTTGCTTAATGATAGGCCCGTGATCTGCTTAGAGTGAGCTGATATATGGTCATGGTAACGGATATTAAAAATATATCTCGCAAAATTGTTGTACATCACATTTAATTTTCTATTTGTATCATAGTCCAATTTACTAATGACTTCGCATCCGTACAGCAGAATGGGTAACATTTGTAGGTATGAAATATTGAGTTGTCCATAATAAACGGAGGCTACTGTACAATTTCCCTACGGTAGCGACTACATGATCGGTCCATGTAAGTATGTCGTTGAAAACCATACCTAATCTTCTGGCTGTGCAGACGAACTCTAAGGTTTCTTGATCGAGTTTGATTGGTGGGAAGTAAGATGTGTCGAGTCTTCTTTTATAAATGCAGAGCGCTTTAGATTTCATTGGGTTTAGAGATAAGTTGTGCTTTGTGGCCCAGTATTGAATTCTATTCAGATCTGCATTTATGTCACCAATCGCACTCTCGATGCAAGGGAGCGGACATGTTAGGTAGAGCTGGACATCGTCAGCATGCATGTGCACAGTACAGTGCTTGGCTAATCGAGGAATTTCATTAACATATAGACAAAAAAGTAAAGGACCAAGAATGGACCCCTGTGGCACTCCCTTAACGACATCTAGGAACGAAGACATTATGTCTCCAACCATCACGTATTGCATTCGACCAGTCAAGTAGGAGCGTAGACGTTTAGCTGCCAGTGGCGAAAATCCAAAAGTGTTCGTTAGCTTATTGCATAGAAGTGCATGGTCTACAGTATCAAACGCTTTAGAAAAATCCAGCAGGGTTAAAAATGTTGGACAATTCAAATCCAGACCTCTTCGGATGTCATCGACCACAAACAGGAGTGCTGTTGTGCAACTTATTTTCGCACGAAAGCCCGACTGGGCGGAACTTATCAATTTTTTTGCGGTTAAATACGTTTGCATTTGTTTAAGTATCGCCTTTTCGAATATTTTCGACAGAAATGACAATATAGAAATTGATCTGTATTCAGGATTAGTCCTACTCTGCGGCTTCGGGTTTGGAATTATTTTGGCTTTTTTCCAAGATTTCGGGTATTCACAAGTTGTTAGAATGCAATTGAAAGTATGAGTAATGAAAGGAAGAATAACTGGGAGGAGGAGTTTAAGGAATTTTATCTAGGCCTGTTGCATTCGATTTTATAGATAAAAGTGCCTCAAGCACATCTTCATTTGTGAATCGAGAAAACCCGAAGCCTTCATTAGTGGTTCCACTTACAGAATCAACCAATCGCGAAGATTCAGCAGCATCAGTACTTTGTACGGAAGGAGCGGACACAAACTGCGTCTTAGAGTGTCTTAGAGAAAATAAATTGAAATTGAAAATGAATCGAAATTTAAGGCCTTAAGTTAACCACCAAGACAAAGAATATTGATTTCCTAGCATAATTCCGACCATAGGCAAATTGGTGTTCTTTTCAGAGATGGCCTGGTGGTACGGTTCAAAAAAAGCCGGTAGGTGTTTTATTAGTCCGCTTGCCAATTTCCAAAGAAATCCACACGGCTTTTGGACGATACAATCGACGATTCTTGAGCATCTTACTGAATGTCAAAATAACATGTTGAGCAACACTGTAATTTTTGCCTTTCAATATTCCAAGCCTTGACAAGAAAGCGAAAAATTGGGAAAAAAAACCAAAATTTCGGGACTAGACAAGCTGAATGTTTGATATCGAATAATCTGATTTAAAAAAGGCAGCTCGACCTTTCATAGTACCGCTCGTAGCGCTTACAGATTGTGTGCACGTTTTATTCCGATCAGCTTCCCTGCTCGCGCTTACGATCTTCACAAGCAATCTTGTAAAATTCTCCACCACTCCATAGCGTACGCGGATGACATGATCGCGGACAGGTCAAGTCCGAAGATTGAGGTCATCGTAAGACTTTTGCAATTTGACTTCGAAAAGATTCAGGGTTATTGCTATGATTGAAAGTTGATGATCAATTTCCAAAAGTGCGAGACCATTCTGTTCAGGACTTCGTTGTCTAAGGGCTCTAGAAATATTGAAAAAAAAGTGGCGAATGTTCTCTATAACTAGACGAAACGGACAATTCACATTGCAAGAGCAATGATTTCGAACGACAACTTGTTCTCCGGGGCTTTTTACCACAGTGATATGCACCACGAGACAGTGCGCCTCCCCCTGAAGCGTTTCTCTTTTTAGATAGAAAAGGTTTGGTCCAGGATAAATTAGCGGTGTCGAAAATCGTCCACGTTAGTCGAAAAGCTGTGAACAGGCGAGTCAAGTTCAACCAAGACGTCGCAAGGAACCCCCCTGGGACTTTTCGGTTCAGTAGGGCGGTGTCAGACCGCGACAGAGCTGATGTCGAAACGCAATACCGACAATCAGCTTCTCTGCTCTACGAGCAAAACTCATTTCTGTACTCATGGAAAACCGCACAAATCCAACAGATTTTCAGAAGAGTAAAGTTATGATTGCCACTGAACTTTAAGTCATCGAACATCGTAGAGCGTCGGCTTCAACATATTTGCGATCGAGCCTGGAAGAGGTTTCTTTTGGTAAACGATCCGCCTTCGGAAAGCCGAGGCAGTTCTGCGGCTGAAAAAATATTATTTCCAAGATAGATTAAGTCAAGTTGTAGTAAAAGGTAATATTTGTGACATATTTCTGGGGTACCGCAGGGATATATAGTAAGCTTTCATCCATTTTTTTTTTTGCTTCATGTCAACGCCAGCTTTCTAGAATACCTACGCAGGTTCTACTCGTCGTAGGAGATGCACCAAATTCATATTTTAAATGAATGCTTGCAGAGAATTTTGCGAAAAGAAACAGCAAAACTAAAAAGGCATTATTATCGAGGCTGAAATCAATTTCCAAAATATTGCTGCACCCAAAATTAATCTTAAATAGTTCCTCACTGTTGGGGCAGTAGATTCCGATTGGAAATCTGTTAAATGGACTCAAAATAATCCTAGAATCAAAACTACCATATTTCCAAATTATTACCACAGCAAATCTTTGTTTTTGTCAACAGACGTCTCTTCTTCTTCCCTTGTGAACACTTCCAGTCGAATGACTTTATTAAACACGGTACCCAGATAAGAGCACACTTCACACAATGATTTCCGAATCTCATTGGCAGCATTCAAGGGCATCATTCAAGAATAAGCATTCAAGAAATTTGAGTTCACTTTGCCAACGGATGGCATCTGAAGTGCCACAATCAAAACTAATGTGTGGATACATGCTCGTTTTTCCGGGCCCATCAAAAGGAAGCGTGATGCCCCAGCAGCTCATCTTCTCAAAACAAAAAAAACAAAAAAACTAGTAGTGGCAATCATGACCTATCTTCTTACGATGATGGTAAATTATTTTCCAATCTCGACCAAAAAACGCCAGCACAAGACAAAACAACAAATTAGAAGTATGAGTAGACTGAGACTGATGTCAGTTGGGGGAAGAGATGATGATCAACCGGAAATGTCGCCATAAATCGTACAACAGAGCCATGTTCAAGTAGTGCCGTACCGCTTTTGGGATGATGTTCATTCCAAAGGACTGACATAAACAATTTTAGAGTGGAGCACAATGCTGCCACTGATGCTGGAATGCCATCCATCCAACACAGAAGTTGTACGGAGCGGAAGGGAACAAGAAACTCTTTGTCAACCGCAAATGAAGTGTGACAGCCGTTGGGGAAGTGTCGGTGTCTATGCTTAAAAATCATTTTAAAAAGTTCCCAAAGGGGATGTTGCTGTTTAGCTAAAAAAGTTCTCATCTTTGAGGGTATTCGAATGGAATGACTGTTAAATGGACTCCTTGATTTGCAGAAGGACACTTGTTTAACTCGTAATGCACATACGAGTATGTCATTTAAATTTGTCCAGGCGCCAAGTGGATGGCAAGGATTTGTGGTTAGATTAGGTCGTGGACATACAGATGGATATCGGAACGAAAACTGATCCATGGACATGAAATTGAATTACAAAACCAAATCTAAGCTTAATATTCATCTTTCATAGTTTTGTGTGTAAATGTTGCTATCTTATTTTTTCTTTCGGAAGGAAAATAAGGTCCTTCTCACTCGTTGAAGATATTCTTAAAGTGATGTCGCTCTATAGACAAATAACATTAGTTTGGAGAGCATAAAACACCTTGAAGATCTAGCGTCTCTTGTAATGATGTCTCTAGATTAAGCTATAAAATGCAAGGCTAGAGACGTACTATACAGAAGATGAAAACACAACAGGGTGAATAAGTCGTATGACCTAAAAACAAAGAGATACATCAGAAATCGAAGTTCTACAAAATAAAGGTGATATCTAACTCTATATTCATTGAAGATACGACTACCGCAGAAATAGAAAACAACATCAAATCCCTTGGACATAATAAATCATTCGGTGTTACTCAGTCCGGTTTTAACCAAACCTTAGTCTCAAACAAGCTAGAATCCCTCAAGCGCTGAAAACATCTGTCTTACGGCCGATTTTTAAAGGTTGAATTAAAAATCAACTAAGCAACTATAGAGCTATAATTCTTATTCTACCAGTTATTGAAAAGTGTCTAGAAAAGTTCGTTACAAGAAGGTTGCGCAGCTTTATAGAAAAGTACTCTCTTATACACGAGAGTCAGCATGGCTTCTAGAAAAATAAAAGCACGGGTAAATATCTCGATGAATTTGCCAATACCGTCAACGAAGTCCTTAATTAAAAACCATCATGTTATTGTTTTGTTTATAAACTTTAGTAAAGCATTTGACACTCTCAACCACTTAAAAATAATAGAAGCTTTAAAATGACTTGGCGTAGTGGAATTCTTTCAGATTGAATGATAGATTATCTTCGTTCATGGACTTTCCGAGTTAAAATCAAAGATGTCTTTAGCAATTTCAAAGTAGTTTTGCATGGAGTCCCACAGGAATCGATACTTGGCCCAATCATATTTATCTTATTCACAAACGAACTACTTTGAGTCTTCAAACTTAGTAAAACTTTCACATATGCTGTTGTACATCATAAATGTCTGGATACTGTAATAAGGATTATGCAAGAAGAATTTGATAATGCCGTTAAATGGTGACACGACAATGGTTTAAAAATTAATGGTATCAAAACGAAAATGGTGCAGATCGGAGCAACACACCTAAAATAAACACAACAAAGGATATTCTTGCAAAACAACGTTTGCTAAATATCTCTTAGTAAACTATTTATTTAGATTGTTGAAGAATTCAAACATCTGGGAGTAACCATAGATAGTCACTTTATGTGGGACAACTATTCCCACTATCGTACTTACGAAATAACTCAACACCGGAAGTTCAAAAACAAGTTTACTATGCTCTAGTTGAATCAAAGTTGAGGTATGGTATACTTGCATGGGGAAACACTTCGGATAGTCAAATTGCAAAACTTCAAAGACTTCAAAATGCTGCGGTTAAAACACTAACTAAAGAATATCTTCCCAACACCTCTGCAAGAAGAAACTTCAAAGTTCTTGAAATACAAAGCATTTTTAAAATGACACAAATACTGGAGTACTGCAAGGATACCAGGTTCGCAAGTCCCATCGATCATGCACAGAACACGAGAAGGATAGCTCAGCGTATGATACAAGAACTAGTGCCTCCTTTTAATTAAGTCAATTGAATCGCAGAGTAAGCTCGGATCTAGTTTTCGAATCTGGTCAAGTCACCATTCGCCATTGGTATGAAATTCTACTACTTTAAAGATGGTGTCGTTGGCTCTGTTGTGAAAGCATAACTTTTCTATTAAAGAGGTGAATTATTTTGTAAATAATGATAAAAAAAATACCGCGAATTGAGTGAATGCAAAGACATTGGTCGATATTAAATTCTCCGTCCGTATTCTTACTACACCCGAGTTTCAAACCACTTCACGGTATTCAATCCTTCTTCTAATCGTTTTGCCAGCTTTGGGTAAAAAACGTTAAAAGGGTCCCAAAGTCCCGAGCAAATAATAAAAGGAAAGTAATGGAAGTCGCAAATTCATTGCTCAAAAGAAGTCGGTGCAAACTTTTTGGAAATGATTCTTTCCATCGACGCGAACTTTCCGACACATATCAATCTTAAGCAATTCGAGCGCCGCTCACCTTAAAAAAAATTAATATTAACGTTCGGAAAATGAAAATGAAGGGCGGGTGGTGAGAGCCCATCTCATTGCCTCTCGGAGAAAGTTTATTAGGACAGCTCCTTTTTTGCAACTAGTTTGTGAACCATGTTAACGATGTACATAAAAGTCTAAGGGCAGTGAAACAGAAGAAGTAGTCTCATCTTTATATTCTGAGCTGTGATGATTTCGGTGAGCATATGTACATATGTATGGCAAATTTTTGCACCCCACAACGATCGATTAAACAATGTGGGTTTCGATATGATGACCTTCTTTTAAGAAGAAAAACGACTTCAGTTGATAACGCTTGCATTTCAATCACATGACTTTTGCAAGAAAAAAACGTTCAAGTGGATGGACAAAACTTAGACTTAATTTTATAGTTTTTTTTATAAAATTTCTTCCAGATAATGTAGACACGCCAAGATGTCGCTCTTTACAAAAAGTGCATCTCGGATTCTGAAAATCGCAACCACTACAAGAACGCCATAGATTTTTGTTTTTTTTTAAATGTATTGTTGGTTTTTAATTCCTTTAAGTCGTATTGAAGGTTCTGTTCCTCTAAAAAAAAAGGGCCAAACGGTCTGTCTGTCAACACCCTCTTTTTTCAGAAATGCGTGGAGGTATTAAGTTAAAATGAATACCCTTAAGCCCGTAAAGCAAATAAATCAAGTTCTTTAATCGACGTGGTCAAAAGATATGACTGTTTGTGCCTCAAATTTTGAAATTCGTAAGGAAACTTTAGTTTCAGGGTACTACCAACAAAAGCGAGAAATATCTTCGAGTCTTGAATACGGAAGTACGGAACCTTCGTTACGCGAGTCCGATATGCTCTTGTCTGGTTTCTTAATTTTGAGATATTCCCATTTTTTTTGAAGCAGCTTTGGGTGGTTACTATGTCTGGTAAACAATACATGGTCAACGAATTTCGAATGCTCCATCTTTCTGAATTTTGACATTGGATGCGATTTGGAGGCGCCAGATTTCTTCCTTGGGGAAGTCATTTTACTAGCCCAAGCCACAGATCCTGTAATCTCTACCGGAAAATAGTACCTGCACTTATCGCCCGAAGTTTTAGCCAAAACGATTAATACTGCAAAAGATTGTCAAGTGCGAATCGAATATGCACATGAAGGGTTCCGTACCACCGTACCGTTTTTTGTAAGAGGACCCCTGTTTTTATTTTTAATTTTCTATAATTTTTATTACTAATTGTTTTTAATTCCACACTAGTTCAGTCCCTGTAAAAATTGCAAGTCACAGACAGACGGACAGTGAGGTCTGTTGGTTTCCGGAACTCTAAAAAGGGTCAAATGTCAACACCAAAAACACTGAGGGCTCCAGAAAAAGATAAAAAATGTATGGAATAGCAAAACAATATCGGCTGAATGTTTTTGGGCCACCCATTTATCGTCAAATTTGTTCCTATCAACAATTTCGGGTTCATGAGACACAGTCATTTCCCTTTTTTCATGCATTTTTGAAGTTCTCTTAAACAAAATTCAAAAACTGTTCAACATTTCAAAAACTTTATAAAAAAAAAGTGAAAAAACTTGTTCGCAGCTGAAGTTTTAGTGAAAGTCCTTCTACAAGCCACCTCCACCGTTGGTACCAAGTAATTTTCTAACCAAACCTCTGCTCATACACCTGGAACCCCCTTCCCCCTTATTTGTTTACACAGAATTGCCATTAACAAACCGAAACAAAACAAAAAAAAAACAAAAACAAGCACTGCATAATGTTCACCTTTAAACTATGGTCCACTGAAGAAGGCTGCAACCCCACCTTAATTTAGTTCACGCCCCGAAAAGAAAACTAAACCCCAAGAGGAAAAGGCAAATAAAAGTAGAAAGAACAAAAAAAAAAACAAAGAAAATAACAAAAAAACAAACAGAAACTACTGCAGAAAGGCGATCTGAATAAAAATTTAAATTGAAGTGTATTTTCATTTCCATTCGTAATTTGAGACTCAAATATTTATCTTCATTAGGAGAGGAACCTCCAGGACCTTCTCCTTTGTAGTTTGTTCGCTTAACCCGGTCGCCTTCGTTGGGGCAACTCATTTCCCTCATGCTTTCTTAAATCAAATTTATTTATCTGCTCTCTCTCGTGTGCACTGGTAACAGCAACAGCAACAGCACCATCATATCGGGCAATTAATGTCATCTAAGTCTATCAATTAAAAAAGGTTGTTCCCAGGGCTCTAGAGTGAGCAGCTCTCGGCGGCTGGTCGGCGGCGTTACGGTCCGCACAGCGGTGACTATGAGGGTTAGCCTCGCAAATGAACTTCAACGTCAACCACTACGACTACGGCAACGACTCCGATGACAATCGATTGTGGTGCGCGGCGGTTCCTCTCTGGTTCTGAATCCGTTTTGTTTTATCCATCCACAAACTACATGCATATGTGTCTCAATTGAACGCCAGTTTCTGGGATGAATAAAATTCCATTAACCGCTGCTTCTGCTGGAAATTGTCGGTGCGTTTCACCCATTTTAATTAGGACGGACATTTTCCATTGATCCCCAACGTCAAAGAGGTTTTCATTTTCATTCCACCGTCCCTTGTCCCTCCTGCTAGCTGCTGCATTGCAGCGCGTAGATGAGTCACCCGGCTTCGGCATCGGAATCGGCACCACTACCACGCCACGCCACGCCACGCCACGTTCGGTTTTGATTGGAGTTAATGATTGCCAAGGAATGCTCAATGGTTTCGTTGGGATTGGGTTTGGGATTGGTTTTATGCCGCACAGTAGGGGGGTTTGTTGCCCCATAAAAAATATACTTATGCTTTGCAAATAAACATGACATGCAAACGGAGTGATGTACCCATGTACGCGTATGCAGACGCGTGTGAAAAACAACTTGAGAACGTAATTATTTCGCGGTTCACATTGAACACAGTGTCCCATATTCATCTTTCGGGAGAGCTGTCATTTTATTAAGTAAATAAATAAGACAGTCCGAGGGATGTGAAGAAGCCAGGATAATTTCACTTTAGAGCAATGACCTCAAAGGATATGGGTCAAATGCAGCAGGGGTCAAAACTCAAATTGTCAGGACTTTTGAGTTCAAGGGAAACTGTGCATTTCTTTTGTAAACACATAAGGTAAAAAAAAACAGTCAAGGACTTGCGCAACGAAGGTTCCGTAAAAACTCTTTGGTAGGTTGAAAACAATTTTGAAAAAAAAAAAATGTGTTGCAAGTACATATTAACAGTTTTCGAATTTTTTTGGTTCGCTTTTACTACCAGACAAAATCGTGCCAAACTTTATAACTCTAGATCAAAAAGAAGAGCCCTACAGGATTTGACTCTGTTGCGACTAACAAAAATATGCGGCATAAATATGCGTTTCTTTTCAAATTGTAAAAATAACACAGGAAAATTTCAAAAGTGTATAAAATTTCTATACAACACTTAAATATGAAAACAAAGAAGGCCCCGGACGAGATGGCATACGAGCAGCAGTCTTGAAGGTAATCACCAAAAACTTCACTCGATTTCTACACAACTTGTAAAACAGAAGGCGTCTTTCATAAGAATTTGAAAAGGCTAAAGCTTATACGCAAAAAAGGATACACTCATTTCCCATCGGCTTGGAGGCCTTTATACATGTTGGACATATCAGGAATATTTTTGAAGAGAATGTTTAAACACAAAATCTGGAAGCAGCTCAAGGAGCAGGCGGCAAGCATAAAAAACTTTGGTTATGAAAAGGAAACTCAACAAAAGGCGCCGTAAAAGAAGTAGTTAGAACCATCCACGAATCTCAAGAAAGCAATCGCACTTCGAGAAAATCATCATGCTAGCAACTGTAGATGTAAGGAACAATTTTAACTCTGTTAGGTGGAGGGATATTCTAAATCCCTAAGAAAACGTATTCGACTCTCTAAAATTTTTACTCTAAAACCTACCTCACAAGGCATTAAAGATGCACAAAGACGACTCAGTCAAGTCCAGAGACACGTACAATCTTGGAAGCAAAATCACGGACTGAGCCTAGCAACTGAAAAGGCAGAGATAGTCTTGCTGATTAGAAGGGTCATTCCCACGAGAGGGACTAGAAAAAATAACCACTAAAGATGCAATGAAGATAAAGTGAGGTGGACTGGACACAAAGCTCACTTTGGTATCCGAAAACGCACCAACGGTCGCTTGAGCGTTGACCAGAATTATAGCAAATTTAAGAGGTCCCATGGGACGTAGACGCAAACTACTCAGGGTCGCCCCTACTTGCAGATGGAGATTTTTAAGTCGACCAGAGTCCGACACACCAGTGGATCATGGCCACCGCTGATGGTGCGCAAAAAAAAAATGACCAACTCATCGACGCTGTGGCACTACACCACATTTTCAGTATTTTGCATGGTTTTGAAGTCAACTTCTTTGCGTAAGTCTTTCCATTGATTCGAACGGAGACGAATCTACAAATCATAGTACATACTAGCCTAGATTTCTACTTTCGAGACACAGCAGCTTGATTGAGAGGAACTTAAAATGGCGCCAAACACATTTCTTACAAAGCACGAACTTTCATAATTAAATTCAATATGTAAGCGTTGTCCTTATTTTAACGAGGACTGTTTTCGAGTTTAATACATTTGTCATTTATGCACAAAATACAGGGTCATCAATTTTTTGGTTCCAAAAGTAAAAAACATTTATGACTAAGACTTCTATCAAATTTTTATCTCAAAACACTTTTTGGATCTTACCATTATGAACGGAATATTCAAGAGTGCTCCATGGGAGTTCTTTCCGGAGTAAATTTGACGAAAGACTCAAGAGTTTGCGTGTTGTGTGCATAATCTTCGATCTTTTTGCAAATCTTGGTGCCAGTTTAAATCCCCAAAATACAAAATAACTCTCTAGAAAACGTTTCCTAAAATAAGGCCAAAACAAGACGTGCATTCCTGTTGTGTGAAATGTAGCACCGTCTTGTTGAATCCCCACGTCTTTCATCAATTCATTTATCATTTGGCTAATGGGTTTTTTTGTTTCTCGCCTTAGAAAAAGTAAGGGCCTCTTCTACCAACAGACCTAATTGCACACGAAACGGTTGGGTTGAAATCGAAAGATTTGGATCTTTTTCAGCACTTTTACTAACGACGGCCATATTTTCTGTAGACCATGTATTCCGATGATCGAGAGACGCTAAGACCATCAAGTATGTCACAAAAGCCTCCTACAAAGCTTTTATTCGAAAGGGCTTTGATACACTAGTTTGGTCTCGATAGTAAAAGGCTCTTATGCAACGATTTGAAGCCGGTATGAATAAAGGTTTACTCGGTTCGCCCTGAGAGGTCTTACATTAGAACGAAAAATTCAACTTGGTACCGCTTACAATTTATGAGGCAAGGATCCCTTGAGCATAACCATGATGCTGCAGATATTGTATTTGTACCTGAAACAGGGCTCACCGTCCATTCGGGGTCTAACTACCCTTACTTCATGTACCAACAGACAGTGCACATTAACTGCTTTACTCCACCAGAGGCTTTCTTCTATTTTGACCTTAACGCCCCGATTCAGGATAGAAATGCGGTTCCATTTATCTTGCATGTTGCCCGAGGGTGTGTGAACAGGCGACTTACCAACAATTAAGAAGTTGCTCGCAGATCTGAGGAGAATCTCCGATTCTGTAGGGCGGTATCAGTTCGCGACACGGAGGATGATAAAAGGCAGCATCAACAATTTGTGTGGTTAAATGAGGGAGATGAAGTTTCGTAGTTGTCTTCTTGGTCATTAATTTAAACTGACACACGTCATTCTCAAGACGCAATATGACGCGTATCAAATTCTACCACACCTTCCCCTCTTAGAAGCATAATTCATGGAATCATATACTCGGAAAATAAATTTTCAGCACTCAGGTCAATCGTCCATGTTTTTTTTTTCAATTAAATTCTTAATGACACTTGAATAATTCTGAACTATGAATTTTACTGTAGTAATTATGTAAAGATGAAAAATATTTATTTATTTTCTGCCCGGTTAAAATTGAAATGTTTTCTTAACTATTAATTTATTTAAATAGACACTTTATTAAATTTTCTTATTTTATCTTTACGAACAATTTTTTCTTTATTATTATTATCGATAAGTATACAATTTGGGGATTTAACTTCTTTTACTCTACATGGACCTTTGAAAATAGGATCAATCTTATGCGTATGTTGGTTTTCGATTAGTACTTTGTCATTGGGTAGGATTTCTTAATGCCTAGCTGCTTTATCATACACTCCTTTTCTTGTAATTTTTTCGACTAATTGTTTTGCTCTCTGATTAGCGACTTGAAACGATATTTTAATTCTTTATCATATGCCTCTTTATTATACAAGGGGTCTTTTGCTGTCGAAATCAAAAAAGCCAAAAGCATCTGGCCGTTTACTGAAAATTAATTCGAAGGGGAAGTAGTCATATAGACAAAGAAACTTAACTTAATTTATCACTGTTAACACAAGATCTAAGGTATTCGTTAAAAGTCCTATGAGATCATTCTACGTTAAGCAATTTTAGTACCTTCCCTAAGGTGTTGTTATTATGTTCCTTTCCCTGGTCTGTTCTGACCTCTTTTCAAATAGTCTTTGCTTTAGAGATACTTCGAAGGTAAGCATTCTATTGTTATGGCGTATTCATTACTTTTATCTGACTTTGAGAGACAACATAAAAGGGCTTTTGTCGAGTTAGTTTTATTGTAAATTTGTCTTTATTTTTGACTAGAGCTTTATTTTTCTGGCATTTTTCGAAGTTTCCAACAATGTGGCTTTTAAGGATAGATTTGGGTTAATTTTAAGGTCAATTTTAGAAAAAAAACATTATAGTTAAACTTTTGTTATGTATCTAGGTAAAGCTATTTTTAAATTTAGTTTAATTTTGTTGTAATTACGTAATTACCGTCTACTAAAAAAGAATGTTCATGTACCAAGTTTTTTGTATAAAGATTTAAGTATATATAAAAAATATTTAATTTTAGTTCTAGTCGTTGAAAGAATAGGTTAAGAAATTAAGTTTAGCTTAGTGTGTCCGCCTAGGGGTAGAAAGTAATATGTAAATTGTTATTTAGGCTAATTTATGTAAGTTTAGCCTTTAAATCGAGCAATTAAGTTAATATGGATTTGAATAAAAAAACAAGGGCTCACGGACCAATGTAAAGAATGATATGCAAAGCTGCCAAAACGTAATGGTCCACTAAACGTCTTTGAGTTTGCCATAGATAAGGAAGGATTCTCTTTAGAGACGCATTTTATACTTGTTCAATTCTTCTCTATCGTTTTTTTTAAATGTTATAAATACAGGATCAAATTATTTTCTTTGATTTAAATGTTCAAGAACTAAACTTAAGGATCAATTAACTCTTAAGTTTTGATGACACTCATAGTACATTAAGATGGACGATTATTTCGACTACAATCTGATCGTAATGCGTAAAACTTACTCGAAAACTAATCATACACAGTTTTAACATCGCCGATTGAGAGCTTAAGTTAATCATTTAAAATTGTGTATCTAAATGCATGCTTTAACGAAGTATCTTTTCGCTTATGTGTAAATCCTTATAATCCATTCTGCACAGAGCGATCTGAAAAGATGAGAGGTGTTGAAAGCTTATGCGGACAGTCGAAACTCAAATATACTGTGATTTTTGGAAGCCACGAACTAATTAAAATCGAGATTTTTCATATTTTTGAGATTGTTCATGTTAAAGAATATAATATTTTATGATTTAAATGGTCAATTTTTACTTCGCATTCGAATGAACCACATGTAAAGACATTTTTCTATTTTCTAGCAGCTCTGATGATCTTTCTTATTCCCGGTCCAGAGTATATGTTACTAACACACTTCAAAATTAAATCTCTTTTTGTTTTATGACATATTGTGACTTGGCTACCCTGTAGTTTGTTGACAACTTTGTTATTCTTACTCCTTTTTTAAAACTTTCCAAAATTTCGGCGGTTTCGTTTAATGTTAAAACTTCACTTTTTTTTAACACATTTTTCAGTAACTGATTGAGAGATGATAGCAATACGTACACGCACGTGTGATACCAAATTCATACATAGTAATATAGGTACACATTCTCAACATTATGGGATCCCTCGAATACTTCGCCTTGTTAATATTATTCGATCCCCTAAGACTTAAAAATTAATTCAGTGCATATTTTCGGAGAAATGTTGAAAAAATGTCTGTTCACGTTTTAAAGCAGTAAATATCAAAAATAAAGTGTTCACATTTTGGGGACATCACGTTTTCTTATGTTAACTGCATTTAGATTTCGGTTACTCCATGAGTGGAGTCCGAATATGAAAGAAGAATTTGAAATCTACTTATTTGTATTCGCTTAGTTCGCAGTATTTTTTTTTTTGGGAAGTTTCTATTTGAAAATTTTGCACACACTCTATTCTGAGTGTTATCCATTTACAGAAAGGCCACTGATATCATGTTCAGGAATCATTTTTAACACGATCTTGGAAAGTGCCGATAGTGTAACCAATGTGGACTTTTATGGGTGGTTGACCGCTCCATTGATAAAGCCATTAGTTTGATCCCAATGCGGGTGACGACTTGACCAGATCCGACTAGTTACAATCACAAGAATTCGAAACTGGAACCCAACGATTGACCCAATTGAAAGCCAAATGCCTGCTCTACCATGTCGTTGCGCTGTTTTTGACTTTGTTTTCCAAATTTTCTTATTTTCAGAATCAAGTTTTGAAATGAAACTGTGCAATATAACTACGTGGTCAAAAAATATCTTTGCAGGAAGAGAGTTGTATTAATAAAATAAAATATATTTAAAACAGGACATGAACATGCACAAATGCAAAGAAAAACGAGGAGAACGAATCTTCTTAGTTTGTTTTTTTAAATTTAACATGAAGTATATAATTCATTCGTATCCAAAAATACACTGTAATGGGGGGCAAAAGTTGCGAGATTAAGTTATTCCAAAAATAAACACCATAAGTAACAAATCGAACAAAATTGACTTTGAACAGGTATGAGTTAAATGTCAAACCGCCGACCTAGTAAAGATTGATGCACTCTGAAGAAAAGGTTGAGCTGACAATATTTACGATCAAATACTAACTTTTGTATCAACCATTAAACATACAGTTGCAAATTGGGTTTGCAAATTAATCTCAGCCAAAATCGTATCAATTTACTCCAGTCTTACGAGTATAGCTTGAAATGTTTTTAAGCCTGTGACATCTTAGCACTTTTTCTCCAAACTGACCAAGATTTACTCCGTCATCAAGAAAATTGCTGAATAAAAAAAAATCCCATCGCAAGCCCTAATAACTTTTTAATGAAATGCATCCGATAAATTTAAACTTGAACTGAGCCCATCCCATAGTACCCGCCCATTGAAAAACTCTAATTGAACTCGATTAGTTTTTCTGTTTTGTAAAGCCAGACATAAACCGATCTGACCCTCATTATACCCTTACAAGGCCTCTGAAGTGTGAACAATTATATATTCGAATCGAAACACATGCATTGCCCATCAAATGCACAATAAGCAATAGGATGCCATCAATCATTATTTTGTTTGTCAAAGAAGAACTCTCATACAGGGTCAGGGTAAATAGATGCCCCAACATGTAGTCTCGTCTGTCAATTAAACCAAAAAAAAAAAAGGTCGATGGACGAAAATCTCTCAACCACATCATACGAGTCTCACCTCACTTCGCCTCGCTGAAATGCAATGAAGATAATCATCTGGCGTTGCACCCAAAAAATTAATCGAAAAAAAAAATTAAAAGATACCTTTTTCCGGGTACATTCCCCACTTATTTTTCGGTAGTAATAATGACGCAGTGATGTCACCAGCTGTTTCGACAAAAACAAAAACCAAGACAAGACACCAATGATCAGGCCCATTCCATCAGATGGCTTTGATCTTTTATGAAGCGAATGCTGTTCCTTATTGAAAGCCATTAAGGTGGGATGATGAAACGGTGCGGAATTTTCCGGTTATTATGAGCTCTTGAAATGATATTTTAAGACTTCTCCGAGTGTAAATGACCTAATTACTTGTGTGACTGTGAATGGTTTCATAAGATTTGGCAGATACATTTATTGGGCCAATGGCTTGAGAGTGCCATCAAAAATTTTGAAATTGACAAAACTATCAGTGTTTGCTTTAAGGTCATTCGATGTTGTATTTCGAATTCATGATAAATATTTTTGTTTACATACCGGAGAAGAATTTATTTGTTATTAAATTGAAGGCATGCCCTAATTCAATTTGAGAAAGAAAAAAAACAACACTGAATAAATGTCTGTGTTGGGTAAACATTTTGATCGCATTACGATTATTACGCAACACAAGACACTTCAAATCATGTTTTCTATTCAGAAACAAAATAAATGCGGTTTTTTTGAAGAACCACATCAGAACATTGCTAAATTCAATTGACCGTAAAACTTTTCGTCAGATGTTTTAAGAGACGTGGTGAACAGTTGAAACTACTCAGAAGTATATTTTGGTAATGCTTGAGAGTCTCATATTTTCTAAAAATCTGGACAAATCACTTTTAATTTTTGCATTTAAAGTTCAAGTGTACCAAAATATCTGACGTCTTTTAAGATCACTCTATGCATTTTTGCAAACATCAATCACAAAGGGATTTTATTTTTCCCAGCTGCCATATTTGGTTAGCCCGCTTGCGATGCCTTGAGTGGCTGTCATACAAGTTTTCGGGAGACCTGTCTCTGCTTGCTTGTTAAACTACGAACCTAATGGAACTACCTGATTTCTTGGGCTTACTATATAAATTTTTGCGCCTTCACATCTTTATTTCTCCAAGAGGCCTACTCGGTTTCGGTGTTTACTTTTTATTCTTCACGTGGTGCCGAAAAGCTTAGAAAGGCGACTTAATGAGACGAAGACACCACATTGTGGAATATAGTATGAAAAAAGGGCGGCGAACATGAGATGCTGGTTTCCAAACTGGCGAAAAGTATCTCTTCCTAAGGGGGTATTCTAGTCTAGAAATTTAATTTTTTTTTTTTATATTTTCAAAGTCTATTCAAGAATATAATTACAAAAGGATTTTTCAAAATTCAAATTATTTTCGGAGATATCGGTATTTTGCTGACCCGGCATCCAAACTGATTCGGCCGGAACTTATTGGAGCTTATGGGAATGAAAATTGCACCGGAAGCTCATTCATTTGCTGTGAAACGAGACAACGCCCGGATTGACCGCCCCGAGATACGAGCATCCAACGCATCAAAGGAGGCCAGAACTGCTCGATATGAAGAGAGAAACGCGGAAAATAGTTTCTATGAAGTCGAGGAAGTTCCGATGTATGAAGCAGGAATGGCAGATTGAATAAATGTAAGTCTACAATATCATTTCATGACTTAGACTGCGAAAAACTTTACGCGAAAATTTAAACGCGTTTTTCTCGAAACTGTCTATTTCAAAACATTGCCCACGATTTCTCAGGTTCTACTGGACCGATTTACCTGAAATTCTAAGAGAGTCTTCTTTATAGACTTGTCTATGTCTGGAACTATCCCCATCCCAAAATTTCTATTACGTTTTTTTTTCTTAATTCGAAACAATCAATAAAAGTGATACAAAAATTACATGAAATTCATGCCGCTAGACTTGACTACCCGCTTAAGCCCGTAGTACACGACATTGTCATTCTCACGTCAAAATCTGTCACAATACTTGCATGGAGTTTGTCATGTCATGTGCTACTCAAATTTGTGACTTGTGAGTCTATGCTACGCCTTTATCGCATGCAAACATGTGACTTTTTTCCATGCCATGCAGCATGTGATCTGGGACAACATGCGTCGCTTCATCGTTCAATGACATGGAAAAATCACATGCGAGTGCACGAATTCGTACCGCCGCATGTTTTTCACATGAGTAGTATGTTTTAAGCATTGGGACGTGGGCACAATAGATTTATTTCGTTGAAATATTAATCAGCTTTCTTTTTTGAACGACTTTAATACTTTTTAATTTGATCATGAGCCCAAGAAAGGGTAAAATAATTCGATTTAATGCAAAGAACAATGCTTTCAATTATAGATTGGCAAAAATTTATATTCATATCTTCACGATTGACCCCATACATTAGCCAACGAGCTTCAGTTAAAATCAGTATTTGACGGTTTTCAAATGTGTCCGTCATAAATACTTTCATGAGTTTATTGTTCACTCCACAAGTGGGAGTTAAGACGTACGAATTCTGGGCTTCTGTAGCAAAATCCACCTATTATTCCGAGTACGAAGTTTTCATGTGAACACTTAAGGTTCATCCTCCCCCAGTTGCTTCAGCCAGATACGGTTGTGTGGCCTTAAACGCTTGGTGTTTAAGGTTGGTAGAACAAAATTTATAATTAAAAGGGATCTGCGACGGCCAAATTCAGATCGTCCGAGGGACCCTCACAGCCGCAATGGAAGCAATGTGTCACATGGAAAAAAAACAGACATGGTTTGACAAATCTGGATGACGAAAATTTAATTTTTACCCTCATGGTATCGGCCATTAAAACAACTTTTTTAACAATATTTTTTTTTTACTGAAGCCCGCAACAAAAGATGCAAAACTAAATCCATTACGTGCCCATCCTAATGTACAAAGCTCGATTACCCAGCATGTAATCCAAATACACCTCATTTTAAGTTTAGGCTTTATAATGCTCACTGTACTCAGCTTTTTTGGTATTTTTGATTTGATTTGTTGCCAAAATAACATTTTTTCCAGTTCCTTTTTGACATTTTAAAATTTTACAAAATAGCAAACTGAAACACACTTCAAGTGTACTCATGACAGCGAAAAAATATATTCACATGGATGCATGTCGTGTACTAGGAAACCAATGTTCTTGTTTTTTTTTTGTGCACGTGCTCAAATCATGCAAAAACACATGCGAATAGTTTCCATGCGAGAGCCACATGGCATGGAAACATGCGGCGTTTTCGGACAAATACTACATGCCGATATTTTTTCCATGCAACGACATTCGGTCACAAGGTGCCTGCAAATATTTTTTAACCCGAATACGGGATTTTCGCGTGACGTCAGGCCCGCATGTACATGCAACGATTTCCATGTCGTATACTACAGGCTTTAGACCCACATATTTGGAGTGTGAGCAAAGCAGGCCTTATTTCGGCAACAACGGACGATTGTGAATGATCCAGAGAATCAAAACATCGCGAAAGATTTGCCTGTATTGGGCTATTCTCAGATTCAAAGAAAAAAACAAAAACAGGACAATTGTGGGTTCCTCATGTAAACCAGATTGAACAGTGACATTTTGCGATATAATAGAATGGAATGGAATCTTTAAAGGCTCGTTAAAATTGTACTATAAAGCCAGAAAAGATCCTCCTCACTGATCATAGTTTTACTTTGAAAATTTGGTTCAACTTCCAGTTGATTTACTCTCCAGTCTCTAGACTCTCCTATTCTAATTCCTATAATTTTTACTTATTTTACTCCAACTATAAAAGATGAAGTCTTACTGTGCTAATGATATTAATAGATTTAATTGAATTGAATTTTAAGCCCATTCATAGAAGGCCCCATGAAAATGGCTTCATGATCAATTGCTGCACCAGTTTGATCTTACGCGGGATGTCCTCAAAATCTTCCACGCAGTTCCCAAACAGAGGCGTGAACAAGAACAGTTTATCCAATGGAGAATTTCTCTTTCGCAACGTCTAACATGGCTTCATAAAGAAGAACTGCCAAGATGAGTGTCTTGTAAAGCATGATTTTGGTCTTTCGAGATTATAAACTCGCGCATTGCCTCAATGTCATGTCTATTAATGGTGATTTTTAACGAACTCGTTAACTTAATGGCCAACTCTTCTGGCCTCCTCTTCATTCAGAGTGAAAGCATAAATGACGTCCAATATCTGTTCAAGAACAAGGTTGAAGAAATCACATCACAGCACATCTCCTTGCCGAAATCGGCAAAAGGTCTGCATTAATTCAGAATTGTTTCACTTTACTTTTACGCAGGCCCTACATGAGCATACTAAACTTCTTGAAGTGGGAGTCCCTTAAAAATATTCTGACAGCCACTTAAACTGTTGATTCTGCTTTTAGGCATTAGCTCTGTCTTGGATTGATAGTGCTCGTGCGCCCGCCGTCTTAATTGTAGAATTGTTAATGAGTCGTCTACACTTGGGCAGGCGACTGCAAGCGAAAGACTACTGTGGATCAAACTTTTAGAATGGAATTAGAGGAACGCCTTTTAAGGATCAAAGCATTTAAATAAGCTCTCTCTTGGTACAAAGGCTCAGAGATCAGGCTGTTGATCAAAGTCCTATTGCCGTTTGCCTTAAGATAGACTTTATGAGAAAATAATCCTACCGAAATAAGACCTCCAGGGCCTGAGTCCTGAGAAAAATACTCGCAGTTCGGAAATCCTAAGACTACTAAACATAAATGTTGTGAACACGTGTTCAGTCTGAAAGCTTGATTAACTGAAAAATTTGTACCTAAAATAAAAAAATAAAAAATTTAAGCCGCGAAAAAAATAAATAGAAAACTACTTACATTTTGTGAGGAACCGTGTCAAGGAATTGAGTTATCTAAGGTTCCATTCTTTGGGTTAGTTACATTCCTTATTTTAACTCACGCGAGATATCTTGATCCCAGCTGGTGCTATTTTTCAATTCGTCTGGTATATTATGCAACAGCCTTTCCATCATAGCGAACATTTTTGGGTCACCGAAGAAAACAGATCATTCACCACTACACTTATGCCATGATTGAAGTCGTTACATAACTTTGCTTCCCCATTTTCATCAACATTTTGGCTTTAGGAAAACACTTTACAAGGACGCTTTCCCTTCTGCACACCGGCTTCGTTAGGGACAAGCATCTTACACCTCATGTTAAGCCTCTTTAATATCAGAAGCCAAAGAAGCCAAAGTTCACCATACTGCACATATAGACCCTTAGTTCGTTGGCTTTCTTTTCGCATATATTTTGCAACATTTTTGGGGTTCCGTACCTCGAAAGGAAAAAACGGAACTCTTATAGGATCACTTTGTTGTCCGTTCGTCCATCTGTCTGTCAGGACCCTTTTTCATAGAAATGCGTAGAAGTATTAAGCTGGAATTTATATCAAATATTCAGATCAACTGTGCCTTGGAGCTGTGAAAAAAACTTTTTAGCCAACGCAATAAAATTTTCGACACTCGCAACGGAATCAAAACCTAGGGGGTACTTCCACTCGGCCTAGAATCTTGAAATTTGGCATGAAGCAATGTTTTTTTTATAGATTATCGTGATGGGTGAACTTTTACTTATATATCTAGATGGTGGTACGGAACCCTCGGTGCGAAAGCCCGACTCGCGCATGGCCGGTTTTTTTTCGCCTTGTACCTTTTTGACAAGTTTTGAATGTCATTTTTCTTTCTCTAGCTTAATTGAGTGTATTTCTATAACCCTATCGCATGCGCCTTGATCAACACGACAGCAACTGTAGGGGAATCCTACATACCATATTTTGGCCCGTGATGTAAAATTGTTAATCTTTCTTAACTTAAAGATGCTGCTTGACGTAACTTGGCTAAAATATCGTAAAATCTCACTTTCACTAATCATACATCGTGATTTCAGTACAATCCTTGAATCCAAAATCACTCGAATAAAACATTAGCATAAGCATCCTTGAATATGTGCCAAGCAATCACTTGGCTACCTTTCTAGTTTTCTACGTAACAACCCCAATTCGGATAAAAGCGTGGCAAAACCTCATCTTCACACAAGACCTCGTCGCCAAAATGTAAATTTGATGGCGTTAACAGTTTCAAATACGTTTTCCGTTAAAACAAAAAAAATGTAAAAATCCTGAATAGACTAAACGAAGTGCAAATCCTCATCGAAGCGACAACAACGCGAACCACGATGGCTATGGAGTTCAAAACCATTTAACGCATTGTTCGTCATCCGCTTAACGAACCATGCACGAATGATTCGCCTCGAAAGTCTTTAGACCATAATGGAAATGCCTTTCAAAATTTATACTAGCGTTGGAAATGCAAATTATGTTTTTGTAAAAACAAATAAAATACTATTTTAAGCGTAAACTATTCGTCAACTTGTGTTGTGAAAGCTGACAGAGAAGTTCACGTCACGCTTCTTACCAGAAATTCATTTTCAACTCACTTAATTAATCGTATGAGATGGACTCACCGTAAGGTGAACCCAAATCGGATGAGAACAGACTCAAGATAGTTTCACTTTAATTAAATTACAGCCATTATGTAGAATGGTAGGCTTTGAGCTTCCCATTCAGTTTGGTTTAATAAAAGCCTCTTTCGGGGAAGTCTGGACAGTACAAGTACTTTTGAAAAAAAAAGAAAATAAATAAATTTATAAACATTTATTGAGCATTCAGCATGAGTGCTCCATGAATGGAGTCCTCTGTACGTACAGCAAGCAAAGAGAGGTCCTGTTGAAGTGGATATTTGTTTATTTTCAATTTGTACTACGGTCCTTGGTGAATGGGTTTTATCAGTTAATGCTTGGCTGGGTTTTACCTCTGAATTCGTTTACTTAAGCTCGATATTTTGAATAAGGATGTTTTGTTGTGTTGTTACAGAAAATCTTAAGATTATTTCATCACAATGTTATTTCCAGGAGTTTAAAGTTGCTAACAGGATTACCTGAAAATATAGGTGCATGGCTGCAAAATTTAAGCGTATTTTCTTTTTAATTTTTAAGACTAATTTGAAGTGGCTTAGTGTGCCTTTTTTAACTTCCCATCAGGAAGTTCATGTAATAGGTCCGATTTTTGAAATTCAAAATTTTTACATATCCACGATTCGAGGTCCCACTAGTCGGGACGTACGTTTGTGCGGATTTTTTCGAGAACAAAGCAAACTATCGAACCCAACTTAGTTCGAAGCGTATGTGCATGATGAAGAGATGAAAAGTTTTTGGTTAAATTTGACAGGATGGTCTAAATTTAATGACGAAAAAACTGTCAAAAAGGGGACAATTTCGCTCCTTTAATTAAAATCAATTTAGTTTTTCAATAAAAAAAGTTAAAAATCAATTAAATTTAAAGTTTTCATCTCCCTTATCGGTTAAAAAATATGAATAAATATAAACACTGCCGTTCATAAGTTTCCGGACAAATTCATTTAATTTTTTTTTTGTTTAATTGAACTTCCAAAATTTCATCAACAAAATGTTTATTTAGTCAATTTTAGTTAGTTATAGTAAGTTATCAACTAGAAAGACATAAAAAGACTGAAACAGTATTAAGTTGAGGCCATTTCACATTAGGATGTGCCATTTTTCTATTTTTTAATCGATATTTCCACGGTTGTGTTGGGAAGAGCGTTTCAGATATGCAAATCCTATGAATCTTTTCCATATTTCATGATTCCGAATGACGTCTACAACACTGACACATGAAAATATGGATAAAATTGCATAACTCGTATATTTAAAAACGTTGCAAGGAAGATCATAACATCAGAAGATTTAGTTTGTTTACCACTGTTGGGTTTCTTATCATGAACGAAAATCTAGAGGTCTTTCAAGTAAATGGCTTGGAAACATCTATCAAAATCTCCTGCAAAGAAATTTGGACTGATTGTAATCCTCTTGGAGCCACCTCTTTACCAGAAAGAAAGAGATTCGATGCTGAACATTTCCCCAGCTTAGGAGCACTGAAACTATGTATTTAATGAACTTTCACGACATTTAATATTCGGAGCACAAGAAGTGCATCGTACGAGGTCCTAGAAATAATTTCGAAAATACATTCTCTCACAATGTTTATTTTGACAGTGTTTAAATCGATTTAAATTCTGCAATCAAAAGCCAAACTCTGGTCACAAATTTAACTTTTTCTCATTTCAAAATAACCTTCTAAACTTTTTTTACTAAAACAGTAATACTTTGTAACTGACGTTTCAGTATAAGCTCAGCACAAGTCTGGCTGTCTGTCCCTTATCAGTTAAAACACTTTATTGGTGAAGTTGAAAAACAACTGCAACGACAAATTCCACTTTCAATTTAAAACTTATCGTTATATAACTCAAAATTTGAGACGTCTTCTCTTAACGTAGAGTTCGATGCTCTAAGAGCGATGCCTGTGTTCCACTATGTGCCTACAGAAGACTGGCTAAGATTTGGAACGTTAGTCCTATATTTTTTCTAACTCGATTGGTAATTAGTTGAACATTTTGGCCACATATAAAACAATTCATTCATGGTATGGGCAGACCTACTCGCACACTGTGCAGCAAAGTCTTGGTCTTCCATAAACAAAAGCTGTGTTTTTTAACTCCTCATATTACGCACCAAATGTTATCGGCTTTCTTCCTGTAAATTATGCAGGAAGCTGTTAAAGTCAAGCTTCCTGTCAAAAAAAAATAAAGTTGTCATTTTTCGGTTTATTGAAGCAATATACAGAATATTCCAATTTTAAATCCGTCGTAGAAGTGAAAAAAAAAATTGGTTTGGGTGCGAGTAGGCCTCCCAATTCCATGATCTTCCCATCTCAAGATAAACAAAAAATATAGTTGCATTGCAAACATTCGCATTTTTGAAACATTTGAAAAAAAGATTTGAGAATCAAACATTCAGCGCCTTCATCAGCTTTTGAAAGTGTCCATGCTTCTGCACCATGTAGCAGAATGGGGATGATGAGGGTCTAATATAGCGACACTTTAGTTTAGTTTGATAACAGCGCTTATGTGATTATCTATGTTTACAGATACCAGAGCCTAGTAAGAAAAAGTCCCTAACTACATCAAAGTTATAGCTGTTTATGGTAACGTTCTGACCAAGACTTCGGATTTAGGTGTTCTTTCTTGATGACAAATATGCTTCTTTGTACCCTCGTAAGCCGCCAAACTCATTTTTGCCGTTTCTGTCCGATCACTCATAAACGCACTGTTGACAGCTGCGATCTCCGATTACCGACAGCCTTTAAAAGATATTGCCTCTGGTATTGAAGCGGGACTTTTGCACTATTATTCCAAGCATGATGTTGAAGAAATCGAATGACATCACCTTATCTTAAACGTTGTTTGACATTAGTGACGTCTTTGCGGAACTTAATGGAGCAGCATGAGTTTTCCATCTCCATCGCCATGCTGCACAAAAGGACGAGCTTGGCAGGGATGTCAAACCTAGATATTGCATCCACGTTGTGAAAGACAACCTTAAAATTGATGAAAAGGTGGTGGGTGCCAATTTGGAGCTTCTAAGTTTTTTCCAAGATCTGTCATGATGTTAACATTTGATCTTTGTTGGACATTGCAGATCAAAAATTACACTGATATGGACCTATCAGGCTGTTGACGAACTGCTTTAGACGGAAGCATAGATGTTATAGTTTCTTCAGGATTGGGCAACCAATACTGAGATTTGGAATCTCATCGGGCATGCATTATTCTGACCATATGTTGCATATGAGTTGGTCTATACTTCTAACCAATTCATCGCTGCGGCTTAAAAATGTTCGGCAGTTTATCCGTCCATTCAAGTGGCTTTTTTTAAGCTTATATATTCCTATATTTTCTTCGTCTTTTGTTGGTCTTCGTCGTCTTCATCGACTTCATCGAATGGTTCAAGTCCCTACTAGCTTTGATTCATAGTCGCCATTATACAGTCTGCAGAGGTGGCTCTTCCATATCCTCAGCAATGACTGTAATTCTACTATGATGTTATATTCTGATCTTTGCAGGCTTCGGTTTGGGGTCAGTAACCCTTGTTGGTTAAATTTTCGAGCCTAGGATTCACACTTCTGAAACAATTTCCAAGATCTGCCGCTGGAACGTGGTTCAAGAAATAGAGAAAGAGGCACATCAAAATATGAAAGGGCCTAAACTTATTACTCTTTTAGTCTTTAAGTAAGTTTTAACAGTTTATAACTAACTAAATCTAGTTAATTTGCTTAATAAACATAATGTTGATGAAATGTTGGAATTAAAATAGATCAAAATAAAATTTCAATGAATTTGTGCGGAAACTTATGAACGGCAGTGTATATATTTATACATATTTTTTTATCTGATAAGGGAGATGAAAACTTTAAATTTAATTGATTTTCAACTTATTTTCTTGAAGAACGAAATTGATTTTATTCTGGGCAAAGAAATTGTCCCTATTTTGACAGTTTTTTTTATCATAAAATAAAAACCACCCTGTCAAATTTGACCAAAAGCTTTTCACACGCGCTTCGACTGAAACCAATTTAGAATCGATAGCTTGATTTGTTCTCGAGTTAGGCTGTACGAAAGCATCCGCACGAACGTAGGTACATACACACACAGACATCTTTCCTAAAACAATGGAATCTGACTACTGGGACCTTGAAATGTGGAGATATGTAAAAATTTGGAATTCCGAAAATCGGACCGATTACTTGAGCTTCCTTATGGGAATTTAAAAACTGACAAATATTTTGCAACTACAACATTTACACTTAACGAGAAAGTAAATAATTTTTTTATTTCTTTTAATTTGTTATAATTTTTTATTCGCTTACCACTCAGGCTAAGTAATACAAAAAGTAAAGTAAACGCTTGCACCCTAGATTGAGTTTAATAATTTTTCGATATGTGTACACAAGTTAAATTTAACATTTTTGGTTTCTCTGATCAAACCGGACCAAAAAATTTATCTCGTGCATTTTGTTATCTAATTAAGAAAATATTAATTAATAAGAAAAAAACCTAGGGTAAGAACTTTTTGACTTTAACTTAAATTAGACCTTAATACTAACTTAAAACTAATCTTAACCCTAAAATCTTAAACTAACTTCAAATAAAATTATTATCTACTTACTCTACTTTAAAAAAATATCTAAGCCGGCCAAGGCTAACATGATATGCTATCCAGTGTGCCTTAAGGGCACTTAAGATTAAATTTTCACATACGACAAACTTCTACTCTTCGTTCAACCACCAATAGTGTCGACGGCGACGTTGCCATTCGACGTCTGCTCTGTCGCGGTCTAATACCGCTCTACTGAACCTAAGAACCTCCGTTGACTCACTCGTCCACAGCTTTTCGGGCCACGGCACCGCTAATCTATTCTGGTCTAGACCTTTTCTATCGAGATATAGAAACGCTTCAGGGGAAAAACGCATAAGTCCGTTAAGGCGCACTGTCTCATCGTGCATATCATTGGGGTAGTAAGCCACGAAGATCAAGTCACGTTGAAAAAAACTGACGATGACTTCGATCTTTGGACTTGATCTATACGAGATCTAGTCATCTGTGTATGCTATGGAGTGGCGGACTGACCCTGCAAGATCGATCAGTAAGATCGGCAAAAAAAAACTACACCTTGTTGCAGACTTGTAGCATGATCTGGGGGTGTTGAGCCGTCATATGTTAAACTTTTGCTTAATTTTGTATGGGCGAGCAAAAGTTCTTACTACCTTCTCTTGAGGCATTGTTACACTTGTGTCACTTTTGGTCAACTATTATTACTACCCTCAAAATGCAATTTGCACTCAGAGAGAAAAACTGAGGCACTGCGTAGTGGTCTGAAGATGTATTTTGGGATCGGTGAAATCAAAATAGCAATGGAGAATTTTCATATCGACCAATTTGCATTCACTCAATTCGCAGTATTTTATTCTCCAGTTAATAAAACTGAAAGTGTTATTTTATGCGTTTTTACCCATTACTCTTCTGCCAATCGTATACACATGCAACAAATAATAAATCATCTACAAAAAACATTATTTTGACTATCAGCATGACACTTAGCACTACAGCACTACAGCATCGCCAACCATAGCCGGACACTCTAGTGATAGCACAGGTAATTTTGATTGAAAATATAAAGGTTCGAGACCTACCCTAGGGTTCGAACCTGAGGCCTTTCAATTTTCGAGTATGTTGAGCAGGAAAGCCGAGCAGGTTTTTAGCACTATCGAGAGAAAATTTCTTGAACGAGAGAAAAATTCTTGGTTACGTATGCGAGGAGAGCGAATGGAGGAGAAGATATAACCGCGAACTCTATGAGCTGTATATGTGGATGAAGGCCCAAAAGATATAATACAACGACTACACTGGCTAGGCAACGTCGAGCGAATGGACCGTAATGCGCTAGCAAAGAGTTTGTTCGAATCAAAGCTGGTCTAGATAAATGGAAGCAGCGTGCTCGGGATCACAAGAGTGGAAGGCTGCCTTGTCTCAAGCCGAGACTCTTCACGCAGCGGGAGTCAGCTAAGATCAAATATGTAAATTGCAATTTCACTGAAGTAGTCGAACAGTGATTGTAGTCTCAGCTGATGGGTGACCTAGCTGTTGTGGTTATTGTATCGGCTACTTGAATTTTTATCGAATCAAAACACTGCGAATCAGGAGAATGCAAATAAATTTTCTATTGGAGAAATTGAAACCAAAGACATCAGTCCCCTTTGCAGTCCCTTTCCTAAACCTTCTGCTCGTTCTGTGCAAAGTGCATTATTAGAGTAGAGTAATCAAATTATAAGAAAAAATGTGTTGTAACAAAAGCAAATGTCATAATTAGTATCCTGATTTTTACTTCCTTAACACGAGCTACTGGAATTTATATAATGCAGATACAATTTCCAGCGCTTACGTAATTCATAGGAGAATGGAATTCGTGTCGGAGGAGGTACTGAAGCATACTCGAGATCATTAAGACTTAAAGGTAAAATGCATCGATACTCACAAGCCACACTAAAAATCCGCTTCTCGAAGTAATTCTTCCACAAACTGGTTTCCAGGAGAGTTTATTGATCCATTTTATCCTCCTTCTTGTCGTGGGTGCTGCTGCTGATGATGATGATGATGGCGATGGTGACTCGACACGATGTGTTTAGTTTGTTCTGTGGGATGAGTCACGGCAACTTGTTTTATTTTTATTTCTCGAGAACAGTAGCCAGAATAATAACAATAATTTCGTTCATAGAAGAATTCCAATTGCCCTTATGACACCAAGAATGAGTGATGGCTGGGATGGATGATGTTATGGATGCGTTTTATAGATGTCAGGCCTCGCCAATGACGGGTTTGTCACATTGAAACGCTTGTTATTTTAGTGCAAGCAAAACACAAAGCCTGCTCAACCCTCTACGAATAAAATAAGTCCAATGAACTTCAGGGGGAAATGCAAATATTGGACTAAGGTCTTGAAAGGGTTCATCTCGATGCGTTTATGACAATTCATTTGAACTCATAAACACTTTAGTCGGTTGGTTTGGGTTGAATTTTATTACTTGGCGACGCAGCCGAGTAAACACTCGTAAAATAACAAAACAAAGTGATATAAAACTATAACAACACTGCGTTGGGACGAGTCAAGAAACAGCCAGAGAACATGGACTTTATACATATTGGGACTCATCTCGAGCACGTTCCGCGTACGAAATGCCATGCGTATGGACTTTTTATGGTGTCTCTTTTGGTTCGGTGGC
Organism: Orthonevra nobilis; assembly: GCA_963555765.1. Taxonomy (NCBI): domain Eukaryota; kingdom Metazoa; phylum Arthropoda; class Insecta; order Diptera; family Syrphidae; genus Orthonevra; species Orthonevra nobilis. The sequence continues at coordinate 117,469,022 of OY743224.1, forward strand.
TTTAAGTGGCGACCATGATGACGAGTCGTGGTCGTGTTAGCGTTCTGGTGAAAATTCCATGCGCTTTTAGTGCCCAGTTCGTGGAACAGACAATGGGATTGTCAGCACAGTTGTTGTTGTCGTGGATTTGACTTGGTGAGGGCGCCATTACCTAGCACGACATGAAGAAATTCCTCTCATTGGTCTTGCGCATTCTATGCAATGTTTTACATTTAAGCGGATTGTGGACAGCTGCCAATTGAATAGAAGATTAAAGGGCTAAAAATTTAAGTGTTTTGAGTGACATGTTACTAAAATGCAAGCTAATTCGAAGACACATTGTTTACATTCAGTTAAATGGGATGAGATTGATGGATGATGCTGCCTTCAGATGGACTGAAAATTACTAACTGCAAGTGGAACAAGATCAAGTTAAATAAGGTCCGGTAAATGAATTGCTGTCCATGTGAAAAAATCGTAAGATTAAAAGGAACGGCTGGACACATTTTAAACCAGATGAAATGTCCGATTTTCACACTACCTACGAAAGAAGAAATTGGTGAGAGAATTTTGGGACTCGTTGCAAATAAATTATTTTTTCAAAGTTTTCTTTGTCGACAGCTCAAACTTGAACTTGCTTCATTAACAGAGCCACATTTATCATCACTGTCCAATGATGTCAAAACACGTGTAATAACACCTAAAAGTATACAAAACAAGAATTAAATAAATGTACGGGTATAAAAAAGAGTCGGACACGCGCACAAAGGGTTCGGTACCACTACAATGTTTGATGTTACATATTTTTTCAAAGTACTTTGGTAAAGAATTGCATAAAAAATGTGTTTTTCTATTCTGGGAACCCCTTAATTTTAGACTTTTTGTCCGTTTTTATTAGTCTTTGTTAAATCGGCTATGCTATAAGGTGCGAAACTAAGTCTTTCCTTTTTTTTATGGAAATTCAGTTTTTTTGTGAACAAGAACTTCCTGATGAGAAGTCAAAAATGGTAACAAATGAATCATTAAAAGTAGTGGCCATCGCTAGCTACAACCTTCTCCCATCTTTGTGGAAGAGCTCGAATACCGTTACGGAAAAAGTGTATCTTAGTGTATCCTCGAATCAAGTCAATTTTGTGATGTGTACTATGAGCGGAACTGCTGAACAACCAGACCATGTACCATGGAAAGGCACAACCAAGAAACGGAATAAAGCGGGTGGGGTTGGCCTTCCCATTTGACCGTTTCCGAGTGAGGCCGAGCATTGTAATGTTGTAGAATCACTTTTTGTGCCTCTGCTCGTATTGTGGCCGTTTTTCAAGCAGTGCTCGGTTCAATCGCATCAATTGAAGTTGATAGCGTTATGGTTTCGTTGGTTTTACACAGTACATAATATGTGACAACGACCAAACACACAGGATAACCTTCGGCTGAGCCGGCGACATAGAAGCATAACTGGGGAGTCCCCATGCCTTTCTTTTCTTTGGGTTGCTGAAATGAAATGGCTTGGTAAGCTGTTCTTGTGTTACGCACAGATCCTCGTCCAGCAATACCTCCAATTCAACAACTTTAAAGAATTTTGGCCTTCTTTCATGCGGACGGCCGTCAACATTGAAAGCACCGTCTTTAAACCGACGAAACCAATCACGGCACGTTGTTTCACTAAGAGTGGCATCTCCGTACATTTTTTTTAGCTCTCGATATGCTTGTGCTGCCGTTTTCTTCTTAAGAAGAGGACTTAATTCAGCACCTAATAGTTCTTGTTCTATGATTTTAAGTGTCTACCTATTTTAGCTCAGGACATGTTACAAATGGACCGACAGACAGTGAAGTCTTAACAAAAGTTCAGTTGGGATACTTTGTCTAAGAAACTCTGAGAAGTGAACATCCTAATGATAAATGAGGCATAAATTTTTAGCTCATGATTACTTATTATTCGCCATAGTAGTTTAAATGGGATAAAATGCATGTAGCTGCAGTCGAACGCTGACATCAGAGTTCTGTTCGGCGTATAGAACAAACTTCCTGTAAAACTGGAAACGTCTATTGACGACAATGAAAATAGAACATGGGTTCTACTACAGCACTTAGAAAACACTATGAAAAGTTGAATATTTTAGGTGAACTGTCTAAGACAGTTACATACGAACTCTAAAGCAAACGCGCAAGCATTAATGTTGAAAATCCGGACGACACCGAAAGGACTTATCTACAATTCAGGGAAAGTGATAAATGATTTCAAATTTTATTAGGAAAACGATAAGGTTGATTCAAAATAGGTCGAAAACCCTTGTTTTGACCTGCTCTGGTCAAAAGGCATGGTTCCATAGCAGAGTTCACACATCATGCGATACTGTACAAAAACGGTAACAGTCAGACTTGAAATTCTTTTCTTACAAACACATTCTCAAACTGACCAGAACTTTTTCCCCAGTCAGGAGTCTTTTGTTCCGGTCAGAGGTTAAAAAAGAATTTGAAAACATTATAACTTTCATAAAAGTGATAAGTCTCGTTGGAAATAGAAATAATGGCCATTGAATCATCGTGAAAAAATAATGGCCTATACTTCATAAACGGCTCAGTCATGCCTTAAACATAAATTCGTCATGCATTACGGATAGGAAAAAAATCTTAGAAAAGTTTTTCGATGCTTTCTGTTTGAAGAATTTATCGAAATATGTAGATGGTATTATTTATGGTAAATTGTATGATTCCCAAGACATTCATGCGAACACTAAGTACCCACATATCCCGCCATCCATGGATGACATAACTCCTCTGGATCTGTTACATGTCTGTACCTCAAAATATGACTGCTGGTGTAAAACATGGGTCCTTTTTGTGTCCGGCTCTCTTTTGAATTAATCTATTTTATAAATAACTCTTCCCTCCTACAACTACTCCAATTCACTCATTCACTTCTGACTTGTTTGTATTTATGCTCAGAATTATGTCCTTCACTGATAAATGGTTATATTACATCAAGGCATGCGCTCAAAGTACCATCCTTACACTGATAGATTGGGTTTAAATTTGAGCAGAAAAGCTGAAAAGAGGCAAAAATATTGCGCTGTCAATTGTCCAACTTTGAAGGAGAAAGCGAAACAAAATGAGTAGACTGGGCTTACCATAATCCATATTGCTATTCAATAAAGAGTGCTCCAGGCGAATAGTGAGCGTCATTCCACTTCTCCAGATTTTTCGCCGGAACACCCGACTTTGCAGAAATGTTTATCATTTAACCATCTAACCCTTTGAGTCATGCTTTTTTGTACTCGGTGATTTTTGGGGAAGCTGATCACGAATATGAGCTTAGATTTGCAAAATTCTAGTTTGGCGAATCCAAGATGGCGGACTAAATTTTGTGGAATTGAATCGTTTAGACCAACCGATCAGCAAAAATAAAAGGAACTAGAAACTCTCCACGTCGACGTCGTTAGTTCTGGGTAATACTGAGTGTGAGTCCATTTTCTGCCATTTTCATTTTCTTAAATCTAACCTTAGATTCGTGATCCGGAAAACCCATATTGTATTTACGTTGAATTTTCCAAAGCTAATAGTAGTTTTGTAATCAACGGCTCCGAAAGCCCCCGAATACAAATATTTAGACTAAAATAGAATAAAGTTTGATTGGTTTGTCGAAATGATAAGTTCAATTTCACACAATTTTTCCCGCCATCTTGGATCCGCCATTTTGAATTTTGCAAATATAACTTTGGTTTTGTGATCTACGAACTTGAAAACCCTCGTGTACAAATATTGAGACCAAAATATGCAGGGAAATAATGTTAGTCTGGTTAGTCTAAAATATAAGTTCAGTTTCACATATTATGCCCACAATCTTGGATCCGCCATTGTCCTCCATTCTGACATACAGATAGGGACAGAAACTCTTTCTTAGTCGCACATTCACGAGTTATCGAAAAAAAAAAATTCAAGAACAATGTGCATCGGTACCTCATATTTATTTCTCGGAAATTTTATGTTTTTGTCGCAAAATTATATGCAGTGTTGTTCTTTAATATAACAGAAATTCATCTGATAAATTTGGTAAATGGTCTTTTTAAAGGTCATAAATTACCCGTCGTAAGATCGCCAAAGATCTCAGGCGTATGGAGATATAAAGGCCCTTGACTGCGATAGGCTGCAGCAAATGAGCCAGCGCCACAACATTTCGCCAACACTTCGTAAAAAAAGTCCAGTGAAATTAGACTCTATTATCTTAAAGAGAGCAGCTTTGACAGCAGAAAGTTTTCTGATTCTTCGTTTAAATGGTTCTGGTTGCAAACGACAAGATTGTTGCAAATGAATCGTGCGATTGACATTTCTGGACTGTGTCCCAATCAGAAATTAAGCTGACTCCATCAGAAAAAAAATTGGAATCGAGAGTTTCCTATCTGTCATAGATCGATTTGAATCTTCATTGTTGCATAAGCTTGAGGCATACAAACTAGTCGATACCCAGTTTGGGTTTCTCAACAAATTGGATACACTTCCTAATCAAAACATAACTGCAGCAGCTCAAAACTTAGGAGAAACAATGATTAAGACGATCAATTGAGAAGTGAACTGATTCGGATCAAGTTTTTTTTACCACGAACAAGTAAGGAATATGAACAAGTGATTCGTCAGGCAAGCGGGATGGAAAGAAAACGTCAAAGATTGATTTTTCTAATATATAGTTCGCTCTAAGAATCTACAGGCCACAAGCAACAGTGCAGAAAAATCATTTTCAAAATTGAAGCTGATTAAAAACAGGCTTCAAACCACCATGTTCGAGGACAGGCTCAAGGTTTTGGCTTTGCTTAGTATTGAAAGAGATATCCTTAGACAAATAAATTATGAAGATATATGTAAGCATGAAGTGCAGGCGCAAAACAATAACCCTCTAAACTATTCTCATGTAAAGCTACAAATACGAGGATGCCAACTTAATTTTTTTTTTAATAAACACATTTATTTGTATTTTTGTTTCCTTAAGTTGTCCTTAGCAATATTTATAAATCGTGCTAAATAACTTAATGATTTTGAATTCTTTTCATTTTTATCTCATAAACTTTTAAACACTGAACTGTAAAATTGTCTACAATTTTATTTATAGGCTTTTAGATTAATTTTTTATTTGGGTATTCCTAACCCCCTAGTATTGTAGTCTAGGTGTCCACAGATCCTAAATACGGCCCTGTCTAAGGGACTTCAAAAAAAAAAAAAACATTTAATCCTTCGGCCAACGCCAAAATAACTTCACCCAAAGTCAATATACTCGTACAGGGCTTATCAAAAGGTACATCCACTTGCATGCTCTTGCGGTCAATGACGCTACCGCCAACAACAACAACAACAACGACTTGATTTCGGAGTTTTATTTAAATTATTTCCACATGGATCCTTTATTTGGAAACATCATGTACGAGAGGCATGTTTGCCTACCTAGCTATCTAGGTGGCACAGTCCATCCTGCTGCAGTTGTCGCCGCTCTGATGCAAGGTGATTCTTATCAAAGGTTTCATTATTATTATTTTCCTTGTTTCTTTTTTTTTTCTTGTGGAGCAAATAAATGGCTAAAGATAAGTGAGTAGTAAGCAGAATAAGAGAAAAAACCTTGGCACATGCATCGTTCCTTTTGAATCTAATTTATCACCTTGTGTCTGAGTTTCACCTTCGAACTTGGACGAGCTACGTTCGCTGACACAAGAAAGAAAGACCCTTTTGTTTTACAGTCTTTTGTTGTGTTCTTTGTTTGTCTTATTTTTTTTTACTATGTGTTGTCATAGGGTGCCTACGATACAGTTTGGTGTCTTGATTAAATAGAAAAACACCTAAATGCACTTGTTTGGGATCCTGGGTCTCCACAGCCTTCTCCCCTTTCCGTTGATTGCATGATTCGCTTCTCTGAAGGGTTTCCTTATCGCACTTTGAAATTTATGGTTTAAACAGTGTTTTTTTTTCAATGAAAGGTTAAGTGTGGAATAAGAGTGCATGTGCATAGATGTAGATACAAAGGGAGGTTACGAGTAAACGAACGCTAAACTTTACCTCTGACGTCATATTGAATTGAATAAAAGTTTTCTTCACATATTTAAATCTGATCAGCAATTTGAGTCTTTGCATTTACTGTAACAACTGGCAGTCAATTGATATTCAGATACAAGAGCAACAACAATGTGCAAATGCATTTCATTTCCATTGTCAGATTGAAGCACGCCTTCATGGGTACATGCGATACGTAGTCCTGATTAGGAGGGATCATGCAGCAGATGTCCTCTTTCAGCTAAACTGTATTCAATTCATTGATGTTGCCATTTGATCACTTCCTGCCTGATCTGGAGAAGGGATATCGATACAATGGTTGGTAGATTATTGGAAATATAATCAACTAACAGATGGGAGCATCTTTATCTCGTTTCTGCAAAGTCATCGGAGAGTTCGAGTGGAGGATAAAATAAAATATAAAAACGACTTTTAAGACTTCTTAATGAGCGGTAGTAGTATTTACTCGCGATTTGATGGAATGTCCTACCACAAAATGCAAACACTCTCTGCATTTTTTACGTGCAGCTATTTAACCGAAAATGCATAGGTTGATGATGGATGAATTTCTATTTCGATGGGTTAAAAACCATATAATAATTTATAAGCGATAATTTATCGCTCGATGACCACTGTTTAGCGATTTTTTTCTGTCAAGTTCGTCTTAAAACATTTCTAGTAAGTTGAGACCATTTCATATTCTGAGGTGACCCTTTCTCTATTTCTGGATCCACATTTCCACGGCAGAGAATCCTATAGGTCTTAAGTTTTCCTTTTTCATAATTCCGGATGACGTCTCCAAAACTGACGCATGAGAAATATCCTTGCACCAGTTTTTTTTGTTCAAAAACTTTTAATTTCTATGCATCTGTATATGTGTCCGTATAAAATATGAGTCACCATAAAGGCAAGATGTACCTTAAGTAAAAAGTAGAAACTTGGTTTTGATGACCATCTCTGTTTCCTCGTTGAAGCCACTGCACTCTGAGTTCTGACAGGAGCTGGCTTAGATGCCTAATCTGCCATACGTGAAGGTAAGGATTTTTGTCAGCGTCGCTTTCATCCTTGTGCTCTCCAATTTCGCGTTAAGGACATACTTGATCTCAAGATACCTTTCCTCAAACTGGCGAAAGTACCCTTTCGTTAAGTAATCATTGTGTGGAGTTTTCGCCTTTATGCCTTCCAAATATCAATTGTTAAGCTGGAAATCGATCTAAAAAAGTCTCCAGTAGTTGCAGTCTTTTTTTTACATACTCCACAGTTTATTGGGACTCTCCATCCTTCTTAAATTCGTCCATGGTCGATGTGCCTGCTCTGTCCTACTCGTCTGTTCGAAAGCGATGTGATCGAATTCAACCAACTTATTTACTGCTGCTCACTATTTTTCATGAATTTAACATATTGTAAGAACCCTAGGCTTCACGGAACTTCTTGCAAAGTTCGAAATATTTTTTAAAATGTATCTTGGCTAATCCGGCTCGAAGGACCATGAAAAATCTTCCTTTTAGATTTCGAAAAAAGAAGAAAATTTGTAGCGAAAAGAGATCATTCATAATTGCATTTGATCAACGTCCCTTTTTTCTGACAGCTACCCCCCAACAGTGTTAAGATTGATAGGACTTCAAAATTTTAATAGAAGATTTAACAACATGAATGATATAACTCGTTCATAAAAAAAAGCTTGGTAAGAAGAAATGTGAGATACTTTACCACTGTTGTTGTTTTTCATCATGAACCACGTCGTGGAGATTTTTATAGGTAAAGGGAAATAGAAATTGTCGCACATACTTAGATATGCCGATCACAACTCTGGAGGAAGATTTTCCATCTTTCGACTTAAACTATGCTATGACTCCAAATATTTTAAATTTAATCTTCTCTGCATAATGCAGAAAAATGAGATTGAAAAACGGATTCAATACATTTTTTGGACCGTAGGGAGGGTTTGAGTAGATCAGATAAGCAGACATGCGTTGTAATAGCAAGAGCTGTCTTTATATGTTCTCGTGTCTATTTGATGGTTTCTATTCTGAGAGGCTTTGTAGGAATGTATCTGAATGCCATGAGTGATGATGAAGTCAAATGCTTTGGATATTAAGATATAGAAATAAATAAGCGAAAGAAACAAGGGTTAACATGGTAAGGCAAGGACGGTTTAAGAAACAAACAACTTCAGTATACAATTTTAAATTTGTTTAAAATACACCGCAGGGTTGACTTGGTCCCGTATAAATTGACACGCGAATACTTACTAAAGTAGTGATACCTATAAAATCTACGCTACTGAATATGAAGCTTTCGTTAACCAGTAGAGCTTAGGCAAATAAGACTTTACGTTCTTCGAGTTGAAATGAGATCTTAACTTATCTAACCGAATGGTTACAATTTTTTGTCGTTGGTCCTATATTTTTGTTTTAAACAGCAGGAGATGCTTTCTTTGAGTTGTGTAATGCAAGCCATGGATAGCCAGACAGCTCTAACGTATACACAGCTCGACAAGATAGCAACTTCATAAAACAAGGTCACAAACGTTTTAATCTCGTGCACAACATTTTCAAACTATGCAAACGGTCCCAGCGTTTATGGAAAGGTATGAGAACCGCGCGTTCGAGGATGTTTAGAGATTAAGAAACAGAAATAAGGTTCGAAAAATCTACCAACAGGTATAACAATTATCTCACGGTTACAGACTTCAAATCGAAGCCTGCAAATCACAGCAAAATAGCAGTCAATGCTGAGGATATGGCAGAACCAACAATGCCATCTACCCGACCAGTAAAATTAAAGCTAGCAATATTCAAGCTTAATGCTTGAAGAGCCACTTGAGCGGACGGCTTAGCTGCCGAACATTTCAAAACGGCGGCGATAACTTGGTAAAGAAAGCATGCGAGATGAATGTAATCTTAGTAATGGTTGCCCAATCCTGAAGAAAGAAGAACGCCTTAGCTGTGCCAATTAAAGAGGTATCAATGTCCTAAAAATTGCCTATAGCATCTTTTCTGCCGAAAGTCTTAAGTCACAGCCGAAGCTACACTCGATGTTTTGCGCCCTGTTTTTGAAGATCGCATTATCAGCCGCAGAGCTGATGTCGTTTGGCCACCTCGGAGCTGCGATTTGACATCGTTGGACTATTATTTGTGGGGTTCCCTCAAAGATAAGTGTTACGCCGACATGCCAGAGACAATTGACGCTTTAAAGGACAATATTCGTGAAGCCATTGGTGAAATACAGCTGCACACAATCGATAATGTGCTTAAAAATTGGACCGATCGTGTAGATTACTGCATGGACAGCCGAGGCAGCCATTTGAATGAAATTATTTTCCATTATTAACCGGAAGGATTGTACTTTCAAATAAAAACAGAAATTTGAGAAAATATTCACCAGTTTTTTTATAGCATTTTCAAAAAAAAAAGTTTTTTGGCGGACCCATTATATTCCTAAGGGAATAAGGAATGTTTAAGGAATGTTTAAGGAATGAATGATGTTTTCATAATTCAAATTGAAGTTGGTGGTGGCAAATAAAAGAGCACATTTTTTGTCTTGAGGTTGGAGAGTAATGATATGGCCAAGTCTACTAGCACCCAAATAAATTTTTGAGAATAAATTCCAATTCCAGTGCAATGGCACTGATTACACTGATTACACGACTGTTGAAATGGGTGTGTAATGAAACGATTGTAAGCCGGCTTATATGACAAATGGCCTCATCCTTCCCAAGTCAAAATCATCAATTTTTGATCATAAAAAAACGATTTGCAAGCCTCGGTAGCACTTTCCATTTAATGTAACCTTTCTTCATAGTCTTCTTGAGAAAAATGTTCAAATTATGTCATCTCTCCAAAAACTCCATCAAGAAGTCATATATTCACGATGCAACGGCTTCTTTATGTATATGTACGTATGGGTTTTCCGATCCCCAGATATTACCACCATGATTTTTTCAGCGTCGTTAACATCGAGCTACTCTAAGGCCCAAACCGAGAAGCTGGTGTTAAATTTACTCCAATTTCTTAGTCGGTTGCAGCTTTAAAGCGAATCCGAGATTGTTATGTGAAACTCTTCCCAGACTAGTGCGAGTCATATCCAATCAACAACCTCGTACTCCGTGAATTTGTAAATTTTCAAGAATTCAAATAAAGTTCAACTCAAGCCGCAAAAAATACCTTCCTTAGTTAACCGTCTAATTCATTCTTATAATCTTAATTGCATCACTATAAACCAGACTTTATTTTAATATTGTCTTTTCAATTCAAAATATGCAACAGATTGTTCCCATGGAGTTCGTAGGGTAGAAGACTTCCAGGCTTTAGAGACTATTCAAGATACTCACACAATGTTGGAACAAAAATCACGTTTTTCAAGCAATAAAAATTGCAAATCGTTTTTACCAAAGTACTTGTATAAATAAACCTAAAGTATCGTCAGTATAATTAAGTGGAACCAACAAAAAAAGATTCAAAAGTATTTACGCTTGGAAAGACAGATTCATGCAGTAATTTGCATACGGATGATCGTTATTGGAGAGATGTCTTATTTCTTGAATGTCATTCCTTTTATACATTGTTCCAACTGTAATCCCAGTTTCATTGTACGCTGCAACTCATTCATCTCTCGTCTGCATCCTTTCGAATACAACTTTTACTTTATTCTTCCTATTAGAGACTTCCAAATCCCATTCATTGCAATCTCCTCCTCCGAAGTAATGAAAATGAGGAACAAACTTTTGTTTACTCCACCAACAACACAATGATGCTCTGATTAGTATTCTCTCAGTCAAGATATAAAAAAAATAAAAAAAAAGGAGGATTCCAAAAACTTTTCTCGTAATCCAGCTTATGATGATGTTTCCTCCCTCCCCATTTTGTTGCGACGACCGACGACCGTCGACGTGTCTTTGGCATTCAAACAACATGCAAAACTATCTTGAAACGATTCAGATGCCGGGAGAGTATCTTTTATCTTCGCATCTCGACAAAACTGCAGACGACTGCGTTCATTCCACGATACATAAAATATGAGAAAGACACCCAGGACATGGCATGGCACACACGGAATGCAATGCATACAAACCGAGGGACTGTGCACACGTTTCCCAAGTTTCCTCCGGCTTTTGTAGAATGAATTTCACATAAATTCGGTTCGTGTTACTAAAATAACAATCCAGCGGCAGCGCATCGATTTTCTAGAAGTGGGTGCAAAATCGTGGACCAAAATGGCTGAGTGGCATAGTTTATGGCCACAACAATTCTGGACTTGTGTTATTTGGCTGTGGGCGAAAATCCTATGTTTATCGGACGGATTCTTGGGAATAGTATACATGCCACTACTCTATCTGTTTTTCTATGATATTTGAGGTATGAATACGAGATTTTATTAGGAATTTGAAGTTTAAACAAAAAAAAAATATACGAACATATCTTGACAGTGTTTTGAAGCACGATCTAAGACATAAATAAGATCATCCTGTCATTGAAGTTCAAAATTTCTGTCACTCTTTCGAGCCTTCTGAATAGATTGCTGGTCAGCAAATACAATATTATAAAACAACGTTCCCCCTGCCTGTCTGTCTGAACGCGATAAACTCGAAAACTACGAAACGGATTTTTATCAATGGACAGAGTGGTTGAATAGGAAGGTTTGGGTTTAAAACTCATTGAAGTTTGTATAACGTGGCTGAAATATGACGATGCCTGTAACACAAGAAACAAAAATTGGCCTTGAAAGGTCATCATTTGGCGGGCGCTGCGAAAACTATCTTAGAACTAAGCTCATTCCTTCGTTCAAGCTCAAAATTTGTCCCACTCTTTGGAGCCTTCTGATAGGTTGGTTGGTTGGGGTGAGCCTGGTTAGCTCTTCACTTAGGCCCGTCGTGTTCCTCTATTTAGTGTGTGGAGAAGATTTTGGTTAAAGTTGGGGAATTGTAGTGGAAAAAAGGGGGGTGATGTCAGTGGGATTACTATGGAGTGTCTGGGTTTGTTTGGTCGGGAAATCTTTTTGTTCGTTTTGTGCACACCATGATCTCCCAGATACCTTTTTCCTTGAGGTGTGCAAGATCCATTATCAGTACTGACCTACAGTTTCTCAATTGCTGTGCAGTGGAAGAGAAAGTGCTCCGGATCTTCCTTTTCACAGCATGGGGATGTTGAGGTTTCTACAAGTCTATGTGAGTGGAGGTTAAGGTTAAGGGACCTATTACCAGCCTTAGATTAGTCTCCCAGCAACCAAGTAGGACTGACGTCGTTCACTGTTGCTGGTTTGTTAAATTTGTGTTTGCATTTTCTTACCAGTGTCGATACTGATAGAGGGGTTGATAATAAATTTGATGAGTACTAACGGAGCAGATGAGTATTTGCTTCTCCCGTATGTCGAGTTCGGTGAGCTATTCTACTCCAGTTAAAGCGAAAACTTCTGCTTGAAACACCACGACGAATGGTTCAAGATATTTTGAGATTTCTATCGATGGGTTCGAACAGTAGATGCCTGCCCCCTATTTAGACGATATGTAAGAACCGTCCGTATAAATTGTGATAGCACCGGGGTCTCTTGTCGTGTTTCCGTTCGTTTTTTTTTGAAGGTGAAAGTTTTCTCATCTAGGTCGCTTTGACCATCTAGATGTGATGTCATCGCTCTTACAATGTTCACAATTTTCCTACGCCCGGTGTTTTTCCGGTTGTCAAATCGGCCCAGTGCCTTGAGTCTTATGGCCGAGAGTCGTGCTTGTTTTTTCACTTCCAGTTATACTCGTGTTATTTTTAGAATAACTTCGAAGGCTGCAGTCGGCGTGGAGTTTTGTGCATCAGTTATTCCCAAGAATATGAAACATTGTATTTAAGTGATCCTGTGGGCTACAATTTTTTTATCTATCGTATTCCACCACATTTTTTCAAATCAATTTCACATTCAATTTATTTAAAATAAGTGGTTTGTACATTAAGATCATATCTTTTATAGTACGAGAAAATATTTAAATAGATAATGCATGTTTCAGTATTAGTTATAATTTCAATTTTCCATTTAACTTTAAATTAAATATTGATTTTATTTTAAATTAAATTATAGCTTCGCATTCAGTTAAATTTTAATTTTAATTAGTAGTTTAGTTATTCATTAATTTATTTCAATCCTATTATTTATTACTTATTATTTTAGTTTTTGTCATAATTTAGTTCCAATTTTAGATAAAACTCTAATTTTAATTCAATTTTAATTTCAATTCTGCTGCTGGGAAAAATAATTAAAAAAAAGTTTGCTATTAGCTAGCCAAATGTCCGGGACAAAATTCAGGTCAAAAAGTGTGTTGGAAATTGGAATATCCTGAGATTTTGCGGGGCTAAGGACTAAACCATTGACAGTTGACCAGTTATATATTGCATTCAGATCCTCATTTATTTTCAAGGTTAGGTCAAGGAGATTACTTATAGGGCCAGACATATAGAGTTGGACATCATCAGAATATGAATGGACGGACACATACTTGCACACTGATGGAAGGTCGTTTATAAAGATGCAAAAAAAAATAGGGATTTGAGTGAGGACTGCCTTTTAATGAGTTTAACAGCCCTTTTACTGTAGCCAAAAAAAAGTATGTAGTTTCCAGCAGAGACTCTTAAGGTCCACCCTATCAAAAGCCTTTGAAAAGTCCAATAAAAAAAGGAGAGTTATAAGTCGTTTGTCAAAGGCCTGCCTAACGTCATACCGGAACCCAGACTGAAACGGGTATTGTAGAGAGTTAGCACGCAGATGATTCTGAACTTGATTAGCTAACAACTTTTCAAAAACCTTGGACAGACACGGCAAGATGCTAATAGGTCTGAAGTCATCAGGAGATGTAGGATTCGACTTTTTGGCAACAGGTATGACTCTTGCAGTTTTCCAAATTTTTGGAAAATTAGAGGTCATTATGCACGTGTAAATTATCTCAGTTAAATATACAATTACTTGAGGTAATATAAGCTTTATGAAGCGCAATGGTATACCATCTTCACCAGTTGCATTCGACTTTATGGATGCAATACTCAGAATCACATCACTAACTGTGACCAATTCAAAGTTTGTTGAAATATCATTATTTGGCAGACGGGATTTTGGGGAATGAGGATGAAACGATCTGGGTGAAGAGTTCACATCGATCTATATTGTAATTTGACAGACGTTTAACTAAATATACATGTACAGTCTTGAGTGACAGTTCAGTTGGTTGTATGTGATTTAAACAGGGATGTCAAATCCGGACCACGAAAAAGATGAGCTGTGAACGAGAAAAAACCCAAAAAGCTTCAACGCGCAACTAAAAACATCAAAGAAGACTGTTACAGCTTCGAGGAAGTAAAGCACTTCATCCAGTAAATTTAAGTTATAACAACAGAGGAAATCAAAAGTCATTCTGTCAACTGAAATTCTACAGCGTGGCCCAAAAACATTCATCCGTTTTTTTTTTCAATATCCTTAGCGTGACAGTAGTTTAGTAGTTTACCTTCAGTTCTTTCAATGCAGGGTTGGACATTTAAGGCCAATTGCATGGATTGTCGAGCTGTTGAAGTGGATCTGCGACATCTTCAGACAGGGCGGAAAATATTTTGTAGAAACGAGCACTACGAGGCCTTCTTGTACGTATTTCATCTTTTCGCATAGCATCGAGAGAAAATCTCAGTCGAAACTAACGTTCGGTAAAAATTACTGAAGGATTATGTCAGAAAAATTAACCATCAGTATTTGGAGATTTTGCATCGTATTTTTATTTCTGGAGCCGAGTAAAACTTTCAGCATAAGTAAACTGTTTCAGTGACCGAAAACCATTTTGTTTTGTTAAAAAAAGACGATTATCCAAAAATGCCAAACAGACGCAATACCGAAACCGAAACGTTAATTTCTTCTCCAATTGTCTAAAACCGCCCACTTGCTTATTCCAAAAATGGAAAACGAAAAGTAAAATAAATTTCTACAACAAAGAGGCACCCCAATTTTCAAATTCCGCTGCTGTGCAATAGCCTGAACCAATAGCCTCAACTTCCCGTTTGTATCTAAATATTGAATTTTCCAAAAAGAAAAACACAACTTTCTCTTCGTCTCTTTCAATCACGACTGCCATTGTGTCATACCGTCTCGCCACATAAATCCATTTCATGCTTCCACACTACCCAACATGCACCAGAATAATTTTATAAATTTTCTTGCTGCTATTGTTCCTGCCTCACCCTGCCCCAAATCCATAGTGCACCGCAGACTGTTTTCCATGTCGTGGCCTCAATTCATATCTCGAAAAATGGGGAGAATTGTGGATGCCAATGCAATTCATACGATATGCTGTTGGATAAGGAATTGAAAAACTAAATATTTCAATACCGATGCTTGTACCGGAAGCACTTATGGAATTTCCAGCTCCTGGACCCTGACCAATGATTTCAGCAGTTTTAATAGAAACTTAATAATTCAGGAGTTTTGTTCAACAAAAAATGGATTTTAGGGATTCCTTAAAAGGAAAAAATTAGGTCACAGGAAAGTTCATTTATTTAAAAGACCTCATGGTGAAGTGGCATTGTTCGTCTCAATGCCTTTTGTGAAGCGAACTTTAATTGAAGACACGGTGCAGTGGACATTTACCTTCACAAATTTCTCTTACTCCTATCGAAGCTCTTGAAGAATGCTGCTTCACTTTACTTACAACTAGGAATTCGTACGTCAAACCCTCGGACAATAACTTGGTCGCCTGCCTCAAAAACAATAAATTTAGACCAGTTAACCCAAAGAGGGGCAGATATAACTCCGATAACAAAATGTTTCTGAGTGAAGCATTATACCATGCAAGCTGCGTCTAAAATTATGATAGATGTACACCGGAACAAAGTGCACCTTGCTTGCCTAGTTGACTTGGAAAAGACCTTCAAAACCGTGTAGTTAGACTCGACTTCTTACAAGCTGAAGAGGCTTGAAATGAGCATTCCACTATGGTACATCCTTTACAGCAAAACCGTTTATGGTTACGAAATTTCAGAGTGCGGCTGATTTTACGATATTTTTTCAGCATTTTCACGAGTGATTTTAAAGTTTTTTTCGGGTTTTTCAAAAAGAGCGCTACAAAAGTTTTTTTTAAATAAAACAAAAACGTTTTTGGGCATCAATGAAATTCTTTATTCCTGTGAAAGTACGTTCGATGCTACTATGTATGAATTTCGATTTCTTTTGCATGGCCACCACGGGCACGCTTGCAGAAGTCCAGACGCTGAACCCAATTTTCGACGGTTTTCAAGCATAAATCGGCCGATATTGCTGCAATTTCACGTTCGATATTCGTACGAAGTTCATCAATCGTCGCTGGCTTGTTGGCATAGACCATTGACTTGACGTAGCCCCACAGGAAATAGTCTAACGGCGTCAAATCGCACGACCGAAGCGGCCAAGCGACTGGACCATTTCGTGAGATAACACGTTCTCCAAACTTGGTTTCCAATAAATTGATTGTGACATTCGCTGTGTGACTTGTGGCGCCGTCCTGTTGGAACCACATGTCTTCCAAGTCCAGAACATCCAATTGGAGCCAAAAATATTCGGTTATCATTGAACGGTAGCGATCCCCATTCACAGTAACGTGGTGGTCTTGATCATCACGGAAGAAGTACGGCCCAATGATGCCGCCGGCCCATAAACCACACCAAACCGTAATTTTTTCGGGATGCAATGATGACTCATGGAGTACGTGTGGATTGCTGCCTGACCAATGCCGCATATTTTGTTTATTGACGGAGCCATTCAGCCATAAATGAGCCTCATCGCTGAAGATGATTTTTCGATGAAAATCCGAATCATTTTCGAGTTGTTGCTCAGCCCAATTCACGAAGATACGACGCTTCTGGTGGTCAAGCGGCTTCAGTTCTTGCGTCAATTTAATCTTGTAAGGATGAGGGCCAAGATCTTTTCGCAAAATTCGCCACAACGACGTCACAGAGGTGCCCAACGCTTGAGAACGACGTGTGAGAGACACTAGACGCTCAATTGTTGATCTGCTAGGACGATTATGAAGACCATAAATTGTAGTCGTAGCGCTCTTAACGTTGAGGCCACTGATTCCGAATTTTGGTAGTAAATTTTAATGATTTCCACTCGTTGTTGGCTCGTATATCTTTCCATCATGAAATGGCAAACCTTACTGAAGAGAAATGTCAAAAGAGCGGCAAGAAATATGGCGTCGTTTTCTGTCCCTGTCGCTCTACTTTTGTAGCGTCCCTGTTGAAAAACCATTTATATGATGGGGTGACCCTTTAAAAACAAAATATCACAATATTATTTTTTTTAATATAAAAAGTTATTTTAAGTTCAAGAAGAAAAAACAGAAAAATATTAATAATAATTAATAAAAAATAGGAATAGGTACTAAGTATGAAGAATTTCCACGTAAATTATAGTTAAGAGTCATTCGGAAGTTGCGATTACCAGAATTCATTAAGAAGATCTTCAAAACTTTAAGTCAATACAGGTGACGGATAGGAAGAATTTTTAATTTAAAGAACAGGGGGAAAGTATGATGTTAACAAAGTTTGTGGCACAGTTTTCTTACAACACAATTCTGTATGACCAATAGACGGTGTATTTTATTCTTGCAATAATATATCTAGCTTCGAATGAAAAATACCATAGTATATAATTTTTAAATAAGGTGTTAAGGTTAATAAGGTCAAACCTTTTTGTTTCTCTGGGCCACATTGGAAGAAAACATGGTGTTTTGGGCCACAAGTATATTGCCATAGCTGGCGAGGGTATAATAAAAACGTAAAATATATAGTTATCATACTATATTTAAGTAATTATACGTTTATACATTTTTTCATAATAAAAACAGAAAATGAAATTCATTTAACATTGTTTTATACATTTTATATATAAATCCATATCATAAAATTAATGTGATACTTGGCATTGAAGTTGAGAAACTACTGCGTCAATATCTGGTTCGATTGTCGTGGTTGCAATTCTCAGGCAGTCCTGAAGGTGTTCATCCAACATGTTGGTTCTAATTTTACACTTAGTATGTTTCATTCTTGAAAATAGTTGTTCACATATGTACGTGCTTCCAAACAATGATGACATGAATAACGCATGACTGTGCAGTGTGGGATATTTGTCTCTGGGATGGTATGATTT
This sequence comes from Orthonevra nobilis, assembly GCA_963555765.1. Lineage (NCBI taxonomy): Eukaryota > Metazoa > Arthropoda > Insecta > Diptera > Syrphidae > Orthonevra > Orthonevra nobilis. The sequence goes on from OY743224.1 coordinate 117,487,166, forward strand.
TTAAAAGTCCAACAAAGAGACGTGATCAAATTTTTCTTTAAGTTGGATGTCAGATTGCAACTCTATGCATTCCATTTGAAAATCTGCTGGCAGCATAACTATATCGACTGCAAATGGAGTCGCAAAAATACGAAAATTTTGATCGTTTGTCCGAAAATCCTGAAATCTATATTCGAATTCTTGTATCAAATCGGAAAGTAAGCCTGCATATTTTTTCCTATTTTTACGAATATGTTTGGACAACGTGCTGAAATGCAAAAAGTTGTTTGCATTCAATTGGGACAGCCATAATTTTAGTTTTACCTTGAAAGCGTTTATTGCTTGAAACATCGTAGTGATCAGATGGTTCTTACCTTGAAGATGCTTGTTTAATTCATTTGAATGAGCAGTCAAATCTACCAAAAATGCTTAATCTGTAAGCCAGTCGGGATCGTCAAGTTAAGCTTTCGATGTCATAAAAGATTTGATTTCATTAAGTACGACATAAAATCTTTGTAACATTTGTCCTCGACTGAGCAACCTTACTTCTGTAAAGTATACTACTATATATCGCCATACTCAACACCAACATTTTTGAGAAATTCTTTGAACTGGCCCGGGCTCTTATAAAATTTACAGTCTTGACGACGATTTTCATAACATGATCCATTTTTAAAGCTTTTCCGCATAAATTTTCTTGGTGTCCTATACAGTGATACTTCATCAAACGAAGGTTTTCGACAGCAATGGCATCGTCTTCTATTAATTTTACAAGCCCCTCTTTTTTACCGATCATAGCTGGGGCACCATCTGTAACTACCCCCTGATATGTTCGAAAGTGACAAAGAAAATCGCGTTAATGTTTTTTTCACTGCTTCATATATGTACATTGATTACATTGATACACTTTATTCGTCATAAATCTCTCTTATAAAAATGGCAAATTGAGCCTTATCAATAACATCAGTACTTTCATCCATGGCCAAAGAATAAAATTTAAAACCACAGGCTTTACTTTTCAAATCTTTTTCGATAGATTTCCCAAGATCCTGAATTCTTCTGGCAATAGTTTGATGAGTGAGACAAACTGATTTTAGAAATATCACTTTTCTTGTCTGGACAAATTACATCTGCAACGCTTTCCATGCATTCATTAATAAATTCGCCATCAGAAAACGGTTTTGATTGTTTGGCGATTAAATCCGCGACTACATAACTAGCCTTCACAAATGATTTTGTCTGAGTTGTAACGTTGCTAAAAATATTACTGGGCTGGAAGAAAAATTTCACTTAAGCCACCAAGTGCCAAACAACAAAACAGCTATGTGGGAGCAACGCAAACAGAAAGAGAATTTACTACAGAACGAAAGAGCTTTGTGTTCTGTTTCTGTTTCGTTCCTTTTCTGTTGTAGAACAAAGGAGCACACAAGATTCCTCAGAAAAATGGGCATACTTCAGTAACCTTAAATATTTTCGGGCCGCTTTGATGACTGCTTTGGGCCGCATGCGGGTTGGACACCTTTGTTCTACATGATTCGAGAAGCACAGCCTAGGATCTAAAGTAGGTCCCAAATATTTAAATTCTTTGACGTTTTAAATTTCGAGAAAACATTTATGGCAACAATTCGAGCAGTCATAAAAAAAGGAGTAGAAGAACCAAACGGACAGTAGCAACATGCAAGTTTGAATCTTTGGCATTAATTAATATTAATGTCAGAGCCGGGTACATGCGACAAACTAAAAAACATAACTTTAGTCGTAGAGCATATAATTAAGTTGTGTTTATAGAACAAAATTCTCAAAAGGTCGAGGTCCGAATTAATGTCGGATATCAGGTCCATACGACATTCAGATCCATTTGAAAAGCCTACTATACGTCATCCGGAAAAGCAGTTGGAGTAACGTTTAAACGGAGTAAGAACAGCTGATGGAGGATCGGACCCAGGACAGACAGACACTTGGGGTACCCCTAGGTTGATCATCTTAAGTTCGCTCCTTACATTATCATCAATCCTCTTTGAAGTCTATTACTATCTTAACCATTCTAGCATGAAACCGCGAATTGCCGCCCCGTCCAGTTTTCTAAGAAGAATATTGGGATCGACCAAATCAAATGCTTTGGTTATATCAATAAAAAAAACAGCAACAAAAGTTGATTTTCCCTTTTGGAAGCCAAATTGATAAGCATTAAAAAAATCAGATAACTCACTAGCCTATTTTTTTAGCTTTTCAAAAATTTTACTGAGAACTTGGAAAAGTGATATGGCCTTTTTGAATAAAGGTACAACATCAACACACTTGAGCTCATCTGGAAATACCCCCTCAAAAATGCATCGATTAAAAATTAATCATAGTACATCCATTAAATTAAAAGCAATTTTTTTAAACTAGGATATTTAAGATACCATCATTTTTTTAGAGTATCGATCACCCTTACAACTTCAAGTCGAGATATAGGCTCAAATCTGAAACTGCTGCAAGAATTTGTTTCAGCAAAGCAAACAGGCTACGCACAGATAGATTGGAAAGAACAAGGTTGCAAACGTGAGGCTATATTTGAAGAATAGAAGTTAAATGCATTAGAAATGACTTGCTTATCAGATACAACATAGTCATCGACTCGAAAAGCAGACGGTTTTTTGTAACAGAGGATTTGTTAAAGATACTATTCAAGAGACCACTAGCCTTTCCCTCACTAATTTTCGATCTACGATTGATGAATGGATTTAACGTTTTAATTCCCAAAGATACTAAGGCTTTTGACCCCGAATCGTTAAGAACACTATTAATTGGTATTTTGTTGTTTGGCAAGAAAAATGCCTTACTTTTCCGCGTAAAAAGCACAACCTTAGTTTTTGAAGCGTTTTATTTAATTTTCCAATTATTGAAATATTTTTCTATGGCGTCGATATAATTATTATTATTTTCTTTAACTTGTTTTAAATTAATTCATTTACAAAAAAAAGGTATCTGCGAAGCCAAAAGAGGCTTTTCTGCAGAAGGTTGGTTATTTAAAATTATTTAGGTATTCTTGAAGATTTTAATTAAATTAACAATGTTATATATTTTTTTTTTAGTTTTAAAGTTTAAGAGCAGTTTAGTAGTTGTTTTTTTAGAAGATATTTTCTGCGTCCATCAGAAGGTACATTGAGTAGTTCTCTGGGCATCATGTTGAATACGTGAGGGATAATAACAGACAGTTGCTGTTTTCCATATGCGTTTTTAAATGTTTTTGTTCCCAGGAATCCATGTGCTCTTCTTCTGGTGTTAAATTGATGGTCGATATGTTGCTTGTAGTGCTGGTCGTTGTAGTAGTCTTCGAGAATATTCAGTTTAAATAATTGCTGTATGTTTAAGAGCCCAAGTGTTTTAAAAGATTACAGATCGAATCAATTGAATCCGAGGAAGAGACGCAGGTCTCATCGGCAAATATAACAGATTTACAACTTGTGAGGAGGGTGAAGTGTGCCGTGCATATATTCTAGAGGAAAGAACTGCTCCTTGCTCGCATAACCATCGTCCGAGAGCGAGTTATTAACAGTCACCTTAAACATTCTTCCACTGAGAACAACTTGGAAAGCTCAGATTAGCGAGTTTATGCACGAGCCCATTGTGCCACACTGCGTCAAATGATTTTTCCACATCGAGCAGTATCACGCCAGTATTTTTGCCTACTTGGAAATTACTTTTTATGTGTCCTGTGATACGATGAATCTGACTGACCGTGTTATGGTGGGATCTGAATCCAACATGCTCAGCCGGGATGCTGGTATTAGAGTTGAAATGAGCCACCAACTTGATAATTTTTCGAAACATTTGTTAAAGTAACTGAGCATACTTGTTGGCTTATAGGTGCATGGCAAGCTTGGAATTATCCCGGAATTAATAATGGTATTACTTTCGCAAACTTTCAAGCCCTTTTTCAATGTTGGAAAGTCAATTTAAGGAAACTTAACTAATTCTGATCTTGATTTTCCACCTACCTAATACTTTCTAAACAAAAAAACTTTTTGAATGTATTTCAATGTAAAGGCTATCGGCTTACTAGCTTGATGTGATTGAGTAATCGCAAGCAGAAAACAAGACCTATTTTCACCAGCTCACCTTCTTCTTCACGAATTTAATTTTCTGCATCTAAAACATCAAAGTTATAACCAGGTTTGTTTCAAAAACCAATTCGAAGTACTCGAATAAAGAAAGACACGCTCTGACTGCTTTTTTAAGGTGTCAGTGTCCCACTTTGCTTTAATAAATCTAGCTAGTCTTCTTAAGATAACTCACTTGCTAGTCGTAACATCGCCGCTTGTTAGTCAAATAAATCACGAGGGTATCTTTAAACCTAATTCAGATTAAAATAAAAAACAAATAAATAAAAAGAGTTTTCGTATTTTGCTGCTTTGAAAGCTTTAGGGATTTAATTTCTCTTAATTATTTCTATTTTCATTTTAAACCCTCGACGAGTTAGATATTTCTCATTTCTTAAATTACCTTCTCAAATAAAACCTCATTTTTCAAAACTCATTATCTTCATTTAAAAAATCAAACAATTTCCAAAACGCGTCAATGACTGCAAGCCAACCAACAATGTTGGCTTAGCAACAAAAGAAACTTTGAATTCATGTCATTATGCGTCCGCCAGCATGAACCAGTCAATTTGGTTGTCAGTCTCTAACTCGTCCATTCACCCGCCGAGTTTCGACCTCTCAGCACGCGCCTTCTTTAATTAATTTAGGGATTTTTACCCGCCTTGCATAGCAACATAACTAATCCACTTTGTGAGGAATTCACCAAAAGTTCCGACACTCTCTGTGGCATCGGTTTAAGACGAAAGCTTAAGTGTCTTATTTTTAAATTTTTCCTGGTCCGACTTCACAAAAATGTTCTTCACCACACCACACAAATCATCAACACCATCGTTGTGCCAACACCGTCAGCGTCGGTCGCCAGCATCGCCAGTCTCGTCCATCATCTTTGAACACCACTCTTACAGAAGTTGAGGGAGAGATCCACCCAAAAACAAAAATCAGTCACACTTGGCACAGTTCCAGTAACGATGGACGCCGCCGACGAGTTATTTAAGTCCAACGACATGTAGATCTGCCGGCCATGCTGTTGCGCTCTTCCAGCTGCTTCTGGCATCCAGCTTTCTTGACACTCAACTTAGCCTGCAGACCAAACAGCGTAATTTTGTATATTTTGGGCCAAAAAAAAAAAACAGTTAATGGCTCATAAAATACGATAAAATTAGCCGCCGGGATGTGTACAGGGATGGAGCGATGGAGCAAGCGCCTGGGCATTGACGAAAAATTTGTCATTTTTGTTCTATTTTCGGTTCGAGATACTTTTTTTTTTTTGTTTTCTTAATTTAATTAACCGAACGCATTGCATTCGGTATGGTCGAGTGCAGTATTGTTCCACTGGATAAATGGAAATGTAAACACTACTGTGGTCGTCGTGAAAGAATGAAGTGATTAGCGTCAGGGTCGAGATAAAAAAAAAGTTCTGTTTAGAACAGCGACAAACTCGTTGGAATTAAAGCGTGCAGTACTAAATGTTACGAAGAAAAAAAAAAACAAAGGTTCGATGAATCTATAGACAAACGCAAAAGAAGGCGTTTATTTGACCCGTGATAAAACACTTTTACAATATACTATATGTTTGGCTGTAAAATTTGGCGAATTATTCACGTCCAGGGAGTATTGTTTATCGTCTGTTAGCACGATATGCCAAGTTAATTAATTAAAGATACACACCGACCAATTTTCATGTAAAGAGGAATGTTTGTTTAGGGGACTTTGTTTTTTTATATTCTTCTTCGATTTATCATTGGGTTTCATGGAGTAATAGTGGACACACGTTTGGTTTAAAAAAAAACACAAACAAACAAGTAATTGACCAAAGAAGGTCAGAATGATATTTACTTTTGACATTAGAGGTGAATAGGCTATTTGCTGATAGACACATACCTATACATGGAAAATGTAATTGTGATGAAAAACTATAGATACTATACATAGTTGGGATTAATATGTTGGTGAGAAAGAGATGAGGTCAAGAATTTGGGATTGATTTTCGAAATAATTTCATTTCCCTTTTTTTAAAGTCATCTTATGAACTGGATCAGCACATTTTCTCAAGGGATTGCGACTATCCTTATGCTAAGAAGAAGAACTAAAAGATTTTGTAGCATTTTTCAAACTCAGATACGTTAGGTAATTTGAAATGTGGCGTCCGAATAAGAATGGTTGCATTCGCATAAAATTCGAAGTATTTTTTTCATCATTTGTTGATATGGAAGTAGCAACATGGTGTCATTTAATTTAGCACCGCTCTTAGAAATATTAACGAAATATCGGCAAACATATTGAAAAAGGGGTCAGAGTTTTTTTGGTTTTGTTCCGTGAGCAAAAGTTACAATATTATAGCTCTGCAACCGCACACTTTACACAACAGGAATTTGATAGAATTTTATAATATCTTTCAACTCAGTACAAAATTGTTTTTTATTTATGACAAATATATGAGCATAAATTCACCGAAGTATATAACTTTAAAGGGAAACTATGAACACAATAGTTGATAAGCGTAAAAAAAGCCTAAGGTAAATAAAAACTTTAGTAGGGGAAGCCTAGGGATTTTTTTTAAATAATAACTGAAAAAATGTTTTTATTATCTCCAAAACAATTTTATTCGAAAGAAATTTGATTAATAAATCAATAGGGAAAAGAAAAATAAAAAAAATAAATTATTCAGTATTTTACATTAATATTAAAAAAATGATTGAATTTGCCCATTATACTTGGCTGGGGCACAATGGACATAGGTGAGGCATGATGGACACAAATCTAAGCTGGGTTACAGCGCGAGCAAATGTGACTGGATTCATCGTCAATATCATCCTCGCCAGCACAAGAGAAATGTGCCCACTTACCACAGGATCTGCAGGAAACCCATCCTTTCCCATCCATCCCACAATAAAAACACTCCTCGTGCTCCTCGATTTCTGATGAAGATGCTTCCTTCCTGGTCATTTTCTTTTTTGTGATGTTTTTTTTTACCTTTTCAAAGTAAGGTGCTTGGATTTGGTGAATTCAGCCTCAAGCTGCGCTTTGTAAGGTGAGCTTGTGATAACAGCAGTCTTTCCCCAGCATTTTGAAACTGTTTTTTTTTTCGCTGGTGCTTTGAGAACAGCTACAATTTGAGATGGAGGAAAGTTTTGGAAAGAAGTTGGGCTCTGGTATCAAGGGTCTCAGATTAACGGATTTTTGGGGGAAACATTTTTGAATGATTAGTTTCGGAAACAGGGTTTGGAGATGACATCAGTGGATCAGTGGTTGTTGATGAACTTGGTGGCCCTGAATATGGGGCGACAAGATTAGTTTCAACTAAAAGTGGAGATTCCTCCTCATTTGGCATTTCCGTGGTTCGGTATGGCAAAAAGTCATGACACTCGAATACATTTGGAATAACCGGACATATTCCAGTCTTTTTGGCGACTGACTGGCAGCTCTTAAAAAGGCTTTTTCGAACAACTGTCCTACCTGATAGTGGGTAACTGTTCTTCCAGAGTGTTGTCTGAGCCTTTTCTTTACTTCATCTCCATAATATGAACTCAGGGGCTTCATGAAATTAACGTCCAATGGTTTCAACCGATGAGTGCAATGTGGTGGGAAACACAGCATCACCACACCACTGGCCCTTGCTACGTCTATGACTTCAATTCTTTTAACGTGGCTTGTATGCCCATCCAAAAGTAACAAAACCGGTTGATCTTTTGTTGCCCGCGTTCCATTTTGTTTACACTCGCCCCATGAATTAGGTAGTGTTTCATCCATGAGCTCGGCTTTCATTCTTTTCCGAGGGAAAGGAGGGTGGCATGAACGAACCATCAGCGCTCATGCAAATTTCCACGCTAAGAAGCTGTCCTCGCTCCGAGGAAGAAAGTGATCCTAATTGGTTCCTCCCTTTTGTTGCCAAAATTTTCCCGAGACTCTTCGCGACAGTTGTGATTCCCGTTTAGTCAACGTTGAATATGCGATTTGGCGAAAAACCTTCGGTGCACTCTTCTAGCAGTTGGAAACAGTTTTCGACAGTTTCTTAATGAAATTGTGGGGTTCCGTTTAAGAAAGTTGCGTGCCCAATCTTCTCCAGCCATGCGCGTTTCAGTGTTGAAATTATTGGCTAATTCATTTTTTTTGGCTAGTTGATATGCAAGCTCTTGGAATTCCTTCATGGAAAAGCCAAACAGGCGCCCTTCCATATCCTTAAGATATTCGGCTCATTCCTTTTCTTGATCCACCGAAAAAACAGGTTTAAAGTGTCCAACTTTTGTTACAACAAGAGGAAGGTCAGGGTCGAAAATTGCTTTTTTTATGAACCTTCGTAAGGTGGTTCGAGGAATTTTGTAGTTCTCGGCAGCTGCCTTATAACTCATTCTATTTCTTTTTACGTCCTGAACAGCGCGTCGGATATTTTCTTGGCTCCATTCTTGTTGGTTAGTTTTTTTCACATAATTGCGAAGCATCTGCAAACATTTCAAATTGATTCTTATATAACAAGAATATAAATTAAGGATTGCAATGATGAACTAGCTAAATGAATAAATAGATAATTAAATTAATAATTGTATATAATAGAAATAAATCAGTAAATAAATAAATAACTAAATAAATAAATTAATAAATAAATATGTTAGTCAATAAATTAAGATCGAAAACAAAAAAAAATAACTTTTACAAGAACAAACAAATTAAATAGTCACAGTTTGGTTCAAGAACTTCCGAATTGTCGGACGACGTCAACTTAACAATAACAATATCTTTTTGAAGTCCCCTCGGAACAAACGAACCAAAAGAGCTGGTCTTCAAATTACCAAACACCAGATGGAACAATATATTTCATTCGATAGTTATAACGTTAAGGTAGAGAAGAAGTTCATCCATCTATAGACATACATTAACTATATAATCGAGACTTTAGTGACATCAGAACTCCAAACTTGAAGGACAAAATTCGAGCTCTTTAAAACACCAATCTTGCCCATCCTTCTATGTATATGGAGTAGTGTCCGACCGAAACATTACTTTCAGCCGAAACTAAAACTTTAACCGACCATTCGGCCTCGGTCTAAGTTTCGGCCGAAACCGAACCTTATTTAGACAAGTTTAAATCGATTATGTATTATAATTGTTGTTATATAAATTTGGTGTATTTGTACACCTACAGAAAGTAATCTCGTCCGAAGTGATCTGACATGTCACGCAAGCACTTACCTAGCCATATAAGAAAAAAAAACACAAATTCAGCACAATCACGCCGGCCAGCTGGTGAGCATACGACACACGGACCAAGAACAAACACGAAGTTAATCGTGCTAGTCAAACAACAAATTAAGTTTGTGTTAGTAAGACTTAATGCAATCTCGTCATGCACCAGAGTTGATTTTGACCAGTCCTCAATCTCTGGAGTAGATTTCCCTCCCAACAGTCGGCTCCATCACCATTACAACCGATGGGTCAAAACTGGAACGAAAAGTAGAGTTTATCTTTTTGAGTAATCATAGTCTAGAACTCTCCTGCCATTTTTTACCACGACCGCAAAATCGCTGTTGTAAAGGAACATTTCTGGAAATGTTCACTTCGACAGACAGTCAAGCTGCCAAAAAATCTACATCTAAGCTTGTCAAGGAACGCCGTGTATCCCTTAAGGGGATAGCGGCCTTTTTAGAGGTCCACCTTTACGGTGTGGCAGGACATAGGAATCTCCACGGAAACTGCAGAGCACATGAGCTTGCCTATGAAGGTAAAATGCACCCTCGCAGATGCACCTCACAATATATTGACATACCATTAGCTGCGGTCAAACTAAGAATAAAAAACAAATGCATCAACCCAATTGCAACATAACAGAGAACCAGAAAGCTACTAAACCACCTCTTTGAATGTCCGGCCATAGTAATATCAAGCTATTGAAATCTATGTTCCCATTTCTTGACAGCTTTGTCCCAAATTGCAAGAGCAAAACCCAAAAGACCTCACACAGTTCATTTGAGAAGCAAACTAGTTCTTTCCAACTTCCTCTTCTTCACCATCCGGAAGGAAACCCTCTCGATATACACTTCTTCCCCAACATTCGTTAAACCGCATAACCCTCGCGGTATCACAAAGGGCCAAATCTCTGTGTGCCTTGTGGAAGACTGAGTTTCGGCCAATTTTTTGCCGAAAACGAAATTCTGACCGAAACCAATTTTTTTGGCTGAAACTGACCGAAACCAAAATCGAAACAGAATGTTCAGTCGGTCACTTATATGGAGCTAAAAGTAAGACGATTAACAAGACATAAGGACACTTAGAAGCAACCTTCGAAAGAAAAATGTCGAACCGATTGTGCCTGCGAGGAAGGCGACGGTATTATCTCGAACTCTATGAGCTGCACACTGTTGGCGATCTTGTTCGGTTGGTAAAATTTCGTCGCTTAATAAAGTGAGGAAAGAAGGAGAATCACATTTTGTCAGTGAAAGCCCTGAATCTGTGTCGAGGCCTTATGAAAATGTCAAAATATTTTTCAATGAACTTTAAGGGCTGAATTGTTGTCATTTGAGTTGTGGTACCTCTCGTTTTGAAAACTGAATTTCACCCGAGATTTGCAGAATTGCTTGATACTGTAGGTCTTTATAAACATTTATCAGATCAGCCTAGGGCAAGAGAGAAGAGGATTTAAAACAGGTGCTGCGAAAAGTAGAGCCTGATTCCAATCCAAAGTTGCTAAATAAATAAATAAAAAATTGGTTTGGGTGCGAAAAGGCCTGCCCATTCCATGAACTTCCCATCTCAAGAAATAATAAAATGAAGTTCCCTTTTTATTTGCCGCCACCATCAAATCAAATTTGGGTTGTGAAAACATAATTCATTCACTAGATAATTGCATTGCAAACAAAAAAACAAGCTGTTTTCGCTTTTTTGAATCATTTAAAAAAAAAAAAAGATTTGCGAATTTAACATTAATAGATCACACTTTTTTATCGAACCAACAACCTTTGGCGCCTTCATCAGCTTTTAAAAGTGTCCATGCTTCTGCACAATGTAACAGGATGGGGATGATGAGGGTCTTATAGAGCGACTCTTAAGTTCTTCGAGAGAGGACTTTACTCAATTGCCTTGGTAGAGAAACTACCAAAAAGTTAAAGCTGTCTATGGTAACGTCCTGACCAGAACGTTGGGCTTGGGTGTTCTTTCTTGATGACAGCATTTGCTTCTTTGTGTCCTCGTAAACCGCCAAACTCATCTTTGCCGTTTCTGTCTAAACACTGATAAACGCACTGTTGACATGAAGCTGCGTTCTCCGGTTACCGACCGACCTTTAGTAGATAGCGCCTTTGGTATTGGAGCGGGACTTTTCCACTATTGTTACAAGTATGATGCTGAAGAAATCGAATGACAGTACATCCCCTTGTCTAGAACGGTTTTTGACATCAAGTGGGTCGGTGACGTCTTTGCCGAGCCTAATGGAGCGGCTTTTGCGTTCTCCAACGCCATCCTACACAAAGGGACGAACTTGGCAGGGATGCCAAACCAAACATGGCCTCATACATCTCGTCTCAGTGCACGAAACAGAAATCAAATTACCACAATAAAACTTGTTGGTCTAAGAATCAATGACGATAAAACAAAAACTATGCTGTCAACCAGAAATAGATTCGTCGAAAAAACAGTTGACAGCTACAATTTTGAGGAAGTAAAGGAGTTCATCCTCCTGGGAATAAATACATCCTCCAACACCACAGTAGAGATTCGGCAGAGAATAATTCCAGGCAACTATGATTCAAACTTCTAGAACGAAGAACTACGGCCACATTGAGACAATGGGCAGTAATTTTCTTACCAAGAGAGTCTTCGAATCCAAGCCACCATGTTCAAGAAGAACGGGATGGCCGTACCTCCGGTTCATGGATCAAGTAATGATCCATACAGTAGGGCAGCTCTTTCTCAGACTCTGATTCTTGAAGGGGCATTGGCCGTGTCAGAAGAAGAAGGAGCATCTTTTTTGGCGGCAATTACCACCAGAAGTAAGTAAGCTTTTGATGGTGATTTTTGCAGTTTGATCTTCTTCGTGTAGTATAGCGACCTGTGACTCTTCCGGCGAATACCGGCTGAATGTTTTACCTTCATCGAGATGTTATTTTTATGCTATTCTTCTGGTCTTTACTTCTTGAAGATTAGTTCATATATAAATGTCATGTCAGCTTAAGACTTACTCTTCTGTTTTTAATTTCAACAGTGGTTTCTTTGGTTAAGTATTGCGCCCAATCTCCGAATAAATTTTATGGTGCAATTTTGGCTGATTACTTCAATTTTTCCGCCTTTAAGAATTTTATTAGGGTTACATACGAGTACATATTTTTCTGATCCTCACGAACCGCCTGTGTGGTTCATACTCCTGATTAAGGGTGACTGGCTACCATTCTATATTTTCAGGACAGCTCGCACTGTGTTAGAATTCTACGAGCTCATCTCCGAAAGTGGTAAAAACATGTGTCCGCCTAAGAGTGCCTCGAATATCAAAAGTTAAAAAATCAACTCTGCTCGAGCTACTCTCAAGATTGTGTCGACTTACGAGATTGCTCTAAAGAGCAGCCTGAGCACGACTCGCAGCACCTTTGAATTGCACTATGCTCATAGAACAGTCCTGAAAAGCATACACACTAAAATAGCACGAAAATTATACACTACAGCTTACGAAATGAAAATTATTTAAATTATTTACATATTAAGTGTGTCAAACGCATTTTTGTAAAAAACAATTTTCTTTTTTTTAATAAATTCTTTTTCATTTTCTTTTTAGGTAAATCACTTCAATTGCCTAAATACCACAAGGGAAAATTGTTGAGTATACTACAATAATTTATTGCTTATTTATACAAAAAAAAAAATATATATCCAATTAAAAATTCAAAAGAAGTTTGTGATATAAAAATAATTATGTGAACGTGTGAGCTGAGAACAATGGCATGTCCGCCGCGTTCGAAAGCTGTGCTCTTCAAAAATATGTACTATCCACAGATAGTCACATTTAATTCATAAATTTCCTCTTCACTTTGTTGTTAAGGCACAAAAATGTCTGGAACCTTAGGGCTTTATGTAGGATAAGTCACATGAGCACTCCTGAAGCCAAACAACAAACATCACGTATCGATCTTCACGGACAACCAAACCGAAAACAAACACATTTTGAAATTCAAACATGTCGGGCAAATTTATGGTAATTTTTATGGCAACTGATGATGATTCCTTTCGAAATTATGTGGAAATGTTCGTGGCTTGTCTATACAAACGTCTACGCCAGAATTTTTTATTAGCATGTGTTGGCTCATCAGAAACCACAAAAAAAAACAAAAAGGAATCATCATTCTGACGTTCAGTGGGCATACGTTTGAATTAACTGAATTAAAATGCCTCATTTCTTTGATTGATATTAATCCTTCCTGTCCTGCTTCGGTTCGAGGCATTTACAAGATGAAGAACGAGTACGAGTACGAATGCGATCTCTATGAATTCGCGCTGAGGCTGAAGTGGAATGCATCGTGAAACAGGCAACAGCTTATACAGCGTATGAATTGGCTCAGAGCAGACTCAGATCGACGGAGACGATGAGATACGAATCAAGAAGAGTGTCTTTGATTGTGTGGAGACAGACTTGGAGCACTGTTGGGCTCTGACCTAGTAGCTCAACTTTAATCGTGCGTTTTGTGTTTTAATTTCGTTTTATTTCTTGTAACGTGCTCGGAGGAGCGCTCTGTTGTGATGTAGTCGTAAAAATACGAACAAGGTTTTAATCTGGTGTCCTGTCCATGAGGAGTTCATTGCTTCTGCCAAGAGGCGGGATATTTGTCATCGTTCGTGCTCGTTGCTGGAGGTATACATTTGTATTACTCTTTTTTTTTTATATGGATGGATCACCTTGAAACTTGTGTTCTTTGGGATAGTGTGAAGACAAACTGAGAACATTTTATGAGGCCTTAATGGGTGTTTTTTTACTTAATCAGGCGTACAAAGTAAATGGAGGAAAGTGTTTTTAATCCACAACAACTTGCTCCCATGATTTGATTTTGTTATATAAATCAAGTTTCCTGAGGGAGAAATGTCTTACATTAAAAAGTATAATCGCATCGTTAGAGTAATTCGAGGTTTGCATTTTTTTTTTTTTTTTTTGCAATCACAACTCTTACCGAATTTGAAATCTGCATGCTAAATTGGAAGAAGTCAGAAAAGATACTGACATTGTTCCATTTAGTTGCAGTGCGTAAAATTGTAGTGAATTTTTAAGAGGGAGTGAAATGTTTTTGGTCCTTGCTCGGGCGCCACTTAACGATCGCGAATCTCAGAAAATAATTTATCAGGCGTTCACTAGCCACTCGCATATGAATCAAATCTGAATTGTTCTATGCAACGTTCCCACACTTTGACACCTCGGCAACGGAATTTACATGAGTCACCGAGATCAACTCAGTAAATTTCCGTGCGCGTCTACTGAAAAGTGAGTCTACTGTACGAGTTCAACGTCGATTGAAAAATCAGGTTTCATTTATTTATCGCACAATAAAGGAGGGCTTACTGGACGTGCAATAAAGTCTTTGTTAAAATCTGTGGTCGAGAACAAAAGCAATTCCACTGAATATATAACTTGAATATGAAACTCACCCTGTTCTTTGGCATCTCTGTAAATGCACAAATTCTATGCGACCCGCAGCTTTTGATGGCGTACCTCAGTAAAATTATAATCCCAGGAATTTTCAAGCGGGGCAAAAGAACCAACCCGACGATATACGATTTTAATAGCAAAAACGACTTCGAAAACAAAACGAATAATTTTGAAGCTCTTTTCATTACCAAATAACCGCGATGAAATATGTAACCACATAAATGGCTCACGAATTCAATTATTATCATGAATTATCCCACGGAGTCGAAATACATTTTTAGCCTTTTGCAACAGAACTACAGGCCGATATGTGCACAGTTTTTAAAGGGCATTGTGGAGATAATCAAACATTGGCGCTGCTGTTCGAATCTTTCAAAGCACAACCTTCTAGTATATCCTCTATTTTAGAATAAAATACTGCGAATTAAACGAATGGAAATGTTGACCACGACTACGTTTTCAAAGGTTTCCCAGCGGAAATGCCAATTTTGAGTCACTTTTTCGCACATAATGGGTGTTACCTCGTCACAAGCACGTGGAATGGTGTCTTCCAAGGCTGAAATTGAAGCTCTTTTATCCTCATAGACAAATGTTTTGACATATTCAAAAAAAAAAAAACAGTCTTAAGGCGTCCAAAAAGAGAGATAATTTGCTCTCCGATTTCGTTTCCTGATTGGTCCATTGATTCACGCGCTTTGTGGCTGGCATCTAGTGTCATTTTGTTAGAACTACATGTCGACCAGGTGCAGCTCGTTCACTTTGGGCAAAAAAAGGTAGAAATCCTTGAAAGATAGCGGGAGCCATTGACGGTCACGGTAATCTCATTCTCAATGTTTCCGCCGGACTATAAGCCGCACACAACTTCAACTTGATTACTTGCTAGTTCATTTTACCAGGCACATTGACAGCGCTTGTATTACCTGAGGTTGCTCATCGGACCACTTACAAAAAATTCGACGCTGTGGCAGGTCGTTCGGCTTCAGTTCTTTCACGAGTTGAAGTTTGTAAAATTTAAGGCTAAGATCTTTTTGTTTGATCTTCTATTGCTTTTTACGGCGACGAATGGATAAATCAGGGTCTTCATTCAAGCCTTCGAATACAACAGAAACATTTTTCAATTAAACATGATGATGATGAAATGGCAATACTAGCTTAATAAGATCGATTTTGACACATGTCACGAGTTACGTGTGGGCTGTCAAAAACAATCCAGACTAGAAAAAAATCACCCATAATATTGGAAAAAAAGTTCCAAACGCATTGTGCCTCAAGATACACGTTATTGAATCGGTTTTTTGGTCATAGGAAGTTTCGAAATATCTTCGATAATAATTGAATTAAAGATAAACGCTTTGCTATGAAAACAGAAATTTTTTTGGCGAACTAACAATCGTCTAAAAATAAACCTCGCAAAGAGTGGCAATATGGTCCTCTAAGTTTCCATACTAAGACAATACATAAAATTAGGACTGACGCACATTCTTGGTATCCATAAATGAGAAGCACACTTCACTTTAAGTACACATTCAGTATCGATTCTTTTTTTGGGATAACGACAATTAACAAGGTAAAGGCATTAAATTTTAGCCCCGGGATGGCTATAATATGATGCCAGCAATGCGGGTCATACATAAATTTCAATTATGCGTTTATCCCTTCCTGATCGAATTAACGAGGACCGTAGGCCGATTCATTCAGTTGCCATTCAGCAAGTAATCAAATTGAAGTTGACTTTGATTTATCTGCGGCAATCTTTTCAGATTACATTTAATACATCAGCCGACAACTGACGCTCAATTTGGTTTTGGATTGTCCACTAGACCGAGTGAAGCTATTTTTGAACTTAATGCATTTTGTCTGTTTTGTTTACGTGTCAAAAAAAAAAATTATGAACTTTTCAAAACAACAAACGTTTTCGTGAAAAGATGCACAGACGCGCTGCCTGCTCTGTTTATCCGGAAAACGTTGAGCGTGAAAATTCTGTCCTTAATTTCTTTGTGTTTTTTTGACACACACTCTCAAATTCCGAGGAAAACATTTTTTGTCGTATTTTTGTTATCTATTTTCAGACAATTCCAATTCGTTTATTTTACATTTTTTTAGATGTGAAAAGTCTAGAGTTATTGGGTGTTGAAAAAATTGTCTGTTGTCTTGGAAGAACAGTCCTTGGCCCTGTTTACGAAATAAAAGATTACCAGAATTTCTTTGTTTCAAGATCATAACATTCGTTATTCTCTTAATGCTTAATTCTCCTGAAGAGGCGTTTAAAATGTTTATTTTATATTGTTTTTCCAAAAAAGCTCATTGTCAGATTATTTGGCAAATATTGGATCAAGTGTTCAGACTGCGTTACCAAGCAGACGAAAGAGCTTGGGTTGGTAGCGATTAACAAGTTTATTGTTGATGACTTCCCACAACGTAGGGTGAAACGTGGGACAGCTTACTGGGAGATTTCCACTTCGCCCATCATTAACAAGACTTTGGGGATAAAATTGAACGAAACTTGAACCACTAAACCAATTCAAAACCAGACAACCAAAGTGTTCTCAAATTAACAAAAGAAGTGGTTTAGGAAAAGAAGCAGTCGAACTTTATATTTGGTATAAAATAGGACGTCGGTAGACTTGTGGTTCACCTGCCACGGAATTGGCTTAGCTCGACGGACGAGTTGGTTGTTAACACTTGCCGATCGAGTTTCTCAAAAACTCTAAGCAAGTCCAACGCTGCCTGCACAAACAATAGAAGAAGGATGGGAATGCTGCCAAAAAGCCATCAGAGAAGCTGCTATTGATGTGCTTGGGTTTATGCCACCAACAAAGAAAAGCACCTGGTTTAAGAACCAGTGTAGTCAGCAAAACAGGATGCATATTGGGCGACGCTGAATCGAAGGACGAGAGCTACGCGCGAACTCTACGAAAGAATGAAAGGAAGACCCCCGGATTCAGGAAGAAAAAGAAGGAGCATGAAAAATGCGTGATCGAAGAGATGGAGAGGTGCCATGGCACGAATGATGTTCGAAAGTTTTATCCAAAGGCAAAGAAACTATCACATGGATACAGAAGCTTCCCGGCAAGAAGATAGTAAACTTTTAGTAGAATCGCAGTCGATACTGAGAATCTCGAAGAACCATTTTGTGCAGACTTTTTAACGGCAATGCAGACCCCAATACCGCTGTCAGACAGAATGTCCCATTCAATCTGGACGATTACAGAAGAGAATTCCGTTCCCCCGACCTAGATGAGGTCAAGATTGCAATATCGAGGCTGAAGTGTAACAAAGCTGCTGCTGCAGACGGACTGCCTGCAATACTCTTTAAAGCAACTGAGGATAATCTGGGCGGGTGCATGCACCATATCATTTGTAAGATATAGTCAGAGGAGAGCATACCGACAAGTGGAATCTCTGTATCGTTTGCCGATTCACAAGAAGGAAGACCCCTTTGAATGTGCCAACTACCGAGGGATAAGTCTCCCTAACATCGCATACAAAATTTCCTTAGGCGTTTTGTGTAAACGCCTGAAACATTGTGTCAACAGTTTGAAAGGTCCTTTTCAGTGTGGTATCAAGCCAGATAAGTCCTTTGAAAAGACTCACGAAATGCAAATCGATATACATCACATTTTCGTTTATTTCAAGGCCGCATATGACAGTGTGCATAGAGATGTGCTATATAGCGCCATGTCCAGCTTTCACTTCCGTGCCAAACTCGTTAGATTGTGCAGTATAACGATGCAGAATTCTCTTCTTCTCCACGAAGGTCGGCAACGAACTAACCGGGAACCTTAATGTCACAAAAGGTGTTATGTAAGGCGACGTGCTGTCATGGGTCTTCATTGAGAAGATCGTGCAAAACTCTCTACCCGACACTAGAGGCACGATCTTCCAAAAGTCCATTCAACTACTAGCTTTCGCGGATGGCATTGACGTGATAAGACGAACTCAGCGAGCCGTCACTGAGGCTTTTGCTAGTATTGAAGGGAAGCGGCTAAAATACATCTGGGGGAAATGGCGGCAAAACGGAATAAAAGCTGTTACCGAAGAAGTACGCACATCACCGACGACTTGGCCAGAGCGTCAGAAAAGGCAGGTACATTTTTGAGGTAGTAAAGGACTTCGTCTACATCGGCTCCGATGTAAAATCAGCAAATGACATCCGCGATGAGATCTAACACAGAATTACTCTTGCCAACCACTGTTTCCTTAGGCTCAGGAGGTAATTGAGTTATAGAGCCCTCTCTCGATAGACCAAGCAGTCTTTGTATCAAACTCTGATTATCCCAGTCCTGCTTTACGGCGCAGAGACATGAACGTTGTCAAAAGCGGGTCTTTGTGCCATCTTCGGTCTCATTCGCATTGATGGCGATTGGAGGAGAGGCTTCAATCACGAGCTATACGAACTGTAAAGCTTCATGAGCCTAGAAAGGTCAAACGTCAATATCTATATTTACTGATAACTTTCCCATCCAATGCCTACTCTAGATCTCCGAGTTTCCCTCGTCGTTTAAAGATTCTGGTTGCGTGATTCAGTGACCGAATCGAGTGTGGTCGATTCGGAACCATAATACGGAGAATCGCGTTTCGAAGTTGCCTAGTTTAATTTTCTTGTAAAGACATCAGTTGATCCTGTCCAATTTGACCTTCCGGGAGAACTTGATAATGTGAGATTAAGACAACTTCATGAGCGAACAGTTTAACAACGTAAGATTGGAACTGTCCCGTCTACAACACTTCAAGCATAGGCATCACGATTCGAAAGGTATCACATTTTGTGTGGTTACCATTTAATTTTTTCCTTATGTTCGCCTTGAATAAATTTATTTTTGAACTACTCTTCTGACCGTGATGAAGGCTCTTTCTATATCGACTAGACTGTCGGCTGGCTTAAGACCTCTGATTTGAAGTGGCCTTACTGACCCCGGGGTCAAGTTAGACTTAACATAAGTATTTCAGCAATAGTACTTAAAAATAACTCCCTGATTGAACACTTGAATTTTTTTAAATTATTTACTTATTCCCAATTCCTAATTTTTGGGAAAAAATGTAAACTTCTGCACAAAGTAATAGTAAGGAGTGAAATATCTAGCAACACTTGTATTTCATCCATCTCAAAATGGATTTTGGAAAGGGCGATCAACGACGGCCGTTTTCTGTATTTTATACTAATATTTCGTAACGTAGTCGACGTTACACTACACTGTTTAGAAGGGCTTCCGACCTCCGGCATTTGTGCGAAAAATATAACAGGCATACACAAATGTTGAAGCTTTGCCCTTGCATCGCGGCAGCACTTTTTTTTGGAAAAAATATTTCACAAAATCATTCTCTTAAATTGACCGCTTTTTATTGGGTGTGTGCATAAAGCGACCTCATATTGACCAAACGTCTTTTTTACTGACAATCAATAATGCAGACTGCGGTATCGATCCCGATCGACATGAAAATCAAGAGTTCATGTCATCTCTCCAGTGAAACGTGATCCTCCACTGTGAAACTATTTCATTTAACAAAAATTGCTTCTCTTTACATCACTACTCAGTTTTGGTGTTAATTGGGATTATAAGACTCAGCCCTTGGCATCATCAAACGTTGGTGTAAGGATTTTTTTTATTCTCAAAAAACCTCTTCATCACATTTGTTTTATTGATGTTCGGGTACACTTTCGGTCTTCATATGACGATCCCCATTTTCAAACAATTGATCCGCTTGCATCACGTGATGTTGCAAATATACAAATTGTATATCCTTTATAATCTAACAACATCGGTTGTAATGCTCCTTGAACAAAAAAAAAAACGAATATGCCAACGCACACGAAGAGTAATAAAATAATTCAATCTTTTAAAAACGTCATTCAATTGAATTCAAAGGCTTAATGTTGCAGTCTTGAGACTTAACTCAAATGCTTCGACTATCAACTATATCTCACCGAAAGTGGAACAACTCTCTACATCTTTCTGGTGAAAGCAAGATTGTTGCGCTTGATATTTCAAAAGCATTTGACAGAGTTTGGCACCAGGATCTTTTGTCGAAAATGCGTGCAATGGTATCGACGAATCTCTTATTCAATGGATTAGAAACTTTCTTTCGGGCCGTTCAGTTCAAGTTGTATTGGACGGTGCCAAGTCTGATATCCACCATAAAAATACTGGTGTTCCCCAGGGCTCCGTTTTGTCACTGACTCTCTTTTTAATTCTCATTAACGATCTTCTGTCTGCTGCATCTAATCCAATACACTCATTCGCTGATGATAGTACTCTCAGTTTTTCATATTTGTTTTCAAATTTCAAAATGGAACACCAGCGTATGATTAACTCTTTAAATTCTGATATTAACAACATACTATCATGGGGCTCAATCAACTCAATGCTGTCTTCTGTCACTAAAACGAAACGGAAACCCTCGACCATTATCAATGAATGGCGCTTGCATTGCTGAAGCCGAAAAACTTTCAGTACTTGGTATGTGTATCAATAACAACCTCGGTTGGAATGATCACATAACCGTTATCGCTAAAAAATGCTGCGAAATGTTTAGGTTTCCTGAAGCGGTGCAAGAAATACTTTACCCCATCTGATCTGGCTGCCATATATAAAGCGTACATTCGCCCCAAACTGGAATACAACTTCCATTTATGGGCAGGCGCTCCAAAGACCATCTTGAGCTTGCTTGATAGAATTCAATATCGAGCGATAAAACTCATAGGGGACAAAAATATTCCAAAGTCAATTGACTCTCTTCACCACCGTCTTAACGTCTCCTGGCTAACCATGTTTTATCGCTTCTACCATAAGCAGTGCTCTAGCGAATTAGCCAGCTGCATTCCACCCTCCTATCACTTTCACCGTTACACCCGTCTCGCCAGGAATGCTCATCAGTTCAAGCCCAACTTCGGTCGTACAGTCAAGTATAGAGACTCGTTTATAAGCCGCACAACACGAATGTGGAACGCTCTACCACGCTCGGTATTTCCCACTCATTACAATCTGCAAAAATTCAAAAACAATGCGAATCAGTACTTATTCCTATTTCCTCCCTGATCCCTTCCAGTCGCGTTATGTACTTACATTTTAAGGGTAGTCATAACCCCTTGTACGCATGTGTTCTTTTACAAAAAAAAAAAAAAAAATATCAAAGTTCCAAGTCAACTCCATGAAAATAATATGAAGCAATCAAAAAACTTCAAGTCTTTTTAACGTGTTTCGGTGTTCAAGGAGTTAAGATTGTTATCTTTTGACCAGAAGCATTGAAATTGCTTAAATGATAATTGATTTCAAAAACCGCAGCAGAAAATTGATTCCGCAAACAAAATTTAATGCAAATTCTTTGCTCAATAAATTTCGACATCGCAAAAAACGAAAAACTCACTTTTAGCAGCTCACAAAACGACGCGTATCTCAAACACTTTGAATATATTTTGCATGAAATTTCACATAGACGGCACTGACAGTACTACCAACCTAAAAAGAAAGAAAAATTTCCAAATCATTCGACGCGCGCAGTTTAAATTCACATGTCACCTTATTTTTTGGACACAGTAGTGTCATAAGACCTGCAAAATACGCCTTCGAATGCGATTGAATGAAGTTTTTAAAGATTTCATTCGTCGTTTAAAGCACTACTTTCTTGATGGCCGCTAGATTTATTTATTTGTCTTAAAAGCTATCAAAGTGATACTTCTATAAAGACTCTCCCGGTTTCCCTACACTTCCAATTTAAGCATATTTTTCAAAAGTCAATTAGACGTTCAATAACGAAAAAAAGTTTATGAAATAAAAATAAATCCGACAAATGCAATCATTGAAGGCGCCATTTGTTCGTCCTTTCTTGAAAGTAGTTTTTGTTCTTTTTTTTAATTTTCTGATTAAAATTTTAGCGTTTTTCTTTTCTCAAAATCTTTCTCATTTAAGCCGTAGAATTTGAAAATTTAATTATAAAAGTTTGAAGGGCGGTTTTTAGTTGTTGAGGCCAAGACTCTCCTTAAGAGAATGAAAACAACAAAAAAAAACCTGTGTGGACTTTCCGACTTTTTTGCACAAAAGTTAAATGAGGTCACTTGAGAATGTTAAATGAATGAAATTCAAAAACCATTGAAGAAGATATTCCATTCAGAGGAACTGGATTAGGACGGAGGAATATGACAGACACCCCATTATTTTTTTTCTATTTCTCTTTCATGGAAAACTTCTACCATTTGGAATATGAACTTTTGTCTCCATGAATATAGAATTGTTTTCATGCAATCCGATTGGAATGCAAAACCTGAACACCAATGACAGTCGGGGTCTATCGTTGTTGACGTTTGTGGTTTTGATGTCTGGTCTAGAGGAAATCCATACCTTATGTGTGATACACAGGACGATGGAGTAAAATGGGAAATTATGAACCTTGGTTCGGATAGATTTCCATTCGATTGGGTTTTCCGTGTGGTCGTTTTCCATTTCACAACACAATTAAAATTGACACAGGACACAGGAAACTCGGTGACAGTTCCAAATGGAATTTTTTTAACTTGTCATCCACTTCACTGTAACCGTGTTTTGGAATGTTAGTTTACTGGATCCAATCGTGGGTGGTTTGTGGATCAAAGTGCTTGGTTTATTTTTTGTTTAAATCATCGTATTGACAGGCTGTCTCCTCGAAACGAGTTAATGTCTAGGGTCAGGTTGTATGTTGTGGTTTTCTGTTGGACGAATGTGTAGAATCAATCAAAGAATTTAATGGGACTCCAAGAATTGCATTGCATTTTCCTAGCTCACTAATAGAATAGGAATAGAAATTGGTTTATCATGGATGGAATTGAAAATCCATTGCGCCCTGAATTATTACGGAATCAAAGCTTAAAGCATACGTTCCGAGTTTATCATTGGCAATGTTACTTTTGATTTTTTTTAAAGTTTTTGAAACAACGTTTACCTTGAATCAAAGCATCCGCAGCATTATTAAGGAATATTTTGCCTGGATGCACCAAAATCCAAAAACAATCCAACTCATAAAAAAGTGATTTGCCAGAGTGAGAGAAACATTTCTTTTTGGAATCTTTACTGGTCACTAGCTTCCTCTACACTATAGCGATGTGGATAGCTCGAAATGATAATAATCACTGAAGAACCTTGTCCCTCATAGGGTAAAATCTATCCAACCTTAGACCAATTCGGGGTACGACTTAAGCTACAAATAATTCGGATAAGAGAGCTGAGTTGCCAGAAAACCCATCTGAGGAAAGCCAAAAAAATGAACAAAGAAGTAACAAATGATTGCATTGCTGGAATTTGTTCTACAAAATTTATCGACACACAAAAATTATGGCAGAAAGTACTACAGTATCCCAACGATAGTAAAAATTTTAAGTCGTTCGTTCATTCATCTTCGATCCCAAACCTCGTTTATAATGAAATTGGTGGTGTTAGTTTTGTAGAGATTTTGCGTCCATTGGGCTCTTCTGTGCCTCTTCCTGTATTTAAACTAGTCAAAAGAATTTATTTTCACACTGAACATCGCCTGGTCAGCTTGATCGACCCCACCCATGCCTTCGGTATAGTTTTGAAAAATAAAAGTTTTGTTTTCGTCTATCTTTTTTTGTTCTGCAATGCTCCATCCTTTAACCTTGGCCAGGGGATAAACATAGTCATAGTTTGTACCCATTGTTTAAACGCTGTATTCAAGCCAATCGACGGTCGAATTGTGCTCTGCTTTTTTTCTTCATCTTCTTGACAGATAGTAAAGGGTCCGCCAAATAACTTTTTTTTTTTTGAAAATGCTATAAAAAAAACTGGTGAATATTTTCTCATATTTCTGTTTTTATTTGAAAGTACAATCCTTCCGGTTAATAATGGAAAATTATTTCATTCAAATGGCTGCCTCGGCTGGCCATGTAGTAGCCTACACGATCGGTCCAATTTTTAAGCACATTATCGATTGTGTGCAGCTGTATTTCACCAATGGCTTCACGAATATTGTCCTTTAAAGCGTCAATTGTCTCTGGCTTGTCGGCGTAACACTTATCTTTGCGGGCACCCCACAAATAATAGTCCAACGGTGTCAAATCGCAGCTCCGAAGTGGCCAAACGACATCAGCTCTGCGGCTGATAATTCGATCTTCAAAAACAGGGCGCAAAACATCGAGTGTAGCTTCGGCTGTGTGGCACGTAGCGCCGTCCTGTTGAAACCAAATGTTGCCAATATCCTCCTCTTCAATTTTTGTGAACAAAAATTCGTTCAACGTGGCCCGATAACTGTAACGGCCACTCCTTGCTCATTTTCGAAGAAAAATGGCCCAATTATGCCTCTGGACCAAAATCCGCACCAAACAATGACTCGTTTTGGGTGCATCGGCTTTTCAATGTATCCGTGCGGGTTTTCTGTGCCCCAAATGCGAAAATTTTGCTTGTTTACATACCCGCCAAGATCAAAATGAGTTTCATCTGAAAAGATGATTTTTTTGGCAAAATCGGCATCTTCTATAAGTCGATCGCAGGCCCACTTAGCGAAGCGAAAACGCATTGGATGGTCAGTTGGCTTCAACTCCTGAACCAATTGGCCTTTGTATGGCGTCATACCAAGGTCTTTATGCAAAATTCGTCTCAATGATGTTTCCGAAATGTTCAATTGTTGAGAACGACAGTGAATTGATGGCGCTTCACGCACACTTTCTGCCACAACAGCAATATTCCGGGTACACGCGCTGTTTTTGGCTTTTCACGCTTTGGTTTATCGATGAGGATGTCAGTTTCTTTCACTTTTTTCACACGATAACGAACATACGGAGCTGACGGTGCTTCTCTTCTTCCAAAATCCGTACGCAATTTTCGCACACATTCTGCAACATTACCATGATTTTCAAAGTAATGTCGCAATATTTTCCAACGTTGTTCAAGCGTATACACA
Source organism: Orthonevra nobilis (assembly GCA_963555765.1). Lineage (NCBI taxonomy): Eukaryota > Metazoa > Arthropoda > Insecta > Diptera > Syrphidae > Orthonevra > Orthonevra nobilis. Next base: position 117,512,726 of record OY743224.1, read on the forward strand.
ACCATATTCGTTCAGCGGAAGGATAAAACGAATTATCTGTCAAATCAGACATGAGCTAAGTGTTGCCATTCACGAAATAAGCACTAGTTGAAAAAAAAAAAACCTTTAAATGGCGGACCCGTTACATACGAATAAAATGTAAAATAACTCTCTAATTTTGTATCACTATGATCATTACCAAAACCTACAATTATCCTCTTCCCGAAATTTTACATTCGTCTCACTATCTTGAAACCAAAATTGTTTAAGTTTTTACTACTACCACATGGGAATTGCACACATGTTTTTTTTTACTATTTAATTATGTAATGACGATTTAACTTTTGTTCACTCTTATGTTTAATTTAAAGATGAATTGTGATTTTATTTATTTTTCTTGTTTACTAAAAACTACAAAATCGATTCCTTTTCAATTTTTGATTATACTTTTTTGATGTTGTGAGGGAATTCAAGGACAAACAGTGGACTTACAGTGATGGGGAATTACAGAAAAAGTTGTTGCAAGACTGCACTTACTCAAAGAATGAGCCTCACAATGGCGGTGCTATTTCCAGTTGATTATCAGGCCATTTACCATCATCAATTGCTGCACGAACAGAAGTCGTGTACCTGACAACAGCATTGAATCGATAATTTTGAACACACCGGCCTTCCCACATGTAAAATAGTAGACAGACGTGAAGTCTTTTGAAAAATCTTTACGCTTGATTATGTTGCTTTTAAGCTTGATTCGTTGCCAGCGTTCTCAGTTGAAGTTTTTCAAACTTATTTGGCACGCCTTATAAATTCATAAAACCCAGATACGACTGTGTATCTGAATTTTCGTGTACTAAACATAAGTTTGAATTCTTAACTTCAACATATTGAAACTTTCCTCAAAATTTATTTCATCTCATTCGTTAGTTTTGAAACTAAACCCTTAACGAAATTCCAACTCGTGCAAACTCCAAGTGTGTGTTTGAAGTGGCAGGAAGTCTTGAACACATATATATCTCCGATGAGAGATACTCAGAGTATGTGATTTAAGATTTTGTTGCATAGTTGCAAAACTTGCATTAATCGTTGTACGTTTTGCAAGAGGCACTACAATGCCAACCAGAGCGCGGATTTTCACAAGAAGCACCACTTCAAGTTGGTGTTGTTGAACTTCCTAACAAAATGACTAAAGTCTTGGAAGTTTTGAGGAAATTTAAATCAAATGGAAATACTCACCGAGAAATTTTTTTTGGAGCTTACACGTGTTTACATATCAAACTAGACACAGGCAAATTTGCTTGCAATTTGATTGATTGCCATTTAGTTTTTAAAGACTATACTAAATTCTGATCACGACCACGATTTCATTGGCCCGCACGGAGATTCAAATTTTCAGTCTTTCGACCAAATTGATTAGTACCTCGCTTAAAATCACGTGTTCTAATGCCTGTCAATTGACGCTGACTTTTCGGCTTAGATGAATGATTTGACGTATCCCAATGATAAAAAGTCAAAAGTCGCACAATTTTAACCCATTTAGCCCATTCATCGGTCCAAAACGAGAGATACATTTTTCACCGAATTCACATGCTAATTTGGCTTGTTGTGCCATCTTGCTGGAACCATATGTCGACCAGGTTAAACTTGTGAATTTTGTGCAAAAAAAGTGTCAAAAGAATTGAAGATAGCAGGCGCCATTGACGGTAACAGTGTGTTCTAAATTCCTTTTTAACCACAAATGAGTTTCATAAAAATGCGGATATTTCTCCAGTTTTTCTAAAGCCAACTCACTGAAAATTCGACTCTTTCTATCTTGTCAGGCGTTCGATCAGTGGAGAATCTGAGATGTTTCCCATCATTTACAGTCTCCAATTAGACCAAGATTAGACCAATCTTCCTCTTGAAACTGAATGTTAGGTCTCCACATTTTCCGTGTACTGACCGATCAATCTGGCCGAGCCATTGTAGTCGATAGATTTTTACTGTTCGAGCTTAATTTAGACTTCGCGGTCGTACCTTCGCCTTCATTCACACGTCCTCCTAGCAAGACCTTATATCTCAAGGATATTCTGATATTCTTCTTAAAGAAAAACTTGCAGAATCGGTATTTTCTACAGCATGCTTCTAGTCCTTCGAGAAGTTTTGGTCACAGTTATTTGGACGGCAGGATCTCCATCAAGAAGTCGCTTGTAAAGTTAAAATAATCAATGACAAATCGATTGTCATCAGATTACGCTTTGTTTAATCCTCCTTAACCAGTGTGAATCCAAAAACAAACTTTTAAAAACATTTTGGAAAAAAAATGATTAACGTTCCACATTTTTCAGCAAAAAAAAACGTCCTTATATATAAAAATAAGCCTTCCTCAATCGGGACCATTGGGCTTATGTGTGATATTATTTAAAACATGCTTTTTCGATGCATAATGTATTGGAGCATCTTTTTTATTGCCAGCGTCCTTTCATGTAGCTTTCGACGCATCGCAGCTAGTTTTGCAATTTCTGAGGGAAGAGTCTACTATCATCTAAAGTCATATTTGGCACTTACGAGGAAGGCTTACGACGACCAAAACAATCGGGCGATACTTCGGCGAAACTGGAGCTGATATAATTAATCATTAATAATCCGCGGCCAGAACATGAAGACGCCAAGCATTAGCAAAGCCAAATCTAACAAGAAGGTAAAAAGTACCCATCACCATATTTTTCACCGCATAGCTGATAAAAGGTTTGTCTTCGTCTACCTTTTTCTGTTCTGCAGACCTCCATCTTTTAACCTTGCCCAGAGGGTAAACAAAGTCATAGTTTGTAACCATGGCGCAAGCGCTGATAGACGCTGTATCGAATCTTATCATCTCCTTGTCATTTATTAGTAGACATTTTTATGTCCTATTTTCCCTCACAGTGACAGCAGAGCGTGACTGGTAAAGAAGTTGTCAAAATACACCTTATACTCATTGGGAACAGCACGAAATTTTTTCAATAAGTTCTTCACTACTTTTGAACTCAAAAGATCATTACTGGTTTATCCGGCTCATTTACCACAGTATGCATCGATAGTGTAGCAATAACCTTGCAAACATCAAGTGAAGAAATTTCTTGATCATCAAGTCAGAGAATGTTCGTGCTTTGAACACCTTATCGGTGGATCCGGGAGCAGCCCCATTTTCAAGAGACCAGTACAATCGTTCTCAAGGTACTGAGTGTTTTCCAGTCTAGAGTACAATTCCAAAAAAAAATTTTGAAAAACTTTTCAAAAATGTTGCCTGGCGTTTAGTCTTTGAACTTGTTTTCAACATTTGCCTTTCGATTATGGACATTGTTCTCCATTGAGGGTAAGTCAAATTAGGAACCGTCACATTTACGCCAAGGTGGTTCCTGCTTGTCAACTCTTCTGCACTTTTGTAACGTTTCACCATCATTACAATCCCATTAATTCTATTATCCTTGGGATATCATATGGAAGTATAAAATTTTGCTGAGGAGACTCGGTTTTGGGGGAATCGCCAATAAATCGTTGCTGACTTCGTTATCAACTTCCTCATTAAAAATACTTTTTAGGGCTTCCTTGAGCCCTTCGCTTCGCTATTGTTCATTCCAAAACAAAAGACGTAAATGGGTTAATTTGAGGACCAACTCTTTTGGCCACTCTTTCGATTGCCACGACAACTAGGAACAAGCGAGTGGCTACTGATGATTTCCAAATCGTTTGCATTTTCAAAGAGCTAGAGAGTTGGAAAATATGTTCGAAAAATCACAGGCTGAGCTCAACAAACATTTGCATCGTTCCCATTCTATTGAGTCGTTTGATGACAGTAATTTTCAAATTAGGCTTTCAGTTTTGAAATAAACTTTTTTGGTTAATCGACGTGGCATCAAAAAACTTGGAGCAAAGTGGAGAATTAACCACATAAAATACCGATTCGTACAACAGTTGTGAAGTTGGCATTGGACCTACCATCGTCCAAAGAAGCTTTCCAATGACATTCATACTCTCGTTGAATTGTCAATCAGTCGTGAAAGGTGGGCCCGTGAAAATATGCTACAAGTTATTTCCCGGACTAAAGCTGAACAACGAACACCTCAAAGTTAAAATTGTGTTCTTTCAATTCCATGAACAAAAGTACTCTCGAAACGCATAAATATGTGTGTGTACTCGAAAAGGGTCATTAAGCCCCATTAGCATATAGTGACGTAACGTAAGGTGCAACAGAATCATCATCACAGCACATTCTGCATGTTTATTCCAATCATTATTTTCCACCATCTAACCATCTAACGCTTACGTTTCTAGATATTTCAAACACGTCGCACAAATGCAGAATGCAATTGAATAAAATTGAATTGCTGCCTTTCGGTCACCAGCACTTCGATCGCTCGTGCTCCTTCACAGCTCCTCTGGCACCCAACACACATTTGGAATACGGAAAACATTACCCATTCCATATTCCTAATGGTGCAGGTACACTACTCTCTTATCGTAGGCATTCCAGCTTAGACATTAGTTCAATAACAATTGTAGACCTCACGTGCGGCGTCCATGGTACTAACCTGATTAGAAACAAGTCATTGCTTTGTAAAAAAAAAACCAGTGAACTGAAATACGAGCACAGTCTTAAATACAATTTGGCTGACTGGTTGACCCAGAAAACATCCTAGTGAATCGGCGCGCGGCACAAAGAAACCCTCGCATCAATCTCCACCTATCGATGGCATCTGTATCATACGCATCACGGCAAGAGCACAAAACTGTGAACCATCGCATCCCAGCTTCTGTGTATTGCCTGTGTCGGGTTGGAGATGGTTGCACAATTGCAGCATTAAGGAAGGAAATTGGTGGAATCGGTTTGCATCTGCTTTGGTCTGATGGTCACAATTGGACCATCAATTTTCGATAAAGCTGCCACATCGGTCGGTCATATTAATGGACGGTCTTAACTTTATTGATTTCCATGGAACAATTAATTAAACTTAAGGATACCTGGAAATTTATTGAGTCCTGGAATATTCCAGTTAAGAGATAAATGCAATAAATGTGAATGTGGAAATGCAAAATGGTATCCATTCGGACTTAAGCTGGAGATAGGTCTTATTGACTTGCGTTGTCCATTTTTAGTGTATGGCGCTAGTTGCTGGGAGTTTTGGAAGGGAGATTGATTTTTCGAGTGTATTACGAGGAGTCTCCCACCTTCTGATTATTAACGTGCTCCCTGTTGCGGACCGATACCGTCCTATTGAACCCGGAATTCGTCTCTGAGCTTCGAGTGACTTGCCGGGGAGCGTAGACATTTTACGGTACCGCAGTTGTATCCTAAATTACACTGTTTAGGACGAAGTCAGAAGGCAGGCCTCTTTTGAGACATGCAAATATCATATAATTTGATTCTTGAAATTATTCACTCTGATTAGGTTAGCCCCATTGGACAGGACCTCATCAGAATAGAACTTACTTGTAATGAGACTATGGAGTACTATGAAGATAGAGGTACTTTCTCTTAAAGTTGAATGGAATCGGGACATCTCAACACAAGAACAGGACGGAAGAAGAATATGTAGCAGATCATCTTTACCGAGGCATTCGTGGACCAGTCTCTTTGTCATAGAAAAAGCTGTTTAAGCTTCGGTCCCGATAACCCTGGCGCTCAAAGAAAACACTCTGTGAGAGACTTATAGTAACCTCGATGAATAATGAATAAAAGAGCAAGTCCAGCAGAATTTCGCTAAAAAAACCTCGGTTTTCATATCTCGGTATCCTTGTCAATAAAAGGTTCTCAGAGCTAAATTTTCAAATTTGTGTTCAATTAGAGATACTCATTGTATACAATGTCTTAGAATACGTATTTTGCGATTTCAGGAAAAAAGTGCATTTTGAAATCATGGGCTATAGTCCAGCAGAATTTTGCAAAAAACCTCGGTTTTCATATCTCGGTATCCTTGTCAATAAAAGGTTCTCAGAGCTAAATTTTCAAATTTGTGTTCAATTAGAGATACTCATTGTATACAATGTCTTAGAATACGTATTTTGCGATTTCAGGAAAAAAGTGCATTTTGAAATCATGGGCTATAGTCCAGCAGAATTTTGCAAAAAACCTCGGTTTTCATATCTCGGTATCTTCGTCAATAAAAGGTTCTCAGAGCTAAATTTTCAAATTTGTTTTCTGTTAGAGATACTCATTGTAAACAATGTCTTAGAATACGTATTTTGCGATTTCAGGAAAAAAGTGCATTTTGAAATCATGGGCTATAGTCCAGCAGAATTTTGCAAAAAACCTCGGTTTTCATATCTCGGTATCTTCGTCAATAAAAGGTTCTCAGAGCTAAATTTTCAAATTTGTGTTCAATTAGAGATACTCATTGTAAACAATGTCTTAGAATACGTATTTTGCGATTTCAGGAAAAAAGTGCATTTTGAAATCATGGGCTATAGTCCAGCAGAATTTTGCAAAAAACCTCGGTTTTCATATCTCGGTATCTTTGTTAATAAAAGGTACTCAGAGCTAAATTTTCAAATTTGTGTTCAATTAGAGATACTCATTGTATACAATGTCTTAGAATACGTATTTTGCGATTTCAGGAAAAAAGTGCATTTTGAAATCATGGGCTATAGTCCAGCAGAATTTTGCAAAAAACCTCGGTTTTCATATCTCGGTATCTTCGTCAATAAAAGGTTCTCAGAGCTAAATTTTCAAATTTGTTTTCTGTTAGAGATACTCATTGTAAACAATGTCTTAGAATACGTATTTTGCGATTTCAGGAAAAAAGTGCATTTTGAAATCATGGGCTATAGTCCAGCAGAATTTTGCAAAAAACCTCGGTTTTCATATCTCGGTATCTTCGTCAATAAAAGGTTCTCAGAGCTAAATTTTCAAATTTGTGTTCAATTAGAGATACTCATTGTAAACAATGTCTTAGAATACGTATTTTGCGATTTCAGGAAAAAAGTGCATTTTGAAATCATGGGCTATAGTCCAGCAGAATTTTGCAAAAAACCTCGGTTTTCATATCTCGGTATCTTCGTCAATAAAAGGTTCTCAGAGCTAAATTTTCAAATTTGTGTTCAATTAGAGATACTCATTGTAAACAATGTCTTAGAATACGTATTTTGCGATTTCAGGAAAAAAGTGCATTTTGAAATCATGGGCTATAGTCCAGCAGAATTTTGCAAAAAACCTCGGTTTTCATATCTCGGTATCTTTGTTAATAAAAGGTACTCAGAGCTAAATTTTCAAATTTGTGTTCAATTAGAGATACTCATTGTATACAATGTCTTAGAATACGTATTTTGCGATTTCAGGAAAAAAGTGCATTTTGAAATCATGGGCTATAGTCCAACAGAATTTTGCAAAAAACCTCGGTTTTTATTTTTCTATATTTTTGTCAATAAAAGGTTCTCAGAGCAAAATTTTCAAATTTGTGTTGAGAAAGAAATACTCGTGGATATCAATATCTCAGAAAACGTAATTTGCGATCTCAGGAAAAAAGTGCATTTTGAAATCATGGGCTATAGTCCAGCAGAATTTTGCAAAAAAACCTCGGTTCTCATATCTCGGTATCCTTGTCAATAAAAGGTTCTCAGAGCTAAATTTTTAAATTTGTGTTCAGTTAGAGATACTCGTGAATATCAATATCTCAGAAAACGTAATTTGCGATTTCAGGAAAAAAGTGCATTTTGAAATCATGGGCTATAGTCCAGCAGAATTTTGCAAAAGACCTCGGTTTTATTTTTCTATTATTTTGTCAATAAAAGGTTGTCAGATCTAAATTTTCAAATTTGTGTTCATTTAGAGATACTCATTGTATACAATGTCTTAGAATACGTATTTTGCGATTTCAGGAAAAAAGTGCATTTTGAAGTCATGGGCTATAGTCCAGCAGAATTTTGCAAAAAACCTCGGTTTTCATATCTCGGTATTTTTGTTAATAAAAGGTACTCAGAGCTAAATTTTCAAATTTGTTTTCTGTTAGAGATACTCATTGTAAGCAATGTCTTAGAATACGTAATTTGCGATTTCAGGAAAAAAGTGCATTTTGAAATCATGGGCTATAGTCCAGCAGAATTTTGCAAAAAACCTCGGTTTTCATATCTCAGTATCTTTGTTAATAAAAGGTACTCAGAGCTAAATTTTCAAATTTGTGTTCATTTAGAGATACTCATTGTAAGCAATGTCTTAGAATACGTAATTTGCGATTTCAGGAAAAAAGTGCATTTTGAAATCATGGGCTATAGTCCAGCAGAATTTTGCAAAAAAACCTCGGTTCTCATATCTCGGTACCTTCGTCAATAAAAGGTTCTCAGAGCTAAATTTTAAAATTTGTGTTCAGTTAGAGATACTCGTGAATATCAATATCTCAGAAAACGTAATTTGCGATTTCAGGAAAAAAGTGCATTTTGAAATCATGGGCTATAGTCCAGCAGAATTTTGCAAAAAAAACTCGGTTCTCATATCTCGGTATCTTCGTCAATAAAAGGTTCTCAGAGCTAAATTTTAAAATTTGTGTTCAGTTAGAGATACTCGTGAATATCAATATCTCAGAAAACGTAATTTGCGATTTCAGGAAAAAAGTGCATTTTGAAATCATGGGCCATAGTCCAGCAGAATTTTGCAAAAAAAACTCGGTTCTCATATCTCGGTATCTTCGTCAATAAAAGGTTCTCAGAGCTAAATTTTCAAATTTGTGTTCATTTAGAGATACTCATTGTAAGCAATGTCTTAGAATACGTAATTTGCGATTTCAGGAAAAAAGTGCATTTTGAAATCATGGGCCATAGTCCAGCAGAATTTTGCAAAAAAAACTCGGTTCTCATATCTCGGTATCTTCGTCAATAAAAGGTTCTCAGAGCTAAATTTTCAAATTTGTGTTCATTTAGAGATACTCATTGTAAGCAATGTCTTAGAATACGTAATTTGCGATTTCAGGAAAAAAGTGCATTTTGAAATCATGGGCCATAGTCCAGCAGAATTTTGCAAAAAAAACTCGGTTCTCATATCTCGGTATCTTCGTCAATAAAAGGTTCTTAGAGCTAAATTTTCAAATTTGTGTTCAATTAGAGATACTCATTGTAAACAATGTCTTAGAATACGTAATTTGCGATTTCAGGAAAAAAGTGCATTTTGAAATCATGGGCTATAGTCCAGCAGAATTTTGCAAAAAAACCTCGGTTCTCATATCTCGGTATCTTCGTCAATAAAAGGTTCTCAGAGCTAAATTTTAAAATTTGTGTTCAGTTAGAGATACTCGTGAATATCAATATCTCAGAAAACGTATTTTGCGATTTCAGGAAAAAAGTGCATTTTGAAATCATGGGCTATAGTCCAGCAGAATTTTGCAAAAAAACCTCGGTTCTCATATCTCGGTATCTTCGTCAATAAAAGGTTCTCAGAGCTAAATTTTAAAATTTGTGTTCAGTTAGAGATACTCGTGAATATCAATATCTCAGAAAACGTAATTTGCGATTTCAGTAAAAAAGTGCATTTTGAAATCATGGGCTATAGTCCAGCAGAATTTTGCAAAAAACCTCGGTTTTCATATCTCGGTATCTTCGTCAATAAATGGTTCTTAGAGCTAAATTTTCAAATTTGTGTTCAATTAGAGATACTCATTGTAAACAATGTCTTAGAATACGTAATTTGCGATTTCAGGAAAAAAGTGCATTTTGAAATCATGGGCTATAGTCCAGCAGAATTTTGCAAAAAAACCTCGGTTCTCATATCTCGGTATCTTCGTCAATAAAAGGTTCTCAGAGCTAAATTTTAAAATTTGTGTTCAGTTAGAGATACTCGTGAATATCAATATCTCAGAAAACGTATTTTGCGATTTCAGGAAAAAAGTGCATTTTGAAATCATGGGCTATAGTCCAGCAGAATTTTGCAAAAAAACCTCGGTTCTCATATCTCGGTATCTTCGTCAATAAAAGGTTCTCAGAGCTAAATTTTAAAATTTGTGTTCAGTTAGAGATACTCGTGAATATCAATATCTCAGAAAACGTAATTTGCGATTTCAGTAAAAAAGTGCATTTTGAAATCATGGGCTATAGTCCAGCAGAATTTTGCAGAATACCTCGGTTTTCATATCGCGGTATCTTTGTCAATAAAAGGTTCTCAGAGCTAAATTTTCAAATTTTTGTTCAGTTAGAGATACTCATTGAAACCAATTTCTTAGAATACGTAATTTGCGAATTCAGGAAAAAAGTGCATTTTGAAATCATGGGCTATAGTCCAGCAGAATTTTGCAAAAAAACCTCGGTTCTCATATCTCGGTATCTTCGTCAATAAAAGGTTCTCAGAGCTAAATTTTAAGATTTATGTTCAGTTAGAGATACTCGTGAATATCAATATCTCAGAAAACGTAATTTGCGATTTCAGTAAAAAAGTGCATTTTGAAATCATGGGCTATAGTCCAGCAGAATTTTGCAGAATACCTCGGTTTTCATATCGCGGTATCTTTGTCAATAAAAGGTTCTCAGAGCTAAATTTTCAAATTTTTGTTCAGTTAGAGATACTCATTGAAACCAATTTCTTAGAATACGTAATTTGCGAATTCAGGAAAAAAGTGCATTTTGAAATCATGGGCTATAGTCCAGCAGAATTTTGCAAAAAAACCTCGGTTCTCATATCTCGGTATCTTCGTCAATAAAAGGTACTCAGAGCTAAATTTTCAAATTTTTGTTCAATTAGAGATACTCATTGTAAACAATGTCTTGGAATACGTAATTTGCGATTTCCGTAAAAAAGTGCATTTTGAAATCATGGGCTATAGTCCAGCAGAATTTTGCAAAAAAACCTCGGTTCTCATATCTCGGTATCTTCGTCAATAAAAGGTTCTCAGAGCTAAATTTTAAGATTTATGTTCAGTTAGAGATACTCGTGAATATCAATATCTCAGAAAACGTAATTTGCGATTTCAGGAAAAAAGTGCATTTTGAAATCATGGGCTATAGTCCAGCAGAATTTTGCAAAAAACCTCGGTTTTCATATCGCGGTATCTTTGTCAATAAAAGGTTCTCAGAGCTAAATTTTCAAATTTGTGTTCAATTAGAGATACTCATTGTAAACAATGTCTTAGAATACGTAATTTGCGATTTCAGGAAAAAAGTGCATTTTGAAATCATGGGCTATAGTCCAGCAGAATTTTGCAAAAAAACCTCGGTTCTCATATCTCGGTATCTTCGTCAATAAAAGGCTCTCAGAGCTAAATTTTAAAATTTGTGTTCAGTTAGAGATACTCATTGAAACCAATTTCTGAGAATACGTAATTTGCGATTTCAGGAAAAAAGTTCATTTTGAAATCATGGGCTATAGTCCAGCAGAATTTTGCAAAAAAACCTCGGTTCTCATATCTCGGTATCTTCGTCAATAAAAGGCTCTCAGAGCTAAATTTTCAAATTTGTGTTCAGTTAGAGATACTCGTGAATATCAATATCTCAGAAAACGTAATTTGCGATTTCAGGAAAAAAGTGCATTTTGAAATCATGGGCTATAGTCCAGCAGAATTTTGCAAAAAACCTCGGTTTTCATATCGCGGTATCTTTGTCAATAAAAGGTTCTCAGAGCTAAATTTTCAAATTTGTGTTCAATTAGAGATACTCATTGTAAACAATGTCTTAGAATACGTAATTTGCGATTTCAGGAAAAAAGTGCATTTTGAAATCATGGGCTATAGTCCAGCAGAATTTTGCAAAAAAACCTCGGTTCTCATATCTCGGTATCTTCGTCAATAAAAGGTTCTCAGAGCTAAATTTTCAAATTTGTGTTCAGTTAGAGATACTCGTGAATATCAATATCTCAGAAAACGTAATTTGCGATTTCAGGAAAAAAGTGCATTTTGAAATCATGGGCTATAGTCCAGCAGAATTTTGCAAAAAAACCTCGGTTCTCATATCTCGGTATCTTCGTCAATAAAAGGCTCTCAGAGCTAAATTTTAAAATTTGTGTTCAGTTAGAGATACTCATTGAAACCAATTTCTTAGAATACGTAATTTGCGAATTCAGGAAAAAAGTGCATTTTGAAATCATGGGCTATAGTCCAGCAGAATTTTGCAAAAAAACCTCGGTTCTCATATCTCGGTATCTTCGTCAATAAAAGGTTCTCAGAGCTAAATTTTCAAATTTGTGTTCAATTAGAGATACTCATTGTAAACAATGTCTTAGAATACGTAATTTGCGATTTCAGGAAAAAAGTGCATTTTGAAATCATGGGCTATAGTCCAGCAGAATTTTGCAAAAAAACCTCGGTTCTCATATCTCGGTATCTTCGTCAATAAAAGGCTCTCAGAGCTAAATTTTAAAATTTGTGTTCAGTTAGAGATACTCATTGAAACCAATTTCTGAGAATACGTAATTTGCGATTTCAGGAAAAAAGTTCATTTTGAAATCATGGGCTATAGTCCAGCAGAATTTTGCAAAAAAACCTCGGTTCTCATATCTCGGTATCTTCGTCAATAAAAGGCTCTCAGAGCTAAATTTTCAAATTTGTGTTCAGTTAGAGATACTCGTGAATATCAATATCTCAGAAAACGTAATTTGCGATTTCAGGAAAAAAGTGCATTTTGAAATCATGGGCTATAGTCCAGCAGAATTTTGCAAAAAACCTCGGTTTTCATATCGCGGTATCTTTGTCAATAAAAGGTTCTCAGAGCTAAATTTTCAAATTTGTGTTCAATTAGAGATACTCATTGTAAACAATGTCTTAGAATACGTAATTTGCGATTTCAGGAAAAAAGTGCATTTTGAAATCATGGGCTATAGTCCAGCAGAATTTTGCAAAAAAACCTCGGTTCTCATATCTCGGTATCTTCGTCAATAAAAGGTTCTCAGAGCTTAATTTTAAAATTTGTGTTCAGTTAGAGATACTCGTGAATATCAATATCTCAGAAAACGTAATTTGCGATTTCAGGAAAAAAGTGCATTTTGAAATCATGGGCTATAGTCCAGCAGAATTTTGCAAAAAACCTCGGTTTTTATTTTTCTATATTTTTGTCAATAAAAGGTTCTCAGAGCAAAATTTTCAAATTTGTATTCAATTAGAGATACTCATTGTAAACAATGTCTTAGAATACGCAATTTGCGATTTCAGGAAAAAAGTGCATTTTGAAATCATGGGCTATAGCCTAGCAGAATTTTGCAAAAAAACCTCGGTTCTCATATCTCGGTATCTTCGTCAATAAAAGGTTCTCAAAGATAAATTTTAAAATTTGTGTTCAGTTAGAGATACTCGTGAATATCAATATCTCAGAAAACGTAATTTGCGATTTCAGGAAAAAAGTGCATTTTGAAATCATGGGCTATAGTCCAGCAGAATTTTGCAAAAAACCTCGGTTTTCATATCGCGGTATCTTTGTCAATAAAAGGTTCTCAGAGCTAAATTTTCAAATTTGTGTTCAGTTAGAGATACTCGTGAATATCAATATCTCAGAAAACGTAATTTGCGATTTCAGGAAAAAAGTGCATTTTGAAATCATGGGCTATAGTCCAGCAGAATTTTGCAAAAAAACCTCGGTTCTCATATCTCGGTATCTTCGTCAATAAAAGGTTCTCAGAGCTTAATTTTAAAATTTGTGTTCAGTTAGAGATACTCGTGAATATCAATATCTCAGAAAACGTAATTTGCGATTTCAGGAAAAAAGTGCATTTTGAAATCATGGGCTATAGTCCAGCAGAATTTTGCAAAAAAAACCTCGGTTCTCATATCTCGGTATCTTCGTCAATAAAAGGTTCTCAGAGCTTAATTTTAAAATTTGTGTTCAGTTAGAGATACTCGTGAATATCAATATCTCAGAAAACGTAATTTGCGATTTCAGGAAAAAAGTGCATTTTGAAATCATGGGCTATAGTCCAGCAGAATTTTGCAAAAAAACCTCGGTTCTCATATCTCGGTATCTTCGTCAATAAAAGGTTCTCAGAGCTAAATTTTAAAATTTGTGTTCAGTTAGAGATACTCGTGAATATCAATATCTCAGAAAACGTAATTTGCGATTTCAGGAAAAAAGTGCATTTTGAAATCATGGGCTATAGTCCAGCAGAATTTTGCAAAAAAAACCTCGGTTCTCATATCTCGGTATCTTCGTCAATAAAAGGTTCTCAGAGCTCAATTTTAAAATTTGTGTTCAGTTAGAGATACTCGTGAATATCAATATCTCAGAAAACGTAATTTGCGATTTCAGGAAAAAAGTGCATTTTGAAATCATGGGCTATAGCCCAGCAGAATTTTGCAAAAAAACCTCGGTTCTCATATCTCGGTATCTTCGTCAATAAAAGGTTCTCGAAGATAAATTTTAAAATTTGTGTTCAGTTAGAGATACTCGTGAATATCAATATCTCAGAAAACGTAATTTGCGATTTCAGGAAAAAAGTGCATTTTGAAATCATGGGCTACAGTCCAGCAGAATTTTGCAAAAAGCCTCGGTTTTCATATCTCGGTATCTTTGTTAATAAAAGGTTCTCAGAGCTTAATTTTAAAATTTGTGTTCAGCTTGAGATACTCATTGAAACCAATTTCTTAGAATACGTAATTTGCGATTTCAGGAAAAAAGTGCATTTTGAAATCATGGGCTATAGTCCAGCAGAATTTTGCAAAAAAACCTCGGTTCTCATATCGCGGTATCTTCGTCAATAAAAGGTTCTCAAAGATAAATTTTAAAATTTGTGTTCAGTTAGAGATACTCGTGAATATCAATATCTCAGAAAACGTAATTTGCGATTTCAGGAAAAAAGTGCATTTTGAAATCATGGGCTATAGTCCAGCAGAACTTTGCAAAAAAACCTCGGTTCTCATATCGCGGTATCTTCGTCAATAAAAGGTTCTCAAAGATAAATTTTAAAATTTGTGTTCAGTTAGAGATACTCGTGAATATCAATATCTCAGAAAACGTAATTTGCGATTTCAGGAAAAAAGTGCATTTTGAAATCATGGGCTATAGTCCAGCAGAATTTTGCAAAAAAACCTCGGTTCTCATCGTCAATAAAAGGTTCTCAGAGCGAAATTTTAAAATTTGTGTTCAGTTAGAGATACTCGTGAATATCAATATCTCAGAAAACGTAATTTGCGATTTCAGGAAAAAAGTGCATTTTGAAATCAAGGGGTATAGTCCAGCAGAACTTTGCAAAAAAACCTCGGTTCTCATATCGCGGTATCTTCGTCAATAAAAGGTTCTCAGAGCTAAATTTTAAAATTTGTGTTCAGTTAGAGATACTCGTGAATATCAATATCTCAGAAAACGTAATTTGCGATTTCAGGAAAAAAGTGCATTTTGAAATCATGGGCTATAGTCCAGCAGAATTTTGCAAAAAAACCTCGGTTCTCATATCTCGGTATCTTCGTCAATAAAAGGTTCTCAGAGCTAAATTTTCAAATTTGTGTTCAATTAGAGATACTCATTGCGAACAATGTCTTAGAATACGTAATTTGCGATTTCAGGAAAAAAGTGCATTTTGAAATCATGGGCTATAGTCCAGCAGAATTTTGCAAAAAAACCTCGGTTCTCATATCTCGGTATCTTCGTCAATAAAAGGTTCTCAGAGCTAAATTTAAAAATTTATGTTCAGTTTGAGATACTCGTGAATATCAATATCTCAGAAAACGTAATTTGCGATTTCAGGAAAAAAGTGCATTTTGAAATCATGGGCTATAGTCCAGCAGAATTTTGCAAAAAAACCTCGGTTCTCATATCTCGGTATCTTCGTCAATAAAAGGTTCTCAGAGCTAAATTTTAAAATTTGTGTTCAGTTAGAGATACTCGTGAATATCAATATCTCAGAAAACGTAATTTGCGATTTCAGGAAAAAAGTGCATTTTGAAATCATGGGCTATAGTCCAGCAGAATTTTGCAAAAAAAACCTCGGTTCTCATATCTCGGTATCTTCGTCAATAAAAGGTTCTCAGAGCTAAATTTTCAAATTTGTGTTCAATTAGAGATACTCATTGTAAACAATGTCTTAGAATACGTAATTTGCGATTTCAGGAAAAAAGTGCATTTTGAAATCATGGGCTATAGTCCAGCAGAATTTTGCAAAAAAACCTCGGTTCTCATATCTTGGTATCTTCGTCAATAAAAGGTTCTCAGAGCTAAATTTTAAAATTTATGTTCAGTTAGAGATACTCGTGAATATCAATATCTCAGAAAACGTTATTTGCGATTTCAGGAAAAAAGTGCATTTTGAAATCATGGGCTATAGTCCAGCAGAATTTTGCAAAAAAACCTCGGTTCTCATATCTCGGTATCTTCGTCAATAAAAGGTTCTTAGAGCTAAATTTTCAAATTTGTGTTCAATTAGAGATACTCATTGTAAACAATGTCTTAGAATACGTAATTTGCGATTTCAGGAAAAAAGTGCATTATGAAAACATGGGCTATAGTCCAGCAGAATTTTGCAAAAAAAACCTCGGTTCTCATATCTCGGTATCTTCGTCAATAAAAGGTTCTCAGAGCTAAATTTTCAAATTTGTGTTCAATTAGAGATACTCATTGTAAACAATGTCTTAGAATACGTAATTTGCGATTTCAGGAAAAAAGTGCATTTTGAAATCATGGGCTATAGTCCAGCAGAATTTTGCAAAAAAACCTCGATTCTCATATCTCGGTATCTTCGTCAATAAAAGGTTCTCAGAGCTAAATTTTAAAATTTATGTTCAGTTAGAGATACTCGTGAATATCAATATCTCAGAAAACGTAATTTGCGATTTCAGGAAAAAAGTGCATTTTGAAATCAAGGGATATAGTCCAGCAGAATTTTGCAAAAAAACCTCGGTTCTCATATCTCGGTATCTTCGTCAATAAAAGGTTCTCAGAGCTAAATTTTAAAATTTGTGTTCAGTTAGAGATACTCGTGAATATCAATATCTCAGAAAACGTAATTTGCGATTTCAGGAAAAAAGTGCATTTTGAAATCATGGGCTATAGTCCAGCAGAATTTTGCAAAAAAACCTCGGTTCTCATATCGCGGTATCTTCGTCAATAAAAGGTTCTCAGAGCTAAATTTTAAAATTTGTGTTCAGTTAGAGATACTCGTGAATATCAATATCTCAGAAAACGTAATTTGCGATTTCAGGAAAAAAGTGCATTTTGAAATCATGGGCCAGCAGAATTTTGCAAAAAAACCTCGGTTCTCATATCTCGGTATCTTCGTCAATAAAAGGTTCTTAGAGCTAAATTTTCAAATTTGTGTTCAATTAGAGATACTCATTGTAAACAATGTCTTAGAATACGTAATTTGCGATTTCAGGAAAAAAGTGCATTATGAAATCATGGGCTATAGTCCAGCAGAATTTTGCAAAAAAACCTCGGTTCTCATATCTCGGTATCTTCGTCAATAAAAGGTTCTCAGAGCTAAATTTTAAAATTTATGTTCAGTTAGAGATACTCGTGAATATCAATATCTCAGAAAACGTTATTTGCGATTTCAGGAAAAAAGTGCATTTTGAAATCATGGGCTATAGTCCAGCAGAATTTTGCAAAAAAACCTCGGTTCTCATATCTCGGTATCTTCGTCAATAAAAGGTTCTTAGAGCTAAATTTTCAAATTTGTGTTCAATTAGAGATACTCATTGTAAACAATGTCTTAGAATACGTAATTTGCGATTTCAGGAAAAAAGTGCATTATGAAATCATGGGCTATAGTCCAGCAGAATTTTGCAAAAAAACCTCGGTTCTCATATCTCGGTATCTTCGTCAATAAAAGGTTCTCAGAGCTAAATTTTAAAATTTATGTTCAGTTAGAGATACTCGTGAATATCAATATCTCAGAAAACGTAATTTGCGATTTCAGGAAAAAAGTGCATTTTGAAATCATGGGCTATAGTCCAGCAGAATTTTGCAAAAAAACCTCGGTTCTCATATCTCGGTATCATCGTCAATAAAAGGTTCTTAGAGCTAAATTTTCAAATTTGTGTTCAATTAGAGATACTCATTGTAAACAATGTCTTAGAATACGTAATTTGCGATTTCAGGAAAAAAGTGCATTTTGAAATCATGGGCTATAGTCCAGCAGAATTTTGCAAAAAAACCTCGGTTCTCATATCGCGGTATCTTCGTCAATAAAAGGTTCTCAGAGCTAAATTTTAAATTTTGTGTTCAGTTAGAGATACTCGTGAATATCAATATCTCAGAAAACGTAGTTTGCGATTTCAGGAAAAAAGTGCATTTTGAAATCATGGGCCAGCAGAATTTTGCAAAAAAACCTCGGTTCTCATATCTCGGTATCTTCGTCAATAAAAGGTTCTTAGAGCTAAATTTTCAAATTTGTGTTCAATTAGAGATACTCATTGTAAACAATGTCTTAGAATACGTAATTTGCGATTTCAGGAAAAAAGTGCATTATGAAATCATGGGCTATAGTCCAGCAGAATTTTGCAAAAAAACATCGGTTCTCATATCTCGGTATCTTCGTCAATAAAAGGTTCTCAAAGATAAATTTTAAAATTTGTGTTCAGTTAGAGATACTCGTGAATATCAATATCTCAGAAAACGTTATTTGCGATTTCAGGAAAAAAGTGCATTTTGAAATCATGGGCTATAGTCCAGCAGAATTTTGCAAAAAAACCTCGGTTCTCATATCTCGGTATCATCGTCAATAAAAGGTTCTTAGAGCTAAATTTTCAAATTTGTGTTCAATTAGAGATACTCATTGTAAACAATGTCTTAGAATACGTAATTTGCGATTTCAGGAAAAAAGTGCATTTTGAAATCATGGGCTATAGTCCAGCAGAATTTTGCAAAAAAACCTCGGTTCTCATATCGCGGTATCTTCGTCAATAAAAGGTTCTCAGAGCTAAATTTTAAAATTTGTGTTCAGTTAGAGATACTCGTGAATATCAATATCTCAGAAAACGTAATTTGCGATTTCAGGAAAAAAGTGCATTTTGAAATCATGGGCCAGCAGAATTTTGCAAAAAAACCTCGGTTCTCATATCTCGGTATCTTCGTCAATAAAAGGTTCTCAGAGCTAAATTTTAAAATTTATGTTCAGTTAGAGATACTCGTGAATATCAATATCTCAGAAAACGTAATTTGCGATTTCAGGAAAAAAGTGCATTTTGAAATCATGGGCTATAGTCCAGCAGAATTTTGCAAAAAAACCTCGGTTCTCATATCTCGGTATCTTCGTCAATAAAAGGTTCTTAGAGCTAAATTTTCAAATTTGTGTTCAATTAGAGATACTCATTGTAAACAATGTCTTAGAATACGTAATTTGCGATTTCAGGAAAAAAGTGCATTTTGAAATCATGGGCTATAGTCCAGCAGAATTTTGCAAAAAAAACTCGGTTCTCACATCTCGGTATCTTCGTCAATAAAAGGTTCTCAGAGCTAAATTTTAAAATTTATGTTCAGTTAGAGATACTCGTGAATATCAATATCTCAGAAAACGTAATTTGCGATTTCAGGAAAAAAGTGCATTATGAAATCATGGGCTATAGTCCAGCAGAATTTTTCAAAAAAAACCTCGGTTCTCATAACTCGGTATCTTCGTCAATAAAAGGTTCTCAGAGCTAAATTTTCAAATTTGTGTTCAATTAAAGATACTCATTGTAAACAATGTCTTAGAATACGTAATTTGCGATTTCAGGAAAAAAGTGCATTTTGAAATCATGGGCTATAGTCCAGCAGAATTTTGCAAAAAAACCTCGGTTCTCATATCGCGGTATCTTCGTCAATAAAAGGTTCTCAGAGCTAAATTTTAAAATTTGTGTTCAATTAGAGATACTCGTGAATATCAATATCTCAGAAAACGTAATTTGCGATTTCAGGAAAAAAGTGCATTTTGAAATCATGGGCTATAGTCCAGCAGAATTTTGCAAAAAAACCTCGGTTCTCATATCGCGGTATCTTCGTCAATAAAAGGTTCTCAGAGCTAAATTTTAAAATTAGTGTTCAGTAAGAGATACTCGTGAATATCAATATCTCAGAAAACGTAATTTGCGATTTCAGGAAAAAAGTGCATTTTGAAATCATGGGCTATAGTCCAGCAGAATTTTGCAAAAAAACCTCGGTTCTCATATCTCGGTATCTTCGTCAATAAAAGGTTCTTAGAGCTAAATTTTCAAATTTGTGTTCAATTAGAGATACTCATTGTAAACAATGTCTTAGAATACGTAATTTGCGATTTCAGGAAAAAAGTGCATTTTGAAATCATGGGCTATAGTCCAGCAGAATTTTGCAAAAAAACCTCGGTTCTCATATCTCGGTATCTTCGTCAATAAAAGGTTCTCAGAGCTAAATTTTAAAATTTATGTTCAGTTAGAGATACTCGTGAATATCAATATCTCAGAAAACGTAATTTGCGATTTCAGGAAAAAAGTGCATTTTGAAATCATGGGCTATAGTCCAGCAGAATTTTGCAAAAAAACCTCGGTTCTCATATCTCGGTATCTTCGTCAATAAAAGGTTCTCAGAGCTAAATTTTAAAATTTGTGTTCAGTTAGAGATACTCGTGAATATCAATATCTCAGAAAACGTAATTTGCGATTTCAGGAAAAAAGTGCATTTTGAAATCATGGGCTATAGTCCAGCAGAATTTTGCAAAAAAAACCTCGGTTCTCATATCTCGGTATCTTCGTCAATAAAAGGTTCTCAGAGCTAAATTTTCAAATTTGTGTTCAATTAGAGATACTCATTGTAAACAATGTCTTAGAATACGTAATTTGCGATTTCAGGAAAAAAGTGCATTTTGAAATCATGGGCTATAGTCCAGCAGAATTTTCCAAAAAAACCTCGGTTCTCATATCTCGGTATCTTCGTCAATAAAAATTTCTCAGAGCTAAATTTTAAAATTTGTGTTCAGTTAGAGATACTCGTGAATATCAATATCTCAGAAAACGTAATTTGCGATTTCAGGAAAAAAGTGCATTTTGAAATCAAGGGGTATAGTCCAGCAGAATTTTGCAAAAAAACCTCGGTTCTCATATCTCGGTATCTTCGTCAATAAAAGGTTCTCAGAGCTAAATTTTAAAATTTGTGTTCAGTTAGAGATACTCGTGAATATCAATATCTCAGAAAACGTAATTTGCGATTTCAGGAAAAAAGTGCATTTTGAAATCATGGGCTATAGTCCAGCAGAATTTTGCAAAAAAACCTCGGTTCTCATATCTCGGTATCTTCGTCAATAAAAGGTTCTCAGAGCTAAATTTTCAAATTTGTGTTCAATTAGAGATACTCATTGTAAACAATGTCTTAGAATACGTAATTTGCGATTTCAGGAAAAAAGTGCATTTTGAAATCATGGGCTATAGTCCAGCAGAATTTTGCAAAAAAAATCTCGGTTCTCATATCTCGGTATCTCCGTCAATAAAAGGTTCTCAGAGCTAAATTTTCAAATTTGTGTTCAATTAGAGATACTCGTGAATATCAATATCTCAGAAAATTTAATTTGCGATTTCAGGAAAAAAGTGCATTTTGAAATCATGGGCTATACTCCAGCAGAATTTTGCAAAAAAACCTCGGTTCTCATATCTCGGTATCTTCGTCAATAAAAGGTTCTCAGAGCTAAATTTTCAAATTTGTGTTCAATTAGAGATACTCATTGTAAACAATGTCTTAGAAAACGTAATTTGCGATTTCAGGAAAAAAGTGCATTTTGAAATCATGGGCTATAGTCCAGCAGAATTTTGCAAAAAAATCTCGGTTCTCATATCTCGGTATCTTCGTCAATAAAAGGTTCTCAGAGCTAAATTTTAAAATTTGTGTTCAGTTAGAGATACTCGTGAATATCAATATCTCAGAAAACGTAATTTGCGATTTCAGGAAAAAAAGTGCATTTTGAAATCATGGGCTATAGTCCAGCAGAATTTTGCAAAAAAATCTCGGTTCTCATATCTCGGTATCTCCGTCAATAAAAGGTTCTCAGAGCTAAATTTTCAAATTTGTGTTCAATTAGAGATACTCGTGAATATCAATATCTCAGAAAATTTAATTTGCGATTTCAGGAAAAAAGTGCATTTTGAAATCATGGGCTATACTCCAGCAGAATTTTGCAAAAAAACCTCGGTTCTCATATCTCGGTATCTTCGTCAATAAAAGGTTCTCAGAGCTAAATTTTCAAATTTGTGTTCAATTAGAGATACTCATTGTAAACAATGTCTTAGAATACGTAATTTGCGATTTCAGGAAAAAAGTGCATTTTGAAATCATGGGCTATAGTCCAGCAGAATTTTGCAAAAAAACCTCGGTCCTCATATCTCGGTATCTTCGTCAATAAAAATTTCTCAGAGCTAAATTTTAAAATTTGTGTTCAGTTAGAGATACTCGTGAATATCAATATCTCAGAAAACGTAATTTGCGATTTCAGGAAAAAAGTGCATTTTGAAATCATGGGCTATAGTCCAGCAGAATTTTGCAAAAAAACCTCGGTTCTCATATCGCGGTATCTTCGTCAATAAAAGGTTCTTAGAGCTAAATTTTCAAATTTGTGTTGAATTAGAGATACTCATTGTAAACAGTGTCTTAGAATACGTAATTTGCGATTTCAGGAAAAAAGTGCATTTTGAAATCATGGGCTATCCATCCAGCAGAATTTTGCAAAAAAACCTCGGTTCTCATATCGCGGTATCTTCGTCAATAAAAGGTTCTCAGAGCTAAATTTTAAAATTTGTGTTCAGTTAGAGATACTCGTGAATATCGATATCTCAGAAAACGTAATTTGCGATTTCAGGAAAAAAGTGCATTTTGAAATCATGGGCTATAGTCCAGCAGAATTTTGCAAAAAAAACCTCGGTTCTCATATCTCGGTATCTTCGTCAATAAAAGGTTCTCAGAGCTAAATTTTCAAATTTGTGTTCAATTAGAGATACTCATTGTAAACAATGTCTTAGAATACGTAATTTGCGATTTCAGGAAAAAAGTGCATTTTGAAATCATGGGCTATAGTCCAGCAGAATTTTGCAAAAAAACCTCGGTTCTCATATCTCGGTGTCTTCGTCAATAAAAGGTTCTCAGAGCTAAATTTTAAAATTTATGTTCAGTTAGAGATACTCATGAATATCAATATCTCAGAAAACGTAATTTGCGATTTCAGGAAAAAAGTGCATTTTGAAATCATGGGCTATAGTCCAGCAGAATTTTGCAAAAAAACCTCGGTTCTCATATCTCGGTGTCTTCGTCAATAAAAGGTTCTCAGAGCTAAATTTTAAAATTTATGTTCAGTTAGAGATACTCGTGAATATCAATATCTCAGAAAACGTAATTTGCGATTTCAGGAAAAAAGTGCATTTTGAAATCATGGGCTATAGTCCAGCAGAATTTTGCAAAAAAACCTCGGTTCTCATATCGCGGTATCTTCGTCAATAAAAGGTTCTTAGAGCTAAAAATTCAAATTTGTGTTCAATTAGAGATACTCATTGTAAACAATGTCTTAGAATACGTAATTTGCGATTTCAGGAAAAAAGTGCATTTTGAAATCATGGGCTATAGTCCAGCAGAATTTTGCAAAAAAACCTCGGTTCTCATATCTCGGTATCTTCGTCAATAAAAGGTTCTCAGAGCTAAATTTTAAAATTTGTGTTCAGTTAGAGATACTCGTGAATATCAATATCTCAGAAAACGTAATTTGCGATTTCAGGAAAAAAGTGCATTTTGAAATCATGGGCTATAGTCCAGCAGAATTTTGCAAAAAAACCTCGGTTCTCATATCTCGGTATCTTCGTCAATAAAAGGTTCTCAGAGCTAAATTTTAAAATTTGTGTTCAGTTAGAGATACTCGTGAATATCAATATCTCAGAAAACGTAATTTGTGATTTCAGGAAAAAAGTGCATTTTGAAATCATGGGCTATAGTCCAGCAGAATTTTGCAAAAAAACCTCGGTTCTCATATCTCGGTATCTTCGTCAATAAAAGGTTCTCAGAGCTAAATTTTAAAATTTGTGTTCAGTTAGAGATACTCATTGAAACCAATTTCTTAGAATACGTAATTTGCGATTTCAGGAAAAAAGTGCATTTTGAAATCATGGGCTATAGTCCAGCAGAATTTTGCAAAAAAACCTCGGTTTTCATATCGCGGTACCTTCGTCAATAAAAATTTCTCAGAGCTAAATTTTAAAATTTGTGTTCAGTTAGAGATACTCATTGAAACCAATTTCTTAGAATACGTAATTTGCGATTTCAGGAAAAAAGTGCATTTTGAAATCATGGGCTATAGTCCAGCAGAATTTTGCAAAAAACCTCGGTTTTCATATCGCGGTATCTTTGTTAATAAAAGGTACTCAGAGCTAAATTTTCAAATTTGTGTTCAATTAGAGATACTCATTGTAAACAATGTCTTAGAATACGTAATTTGCGATTTCAGGAAAAAAGTGCATTTTGAAATCATGGGCTATAGTCCAGCAGAATTTTGCAAAAAACCTCGGTTTTCATATCGCGGTATCTTTGTTAATAAAAGGTTCTCAGAGCTAAATTTTCAAATTTGTGTTCAATTAGAGATACTCATTGTAAACAATGTCTTAGAATACGTAATTTGCGATTTCAGGAAAAAAGTGCATTTTGAAATCATGGGCTATAGTCCAGCAGAATTTTGCAAAAAAAACTCGGTTCTCATATCTCGGTATCTTCGTCAATAAAAGGTTCTTAGAGCTAAATTTTCAAATTTGTGTTCAATTAGAGATACTCATTGTAAACAATGTCTTAGAATACGTAATTTGCGATTTCAGGAAAAAAGTGCATTTTGAAATCATGGGCTATAGTCCAGCAGAATCTTGCAAAAAAACCTCGGTTCTCATATCGCGGTATCTTCGTCAATAAAAGGTTCTCAGAGCTAAATTTTAAAATTTGTGTTCAGTTAGAGATACTCGTGAATATCAATATCTCAGAAAACGTAATTTGTGATTTCAGGAAAAAAGTGCATTTTGAAATCATGGGCTATAGTCCAGCAGAATTTTGCAAAAAAACCTCGGTTCTCATATCTCGGTATCTTCGTCAATAAAAGGTTCTCAGAGCTAAATTTTAAAATTTGTGTTCAGTTAGAGATACTCATTGAAACCAATTTCTTAGAATACGTAATTTGCGATTTCAGGAAAAAAGTGCATTTTGAAATCATGGGCTATAGTCCAGCAGAATTTTGCAAAAAACCTCGGTTTTCATATCGCGGTATCTTTGTCAATAAAAGGTCCTCAGAGCTAAATTTTCAAATTTGTGTTCAATTAGAGATACTCATTGTAAACAATGTCTTAGAATACGTAATTTGCGATTTCAGGAAAAAAGTGCATTTTGAAATCATGGGCTATAGTCCAGCAGAATTTTGCAAAAAGAGCTAAATTTTAAAATTTGTGTTCAGTTAGAGACACTCGTGAATATCAATATCTCAGAAAATGTAATTTGCGATATCAGGAAAAAAGTGCATTTTGAAATCATGGGCTACAGTCCAGCAGAATTTTGCAAAAAACCTCGGTTTTCATATCTTGGTATCTTTGTTAATAAAAGGTACTCAGAGTTAAATTTTCAAATTTGTGTTCAGTTAGACATACTCGTGGATATCAATATCTCAGAAATTGTAATTTGCGATTTCAGGAAAAAAGTGCATTTTGAAATCATGGGCTACAGTCCAGCAGAATTTTGCAAAAAACCTCGGTTTTCATATCTTGGTATCTTTGTTAATAAAAGGTACTCAGAGCTAAATTTTCAAATTTGTGTTCAATTAGAGATACTCATTGTAAACAATGTCTTAGAATACATAATTTGCGATTTCAGGAAAAAAGTGCATTTTGAAATCATGGGCTATAGTCCAGCAGAATTTTGCAAAAAACCTCGGTTTTCATATCTTGGTATCTTTGTTAATAAAAGGTACTCAGAGTTAAATTTTCAAATTTGTGTTCAGTTAGACATACTCGTGGATATCAATATCTCAGAAATTGTAATTTGCGATTTCAGGAAAAAAGTGCATTTTGAAATCATGGGCTATAGTCCAGCAGAATTTTGCAAAAAAAACTCGGTTCTCATATCTCGGTATCTTCGTCAATAAAAGGTTCTTAGAGCTAAATTTTCAAATTTGTGTTCAATTAGAGATACTCATTGTAAACAATGTCTTAGAATACGTAATTTGCGATTTCAGGAAAAAAGTGCATTTTGAAATCATGGGCTATAGTCCAGCAGAATCTTGCAAAAAAACCTCGGTTCTCATATCGCGGTATCTTCGTCAATAAAAGGTTCTCAGAGCTAAATTTTAAAATTTGTGTTCAGTTAGAGATACTCGTGAATATCAATATCTCAGAAAACGTAATTTGTGATTTCAGGAAAAAAGTGCATTTTGAAATCATGGGCTATAGTCCAGCAGAATTTTGCAAAAAAACCTCGGTTCTCATATCTCGGTATCTTCGTCAATAAAAGGTTCTCAGAGCTAAATTTTAAAATTTGTGTTCAGTTAGAGATACTCATTGAAACCAATTTCTTAGAATACGTAATTTGCGATTTCAGGAAAAAAGTGCATTTTGAAATCATGGGCTATAGTCCAGCAGAATTTTGCAAAAAACCTCGGTTTTCATATCTTGGTATCTTTGTTAATAAAAGGTACTCAGAGTTAAATTTTCAAATTTGTGTTCAGTTAGACATACTCGTGGATATCAATATCTCAGAAATTGTAATTTGCGATTTCAGGAAAAAAGTGCATTTTGAAATCATGGGCTATAGTCCAGCAGAATTTTGCAAAAAAAACTCGGTTCTCATATCTCGGTATCTTCGTCAATAAAAGGTTCTTAGAGCTAAATTTTCAAATTTGTGTTCAATTAGAGATACTCATTGTAAACAATGTCTTAGAATACGTAATTTGCGATTTCAGGAAAAAAGTGCATTTTGAAATCATGGGCTATAGTCCAGCAGAATCTTGCAAAAAAACCTCGGTTCTCATATCGCGGTATCTTCGTCAATAAAAGGTTCTCAGAGCTAAATTTTAAAATTTGTGTTCAGTTAGAGATACTCGTGAATATCAATATCTCAGAAAACGTAATTTGTGATTTCAGGAAAAAAGTGCATTTTGAAATCATGGGCTATAGTCCAGCAGAATTTTGCAAAAAAACCTCGGTTCTCATATCTCGGTATCTTCGTCAATAAAAGGTTCTCAGAGCTAAATTTTAAAATTTGTGTTCAGTTAGAGATACTCATTGAAACCAATTTCTTAGAATACGTAATTTGCGATTTCAGGAAAAAAGTGCATTTTGAAATCATGGGCTATAGTCCAGCAGAATTTTGCAAAAAACCTCGGTTTTCATATCGCGGTATCTTTGTCAATAAAAGGTCCTCAGAGCTAAATTTTCAAATTTGTGTTCAATTAGAGATACTCATTGTAAACAATGTCTTAGAATACGTAATTTGCGATTTCAGGAAAAAAGTGCATTTTGAAATCATGGGCTATAGTCCAGCAGAATTTTGCAAAAAGAGCTAAATTTTAAAATTTGTGTTCAGTTAGAGACACTCGTGAATATCAATATCTCAGAAATTGTAATTTGCGATTTCAGGAAAAAAGTGCATTTTGAAATCATGGGCTACAGTCCAGCAGAATTTTGCAAAAAACCTCGGTTTTCATATCTTGGTATCTTTGTTAATAAAAGGTACTCAGAGCTAAATTTTCAAATTTGTGTTCAATTAGAGATACTCATTGTAAACAATGTCTTAGAATACATAATTTGCGATTTCAGGAAAAAAGTGCATTTTGAAATCATGGGCTATAGTCCAGCAGAATTTTGCAAAAAACCTCGGTTTTCATATCTTGGTATCTTTGTTAATAAAAGGTACTCAGAGTTAAATTTTCAAATTTGTGTTCAGTTAGACATACTCGTGGATATCAATATCTCAGAAATTGTAATTTGCGATTTCAGGAAAAAAGTGCATTTTGAAATCATGGGCTATAGTCCAGCAGAATTTCGCTAAACAGCCTCGGTTTTCATTTTTCTATAATTTTGTCAATAAAACCTCGGTTTTCATATCGCGGTATCTTTGTCAATAAAAGGTTCGCAGAGCTAAATTTTCAAATTTGTGTTCAGTTAGAGATACTCGTTGAAACCAATTTCTTAGAATACGTAATTTGCGATTTCAGGAAAAAAGTGCATTTTGAAATCATGGGCTATAGTCCAGCAGAATTTTGCAAAAAACCTCGGTTTTCATATCGCGGTATCTTTGTTAATAAAAGGTTCTCAGAGTTAAATTTTCAAATTTGTGTTCAATTAGAGATACTCATTGTAAACAATGTCTTAGAATACGTAATTTGCGATTTCAGGAAAAAAGTGCATTTTGAAATCATGGGCTATAGTCCAGCAGAATTTTGCAAAAAACCTCGGTTTTCATATCTCGGTATCTTTGTCAATAAAAGGTTCTCAGAGTTAAATTTTCAAATTTGTGTTCAGTTAGAGATACTCGTGGATATCAATATCTCAGAAATTGTAATTTGCGATTTCAGAAAAAAATTGCATTTTGAAATCATGGGCTATAGTCCAGCAGAATTTTGCAAAAAACCTCGGTTTTCATATCGCAGTATCTTTGTTAATAAAAGGTACTCAGAGCTAAATTTTAAAATTTGTGTTCAGTTAGAGATACTCATTGAAACCAATTTCTTAGAATACGTAATTTGCGATTTCAGGAAAAAAGTGCATTTTGAAATCATGGGCTATAGTCCAGCAGAATTTTGCAAAAAAAACTCGGTTCTCATATCTCGGTATCTTCGTCAATAAAAGGTTCTTAGAGCTAAATTTTCAAATTTGTGTTCAATTAGAGATACTCATTGTAAACAATGTCTTAGAATACGTAATTTGCGATTTCAGGAAAAAAGTGCATTTTGAAATCATGGGCTATAGTCCAGCAGAATTTTGCAAAAAAAACCTCGGTTCTCATATCGCGATATCTTCGTCAATAAAAGGTTCTCAGAGCTAAATTTTAAAATTTGTGTTCAGTTAGAGATACTCGTGAATATCAATATCTCAGAAAACGTAATTTGCGATTTCAGGAAAAAAGTGCATTTTGAAATCATGGGCTATAGTCCAGCAGAATTTTGCAAAAAAACCTCGGTTCTCATATCTCGGTATCTTCGTCAATAAAAGGTTCTCAGAGCTAAATTTTAAAATTTGTGTTCAGTTAGAGATACTCGTGAATATCAATATCTCAGAAAACGTAATTTGCGATTTCAGGAAAAAAGTGCATTTTGAAATCATGGGCTATAGTCCAGCAGAATTTTGCAAAAAAACCTCGGTTCTCATATCTCGGTATCTTTGTCAATAAAAGGTTCTCAGAGCTAAATTTTCAAATTTGTGTTCAATTAGAGATACTCATTGTAAACAATGTCTTAGATTACGTAATTTGCGATTTCAGGAAAAAAGTGCATTTTGAAATCATGGGCTATAGTCCAGCAGAATTTTGCAAAAAAACCTCGATTCTCATATCTCGGTATCTTCGTCAATAAAAGGTTCTTAGAGCTAAATTTTCAAATTTGTGTTCAATTAGAGATACTCATTGTAAACAATGTCTTAGAATACGTAATTTGCGATTTCAGGAAAAAAAGTGCATTTTGAAATCATGGGCTATAGTCCAGCAGAATTTTGCAAAAAAACCTCGGTTCTCATATCTCGGTATCTTCGTCAATAAAAGGTTCTCAGAGCTAAATTTTAAAATTTGTGTTCAGTTAGAGATACTCGTGAATATCAATATCTCAGAAAACGTAATTTGCGATTTCAGGAAAAAAGTGCATTTTGAAATCATGGGCTATAGTCCAGCAGAATTTTGCAAAAAAACCTCGGTTCTCATATCTCGGTATCTTCGTCAATAAAAGGTTCTCAGAGCTAAATTTTAAAATTTGTGTTCAGTTAGAGATACTCGTGAATATCAATATCTCAGAAAACGTAATTTGCGATTTCAGGAAAAAAGTGCATTTTGAAATCATGGGCTATAGTCCAGCAGAATTTTGCAAAAAAACCTCGGTTCTCATATCTCGGTATCTTTGTCAATAAAAGGTTCTCAGAGCTAAATTTTCAAATTTGTGTTCAATTAGAGATACTCATTGTAAACAATGTCTTAGATTACGTAATTTGCGATTTCAGGAAAAAAGTGCATTTTGAAATCATGGGCTATAGTCCAACAGAATTTTGCAAAAAAAAACCTCGGTTCTCATATCTCGGTATCTTCGTCAATAAAAGGTTCTCAGAGCTAAATTTTAAAATTTGTGTTCAGTTAGAGATACTCGTGAATATCAATATCTCAGAAAACGTAATTTGCGATTTCAGGAAAAAAGTGCATTTTGAAATCATGGGCTATAGTCCAGCAGAATTTTGCAAAAAAACCTCGGTTCTCATATCTCGGTATCTTTGTCAATAAAAGGTTCTCAGAGCTAAATTTTCAAATTTGTGTTCAATTAGAGATACTCATTGTAAACAATGTCTTAGAATACGCAATTTGCGATTTCAAGAAATAAGTGCATTTTGAAATCATGGGATATAGTCCAGCAGAATTTTGCAAAAAACCTCGGTTTTGATATCGCGGAATTTTGCAAAAAAAACCTCGGTTCTCATATCTCGGTATCTTCGTCAATAAAAGGTTCTCAGAGCTAAATTTTAAGATTTGTGTTCAGTTAGAGATACTCGTGAATATCAATATCTCAGAAAACGTAATTTGCGATTTCAGGAAAAAAGTGCATTTTGAAATCATGGGCTATAGTCCAGCAGAATTTTGCAAAAAACCTCGGTTTTCATATCGCGGTATCTTTGTCAATAAAAGGTTCTCAGAGCTAAATTTTCAAATTTGTGTTCAATTAGAGATACTCATTGTAAACAATGTCTTAGAATACGTAATTTGCGATTTCAGGAAATAAGTGCATTTTGAAATCATGGGATATAGTCCAGCAGAATTTTGCAAAAAACCTCGGTTTTGATATCGCGGTATCTTTGTCAATAAAAGGTTCTCAGAGCTAAATTTTCAAATTTGTGTTCAGTTAGAGATACTCATTGAAACCAATTTCTTAGAATACGTAATTTGCGATTTCAGGAAAAAAGTGCATTTTGAAATCATGGGCTATAGTCCAGCAGAATTTTGCAAAAAAACGTTGGTTTTCATATCGCGGTATCTTTGTCAATAAAAGGTTCTCAGAGCTAAATTTTCAAATTTTTGTTCAATTAGAGATACTCATTGTAAACAATGTCTTAGAATACGTAATTTGCGATTTCAGGCAAAAAGTGCATTTTGAAATCATGGGCTATAGTCCAGCAGAATTTTGCAAAAAAAACCTCGGTTCTCATATCTCGGTATCTTCGTCAATAAAAGGTTCTCAGAGCTAAATTTTAAAATTTGTGTTCAGTAAGAGATACTCATTGAAACCAATTTCTTAGAATACGTAATTTGCGATTTCAGGAAAAAAGTGCATTTTGAAATCATGGGCTATAGTCCAGCAGAATTTTGCAAAAAAACCTCGGTTCTCATATCTCGGTATCTTCGTCAATAAAAGGTTCTCAGAGCTAAATTTTCAAATTTGTGTTCAGTTAGAGATACTCGTGAATATCAATATCTCAGAAAACGTAATTTGCGATTTCAGGAAAAAAGTGCATTTTGAAATCATGGGCTACAGTCCAGCAGAATTTTGCAAAAAACCTCGGTTTTCATATGTTGGTATCTTTGTTAATAAAAGGTACTCAGAGCTAAATTTTCAAATTTGTGTTCAATTAGGGATACTCGTGAATATCAATATCTCAGAAAACGTAATTTGCGATTTCAGGCAAAAAGTGCATTTTGAAATCATGGGCTATAGTCCAGCAGAATTTTGCAAAAAAACCTCGGTTCTCATATCTCGGTATCTTCGTCAATAAAAGGTTCTCAGAGCTAAATTTTCAAATTTGTGTTCAATTAGAGATACTCATTGTAAGCAATGTCTTAGAATACGTAATTTGCGATTTCAGGAAAAAAGTGCATTTTGAAATCATGGGCTATAGTCCAGCAGAATTTTGCAAAAAAACCTCGGTTCTCATATCTCGGTATCTTCGTCAATAAAAGGTTCTTAGAGCTAAATTTTCAAATTTGTGTTCAATTAGAGATACTCATTGTAAACAATGTCTTAGAATACGTAATTTGCGATTTCAGGAAAAAAGTGCATTTTGAAATCATGGGCTATAGTCCAGCAGAATTTTGCAAAAAACCTCGGTTTTCATATCGCGGTATCTTTGTCAATAAAAGGTTCTCAGAGCTAAATTTTCAAATTTGTGTTCAGTTAGAGATACTAATTGAAACCAATTTCTTAGAATACGTAATTTGCGATTTCAGGAAAAAAGTGCATTTTGAAATCATGGGCTATAGTCCAGCAGAATTTTGCAAAAAAACCTCGGTTCTCATATCTCGGTATCTTCGTCAATAAAAGGTTCTTAGAGCTAAATTTTCAAATTTGTGTTCAATTAGAGATACTCATTGTAAACAATGTCTTAGAATACGTAATTTGCGATTTCAGGAAAAAAGTGCATTTTGAAATCATGGGCTATAGTCCAGCAGAATTTTGCAAAAAACCTCGGTTTTCATATCGCGGTATCTTTGTCAATAAAAGGTTCTCAGAGCTAAATTTTCAAATTTGTGTTCAGTTAGAGATACTAATTGAGACCAATTTCTTAGAATACGTAATTTGCGATTTCAGGAAAAAAGTGCATTTTGAAATCATGGGCTATAGTCCAGCAGAATTTTGCAAAAAAACCTCGGTTCTCATATCTCGGTATCTTTGTCAATAAAAGGTTCTCAGAGCTAAATTTTCAAATTTGTGTTCAGTTAGAGATACTAATTGAAACCAATTTCTTAGAATACGTAATTTGCGATTTCAGGAAAAAAGTGCATTTTGAAATCATGGGCTATAGTCCAGCAAAATTTTGCAAAAAGCCTCGGTTTTCATATCTCGGTATCTTCGTCAATAAAAGGTTCTCAGAGCTAAATTTTCAAATTTGTGTTCAGTTAGAGATACTCGTGAATATCAATATCTCAGAAAACGTAATTTGCGATTTCAGGAAAAAAGTGCATTTTGAAATCATGGGCTATAGTCCAGCAGAATTTTGCAAAAAAACCTCGGTTCTCATATCTCGGTATCTTCGTCAATAAAAGGCTCTCAGAGCTAAATTTTAAAATTTGTGTTCAGTTAGAGATACTCATTGAAACCAATTTCTTAGAATACGTAATTTGCGATTTCAGGAAAAAAGTGCATTTTGAAATCATGGGCTATAGTCCAGCAGAATTTTGCAAAAAAAACCTCGGTTCTCATATCTCGGTATCTTCGTCAATAAAAGGTTTTCAGAGCTAAATTTTAAAATTTGTGTTCAGTTAGAGATACTCATTGAAACCAATTTCTTAGAATACGTAATTTGCGATTTCAGGAAAAAAGTGCATTTTGAAATCATGGGCTATAGTCCAGCAAAATTTTGCAAAAAGCCTCGGTTTTCATATCTCGGTATCTTCGTCAATAAAAGGTTCTCAGAGCTAAATTTTCAAATTTGTGTTCAGTTAGAGATACTCATTGAAACCAATTTCTTAGAATACGTAATTTGCGATTTCAGGAAAAAAGTTCATTTTGAAACCATGGGCTATAGTCCAGCAGAATTTTGCAAAAAAACCTCGGTTCTCATATCTCGGTATCTTCGTCAATAAAAGGTTCTCAGAGCTAAATTTTCAAATTTGTGTTCAGTTAGAGATACTCGTGAATATCAATATCTCAGAAAACGTAATTTGCGATTTCAGGAAAAAAGTGCATTTTGAAATCATGGGCTATAGTCCAGCAGAATTTTGCAAAAAAACCTCGGTTCTCATATCTCGGTATCTTTGTTAATAAAAGGTACTCAGAGCTAAATTTTCAAATTTGTGTTCAATTAGAGATACTCGTGAATATCAATATCTCAGAAAACGTAATTTGCGATTTCAGGCAAAAAGTGCATTTTGAAATCATGGGCTATAGTCCAGCAGAATTTTGGAAAAAAAACCTCGGTTCTCATATCTCGGTATCTTCGTCAATAAAAGGTTCTCAGAGCTAAATTTTAAAATTTGTGTTCAGTTAGAGACACTCGTGAATATCAATATCTCAGAAAATGTAATTTGCGATTTCAGGAAAAAAGTGCATTTTGAAATCATGGGCTATAGTCCAGCAGAATTTTGCAAAAAACCTCGGTTTTCATATCGCGGTATCTTTGTTAATAAAAGGTTCTCAGAGTTAAATTTTCAAATTTGTGTTCAATTAGAGATACTCATTGTAAACAATGTCTTAGAATACGTAATTTGCGATTTCAGGAAAAAAGTGCATTTTGAAATCATGGGCTATAGTCCAGCAGAATTTTGCAAAAAACCTCGGTTTTCATATCTCGGTATCTTTGTCAATAAAAGGTTCTCAGAGTTAAATTTTCAAATTTGTGTTCAGTTAGAGATACTCGTGGATATCAATATCTCAGAAATTGTAATTTGCGATTTCAGGAAAAAATTGCATTTTGAAATCATGGGCTATAGTCCAGCAGAATTTTGCAAAAAACCTCGGTTTTCATATCGCGGTATCTTTGTTAATAAAAGGTTCTCAGAGTTAAATTTTCAAATTTGTGTTCAATTAGAGATACTCATTGTAAACAATGTCTTAGAATACGTAATTTGCGATTTCAGGAAAAAAGTGCATTTTGAAATCATGGGCTATAGTCCAGCAGAATTTTGCAAAAAACCTCGGTTTTCATATCGCGGTATCTTTGTTAATAAAAGGTACTCAGAGCTCAATTTTCAAATTTGTGTTCAATTAGAGATACTCATTGTAAACAATGTCTTAGAATACGTAATTTGCGATTTCAGGAAAAAAGTGCATTTTGAAATCATGGGCTATAGTCCAGCAGAATTTTGCAAAAAACCTCGGTTTTCATATCGCGGTATCTTTGTTAATAAAAGGTTCTCAGAGTTAAATTTTCAAATTTGTGTTCAATTAGAGATACTCATTGTAAACAATGTCTTAGAATACGTAATTTGCGATTTCAGGAAAAAAGTGCATTTTGAAATCATGGGCTATAGTCCAGCAGAATTTTGCAAAAAACCTCGGTTTTCATATCGCGGTATCTTTGTTAATAAAAGGTACTCAGAGCTAAATTTTCAAATTTGTGTTCAATTAGAGATACTCATTGTAAACAATGTCTTAGAATACGTAATTTGCGATTTCAGGAAAAAAGTGCATTTTGAAATCATGGGCTATAGTCCAGCAGAATTTTGCAAAAAACCTCGGTTTTCATATCGCGGTATCTTTGTTAATAAAAGGTACTCAGAGCTAAATTTTCAAATTTGTGTTCAATTAGAGATACTCATTGTAAACAATGTCTTAGAATACGTAATTTGCGATTTCAGGAAAAAAGTGCATTTTGAAATCATGGGCTATAGTCCAGCAGAATTTTGCAAAAAACCTCGGTTTTCATATCGCGGTATCTTTGTTAATAAAAGGTTCTCAGAGTTAAATTTTCAAATTTGTGTTCAATTAGAGATACTCATTGTAAACAATGTCTTAGAATACGTAATTTGCGATTTCAGGAAAAAAGTGCATTTTGAAATCATGGGCTATAGTCCAGCAGAATTTTGCAAAAAACCTCGGTTTTCATATCTCGGTATCTTTGTCAATAAAAGGTTCTCAGAGTTAAATTTTCAAATTTGTGTTCAGTTAGAGATACTCGTGGATATCAATATCTCAGAAATTGTAATTTGCGATTTCAGGAAAAAATTGCATTTTGAAATCATGGGCTATAGTCCAGCAGAATTTTGCAAAAAACCTCGGTTTTCATATCGCGGTATCTTTGTTAATAAAAGGTACTCAGAGCTAAATTTTAAAATTTGTGTTCAGTTAGAGATACTCATTGAAACCAATTTCTTAGAATACGTAATTTGCGATTTCAGGAAAAAAGTGCATTTTGAAATCATGGGCTATAGTCCAGCAGAATTTTGCAAAAAACCTCGGTTTTCATATCGCGGTATCTTTGTTAATAAAAGGTTCTCAGAGTTAAATTTTCAAATTTGTGTTCAATTAGAGATACTCATTGTAAACAATGTCTTAGAATACGTAATTTGCGATTTCAGGAAAAAAGTGCATTTTGAAATCATGGGCTATAGTCCAGCAGAATTTTGCAAAAAACCTCGGTTTTCATATCGCGGTATCTTTGTTAATAAAAGGTACTCAGAGCTAAATTTTCAAATTTGTGTTCAATTAGAGATACTCATTGTAAACAATGTCTTAGAATACGTAATTTGCGATTTCAGGAAAAAAGTGCATTTTGAAATCATGGGCTATAGTCCAGCAGAATTTTGCAAAAAACCTCGGTTTTCATATCGCGGTATCTTTGTTAATAAAAGGTTCTCAGAGTTAAATTTTCAAATTTGTGTTCAGTTAGAGATACTCGTTGAAACCAATTTCTTAGAATACGTAATTTGCGATTTCAGGAAAAAAGTGCATTTTGAAATCATGGGCTATAGTCCAGCAGAATTTTGCAAAAAACCTCGGTTTTCATATCGCGGTATCTTTGTTAATAAAAGGTTCTCAGAGTTAAATTTTCAAATTTGTGTTCAGTTAGAGATACTCGTTGAAACCAATTTCTTAGAATACGTAATTTGCGATTTCAGGAAAAAAGTGCATTTTGAAATCATGGGCTATAGTCCAGCAGAATTTTGCAAAAAACCTCGGTTTTCATATCGCGGTATCTTTGTTAATAAAAGGTACTCAGAGCTAAATTTTCAAATTTGTGTTCAATTAGAGATACTCATTGTAAACAATGTCTTAGAATACGTAATTTGCGATTTCAGGAAAAAAGTGCATTTTGAAATCATGGGCTTTAGTCCAGCAGAATTTTGCAAAAAACCTCGGTTTTCATATCTCGGTATCTTTGTCAATAAAAGGTTCTCAGAGTTAAATTTTAAAATTTGTGTTCAGTTAGAGATACTCGTGGATATCAATATCTCAGAAATTGTAATTTGCGATTTCAGGGAAAAATTGCATTTTGAAATCATGGGCTATAGTCCAGCAGAATTTTGCAAAAAACCTCGGTTTTCATATCGCGGTATCTTTGTTAATAAAAGGTTCTCAGAGTTAAATTTTCAAATTTGTGTTCAGTTAGAGATACTCGTTGAAACCAATTTCTTAGAATACATAATTTGCGATTTCAGGAAAAAAGTGCATTTTGAAATCATGGGCTATAGTCCAGCAGAATTTTGTAAAAAACCTCGGTTTTCATATCGCGGTATCTTTGTTAATAAAAGGTACTCAGAGCTAAATTTTCAAATTTGTGTTCAATTAGAGATACTCATTGTAAACAATGTCTTAGAATACGTAATTTGCGATTTCAGGAAAAAGGTGCATTTTGAAATCATGGGCTATAGTCCAGCAGAATTTTGCAAAAAACCTCGGTTTTCATATCTCGGTATATTTGTCAATAAAAGGTTCTCAGAGTTAAATTTTCAAATTTGTGTTCAGTTAGAGATACTCGTGGATATCAATATCTCAGAAAACGTAATTTGCGATTTCAGGCAAAAATTGCATTTTGAAATCATGGGCTATAGTCCAGCAGAATTTCGCTAAACACCCTCGGTTTTCATTTTTCTATAATTTTGTCAATAAAACCTCGGTTTTCATATCTCGGTATCTTTGTCAATAAAAGGTTCTCAGAGCTAAATTTTCAAATTTGTGTTCAGTTAGAGATACTCGTGGATATCAATATCTCAGAAATTGTAATTTGCGATTTCAGGGAAAAAGTGCATTTTGAAATCATGGGCTATAGTCCAGCAGAATTTTGCAAAAAAACCTCGGTTCTCATATCTCGGTATCTTTGTCAATAAAAGGTACTCAGAGCTAAATTTTCAAATTTGTGTTCAATTAGAGATACTCATTGAAACCAATTTCTTAGAATACGTAATTTACGGTTTCAGGAAAAAAGGAAAAGAAAATTTTATTTTCAATGCAACCTTAGAACCGCAAACAATACATTAATGTTACATCAGTGCCCCTTAAAAAATATTGAGCCTTTATTGCTCATCACGGTCCACAAAATTCCAAATGCTTATCACTCATGCAACATGAGCACAGCCAGCTTTTTCAAAAATGTCAGAGTTTGCATTTCAAACTGGATTTAATAAATCAGATGAGACAACTTTATCTTTTCTGCTCAAAGGTGGCACGTATTTATATTCTATGAGTTTGCCTATGTTTGTTGAGATTTGATTCGATTGTCATTGTAACTCAATGCCAACGAAGCAGGATAATTATTACTTGTGCTTCTTTTGGCGCCTTATTAGCAATGAGGAAAGGAAAAACACTCTGCAACATGGATGCACAAAGACAAAACGATGGATTCGTATGATTTCTTTATGCACATGGTGTTCACTGGAAGGCGGGTCTCGGAGGTGCTACATGGAAAAGTCTGGGAGAATAACATTTGCGAGGAATAACACCTATCAACAGCCAGTCAGTCATTGCAACATCGCATATGTTGAAGCTAGCCGTCGCCAGATATTCAGCCAGAACGAGGCAGTACTGGTCGTTTGCAAAGACATGTGCTGGAACTTTGCTCAACGTTGTGCAATTTATAATGCTGTGTTTTTTGGTTCCGTTGGTGTCGCCTCGTTTATACTTTGTGGGGTCTTTTAGTCGGCGCAGTTTATTTTCACTAATTTCAGGGAATTTCAGTTTCATATGTTCTTGTATAAACAAGAAGGCTTTATTATACAATTACAATCGCGGCCGCGTTGGGGGCTGGCAGTTACATACTCGTTCATATTTGGTTTCATGGGACAAACGCAGATTTCGCAGATTTGGGAAAAAAAGTATCAAAATAAAAAATAGAATGGTGCCATCGTTTTTCGTGGTAAACATCCTACCCCAATGGTCAAGGTTTTGTGATAAATATGGGATAATACAGGAATCCTAAAGGATTCTGAACCCAGTAAGTAGTGTAAGTAGATTTTACGAAAAATTCATTAAAGAAAAGATAACGAAAATTATTGAAGAAAGAAACATTTACCCGGCTATACAATTTGGTTTTAGGCCAAATCATAGCACATCCCACCAAGTGCTCCGAATATTCAACTTCGTCAAAGGAAATCGAGTACAAGGAAAATCAACAGGCATAATTCTCTTTTACATAAAATGATAAGTTTTTATTTTCCTCCGTATCTATGTAAAATAGTTCAAAGTTTTTTGTCTGGTCGTTGCTTTAAAGTCTTTGGCAATAATGCATTATCTCCTCTTATTTATTTCAAATTGGGAGTTCTTCCAGGCTCTGTTTTAGGACCTCCTTTATACAATCTATTCACATCTGACTTTCCGTGTCTGAGTGAGTGCAAGGCGGCTATTTTTGCAGATGATATCGCTTGATTTGCATCTCATAAGTTTCCTCTAAACATTGATACAAACTCAAAGCATGCGATGAAAATTATCGAAAGCTACTACAACAAATGGAAAATTCAGCTGAACGGTACAAAAACGCAAGCCATCTTTTTTAACTAGAAAAAGACATTGCCTCCTTCCGAACAGCAGCATACAAATCTGTGGAGCCGCAGTAGAGGAGAGGAAAATCTGGGCTAACAAATGAAAACAAAATCATACTACATAAAGTATTTTCCAATCGATACTTCTTTTCGAATGCCAAGTATGGGATAGTTCTGCACAGTGTCACATCAAAATATTCCAAGTGTCAAAAAACAAATTACTTAAAATGATGCTCAAACTGCGAATGATGAAATGATATCTGTAAGAATACAAAAACTTACAGAAAGATTCATAATTAATTGTGCTTTTGTTGAAAACACTCTTGTATAATGTATTTTTTAAAATACATGATTTAATTATTTATCTATTCAGTTACTGTTATAACTTTTTTATTCGTTTATGATATACTATTACCACTATATTCATACTTTAAATACTATTTATTTGTTCATAAATTTTTATTAATATTTGTTTCTTTACTTATAATTATACTTTCTTGTTTTGCTTTTTTTATATTTATTGAAAAATTTTAATTTATTTATTTATACACATATTTATTTATTTATTTGCTTATTTATTTATTTACATATTTATTTATTTATTTAATCATTTTATTATAATATCGATGTCAACAATTGTACAATATTTTGTAATAAAAATCATTTCTTAATCTAGTCATTACATCAATTTTTATTTTTACAACTATTCAGTGAAGGTTTTTTTCGAATTATCCTTCGTGCTATGCTCTGTTGCTAATATCAAAACTCAATTAATGTTTCACCATCAAGATAGCTTCATATCGAATCTCTGTAATTTAAAATCTGAGGTAACCTCAATATTGTAAATTAAGTTTCGAAATAAAGATATCTATCTATCTATCTATCAGTAGCGGAACCCATTGAAGCTTGAAAAAGACAATCGATGCAAAAAATTTATCGTTTGATGTTAAATATTCAAGCCTTTAAATCTTAACTCTTATGCTTAAAATGGAATACAATGTTTGCAATCCTCCACTATCCCGGGTACGCTGATTGATCTTTGAACCAGAGGGAGGATAGGTCTTCT
Organism: Orthonevra nobilis; assembly: GCA_963555765.1. Lineage (NCBI taxonomy): Eukaryota > Metazoa > Arthropoda > Insecta > Diptera > Syrphidae > Orthonevra > Orthonevra nobilis. Next base: position 117,553,152 of record OY743224.1, read on the forward strand.
ATTATTCGTGGTAGTTGGAACTCGAAAACTCTCTTAGATGCTGCATTGATTTTCATTCACTCAATATATCTGAGCTTTTGTAATAAATTTCGTACTTGTGGCTTCGGCCCCACTCGCCCTTCTTGCAGATAGGACTATATCAGGAAGAGATTCTGCTGTTTTGCTCATCGTCTCACATTCGGCTCCATATAGAAGAACTGTCGAGATGAATCTTTTATAGAGCACAACTTTGACTTCCAATTCCAGTTTTTTATCCAAGTTGTCTGGACAATTCGAAGTAGAATCGATTGCCTAGGATGTGTCTTAGTCGGGTCTTTCCTAAGTTGTCATTTGTGGAGTTGAAATTTTATTTAATAAAATTAAGGATCAATTTCTTGTCGACAGCGTGCATTTTGTTTTGACCTCATTAATATGAAGATTCACCCTCCGTCTTGAAATTAAATACTTAAATCATTTGCGTATCCTAACAGCAGGGAATACTTCAAAGGTATATTGCCATAAATATTGACAATATCGAAATAATTACAGCGCATTTCTTTACTGGAATCCGATACAAGACTGGTATAATTCAAAGGTTCTTCGTGCGAACCGCTCATTCCTCAGCGTTTTTTCGACGGTTTTGCGACAGAATGAGATCAGTTTTCCCTGAATGCCTCATAATGCATTCTGCACAGAGTGAGTAGAAAAATTCGAAGAAGATTTCAAACCCTCTCAAGTGGTTTGAGACTCAAATGCAGTTTGTTTTGGATTTCCTCAAAGTAGTAGTCCAAATTGGAACAGAGAATTTGAAATGGTCTTGTAAGCATTATTCGTTTCATATATGCAAGGTGATGTGCTTGCATTTTTTTTAATTCAATTCAGTTTCTTTACATGCTAGACAAAAACGCTTAAAGCTAGCTTAATTAACTAAACTATGTATGCAATAACTCGCTGGGCCTGTTCTGGTGTTCTAAGCCAAACCTTACAGAATAAAAATAATGTCTTTCGACCATACTATTTTTTAGATTTAAATTATGCTACCTTATCACAAAACTAAGAAAAATATTTATGGTTTGAAATAAAAAAAAGTCTTAGTAAATGGTATTTTATATTTTAAATTAGACTTAAGAACTAAACTAGCAACTAATCTTAAACCAACCTAAAAACCTAGAAGAACTTTACTTATCTTAAAATAACACCTAAAACTATTTAAAGCCTACTTATTCTGCCTTAATCATATGTAAGCCGGCCAGGCTGATAGGATATGCGAGATGCCATTAAATTTGCCTTAAGGACACTCGCCAATAGTGTTGGTATTGCCTGATACCACCTTACTGAACCGAAAAGTTCCCGAGAGCTACTTGCGACGTCTTGTTCATGTGCTTGCATGTGCAGTTTTCGTGTTTTGGAAGATTTCGTCATCACTTTGCTGTTGGTGTTAAAAATATTAAAATGAAACCAAAATTCTTATCCTTACAACGCTCAGCAAATACCAAATCACAGGACAGCAGAAACCTACACTCGATTACAGAAACTAAAATAAGTGAAAATTAACCTAGTTGACTGAGTGTTTTTTTATTTTTGCTGGTGTCGTTTTAAGATTTGAATCAGTCGTTAAATCATATCCGTTCAATCATTGTTTGAGTACGCCAAGACTGGCCATTCAAAGGGGGTGATATAAATATTTTGATAAAGTCGGTTCATTACGAACATTCAAACCCCTAATTTTATTACAAACAAAATACACAGAAACAATCAGTAAACATTTGTCGCATTTCTCGGAATGAGGTACCCACCACCTGTTCTTGAACATTTATTCCAGGTGTTATTCAAAAACAACAAATTGCTTTCATTTCAATTCATAGAGTTTGTATCCTTATCGTTTGCATTGGGCATGCAAATGAATTAATACGTTTGTGAAATGAGCTCTAAAAATCGGTAAAGCGTGGCAAACAGACCTGCATTCAAAAACTATTGCCTAAAACAATTGTTATCGAAAACTCATGAAAGCAGAACATTAAAAAAACATTTGAATTTGAAAAAATGAACTTGAAAACGTTTGCGTGAAACTTTTTTTTCAATGATTATTTTCATTGTTTTAAAAAATCAATGATAATAGGTTATCGATAATTTGTAAATCGTATTCGTGGACTTATCGAAATACCAGAGAAATCATTGATTTCAAAGCCAGATGTTTATTGTGTTTCCATTGCGGAAGCCAAATGAGCAAGCAAAAAACGAACAAATTTATTTTAGTCTTATATTTTGTCATGTTCTTCCTTTTTTTTTTTGACTTGGTGAATTTCAAAAATTATGTGCTATTTCAGGTACTGCAAAAATCCACTCAGTTAACTGAGAATTTAAGGCTCTAGCTTAGCCAGACATGCAATTTTCTCCTTGATACCTTTTGTTCGTATTAATTTGAAAAATACCCCCTTTTTACAGGACACTATTATCCAGTGCCTCTTGGAATTCCAAAAAGTTGTCTGTCGAGTCGAAGTGTGAGCAAAATACCTGCGTATCTGGCTAAATAAGAATCTGTGATAAAAGAAATCTCTCTTATCCGGTCTGTGCTTGTATTTATATTTATGAGGACTCGTTGTCTTCCTTCAAAGTTAGGTTTCATGCAAAGTTTGCCTCGCCTTGGCCGGCTTGGATAGATTTTGTTTATAGGTGGGGATAGCTGGAATATATTTTATTATAAAGGGTCCGCCATCTAACGTTTTTTTTTTTCAACTAGTGCTTATTTGGTGAATGGTAACACTTAGCTCATGTCTGATTTGACAGATAATTCGTTTTATCCTTCCGCTGAACGAATATGGTTGTGTATACGCTTGAACAACGCTGGGAAATATTACGACATTACCTTGAAAATCATGGTACTGTTGCAGAATGTGTGCGAAAATTGCGTACGGATTTTGGAAGAAGAGAAGCACCGTCAGCTCTTGTGAAAAAAGTGAAAGAAACTGGCATCCTCATCGATAAACCAAAGCGTTAAAAGCCAAAAACAGTGCGTATACCCGAGAATATTGCTGCTGTGGCAGAAAGTGTGCGTGAAGCGCCATCAACATCAATTTACCGTCGTTCTCAGCAATCGAACATTTCGGAGACATCATTGAGGCGAATTTTGCATAAAGTCCTTGGTATGACGCCATACAAAGTCCAATTCGTTCAGGAGTTGAAGCCAACTGACCATCCAATGCGTTTTCGCTTCGTAAAGTGGGCCTGCGATCAACTTACAGAAGATGCTGATTTTGCCAGAAAAATCATCTTGTCAGATAAAGCTCATTTTGATCTTGGCGGGTATGTAAACAAACAAAATTGTCGCATTTGGGGCACAAAAAAACCGCACGCATACATTGAAAAGCCGATGAACCCAAAACGAGTCACTGTTTGGTGCGGATTTTGGTCCAGAACCATAATTGGGCCATTTTTCTTCGAAAATGAGCAAGGAGTCGCCGTTACAGTCAATGGCGATCGTTATCGGACCATGTTGAACGAATTTTTGTTCACAAAAATTGAAGAGGAGGATATTGGCAACATTTGGTTTCAACAGGACGGCGCTACGTGCCACACAGCCAAACCTAGACTTGATGTTTTGCGCCCTGTTTTTGAAGATCGCATTATCAGCCGCAGAGCTGATGTCGTTTGGCCACCTCGGAGCTGCGATTTGACACCGTTGGACTATTAATTGTGGGGTGCCCTCAAAGACAAGTGTTACGCCGACAAGCCAGAGACAATTGAAGCTTTAAAGGACAATATTCGTGAAGCCATTGGTGAAATGCAGCTGCACACAATCGATAATGTGCTTTAAAATTGTACCGATCGTGTAGGCTACTGCATGGCCAGCCGAGGCAGCCATTTGAATGAAATTATTTTCCATTATTAACTGGAAGGATTGTACTTTCAAATAAAAAAAGAAATTTGAGAAAATATTCAGCAGTTTTTTTTATACATATATAATATATGTATGTATTTACATGTGGTTCCGTCAATCTTCCACGTTGCTCGGAAAAGTGTTGACTTGCTTGCAATGGACTTCAGTTCCGTAAACGAATGTCTATATCTGTTTTGCTCGGGGTGAAAATATAAGAGTCATAATACAAGAATTGAAGGTAAAAAAGGCTTCCTTCTTTTCGCTTTTCGTACATTGTCAAAAAAATAGAAAAACATGGGATATTCTGAGTTTCGTGAGCTGTTTTCAAGTTTTTCCGACAAAGAATGAAACTATATGATACAAAAATAATCTTCTGTCACCTAACCTTAAACAAATATATTATTAATATAAGATAACATTTTGTGCTGCAATCAAATAAATACTTAAATGAAAAAAGGAAAACAAGAAGCATGCAAAAACAATGAAATCCATACAATAAGTATTGGCCGTTGACTTGCTTCAAATTTCAACCCCTGAAACTTTGCCTAATGCATTTATACGACTGACGGATGAGTCGTTAGTCATATGAATATAAATTTAAAAACCGATGACTATTTCGCCGCCTTGCCTACAGAATACCTTTCACCGCCTGCAACGACTTCTCTTCGGTACACTATACATTTACCAAGCATATTGTTGCAAAATGCAAATCCTTTCCATTTGCATTGCTGCCAAACGCCATTATTTCCCTTTATGTCCTTTGCCGCTGTCTTTGCAGAGAATGCCGCATTCACCAAACACCCTAAGCAAAGAAATTTGCATAAAAACGATAAGTCTTCATCCACACGCATGCACATTAATACCTTTATGAAGAAAATAAAAGAAATTTACGAGTAACTTACCATCAGGAAGACACACAAATAAAAAACTCCTCCAATTTTGAAATTCGTGACGAAACGGCTTTTCCAATTCTTTGACTCGAAATACCCTTCATGACTATCTTTGTTCATCTTTAAGCCATTCAAACTTCACATGTCACAGACAAATCAAAAACGTCACACATCATGTGTCAGAAAGAAGTGGCAAAAAAAAAACGTCCCCATAGGATAAAATCTGTAACGTGCATCAAATGTAGGTCGCAACTTGACCTATAAACTCCCACTCAGTTGGCTTTAAAGCACTTTACAATTCCTAGTCGATATTTGCAATTAATTTCAATTTAGACACGAACAGGTTTTCAAGATTTCATCCACATCCACGTGTTTCTCTCTCAACAAAATGATAAAAAAATCCTAGCTAAGTGCTTGCCAAGGACCCCCACACAAAACGTAACAACCCGTGGAATGAAACGGAAATATTTGTCCATCAATAACATTTAATGCTGAAATAATGTTGGCCCACTCCTTAATTTTCCACCCCTGGTGCTGCTGCTGGGAGAACGAAAACAAAAAAAAGGACTTAACGATGGCCTAGTCCAGGAGTTAGATAACTACCACATGCTATGACGACCCTCTAGTAGACTCTTGGTATTAGAAAAAAAAGACCCGCGTCAAGACACACCCATCACGAACTCAATTCCATTTGAATATAATAATAACGGCCGTCGTGTGCAAAATCAAATAAAACGAAGGAGGCAGGAGCACCAATAGAATAAGGAAACCACCTCGCTCCTTAGAGTTGTCCTTAACCTAAAAAAAAAAAAGGTTTAGATGTACAAAACATTTACTGAGAGCATATCGTTTGTTATAATGAAGATGATTATTATTTCCTTTTTTTTATCATGATCCGTCAATACGAACTGACGAAACAGGATACTAGGCAAAAGGAACTTGGCACACAAGCTCGAATGGGCATGATGTAACATTTCTATTTGGCATTCGGCGTCAATGAAGGTATTTGTTTTTCCCTTTTTCTTCTTCCTGTTGAGCATAACATTTTAATGGTGCGAAAAGCAAATAAAAATTTTCTTTATGTTCCAAGGAAGAAAAGGACCCAACAGAAAAAAAAAATGGAGATGGAAGGAAATCCGACCGGAAATAGTTAACAAGTGATTTCCAAATATGAAGTCAAACGTTTACCGACACTTGCTTATATAAGTAAAAAAAATGTTATGCAAGGCTGAATTTGACCATTGGATTAGTATTCGAGGACACTTTTTTGTTCCTGATTCGCAGGAAACCTCTAAAACCAATAAGCAGTATATGATGCACAAGCAAGTGCTTGGACGGTAACTGAGATGTAGATTCAAGGCAGTTCAAAATGTGACCGCGTCGTCGTAGGATGCTTTAACATTTGTAAAAGGCGGCAACTCTCTGCTTTGGTTTAATATTTGGAAATCAAACAGAGGCGAAACGCACTACAACCCTTAAGATCGTTTTTAGGAATAATTCGTTAGGGATTTGGAGCTAGGTAAACTACGACTTCGACTCAATTTACTGCCCGTCTTACGCAAACTGTCAAACACAACCAAGGACGGGAAGAATATCGCCATTGTGGCAAAAGATGTGTCAAACAATCGGCCATTAGAGATCGTTTTTGCAGCACGTTAAAGTGCAATCAGATGATTCCTGCAGACCCAAGATCACCTTCACCCCTCTTCATTAACCCCAACGACGAAGTGTACGATTTTCTGTCCAAATTTATCATGAGCAGTGAGATCTTTTTCTGTCTGAACGAATTCCTGAAAAATCATTCCCGAAGAGCCTTTTTCGCCAGAGGCGCCGTGGGGCCTAAGTTTTTTTCTAGAAAGACGCCGTGCGTGACATGTCCACTGTAACTGGTAAGCGACACAGAACTCTGAACAAGTCCAAATTGATGATATGTATTTTAAAGACATGTGGTTCCAGTAGGAGCACAGTCGTCGCGACAATGGACATTTTTAGGAATGCGTTTCTGTGTCACCCAAAATCTCATATTGGCGCTTTAATCTCGTTGGCAAGATCGCATAAATCGATCACTTCAGGTCTCTGTCTTTGCGTTTTTTAAACAACGAAATGAGAAAAGGACGCGAAGCCTAGAAGCAAGAATATCCAAAAGGAGTGTGAGAATTTCTTGCCCAAAGTTGTTGGATTATGAAGGCAACATCAAAAGAACTTACCCCTCTAGTCAGAAACAAAAACACTACATCCCTTAGTGTCGAGAAAAATACGGATATCTTTCTCTTAACGAAGAAAAGGTAAAGGATTGGAAGGTATTGTCTCGAAACTCTCACAACAAGGCAAAAACGATACCAAATTTGCGCGGAAGGACATTTAAGGAAATCGATAAAAGAGTTCCCTTATATAAGCTCCATTAAGGACTGATATCAACCTCCTTTAACGGGAACAATCTTCAAATGAATTTGAATCGCCATCGGCAGAAGATTTGCGCCTTCTCTAGATCAGATCTTTAAAATAGAACCAGAGAAACATGTCAGGAAGGATAATTGTTTCAAGTTTCACAAGAGTTAAAGAAGATTATGCAGGCTCTTTTCACTATTTTGCGGATAAATACATAGCAGGAGACACTCTGCAAAAAAAAACAGCGAAGACCAAGCTTCACCATTTGTGTGTGTGCTGATCTGAATCTATTTCATAGAGGTTCAGGAGATTGTCAACCACTCATGAGTGGGGGAGCTGTGAAATAAAAAAGCCAAATATATCTTGTCGGATTCGAACCCGGTAGTTCAAGCTCCCTCACGAACACAGCAGTATTGGCTTTAAATTATTCGATCAAATTCAATACCCGAAGTAATAAATATTCTGCTTGAATTATATTTGAAAAACAAAAAACATTTATTTTTTTTTTTTTATTTTTTGGTTTTTAATTTAATGTCGTGCGAAAAAAAAATACAACTTCAATTTAATATTTCTCAAAGCATCGCCCACAAATATGCAAGTTTAAGCCAGACAAAGTAAAAGCTTGTCATCGGTTTAATTGTAATTCCAAAAAGATCGAGAGCTTCCAGATGGGAAATAAAAAAGTCAACAAATAAGGATTCAAAAATATCACAAGAAAGAAAAGATTGTTTGATGCAGACTTACTGTAGAAATGCGTGAATCTATCATTCTGACTATTTTAGGCAAATTCATGCCAGGAATTCATCACAAACCGAGTGAGAATTCGTTCGGAATTCGTTGATGAACGTCAAATTTTCGCGTGTCACATGTTGTGTAATCGCAACAAAAGATATTGATTTTCATTGATTTTCAAGAAATTGGTCTTACGGGTTGAAAAATATTGAAAAATAAGAAAAAATGTATCCTAACATAGAATGTCCTTGTGTGCTTCAAATGCGTAATCAACACAACGTCATTCCATGTTAACATTTTTCTTCATTTTGCAAACCCACTGTTTTAAGTGATTTTTTTAAAATGCTTACACAATCAGAAATCAAAATCACATGAAATACATTTTTTAATTGTTTATTTTTAAAAAATTACATTTGTAATTATTTTTTTCGGTCGGTTAGGATTGGGTAGAAAACTATACAACAATTAATTCGCACTAACCCCACAACATTTTGACATTCGTTCCGCAAGTTGCATTCTTTCACTCGTTTCTTATTCGAATTCGTTCTTTTACATTTTTTAAGATCAACGAAATTATTGCATACTTTGAAAGGTTGTTAAGTTGCCCCGTGACTCATTGTCTACAGAAGGGTGTTCAGCTGAGTTGCGATTTAAGAAACACTCTATTTGTATAGCGAACCCCATTTATTTTTAACTTTATATCATTTTTTGATAATTTTTTGAAGCGGCAATAGCATTACTCATTCTGCGAAACTTGCAAGTGTCTGCCTACAGATGAGAGATCCTTTGGGAATCGAACCCCAAAAAGGATTATTTTATTCATCTTTGTACCTTAGCAATAAAATAAGCCGAACGAAATTTTTATTTTTACTGAGTGCATCAAAAAAAACTACTAGCTAGACTTCACTAAATAAAAGTATATACATGCGTATAAATAAACAAAAGGGTTCGCGATTCTTTAAAAGAAACGTTTCAGTCTTGTTCACTTTTCTTACTCACGGATTTCCATGGATCTCTGAATTGGTTTTGAATGTTAGTTAATTATAATAAATTGCTAGTATCTGCAACACTATTTTGAATATAACTTGCAAGATATTGCGGCAGTCTAAAATCATCTCAGTTTCTCAATTTCTGGGAGTCCCTTACAACTCTTAGGTTTTTTCGTAGACAAAAAGGTAAATAATTATTTTTGATTTTAAAAATGAAGCACAACGAATGAAGCGAAACGTTGCTTAACATTTAACCACTTTAGTACAGCTAAGATTGATATTGCTTTATTTTGTAGAGTCCGAAGCTCAAGTAACATTGAATCAATTGAACAATATTCAAAATGGGGGGAGCACATAAAGCCTGCTTTTTTCGATACTTTTTTAATAATATAATTAGTGTGTGATTCGAAAATAATTTACTTTTTTTTATTTTATTTCATACACTTGCTCTAAGGTTTTGTTCACCTTTTTCAGATTTAATCCAACATATTTCTTAAGAAGCAAACACTTTGATTTTTGAACATTCAATTTAAGCTTAGGTCATCTGGCATTAGTTGCTCATATAAGTCAGGGTTGTTCTTTCCACGTACACCAAGGCATCGTCTGCAAAAAGTACAATTCTGGCATGTTTAAGCTCTTTTCCTATGTCGTTGATGTATATAATGAAAAGCAGCGCACCGAATATAGATCCCTGAGGGACCCCAATTGACGTTTAAATACTGTTTGACATCTTTCCTGATTTACTTTCCATTAAGAGGTTGTGTGATTCGAAGTATTTTCTCCAGTTGTTCATGGACTAGTTTTTCAAATACCTTCATGTGCATCTTACTTTTTGCTCAGCTGGATATGCACTACGCAAAAAGCAGTACAAGTATTTTTAGCACAAAATAGTCAAGTAAAGTATTTTCTTTCAGCATTGCATTGTTAGATAGATAGTGACATGTTTACAATTTAAAATTATATTTAATTTTATTATTTATGTGTCGTTAACTGTGTTAATTACCAAAATAAATATTAAACTCATTGCGATAAAAATGTTTGAAGTGGCACATCAGTAAGTAAACTGACAATGTATATCAATAACTGAGGGAAAAAATACAATGAGCACGAAATTGTTAAACTATTTTAATTTGATTTCTTTTATATTATTCTACCAAATTCAACATAAGCGACGGCGCATTTTTAAAATGTTGTTGCCAGCCACTGTGCCAAAATAATGCCGCCCGCCACTATACTCAAATATCAGGCTGGCATCGGCAGCTACTAGTGCAGAAATAAGAAAAGAAGGGAATCCGGAACTCTGAATAACACGTGTGTGCATCATTGGCGTATTTGCTCCACTGACTCGAGCACTTGGCTTCTGGCTGCAGAACGGTAGTGTTTCATACGATTCGTGCTGATTTCTTTTCTTTTCGTTTGTTATTATTAACTGCACGTACGAGACGATTATTTAAATTAAATAATGAGCAAAACAATCAGCGTTCTATGTCTTACCCATAGATGTCGGGGCGTGCCGGGTTTAGTTTCATATTCTCACCACAGAAACACACACAGAGCTAGTCGCTTCGTTCACTCTACCGCGCATGTGTTGCATGCATGTGAACTCATAAAAACAATTGATTACGTAAGCGCAAGTCGAGTTATTTCCTTCGTTATCTCATTCAATACGTAAGAGTTTTCACAAGGTTCAATTTGTCGTGTAGTTTATTGTTAAATCAAATTAAAAAAATATTTTTTCTGTTATACACGATTTCAAAACAAACAGATCTGTACTAAATGTGTAGCTTTTGTCACGTCTGACATATCCAAAATCGATACGCACTGACAGTGACAGCTGTCACATTTCTTCAAAGACTTTTTCGTTTCAGATTTTCTCGTTATTGTGAAATCTATTCAGAGTTCGCGGCATATTTTATAAAAAATGTCAGGATATATCGCAAGAAAAGGACCTCTTGTGTTTTGTAAGTATAAAATATCATAGCCACGAAATGTTCAAGTAATGAAATCATCGAAAAACATTTCGTAATGAAAAAATTGAAATAATTCTTATGAGTTACGTAAACGATAACAATTGTGGTTCTTTTAGCAAACCTTGGCAAATGGGCATATAATCTTTCTGGATTCAACCAATACGGTAGGAATTAACTAAAGGAACTTATTTTTAGAGAGTTCTTTTCAAGTTCTTTTTGTTTTTCATAAATATGTAGGTTTGCATCGGGATGATCTACTTTATGAGACCGAAGATGTGAAGGAGGCAATCAGGCGTTTGCCCCGACAAGTTTACGATGAAAGGAACTATCGTATAGTGCGCGCTTTACATTTATCACTTACGAAAACGATTCTTCCCAAGGAACAATGGACCAAGTATGAGGAAGACACAAAATATCTGGAGCCATACTTGAAGGAAGTGACAAGGGAGCGCGAAGAACGCGAAGATTGGATTAAGAATCATTAAATTGAAATAAAAAATTAATGAACCAAAATGCTGATTAAATTGATATTCGTAATTGAATCTCAAGAATTTTTTTTTGAATTTCTGCGCGTGTTTCAAAGTTCAATGACGTAAGGGAAGAGTTGTCTGTTGTTTGGTTGGGTTTTCAGCAACCACAGTAGCAGTCATAAAAATTGAGACAGGATAAAAAGTATTTGCGAATGAGTTTTTTATCGGGTGGACATGTTTGGGGTTTTATTAGAATAAGTGCAAAAGAATAAAGTCATCTGGAAAATGTTGCGATTTGTCAAAGCGGTCCTGATTCATAAATTCGTTTTTCCTTGTATTTACAGTTTGGACGAATGAAATTAGAAATGTCTTATACACCAACTAGATCAATTTTGATTTACACCTTCGCTACTGACAATCAAAATTGTTATTTTCGTCTTAAGAGTTTTAATTTGTTGGTGTAGGTCAAACCGCGTGAAAAAGATTCTCTCACGAAAAAGAAATTGGTCTTCGCTTGAACACATAAAACTAAAAAGGAGAAAAGAACAAATCTGTGTGTGGCATTTTGTTTCTTCCTCGATAAGACATTTATCCGCCCGCTGAACGACAAACGGAATGGCAACATAAGTCGGACAGATTTTTTAACCAATAACAAAATACTAAACCGTCAAATAGAATGTGTTTTGTACTGAGTCTGTCGAAATCACGTCGGTTTTTAGTCGAAAACGATAAACGCAATTGGGGTGATTATTGAGCCCGAGAGATGTTCGCATCAGTGACAAGCTCAGTTGGAATAACCACATAATCGATGTCATAAAAAAAGTCCGTCGGGTTTGGTTGCTATTTCATATAGAAAGGTGCTCCCAAAAAAATCCGTTTTCGTCTCGACATTTTCAGAATTGACACCGCAACATTCTTGTAGATATGAATGCCTTGCATATTCAAGTGGAATGCTCTTTCTCTCTTTTATCATTTCATACTCAAAACAACTTTAAGAACTTTAGAAGCAATATGAATCAGAACATGGCTCTGTTTCTTCCATTATTCTGTCCATCCGCATTATAAGGCAAACTTAATAATGATATCAACAACCTTCCGTTTACGAAAATATAGGATTATGGAAGCAAGTGGATATAATTAACCAAGAAACGATTAATGTCCTGCTCTTGTATTACTGATCTGTGGCAAAAGGAGCCTGGCTATGGATTTTCTAGAGTATTTAATAGAAAAGTTTGTTCAAAAATGAGAATTTTTCGAGTTTCAAAAAGCCTCATAGCCATGAATCGCATCAGACCGTCAATAATTTTTAGAGATCGTATGTCTTCAGCGCCTAACTTCATTGCGAATTTGGCTTCAAATGAGCAACACTACACAACCTATAAAAATCAGCTTTGCACTTCTCGATCAAATATAAAGAGAGGGTGTATAATAAGAATGGTTTTCGTAAATTTTACGAACAAACTTGGCAAGGTCTTAGATGTAAAACAGAAACCTGAAGGGATAAAAATGGAGCATTATAATCTATGTTGAACAACCTTCCCCTGGCACACAGAACTAACCATTCAACTACGCCATGCTCTCGACTACAGATAAATAGAAGCCGCGATAGTCAAACTCAATCCCAATTAGATAAATGATGCCTATTCACCTCTTGGCGAGCCCTTAGAAGCCTAAAGCTCATTGTTATAAACCTGATTGGTCCTTATCAATGCGTTCTTAGACCACGCAAGTCCACAGTCGATCAAATCTAACACTACGGCTATCTTTTGAAAAGCACACTAAAGAGTTTTGAATGGATACATATCATCTGTTCATAGGTTCTTAAGGACCCATGCCAAGTTTTGGAGTCGCTGCGAACCTGGTCCGTTAAGGTCGATGAAGATCGCACCGATGCATTCCATTCCGACAACGGTTTCCGATAGTTCAAAGAAGTGTTTTTTCTTTAACATAGTTCACACAAGAATCATTCGAGCCTCACTGACCGACACCGGAGGAACGATGTTTCAGAAATCTGTCCAGCAACTTGCGCAGTCCATATTGTCATAATTGAAGAACACCAAGAGCAATCAATGGTGCGTTAAAATCAAGAATCAGCATCAGAAAGTGGACGCAAGGTGAGTGCAAAGCGAAATGCTGCAAAGGGCACTCAATATCAACAGGAAAATTCAGGGACTTTGTCTACGAAGGATCTACAGTAAATTCGGGTAACGACAATTCGGTTTAAATATGACAAGGAATATCTCTTGACCGCTGTTTCTTTTGACAATGTAAGTAGTTGAGAAACTAAGAGGCTTCCCGAACAACAAACTGCAACTATGACTTCCATGTCATGCTTCACGTCGCAAAGGCCCTAACCTTACCAAAGAAAAGACCAATAATTTGTGTTAAACCATACAAGTTAATTTTGAAATGATACAAATAATAATATAATAAATGTTTGTTGTTTACCATCCTCCAGAGTATTCCTCCATTTGTTGATTGCTTATTCAATCCATGCGTCAGTAGATTTTAAAGTTCAAATTATTCACAAAAAAAAACCTTACTTGGTTTAAAAGAATGATCACTTGCGTTTACAGACGCACATGGTTGGTTGGTTGTTTCAAACGAATTGATTTGTAGTGTAACTATGATAGTTATTATTACCACCTCTCACGAGTGACTGACAATCACTTCGATGAGTACAACTTTCAAGAAAAAAACTTATTGGACTGTTTGGAGTCGGCAACAAATAAATAAATAAAATATATATAATTCTAATTATAATAATTTATAATTATAATTTATTAAATATAAATAATTACCTTAAATGATGAATGGCAAAAATTGATAACAACTCATAGGTTTCGAATCTTAGCGTCAGTTTTAAGCTCATTTAGATTTACGGTTGGGGTCAACTTTCATCCATCCATTTCAATCATATCTGAATTTCAAGCAACTTTACAATCTTTGAATTCTTATTCTCAGCATTTAAATGAAAAAAAATCGGCGTCAAGTATTTAAATTTTTGTCCTTATTGGGCTTTCCTTGGAAAAAAAGGCGAGCATGACGAAGCCTCTTCTCCTTCTTTTACCCGCGAAATGGTGTTGCGTACTTACACTGACATGTCAGCAGTATGGCCACACTTTGTAGAAGATAATTTACACCGCTCGTTTATCCTGGAGTAGACTGAAAGTCTAGTAAGTTTTTAACTTGGAATTAATTTTAAATATATTTCAATTTATATATTGCTAGTTCAAAAATTTGTGTCTTAACCTTTTATTTTAATGAGAACATTTTTAACTAATGCTCATTCTGAAGGTCCGTCGTAAGGATAACCGAGTATTAAGTATTTTTGAAAGAATTTTTGAAATCGGATACGCGAAGATTACCTCATACATACAAACTTGCAAACACAACCTCTTTATAATATTTTTATAGAGTAGGCTAATGTTGTCAGTATAATAACCGATTTTCGTCACACTCCTTAGAACCATAGACAAAAGCGTCCTTGACAATAGGGTTCCTCCATTTCTTCGTAGACAGTCAATTTCAAGGAGAGGTAACAACCCTGAATCTCATCGAATCAGTTCTAGAAAAGGCTTACAAACGACTGAACAAAAAGTTTGAATAAATGTTAGCTTGCTCTTGTTCTCGGCAATGCATATCTGACGCCTGAGGTGCATATTTCAGCCGATTAGATAAACAGGAATCTGCACTTGCCTGTTGTGCAAAGTTCTATATCAAGTCATACTGTTTCTGAGGACAATAAAGCTGTAAGGCATTCCAGCGGTGCCAATCGAACCGCATCGAATTATATAAAATTTTCAATGTAATTTCGAGCTTAAAGTAATTTTTTATTCTTTCTTTTTTGCAGTCCTATCGAAACCTGCTGCAGATGATCGTGCCACAGCCGATGACGACACTATGCAGAGTGACAGAAAGGATGATGAATACGATTACGAGGATGCGAGTGTGCCGGCTGATCAAGTCAAGTCTACGATTTCGAGTCCCAAATCAACAATGCTTCCATATTTCGATGCAAAAATTGTCCGACGGACTGTGAAACCCGGCGGTAATATAACCCTTGAATGTCCTGTAAAGAATTTAGCAGGTAAACCAAACCATTATAGATTTTCAAAAACAAAACTAATCTTCTTCTTGCTAGACACAAATGTGATTCTTTGGTTCAAGGAGGCCAATACAATCACCAACAACTTGAATGTCCTCGACAATGCCTATCAAGTGGCCAAGCAAAACTTTAGTTTAATAATCATCAATGCCACAGAGTCCTTCGCAGGCAATTACTTTTGTGAGATTGCGCCTCAAACAATTCGAATGCAAACAATTTTGAAAGTTAGCAACGAAACAACACCCGAGCTTCCAACACCGCCCGAGACACCGCAAGTCAAAGAACCAGCTGCAGCCAATGATTCCACTGGCTCCTCAGCGACTCAAACCCCTATCCATTCATCACTTCTAATCCCTCTTGCAGTATCATCTGTGATGCATATCCTTGCGTCACAGAGGAAATCCTTTCAATTAATATTAAATTTTTAAAATTTCTGAGAGCTAAAAACAATTTTTATTTTATTGCTTAAGTTAAAAACGAAACGTTGTTTGTGTATAGTTTAATTGGAGCGCAGGTCAGAGGGTGGGATTGTTTTCCAATTGAATGCCAATCAAAAACAAAGGAAGAGCCAGAACCTTCATCAATTAAAAGACAAAGCGCACTGGCCAATTGGTTATAATTAATCACGAAATTCTCTGAATTGAACTCACTACAAGATTCGCAGTGGACGAACGTTCGGAACAACAAGAAGTGTCTGTCAAGGCAGTAAGGGTTTAATTTATTTGTTTTAAAACCGAATGGTGATATGTAGGTCCACTGATTTGTTATTAATTTTGATATTTGTAAAATTGTATACATAAACCGAAAGGCTATCGGAATAATTTGTGCTTTTGACTTGGACTGTAATTTAATTAGAAACCTAACTTAATTGGAATGATGCATTCTACACTAATTGTAACGAAACAAATTATTTGAGTACAAATTGAAAAATAATTATGAATTATTTTTAACTTATCAGATCGAACACATTTTTATTTAAGGAATCGTTTATGCTTTCTAGTCAATAAGTTTTTTTTTTAAATATTTGAAAAGCCAACTCAAATGTTAGTTAAATGGAGCTGAGTGATTTTGAATTTTTGGAACTGCAATTTGAACCCAATTTTTTGAAATCAATACTGTTAAGTTTCTGTTTTTTGCTTTTTGTTGTATGCAACAATTTTTATTTTACAATAAAGTGGACAAATTGATGGCATTAATTGATTTTAAACATCAGGTTTGGACTTTGGTCTCCTACAGCATCAAGTAATTTGAATGTTTAGTTACTTACTTGATTTCTAGAAGTTTCCAACTCTAGGTACCAGCGAATTGCATTACCTACGTTTATACCGCTTCAATCCATATTGGAAAAGAGCAGCATCCTTTTTATTCGAAACTATCATTCGACAGGTTTGAGCTCTAACTTACTTACTCACAATTCTGACTATGAATAGGGTGCCAAAAGCACTCGGAAAAACTTTCGAGTTTATTTCTTTCCTATTTTTACGAGATCATGTCCCTTCAACAAACACCATTTTGCCCGTCTCAGTAGTAACAGAGTTCTTACTTACCGATGGTTTACTTAATTTTGTAATCCTTCGTCAATTCTGTAAAAAAAAAAAAAATCTTGTCTAAGGGGCTTAGTGACACCATTTCTGACCTTAGATAATTTTCAAATTTTCGCTTCTTCCTGTCAGACACAAATATTGACGAGTTTGTCTGTGATGTCAAAATTTGTAGCTACCCCATTGTTGGATAATGTTGACTAGGATTTTTTATCTTCAAGCTGTGAATATGGATCTCGAAGTTCTTTGGTGTACTTTGGCTCTTTTTTCCTGCATATTTGATATATGAATAAAACCTGGCTACTTCTTGATAGTGGCCCAAATCTAAGCTATTCTTTTTTCAATAAAGACCATGCATTCCATTGAATGGGGGCTTAAGTACCCAATTTTTTTGATGAATTTGCTTCCTTGATCAAGGGGGGAAATCACAGTAGCCCACAAAAAAATAGGCATATTTTCGGGAATTAATTTTGGCTGGATAAAAGTATCAATCGAAAATCTGTAAAGTAGTTTTTATAGCAATACTAAAAAAATACAAAATGTAATCTTTTCAATAAAAAACAATCAAAAATGGCGGCTGCGCAGAATATGCCCCAAGGCGCCTATTTTTGAAAGCGTGTCGATGGCCGAAGACGTAGACTCCTTAATTTTTGACCTGAAAGAAAACACTATCAATTTTTGGTTTTCATATAACAACAGATAGCGAGCTACGTAGGATTTTTTTGATATATTGATTTTTTACAAAATGGTGCATGTTTGAAAATAAAGTTGAATTTTTAACAAAAAAAAAAAACGCCATAAAATCGTCGATAAAAAAAATTAAGCCATATAAAATAAAAAATCCTACGTAGCTCCTTGGAGAAAGATATTTCGAAGCTACTGTCAAAATTTCAAGTCGATCGGTAAAGATTTGCTCGAGTTATGTTACCGCAGAGTGAAAAATTTGGTCATTCGGACACTTTTGTCGTATTCCATCATTTGGTATATTATTTTTAAGACCCTAAAGCATCTTTTTTTCGAAAAATTGAAAATTTTACTGTGATTTCCCCCCTTAAAGACAAATCAGGTGCTCATGGTAGTCTTGGAATTTACCAAATGCCTAAGCGCACCTCTTGCGTCGCATTGATTCATTGGCAACATTCATAGACTCGAAAGATTCGCCGTTCGAAAAGGAGTTGTGGTTCCTGCCCACAAAGCGCAAAGCATAAAAACGGTGTCAAGAAGTTGGGGTTCCTTTATTGTTTAAATTTTTGTTGCTGAGACAGGATAACGTGTAGGATGGTTGCTCTTTGAGTTATTTGCATCTGGAATGACACTGGAACAGAAATAATGCCATTTTTCTAGATTCCTCCAAAAATCATTTTTTTGTCTTAAACTTTTGTGTACGTTGTTTCTATTTACTTTTTTTTTTAATTAGCGAGCAGGACACTCCAATCTTTCACTTAAGTGAACTTGTATGTCTTTTTCACTTCCTTTCCAGAAGGGTTCCATACCAAATATACCTTCTACTTGTAATCCAAAAAAGCAATAAATTTAGGGTTTCGGACCCTTCATGACTAAGAAATTTCGGGGTCAAAAATGACATTTAGAAGCGTTAAAAAGGTTCTTTTGATATCGAAGTCGAAGACAGCTTGAAAAAGTTCGGATCTAATATTTATTTATGCAATTTTTATGCTACACGTTGGGACTTTGATCTATGCAGATAAAAAAATAGTTTGTGAATTTAAAAAAAAAGGATCAAAACACAACTCACTAGAAAACAATTTAATCTCCATCTTAAAATATAAAACACTTAAAATTCAATTTTTTCTCACCATAGTTAAAGCTAATCTTATTGTTAAATTAACAAACAAAATAAGAAACAAAACTACTAAAACTTAAATTATTCAAATATACTATACAAGCATAAATGTGCATTTTAAATATAAAAAAAAAGTGCTTCTTAGATTTATGAGTGCTTGTAGTTTATATAGTTTTAAGCTATTATACACGATATATACAAAATTTATATATGTATACACACACACAACCAAATCTCTGTATGTATTTGAGTGGTTAACCACCAACCAAAATGACCAAATAATTCCACATATTCCTTATATAAGTTTACAATTTAATTTAATATTTGTAAATTTGCGTTAACTTTTTTTTTTAGTTTAATAAAAAGAATTTATAATAAAAATACACTTAAACAAAATATTTATCATATCACAACACATTCTGTGCATATGATTGTAATTATTGCAAACTAGAAAAAAACCACTGTAAGACACAACATCAATTTAACAAAAAAATATCTTTATATAGAAACAATAAAAATGAACTATTATAAACAGAAAATGTTTAAGCGAAAATC
This sequence comes from Orthonevra nobilis, assembly GCA_963555765.1. NCBI lineage: Eukaryota > Metazoa > Arthropoda > Insecta > Diptera > Syrphidae > Orthonevra > Orthonevra nobilis. The sequence continues at coordinate 117,572,452 of OY743224.1, forward strand.
AGCACCATTTATAAAAACATTCACCATAAAAATCAATATTTATATCACACACAATCTAGTTAAAATTGAAAGCATTAAATGTAAAGTTAAATAAATTAACATATTGGTTTATTGTTTAATGTATATCATTGGAGGGAGAAACGAAACAATTGAATTTATTGTGTAAAGAAGTGATATCATTTAAGTTTTGTTGAACAAATAATAAAATACATATAAATATATATTCTTACTTTTATTATAGTACAACTCTTCAATGAAAATGTACTTTTATTGAGAGTAATAACAGATTTTGAGTTGTTTAGGAATAATGTCAAAGAAATAAATTTAAAAAAAATAACTTAACATACTGAGGTGTTTTTCTATGAGTTAAAGTTACATTTCAGGTCGGTGCAGTTTTTTTTATAATTTATTTGCTCTCAAGGGATTGTGACTACCCTTATGAAGTAATTCCTATAGAGCGGACAGAACGATTAGTAAAGGAATAGAAATATTTTGTTTTTGTGGCTTGAAACTCCACCAAAATATTCGGTAATTGCGGTTTTACATTTATTTGCTCCAGCTATTTGCTTTACTTCCAAGGGAAGAGAGTTCCAGAGCCTGGCGACGTGGACGAAGAATCGACGAAGATCAATTTACATGTTCGGGCCGACTGAGCAAATTTAAGCTTTTCGGTGAGGTACCCAGGCAATTGGTTGTGAATGGCCTTGTGCATGAAGATGCAGCATTTTATATCAATATATTCTCCTAAAGTGAACCCAAGAATAAGCCGATGATATTCAGAAACATGGTCACACCTCCGCAGTCCGAATACACTAATGCGGCAGACAGCCAAAGTTTACAGAGAGTTGCATAAGTGCGTCCAACCGTATAGTTCACATGATCTGTGCCGGAAAGGCTTCTGTTTATCTTAAAACCGAGACTGGTCACTCTGTCTACATACTTAAGGCGTACGTGCGCTAAAAATACTGGCGGTAGCAAGTCTGTGTCATAAAATTTATTAGAAATTTATTAGTAATTTATTAGGGTTAAGTATAAGACCATTACACACAGACCAGTTATGTATTTCCAAAAAGTCTTCATTAAGTCTGCAAACGAGATCCTCAACCAGACTAATGGGCCTAGATGAGTGTACTTGTACTTTTACCGGTGCATTGAAAACTATACACAAAATTAATGTGTGACCTCAGATAAAAAAAAAATATTGTGTCTAGAAATAGTTTTCGAAACCATTCATTCGAACAGCCAATTAGAAAATTAGACTGGGGTACGCATCTGAACACTAAGGGAAGTGTTGTAGAATTCGTCCTGGAATTGAGTTATATTCATTTTTGACTCTCATGGTCGTCGTATGGTATGGAGACAGCCAAATACTGCTTTGAATACCAAAAACGTACTACTTAATGTAAAGCATTGCGACGGCATTGAAAATTGTGTGGGGATGTTTGGCCTATTCCAGTGTTGGAAATCTTGTTTTAATCGAATGCATCGGGTTTTGTAATTGGGACTTGACAACTTTGAATCGACGATAACAATCGTCACGTCACTGTGAATGGGCCGGCTCGTTCGTGCGATTTAACGCTTCTAGATTATTTTTATTGGGGCTACGTTTAATCATAGGTTTATGCCAACAAGCCGACGACGCTAGAAGAGCTCAAAGCCAACATTGAACGCGAAATAGCGGCTGTTTCCGCCGAAATGTGTGGCCGAGTCATCGAAAATTGGGTCCAACGAATCAACCGCTGCAAAAGTGCCCGCGGTGGCCATATGAACGAAGTCGAGTTCCATTCATAAATGTTTTGATTGTACTTCAAGCCTATAATAAAACTTTTGAAATATCTCAAATGGTTTGCGTTTATTAATAAAAAAAAAAAAGTTGTGAAGCCCTTATGGGAAAAATCTTTACTATAGATGAATTTGGGTGCAATAATATACTCAAGGAAAATCTTCATTTATGTGCTTTAAAGCTTGGTAACTTGGGCACAAGTTTATTTTTCATTTATTTTTCAACGAGACTGCGAACTAAGCGCACGTTATTTATTGTAAAAGAAAGGTAACCCGAAACCGAATAAAACATCCTGCTCAATCCACAGATCCCAACCTAATTGAGAATCTGTGGGACACTTAGACAAAACAATTCGTCAGCGTAAAATATCCAACTAAACTAACCATACACTGATCTTTATTGAGGTCTTGAGGAATTGAATAAGAATACTCCAGAGACTACTAGTACATTAGATGAAAACTCAACTGCGGGAAGTCATTAAGAAGAAAGGATATCCAACTAGTTAAAATATTCACATATTGTTAAGTTAAGGTAACTTCAATACTTTGGTATACCACAAGGTAGTATTTTTGGATCTGTATTGTTTTTAATATTAAAAACACAATGCTTAGCCCGAGACAACAATTTTCGAAGTTTCCAAATTTTTTTTTAATAATTCTTTTAATCTTTAAATTGTTTCCGTCGGAGAAACATATTTGGAATTTTTCTTAAAATATTCACACGAAAATCGATGGAAAATTGGACTGTACGGGCGGGGACTTTCTTTTGTGTATAATAAATTATCAAATATTAATTTGACATTTAAAATCTTTTTTTTCAGTAAAATGTTATTCTCTTCAAATATTGTTGATTTTCAAGAATGTTCTTTTTCAAATTCAACCATTTTAAATAAAATTAACAAAAAATAAATTGTTGTGCGGAGATTTTTTGAATACTGTGTTTGTATTTTGGTTTCAATTACTCCATAAGAAAGAGAATTATATATCGACTCATTTTCGTTTTCCTAGTTCGTAGTATTTTTATTCAACATAGGTTGATATAATAAAACGTAGAGCATCCCATTTTTTGATTTTCTTTGCATTTTTAATAATTAATTCATTAAAACTTACATACTAGAACAAACCGCTAAAATCTAGCTTTATTACCTAAACTATATAACTACTACTTTCGCGTACTGGTCTAGGCTGGCGCTCTTAGCTAAACCGGATATTTATAATATGTCTTTCGACTAAGCCCGATTTTTTTCTTTAAAAAAATGTACTGTGAATGCCTTGTTTTTTAAACTACGAAAACGATAAATAAAAACGTATTACCAGGACAGTATTTGCTTAAATTTAAAAAAAAATTAAACAAGAACTACCTTAAAAGAAACCTTCAAATAAGACTAAAATTATTCAAACTAAATATCTGTGTTTTTTTTTGATTTTTTTATATCTAACTACTTTCAATCTAAAGGACATATACTTACTTAATCTACGTAAGCCGGCCAGGCTATACGACTTATTATTCACCCTATTGTCAGCATTATGCCTTCACACCAAAGCGTCTACGCAAACCACTATTTTGACGACAAGAACTTGGAATCCCAGCATTAAAAGCAGGAATAATTCAGTACTGAAAAATGGTATAAAATTTTGAGCCGGTGGGATGGGGCAGGAGTTCACATTCAGGATATTTTTAAGTTTAAACACAAATGAATTCGTGACGGACGTTGATAGTGATAGAGATGATTCTAAAGTTTTTTGACTCTCGAAAAGCGACTAAAACCGCTCACGAAAATCAGTACCCAAAATTTCGGTCTCATCATAGTGATTCGTTGTGTAAAAGTCGCTCCGTGCTGCGTCGTTCGTTTGCATTGATTTTGAAAGCAAGCGCTTCATCGCATTACGCTTAATATAAGTTTAAGTCAAGTCTTTTCTTCCTGTGCCTTCAATCACGCGCAGGAACCCTTGAAATCCACATATTCTTCACGTAGAACCATAAGACACTCTCAAAGTCACTGCACAAGTTTCATCGGGCCTCTTATTTTCGAAGACGCATTGAATAACACATTAACTGTAACTGATGAGCAATAATGGACGCTGCCATAAATATTGTGTAATTAACGATTTAGTTTTCAAGAAATTGTGTGTAAAATGAGGTCCTTGGCAGATGCCATTTAATGTGTACCATCAAGAATGACTCAACGACCACATTGCGTTAGCCTGAAAGTATGCAATAGAAACTACACACTCTTCAAATCACACCAGACACTCTCAAACTCTCATTCAAAAATGTCCAAAAACAAAGTCGTGACGAGGAAACATTTTTCCTATGTCATCAGTGAAGTATATACGCGGAAGTTTTCGGGGAGACTTTGTCCTTGGAGTGCCATATTTCAGGTGTTTACATTTAATTTTTTTTTAAAGGAAACGAGTAAAGCTTTTTGAGTGCCTTCATTCATGATATACAGAACGTTAAAAAAACGTTTTTGAAAAAAAATGGCGACCATTGCAGCTCCGCGAAAACAGGTCCTCAAATCGCGGGAGGAAAGCTGCTGACATCATTGTCCCTCCTTGTTGATCTGAAACACAAATTCAAAGCATATTATCAATGAGACCCTTTGGTCATGGAATGACGTTTAGTACAAATTTCGTGAAGACATATTTTCTTTTAATTACAGCGGTCAGGAGAATGTTTAATTTTCAAAAACGTGTTTTCGAGAAAAACGCGCTTAAAGTATTGTAATGTCTTTACACGAATGTATTTATTATAACAGCTTATCGGTAATACCTGGTCCAAAGAGGCATCCCTCCTCTTCTTCTAGATGCTCATGTTGAACCGCTAACATCTCCTGCTGCTCAATCCGAGCCTTTTTTGCTGCGTCGGAAACCTGGTTCTCCACGCGCTCGATCCTTGCTTTGTGCCGTGAATGGTCAGAGCGCGCTGACGGTGTCAACTTCAAACGCGTTTAAAATATCATAAGCGTTCGAAATACGTGAAGCGCTTCGAGAGATTTCTTTCTACTTATGTACAGACAAAAAATTGATATTTTGAAAATTTCAAAAACAAAGTCTCTCGTAAGGTCACATAATATTATTTTTCAAAAATTAATGTGAAATTAAATTTTTTGATGTGACATTTATTTTAGTGCTGACATTCTAAGGTTTTAGTGGATAATTGGAGCTCTAATTATTGCTCCGATTTCTTACAAACAACTCGTCAAAGTCTCTTCTTCATCTGCCTCCACCATGACGACAAAGGTGTTGCATGTACATATGTTACTTCACCTGTTTATTGGTCTGCGCAGTTGTTTAAGAAGTAATTGAAGTTTCTTGTCCTGCTGATTAAGGTGCCTCTGACGAAAGTGCTGTATAGTCAGCAATCTGTTGATGTTGGTTTAAGGTTCACCCTGCGGAGCCAAACATCCTTTGCTCAAAGCTTATCGTGACTGCGACTATCGAATCCCAGTTCGAAGTATAATCCAAAGTTGGCTCAATACATTAAAATAGAACAATTATGATTTGGGTATACTCGACTCATTCCAATTTAAAAGTGCATTGAAGTCAGCCAGAGTCACGCTTGCTTTTAGACTTATTCATATTTTATTATTAATATCTTGTCATGGGTTTAAGTCACAATGAAAATAATTATTGGTTATATCTACGTATGTAGTGATAAAATAGGTGACCTCAATTGAACTCTACTCAATATGTGTGTCATTAATGCCCACTTTGGTGCTTGCTATCAAAATTCATCAAAATCAAAAAAATGCTTTTTTCCAAGCATATCATATTGTCATATTGAAAGCAGATTGCAAATTGGTTCCAATACTGAAAGCAGTAACATCCGAAGTAGCATGTCAAATGTTGTATAAGTCTGGCAACAGCACGACACCTTGACGTGTTCCATCAGTGACTAGAAAGGAGTTGCTTGAAAACTCCTTCCTATTAATAGCTTTAATGAGGTTAATTTGGAATATGTATAGCTCATGTAGTTATGTCTTAAATGGGCCTCGACTCATCGTATTTCTTTAACCTCAAATATATATCTCGTTAAATTTTCATTCATGCAGGACACTGAGCTACTGAGCAGACTATGCAGAATAATTGATATATCACTGCAAAGTTTTTTGGGATTGTTTTTTTGGTTAACCTTTGCTTACTTCCAACCTGAAGGAAAATAGCCCAGAATTAAACAATTATTGAAAATCACTGAAGAGGTTCTACATTGGGTTTTGGGAATGTCTTAACTTGTAAGGATTACGCATTCGATCTGAATCATCTTAATCATTACATCAAGGGTATCAACAAAATAAAATTATAATCGTCCACTATGCTTACCGAATAAATAATTTGAGTTTGCAACTGCGGAATCTTTGATATTGTTTTTTATTGTTTGCATTTGGTAAGCAACAAATGTCTTAGTCTAATGTTTATGTTTGTGAAGGACAATTCCCTTATTTTAGTGCCGATGGAAGTGCAATTTTTTTTCTTTCCAACGTTAACAATGTTCCAAAATGGTCTTTTGGTATCGATTGGCTAAGACTGTTTATCACTGCTACAGGAACAAGTCAAGATTTTTCGGTGTTCGTTTATAAATTTCGGCTTAGCTTAGTTATAATATCTTCATTTGAAGTTCACATATCTTTTAAAAGCCCCGAATTTGCATATTTTAAAGTCTGTGAAATCAGCTGGCGTTGTCTATAAAAATATCTAGGGTCGAGGGATTTGATCGGGAGTCAGTTGGAAAATACATACCGCAATTTTTTGACAATGGGAAGTGTTTTGGAAAAAAAACTGAACCAATATCGATGTTCTATCCGTCCATAAATGGGATTTCAATAAATGTTTTCCATGTTTTTATTTGAAGGATCAATATCAACAATAAATTTGCCCCTGGTGTTCTTTTTACGGTAAAGGAAGCTTCAATCTTTCTTTCCTCCCACATCATATCTACTAAGCAAAGCAAAAAATACACTGGATAAGCATAACAGGAAGTCTTCCACCAGTTCTACAAAAAAATTTCAATTTTGACATCAAGATCATAAACCACTTTTTGTCTTCGAACCAAAAACAAATGTTTTTAATATTAAATTTGTTCACAGCTTTGCCTATTTTCTAACACCAAAAGGTCATCAAAGGATTTGTATTCCTATATTTCAAAAATCGTATAAGAAATATTTAAAGTAGTTCATATTTTTATCTTATTATTAATCAACACAAAACCATGGACACATGGGTGCATTCATGCACCGACTGCTTCACAGCTGATTGTTATTTTACTCGAAAAGACGACTCGCTGCTACCCTTGACGATATGCAACATGTCGTCTCGTTACCATGACAGCTGCAGCACTTGCATCCCTCCAATATTAACAGCAGACACTCTTATAGCAGTTAAATAAAAATTCACCCTTAGGGGGTAGAAATAGTTTTAGGTACTCGCATGCGTTTCACATTATCCAGCAATAGAGGGATCCATTATTGCTTTAGGGACTCGCATCGATCGACTGACAGATGCATTCGATTCCCCCAAGTTAAGGTTACCTTGCAGTGCTCCTTCAGCTCTATGCAGATAGAGTTTTTTTACCTGAATTAATGTTGGTAAGAATTCCTGGAAATGTGTTCACCGTTTAACACTAGGATATACTAATATTAAGGATCCAATAATTCTCCTATATTAAAACTATGGACTGTGCTGAAGATTTAATTTTTGGCAAATAACTTAAGTTCTTACAGAAAGCGGGATTTGGCCTGCCCGGTTTGGTCATTATAATTTCCATCCCGCGATGGGAGTGCTCGTTTTTTTCAGTTTTAATGCATTTTTCTTATAAAAACCTATTTGAATGTTTTAAAAACTAGACAAAAACGCTTAAACTAGTTTATTTATCATTAATTCTTAACTAACTTACTGACCCTATGCGGGTGCTCTAAGTTAAACCTTGTACTTATGATGTATCTTTCGACGTTAACTAACTTTTTGTTTTTATTTACGCTAGATTAGATATTTTGTTGTGGCCAAAGTAAGTACAATTTGATTTTTTCTTTACAAAATATAGTATGTTAGAGGATTTGGTTTACATACCTTACAACTCAAATATTTGTATAAAGCTTAAATATATATCACAGAATTATAGTTTTGAAGGAAAAGCCACTAGAAAAACCTCCATCACATTTAAGTCGCCCAGGGCAAGAGAGAAGAGGATTCAGATCAGTTGCTGAGATAAGTACAGCTTGATTCCAATCACAAAGTTGGTAAATAAATAACAAAATAAATATAAAAATAAATAAATAAATAAATAAATAAATAAACAAATAAATAAATAAATAAATAAATAAATAAATAAATAAATAAATAAATAAATAAATAAATAAATAAATAAATAAATAAATAATTAAATGAATAAAATAAATTAATAAATAAACAAGTAAAGTAAATAAATAAATAGATAAATAAATAAATAAACATTTAAATAAATAAATAAATTAAAAAGTGAACAAATAAATAAATATATTAATAAATAAATAGACAATATAGCAAAAAATTGATTAGGAATATATTTATAGACTAGATGATAAAAGTTTTACAAAGCTAGATTTGAAATCAAGTCGTTATCAGCTGACAAACAAAAAATATTGTATTTAGCGGCGAGTTTTGCAATTCTCGCTTCCACAGTTTCAATTTGCGCCCGGTAGTGTAATTCATTTGTTGAGAAATGCCAACGAAGGTTCAAGATCATTTTTAGTGTCTCTTCTGCGCGTTCTGCGCGACTTATAATTAACGTATATGTGTCTTAGCACATTTGCTCCATACCGGGGATCCGTAAAAATTGCTTTGAAAATCAGTAATTTGTTCTCGTTGCCGAGCTTAGATTTTCTGTTGATAAAAGGATAAAGAGTCTTAATAGTGATGTTAACCTTGTTAACGACCTCTTGTATGTGGAGATTATAGGTCAAGCGTTTGTCCAAGTGAACTCCACGATACTTCGCTCGCGATTTCCACTCGACCTGGGTACCGTCTATTGAAAGTCTGTTGCTTGGAAGCAGACAAGCTTTTCTTTTACAAGTAAAAAATATAGCTTGGGTCTAAGAAGCATCGTATTTTATTTTCCAATTGTTATAGTACGCTTGGACTGTATTTAAGGCAGATTGTAGGTTGGTTTCAATATTAAGACCAATTACATCTGACGAAAATATACAGGTATCGTCTGCAAAAAGCGCAAAATCATAGTTACTCAGGTGAGGGAAATCAGAGGTGTACACATTGTAGAGAACAGGACTGAGCACTGATCCTTGAGGAGCTCCATCTGGAATATGGAAAATGTTTGAAAGGACATTATTTAACGAAACTTTGAAGCTTCGAGAACATAAAAAGGATTGGATGATTTTTACAAGGTACATCGGAAATTTAAGATTGAGCATCTTATGTAGTAACCCATTTTGCCAGACAGTGTCACATGCTTTTTCAACGTCAAGCATTACCATTCCTGTGCTTTTGCCTGTATTAAGATTTTGTTTTACGTATTTTCTCAAACGATGCACTTGGTGGACAGCACTGTGAAAAGGTCTGAACCCGAATTGTTCACAAGGTAAAATGTTTTTTGTGTCTACTATATATAAGACACAATTCGATTTTAAATTATTTTCTCGAAGCACTTGCTTAACGAACTTAATAAGCCTAAGGGCCTGTAATTTGAGGGGCTTCCTTACCTGGCTTCAAGATGGGTATGACTTTTGCTACCTTCCACGTACTGGGAAAATACCCTATCTTAAAGCAGTCGTTAAATAATTTCTGAAGGAAACGTAAACCAATGTTATTTAATTCTTAAAATTAACAGCAAGATATGAACTAAGAAAAAATGAATGTAAAAAGCCTAGTTACCGGACTTTTTTTTATTCTTTTATACAAAACTGTCTTAAAATACCTTAAATAACCTACAAATCCACTTAAATCTACATAAAGCTACGTATATAAATTAAATTATAATATTGTTATATATATTCCAGCAGCAAATCCTTCTTATGCTTAAAGTTAACTAAATCTAAATCTAAATCTATGTAAGGCGGCCAAGGCTTTCTGAAAGGAAAGAGGCAAACTTTGCCCCGATAGGTAGTTCGTAGTGGAAGCATCCAACGAGGGCGTTCCCTACAAATTACCTATTAGCCACCAAAATTGCGAGTGCTGCTTTTGTACATCAACTAGGTCGCGGACCGATACCGCCCTGCTGAAACGGAAACACTCTTCTGAACCGCGTGCGATGTCTCAATTGTCTACTCTTGAGCGGGTGAAGTGAATGACTACCGGCACCGCCAGCTTGCTCTGGATCAGACCTTTAGAACCGAGGTAGAGGAAGCCCTCTGGAGGGTTAAAACCTTTAAGGCGCATACTTTCGTGTTACAAATCGTTGGGGTAGAAAGCCCTGGAGATCAGGTTGTTGATCGAAGTCATTGCCCTTGCAAGGTGCCTTCGGATTAGCTTTATTACGAAATTATCTACCCTGATCAGGTTTTATATAAAAATGCATTTCAAAAACGTGATCCATAGCGCAAGCTCATTTTTCGAAAAAAAAATCAACTATGTTTCTTTTGCTTTTTTGTCCCTTTTGTTTAAAAAAATGACCTAAAATTACTACAATAATGTTTTTATGAGCACGAAAAGGTCAGCGGACGCAAAAAAAAAATATTTTGTGTAAAAATGGATTTCAAAATCGTGGACAAATTTTGCGAAAAAAATCTACTTTGTTTCTTTTGTTTACAAAACGACCTAAAAGTACTACAACAATGTTTCTACGAACAAAAAGGGTCATCGGACCCTGAGGGGACTTCGTTAGTATTGATAGATTTTTTGGTCGTGCTGACCACTTAAGCATTGAGAACTGAGTTGGTCCTCAAATTTGCTTTACGTGATTTGGAAAAATATGTGACCCCATGACTCCAAAATCTGCTTGCACCATAATTTTATAATGCTCAAAAGCCTGCTCCTACTCTATAAATAGACTTCATTTATAGCTTATAACATCTTTCATCAGCTATAACATTCCGTTCGAAAAAGATTCAATGAAGCTTGGAGTCTGTAAATATTCATCTCCGAACATCGCAGTGGAAATTTAGAGAGGCAACCGGTCATGCGCTACTTGCTGTAGAAAACCTGGCTTAAAGTAGCCCAATGTTGAACAATAAGCAAAATAGCTCAAAACAAGTCTTTGGGAAATATAATGAAAAAGGCTTCGAAAGATGTGGACAAAACACATCTGTTTCCTATTTTTTCGATGAGCACCAGATCTGATTAAATTCATAATACTTAAAATGAAGATGAAAAGAGCTGTGACTTACTTGCGACACTACAAAGTCGTATGCTATTAACTATCTCACAAAAATTATCAGTCAACCCTGGATTGGCCTTGGGCCTCTATTATGTTCAATCCTAAAAGCATGGGAGTAAAATGATATCTAACAACCCTCCTGGCTTTTGTTGCACACTCGAAATCCAGTTTGTAGTGGTCTTATCAAAGCACTGTCCAGAATTAGATGGCACGACACGGCCACGGGGATGGAAAGAAAATAAAGCACTTTCCACGTAAATTGCCCGCACCAGAACGCCTCTGCACCCGGTATGAAAAATTATTATTTGGTCGTGCGCCGCCGTCGTTACGGATTAAAGGGTGTCTGCACCAGAGGGAAGGGACCCTCGTGTTAAATATTTTAATGGAACGTTTTCACTCACAACTACATTCTGCTTCCCTTTTCCGCTTCAATATCTGCATGTGAATGAAAAAGAAAAACACCGGCAGACGGAATTGGTAAACGAATTCAAGCAGGAAGGCTGTAGGCAGTGAGGATTGCGCCGGCTGCACATGTTCCCTTCGCCGTGCTCGAGAAGGCTACAGTATGTTTGAAAAAGAAGATCACAAGGATAAGGTTTTCGTAATTTAATCTGACTTTTGTACAAAATTGAATTAATGAAATAAACCGGATGTTTAAAATTTAAATACGCGTACTAATCAAAGTCGGAATCCTGTGAAGAGTTTTCATTCTCTGCGCTATTAAAAATGAACCGGTGTAATTTCGATGAACAGTATATTGAGAAAAACGCATCAATTCAATTGGATTGGATTGGATTACTCAGGCTTGTTTGACGAATTCGTAGTCACTCAAAACTCATACTATGAAGAATCCTTAAAACAATCCAGAGGGAAGAATAAATGAAAGTCGTGGCATTCGCAATTTCCAGGATTGGAGGTTATCTAGATCGCAGGTTGCTAGGATCCGAAGGATCCTCGAGTAATTTACCAGGAATACCCTTAACAACTTGTATCATCAATGCATATTCTAGTTATACCTGAAGAAAAATATTTAAGAAAAATTGCAATACCATTGAAAATAATTGATTCAAATATTTTCAACTGGTTTGATTGGCTGGCGATGTGACTTGGCTGTAGTCGATATTTCTCCAAATATGGTTACCAAAGCATAACCAAATTGAATCATAATCGAGTCCTTAAAATACCTTCATACAACGACGCAGTTTGAATTTACAATCAATCCAGTGTCCAATTTAGAGTGTACTCTAATGTTTGGATATTAGGATTTTACAAAGTGGAGCTTTGATAGAATATAGCTTACTTCTATAAGCTTCGTTGGGCGACCATGGTTCTGCGGTTATTTCGCCGAACTACTGAGTAAAAAGTCCCAGATTTGATTTGAGCATTTTGATTTCAATGGCTCCATGGATAGGGTTCAACTTGATATCGATATAGGTTTTGGTTAATAAAGTGACAAGTACATTTACTTTGTATGTTTTGCAGTCTTGAGACGTCACTCTTAGCGTAATAATGACGCATAGAAAAAGTATAATAAGGTCTTATAGCCTTCATTTATGCCTAAAAAAAGGGTTACACAGCCTACAACGTTAAACATAAGAAACCTTCGACTTATTTAATGCCTTATTATAAGGTCTACATAAGGTACATAAGGTTTATTTATATATATAAAAACCTTTTACAAGACTGATATTGCGAACTCGAAAGTGGAATCCCTCAAGGATCGTATAAACAAATATATAGTCAGACTTCTATCGCAACGTTGATCATTTCAGTGATATCGCCATTAATTTGATCCTAACGCCAATTTATTAGAGGACTGCATTCAAAAACAAGGAAAAAATGCCCTTCTCACTCTAGGATTGATCCAGTCGAAAGTGAGAAGTTTTACCGACTCCGCCATCTACAGCATTCTCTCAACACGCATGTTTAGTTGGTAGTGAAGAACTTCCAGATAAGGTTTTGATATTAAAATAGATAATTTTTCAATCTTGAAAAAAGTAATGTATTCGGTTCTTGCACTACCGCAGTATTAACATTTAACACTCAAACACGGTGCCGTGAAATAAGGCCAAGTGAAATAAGGCCAAATTCAAAAATTTGGCCTTATTTCGCTTTGTGAAAGTGAAATAAGGCCAAATTTCTACGTTTGGCCTTATTTCACTTTATGGAAGTGAAATAAGGCCAAACGAATTCACTAATCTAAAGTGAAATAAAGCCAAATCAACTTATCCGCCGTGTAATCGTGTAAAAAATGACTTAAAATGAAAAAAAAAAAAGGAAAAAACAACAACGACAACACTTACAATAAAGTAGTATAACGGCTTTGAAAGCCAGAAACATGTTCTTTAATCCTGCGTTTAAATTATATAGTTAACTTTAATATTTTTTGAAAAATTCGCATGCAAACTCAAAATTTTGATAAAAAAAATTAAAAAAACAAGTTTAGACCAATTTTTTTTTTCAAAATTGTGAAATGAAGTGCTAAATTTGCTTTTTGAAGTCAATGCTTGTATCAATTCTGAATAGAACACAAAAAACCGAATGGTTTTATGTCTTCTAGTTTTTGAGAAAATTGAAAATTACTATTTTTGTTTTGTGACATTTAAGTGGTCTTCCTTTAAGGTAATCGAATGAATAATCGATTAAATGTCCGGCATGCGTCTTTATCAATAGTTTTTTTTATATCAACAGTACATGGGTGGCCCGCTTCGCGGGTTAAAGGAATTCAACTTTCTTTCCGTAGTCAGTCCACGCTCACGCGACTTCGTCGCTCCGCTCAGGGTACCTGCTTTTTGCCTGGCAGGCGCCTATGTCCTTTTTTTTATATTTCAAAAAACAATGGATGAAAAAGGTATTGTATTTTAAATTGGTTTGAAATATATCTTATATCAGTAAGCATAAATTAATATTAATACATATGTACATATGTATACAGGAAACCCCTCCAGTAAGCTAAATTAAAACTAAAAGAAAGTGAAATAAAGCCACTTTGGCCTTATTTCACTTTGTAAAAGTGAAATAAGGCCAAACGTAGAAATTTGGCCTTATTGCACTTTCACAAAGCGAAATAGGGCCAAATTTTTGAATTTGCCCTTATTTCACTTGGCCTTATTTCACGGCAATTTGCCATCACGATTTACTTCACGAAGGACTTTTCTGTCAGCTCTTCTCTAGAAGAATTGTGAGAATCAAATTTAAAATACGAAAAATATCCCCCACCTGTTGCACACACTGTATTTTATTAAGAACACTAAAATAAAGTTGTGTAGCTCTCCCTTTTCATTAAAGCATTGATTTTTCTTGTTCTGCCCTTACACACACCTCCGGCAGATGCGATTCCCTTCGGTTTCCACAACAACAACAACAACAAAATAAAAACACTTCTTCCCCTATAGAGTTTTGTTTCTCCCCCTTTACCCGTGCCTCAAATGAAGCACATGCACGGCAGTTTTCAAACAAAAAAAAAAAAAAAACTTGTTCCAAAATAGGAAGCGTGCACATTCGGGGCTCGGTGTTGTAAACGCGCACGCACATTTAAATTGCAGCAGCCGCACACGACCAAACAGACGACTCTGTCTGTTCACTGTCAGTCACTTCTCACTATCCACAGCTAGGATCGGGGTCGGTTTGATGGTACAAGTTCACCACGGACTGCACCAAATCGATTTCGGCATTCGTCGCGATCAGTTCGTCGTCGTCGTCGTCGTATCCTTGTCGAGATACTTTCCCCTGGGATACATTTTTTTTCCTTGTTTCCTTTGCTCATATCCGCGATGAAAATTTCGACTTAGTTCGTGTATCTAGATTTATAATTTTTATTTTAATCAAATTTCGCAATTATGAACGGAAAGTTGTTTCTTAAACGAAAGCGCGATCAGCAGATTTCAAATTTTGAAAATGCTAAACGTGATAGACTTGAACCAGAATACGATCCTCAACAGAGACCATCAGTTATCAGTGAGCATCATAATACACCGCCTCCATCGCCACCAAGACAGCACTTCGACAATCTTGATCCAGTGATGGTACCGAGCTCAAGAAATAAAATCCTTATCGAAGCTTTACAGAAAATCGTTGAGCTGCAGCAAGAGTTGGACGACTTCGAGAGCGACTTGGACTACAATGATGAGCATGGTCTGCCAGGCGAAGAGGATGATGACTCTGAGGTATCCTTCTTTTTGAACGAACATCACCAGCAGGTGGAGCTGCAGTGCCAGAGACATGAAGCCGAAGCCCTTGGCTTTGCAATGTGTGCTCGCGAAACGCTCCTATTCCTCCAACGAGAGGGCATCCCACAGGACAGTGAAATCTACAGAACACTCCGCGAGAAGCTCGTCGGGCAAGTCGAAGAGGGTATACCCATTTAAAAAAGACCTGATAGTTCATATCTAGTCTCAAAAACATTCTAGTCATAGACATTAAGTTGTAAATAGAGTGCTACAAACCAAATCAATAAAAGAACAGAAAATACCACAAAACGTGTTTTAATTTAATTGTTATTTTTTATTGCATTATTAACACTTAAGAGAACTAAAAACTAATCCTTTCGATGGCATATATTTTTTTTTAATAATATCAATTGACTAGTTAATTTGAGAACAAATACATTTTTGGTACATAAATTCGAGTAAGACTAAAATAAAATAATAATAAAAAAAAAACAAACAAAGAATTCCGATTGCACCTGGAATCAGTGCAGCAATAGTGGCAGCAGCAGAAGGACATTTTTTTTGAAAAACAAACAGGGATATCCGTCGCCGACATCGGTGATTGAACGTAAATGTTGATTCCTTCTTTTTTTTGTTGTTGTTCCTGTTTGCTTGATATTTTAGAGGGGTTCGGCAGCACCTGCTACTACCCCTGAACGATAAGTTAAACTGGGTCCTGTGAATGCAGCCAGCCACAATAGTTTTTCGTCCTTTGATGTGAATTGTTGTTGTTGCTTATTACTGGCGATACGCAGCAGCTGTTCGTACATTTGCCATGCCATCTGAGGACGATCGCATGAGCTTGACTCGATGTGTTGATTAAATTCGTGTCGGTGAACGATTATGCTGCTATCAGAGTTGCTAAATTGATCGTCGGGTGTTTGGGGTAACATCTATAATATAAATGTTGAAGTTAGTTTTGAATAGTTGCAGAAAACATAAAAAGATATAAAAAAAACAGACAGATAGTTGATTGATGGAGGAAGCAAGTAGTGGAGTATTTTAAGGATACCTCAAAGGAGGAGTTGTCGTACAGTGGCACTTAGTGATTTTTTTCGAGGCTAAAATCAAATGGTTTGATCCGTTGAAGATAAACGAACAATTTTAACAATGAAAAATAATAATAAAAGGCGCCAGGTTTAAATACTAGAGTAGATCTGCAATTTTGTCATTTTATCCAATATTCCGAAACACAGAATATTGATAATGGCGAATAAAATATGGAGCAAATGAATTTTCACAGCACGGTATGTCAATTCTTCTCCTAATCCTTCTGTAGCAAGAGAGAGTTGAGGAAACGTCGTATATTTTTTTTGTAAATATTGCTGCCCGTCCATCAGAATCAGTGTTAAGTTATTGATAGCTTGAATCCGGACGATTGGCTCAAGAGGTAGAAATGACAGAGAAACAAGTGCGAACGGCCGCAATGCCATCACCATTTTTCTTAAATAAACACTTATTTCGAAAACGTCATGGCATTAATCGTAGAATTGCGGCCGCATGAAATTTGAAATGTTGTTGATTTTCATGAATGATACTTTGCGCAGGTGTGTATCATAGTTTTAAAATGCATTTAATAAAGAGCCTACATTCTAAACAAAAAACAAAACAACACTTTTAATTTAAAAAAATCAAAAAAAAAAAATATGTTGAGTGTAAGAGACATTTTTATATTCGGTTCTGATGCCATTTACAAAGATTATTTTTCGAAACTATTCAAAAATAATCTCAAAATATTACCCATTCCAATTTAATATTATAAAGAGCTCATTGACTGAAATCTGATAAGATTTCCGAAATTGTATTATGTTGAAGGACTTTATTACGGTGTTTTGATTTTCCGTCCTTTTATGTTTTATCACACAAGACTGAATTTGTCACCAGACTCTTTTGACTAAAAAGCAGGCATTCAAACTCAACAAAAACTCTTCTTCATTAGATTATAAGCAATCTTTCTGGTCGTTCAATTCTAATATTAATGGACGATTTAAGTCTGCAATCGAACATATAAATGCTGGGGTGCCCCACGGCTACGTTTTGTCACCGATTCTCTTCTTTTAATTTTTATAAAAGATGTCTGTATGGAACATTTAACTCAATTCACTTTTTCCCCAACAACAGTTCCCTCAGTTTCTCATATTAGTTCTTGTTTAGTTTATCAAAACAAAATAAATAAAAACTCGGCGTGTGTACATCAAATTCAACGAACGGTCAGGTTATTTACGTTTCCAAGGCTTCCAGAATATCTTTGAAAACATCGGGGTTACTTTTTGAAGCAGGCCAAGAAGTCAAAATACTCGAAAACCGTTGTTGATTAAAACTTAACAATAGACCAAAACAGCGAGAAAAACTAATTTTTGTTAAAAAAAATCATTACTCAAAAATTGATGAATATGGATATGATGATGAAGCGCTTGAAATTGTAAATTATAGCCGAACCCCGCAAAGGTATGATCGCCAATCTCCTTTTTGACAGACTGCTGATTCGCGCATCAAAACATGGCCTAGACATATGGTATTTGACATCCGTAAAATTCTTGCCGTGCATTAGAACGTCGGTTCTTATATAAATTTTTTGTGAATATTTTCTTAATGTTAATTAAAAAATAAATAAACAGTAAAAAATACGTTATTATGTAAGCATACACATGAATTTTATAAATAAAAAAGAAATATTTTTTTAAAGCCAAACTGCCGAGCCTCTGACGAAACAAAATTTACTCGAAAATGTATGTGACGTTGCCCAATCAGCTGTAGCTCGGTTAAGAAAAAACTGTCAATGGACGCGGGCAGCTCTTCAGGAGCGAGCTTTGGTATGGTTTAAGTTTCCTGGGAGGTTCGCTATAAGTTCTGAAGCAGTGTTATGACTTCATGCACCTATTCGAAAATAAGTGTGTCGATGGACGTCCTATCGGACGGACCACAATATCACTAGGCAGTTCGGACCAACACAAATATCTAAGTATTCTAAGACGGATCCCAAAAACAGGTTTTCCGAAGGATTAAAATTAACCGTCTAAGACGTTTTCTGGAAGAGAGCACACGATTTTTTCCACACATTATTTCTCATTATTCAGTTTCCACTATGGTGCAAAAATTTGTCGGCTCATTTTTAGATGCTTTTTTTTGTACTAAGGTCTATATTGTTTTAAAAAAATATTTCTTAAATTATTATTAGTAAACCATAAATCATTGCCATTTTAGAAAAATAAATTGTGTTTCTTTCTTTTTTTGGCTCGGAGTTGGCACTCGGCCAAAACTGCTTAAAACTGGCAAAGAAAAATGAATATTTAAAAATTCTATTTTGTTCTAAAACCGATGTCAGATCAACTTTTAATCAGCACAAAAAAATGAAGTTTCAAATAACATTTAATTCACAAGTCGCTAAAATGCTGAATAAAGCACTGATGCAATATTATTTGTGACTACCCGCCTTTTATCGGACGCCGCACAATGGGGTTTCAATCTCAATCAAGAAAACATATTTTTTTAATAAAAATTTTACTGGTATTGCGTTTGGCTCTATATGGCTTAGAAGGATATGTGTATTCATAATCCATCATGACTTAATTTTTCCTTTATGTATTTACCATTATAAACGGTCACAATAAATTTGCACAGTGGTGGCCATTGCAATATAGCCAGTCTGTTCCTGTTATGTATACATTCAGTTTAATATGAACTTGTATTAAGTTGGTTAAAAAAGAAAAGCGACTTATTAATGTCCAGCCGTTGAAGCTTTGAAGATTTGAATCGAACGAATCCAGATGAACGACTTGAATACAATAGAGTCAGTGACAAAACCGGTACGACGATACCATGTGCACGCATTTTCGCTAAAATAGCCCGATGCCAAACTCTGCAAAATTCATTTTAAATAGCAAGCGTAACAGTCTTACTTCCAACAGAAAGATGACGAGAGTGGTTCAAATCGGTTCATATCATATATTCGGTCTATCGTTTGGCTCTTGAAACCATACTGCCAGTCATTAAGTTTTCGCGTTTTGAGATATCAACGTATTTCAGAAGGTTATGGTTTATCAGCGTTGTTGGAGGGAAAAGATTCGCGTTTTAGTTTGGTACTGGACAAATTATGTTATTCGTCTACTAAGGAATAGATAAGGACAAATAAAAAAAAAAAGAATGCAAAGGTTTTTCCAGCGAGCAGGAATATATCTCTTAAAGTTAGGGGGATTTGTTAATATCAAGAAGCTTGAGTTAAACCATAGGCGACTAAAAATGTTGCATTGTAAATCAGTGCTTCATTTCGATATTTTTGACTTAAATGGAACAATTTTAACATTAATAAAGATTTGTACCTAAAAAGGAAAACGACCCTTTTTCAGGATTGCGTAGCGAGACCGAAATTAATGATGCAGTCAAAAGATACGGATGCTTATGCCGAATATTTTGCCACTCACAAGAGGAAACAGACCCTATGTGTTACTTCCCCTTGACCAAGAGTCATAAAGGGTGATTTTTTAGCTATTATCTTTTTGGCAACACTGGTTTTAACAGCTGACGCACGTTTCGTGTTTTGTTTCACTGTCAAACATCTTCAGTTTGGTCTATAATTTAACCATGAATCGTCTTACAAACGAACAACGCTTGCAAATTATTGAATAAATTTCGCACCAAATTTACATTGTTGGACATTAAACCACCAACACGCTTACGTAGAGTGCGAACTGAAGAAAATATCGCAGCTGTATCAGCCAGTGTTACTGATGACCATCAATTATCGATTCGTCATCGTTCGCAGCAATTGGGCCTCTGTTACTCAACAACGTGGAAAATTTTGCGGAAGGATTTAGGTGTGATGCCTTTCAAAATACAGCTGGTGCAAGAATTGAAGCCGAACGACCTACCGCAACGTAAAATTTTTGGTGAATGGGCTCTTTCAGTATGGCGAATGGTGAGCGCTACCGTGAGATGATATCCAACTTTTTTTTGCCCAAAATGCAAGAGCTTGACATGACATGTGGTTTCAACAAGACGGTGCCACATGCCACACAGCACGCGCAACAATGGACTTTTTGACAGGCGAGTTCGGTAAACGTTTTATTTCACGTTCGGGACCGGTCAATTGGTCTCCAAGATCGTGCGATTTAACGCCTTTAGAATATTTTTTGTGGGGCTATGTTTAAGCTCATGTCTATACAGACAAGCCCCGCTTCAATTGACGCATTGGAAGACAACAATGAAACATTTATCCGTGAGATACAGGCCGAAATATTGGAAAGAGTATGCCAAAATTGGACTAAGCGGATGGACCATTTGAGGCGCAGTCAAGGTCAACATTTGCATGAAATAATCTTCAAACATTAAATTATATGGACCGTACTATCGATTCAAATAAAGATTTCATGAGTTTTTCTGAATTTTGTGTTTTTTTTTTTAAAACTTTCCTAAAGCTTTTAAAAAATTTGGCTAGAAGTAATGTCTTATAGCACAAGGCGAAAAATTCGAAAACCATAAATTTGTACTCAAATTCCAAACATTCTTTTTTTCACATCGCAACTCAATTTTTAATGTGAAATTTAAAATTATACAAAAATGTTTAGTTTACCGCATATTTTGATTCTCGCAAGGGAATCAAAGCATAAAAACAAAAGGAGGAAAACTCATCCAGAGTTCGATTTAAATATCAACAAGTTTGTATGTAACCATTCTTGAGCGAGTCCGACTCACACTTGTTCGTTTTGGTAATTTCACATCACTTTTCTCACAAAGTAAATTTTTAGATTCATGTAGAAGAGTTGCTTTTCATTTTTTTTTTAGGTTATTTTAACTGTGTGTATTTCAATGGACCCCACTGTAGATGTAAACCCTCATACAATAAAAAAAATCGATCCAGCTAAATATGATTTGCTGCAGTGTCGGTCCATTGCGTAAATAAATGGTTCCCTCAGCTCCCTCTGCAGAACCGAAATGCACGATTTAGTGATTAGCGAAACAGCTTCAGCATCCATCTAATTTTATCACTTTTCATTAAATACGTACTCGCAACAATGACTCGAGTTTGTATGGAGTCCAACAAATAACGAAACAACACAACAAACTGCGCAGGACCACCACTAACTACACTAATTAAGCCAATTTAAGACGGCACCGAAACAGAGTCAACGAATGAAAACAATCTATTTGTGGAAATCGAAAATAAACAATTCTTGCAAGTTTACTTACCGTAATTTCTTTGGAACGGGAACAATCCTTCAATTTGATTAAAAAAAAAAACAAAATTTCAACGCGGACCTAATCCCACAATGGCACGGGTACACAGGCACAAGACTTCCGTCCCTACTTAGTTTAGTTTGCTTGAAGCAGCTCTGCCTCCGCCGTGTTGCAGATACCAGATATCAATCAACACAGATTACAGCAACAACACCCGCCAAACAAAAAACATATGTTTCTGTTTCTATTCGCTACCAACAGTCTGCGTATCGCGCGTCGTCTAACTGACCAGCAATAACAACACAACAAGACAAACAACGACAACGTACTGCAAAGGCAAACGCCAAGGCGACTGGCGCACAAATCGGTAGCGTTCACAGACACTCAGAAACACAAACAATGCAAAACGACTCAAAATTATGAGTTCAGTGGGAAGCCCTGAATGAACGGCATACGGCACCCGAGCCTAAGCAATAGGGATGGGCACATAAACGCTCAACTAATCAGCATAAAAGGCACCCTCTTCTAGGAACAGCAGTGGAACCAAGGAATTCATGTTTGAGTGAATTAATTTTATAACGGGTAAAACACAAAATTCCCACTCAACTGCTGGTTCAACGGACGTGAAGTACGAAAACGAAGGAATGAATACCCTTCTCCCGACACGGTGCGGTTTTCAGCTTGCTGGAAAGGGACCCCCTAGTCTGCTGCAGTCCTACTCCTACATTTCAATCCTACAATAAATGCTGCAGACGCTGTTTTATGGAATTAAAAGGGAGACGAAACACACATGGAAACGATATGTGAAAAGTTTCCCGGCAATGAGGGATTTCCCTTTCAATATTATTCCTGAGTTGCCAGGTGGCATATTCCAAAATTATTTTAGATAATGGAATATTTTTTATGTAAAGTGAGTAACGTCAGGACTCTTTTCTGACAGGGTAATTTTGTATGCATTTTCGATTGCTCTTGACAGTGTTTTTTGTCAGGCTCTTTTGCTTAAAATGTCTTTTAATGGGGTCGTTGAGTCTCTTACTCAATGTCAATGCAAGTTGTTTTGGATAGTTTCAATGCTAGTGTTCCACACGACTACGTTTTATCTCCGACTCTCTTCTGGATTTTCGTGCATGATCTCTTGTGAACCACTTCTAATCCAATACATTCCTTCGCCGACAACAGTACTGCTCTGCCTTTCATATTCGTTCTCAGATTCACGATGGTGGTCGCCGGCTATGGAACTAGATTGATTGGTTACGTATGTTAAATTCATACTCCGATCTGGATATCACAATCGCAAAGGGCAATTCAACCGTGAGTAATTCAATGCTGTCTGTTGTGATGACCAATTATACGAATCCCCGTGCTAGC
Organism: Orthonevra nobilis; assembly: GCA_963555765.1. Taxonomy (NCBI): domain Eukaryota; kingdom Metazoa; phylum Arthropoda; class Insecta; order Diptera; family Syrphidae; genus Orthonevra; species Orthonevra nobilis. Next base: position 117,595,288 of record OY743224.1, read on the forward strand.
GCTGATAGCGAATATCTACGACATAAGAATCATTTGAGCACCGTAAGAAAGTCACATGCCATTCATTGTCTTATCGTTTCTTTAATATTCAATGTTTCACCGAATTAGCAAGTGACATTCAAACACTTCTCCCTGTAATAGTTCAGTTCACTCTCAAGTCTGACTTCGGGTTTCAACGCGTTCTGTTATCAGCTGGCTTGAGTAAGTCGAACTCTATAAGAGTTTAGTTGCAAATTCAAATGCAAAAGAAACGCCATAATGTGCCTAAAGACAAGCTCAAATGCTCATAAAATCGATTGATTTGGATTTTCTTCAAAGAATAGGCGTCTTTTCTGTACAGCGTGCATTTCGATGGTGAATTGGCCTTAAAAGAAGGTTCTTTGATTTTTTTTTTACAGCATTATCCCAAGTATGCTAGAAAAATTATCTGCTCCTACGTCGGCTCTAAAAAAAAACCCTTAAAGAACTAATCGATTATTAACCTCTCCATCCACAAAAATCGACAATTTGCTGCCGCTCCCATTTCCGTGCATGTATTATATTACCGAAGAGTTAAAGCAGAGCAATCTTGCAAATAAATTTCGTGGAAGTGTGATTTTCGAAATGAAGACTCAAAAACTTGCGATCTACAAGTGTTAGACTCGATAGAGGAATAGAGAATATTAAAAAAAGGTTGGTTTTCTCAAAAGTGTCACATTTTCATATTTATTTCAATTGTGTCCTTGTTGGATGAACACATAATTTTTTTGTATCCACGTTATTCAGCATGTACAATGTTCCAATGCTTGTAACGTATACGTTGCGTGTTTGCTTGAGACGAGATTGACTGCTTGATGAAGGATATGCACAACTAACAACAGATACAAAAGAGGAAGCATCATGAGTCGGAATATTTTTAATTTAAAAATGGAAAGCAAAACTTTTATATCAGAGTTTATTGAAGTTTACCGTTCGCTACCATCGCTATGGAATAAAAAATTCATATAATGTGCCAAGAATGATCTAAAAAATATACAAAATGAAATCCTTCTCAACAAAATATATCAAGAGAAGTACCCTGAAGCCACAAAAAAAGAGGTGGTGCAAAAAAATCAAACCTCTGCGGACAAACTATAGGAGGGAATTTAAACGAATTTCAGGATAAGCGATGCAGCAGTCGTCGGTGTCACTTTTTAATTTGTATTTAAATGTAAAATAATCATTTTTATGATGACTTAACATAGAACAACATCCGAAATCCGGCCAGAACCACATGTCCCCTTTCTTCATCATGTTTATAAAAATCAATGATTGAAGACTCATGCAGGACCTGTGTACGTGTAACGTCCAAAATAATTTACTTATACACTATAACATGCTTGACAAGCATTTGAACAGTGTGTTGGCCGCATTAGATGTAGAAAAGGTAAAAACTTTCGCACCAATGATTTTGGTTGAACTAAATGTGAACGCGTTTTTTAACGTACCACACTATATGGCAAGCCTGGTTCTTTTTAATTTAAAAAAAAATCGTCTCTGCCCTCCACTCATATAATTTCTCTTCTATGACTAAGATCCAGATCCAAAAACAATAAGAGTTCCATAATATTCAATAAAGGCGGCAAAGCGACTAGCGAGTGACCCCTATCCTCTATAATTACTCAATCGGTGCGCATACGAGGGATAATTTGTTCGAGTGGCATTGGATTCTTCACTCACTCTGTTTGTGCATACATCTGATTCATTCACTCCAATTTTGACAAACTACCATTCACTTATCCAGCCTAGCGCTGTAGACTGCGACTGCGATAGCCAGGGCAGATATTGAAGCCTGGTGTTGATGCCGATTTAATTAGCAGTTGGACAATCGCAATCATATGTGATATCTGCCCCGCATATGCGTTCCACATTTCCAGATAAATCAGAATGAAAGACCCATTCCGTCCAGATGTGCTGGCAGCTATGTTTGTGATAAAAAAAAGGCGGATTTGCGATAACTTTGCATCCTGTGTTTGTGAGTGATTAATCAATTTTTTTTGATAAAAATTGGAAGAAAATTCTTATTTAATTACAATTAATTTTGAAATTCGAATTTTTTATATGACAAAAAATGTCATACACGAAAAAAAAATAGTCATGTCATTATTTAAATCATTTAATTTGGCATGTTGCAACTCACATACTAAACGAGTTGGCGACGTGCAAAGTATCTTGTGCTTAGTAAGTAATTTAATTTAAGTAAAGGCCTTAATTCAGGACATTTTCATGTGTCATAAGAATACCTACACTCTGTATGACTTGACTTAGAACAGGCATTTTTTTTGTTTTAATTTAACGATATTTTTCAAACCCTTTGCTTATTTGGGAAAAAAGAAATGCACAAGGAATGAAGGATATAGGGTGATGGCACCAGTAGTCGGCCCTTTACTTTAATTTAAGGTTTGACTTGCTTTCAAAAATCCATTAAAGTATATAAGTAAATATATATTTTTTTAAAGTATGTATATTTGTTACCCAATTTGAACTATTTACAAAAATGTATAGTCATTATCAAAATAATAGGTCAAGCAATTAAACTAAAGGTTTTTATAAGTTTTAAAATATATCTTGTAAAGATATGAATGTAATCTTTTTTACAGTTAATCCATAAATTATTTTTCATTTTTATTCTTCTGATTTTTATAAATAATATAAAATTCACATCGAAAACCAGTTGCTCATTTCAATAGGTAAATTGCATTAAAAACGTTGTAACTATGAAAAAATTAATAGTCTTATTTAAATTTAATAACAAATGTTAAAAATTGGTTTGGGTGCGAGTGGGCCTGCCCATACCATCAACTTCCCATCTCAAGATTTGAAATTTGAAACATTTGATTTGGGTTTTGAAACATCATTCATTCCCTTGACAAATGCATTGCAACCAAAATAAATAAGATACATATTTTTTTAATTGTCCCGTAGGGATATATTTGTTTTTGCATTTGTGAACTAAGTGAATTTAGCCAATTGGTTAATTGATTATTTATATAATTATATGAATCTATCCGGAAACTTAAGAACGGCAGTGTACATATTTTAACATATGTATTTTTTTTATCATGATAAGGTTGTTGCAAACTATAAATTAAATTGTTTTCGAACTTTTTTTTATTGGAAAACTAAATTATTTTGAATTGAAGAAGTGAAACTGTGCCTTTTTTGGCAGATTTTTTGTCATAAAATTTAAACAACCCTGTCAAATTTAGCCACAGAGAGAGACATCTTTCTTAAACAAACTGAATCAGACTACTGAGACCTTGAAACGTGGAGATATGTAAAAATTTTGAATTTCGAAAATTGGACCGATAACAAGAACTTCCTGATGGGAAGTTAATAATTTTAATATAAGACTAAATTAGTAGCTAGAATGACCACCCTTATAAGATTTTACTGCTCCAATCTGCGTAGGCATTGAGGCTGACATTTTTCAGCAAGAGTGCCTCTCGATCGCCGCCCAAAGATCCGCTTTACTGTGGAAATTTTCCGTTGCCAAGGTTCTCTTTAGTTCCCCCACAAATTCTCAAAAGGATAGAGATCGGGGGACTTCGAAGGCCATGGCAATACAGAAACTTGGTGTTCCCTCAGCCAAGCACTAACCAGTTTTGGAAGTGCCAATTAGTTTTTCCTATTGTTTCGGCTGTGGTTTTAAAGCCTGTGCGATGAAATTCACAGAAATTCCTTGCCCTCTCAGCCTATGGACAATTCGACTTTCTTCGACACTGAAGTGCCTGTTTCGACCCTTCTGCAATCCCGTTAAAAATACATTTTCGTTTAATTTTATTTACTATTGCATTAACCATTTATAAACTCACCTATCGATTAACGTTAAGTTGAACATTTCCCCTAAATAAAAAAATTACCTTTTATTTTAATCAAGCGTTTACGGACGTGATCTTAGCCTGTCAAAAGATCGTCAACATCGATTATATAATAACGGTGCTTATTGAATTAAAAACAAGCTAAAAATTCAAGAGAAATCGGTGTTGCCAGTTCATTGCAATCCGTGTTACCTATTATTTCGATCATGACTGTAAATGAAAACAACATTCTTTAGTAGCCGGCCGCCTTTACTGGAGTAACCGGTCATATACTTACTCAGAGATAGACCCACAGTTTTGCTTCTGTATTTTTAATGTTTTGACTAAGTAGAAGTTTTAAAGTTTCAAAATATGTTTATTTATAAAAACTATAACAATACAATGTTTATTATATTTAATGTAATTTCAAACAAATTGCACAATGTATTGCATTTTCTGACCTTATTATAAAAAAAAAACGAAAACAAAGTATTTTTTTTTAAAAAAAAAAGCTTAATTTACATTTGTTTTAGAAAAATGGTATATATGAAGACATAAAAAAACTTAATACTTTATATTAACACTTAAAGTGAACAATTGTTTAATATTGTATACATATCCATTAAATAATAAAAAAAAACCATAACAATAAATAAAATAATTCATTTTAGGAAATGCTCAATGCCTTAAATAAACGCTTTGGCACTTCCTCACATTGTTTGCACAAAGATGTTTAATCTTTTATGAGCTCAAATGCTGTCCCTGCAAAATTTGAGGTGGAACCATTTGGGACATATTTTACACCCGACGTATTTAAGGTCATTGTCCTCACCGTCCCATATAAGGTCTTGCTGAAATTGGGAAGAGGACATGTTTTTCTTTGTTGGTTTTCCTTGTTTTCTTTTCCACCATCTGAATGGTGGCGCTTTAGGAAGCCGTAATACCAACCCTTACCTGGCAATCCGTTTTTGAACGGTGTCTTTCTTTTGTCGTTAAGAATAATTTTCTGCACCGTGTTCAAAAGATCGAGAGGTTTTCACGGAAAGCCACATTTCGCCAAGTTCACTAGCCAATTTACAAGAATTTTTTCTTCGGCTGCACTCAGCACAGTATGCGGTCCATTCTGCTCAGTTTTTCGGAAATCCCTGCCATGAGTGCGGTCTTGGACTGTTGCTCTTGGGATTCCGAACCTTTCGTTGGCTTTCCTTATTGGCCAATTTTCCTTCCGAAACTTCTTCAAGCCTTCTTTAAGCCCTTCTTCCGGGTACTTGTGGAAATCGCGTTTAAACCCTTCTTTTGAATTTTCCATATTTTATAGTGCTTGAATAAATAATAATTTCTTAAATAGGAAAACAAATAAAAAGATTTCAAGGATTTGCGAATCTCAGGAGAAGAAATAGTAAAGAGGCTGAATAAAACTAATATTGTTGTAAAAAGGTCAGTTTTGCGACTTGTCTCGAATTCCACTCAGCTAGAAAATAATATAGGTTTAAAAACGGGGCCTCAGCCAGAATAACGACGGTCAGAAGGATAATAAAAAGCGGCCAAATACCAGTCTTACACAAGTTTTTCGACATTTTTCATATTTTTCCGAAGTAAGACAAGAATGATTGCACTTCATGATGCCCTACTTCTGCGGATGTTGTTCCCATTCATCAGTGTACAACTGAGGAATATTGTTTCCGCATAATTTTTCGACATTTTTTCAGTCCGAAATACCTGGATGACGGGTGTGATTTTGTTTTTATCCATTATTGCCATGACGGCTTTTTCTTAATATTTCGAGGAGAGCTGTGAATATGCTTGGATAACAATTCGCTTTAATTTCAAAACGAATATCGATTGCGCCCTGAAGAACTCCTTAAAACATCATAGCTAGCGATGGCGATGTTATATTATATCTAGAGATAGATGTCGCTATAAAAGAACAGCATTCTATGCACTGATAGATGGCGCTCAAGGTTTGTGCATGGACTAGTCCTATTTATTTTAAATTTAAAAATTTAACGGTTCGTGCTCTTGACAGAGTAGACCTTTAAAGTGACACAATTTTAATAAGAGACTTTGTTTTTTTTTAAAAGAAATTGCATGTTTCGACATATCAGATCACACTGAGTCCAATATGGGTATTCTGACTGACTAAATGCGTTTGTATTGTAGCTAAAAGCACCCTCCTAATGCGGTGCTCTACTAAAGGACAATTGACGAATTCTTTCGCACGAAAGAAAACTTTCGCCGATTAGCTTGTGAGCAATCCTTTCAAGTCGATTATGACAATGAAAATGTTGCAGAGGAAAAATACAACTGGCTAAGCCTGAGCGTTATAACCTCGAACCCATACTTTTTCTAATTAATAATTATGGTATTTCGACAGCAACAGCTCTTTTGCGATGGAAAACTCAACAAAACGGAGCATATTCTAGCTGTTGTCGGAAATGTGAACCAAATTCAAGAATCTCAATACGCCAAAGATCTCAGTAAACATCAGCCGCACTAGTCGAAGGCGAATTTAGCATATACCACAAAATGTATCACAAAAGTAAGTACAAATGCGCAACCTGTGGAAGCAATTTTAGAAAATGTAGATTATTTGAAGTATTTTTTTTAAAATCATATGCTTCCTGTTCATTGCAAATATAAAGACTTACATAAGCAATGTCAATAAGAAAAAAATTGGAATTTGCAAAACATCACCTAAAATGCGATTAAGAGGAATCCTGCTTTAGAAGGCTCATAAAACCGATTTTTTTTGTTGCTTGAATATATTCTTGATATATCTAAGAAAAAGTACCCAAAGTTACAGAGGCTTTTACTTCATAATATTTTCAAAGATATAGTACAAAACGCAGTGAGGTGTCGAATAAGTAAGCACGCGCTCCTTCTCCCGGTCAAATAACTCAGATCAATATTTTAATTCATAGAATGACTGTGTACTTAAACTATAAGTTCTAGTATGGAATATATTTTTTATATTATTTATATTATTACACTCTGTGTACTACTTCTAGTTAGTTTTACACTGAGTCTTGTCCAGTGCACATCTTTATAAAATCATGTCAAGTTATCCTTAAGGTGATAAATCGAGCAGTGATCCTTCTGCGAAGTCACGATATTACTTGGGCAAAGTAGTCGACCTTATTGATGCTCTCTAAATAAAAAGAATTTAGACGATGACGATGAAGAACTTTTGACGCGATGCTTAGGCGGGCACACGCAAAATTCCAGCGAATCTTTCAACTCCACAATCTGGGACATGAGCCCGAAGCATCTGCATTCTGGCCAAAAAATCGTTGAAATTGCTGCATACATGGCTTCCGGAATATTCAATGAAGGATATTCTGCAGTTTTAAGTAAATATCATGCTCGATTTAAAAATCGGCCAGATAATTAAGGTGTAAGCGGATAACGTCGACACACACACAATCGAGGGCAAAAATCGGTGTACGTCTTTTTCCAGCAAGGAAGCTCGCACGGCCCGTAGACACGAGCAACTGCATCAAAATGAGTTGTTTGCGGAAGTTAAAGGCTTAATGTATGGCGCAGGAATAGCTGATTAATGTATTTTTTCTGCAACTAATCAGAAATCAAAATTATACGGATCGTAAACTTTAAAGCGCGCTTTCTCAAGCTTTTGTTTTTACAATTTTTCTTGATAGCAAAAAAAAATAGACGACCAATCAAAACAAACAAATGTTTTTACCTTCACTTTTGTATAATCTTCTATTTGAACTGAAAAGATTCCCAAAAAATATTTTTTAACAAACTTTTTTAACGCGTCAAGCGTTTGTTTTTTGTTTTAAAAAAAACACTTTTTTCCAATACTATAATAACGCGATAATAATAACGCGATTTACACAATACAGGGAGCGAGTATTCCTGGAGCTCCAGACATCACATGAAACCAATATTGACCAGTACCTCCAACGATTAACAAATTCGCTATCAGAAGTTTATCAACGTATTTGGCCCTGTCTCCGAGGGAGACGAATGGAGGAGAAGACAAAACCGCGATGCATCAGCAAGGTTAATAAGTGAAAGCACCCGTAAAACCATGCTAATGAACAACAACCAGGCTTCCAATCGCACGAGGAATTTTTGTTTAACTTTTTCCTCTTTTATTATATTTCAGGCCAAGGAGAAAAGAATTTGTTTTCATTTGTTAATGTAATTTTTTTCTTACTCGGCAGACAAAAGTGCTTAAAACTAGGTTAAATATTTTTCGCATTGAGAACGATTCACGATCGTATTTTTCAAGTTGTTAAGTTGCAGTAGTATCGTGGAACTCTAGCAGCAAAATTATTAAACGAGCAGTAATCGTATCCGTATGTAACAAGGAATAGATAATTATCAAGATACCTAAATATGATTTTATCAACCTGCACGATTGCATCTGAAAAACCTGCCGTAGTTTATACATCCAGCCTTTATGCTTTCTGTTAATCTGCCGTCTATAATTCAGTCGTCAAATGCTTGAGCCTTACTTACTTAATTAAGGTGGCGCTACAGTTAGGGGTGGACCTGGGCCTGAACCAACAAGCGTCTCCAGCCAGCTCGATCTTTTGCTAGCTGCCTCCAATTTCGCACGCTAAGTTGGTTGAGTCGCGGTCTTCCTCTGCTGCGCCGTCACTCGGGTGCATTGGTCTCCATCCGCTCTACATGACCAAGCAATCTCAATCATTGGATCTTCACTCTTCTGGCTAGGTCGATGTCATAGCTCGTAAAGTTCGTTATTGTATCTTCTCCTCCACTCATCGTCTATGCAGACAGGACCGAAGATCACACGAAGAATTTTCCCCTCGAAGCAGCCAAGAGCAGCTTCGTCCGCTTTTGACAAAGTCCATGTATCCGCGCCGTATCGCAGGACTGGGATGATTAAGGTCTTACATAGTCTTACTTTGGTTGTTCGACGGAGGGCTTTCTCAGCCCATAAAAGCAACGATTGGCAAGAGTGATAGCGGTGCCTTGGTAGACAAAGTCATTGACTACCTCAAAGTTAAGGCTGCCTTCTCTGACGTTCTGTCCGAGACGTCGGTGTTGGGAGTCTTTTCACGTTGACAACATATACTGCGTCTTGGCCTCATTTACCGTCAAACCCATTTTCGCGGCCTCCGTCGCTATACTCACAAAAGTGCCATTGACATCAGGCTGCGTCGGCATATGCGAGTAGTTGGACAGTGTTGGCGAGCGAGTTTTGAACAATTCTTTCAAGAACGATGTTGAGGAAGTCGCATAACAGCGCGTGGCCTTGTCTGAATACTTTTTTGACACCAAAGGTCTCGGTTAGGTCCTTACCGACCTTGATGGAGCAGCGTGTATTCTCCGTCGTCATCCTACACAAACGGACGAGTTTGGTTGTGATGCCAAAACTAGACTTTGCGCTGTATAGCTCGTCTCTATAAATCCTTTCATACGCGGCCTTGAAATGGATGAAAAGGTGGTGGGTAACGATCAGTTGATTCTGGGTTTTTTCCAAAATTTGCCGTAGTGTGAATATTTGATCTATTGTTGATTTCCGTGGCCTAAAGGCACACTGCTTGACGAACGGCTTAAAGCGCTCACACAACACGGCCGATAGGATCTTGTATATATTTATTAGAATGCTAGATATCTAGCGTCGTTTACAATTGTACATTATTATTTACATGTAGAAGGAACATATTTTTAAAAGCTTTAGTATTAATGTTAACATTTTTGTAATTCAAAAGGTGTGAATAAATATTAAAGATAATTAACATTTAATTAAATGGATAAAACCGTTCATAGTTCGTACGATGGTGAGATACTGGATTGCATTAGGTATGTATCTAAAAAATCTTTGCGGTACATTGAAATTGAGACGAGACAAGAGGTATATAGAAACAATGTTGACATCAATAAGTTTGGTTATGAAAGAGAAACATAGATACGATCGTCGATATGACATTTATAGTGAGGAGAGCACACTTGACAAGCGTATTCAAGGATCGGACGGACGAAAGTCATGAACAACTGTTTAACAACATAAGGATCATAAAATTGCTTAGATTCTCTTTTAATCCAACCAAACATTGAGTTCGCTTTATTGGAAATTATGTTGATATATTGCTTAAACTCGAGTTTTTGATCCAACACAACCCCTTAGACAAAAATATTATTAACATTGCACATTGTCGACTCATTTAAGTTGTATGCGAAAGAAACCGGCGAGCTTTTTCGTATAAAATTAATGACATTACACTTCTTGACATTTAAAATCGCATCAAAATCACGCTGCAGATCATGATAGTCTCCAATGTTATGTATCTCCTTAAAGATAGTAACGCTGATGATCAGCATAAGACATTGTGAACTCTTTAAAATAGAAACCAAATCATTTATAAACAAAACAAACAACAACGGACCGTAGTGGCTGCCTTGTGGTACCCCAGAGTTGACAGTGAAATAGCTCGAGGAACAACCATTAAAAATGACAGAGTAAGATCTACTTGATAAATACGATTCAAGCCAAATTAAGAACTTTGTGCTGAAGCCAAATTTGTTTAACTTTAAAAGTAGTGTGCGGTGGGAAAGCTTGTAGGCAATGTTTAGAAGACTGATTCCTAAATAGTTGGCGCAATTCAGAGGGTCTCCTTTGTTTTTATTGGGCAATCAATGCTGAGGTTCCATTCATCGGGCATGCTTTCCTCCGACCATATTTTACAAATGAGTTGGTGCATACTCCTTACCAAATCATCGCCTGCCGTTTTGAAAAGCTCCGCAGGTAGGCCCTCAGCATCGGTAAGAAGACGCTTTGAGAAAATTGCCAAAAGCTTTTTATCTTTTATCTTTTAAATATTTTTCCTGTCCTATATCACACCGGGAATTTTTCACTGCCCTAAAACGTATAGCAACCTTATCGACACAACATATGCAACTCATTACGATCTTTTTTTTTTGGCTAAAACAAGAACAGAGAGCCGATTTAACATCACCATTCCCTTCTACTGCATCATCAGGAAATGCAAATTTTTCAAAAACGATTTCTTGGAATATGTTTCTAGTAACTCAAAACTCCACATTGCAAAAAAAAATCACCGAAATTTGGGTACATATGTAAAAAGTCCATGATTCATTTTTCCAACAATAAAAAAATAAAAAATACCTTTACCCGAATTACGACTTTCATTGCGAAATCACTTTGTTTCTGAGAACTCATGTCAGCCCGATCCAGCTCGCTATAAAGGATTCCGAACCTTTTTGTTATAAAAAAAAAATGTGGTTCAACGAATGTAACATGTGCTCTGCAACATGGATTTTTTTTATCTCCTAAATTATCAGCTGGTTTAGGTTTTTTTTTTTTTTTTTTACCAAAATAACACAAACAAATAGTATCTCAATCTGAGAGCATACTGTTAAGCTTCGTTATTCAACAATCAAAGTCAGTTTACTTTTATCGTCTGGACAGAACAGATGAAAGTTGGCTTTGACTTAATGAACCGGTTCATCGAAGAAACGAGTGGATGTTGTGAGATCTTTTTATAGTGCCTTAGACAATAATTCAAACGGTGGTTGTGTTAACGTTATTGTTTACATTCTTAAGTGTTTAAATTATGTGTAAATAATGAGGATCTTCAAAAAGATTTGAATTGAATGCTCTTTTTTTACCGCCTAAAAAAATATCGTAAATTGTTTAACACCTGTGATGGCAATGACCCATTTTTCCATTGTCGGCAAAGGATTCTAAAGGCATTTTTTAGTCATTTTCTGGTTTAAAATTATCAGTTTAATATCCTGTTCACATAAAGAATTTGTGTTGCATAAATGAGTAATTATCTTATCAGAGCGTTTAAGGTTAACAATCTCGAATAACGTCGAGGCCAAGTGGTGAGCATATTTTTTAAACAGTTCCAAAAAATTTTGCAATGCATTTGTGACGATGTGAGTTCCAGTGTATCTGAATTAAAGCGGGAATTTTGTTGAGTAAGCCAAGTCAAATTATTTGTGCGCTTTCTGATTTGGATCTTTTCCGAGTTCTTAAAAATATTTAACTTGTATTGTTAATCCTATTTAGAAATATTTATTTCCTTAGCTATTTTGTCCGACTCTCAAGATGAGATGACGTTATTTTGAATGTGTGGTTATTACAAGAAGATTATTCTGTCTGTCAGGACTTTGTTTTATCCCACACAAAGTGCACGAATATTAGTCTCTCATATAATTTCACTTAAAGGTTTAAACAAAGTAACAAACGATCAATATTTTATTTTTAAAAAAAAATGTATCTATTCTTAAATTGTAGCTACGCCATAATAGTCATCGGTTTTACTTGTCAGTACTTTGTCAACAGATTTGTATCCATAATTTTTTGGGTCGAAGCTATTTTTCTAATCACCAGAGCAGATACAAAGACGATTGTTGCCTGAATAAGTTTTTATAGCCTTAACTGAACTGACTCTCATCCAATAAATATATGGATTCATGAATCTAGCACTTATCACCCTTTTTATGACGGAGCGTTATATATCTTTTTAATCACTCCGCATTTACGATCTTTCGGTGCATAGTCGATCAACAATCATTAATTCTGTTGAGACAATAAAGACCACATTTTCGTGAGTCTTTAATAGGACTCATACATCTGGGGAACGATTTGGAAATTGTACAATTTCATTCAATACGATAAAATTTCTTATCGGTGCATTTGCCTTTAAATTGATAGGTCCCCGGCTCAATTTTTAGAGTGAGCTTTGACCTTTTATCTAATGTTAGAATCTTGTCCAATCATTATTTGTGGTTGTGGTCAAATTGACTGTACTCTCACTGGAGTTGTCAAACACCCAATGTCGTCTGACTTAGTTCATCAAGTTGACATCATTAAATGAATTGTGGAGATGATCAGCAGCATGATCACATGAAATTGATGGGGAATAAAATTCTGCGAATTAACTGAATGCAAAAACGCCGATACCTAATTCTTCGTCCCTACTCAGACACGTCGATTGGAGCAATTTGAATCTGGGGCTAAAACCAATATAAGGGTTCTTCCATTAAGCGCTTCCATTCTTTATGTTTAAATAAAAAAATGGGTGTGAGATATTATCCAATTTTTTACTTGGCTGGAAAAGTCTATCGATGCCATGTCTGAAATATAACATCGTTCAAATTTCACTGGCGCATAAATAAGGCTGAATTTAACTGATGGCATGAGTAATGTTGGCTTTGAGAGCCGCTCTGGTTTGGGACTTATTCGCATAGACCTGCAACTTCAAGAAAAAGTATACCACAAGAAAAAGTCTAACGAGGTCAAATCGCACGATCTCGGTGGCCAGTTCACATCGCCTCCACGTGAGATGCCCATGCCCTCGAATCGCTCGTGTAGAATTTTCTTTATGGCGTGACCTGTGTGGTACGTTTCGCCATTCTGTTGAAACCACATGTCGTTGGTGTTCATATGATCCAAATCAGGCCAAAAGAACTTTGTAATCATCGACCTTTAGCGCTCGCCGTTGTCGATGATGATGTAGTCAAGGTCGTTCTCAAAGAATTATGAACCAATGATGCCTCCAGCCCAAAATCTACTTTGACGCTCTTGGACCTCATGGGGATTGAGATCGTCCTAAATTCTATTGTTCGTTACGAACCCATTCATCCAGAAATGGGCGTCATCGCTGAAGATGATTTTTCGATGAAAATGAGAGTCAGTTTTCAACTACTCCAGAGCTTATACAGCGAACACATGTCGTTGTCTATGGTCGTTTAACTTCAGCTCCCGGGTCAGTCGAATTTTGTACGGGTGCAGGCCCAAATCACGACACAAAATTGGCCAAGTTGAGGCCCCAGCGAAAGGCCGATTCTCCTACACAGTCTCACGGACAGTGACGATGTTTTCAGCAGATCTTCTGTTTCGACGTGTGTTGGTTGACCGTTAACTAAACCAGTGGACTCAAATTTATCCATCCAAATGGCCAGAACAGAACACCCAATTTGATAAAAAAAATTAACTATTTGCACGTGTTATTGAAAAACATATTTTGACGAACTCAAACTGAATAAGTGATAGCCAATTTGACAGATGTAGCTTCAACAATATGGCCGCTTTCAACTGTCATAGTTCGGAAGACCCAATTTATTTCAAAGCGAGCAAACTAGAAAAGTAAGAATTTCTTCAGTATTTTTAATTCCCTTCATTTCGATTTCTATTTAGTAATTTTTATTAGCGAACCAGGTGATATTAACAAAGCACATAAAATGAACTAAAAACAATAAAAAAAATACTTGTTTACCACATCGAGAGCAATAACAATTTAATAACATGAAGAAAAAAAAAAAACAGATAAAACCCACAATGCAGCAGAGAAAATATCGCACGGCGCTAAACGTGTTTAACCGCACTGAAATGAGCTATTCAAGCAGATCCTAAGGCCAATTATCTTTTAACTTATAATTCAAAAACCTTGACAGAAATGGCCACGGCAATTTAACATCACTCAAAGCTACACCCAATGCACTTGCAAGATTGATTTTTTTCCAAGATCGCTGAACCAATCCTTTGACACTTCAGAAAGGTTTATTTGATGTCTTTTCTTGAAATTCAGTACATCGTTGAAAAAATCTTGAATAATCACAATGAAATTAGCTGTGCTAATCCAACGAGTCTTCAATTAAATGGATTTTTTTTTAATTTTGGAAGATCAAGTCATTTTTGGAAAACGTGACTAATCGATGGAATTCCTATGAGACAGGTTTGTAGAAAGTGCTTTCCGGTTACACTTGAATTCCGTCAAACTCAACGCATATGTTCAGTTAAGGGTTTACCATTTCAAAAAATCGATTGTTTAACATTCGCCGAACGAGTTTAAATTGCGAGAACGTTCTAAAAAGATAGTGATTCTGAAGTAGATCTGTTTCGCTTCCTACGAGCAGATTTTGGCAGACATAATGTTCTATCTAAGCCTACGAGAGGCTTAACTTAGGAAATACGAAACGTATAATAAGGCCGATCGATCGATCATTTTTATGTACGCTCTGCAAAAAATACAGCTGCTGTTAGTGAAGATCCAACTCGATCCCTTTTTACAGCGTGCACAACGTTTTAGCTTATTTTGAGGCGCATTATAAACTTATGGCGTATTTTGCATTTGAATTTGCATTTACAAACATTTAGATTTCACCACGGAATGTGTAGAAAATACGCCTATTTTATGTTTGAAATCAGGGGTGTAATTGAAACTACCACTGTCAATTCATCAATCTTGGAAGACTTTTATTTTTAAATTCTATTTATTGATTATTCATTATTTCAAAATCTTTGTACATATTTCGTTAATCTACCATAACAATATAGAAATGAAAATAATAAAATAATAGCAACAAGTGATAATGTCATAAAAATAAAACTTTAAAAAAAACTTTAAGTTGATGGGTGAACTGTTTATTTAGTAATTAGTAATAGAAAGACAAAATTAAAAAAATCAAACACAATTTTACAATTTATTTCTTCGTGAACACAATCAGGAAGCTACATTTTCACACATTTTAAGAATTGAGTCAAGGATCTTGTTCGTCTGAAAGTTGTAAGAGGTTCATTAAATAGTTTGCATAACAAGACGGAGTAAGATTTTTAAAATAGTGTTGTACGAATAGGAGGAATTACAACAACATTTGAATTGCTACGTATATTACGAGTGTTAGAAATAGGACTTTGTAAATAGGCACCTGTTCGGAATAGTGGAACTAAAATAGTGGATTGATATCGTTCCAAATTAAATTGTTTGTTACGTACCCATTCATCCAGAAATGGGCCCTTTCGTTGAAGATGTTTTTTTAATGAAAACTATGCTCAGTTTCCAAATTTTCCAGAGCCCATGCAGCGACCACACGTCGTTGTCTATGGTCGTTTATCTTCAATTTGGGTCAGTTGAATTTTTTACGGGTCCAGGCCCAAATCACGACGCAAAATTCGCCAAGTTGTGGCCAGCGAAAGGCCGAGTTCTTGAGAGCGACGCTAAATCGACTGCCTCGGATTCTCATGTACAGTAGAGTTGTACGAAAAGAAGGAATAAATACAATATTGATTGAATTGCATCTTAAATTACGAGTGTTTGAAATAGTACTTTGTAAATAGGCAGTTCTGATAAAAAAAATGTTCTTGAAACATTGAAATAGTCTAAATGTTTTGGTTTTCAATGCTCTGAACAAAACTTAAGAAGAAGTTAGCCCCACCTCACCAATTTAATTCGTATTGTATTCTGGATTGAAATATCCCACAATATACGGTTTTGAAGTTTTATTGTCACAAAATGATAAAGCTTGGTATAAAAGATCTGTGTTTGGCCCAATTTTTGAAATTTTGTTCAAAAATAATGCCAAAACATCTAAACTGATTTATCGTTTCAAGTTTAAAATAGCGTTGCTTACAAGATGCCTGTTCAAACAGCATTGTCCTTGTTGTTACCTCTTAAATGCAATTTGAGACGTTAGACTGTACGTAATTGTTTGCATGAAATATAATTTCGAACCTGGTTTTTTGAACAGAAACTAGGGTTCTGAAAACCACAATCCCAGAAGGTGATCATGATGATTTATATACACGCTTAAGTTAAAGGGACTATCCAAGCGGTATGAAATACCAGATCATCTGTAAAGCAAGAAGTGAATGAAAATAAGGAACAGTATGGGTCCAAGGACGTATCCCTGAGGCACACCTAGTTTATAATTTTCGGTGTGCTTGCAGAGTATCCTATTTTGACTTTTTCTATTCTTTGAGTACGACTCAAACCAGTTGTGTCGAAATCCTGTCAAGTAAAATTTGATTAATGTCAAAAGCTTTGGTTATGTCTAGAAAAAGCTCAGCGCAAATTTTTTTATCATCCAGTTCATTAAACATAAAGGAGAAAAACTTCAAGAGAGCATCCTATTCCCTGAAGTCAAGCCAATATAGGAAGTTTATTTTTGCCAGGTAACATTCTCTTTTGATGGCTCTTTCGACAACCTAAGATACTGATGAAAATAAAGAAATTGGTCTCTTATTATTTTTGTCACTTTTACTACATATTTTATAAAGAGGGGATATCATGTGCATATTTGAATATATTAGGGAAAACCCCGATCGAATAACTTAAGTTAAAAATATATGCTATTAGAAGTATCTATGCCAAGCTCTTCTTATATTATTGTCAACTTCTGAAACACATTTTAAGCGTTACATTAATAGGATGTTTAAATCACTTTTTTCTTAATTAATTTTTAAGCTTGGTTTTTTTTTTAAACAGAATAAGTTATCCAAGGATGTAACTTTTGTTCATATTTTTTACGGACAGTACTTTATACTAAATTACTTATGTACTTCTGAAGAAATGCTAAAAACAATTCATAAGCTTTAGAAGCATAACCTTCCTCATAAAATTCTTCCCAAGTTTCGGAACGTAGTTCAATATTTAGCAGGTCATAGTTTACTTTTGTAACCTTAGGCGAAATTGATTCCAGCACATTAGTTTATGTTTATTATTTTAAAACGCTCAAATTAGGCCTAGCAATTCCGTTTATTAAAGATTATAGATACTATACATGAAGCACTGGAAGATAAAATGTCGATATTAAAATCACTCACGAGAATAAGATTGGCCCCTTGTGGTTTAAACAAGACGATGCCACATCTCCCAGAACATGTTCGGTTTTTTGCGATTTGAATTGGTCACCAAGAAGTTTTGATTTATTTGTCTTTGTCTACTTGAAAGATCAGGTCCATTTACGTCATCTTAAATTCTCGACGCATTGAAAACGAATATTTGTCAAGTTATGGCCAAATTACTGACCGACTGAAATCAAGTCTTGCAAGAAGTTTGGTCATTTGAATTATCTCATATTTAGTTCATAATAACAGCATCCAAAGAATATATTTATAAAAGAATGTGTTTTATTTAAATTAACTTGCGGAACCACCCAGTATTATCAATTTCCAGTTTAACTTGCATTGAATTGGAAATATTAATAAACCTTATTTGTTTAATTTTTATATCAAAGTGAAGATGAAAGTGTTATAATATTTAGATTCCAATTATTTACGTCGAATTTTTGTCAAAATAAATACATTTGTTTATTTGCTCGAAACTGATAGATAGTATTATTTTGATTACTTGTCAGCATTTAGCGTTACACCTTTAGAACTAGCAACGACATAATTGAAGCGCTTTAAGCTCATTCCTATCTGCTAATTTATTGATTAAAATTCACTGAATTATCGCAAAATCTTTCCATATTAAACTACGAGGAAAAACAAACAAACGCCCATCGATTATCAAAAGATTGAGTTGCGTTTGACTTTTTCAATTAGCCACGTAACCAAATATTATTTGTGATAAAGCAGATTAGATTTAAGCTCATTTCTCTGTTCAATGAATAATAAGAAACCTTAGTTTTTATATTTAAATTGAAACATTGCAGTACTCGAAGATCATTTAACATCGCGGTAACGTGTGTTTTGAGACTGAGGCATTCGCAGAGTAGGTGCTTGAATCTAACTTTTGTTTTTCTGTCCGATAGCTTTTGCAGAACTGTGAAAAGATGTTGAACATTCTGGAAGCCATCACATCTATAGATGAAACTCCCGTCAGTACGATATTGACTGTTGTTCGTGCAGTTGTTCGACATTAGTTCTGTTACGCTTTTGCGTAGTTTGAATCAACATTCAAAAGCGCGGTGAACATGACTTTTCCAACGACAGTCCTGGGGAAGAGCGCTTTTACTCGCCAAATTCCAAAAGATTTTATTGAATGTCAACGAAAGAGCTGAACATCAATCAACATTTGGTCACATCGAGTTCTAGAAATTTTGCATCTATTCTTTAAATTTTCTCCTGAAGATCTTCGATAACATTAAAGTTGCCATCTTGTCCTTCTTTTTGCTGCTTATTTTTTTGTTGCCCGGAAATAGCCCCAAACTTTTTTCTTAACTTATGACAAACAAGGCCTTAAAAACTAAGCTTAGTACTATGGTTAACTAATGGGTGAGGATGAATTGCTTAGGATTATATACAAATGAAGGACATTTTTTAGGGTGTAAGTTGTTGCGGTGGAAATTAAAAATGTTCTGCATGGCGTAGGCCTTTCACAGTATACGGCAAAGGGAGACAGACCTTACTTTACGGAGATTTGTGTTGAGAGAGCTCAATCGCAGCAGCTCGTGGCAGTCGATATTCCCAGTAAGAAGCTGGTGAATGAATAGAATATCAGTAATGTCGCGGCGTTGCTCAAGGGACTGCAAATTCATAAGTTGCATGATGTGGGAGTGAAAACCAAGTTCAGTATCACAGATGGCACCCAGATCACGTGGGAGGAGACTGAAGGAACCGGTTCGTTGCAGACAGGAGGTTGTGACAGACGCTTGCGTGTGTAGGTGAGGCACAGGGATTTGCTGATATTGAGCTTCAGGAAATTTGACTTTTTAGCGCCACAATGAAATGAGAACCTGTTCAGATCGTCTTGCAGGCGGCATGAGTTAGCGAGGGATGAAATTTTCATAAACATTTTCGTATCATCGGCATATGCAGATACAGTGTGTGACAAAACTTTAGCAACTTATTATAATAGAGCGCAAAACGTTTGTTTACTAAACGAAATGTGTCGAAAACGTGTCCCTATATTTAACTATTCATCATAAAAACACTTGGAAGTTTATTTACTAACAAATATCATCATTTTATTTGCTTGAAAATGTGTTACGTACCTATCCGAAATAATCAAATAACAAATACACTCCCGAAATGCGACATTGACAAAGCAACTCCGAATGAACTCGAACATATTTCCTATATTTCATATTTCATATTTATTTATTTATTCACATCATTTATAATAGACTTCACACTCTTTAAGTATTAATGAAAGATAAGGAACAAAAAAAAAAATAGAAAAAAAAAGTTTAACAGATGAAGAATATAAAAATATGCATTTAAGGAATATGAAGAAAAATGAAGACAAACAGATAAAATATAATTCGCTATTCAATTGAATTTAAATTAAAACTTTCAGGTTATAAAGTAAAATAAATAAGTGTATCTTTCACACATGTTTATCCTGCAACTCTAATGCTCATTTGACGTATTCCCTACAGAATGCCGAAAGAGTGCTTCACCAAAGCGACCAGTGTTCACCAAAGTCGAATGGCACGAATGAAAAAATGATAGAAGAGGAATAATAGTAACGCGGAGGGACTAAACTAAAAGATCGATTCGATTGCGAGAAATTTAGCTTTTCATAAAGAAACGATGGTTATTTGCTGGTGATGACTCTATGCAGGCATTTGATCATACAAAAGTCGAGATACTGATTAATTGAACACCCAAGAATAGATCTCGAAAGCCGCGAAACATGGTCATTTCACTTCAGTGCTTACACATAACGGATAATATTGTTAAACGCAACGTTAAGACTTCTTTTGGTGTTTGAACTGACGCAACAACAACATCCATATGTAATAATGGGGACCAGTAACGCTTTAGCGTTACTCGTTAATCTCGTATTGAAAGGGGTGTAGTTTCTTGATGCGCATAGATTTCTCAGAGATCCGTATTCCTATTACTGTATTCATATGATAGTCTCAACACAATTTTTTGTCGAACCCAACGCCAAGATTTTTGGCCTTACTCACAAATTCAATTGGCTCACTATCCAGGAAATCTTTGGGGAGGCTTCCAAAATCAAGTTCATTTCTGCCGACTACCAAGCACTTGGATTTGCTAGGGTTGATTTTCAAAAAATGTTCGCTAAACCAAACAAGAATATTGAGAAGGTCCTCGTTAAGTTAAGTAACAGTAGTACCAATGTCACCTTCTTCACAATTGATGTAAAGCTGCACATCGATGCTTACATATGCATCATTGAGTTTTTTTATATCGTTCATATATAAGGTTAAGAGTAATGGGCCCAAAATGATCCTCGAGGTACACCTGTTTTTATGTCTACAAACTCATTTCTCATTACTCATTTTTAGTAAAAACTGCTTGTTTTCTACCACAGAGGTACGAGTGAATAAAATTCGAAGCAGACGAAAAGAAACTATACATAGATTTAAGTTTGCTTACAAGTTTTCTATGGTTCACCATATCAAAGGCCTTCGAGAAGTCTTAAAGTGCTAAAAAGTGATTTGACATATGGTCAACTAAATTAAAAAATCCCACATTTGTTTAAGGTATACTTTCTGCATTTCATTGTGTCGATTGTGTCTCATTTAATTAAACGATATTAACAGAAAGGAACCGTACAAACACTTCATCTTGGCAGCAGACTCCAAAAAACAACTGCATGACAGGATCATATAAAAGTACTACGAGAGTTCAAAAAATATCCTAGAACATCTTCACAGAAAGTTGTGAATGACATGGGATTCAATATTCATCCAAGAAATGGGAAGTGTGAGGAGATGGGTATTAAGTATTTTAAGGCTGCGAAGAAACCTTAAAACACTTAATCCCCATCCCAGCGAAAGAGCATCTTAACTGGTCGAGGCAGAAATAAAGAACCATGCTATGGTCAGATGAATTCAAATATAACATCAAGTGATCAGATGGAAGTGCGCACCTTAGAACACCGAAAGGAAAACGCTGAGACCAAAAGTATGTGTTATTTTGCGGGGCTGTTCCTCCGGCCAGGGAATGGGGCCTATCTACCAAATAACGGGTATCTTTTATAGTCAAGGGTGCAAAGATATACTTAGGGACATTATATCTCTATACGCGGATGACAATATGCCCTTGTGCTGGTTATTCCAACATGACAATGATCCCAAACACAAGTCTAGGCTCGTGAGTGGTTAAATGCAGCTCTTTTTGCAGCTATAAAAAAATAATGGTGGAACGTCCCAATGGATACAGTAAACAACTAACTTGAATCCATGCCCCGCCGATGTCAAGCAGTTCCTTAAAAATGATGGATATCCAACAAAATATTAAACAGCCCGAGCAGAAGGAAAATTAGACGGGAGAGAAAGTAGGCACCGGTGCACATTGGTCTTGAATTGCTAATTGGTGAAGTGCAGAGGAAAAATGCTCCCTAACTTTAAGCTTTAAGGGTAAACTGATGATCATTCAAATGTGCGGGTATTGCGAGTGAATTTTAAATAATAAGACCGAAATCATCTATAGTCAGGATGCAAATCATTGCGCCAACTTGAGTACCTTGAGCGACTCCTGAGGCAGATATAAATAGATTGGATCAATTGGAAGATCTGAAAAAGAAGACGTATTGACGGTGTTCCAAGTTGGACTTGATTCACGCGATAAAGCCTGCTGGTAAGCCAAAAGTTTAAAGTGTGAGCAGTATGATATTGTGTGAGATTTTGTCGGAAGCCTTGCAGAAGTCGGTAGCAACAACATCAACATCAACTTCTTTACCTTCTTCCAAGGCACAGAGGATTTGAGATACGAATTTCGTTAAGTTGGTCGTTGTTGACCAACCTCTTTGCAATGATGGATTTGCAATGAAAAAAAATTTGATCGCAGATGATGGTCTCGAAGAGCACGAGAGCTTAGCAATTTTTCTGTAGTTAAATACATCGTTTTTAGGACCTTTCTGGTCGATTGGGAAAATGTACGAGATTTTCCAGAGTTTAAAAAAAGACTCCATGCGAAATAGAAAGTTTGAAAAGTACTGTCTGCAGTTGGACCAGGAATCAGAAGCATCTTTTGAGCACATTTCTTGGCAAACCTTCGGAGCCGGGGAGTAACCATCCTTAAGTGCGCTTATCTTCTCTCTTGATAGTTCCGGTATTCTGTCAACCGATGAAAGAGTCGTATGGGTGCAGTTGTTCATGTACTGAAAGTAATCATAAACGGTCAGAAAAAATCAGCGAAAAAAATTAGCGTAAAGTACATTCGGTAGTCGTCGGATTTACTTTTGATGTTGATGAAGTGACAGAAGCTTGTTTTGGACATACATAAGCCTAATGGCAGGCACAAGGATTCATTTATAGTTCAGAAGAGCTTAAAAGACAAAGTTGATCTCGATTTTCCCTTGGATCTTCATTAATTTTCGGGAACATGCTAGAGTGGATAGCCCGAATATTATTTTTTCAGTGACTTTTAATAGAGGCTCAGTAAGTTTGTTGAATTAATTAATTGCTGTTTTAAGCAGCGACTCTTAAAGGCTCGTTGATCGCATTTTCTCCTCATTATATTTCGGCCTATTGTCTTATAAATAAAATTCAGACTTAATTATGACTCATCACAATCCCACCAGTAACGTTTTAAACTATTAAAAGAGTTGCTTGCTGCTTCCGTTGCTTTAATGAATCAGTTTATTATTATTTAAAATTTCTTGATCCAAAATAAATAAAAAATTGTGCCTCCATAAACAAATAAATAACAATCAATAACATTTAGTTTGCTTTCGCAGCAGGATTGGTTTTCTTTTGCTTATTTTTTTGTCTCTTTCTAGCTCGTTTTTTGATTTGTAAAAAAAAAATTGAGTGAGTTCTTAAACAAACATTGAAACTGAATACAAAAACATTTTCTTAATGGGGTCCGAAAGTGAATTTAAATAAAACACATTTCTGACTTAGATTTCGCAGAAATTATTGTTTGAATATTGACATTATGAATGGAGCATTGCATCATTGTAGGAATTGATTTTGAAAAACTAAGAAACGAATGATTTACGTTATACATAAATTGGGCAATAACTCGTCATAACTTGACGAATATTCGTTATGAAAGTGTCAAGCGTTTGCGAATTCAGTGCACAGTAACTATTTTTTTGTAAAGCCCTAGAAAAATCCAATGGCGGCTAAGCAAACAATCATCTTCACCAAAACTCGAAATAACTTGTCCAGGGAACTTTTTTTTACTCTTCAGCCAAAATGGATCGTTTTGTGAAATATGACTTAACCATAAATCGATTTAAGGCTGTTAACATGGGTAACTGATGCATCTTTCTCATGGACCAATTACACCACTGCACTAAATTGTATCTCATATAGGGACTTTTGGTGGATACAAAGATCTTTCGACAATAATTTGTGGATTTTCATTTCCCAACAAAAGGATTTGTTTTTGCTTATATTTCTACCGATTAAAAATGAGGCTCATCGTTGAAGAGAATGTTGGAGAAAAATTGGTCTTCCAATCACTGGTGTTGAAGCATCGATCATCGATTTTTTTACATGTGTTCGAAATCGGGACCACGAAGTGCGTTCTCAAATATTTGATGGCATTTAATTTATAACAAGAATTAAATGATCTGAGTGCTTTAATTGCTGTGATCCATCCTTTTGTGTCCTCAACCATATCCGTATTGAAGGGTGGACAACTTGAAGAAAGATATGCAAATTGCAATGAGAAGGATTTGGAACAATTAGCAATGTAAGCCGCCATCACACATTCTCCTCTATTCTCTTTGTCAACTTAAGGGTTTAGTCTGTGAGCGAATTTTCTCTGCGGAGTCCTTTTAATAGAGTTCTTCAAAAGTTCTCAATTTAGTTTGCTGAAGATAGTTTATGGAAATTTATTTGTCATTAACGATTGTCTTGTAGAAACCTTGATGGAGTCCGTTTTGCTTCCAAACAACTTTCATTTTTTATTTAGCCTCTATGACTGCGCTAAATTTCTGCATCACGCATTAGAAGGTTCTAAGAACGCATGGAAAATCTTTTCCCATTTATCCTGGTTAATTTTGTAGGCCGGTTTTACTAGTGCAGACTTTTATAACCCGATTTAAACCGCATTGCACAGCTCAACGCTTGCAGAGCGGGTTCCATTCTTTTTGAAAATGAAGAAATGAAGTTTAGTACATTCAATTAATATTTTCGCCGAATTCTTTCCCAAGCCCGAGTACATACATAACGATAACAAAAAAGCCATTCAGCCGTTCTTTTGTCATGTTTGTTCGAAGATAAGTTTTAATGTCTTGGAGTGATTGGAAACTCCTCACGCCCGTCGATACTGATGCGTCTCTGCTACTGTTTTGGAGTGGTATTCTTCGCCTTATCAATGCTTTTCCCATGGGTTCATATGCCAAGATAACGCGAACGGATGTTACAAGTCACAACTGAAGCAGCTGTCGCCTTGGCTGCTACATTTCATATCGTTACTTTTGGGATTATTATCAAGAGTAACGACAAATTTTGGGTTTTTTTTTTTTTACGAATTTTAGCTAACCCTTTGTCCAGAAACCAGGTGTTTTTGCATGCGTTACTTTCACTGTCAGCCTTATCAGTTTCAAGGTTTGCTTGAAGATAAATATTTATGTAGTCAGTAAAGCTGCACTCAATACAAATCCAGTGAAACAGTCCTCAAGTCTTAAGTCGCGCCACTGAATAATCGTAGTAGATGCTTACCTACCTTACGAATTGTACATTAAAAAAAAACCCGTCAAGTGCGAGTCGGACTCCGAGGGTTCCGTACAAACCTGTAGCTATACAAGTAAAAGTTCACATATCACGACAATCTATACAAAAAAAGAACATTGCTTCCAAACAAATTTCAAGATTCTGAGTTCACGGGAAGTACCCTGTAGGTTTTGATTCCCTTGCGTGTGTCGAAAATTTGCAGAAATTTGCGGCATAAACGGCTGTCTTTTGATTGCGTTGAGAAAGAAGTTTGATTGTTTCATAGATGTAAGGGACAGTAGACCTAAGTATTTAATATGAATTCCAGCTTAATCCCTCAACGCGTTCCTGATAAAAAGGGTTTTGACAGACAGCTTAATCCCTCCAAGCGTTCCTGATAAATAGGGTTTTGACAGACAGACGGACAATAAAGTGATCCCATTGGGGTTCCATTTTTTCCTTTCGAGGCACGGAACCCTTAAAACTACTTCAGTTCGAGTTTCCACATAACCGATGCCATCAAAAACGCTGCGAAATGTATACGTTCACTAAAGCTGTTTTAGAAATTCTTTGCACCCTCTGATCCCTTTGATCATCTGAGGTTGCTGAACAGAGGTCTAAAGCGATAAAACTCATCGTTCAATAGTAGGCAAAAATATTACGAGCTTGCTTCAAAACCAACGCGTCGCAAGACTGGAAAAGATCGTAACAATTTACGCTTCATTTCTCGCGAAAACAATTGAAATATTTCGAAATCTTCATTTCAAATAAGGAATCCATCAAAGACACCACTGCCTTTTACTCCTTTCGTTAAATTGATACGAAGCTAATTTGAGAATATGGAGTTCACATTGGTAGCCTTTTTAAATACAAAAGGGGTTTCCAACAATGAAGTTGAAAATATATTGAAAACTATGTTTCTTAAATTTGTTGATAGAAGATCTTTATTTTTAAATATTAAACAAATAAATGTTGTCAGAATTGTTTGTGTGTTTCAAACAAATAAAATAATTTGTCGCCTGTGAAATTTTAGGACAATAATACTTTTAGCAGTCATATTAATTTTACTAAAGAATATCCAATAAATTCTTCGCAGTGATTTCTTAGACCACAGCAAATTCTTTTTAAATTTATTTTATTGTGAGCTCATAACAATATTGAAATAACGAATGAGTTCAGATTTGTTTATAATAAAAAAAGATCAAAGAATCAGTTGAAAGATAAATAATATTATTTTGATAATATTAAATGTTCTTCTGTCAACATTAATATAAATTCTATTTGGGGATTTTGTTTTCGTAATTTTTTCACAGCATTTAAGAATATTTTCATTATTCATCTGCTTGTTAATTGACTGGATCATACCTCTAGATTCTTAACCTGATAAAGGAAGAAAGGTTGTAAAGCCCCCACATGCCCTTAAGTAGTTTTTAACTTTTAATCTTTTGGAGACAGTGCAAAATTTTCTGCAAGTCTTCGATCACATCTCTGATAACATTTGCAGATGTTATGGAATGCTGTCTTCAACAAAACTGCAAATATTTTTATTTTTTAGAGGAAAAACAGGAACTGGTTTGGGTATAGAACCTTGGTGCACTCCAACTGCCGTGCAAAATTTATCGTATTGCAAACTCGCTGCAAATGCAGTTCAAAAATTATAACTTTAAATTTTCACTTCAAATTCGTGTAAGAATTGCGTATTTTTATAAAAATCGTAGAATAAGAATTGTATTAGGAAAATGGGTAAATGGGCGAAACAGAAAACAAATTTTTTTACGTCTCAAATCTTTTCAAAGGCAGGCATGCAGTCAAGGATTGATTTCATTTTTGCAGAAAACAAAATCGCCTGAATAAATTCATATTTTTCCACAACCCACGTTCGAGGCTTACGTGTATCCCTTTATTGTTTGTGATCGTAATACAATTGGAAGTGATCAGAGGTACCGATGCACATTGTTCTAGAATAGCTCGAATGAATGGAATACAGCGATTGTGAGAGTTTTCGAAATGCAAACGGAGGTCTTAAAAAAGCTATAAATTTAGAAAAGTCCGGAGATATTAATTCCGACTACTCCATGAGTTTCTTTTAACTCTTGGAATGATTAACACTGGTCTTGTACTAGCAACAGTCTTTTGGGTTTCAATGCGTTAAAGCTCTATTGGAAGGCGTTATAATCTCCTTATGAAAACACTTTCAATTGAAGAAAAAAGAGTTTGTATAGTTTTAGCATTAGGAAA
Organism: Orthonevra nobilis; assembly: GCA_963555765.1. Lineage (NCBI taxonomy): Eukaryota > Metazoa > Arthropoda > Insecta > Diptera > Syrphidae > Orthonevra > Orthonevra nobilis. Next base: position 117,622,620 of record OY743224.1, read on the forward strand.
TAAGTTAGCGTCATTTAAAAAAAGTTTGGATGGTAATGATGAGGAAAATTAACATCAAAGGACCACCAAACGTTAAATACGTGTGTCAAAAACGCCTCTCTATAGCGTACGCAGATGACTTGATCGCGTACAGATCAAGTTCGAAGATCGAGGTCATCGTTAGCCTTTTGCAACGTGACTTCGAAAAGATTCAGGAATATTGCGATGATTGGAAGTTGAAGATCAATTTCCAAAAGTGCGAGACCATTCTGTTCAGGACTCCGTTGTCTAGGGCTTCTAGAAATACTAGAAAGAAGTGGCGAATGTTCGCAATCGTTGGACAGAACGGGCAGCCACTGGCGAATCGAAGTGTTGTCAGATACCTTGGGATCTGGCTGGATCAGTATCTATATTTTAACAAACATATAGATACTGCTCTAGCCCGAGCCAAAGCGGCTTTTTCTTTGACAAATAGACTGTTTCACAGCAGTCAACTCGATGCCAAGGTAAAGGTGATCTGCTACACGGCCCTTATTCGGCCTGTCCTTGCCTATGGATGTCCCGTTTGGTTCAACGTCGGAACAAGCTTAATGGAAAAGATTCGGGTTTTCGAGAGACGATGTCTTAGGGCTTGTCTCCATTTATATAGAACTCCAGAGTCTGAGTACAAAAAATTCTATGGTAATGAGGTCCTGTACAACGGGGCCAACCTGATCAGAGTGGATAACTTTTTGATAAAGCTTATTCGAAGTCACATTGCAAGAGCAATGACTTCGACGAACAACTTGATCTCCGGGGCTTTTTACCCCAATGATATGCACCATGAGACAGTGCGCCTTAACGGCCTTATTCCCCCTGAAGCGTTTCTCTATTTAGATAGAAAAGGTCTGGTCCAGGATAGATTAGCGGTCCCGTTAATCTTCCACGTGGCCCGAAAAGCTGTGGACGGGCGAGTCAACTATAACCAAGACGCCGCAATTAGCTCAGCGGAGACCCTTAGGTTTAGTAGGGCGGTATCAGACCGCGACAGAGCGGATGTCGAAAGGCAATACCGACACTATTGGTGGCCAAACGGCGAGTAAAACTCAGTCGTTTTGTAGTATTCATCTTGAGTGCCCTTCAGGCAAATTGGAAAGCATGTCTTGTTAGCCTTGGCTGGCTTACATATGTTTAAGGTAGTGTAAGTAGTTTTAATGTTGTTTTAAGTTAGGTTAAGATTTTATGCTTAAGATTAGTTTGTAGTTTAGTATTAAGGTCTAGTTTTAAAAACACAAAAAAAAAACGTCCATTCACTAAGTTTTTGTTTATAATTAATAATTTTTCTTAGTTTTCTGATATTTAGTTGTTAAAATTTAAAATTAAAATTAGTATTAAGACGAAAGGCATATATTTAACTTGTTAGGTTTAGCTTAGAGCGCCCGAAGAGGGCCAGTAAGTTAGTTTTACATACATAGTTAAGTTAATTAAGCTAGCTTTAAGCGTTTTTGACTAGCAAGTAAGAAAAATTAATGAATTAAATAAAAATGCTTTGAAAAAAAAAAAAAACGTGTGTCAAAATTTTAAATTCTATTTATTGTCCCCATTACAACAACTTCTACAAGAGAATTTAAAAAGGAATATTCATACACTGCGAATTACAAGAATGATTTGAGAAATGCTGCCGATTTTCGCGATTGATTTGAGGAAGTGCTTACGGAATTTTCCAGTAGGCTCTTAATTTGTTTACCGTTCTTTGCAAATCGTAGTAAAAGTCCCCGGACACAAACTTATGTGTAGGTTAACATTGTGAAGATCGCCTACATAAATTATGTCATCAGCTTATTGTTGTGTACAAACAAATAAACAACGAAATCTGTACTATAAGTTTGACTTGCCATTCGAAACTTCTGAAGCAAAATTATTTCTTGATTAATGCAGACTACTTTTCGACAGATTATTCTTCAAACAGTCGCCAGTCTGTTTAATGCCCATCAATCCTAGTATGAAGTGCATTTCAAAGTGATTACCTTGTTTTCCCATTATCACGAAAGTCAAGTTGTTAAGCTTTAAATCTACTTCACTATAAATTACATGTCTTTCACGATAAGTTATTAAATAGTTAGTAGCAGACTTCAGGTAAAACACAACAACTATTCTAATGGATTGACTAGACTCTAACTAGCCTCAGAGTGCTGCATAAATTAACTCAATAGCCTTTGGCGGTGAACACCAATTACATTCCATGTTAATAGATAATCACAATAATTCCATAAATTGATTTTATTAATTGTTTTACTCGAGTTTGTGCTCCCGTACACATCGACTTGTCAACTTATTGGGTAATTTTTTATAAGCAAACATTAAGTCTATAATATTTTGACATAAATCCTAATCGGAAAATGGAAAAAAAATTATAAAGAACAGACGATAGAACTTAACATTTGTTTTTACCAGCTGCCATTGTATTTTTAGTTTTAAGATTTTAAGATTTGGGACGATGGATGCAACCCAAAATGAAAAAGGTGAAAAGTTAATTAATTGTTATGTCTCAAGTATCTACCCACAGTGGGATAGTGGGTGGTGATAAATGGTTCGTATTGTCTTTAATATATGTCGTGTATTTTAAACATTAGACAAAAAGCACTCAGATAATAATAAATAAAACACTTAATGTCGTGATTATTAATATATTGGCGTGTTGAATAGTTTTAAATAGCTTCTGATGGAGTGTTTATAGAATTTAAGCGGCATATGATCCCGTCTGTCACAGAAGATGGTGTCGCGAGATTGAGTGGAAAATCTTTTTTATTAATTGCCTCGTCATTTTGTTACCTGAAACGGGAATCAAAGACACACTTTTTTTTTTTAAACTGAAGGCAGGTGTTCAGATATGATCTGTGCCCTACCCATTTTTAATAACTTTTTGTATCTAATTATGTTATATGGTGTTATAAAAGTAAAAACGTAAATTTTAACAGGAAGTTCAGGATATTCAGAACCCCACATTTTAAGAAAAATTTTAGAAATGACTTTCGCATCAGATTCTTGAAGTCAATTGAATTTTAACGTTTGTGACAACACAAAGTACGGTTCTCATATAACGTCTGAATCGGGGGGAGGGGTCTACTGCACATACCCACCGATCGAAATATCAAATATTTGGTACCACTTGGAAGAAGTTTTCGCAATACGAACTGGAGTAGAAAACCTCACCGACCTTAATAAACGGGGTAAGCAAATGCTCATCTGCTCCGATAGTACTGAAGCAATAAAAAGCATAACAAACTCTCAGTATCAGTACCGACACCGAAAGGAAGTGCAAACAACAAACTCAACAAACTAGCAACATAAAATTACGTCAATCTTACATGGGAACCGGGGCACAAAGGTGTAATGGGGGATGAAACATTTGACGAACTGGCTAGGAAAGGAGCAGAAAACAGCTTCCAAAACCATAGGAGGGAAACAGGCTGACAAGTGACAACTATTAAAAGAGCTATAAAAAAATTGGCAACCCAAGCGTTCCAAAATTACTGGGCCAACCTTACAACGTGCAGAACAACAAAATCGATAAAAGAAGAAACCAACTTACAAGACAGCGAAACGCTCTGAACTCCAACAAATGGAAACTAAGGCTAATGTTGGGACTGGTAATAGGGCACATTTAACCTAACCTCCACTTACACAGGCTCTCTAGATCATGGAGTTCGCAAAACAAACGAAAAGATTTCCCGACCGAAAGATTTCAAGAAACTCCAAAGAAATCACTCTGACATCACCCTTTCCCCTCTTTTTCGCTACAACCCTCCTCTTTAACTAAAATCTTCTCCACACAGGAAATAGGGGAACACAACGTGCCCAACCAGATGTCTAAGTGAAGAGCAAACAAGCTCATCGTTTCTAACCGACCGACAACACAAAGTACTTTATAGCTAAATTAAGTGTGTCTTGAATCCACTTTCATTAACTTGAAGTCACCCGCATTCAACTGAAGTCTTGGAGACTTCACACTTACTTGCTGAAGACCTCGCGTCATTAATTGGCTTCTCTGAAGCTTAAAAGACTACAAGACTAATTTTGTAGAACTCTACCAGTGTCATTGATATTTTTTTGACAGACCATACGCGAAAAATTTGACATATTTCAACTATAATACAATGTCTGTCAAAAGTCTGACTCGACAAAAGACCTTCACTTTAAAATAGTCCAAAAGAGAACAGTGTTATGGTCTTCAATACCGTGAAATCAAAATTCAAATCTAAGGTTAATCCACAGCATCAATTTCAAGGCAAATAGAGTCTGTCAACATCGTCAACAGCGATTCATTTTCTGAACACCAGAAAAATTTTCCAGCTATAAAGAGGATCTTATTCATTTATTGCCCGGACTCAATCAGCGGAAGCACGCCAACTGCTGGTTTCAATCCTTGTGTCAACTGAACACGTTTTCAACGTTCAAATTTGTGAACTTTATGGACGCGTTTATATTCCCCTGGGAGCGATTTCGATGATGCCCAAAAGCAGTACGAACTTAACGAAACGTTTGCTTAATATTTTCAACAATTATTGCTCTTTTGAAACAGTAAGCCTGTCTGTTAATTATGGAATATGATATCATCATACAACTGCCTTGGTTGCATTGACAGTAGGCTATCCTATTAGCCCATTTATTCATACATTTTTTCGCACACTCCAATCTTATTCGCAGAATCCCGATTAGCTCGTCCCATCTTAATCCTGATATTATGGCCCTTAACATTGGCAATCATACCTTGGTAGCGCTCACCAGGCTTCGAAGAAGTATTGGTCCTTAATGCCGGTACTCAAAAAACTGCCATACAGTCAAACGTTCAGAAAGCGTGTGCTTCTCTACGATAACGTGTGGACTTCCATGACTTAAATACGACAATTTTGCTCGTCGAGATCGTCGATTTCGAGCTACTCAAAAGCCAATAAAAGGCCCTCCTGAGTCAATTGGACCTTCCGAGTGAATAATCCGAGATTTGTATGGAATCTTTTCTCCACATCTTCGTCAACAGCTGCAATATTCTCCATTGAGAGTAAAGGACGAATGCGGGAATGCGTTTGGTTATTAATCAGCAAACAAACCAACTGCAGTTAGATCATTATTTCAGCCGAAATTTCTTTTCCAAACTCGTTCTGTTTCAGCAAAACATCATTCGCTTTGGAGAGTGATGTCCAATTAACTAATGTTTAAACCGAATATTAAAAGATTGCCCACCCTATACCTATCACAAATCATCCCAATGATTGGTGAAAGTTTTTTAGTTCAATAATGGTGAAAAACTAAAAACTTATTGGATGACCACGTACAAAGAACCACGAACTGTAGTCACACAAAATGATTAAGAAGCTCTTCAGCTTCATGTTGTAAATTAAGATGGAACCTTATCATCTTAAACCAAACCAGTAAAGTCTGACATTCGCATACTGAATGAAATACAAATATAACAAATAAATAAAAAACTAACTAGGTTTAGATTTATGATTCTTTATTGGGATTGCTTTTAGCACCTAATTAAATAAAAAAAATACAATCCGATCTAAATAACGTAATTTGATTAGCTGGTGTCTCGCCCTAAATTTTAATGATTGAAAAAGTTGACTACTTCTCGGGCTCTGTCAGCAACATCAGCCATAAAATATTTGCAAATAGGTCATGAAGATGTTCTTTGGAGGTGACTCAGGTTCTATATTTTTTTTTATCAGAAATGTGAAGCTTTTTCAATGGTTGGCAAACGTAAGCTAAACCGGACGAAGACTTTCTGTCTGTTTTAGCAAGTTGGGGCGAAGCTGTAAAGAAATCGGAAAACAGATACCTAACCTTTTCGCTTGTCGGTCAATAAGACAGTGTCCCATGAGAATACGCCTAAAGAGTTGCGACTCAAGTTTAGTAGCTTTCTGGCTTTCTGTTCATTAAGGGGGTTCCAGGTTTGGTTAGTGATGTTGCAAGATGGTTCATTCAACCAAAAGTTATTTGACAGACTGATGTATTTATTTTCAATTGTAAAGCGCATCTGTGAGAGTGCATTGTTCCTGCATGGGCAAGCTTATCTGCTCTGCAATTTTTCGTGGATATCCCTATGTCCGGCACCCTGTTAAGATGAATCTTGGAAATGTCCGCTATCTCCTTTAAGGATAACTAACATTCCTTGTGAGGGACTGAGGGGCAGCTTGACTGTCGGCGAAAATTAATATTTCCCTTGCATGCTATTACACAGTAGCCACTTTGCGGTCGTGGTAAATGGTGGAAGGAGAATAAGATTTCTCGAAAGGATAAACTATAATTTTGTATTTCAGCTTGACCCAACGCTTGATATCAAAATGGAGCTTTCCGTCTGCATCCCACTACTTACGAGAACTCTTTTTAAAACCTGGGCGTGTTATATTTTTGTAAATGACGGAGGTAGAACCCACACCTTATTGCCGACTCCAAACGGTCCCTAAAGTCTTATATTGAAAGTTGTACTCCTCGGAGGATTGTCAGTCATTCACGAGAATTATATATTAATTTATTTATAGTAGACAAAATATTACAAAAGTTTTAAAATATTGCAAATTTGAGAGAGATGTAGCCTTCTTGCCTTACTTCTGTAATATTTGTTATAAACACTTAAATATTTCTATCACAGATAAATATCTGAAGTCGATATTTTGAAGGATATTATTCATGAGCCTAAGTAAGCTTGAGAGAAGAGTCTTCAGTGTGATGATTGGACAAAGACTTGATTTCAGTTTGCGAAATATTTGCTGTACTATTATGTTTATAATATTAAGTAATAAATAAATAAATAAACACATAAATATATAAAAAAGAAAAACAAATTAATAATATAAATAAATAAATTTGTTAGTAATTAAATAAATAAATGAAACCAATCAATAAGTAAATAAAAAAATATTGATAATATAATAATCGCAAGGTTATTAAAATTCAGTTTAATTTAAAATCAAGTCGTTGTCAATCGATCCTAAACAAGAACTCTTATATCGGTCTGAAAGATTTGTGATTCTATTTAGAACCGTATCAATATAAGCTATGTTGTGTAGTTCAGCTGTCGAGAAATACCAAGGCAGATTAAGGGTCAATTTCAGTGTCTTATTTAACATAATTTGTAGTCGTCTAAGATGACTTTTGGCACATTGTCCCCATATAGAGGCAGCACAAAACCTAATGGACTGAAAAATAACCTTGAAGATTCCTAGCTATTAAATGGTTAAGTGTTCTAGTCGTTATAGGAATCTTCTTTATTACATCTTGTACATGCAGATAAAGGATTATTCGTTTATCCAAATGTACTCCGAGATACTTTGTTTAAGATTTCCACACGATCTGTACACTATCAACAGTAAGAATGTTGGGAACAAGCTTTTCTTTTACGAGAGAAAAAGACAGCTTGAGTTTTGGAAGCATTGATATTGATTTTCCAATTATAATAATACTCTTAGACTGTATTTAATGCTGATTGCAAGAAGTGCGAAATCACAGTTCATCAGCCGAGGGAAATCTAAAGTGAAAAATTTGTACAAGACAGAACTAATGACACAACCATGGGGGGTTCTGCAACGATGGGGTGACTTCGTGAATATGTATTCTTGGCAGAAACTCTCTAAGTATGCGACCGCAAAAAAGACTGAGTTATTTTTACACGGTGCAGGGGAAAATTAAGATTGATCATCTTATGCAGTAGACCTTCATGCCAAACACTTTCAAAAGCCAGAAGGGACCAAAATCAACTCTGGTGAGATTGCATTGGGTCTTACTAACACAAACTTTGTTTGTTTTTTTACCAGCACTAGTCATTTTGTATGAGTTCTTGGTCCGTGAGTCCAAGATTGTGCTGAAATTGTTTTTCCAACACGTCTTAATGAGTTTCAGTTAGAGCGGTGGTAAGTTGATCGTCTTGCTACTTCTGTTAATTATAAAGGCTTTAGCCTCAGTTTTGTACTGACCACGCGTGTATTCACATGGCCTGAATAATTTGCTCGTCTGTTACAACCGTACAAATATTTTTCATATTTATTTTCATGTTGTTCAACTCCGACCGTGGATAGGGAAAAACAGTGTACTTAAAGCTCTTATATCAACAGCATTCTTTTGTTCGAAGCCCCAAGCCATTATCCCTGAATGGCACTTGCGTTGCAAAGGCCGAATGACTTTCCACGTATGTCAAAAGCGATGTTGCCAAAAATATTGCGAAATTTCTAGGTTTCCTTTAACACTGAAAGAAATTCTTTACTCCTTATCTGGCTGCCATCTATAAACCGAATATTCGCTTCAAGTTGGAAGACTGCTCGTACATCACGGCAGTCGCTCTGAATACTTAAACCCACCAGACAGGATTCAAAATCGAGCGATATAAATAGCTAATGGGAGACCGAAATTTCAAAGTCAATTGACTCCCTTCTATATTGACGCTTTTCTACAAGCAGCTCGTTATGAATGCTCATCAGTTAAGCCTTTAGCAAATTTTTGGAGGAACGAGTACAGCTTTAAACCGTCACAATTCAAGAACAAAGTTGTTCGGTACCTCTGCTTTTTTCTCTCCTGGGCCCTCTTTGCCACGTTTTATGTTCCCAAACAATTAAAGGGAATCAGGTAAAAATAAATAAAGGAATACATGAGTTCGCAGTAAAAATAAAAACATAAAAACAACATAACATACACAATAACGCACTACTCATAGTTCCAATAAAAAATCCGCACCCACATAAAATATGCGGCACAAGTGCAAACATTATCACTAATTGCGTTGGAGAAAACATCCTAAATTGAACCTTAACACAATAAAAAAAAACCCGCCTCTGGGAGCAAACAGTTGTATCTACAAACAATCAAGGCATACAAAAGGTATCGTTAACAAGTTGATGAAAATATCAACTCTTGTCTTCTGTTTGCAATCGATCGTCAATAGATACTTCACCCGAAAAACAGACACCTACACCTACCCAGTTTTATTAACTAAAGTACAAGCCGCACTCGAAACAAAGCAAAAAAAAATACCTTTAAAGTGGTTCTAGGAGTAGGTACACCTTGTATCCACCCATTTCTGGTAATTAAATAAAGACAAGTTGATACTCAACGAATGAATTGTAATCGTTTATCTGTAACACGTTCCTTTATTAACTTAATCGTATCTTATCATATATTATTTGTTCTTTTGTTCGCGATAACAATTCGAATGAATGATGTTCATGCGATAATCCACTCTCGTTTTAGATTTTAGCCGCAATCATCTACACTAGCTCTTGCTCAATACCGCTCCGAAGCAAGCATTGTAGTGTAGTGCTCTCATCCAAATGGCCATATTTTAACTCCAAGTTGAAAAATCACAGAGCAACATTTCGGTGTCGATCGTCAGTATTTATGTTCACTTCAACGAGCTAGGATCGCGTTGTCGTCACACGTCGAGATCCATCTTACGTCGCGTCCGTCGGTCGGCATAATGATCTTTTAAGGATGACCGATTCTGAAACGTTTTTGGCGGTCTTCTAATTAATTAATCCATTAAATACTTTGTGCATCTTTACCTGTTTTTTTTCTCTGCTTGTTTTTGTTCGCGATCATCAGGTAGGTAGACAAGATCAGTGCTAAATTTAAACAGTGCATTAAGAGAGTCGATTATTTGGTTATGTCAACCATTTGGCAGGAGCACGCGACCACCAAAGGTTTCAGTTGACAAGACATCTTGACTCGCTAGTTTTGGTTCCCTTGTGATCTTGTGCGGTTGATCGATAGTACTTTCCTAAAAATGCATCATTTTCAAAGTTAAAATTAGATTGTTAATTTGTTGGATGAGCAGATAGTTCCTCATTCGTCATGAGTCGGCCGGCATTCTATTAAATCTCGTGTTGATGGGTCCCTTAAAATTTTATTATTAATGGTGGGTGTCGTGTTGTTGAAAATGTAGACCACTTAAATGTGGAATGTCATGGTGAATTATTACGTTAATTGACAAATTTAAGATTAACAGAAAACAAACATGGAAATACGAGTACTGTGACAGGTAATGCACCCCATTGACCTGTGCACACAGATTCTGTCTCATAAATCAAAAAAAATATTTTCAATGAAAATTTGCGCTTACTAAACGAATTTTCATTTTCATAAATTCGTTGACAGTGGCATTTTGATGGTTTTTTTTTTTTGGCATACAAAACTAATTATTATGTTTGTGTGTTTAGGCATCAAACTTTGTGTTTCGTGAATACGTCAATTGATAAAAATTTATGAAGAATAATCGGAATGCAAACCTGTGTGAGATTACTGATAGTGTCTTGTTAAAGGTTGAATATTTATTTAAGAATTAGATAAGATTAGATTTGTGAACCACAAAAAGCTTGTAATAATATTCATACGAGATAAACTCGACTAAGCTGATATAAAGTCGAGCCATATAACATGTTCTTAAGGATTTGACAGCATTTTTTTATATGAATGCCAAAAAAATGATTTAGATTGATTTATATGAAAAAATATAGATGTGCAATTAAGTTATGGGAAGTGTAATTCACCTTAAAAGAGTATTACAAGTGCAAAAGTAAAAGAAATTTAGTTAAAACTATCAACAACATCAGTTCAACATACTGTAAAAATGAATGTAAAATAATTAAAGCCTTCTAAGTTGTATTAGTATTTCTTTAGATAGTCCGTATGTTTGAGAACTTTCTTTAGTTCATTCAGCATTGAAGGGACAAGCTTTCTTATTTTACTTAAACCCCGGCTCATATATCTTCCAACGGTACTTTTAGCGCATTTTAATCCTTCCCATTGGGAAGCCCTTGTAAGGAGTCCGATTTTCGGAATTAAAAATTTGGACAAATCTTTCTTTTTATCTCGTTTTATTTCGAATCCTTATAATTTGGAATCGAAATAAATAAGTCACAGTCTATTAAAATTCCACGTGTATTTAGCATTAATTTTGAATAAAAAGTACTACTAATATTTTATGCAATCGAAAGAGTGTAAGCTTAAAAGAATTCAACGTCTCAAGACTGCTTGATTTCTTTGAAGTCCATTTAAGTTGAGTTGAACTCTTTTATTTTTTGACAGCTTTGGAGTCCTTTGACGTTAATATTGGAATGAAATATTAATTATTCATATACCTATTTATTAAACATAACAAATATTAAAATTTGATTAAGTCACCGCTTAAAGGGATTTCCGTGATATTTTCTAAGTTAATCTTATTTCAGGGATGCTAGGCATATCATAACCTGAGTCAGAGCATCCTTCTAGCCCTGACAGCTGCTTCCAGTTGCTTCGACAAAGCTTTCTAGCGACCGCGATTGCTTGATTCCTAAACCTGAGGTTAAGTCTTCTCGCTCTGCTTAAACCTGGTGGCTTGAATTTGAAGACTTTCTTGGCTGGAGTATTATTGTCTATTCTTTTGGATGTGGCCGAGCCAGTGTTATCGGAGGTTTTTACCTTCCATGATATATCCACATCTTTGTACAGCTTGTAAAGTTCGCGGTTATACCTTCTCCTCCAATCGCCCTCTTCGCGGATAGGATAGGAGCTGCTTATCATCTAGCCCCAGCGTTTTTAAGAGCAGTATTTTTGTCCTTCGTCAAGATGCATTCCAAGGTATTTGACATTGTTATCCTAGTGTATGTCGACACCGTTCAAATTTAAGGGACCGCTTGCAATGAACAAATGTTTTCTTTTTCTGCTAAAAAAAGAAAAAAAGTCTGAAGGCATTCTACAAATTCGCCTTAATTTTGAGACTGAATTGGTGTGATGAAAATACTGCTGTATCATAAGCGTATATTGCACTATCACAGTTTGGAATCCATCTTGTCAAGAGACTTACTTTTAAACCTCATGTGGCCAAAGTTATTCAAAAGAGTAAAATTGCCACCAAAATGGTCTATCCTCTCATAAAAAGAAAATTGTAAATAAGTAAGGAGAACAAAATTATATTACATAAAGTCATATTCCAATCGATTCTCCTCTATGGGGAAATTGTGCAAATTGTCATATTTCAAAAGTGGAAATCAAGCAGAATTAACTCTTAAAAATTATGTTTAATTTGCCAAGATATTATTCTACTCATGATCTACATTCACAAGCGAACGTGGAATTGATCTCCGACCGCATTTCAAAGCTTAGACAAAACTTCCTGAGCAAATGTATATAAATATTGGGATAATCCGCTGGTAAATGCCTCAGTTTCTTGATCTCTAAAAGACTGTGTTGATCTATTTAATTATTTATTTAAATTTTCTTATTTATAATACAGACAACTTTATTATTAATTTTTTTTTTATGTATTAATTAATTAATTTATTTATGTATCTTAATATATTTTTTACTAACATTTCTTATTTATACTTATTTATTTATTTTCTAATTATACCTTTATCTATATATCTATTGTTTATTTCTTTACTTCTTTATTTTCTCTAAAACTTGTTTGCTAATTTTTTTTCTATCTTATTTATTTATTATTTGTTCATTTATTTGTTATTCACATAAAATTAATGCTTATTTACAATACTTTATATTTAAATGCTCTTATTTTTTTCGCAGTTTTCCTTCAGGTTCTTGATGATTTTTTCATATTCTTGTATCTTTGTAAAAATATTTTATAGTTGTAAGATACAATATGAATCGAATCTCTGTGCATATTGTGCGAGAAAAGTCATGTAATTTTAATACGAAAATAAAAATATCTATTTTGTTCTTCATGTTAGAAGTTTGGATCCTAGTTGATTTGAAGAATCGAAACAGCAGCGGTCGCTGAATATTTTAGTTCCGAGGTAACTTAACTCCTTTACTACTTCGAAATTGTAGTTTTTAATCTTATTGTTTTGACCGAGATGATGTTCGACGGATCTTTTCTTTTTGTTGGCAGTATACAATTTGTTTTATCCTCATTGATTCTAAGACCAAACCGCTTCGCCTGGCACGCTGAGAGCAAGCGATGAGCGGGTAAACTTGAAAAAGTTAGTACCTTCGTGTTGATTCCTTCTCATCGCATTACCCATTCCAAGTCAAGATTAAAAAAAGTTATATGACAGTGCATCTCCTTTCCGAAATCCGGTGTGTGTTTGGAATCGTTCGGAGGTTTTGTCAATAAATAGATGAAGGGTATCGACATGAAACTCGTTAGTCTTTTCTAGGACTTGGCGTAGTGTGAAAATTTGGTCTATCGTTGATTTGCAAGGCCGGCAGCCACACTGGTATTGTCCGCAATGCATTAGAAGTTCACACAGTACGCTGGATAGGATCTTTTAGGCAACATTGAGTAGGGCTATGCCGCGGTCATTGTTGCAAGAGATAGGATCGTTAAATAAAAAAAATAATTTAAATCATTTCCCCGATTACGAGTTTAAAATACAAATTTGAGCCTGTTTTGCACATTGACTTGAGCGTAATGGTGATTTAAATATATAAATATATAAATATGAAAATATCAATAGGACGTATTGATTATTATTAATTTGTTCTCTATTGATTAATTGTTAATTTTTTAATTTTTGTATTATTTTATTTTTATTTATTGCTTAATCTTTTATTAAGTACTTGATTTATTGATTTATTTAAGCAACCTTTGGGTTTTTTTTAGCTTATTCATCATATTTATTTTGAACGATGATTTTCATAGTTCGTATCGATATTATAAACCACTCGTTCCGAAGTAAACTTATCTATCTATCTATCTACATGTTATAATGACTCAAGATTTTTTTTTAATTATTACTGAAATTTTTTAAGGTGTTTTTTTTGTCTGGCAGAAAAGTAAAATTTTGCAGACCGGTGTGTTTTACTGTGAAATTCGTGTGATTGCATACACAAATTTTGGTTCCATTGTAAAAATTAATTCATTAATTTTAAGAGCTATTAAATCGTGTGGTTGTGAGTTTTATTAAGTTGTATGCCAAGGCAATTCCAATCAACAATAAATTTTAATTAACAAAACGGAATAATAAAAAATACAGATGTTATGACTTAACCAGAAATACTAATACATTATTATTTTAATTAGCGAGGAGTACATAAGAAAACAATTTTAAATTAATATTTACCTGAGCCATGTTCTGTCACGAATTAATATAACTTTCTGTTCAGGTGTCAATCCATACTTCTTCTCGAAGCTAAAATGAATTCAAAAATATTATAACGTTAGTGCTGGATTCTTTTCTTCTTCATCAAAGATGTTTTTGCAATTATCCTTAGGCGCTTTACTAAAAAAAAATAAACTGGCTGCAAAAATTTATAAAATCGCATTTGGACAAATACTCGGGGGCGTTCTTAGAAATCGATTTTACCGATTGAAATTCACTTCAACCAAATATTTATTAAACGTTATCGAAACAAGCTCACTAGCAGGTCGATGTTTATATTTTAATAACATTCAAATGAAGTATAGTTTAATGATTTATGTTTGAATGCAAAGATGGGGTCAGCTACGCATGCTTACCACGTCTTATTTAAAATCTTACACATTCATCTTTTTTTTCGAAATTTGTGAAGTCACCAATTACCGCCGCTGTTCCTGGAGTGGTCAAACAACATATTGACTCACATATGCTAAGTTCTTCATCGGCTTTCCTACTGTTAAATTTGACGAAATTGAGTCTTTTCTATTATGACCTTTGCTGTCGGTCATCGCGAACGTTGAGTTGTACATGTAATAAGAAACATTATCTTGGCGCGGCAGCTCTTCTTGCCGCCAAGGAGTAGCTTCACCAATGACGGAGATTGGACCTTAACTTTATTACAGAGTATGAACGGCCTCAGAAGCTTGCTTTCACGACTTGCAAGAGGTGATAATGTGAAAGAAGTTAGAAGCAATTTCCGTGATTTTAACTCGGGAAGGATTCCCATCGAGTTCCATTATAATCTAAGTTTCGGCATATTTTTCTTTTCTTCAAATGCATATACTGTATTGTCAAACTAATAATCATACTGTACGTAAATGCCTCAACCAAAAGTCTACTCTCATAAGACGGCTCTTCCTTTACAAAGACAAGAACAAATGTGCCCACATAATCTGAAATTGTTTTCAAGATAAATAAAAATAACTGAGTGGCGTTTAACTTTTTCTTTAAACTTAAAAACTTCCTGATAGCAATTGGCCTGTTGATCGGGCTAAGATACTTTGTTATCAATAAACTAACTCAATAACATCGCTAGCTGTTATCAAAATTTGTGAGGAACATGATAAAAGGGCTCTTATACAAGAAGTACATATAGTAAAGCAAAGTACCTGTTTCCGCCTAGTGAACATGTCTTACAGATTTTCAAATAACGTGTTTCAGATTATTTCAGAGTGGGGAAGAAAACCTGCGGCTTTAAAGTCAAGATTTTTATGTCAAATTCTGGACTAACAATTCAAGTAATTATTGAAGGAAAATACTAATTGCAGGTATTGCTATTCATTAATTGCTTCCACGATTAGTGAACTAATACATGCAATCAATGATAAGTAGCTTCTCTTTCGATGCATTTGAAATGACACTTAATTATAGATCAGGTAAAAGTACCTTTGTTGTAAAGTAAATAAACAAATGGAAAGTAAGGATTTTTGTTTTGATTCTACAAGTAGAGTGAATGAAATGACTGCTCTTATTTAGGGAAACTCATCTCACAACCTACGAGACAGAATATTTTTCCACAAGCGAGTGACATTAAAAATCACCTTCTAGTATTCTAGTCTAGAGGCATGATTTTCATGTAATTTTTAAAGTGTCATAAAAAAGGCAATTAATATTTTAACTAGCCATTTTTTTATTAGTTATTCATTAATTTTATTAACATAACAAGAATACAGAAAAAAAATAAAAAAAGTTGAAAATTTCAAAAATTAGCAGTTGATGAAGTAGGGGTCTCAAAAAATTGGCGCGTAACCATACCAACGATTTTAACCCTCCAAGCAATCTGAAACCAAAAAAAAAAAGATTATTTATCTAGAATAATGTCGCAATGTTTGGAACTACGGAAAAGTTGGAAAGATTTTTTTTACAAAATGGCGACTGCCTATTATTGTACCACTTTTTTTTACTCTTTCCAATTTAAAGTAAAGTAATAGAAATTTGGGGATGGGGATAGTTCCAGACATAGACAAGTCTATAAAGAAGACTCTTTAAAAATTTCAGGTAAATCGGTCCAGTGGAACCTGAGAAATCGTGGGTATTGTTTTGAAAAAGACAGTTTCGAGAAAAACGCGTTTAAAGTTTCGCGTAAAGTTTTTCGCAGTCTAAGTCATGAAATGATATTGTAGACTTACATTTATTCAATTTGCCATTCCTGCTTCATATATCGGACCTTCCTCGACTTCGAAAAAACTATTTTCCGCGTTTTTCTCTTCATATCGAGCAGTTCTGGCCTCCTTTGATGCGTTAGATGCTCGTATCTCGGAGCGGTCAATCCGAACGTTGTCTCGTTTCACAGCAAATGAATGAGCTTCCGGGCCAACTACATCATTTTCAAAACAAATGAAGCCTTCATTAAAAATACAAACAGCAATAAATGTCGCTATCTCAATCATCTTAGATCCGGAATGAATATGTTTTGGATCGAAAGTCCAAATCAAAGCGTTTAGAGACTCATTATTATTTTGAGTTTCTGAACCTAAACATCGAGTCAATAATTCCCCTGATTATAAACTCTCGTAAATTGCCTTTATAATATGGATTCAGGTAGACGTAGAATCCCTAATGTCTTTTGGTCGATTAGTTCCGGCCGAACCAGTTTGGATGCCGGGTCAGCAAAATACCGATATCTCCGAAAATAATTTGAATTTTGAAAAATCCTCTTGTAGATATATTCTTGAATAGGTAAACTTTGAAAAATATTTTTTTTTTAAATTTCTAGACTAGAAAACCCCCTTAAGTTTAACATCATTCGGATGCCAAACGTAAAAACCTGGGCACAAGGAAGTTATTTAGTCTCAGTGAGGATAAAAATGGGAGTCCGGTGTAAACATACGAAGATTAACGTGATTTGAAAACATTATATAACAAATAAGCTCTCTGTTCTTCAGTGAGTTTTCAATTACTTTGAAAATCTAGGCATCGCAGTGTTTTTCCAGACATTTACCTGGTCTTAAGAGGGGATCCTGTTTTAGAAGTCTCCAAAAATTTTTTATTAGGACAGAAAAAGCAAGTAGGCCTAGTGAACTTTTTTTATTGCATATTTGATTAAAAAAGAAAGAAGAGATTTCAGAAAAAAGTATTCAAACGTAACCCATGTTTAGTAGTGTCCAATTGGCGGGAAAATAGAAGCTTGTTATTTTCATCTTGAAATAAAAAAAAAAACAACAAAAAAATTTTGATTTATGATTCATCTAAAATTTTTATTCTAAATGAACTTAGAAAAACCTAAAAAAGTGTTTTATTTTTCAAACACACTAAAAAAAACTTTTCAACTTGATAAAAGTTGTTTAGAAATGTTTTTTGGGAATCTTTTTAGCTCCAATAGAAGAGTTCATATACAGAAGCTAAGAAACCTTGGTTTGTTTTGATTGGTCGTCTATATTTCTTTTTTTTACAATCAAGCCCGCCAGTTTAGAAAAATCGTAAAAACAAAAACTTGAGAAAACGCGCTTTAAAGTTTACGATCAGTAAAATGTTGATATCTGATTAGTTGTAGTAATAATATGTTAATCAGCTATTCCTGCGCCTTACATAAAGTCCTCCACTTCCTCAAACAACTCATTTTGATGCGGTTGCTCGAGTCTATGGGTCGTGCGAGCTTCCTTGTTCGAAAAAGACGTACACCGATTTTCCCTCTCGATCCGTTATGTGTCGACGTTACACCTTTACATATCTGGTCAATTTTTAAATCGAGCAGCTGCATGTTATTTACTTAAATCTACAGAATATCCTTCATTGAATATTCCCGAAGCCATGTTTGCAGCTATTGCAACGATTTGTTGGCCAGAATGTAGTTGCTTCGAGCTCATTCACCAGATTGTGGAGTTGAAAGATTCGTTTGAGAGATCTTCGTAGATTGGACGAATATATTTCTTCACATTTTCGTCAATCAATCGAGCAGGATGCTTGAAAGAACAAAAAATTCTTTAATTCTTCTTTATTTATTCAACATGTTATAGAAGTATTTACAAAAGAATCTGCGAAACATTTTAAATACGTTTTCCTGCAGAAGGTTGTTTCTTATCGATTTTACAATTTACATTTATTCTTGGAAGCTGTTAAAACTTATAAAAACTAAATATAATATATTTGAAGATACACATTTTTCTTTTGAGTTTAGTGTTTTTGTAGATATTTTTTATACAAGTCAACTATTTTCTTGTGAGATATTCTTTTATACGCTTTCTTCTAAGGCCCTCTGAAGAAATATTGTGCAATTCCCTGGGAAGATTGTTGAAGACGTCAGGTATAATGACAGATAGTTGTTGCCTGCCATAGGAGTTATTGAGTCTTGTGTTTACTTCATGTTTGATAGGTCAATTATATTTCTGGTCGTAGTAGTATTCTTCGATAATAATGTATTCGAAAAGATATTTAATATTAAAAAGATTGAGTTCTGAGTACATTTAATTCGTATTTTGTTTCCAGGTTGATTCAAATTTCGCCTTTATTAAAATCTTCAAAATCTGATTTTGTAATTTTTGAACATCCATCAAATAGCTATGAGTTGTATTGCCTCAAGCAAGTATGCCATATCTTAAGATAGATTCTACCAAGGAAAAGTGTAGACTTGTTTCAAGACACTTAAGGTAGTTAGGTTGCTGAGATGATGTAAGGCATACTCCTACATACTTCTACTCCTAGGTATTTATTATTGTACGTTTTCTATAATGTCTGTGCAATTATAATTCGGATCGAGAGTTTCCTCTAGTGCATTGAAGTGTTAGCATTGTGTTTGGTGCATCTTTATTTGAATTTTGCTTTTTCATACATTGGTGGGTCTGATGTGCATTTACTTTGTTTTTTTTTTTTTTGAGTTTATAACCAATCCGTAATCATGGCACCAGCGGACTATTAGGTCAAACTCCGATTGCAAAATTCTTACTGCTGTTGTCAAATCTTTGTGGCTGACGACAATTGCAGTATCGTCCGCGTACGTAAATCCAACGCTTTTTTGCAAAACTGTCAATAGGTCGTTTACATATATAATGAATAATAACGGCCCTAAAATTGATCCTGATTCTTCTTGGTGACTGAAGCTATGTGATATTTTTACTTAAGTCCTCTGTTTTGAAGATAGCTTTTGAACCAAGACAAAACATTGTCTCGTATCCCAATTTTCTCTAACATTTCTAGAATTTTAGTGTGTGACAGAGTATCGAACGCTTTTTTGAAGTCGATGAAAAGAACTGGGCTATGATAGTTTTTATAAAGGTTCGCATTTATTAAGTTGACAAATTCCGCCAGAAGTTTATTCGTGTTTTTATTTTCAATAAAGCCGAACTGGTTCTGATTGATTATTTTATGTTTTTTAATGTAGCTTTTTAACTTTTTGGCCATAACTTCTTTTTATACTTTGTCAAATACTGGAAGGATTGAGATAGATCTGTAGTTGAGAACGTCCGTCTTTACACTTGTTTTATATATTGGCCTCACAATTGCTACCTTTAATTCTTCGGGTACGCATGCTTGTTCAAGACTTAGGTTAACGAGGTGGGATAAAACTGGTGCTAGTATTTGAGCATTTTCCTTAACATCTTTGCCATGCCAGAGAAACTGTGGCGTCCGCTTTTCGCCATTCACACCAGCTTTCGGCGCTTGCCGAGAAGATTATTCACTCGAAAAAAAATGATCCAGCTTTGTTATAACAGCTTTTTTCATATTTTTGACGGAATTAATATTTTTTCTGATGGCTGAACGTATAACGCCTAAAGCTGCTTTTGAAAGCCACAATCCTACTGTTTACAGAATAATAGTTCAAATGCTTGGAGAAGACAAATAAAAGTAAACAAAAAAGTTGCAGTTACAACAAGAACCTTTTTCTTCTTCGGTCACTTTGTGGAATCAGTTTGCGCAAAAGAATCCCCGGTTTAAAGTATGCTGATGGCGCCTTAAACATCGTCAGCAAATAAAACTTTCTAGTTTTTTGTGAGTTTTTGTAGAGAAGAAGTTTACCAAAATTTTGCCGGGCTCTCTATGTAAGTTAAATCTTACCCTGTTTAGAAATGTTAATCACTGAAAGTCAACACAAAAATAACAGCAACCTCTTACAGTTCCGCAAAATGTTCAGCGAAGATGAAAAGCTCCAAGATGTCTTAAGTCTCTGAGAGGATATAACATACGTTACAGCACGAGCCTTAAAATTCTTTTAAACAAGCCTTAAACCTTGCGTGTATCTGCTGTCCTACCTGTACCTCGAAATAGAGCACTACTTTTGTTAGCTCGAGAAAACTCTCAAGTGATAAATTTTGGGCTGCATTTTTAGTTTAAGTGCAATTGAAGCCTTCTCATTGATGTAAGGTTACGCTAAGAACGTTTCAGGATCTAACCTCGATTCAACGATTTGCAGCAGTCAGTGGTCTGACTAGTGTCTTTGCGATCTCCACTGTAGTGTACATCTTTTTGAGAAAAAGTAACTCTGATTAGACTTTACTCAGTCTTTTACGATGACCTTTAAAGCAGTTGGAGCTCGTTGAATTAAACCAAGACTGCAGGCACGTTTGTCCAAAATTTGGTTGAAAAAAATTCTAGAAATAGGAATTTCTTTTTTTTCTACAATTTTCTGAATAATTTGAACATCCTGGCTTTAACTGACTATTTCTTTTCTTTCAGCAGCCGGTTTCATTATGAACTCACAACTTATTTTCGTCATAACGTTGGTGGGCATCTTGTTCACGACTGCCAGAGGAAACCCTGTGCCAAAATCTTCCTCAGTTTCGTTCTTAATTCTGCACAACAATGATATGCATGCACGTTTCGAACAGACAAGTGTTTCAGGAGGCAGGTGTTCCGCAGAAGACGAGAATACCAACAAGTGCTATGGAGGATTTGCAAGAACAGCTCATGAGTAAATTCATTTTGTCCACTTTTGATTGGAAAACTTTAAAATTTCCTTCTTTTAAGAATCCGAAAATTCCGTGAAGAGGCAAAGACAACTGGTCCACCTGTTCTTTATTTAAATGCTGGAGATACCTACACTGGAACTCCGTGGTTTACAATCTTCAAGGATAACATTACGGCGGCTTTTCTAAATAAACTATCTCCAGATGCAATAGTAAGAATCTTGACATGCGAACGATTTTTTTCAGAAAGCTTTAACACTTTTCCATTTTTTAGTCATTGGGTAACCACGAATTCGATGATGGTGTTAAAGGGCTGGTGCCCTTCCTCAATGAAGTACAATTTCCCGTATTAGCTGCTAACTTGGATCTTTCAAATGAACCGGAAATGGCGGCAGCGATACATTTTGCCAAGTCGGTGGTGCTTGATGTGTCTGGAATCAAGGTGGGCATCATTGGTTACGTCACACCTGAAACAAAGGACTTCACTATTCCAAACAATGTCGAATTCTTACCCGAAATTGAGTCCATTAAGTAAGTTTTTGATTTTTAGAAGACCCTAAGAAATACTTTCATAAATTCTTTACAGTGAAGAAGCGCAAAAGATGAAAGCTCAGGGCATTAAGATCATAATTGCGTTGGGTCATTCGGGATATCAAATGGACCAGGAAATAGCTAAGAAATGTCCCGAAGTGGATATAGTGATTGGTGGTCACACAAATACATTTTTGTATAATGGAGCTCAACCCGACGCTGAGCGGCCTGAGGGACCGTACCCAACAGCAGTTGTTCAAAGCAGTGGGAAAAAGGTGCCCGTTGTTCAGGCATACGCGTACACCAAGTACCTGGGAAAGCTTCACGTTGAGGTTTGTTTGGTTTTTTTTTTTTGTCCATTATTCCTCTTTATGACCTTATTTAGAGTAGAGTTGAAAAAAGAAACTGCCGGTGTGGTAGAGTGTTGCATTTTTTAGGGTTCCGTCCGTCCGTCTTGTTATAGAGGTGGAACGAATGTCAAAATGAAGTGGTGTTTGAGCAAATTGAATGTTGTACAGTCTTTCAATAAATCACTTAAAATAAAGGGTTGCAAAATGGCAAAAAAATAAATAAGCATTGAATGACGCTGTGTGTGTTGATTACGCATTTGAGGCACACTACGATATTCAATATTAAGATACATTTTTCTTTTATGTCAATATTTCCCAATCCTTTGTTTGAAGCAATTTCCTAAATACTTTTAAAATTATTACTCAAAAGCCCTCCAAAACAACATGATACATTTGTCTTTAATTATTTATGTATAAATATATATCTTTAATTGCAATAGCAAAACACATACACGGATGTGACACGCTTTAGGGTGGTAAAATGGATTTCGGACTTACTCTTCTACATTTTGACGTTCACCAACGAATTCCGAACGAATTTGCACTCAGATTAAAATGAATTTCTCGCATGATTTGCCAAAAAAAATTTTTGAATCATAGATTCACACATTTCTGCAATCAGTCTGCATCAAATAATGCTCGTTTTAAATCTTTATTTTCTTAAACTTTTTAATATCCCATCTGTATACGTAGGCTGCTAGATATATTTCTGGCCTAATAATTAAAATGCGAATATTTATCATCAAAAGTGGTTTTATTGTTTTTCAAAGTATTCTCCAGAATGATTTATACACTTTGCATGCGCTCAAACCAATTGTCGAAACACTTTTTCCACTGCGATTGAGACATCTCGAAAACATGGTTTTTGAATGCTTCAACAGCATGTTCTGGCGACGACAATCGTTGACCACGCATTTTTATTCTTGATGTGCGCGAATAAAAAGAAGTCATTGGATGCCAAGTCAGGGCTGTACGGCGGATGACTCATCAATTCGAAGTTTTGGCCGGTCAAAAAGGCGCTGGTTTGAGCCGATGTGTGAGAGCTCGCATTGTCATGATTCGTCTTCTCTTGTTCGTTTTTCTAATTTCTCCGAAGACTTCAGGCAAACAAATTGTGGTGTACCACTCAGAATTGACCGTCCTATGTTGATCAAGCGGAACAGTCGCCACATGACCAGTTTTGCCAAAGAAACAGGCGACCACTTGCTTCGAAGTGCTTCTTCCATGAACAGCATTTGTTGGATTTGGCTCGTCTTCGAAGCCCCACACGGTCGATTGTTGTTTTGTTTCGGGCTCATGCGCATAGGTCCATGATTCGTCACCTGACAATCTTATAAACGTCTTTTGAAGTACCGCGATCGTATTTTTTTTTAACATTTCTTTGCACCAATCGACACGAGCCTTTTTTTTGAGCGATTGTCAAATTGTGAGGGATCCAACGAGAACAAACCTTTTTTACGGCCAGGTGTTCATGCAATATCGAATGTATGCTGGCGGGAGAAATATCCAGGGATGCCTTTATCTCACGGTATGTCACATGACGATCTTGCATTATCAGTTCATGCACGGCATCAATGTTCTCTGGCACAACGGTCGTTTTTGGACGACCTTCACGGAATTTGTCTTTGAGCGAGCGTCGGCCATGACTGAATTCATTAAACCAGTTTTTCACAGTGCTATAGGATGGTGCTTCATCGCCATACAAAGATTTAAGTTCATCAATGCACTCTTGTCGTGATAATCCACGTCGAAAGTTGTGAAAAATGATCGCACGAAAGTGTTCACGAGTCAATTCCATTTTTTTGCCGAGATGAATTTTTCAAGTCTCTGTAAATAAAACAATTCACGACTAAATGACAACACGTTCTGAGTGATGTTATGCTAAAAAATGTCAAACTTTCCAATGGAAATGTCGCATTGCACCTGACAACACTTAGTGTCTAGCAGCCTACGTATTTATGGGGATACTATAAGAAATCTTAAATCAAAGAAATATGGTGTGGCACACTTTTGTGAGGGGCGGAACCCTTCTTGTGTATGTCAACTCTCACTTGGCTATTTTTTTTTCTCTCTCAAACTTTTCATTTGTGCAACCCTTAAAAATTGTCCGAAATTTTTGAAATTTTGGTGTTCATATTGTATAGTTAATTGAGGCTCAGAAAGTAAGTTAAGTCTGGAAAGATATCACGTTTTTATTAAATCCCTAACTAAGTGAAACCCTATGGAAAATTTGTAAATTTTTTTTTTTACAAAATGGCGACTTCCTGAAAAAAAAAACAATTTTTGTACCACTTTTTTTGACTGTTTCGAATTTAAAAAAAAAGTAATAGAAATTTGGGGATGGGGATAGTTCCAGACATAGACAAGTCTATAAAGAAGACTCTTTAAAAATTTCAGGTAAATCGGTCCAGTAGAACCTGAGAAACCATGGGTATTATTTTGAAAAAGACAGTTTCGAGAAAAACGCGTTTAAAGTTTCGCGTAAAGTTTTTCGCAGTCTAAGTCATGACATGATATTGGTGACTTACATTTATTCAATTTGCCATTCCTGCTTCATACATTGGACCTTCTTCGACTTGGAGCAGTTCTGGCCTCCTTTGATGCGTTAGATGCTCGTATTTCGGATCGGTCAATCCGGGCATTATCTCGTTTCACAGCAAATGAATGAGCTTTCAGGCCAATTTTCATTGTCATAAGCTCCATCATTTTTAAAATAAGAATGAAGCCTTCATTAGAAATACAAACAGCAATAAATGTCGCTATCTCAATCATCTTAGATCCGGAATGAATATGTTTTGGATCGAAAGTCAAAATCAAAGAGTTTAGAGACTCATTATTTTTTTGAGTTTCTGAACCTAAACATCGAGTCAATAATTCCTCTGATGATAAACTCTCGTAAACTGAAAACTACCGTGCGGTTACGATTAGGTCTTTGAGACGAGTCCCGTCGGTCCTTAACAAAAAACGCAGCACAGAATAATGTATGTTTTTGAAAGTCCATGTGAATTAAGGAGTTGTTTCAACTATGAACAAAAAAAGTGGTGGGGAGGTTGAGGGAATTTTAAATGATGACAACCGCTTTAATACCGCTTAATGATCTCTAAGCCTGCTGATAGCCAACTTAAAGGCAAAGACACTGATGAGGGCTCAGCGAATGTGTTCTTATTTTCGGAGAAGGCGTAGGAAGTACCTCGAGCTTAGTTTTCTTAATCTATCGCACAAAGAAGGGGAATTGAGAGCTCGTCGCTAGCTTTCCCTACAGCTATGGAAACAGAATATTCATCAATGAAATGTGTTCAAGGAAAATCTCACATAATTCTTTATCTTGAGTGATTAGGTGTTCTACTAAGGTTCTCAGGTCAAGAAGTTTGCGTGATGCAAGACGTCAAAATATCATATTTGAAGGTCAGTCAAAGTACTTGAGATGAAGAAAAACATATGATCAAAGGGATATAGAAGGAATACCTCAGGCATGGCACGTTTGTGAAATGAAGCGAAGCTATGAATTCCAACAAAAGCCCTTTTGTTGACTCTAATATCGAATAGTTAAGGCCACATGTGTAATGTTTACGCGCCTCTCTTCCTCGAAATTTCATACAATTTCATGGTTTAAATTTGACCACCCAATGCTGTGTTAAATTGTAATCTATATTGAATCTGGAACCGCCTATCGAAGTATATAACAGTGTAACTTGCTCCTTTCTGAGCAGTTCAAAACGAGACTTAAAATTTGTTAAAGAGTTGCCTTGAGGTCGCAGAACTTAGTGCCCTATTTTGATATCCTGCATTCGCTTGCTTGTGTTTTTAGGAATTTATGTATTAAACTAAGTTTCGGTTGGATATTCAGAAAACCAAGCCCGAGCTGTGTTGTGTGTTCACTTGGTACGGTCAATCAAAAATAAGATTAGTCCTTAATTCGCCCGCTAGTCGTTTCCCACAAAAAGGTTCCTGAAAGTGAAAGAAAACATGTATCTCCTCGGTAATGGCATGTCTGCCAGTTATGACTTTAATTTCCCTTCTTGCATTCATCTCAGGTAATCATTCCTCTGAAATGTAGTTGATACCCTTTTATGTCGAGGCAGTCTCAGTAAAACAGAAGGAGATGTCCATGACGACATCGTACAATCGTGTCAATCAGAGATACTTAAAAGCTATGAAACATCCTAGACATTAATCAAATTCTTAGACACTCAAAGCAGGAACTACAATTCTTTAAGCTTTAAGAAAGGTCATAGGTACCCTCCCTCGGTTTAAGGACAAAAATCGGAGATGAAGCTAGTTTTCGTAAGAAAATATATGCCAGAGGAAGAGAATGCAAGAAGGACTGCGAGTACCCTATTTTTTCTAGAGTCCTTTGAATTAAGGACGAGTGGAACACGGTTTCTCCATGATTTATGTTCCGCACTTCAGACCAAAATTTGATCGGTTCAACCTTCGAAGTTACGTAAGACCATTTTTATGGATGAGGTGCACACGTAAGAAGAAAAGCTTTCTAGAGAGATAGAGGGTTTCCATCTTGTTGGAATGGACGTTTAGTCTTTAATGTTCAAACGAGAAACGTGCCACATTTTGTCCCACACGAAAAGAAAGAGAGTGGATGGTGAACAAATGTTCTTTTGGACGTGATCGACCAGCGATATACCAGGGTGACTGTGCTGCAGTGATAACACTATAGGCTTGATGTTCTTGAGCTCCAATTTTGAGCCGTCAAAAATATAGTCTATGAAGAGGATGTCATTCGCTCTAATCAAAAATCCACGGTACACACAAAAAATTACTTGTATAGTGAATAAAATACTGCGAATTGAGTAAATGCAAAAAATCGGCACCACAATGTACCATAGCTTCAAAACCCGTCACATCTTCAATCTGGTCCCTAATCTTCCTGCTCATGCTCATGCGAGATGAATTATCAGGGTAATTCCTTGAAAACAAACGCACAACAAACTCTGACACTAATTGTAAGGTCTTGTGCTTCTGGGATTAACGATTTAATTTTTGAAAAACTTATTTATAATGCTTGAATTTTTCTTAATTCAGTTTGACGAAAATGGAAATCTGGTTGAATTCGACGGTCAACCGATTTTGCTAAATGCTGATGTACCACGGGACTCCGATATCCTTGAGCTTCTTGAAGTATACCGGCCCAATATCACAGCCATCCAAAACACCATTGTGGGCTACACTAAGGTGCGGCTCGAAGGAAATTCCTTGGTTTGCCGCGTTACTGAGTGTAATCTGGGGAATTTGATTGCCGACAGTTACGTGTACGCCAGAACCATGCAGGATCTTGGTGGAAAGTATTGGACCGATGCTGCTATAGCCTTTGTCCAAGGCGGGGGTGAGCTCTTCTTAACTTGTTTTTTGATTTTAATTTTTATTTTTCCATTCTTAAGGTATACGGAGCTCGATTGAGAAACGTTTGGATGGTGTGGTCACCGAGGACGATGTGATTTCGGTTATGCCCTTCAATAATAATTTGTACGTGATCAAAGTAACGGGAAAAATCATTCGCAATGCGCTCGAGCGCTCAGCTGAAATTTTTGAACATGATTCAAACGGAGGATTCCTACAGATGTCCGGCGTCCGAGTGGTGTACAACTTGACAAATCCTGTGGGATCAAGAGTTGAGAGTGCGGAAACTCTGTGCACAGAATGTGAGGTGCCGAGTTATTTCGACTTGGACGATAAAAAGATGTACAATGTGATAATAGCTGAATTCCTGCTGAATGGTGGCGATGGCCATTCCTTTGACGACATAGAAGAACAGAGGCAGCGTCTGCCGTTACTTGATAGTGCAACATTGTCGGCATACATTAGAGATAGGCAGGTTGTTTATCCGGGAATTGAGGGAAGGATAACTTGGGTTGGTGAGAAGACAGATGGTGGTGATTCTGGAACAAGTCTTAGTGCTTCTATTGTAGTTATGATTGCGGCCTTGATGATGAGACTTTTACTTAATTAATTCCTAATTGTTTGTTAAATTTATTCGTTGTAAGACAAATTGTCCATTAAAGTGCATTTTTTTCTTATATTTATCATAAATTTATTAATTAAGTCAAAATAAAAATGAAAGATTTAAAATACCAAATTTTTTAGACATTTTCATAAAAAATCATCGAGCCATAATGCGTTAGTTTCTTGCTCAGAAGCATTCTGCAGATTCATGTGATGCTTCAAGTCTAAGAATTGCATTCACATTCGCTGAAGACATCGCACCTTTTTCTTTTACATTTTTCCTCAGCTCTTAAGTGATGAATCAACTTCTGACTGGCGGGACATAATTGATTCTCTTTTACTGACTATATTATACTAATACCTAGCTCATAGTTATGGTATTTTTATTGCAAAATGAAATCCATAACATTACAACATGGAAAGCTGGAGGATTTGTTCCGTTCTTGCTTTCGAGATACGGAACCCTAATAAAAAATTATCATTTGTTTCGCTTTCGCTTGGATATTCCTATCAAATATCCAAATAAATACCCAAAGTAGTTTGACTTCATCATCATTCATCTTTGTTTATAAAATTCTCCTGTGTTGGGATCGATCTTAAATTGAAAGCTTGATAGGAGACGAAGCTTGGGTTGATATGAAAGAAATTGAATGAAATATTGATTGTATGAAATCGATCTCATAATTAGTTAAGCATGTCCCCAAATAACCGTAAAGATAGCCGAATTTTGGCATATTTTTTTTTGCAAATCGGATTTATAAAAATATAGTGTCCAGAGTGTACTACTGCATCGATATAGTCAAGAGGGTGTTGAATTATTGATGGAGGAATTTTTGCGGACAACCTTGGAAATACGCGATGGTGCTGTGAAAAATGAGGATCAAATGAGAATATTTTCGCTCTATGAAGGAGACCCTCGATTTCAAATAGGAGTTAGTGAATACATTGGAGTTCATCAATCAACTAGTTTAAATCGCTTACTCGAGTCTTGTCTTTGTGGATAGAGATTTACCTGCAATAGTTGACAAATCTTTGTTCCCAATTTTCCCCAACTCTGTTCATCATAATGCTTTAGATATTTGTGTTTCTTTTTATGACTACCTTAGATCTGTTAATTAATCTAAATATATAATTATAAAAAGGCTAATTTCGAGGGCATTGCGAGTTATATGTCGAGTATTTCGTGGCGTACAAAACTTAATTCTTTGACATTATTGCAATTCTATGATTTTTTCATCGATAACCTGAAGAGGGCAATTAATATGCATGTTCCTAAAATTAAATTAAATAATAATTCCAAGCCACCGTGGTACAACAAAAGGCTCTGTAATCTAAGCAATAAAATAAACAAAGCCTATAAACGTTTTCACATTTCTGTTAACGATAATAATCTAAAGAATATATACATTCGGTTAAAGCGTGAGTTTGACATTTTAAATAAATTTCTGTATAAAAATTATATTTTCTCAATTGAGTCCAATTTAAAAAATAATAGTAAATCTTTTTGGTCCTTCATCAAGAGTAAAAAATCGTCCAATGGGATTCCAAGTAGTATGCAATACCGGGGTTCGACTTTTTCAGATATTTCCTCTATTGGTAACTCGTTTGCCGACTATTTTAATTCCAATTATTCAGATTTTAACGGTGATGATTCAAATTCAAATATAGCGGAATCATATTCTCATTATTGTAAGGTTCATATCTGTCATTTATAATTAAACCTTTTTGAAGTCGAAGATGGTTTGAGGAATTTGAATAGCGACACTTGCCCTGGTCCTGAGGAAATGCCACCAATCGTACTTAAAAACTGTGTAGCACCTCTTTCCGAGCCTCTCCTTTATATTTTTAATAGTTCTCTTCGGAGTGGCGAATTTCTGCCAGAGTGGAAGAAATCATTTGTAACTCCTATTCATAAAACCGGTTCTAAACAGGTAATTTCTAACTATCGCCCGATCTGTAAACTGTCGAGTATACCTAAGCTCTTTGAAAAGATTGTTTATAATAAGTTGACTTTTCTATTAAAAGAACACATTTCGCCATTTCAACACGGCTTTGTCACAGGAATATCGACCACCACTAACCTTGCAATCTTTTCTAATTTTGTTTTTAACAATCTCAAGAAAGGAAACAAAATTGATGTTGTATATACTGACTTTGCGAAAGCATTCGATAGAGTAAGTCACTCTATTTTGTTGAAAAAACTAGCACTATTTGGGTTTCATTCAAATATCTTAAAATGGTTGGTGTCTTACGTTGTAGGTCGTATACAATTCGTTTCCATTGACCAAGTTCTTTCAAGTCCAATTATGGTGACATCCGGTGTTCCCCAAGGAAGCCATCTTGGCCCCCTTCTATTTCTTATTTTTATAAATGACATGCCTGATATCTTCTTAGACTCTGAACGACTATTATTTGCAGACGATTTAAAATTCTTTAGATGTATTACTTCATTTGAAGATTGTTGTCTTCTACAAGAAGACCTTAAAAAACTTACCGAATGGTGTACTTTTAATAAATTATGGTTAAATGTCTCAAAATGTCAATGTTTTTCATTTTATCGCAATTTTTCACCAATTTTCTTCGATTATAATATTGACAACCAAGTGCTTGAAAGGGTTTTAGAAAAAAAAAGACCTTGGTGTTATTTTTGATCATAAATTTAATTTTGTTAAACACATTCAAATTCAATGCTAGGTTTCATTAAACGAAATTCAAAGGAATTCAGGGATCCATTTACCCTTAAGTCGCCTTATAGTTCCTATGTTAGGTCTATCTTAGAATATTGCTGAGTAGTATGGAACCCTTTTTACAGCATTCAATCTAATAGAATTAAAATGATCCAAAGAAAGTTTACAAAGTTTACAATTCAGAGATTGGGTTGGAACATTAATACTCCAACGTTTTCTACGAGATGTCAACTACTTGGAATTCAAACACTTGAAAAGAGGCGTAAAATGTTCTCGGCTATGTTCTTAAGTAATATCTTAACTAATCATATTAGATGCCCTTCTCTTTTGTCTTTGATTGATTTTTATGCTCCATCGCGACAAATCAGTGTAAGTTGTTTATTTCGAGAGAACGAACATAGGGTAAATTATGCGCTTAATGAACCAATAACTCGTTGTGTTAGAGAATTTAATCTTATTTCGAATTATGTCGATTTCGTTTTCCATTTAAGTAGATTTTCATCAAAATCAATTTTCGTTAAACTATTTAATTTAATCCATATTTTTATGTATAGTATTTTTATGTTAACATTGTTATACTTATCTTGTCTTTGAATCTAGATGCTAATTTATTTAAATAAATAAACTATATAAAGGCCCAGTTTTTTAGTGCTGAGTTCACTCTGAGTTAATTTTACTCGGGGCTAAACCCGAGTTAACCCCAGAAACGTGTTTTTCAGTGAAGAGTTAGCCCCGAGTTAACTCAGCTAATTTGGTCCGTTTTTACTCCGAATTAAATGAACAGATGTTTTTTGACAGAAACTGAAAAAGCAAGCGTAGAGATTGATTTCATTCCTTTTTGTGTGAACATTTTGTAAAAGATACAAAACAAAATGCATATATTTGCTCTGAAATCAGACTCTGATTCAGATCTGAGCGATGCGGAATTGTTTAATATAAATGACAATTCACAATTTTTGTTTACATTTTTTGCGACAATTGGTGCAATATATGAACTTGGGTTGTGTGTTTACGTCCTTGGTTGCGTAAATTTGCGGCCTGTGTTAAGCCTTTGCCATAAAACTTGCAAACATATTTCTTTTGAGCTGAAAGGTTACTTATATCAGTCCATAAAGAAACTTCCTGGAAAAGGTCTTCAAACAAAGCGAACATGATCTGTTTTTCATTGAATAGGAGGTCAATTTAAACTATGGAAATTGTTTGAACATTAAAAGTTATGAATTACCCCGTTTATATGAAGAATTGAATACGGCTTCAATCCGGATTAAGTGTCAGATAAACGCAAATCGGATCCAAATAGGATTACTCGATCCGATCACAAAATTTGTGTGGAATCAGATACAATTTAAGAATACAAACGCGAATCGAAAGACTGAGTTTAAGATAGAGAAGAGGGAGAGAGACGGGAAGAGATTTCTCCTCATTTTGTGTTTATATTTGTAGCGTGCAAAAGAAAAATAATAGAAAATGGCGAGTAGAAATATTCCAAATAATAATAAGAACAGGTAGAGAAGAACTGTCAAACCGAATCCTTCGTCGATCTTTCGATCTTTCAATCCGTTACAGCATATACCCAGATTGAATCCTAATCCTAATCCCGCAAGCCATGGGCCGCAAGCCATGGGCCAGATTGGATTGTATTCTCACAGAGCAAAGAATATAGAGCAGCAAGAATGAGTTTCCCTACGTAATTGACACCCTTGATTGCACTTAAATTCGAATAAAGAAACCACAATATCACTTGACATCAATCTCAAAGGATTGTATAAATGTGCAAGCAACATGCAGCGCAGAGGAAAAATGTACCAGTGTTGGAGTTTTTTTTGACCAGGATCAGCTCACGACTCCAGCATTAAAAAATATTCTTTCTTATTTAATCATCCTAATATAATAAAGCATGTTTTTTTATTTCAATGCATTTTTATTATTGATTTTACTTACTTGCCCAATTAACTTTAATTTTGAACTTTTTATAACTAACAGGACATGCTATACCGTTTGCCTTAAGGGTACGCAAGACTTAAATATAACATACGACAGAGTTCAAGCTTCGTCCAGCCACCAATAGTGTCGATATTGTCTTTTGATATCAGCTCTATCGCGGTCTGATTCCACCGTACCAAACCGAAGAGTCTCCGGTGAGCTGTTTGCGACGTCTTTGTTGTAATTGGCACGCCCGTCGAAAGCTTTTCGTCCAGAGCTTTTCTGCAATCACGGAAGAGTATCGGTATTACTAATCTTTCCTGAACCAGACCTTTTCGATCGAAAAACTGTTTGGCGTCAGTTATCCCGCTCAGGTACAGCATACTGCTGTTTTAAGGGAAACTTATGAAAGAAACCGCAGTTAATTTTAATTAATACGGGATAATAAAAATTAAGAGCAATCTGATGTACCTGATGTGGGTAAGTTTGGCTAAAATAACATTAAACGGGTCCGACTGAAAACTCAAAACCAAATCCCTTCAACCTTGAAAGTAGGTAGTTTTTTTATGCAGAGATTTATGCATTTTATTATGTTAAATTTATGTGATGGAAGATTGTATTGCATGTAGTTGGTTAAAAGAGTTATGCCATAATTGGAGAGCTCTTGAAAAGATTCTTACAGGCACCTTTTCTAAGTGAGACATTCGGACCTGAATTTGGGCTGTAATTTATTTTAAAATTGTACGTGTATGATTTAAAAACCATCGCAATAGAATTGCAAATTTAAGAGTACAAAAAACTATTGCTTAAGATCGAAAAAAGGCTAAAAAATGTACAGAACTATGAGGTGCCGGACCTCGGCAGAAAATGCCATAAAACTTGAGGCTAACCGCAATAGAATAAAAAATATCAGAGCAATACAATCCAACCTGCAAAGGTATGCAGCTCAGTCAAAGTTAGTTGCGGTCTATTCAATGTATCTGTGATTTTTTTCAAGCCAAAAACAAGTGAATTTACACAATGTTATCAAAAGGGAAAATTAAGAGCATCCCCTTTGATTGAAAATTCGAAAAATAATCACTCGCTTTCAATAATTTTTACAGAAAATATCAGGTCTTTTAACAGCTCATTGGCATTTGTTTCGTTGGATGGAAATATTGCGTCGACACCTCGATACAGCCCCTACTGTTTTATAATTTACAGAAACATTTATCATCGTACTGGACCACTATATCCCAATATTGGCGAACAAAGAGTTATTGCAAAGTTGTATATTTTGAATGCTGCTGCAGCTGCCGATCAGAGAATGAGTTTAAATTTATATTAAATATATATTCATGAAAATAAATTCTGATTTAAGACTCTATAATGCACCATGAGTTAATAATGAAGAAGCTGTCGTTTTACGAAACGATGATGGTGAACAATTAAAAATAATTTTTAAGTTCACTGCAGGTCTAATCCAAATTACTCAAGTCAGAGACAAACTGAAAAAAAAAAAAATGTTTTTGTTTCGAATTTAGATCCAATGGTATATCCACTTCTTTTCCATTAAGACGATCAAATTTGGGTTATAAATATTTATTATAAGTAGATCAAAAAACCATTTGCTATGAAAATCAATAAGTTACTAGGACAAACGTTTTGCTGGTATTTACTAAGCAGAACCAGTATTTTGACATGGACAACTCTACGTTTAAATGTTCAGAAGTCGTCGCACTAGTGACTTGAAAATTAAAATTTATACAAGTCCACATAAAAGAAAATTGCCATGAGCTAAAAAAATCTAACCTTAAGAAAAAAAAAAAAAAAAACAATATTATAATAATAAGCAACACACGGAAGAGGACCCACATCCTGTCGTACGGTTTTCCAATAAGGACTTGACATATTTGTTTTTTAAATAAAACGCAAACCATTTGAGATATTTTTATTGTCGGCTTGAAGTACAATCAACTCGACTTTGTTCATGTGGCCATTGCGGGCATGTTTAAAGCGGTCGATTCGTTGGACTTAATTTTCGATGATTCGGGCACACATTTCCGCCAAAACGGACACTATTTCGCTTTTAATGTTGGCTCTGAGTTCGTCCAACGTTGTCGGCTTATTGGCATAAGCCAATGACTTAACATAGCCCCAAAGAAAATAATCTAGAGGCGTTAAATCGCATAAACGACTGGCCCATTTCTTGAGATAACACGCTCATCAAACTTACTCATCAATAAATTGATATTTAAGTGTGCTGTGTGGCTTGTCACATCATCCTGTTGAAACCGCGTGTCGCCCAAGTCCATATCTTCCAATTCGGGTCAAAAATAATCGGGCATCATGGCGCGATAGCGCTGGACGATCGATATCGTCGATGCAAAAATATGGCCCAATAACGCCGCCGGCATGCAAACCGCACCAAACAGTTATTTTTTGTGGATGAAGTAGTGAATAATGAAGCAAATGTGAATTTTCACTCGACCAATAACGCATATTTTGCTTATTGGCGAACCCATTGAGCCAAAACTGAGCTTGGTCACTGAAGATGATTTTGCGATGAAATTCATCATCTTGGCGCATCTTCTCCAGAGCCCAAACGGAGAACGTACGTCGCTTCTTATGGTCCATCGGCTTCAATTCTTGAGTCAGCTTGATCTTGTCTTGGTGTAAACCAAAATCCCCACGCCTTAATGTGGTCTGACCGATGCCCAATTCTTTAGAACGTCGTGGAATTGACTAATTTGGATCGTTTGCTGCCAACGCCTGAACGGCAGCAAACAACACGTTGTCTCACTGACACGGCAGCATCACACAACGAATATGTAAACGCTCTTTAAGTTGCGGTCATCGACTCCGAATTTCGGTAGAAATGTTTTTAATTTGCAGACGCTGCTCGTTCGTGTACTTTACTTTAATGAAAATGTTGAGTTTGCTGAATAAATTGCCAATGACAGTTCGATGACTAGTGAAAGGGTGCGTTCACAAATTAAATTCAAAGTTGTCAAGTTCCTATTTGAAAACCCGACAATTCGCACGGGAAATTGTCCCTTCTTTGACCGTAGTTTTGTTATAAAATTTAAGCCTCAATTTTTTCAATAAAAATTAACATCTGGTGAAAAAGGAAAATAGACCCAAGCAAATTTGCCTTATATGCAAGGACCAAATATTCGACCAGTGCCGTTTTGAAGATTTTCGAGTTGATCAGAATTTCTTCTCAACTCTAAAAAAATAATAACTTTAAATTTTCAAAAATTATTTGAACATGTTTCTTTTAACTGTCATCAGTGCCATCTACATGTCGTCAAACGTACTTATCGATTTCCATTAAATTCCACCAGCTAGCTCTGTTGTCGACTTGTACTGTATGCTCCCCAAAAACAAAATTGACAACGAAGGCAAAAATCCAACTAAAACATCAGCACAAAGCGAACTGTCAAATAATGTTTCTGTTATGAGAGCGACATTTGACGTATTCGCCGTGTACACAAGTTTCTTATTATTGTTGTGTGTGAAGAAAAAAATACCCAAAATAAAATGTAACAAAAAGAAAACTCCAAAAATCTAAAAACAAATGAAAAACCAAACAAATTCAAGTGTTTGCCCATCGACCAGTCGCCCTTGGGTGCTCGGGAACTCATTTAAATCGCCGGTATCGTGGCTCAAAGCACTCACGCAATACGTGTGAAACCGAAAAGCAATTAACAAACTTAACAAACCAACCATCCATTTATCAAATGTCTGAAAGAATTTAAGAAAAAACCCTTGTTATTCATGTCCAGGCGACCTCACTCGAGGTCTGGATAATCGCAGAGGTTCAGGGGAAATACATATGTTTTGGAATCCGCCCATGATCCATTTGGAAAAAGGATAACTCGCTCCATCTTCCAAAATCGGACCACCATTGCTAGAAAAGTGTCAAAATTGTTGAAATCCCTGGATCTGTTTAGTGTTGCGCTGCCACTTGTGCTTGGAAAAAGTAAAAACAAACAAAAACACTTCACACAAAACGTTGGTCGTCTCGTATCGCCCTCGTCGCGGCATTTCGGGAATGGATTACTTTCGTTCGATCGGGACAAGTTCCGCTATATAGTTTCTTTTGTCGTTCTTACATACGCGTCGCGAAGCGGGAATCGCGGAACTTCATTCTACACTGACCCGTTGACCTACTATCAATCGCAGTCGTTGAACCTATCAACTACATTTAAAGCACACAGCATATTTTGATAAGCGGTCGACGAACCAGTGCTCTACTGCCACACACCTCGAGCGGGACAGGTTTGATCACATGCTAATGGAAATAAAGGTAATTAATGTCGTAGTTTGCTTTTATTATAGGCGCGCACAGCAGCTGCTTGAATCGATGTCGTTGAGCAATTGGTTGCCAGTTATGGCCACCAAATTGCATGTCAGCGGACGTGGAGGTGGTGTCTCCAACGATTGTCATGTATCATTGGCTGTGATGTTTATGGCAGCGAATGTAGGTTAACTGATAAGCGTTAGCGTAATGAGTGTGAATGGAAATCTTGGTATGCAGCTAGGCACGGGCGCTTATCTTGTTTACATGAGCGGCTCTAGACGAGTGGAATCAACCGCAATCGAATTGAGGAAGATAATGATTCGCTCTATTTGTTGCTCCCGAATTTGTTTACGGGTGGAAATTATGGTTACAAAGTAAACATGGAATCGAGGAAAAAAAACCTTTTCTACATTTGCCTTCTGCTCATCGCCTGCGAGACGCTTCTTCCTTGAATTCTTTGCAAATTTGAATTTGGACAGTCGTCGAAAGTTTTTCTTTTTTCATGTCCATCATCCGATTAGTTCATAAGGGACCTTTCCTTGTCGACTGTTTTACCCCGAACGATGATTTCACTACGTAACCAAATCGAGTAGTTATGATTGGCATCGCGGCGCAAACACAAACTGTTATTCGCGTCATGCAACTTCGTTTAGTTTAGGTTGAAGGTGATGAACTACCTTATGTTGGATGGAACCATGGGATATTTAAAGGTCCATTATAATTCTCAATCGCAAACGACGTCCTCTTTAGAACTGCGGGATGGATCCTGGTGAAACCATATCAGAGGTGCAGTCTTTTTATTGTGCGTTTCAAAAAGATGAACCAACTTCAACGCAGTATATTGACTTCAACGATGCATTCATCATTCATTTTGAACTCATGGATTTAAAAGTCATCTAAAGCAATCAAATATAGTCAAAAGAATGCTATACTGTTTGACTGCTTGCATTCTTGAAAGTCTTTTGAAGGAACCTGCAGTCTTTTTCGTTTCTTCATATTTCATTTGAAGTCCTTTGGTTTCACTGATTTTATTGAAGTCTTTTGACTGCTTTGAAGTCTTTTGACTGCCTTGAAGTCTTTTGACTGCTTTGAAGTCTTTTGACTGCTTTGAAGTCTTTCGACTGTTTTGAAATATTTCTTCATCGGACCATCGCTCGCAGAAAGAAACCGCAGTTTGTTCGTGTTAAAACATAAATATTAATTGTATCTTTCTGTTATTGAAAGAACTAGTTTCGAATGTGTTGTTTACAATTCAATATTTTTTTTTGATCAGTTGTGGTGGTGAGCTTCTTCATTTTGATTTTCCTTCTTCCTATTCAGTTTAAAGAATTCATCTCAAATTTCTAAAGATAAAAGATTTCTTAATTTATAAAATTCAAAGTAAAGAAGCCATTTTTAGATCTCTCGTTATATGGATAGAGATTGAGTTCTACGCTTCTAGTTCAATTGGTAGTATATTTAAAAAATCGAGGGTCAATTGATGCATAGAAGTTAAAGAATTGACTAGTCTTGTGTGGTGCAAGTGTGAAGGACTCTCTGTGAATCCTAGCAAAACCGTTTTGGTCCTCTTCACAATGATGACTCTGTCTCCAATTGTCATGGAGGGAACCTCTCTGTGAAGTCAAGTACCTCGGTGTTATCTTGGATAAGAAACTTAATTGGCCTTCACATATCAAGTCGATCAAACCTAAGATGCCTTACTGGTTATATATCATGATGGTTCAACCTATTGCAACCTAAGCAGCCATAATTTGATGTCCCAAAAACTTCTAAAAAGGAGCTTGTTTGGGCATCCATGTTGCTATCAGCACCTGCCCTAAGGCATCACTGGAAGCTGTCATTGCACTGTCTTCTCTTGAAATTTTCATGAGGAAGATAGCCGCCAGAAATGCCCATAAGATGTAAAAGGCAATGAAAAAAAAAAAAACAGGACGGATAAAGCCATGTTCTCCTCGAACCTTGATAGTATGAAGGCAATATTATGTTTTGGGCGTTTCTTTCAAGTAGACATTCCTTACTGTGATCAATGGTCGAGCCCACACCTACCACAGAAACAGAAACTAAATTTGGTATACTGATGGCTCAAAAATTGCAAATGGAGTTGTTGCCAGTGTCTATGGAACCAACAAAAAAATCTCTATACCCATGACAAAGTATTTAAGTGCTTTCCAGGCTGAGCTATAAGCAATTGAATCTGGCGCCATAGAAAACCTTGCAAAAGGCCAAAAATGGGCCAGAATCCTAATAAACTCAGACAACCAAGCAGCGCTCAAGGCACTGTCATCCAAAACAACGCCTTAAAATCCCTAGCCCGACGTAACAAAGTTAGGTTAGGATCCAGGCCATCATGGAAGCGAATTGCGGACCTTAAAGACAGGGCTGGTTCAAAAACCGTGTTCACTGGTCCGGGACCTTTCTGTGGCGTAAGCTGGACTACAGCCACAGGTCTCAGACCATCTTAATTACCAAGCAATTAAACTCAACAAGGAGAATATTAGAAAGCTTGTGAGCTTCCTCTCCGGCCATTGCCGTTAGAGATCACATCTTACCAAATTAGGACTCAGTACAACCTCCGAATGCTGACTCTGTTTAGAGGACGACGAAACGGCTGTACAAATTCTTTGTGAATATCCAGCTCTAATTTGGTTAACAAGGCGTATCTTCCTCAAAGAGATATGCTCTCCATTGGACATCCTCAGACCGCAGTGACCGCCACTTGTGCAGGGGTTTGACTTTAAAAAAAAGGTGCAGTAATACTAGGTACGGATAACGATGGAGGGAAAAGCCACTCCTTAAAAAAGACTTTAAGAACTTTATAAACATAGAGTCGCTTCAGAGGAAATATTCCCGAATTGTAGAAAAGTAAAAACAATTTTATAGGCAATGTTTCCTCCACATAATTCTGAGAATGTGTTTTTGAATAATGCTTAGCCATGTTGTAATTTTGAATGTACTAGTCCATAGTAGACTGTATCCATGAGCTTACGAGGGGCGAAACTGTTTCAAGGTGTACATAGTTCTAGTTGCTTTCACCAAATATTTCTTTAGTAATGAAATTTGCGTATTCAAACTCAAGGCCCAAGTTATTAAAGTTGACAACGCGTTCAAAAGTAAAACATTTGAAGAGCAACTTATGTCTTCAGTAAACGTTTTTTAAAAAAAAAGGTTTTTTTACACGTAATTTTACTTAATAAAATTTTCTTACAACATTGGCTATGAACAACTAACTCGGGATATGGTAAATTCACTTCACTTGGTCTTATCTCTGAGGACTAATTTGTGTGGAATAAACCAGTGTCTTAAGCTGTTGTGTCTCTTCTAAGTGCCGAAGAACAAGAATACATGCAAGCTATGTCATTTGCAATAGCAGTTTGAGTTCCTTTTAGCTTAATAATAAAAATGCAATTAATAAAGATTAAAATCAGGATTGGACGAAGTACCGAATATTGAGGCGATGTAAATATCGCGTCAGTCGCTAAATTTGTCTTATTTGCTATCTTCCAGTTAGAAAAGATGTAAACCACTCTTTCTAAGGTGTCTAATAGAAGTACATGATCCAATGTATCAAATGCTTTTTGAAATATCGATTAACAAAGCAGCAGTAGATCTTTTGTTATTTAAGCTTTCAAAGACAAGTGTAGAATAATCTAGAAGTGCATGTTCCATAGAATTATGTGATCTATACCCCTATTGATAAGGCCTAAAGAAAACTTCTTTTTTTCTAGAAAAGTAAAAGGCTTTTTCGAAAATTTTTGAAACCACGGGAAGCTGAGAGATTGTTTAAAATCTTATTGTTACTTCTCTTAAATACAGGAATGACTTTAACAATTTTTAAATTTTCTGGAAAATTTCCACATTAAATGCTTTTATTAAAGACAATATTATAAGCAATTTTTTAAACAAATATTAGAAAAGCCTTTCTGAGATGTCGAGTTAGAATTATCAATCAATTGGATTTAATCCCTTAGTAGTGTTTGAGGTAATGTTGTCAAAAAACTCGTTGAACACATTATTGTGAGCCCAGTTATAGTCTCGCCGTTGTTAGAAATAAAAGATGGCTTCTTGTTCTTGAACTATCTGAGTTTAAATTTATGTTAGACCCAAAATAAACATGAAGCAGAAATTGATCAGTTAAACAAAAAATTGGGATTTTTAGTTATCAAAGTGGCCCTACTTATCTATTTGAATGTAGTCAGTGCATGCTGTTGAACTTGAAAACAAAATGACAGACGCTATAGTTATTCGTGATTGTTTAATGTTTTTTTTTATTAAATCTGTTCGTTTCATTTTGTTCAGTTGATTGACTGTATACATCAAAGAAAGTAAATAGCAAACGCAGCGTCCATCGGTTGCAAACTCTCGCAACAGAATAGTAACTTATTTGCTTATCCATTACATTTACACTTTGTTAAGTTTTATTGTAAAAAAAATTATGATTTCTCGAACCTATGATGAACTGAGTTGATGCATAGTACACATAATCATTACTATTTTATTCTTTTAAGGGCAATAAGACAACAAAGTCTTCATTGGCTGATAACCATAATCCATACCCTT
Source organism: Orthonevra nobilis (assembly GCA_963555765.1). NCBI lineage: Eukaryota > Metazoa > Arthropoda > Insecta > Diptera > Syrphidae > Orthonevra > Orthonevra nobilis. The sequence goes on from OY743224.1 coordinate 117,663,834, forward strand.
TTGCTTGATTTTGCTGGGAATTTAAGTTATTTTTTTTTCCTAATCGAGCCTTCTTCATGTTCATTCGGTTGTTCTTCTGTTAAAGGAACTCTTGTAAACCAATTATCCATTGTCACATTTCGACAAGTTCAATCAGTCATTTGACAAATGCTTTGGTTGAGGTGTTTTGATGAAAAAGTCCTTCAGGCTTTTTTCCCACCAAAAAATTTCGAATTTTTTCGTATAAAACGTAATAGCATCTTCTTAAAAAAAAATCAGCCGTATCGGCAAGTCCGACGGAATCTATCCTCCTATCGGGGACTTCCATCGGAATACATTTCCATTTTGAATAAGATAGGGCAGTAATTAATTTTGTTTTTTATATTTCGACGACTGAGTGTCAAAAAGAAAGAAAAGACTCGTTCAATACATTAAATAAAAATGATTCCTCCGTCGCGATGCTGTGGGTGCATCTTTTTCAACCAAATCATTGCCTCCAATCTTTGGTTTTTTTATCACTAGACAAACCAAAACTGTTCGAGTTTGAGGGACCTTCCTCAGATTCATTCACGGCATAAATTTTAAGAGCGGCCTTTTCAAGTATAGAAAAGGTAAGGACCTTAACCCGTTGCGCTTTTTTTTTTTTTTTTTTCTGTTCCAAATCTATGAACCAACATTTAATTAACTTTTGACTTGTTAAATTGTTTTGTTAATTTAAACCTTTTTCAATTCAAATGCAGACTTCGTAGGCGGACCATCGCTTTTTAACTCGTACCCTATTTAACGTCCTCCTTGGCCTGTTTTGTAAAACCGGTTGTAACGTCTGCGCATTTTCAATAAAAACAATTTCTTACATTTTTGATTTTTCAATCTTGTTCAACGAATTCCCCAAATAAATTACGACGGAATGTTTCCGCTATTTTTGATTCAAATTTTGCATCGAAATTAAATTCATGAAATCAAATATTTTTTTTTTCCGAAAATCATTCACGATGTCTTTTCTGCTCAAAGGAAAAAAACTTTAAAACTCTAAAAATAAAAAAAATAAAAAGTTGGAAAAGTCACTTTTCAAACATTTGTGTAACATTAGTCTGGTTTACGTGTGGTCGATTTAACATCAGCCCACATGCCAAGGACTTTCGATTGATTCAACACGTGCCTGTCTGAGTTTCTCGCCGGTTTTCCTTTTTTTCTGAATTAATTTAATTCAATGATTATTTTGTCTGCCGTTTACATTTGTGGTTCATTGTCTATCGACTGAAATCGTACACCATTCAATTGAATGTGCCGAATCAGTAGACAAAGACGGATAATTCACAAGGACACTTTCGTCCCTTACATAATTGTTCTTTTGCTTATGTTTTTGTTTTCTTTCCTGGCAAGGACATTCATTCGTGCCTACACACACTGTCGAGACAAGAAACAAGTTACAATAATTTTTCTCTTCGATGTCTCGGCGCATTGCATTACACAATAATTGTGTCTGTGTGTAATGACGTAATTACGGCTGTGAATCCTTAAAATTTTATTGAAAAAAAAAACCTTGCTAAGTTTGTTAGAAAATATGTCTTTAAGGGATTTATTAAAGCTTTTATCGTAAAAGGCTAACGAATTTTTGGTTAAGAAATATGCAACCACAACGTGACTCACCATCTATCTCGATTACGGATCGTGTGGCTTATGATTTAAGCGCTTGTGTGACCCTCTTGAGTAATATTTTGGTAAGGACCTTCTAACTCCATTTAAGGTTAAAACAAAACTGAGTTAATGCATCAAATATCGTCTAGTCATATTAAATATCTGAACACAATAGGAGAGATCATGCGAGACAAACTGAACACCATTAAAAATGAACGATTGAAAATGGAGTAAATGTTAACCACAATAAAATAGTTTTGGTATTTTACTCGAAAAAGGCCAAGATAAGTGATGATCCATCGGCACGAATATGGAGGTACAAAACGACAAATAAAAGACAGTGTTGAGAACTTGGGATTGATAATCAACAATGGGAAACCTGAAAAAAAAATCCTGAAGAAATTATTACTAAACGTCCTAGATATGTAGGAGGGAACTTTGAAAGTCCTGCGACCTGAAACCAAACCAAAGTCCACTGAATAAACAACTTTATCATGAAACCAACCCACTTTTTTACCATAAAAGTATGGTAGCCAACGATTAACAAAAATATGTAGCCGATAGTCTCACTAAAGTGCAGCTTGGCATGCTTGGAACGACGAGAAACCCCGATGGAATCGCCATATCCACAGACGACTCACACATATCTTCAGAGTCAGGGACAGGGATCTACAGCCCAAATCCATTAACTACAAAATAATAACTAATAACAAAAGTACTAACATGTAGAACGGCAAGCTCCAAGCTCCAGCTACAGAAATGGTTAACGGTGGGACTGATACTTTGAACATAAATTTGAATCTCAACTCACACAGACTCCGGCTAACAGTGAGGAGGAAGAGGACGATCTGGAGTACTTTTTTGCCACTGTCCAGCAATAGCGAGACTACGCAACCAAATACTGAAGTCAGCCCGTCGATGAATCAATATATCCACTCGTGAATATAGATTTTGTTAACCTACCCGCTATGAAAATCTGTTCCAATTAAGTATGACAATGACTAAACTCCTTTGGACAGACGATTTTGGTTAATCGGTTACAGGGCAATAAAATCAATGCCTTCTTTGACATCTCTCAAAGCTTTAACAAACTGTGGCATGAAGGCTTTAGGGATAAGCCATTCCCATTTGTTTTTTTTTATTAGAGCCGAACCTCTGCCCAAGTGGCGGACACTGCAATCTGAAGGAATAGACCTGTTGCATCTTGGGGAGTTAGTTTAGGCTAATAGACATTCCATCCTCCTGATGAAGGTCAAAATATGTTAAGCATTGGATTGGATTGGGGAGCATATCTCTTTGACATTCACAAAGAATGTGTACCGCCGTTCGTCGTTAGGTTGAAGGTTACCAGAATTCTATTTCGAAATAAATGCTTTCGTGCTTACTACGAAAATTAATATTCCTTCTTTTAAGATACTGCCACCGGAGTTCTACAAGGAAGGGCTCTTGCCACAAACAGCCACATTTGCAGACGATACAATCGAGTCAGCAGTTTACACATTTTTTTTCCGTGGGTAGGTAAAAACTTTCGTAGGCACTATGAGGACCTACCGTAATAGTGTGAGATTCTTACTCACTAAAAACCTCACATGTCTTCCAGGCTAGACAACGACTTAGTTTCCTAAACAAGTAGCTTCATTTTCTGTAGATCATCGTCTTTGGTAGGTAGCTTTCCAGTGAAGGCATCTACTAGCACCGTCATTCAATGCTGTTTTTCATTAAGGCGCTAGATCGAACGATCTTGTTCGTTGTAGAGGGCGCATAATGTCTCATCCAGAATTTGCATAATTTCGTAATTGCTGTGATCGTGGAAACGTGTACGAAGCTTTTGAGAAAAGTTTGTAACTTCGTCAGGTACGGTAGCAACTCTCAAATCTCTGTGAATGTGGCTATTTCTTTTATGTCATGGAGCATTCACGACTGCTCTTAATGTTTGGTTTTGAATTGTTTGTATTATCGATCTATTGCCTGCTTTGGTACAGCCCCATAGTTGTATACCGTACGTCCAATAAGGACGTTGAAGTCACATGTTGTCTTAGTCCATATCTTCCAATTCATTCTTCCATTCACAGTACCGTGACGATTTTTATCGTCGACGAAAAAATATGGCCCAATGGTGATTCATGAAGCAAATGTGGATTTCTACCCGAGCTTCGTCACTGAAGATGATTTTGCGATGGAATTCATCATCTTGGCGCATATTCTCCAGAGCCCAACGTCCCTTCAAATAGTCCATCGGCTTCAATTCTTGAGTCAGCTTGATCTTGTTTGTGTGTAAACCAAGATCATTACGCAAAAAACGCCTTAATGTGGTCTGAGCGATGTCCAATTCTTGAGAACGTCGTGGAATTGACTGATCTGGATATTTTCGACACTTCGACTATACCGTTGCCTCACTGACACTGCAACATTACACAACGAATATGTAAACGCTCTTAAAGTTGCGGTCACCAACTCCGAGTTTCGGTAGAAAATTTTATTATTTTCAGACGATGCTCGCTTGTGTACTTTACCATGACGAAAATGTTGAGTTTACTGAATAAATTGACAATGACAGTTTGATGTTTAGTGAAAGGGTGCGTTCACAAAATAAATTTAAAGTCCCCATTGAAAACCCGATATAAGCCTAGATTTGAATGTCACCTGAGGAGCCAATGCATTTCTCTAAGCCTGATTTCGAGCGTTTTTTTTAACGTGTGATTTCCACTTTAGTTCCGTGTCTAAAGTCATTCCTAAATATTTCGCCTCGTTTGCATACGGGATTTGAACCGAGTTTAAAAACAGAGGTATACGTTTCTGTACATAAAATGAACATGTGTTGTCATCCACTTATATATTTTGTCTAAAGCTCGCTCGATTTTTAGAGCTAACGATCCGACTGCACCATCCATTGCGAGGAAGGGATGTCTCTCGTATAAAGCAAGAAAAGAATAGGACCCCGAACACTTCCTTGGGGAACACCGTCGTGAATTTCTTTGAATTCTGAGTATTCAGTCGCGTACCTAACACGGAAAAGTTTGTTTGCGAGGAAGGTTTCTAGTATTTTAAACAATTTCTCCGGTAAAATAAGCCTTAGTTTATACTTTGGTCCATCGTTCCATATATTGTCGAAGGTTTACGATACGTCTAGAAATGCACTTGAACATATCTTTTTCTTTTCCAGGGTTTTTTTCAATTTCGTTTGTCTTGTGGAATGCTTCAAATTAAAACCAAACTGATGGTCCGTCCCGTTTTCATCGTCTTACTTCAATTATAGGTTGCATTCGTTTTAGCAAAAGTTTCTCAAAGACCTTAGAAATTATCGGCAGGAGCGCCTTCGGAACCATTTGGATTTTTGCGACTTTCTATTGCCTTGGGACGTGTAAAATTCTCAAGCAAGCATTTATGATATTTAAAAGCTTGACTAACGCTTTTTTAGGCAGGTTATAAGACACAAAAATATTTGAGCTCAAACAAAATGGATTCAAACATGTGTTCCATCTTCGAGGTTTTTTTTTTCAATGGAATAACAATATTCTGCTGCTCCTAAATAAATGTTCAAGTTATATTCAAGTACAAGAAATTTCGACAGTATAGAAAAAAACACGATGAATGAAAATGTTTGAAGAACGAAAACTGTAATTTTAACGAAACATCTAGATGAACAAATAGTTTAAAATTTGACAACACGATGCAGGTTGGAACATTGCATTGGATATCCTTCTCAAGGCAGTTATACTCTCCATGCTCAATAGTTCCCTCGATGGAGAGCCCTTCCATATGAACTTATTTGCATTCATTCAATTCGCAGTACTTAATTCGCCGCTAGCAAGTGCAGCTTTTTTATATTTTTTGGAAGACTGCGTCGTCACTCCATTGCCAGGATTGCGCCTACGAAACAAAGCAAATGACTCGATAACTAGAAAAAAAGAATACAAATCTGGGACATGTATTTTGATCCGATTAAAAAGCCATGCGTTTAACATCACTTTTGCATCACTCAAAAATAACTATTCTTACTCTATAAATAGAAATTCCATGAAGAACGATTGTACGAGTGTTTTTGTTTCGATTTTATGGTATGGAAAATATGAAGAACAGAATGTTTTCCTTCAGTTTGAAAGAAATAGAAATGAAGGCCATTAGAATTAGCTCCCACATTGCGTTGCCAGCAAAACAAACCAAGGAAGGACTACCACTCAAGTAAATATATAAAAACAAAAATCCTTGGATGAGTAAACACAGCAGTACCATCAAGGATTCCTCTCCTTGTTCCCAGCAAGGTTTCTTTATTCATTTTGTTATTTCGTTGGCACCAAATAAACCCGACTTTAAGTTGGATCCTTTTGTTGTGTCACAGGAGGGAGTCCTATTGAGGTTGTGGGTTTGTCTTTAGATGCAGTACTATGTTTTTGTATATTTTTTTGTTCGAATATAAAAAAAACGTCTTTATCCAGAGACACCTTATCCCCTTTCACTTGGCAGAACGGAAGGAAGGAAGGAAGGCTTGGTTCAGTTGACCAAATTTTGTCCCACCAAGAGGGAAATTCAAGTAAATGCATCCTTCAAAATATCAAATCCACAAAACTTAGTCTTATTCGAAAGATGCTTTCAGTTTTTGTTCCGATGAGTCATCAGAAAACCTGAAGACATTTTCAAAAATCTAGCAGCCGAAGACTTCCTAAGTCTCACTTTTATAAATGTTTCCATGGCCTTAAACAAGATATGTTTGACAACGATGTTGATCAACGTATCAAAAGGTTCGATAGCTAGGCTGAGGCAAAAGATGCCTGTGCCTGACTCTAACGATATGTGTGAGCCATTTGTGGATATGGTGATCCCACCGGGGTTTCTTGTCGTATTTTCTCGATTTAAGGTAACGATGACTTCGCAATCTTTTCTGAAGACTTCCCAACAAGTTGCGTAGTTCGTTTATTTTGTTGCGTCTTCTCTTTTTTGTGAGGCCTTCACTTAGATCAGGTCTTTCATGGACTTTCACCCACGCCTTTTGCGACTTAAAAAACAAATTAAAAAGATCAGGCGTTTTTGTATTGTCAGCCCGTCGGAAAATGAGTCGCTGGAACCACTCAATTTTTCTCCGTCTTCGTTCTCCTCTTATATATAAAAGGGTTCCGCACCACAAAATAGTGTACTATATATTTTTTAAAAACATTTTTTTTCTGTAGTAACTTTGAATTTACGGTTTTTGGATTTTTCCTGAAAGACTATCCAAGCTGTTAGACAATGCTTCGTAAATTTCATGATTTTTGGTCAATGGGAAGTACCCTAAACGCTTAATTGCCTTACAAATTTGGGTTTTTTTTTTGCATGCGTTGACTGGAAGCTTGAGGGCTTACAGGCATTAGGCGTTGCTGGGAAAAGGAGTTTTGTCAGACTGGCGGCCAGCGGGACAACGAAGTGAGTCTATTAAGTTCTGTTTTTCCTTTTGAGGTATGGAACCTTAAAAATAATGAAATAATGAGGCTGTAAATCAGCAGGTCATTCTTAAACGAAGATTTCAACAACCACCTTTAAGTTGGCAACTGGTCATCCAACAAAATTGGCAACATGTTATTAATCAATTTTTGTTCTTTATGTTAGCAGCAAATCTTTGAAAAAGACACAGAACCATGGCTCTTTCGACATCCAATAATTCATTTTGGGGACTTCAAGTGTCCTTCATTATAGCCACAAATCTCTCTTTTGCATTTCGCAAAATTTTGGACATTTTTCCTTCAAGTATCTCGAAAAAGAGCTTGTAGTTATTTGTATCTTAATTCTATATGAAATGCGACAGTTAAGCTCATACACCAAATAAAAGCATGTATCCTTTATTTAAAAAAATAGAAAAGCATTAAGGAACGCTTAAGAAAGAGGTCAACTAAGTTCTTGTATCATTTCCCTTGGATAAGTTGTATCTATTCTAAGAAAAAGCAATTAGTGAGTCATCTCGAGTTACTTCGACAAGGATCGACACACAGGAAAGAGAAACTGTTGTGAATGTGAATAACCTTTTAGTCCACATGCACAACACACAACAAATAGGAAACAGGAAATTTAGTTTCCTCTGTCATTTTGTTTATTTCTATTAAGTGGACAATGAACCCGTCTTAAATACGTATGTCCTTTGTGTCCTTGGCCATAGCCATTAGTGGATGATTACTAATTTCGAGACACGCAAATCTAAACTGTGGTTACAGGTTTTGTGGGTATGATACATTGCCTATCACCATTGACGATGGCCTGGGTGTGTGTTGACGTTAAGGTTCAAAATAGTTTTGTGAAAGGGTGTTTCTGGGGTATAGTATGCTAGAACGAAGGGTCTTATACAGTCACTCTCATTTATATTGTGCGATAAATATTAAAGTGACAGTGACGAAGGATTTATTGCTGAGGTAGGCCACTGCTCCCTGTGTAGCTAATTTTTTTTTGATCAGATTTACAGCACACAGGAGAGTGACGCGACGGACTGTTTGTATATTAAAACTTTGGAATATTTTTTTAGTGAATTTAATTTTGTATGCGTCTTTGAGGTGGTTTCTCAGCTCACGAGGATTCGAATAATTTAATTTCAGGCAACTTTTATTTCTAGCACGCGTCTGCAAGAAGATTTCTTAAGAGCACTTTTATATTGACTATACCGCTCCGTGTTCCATATCAAGGTTTTGTTAAATTTGTTATTAATACTATTTTTTTGTTTCAAAAATCCCTTTTTTTAAATTTACGTCATTTATTGGCAATGATTGCCTTTCAAGCAGTTCATTGTCTCTTAATTTTGATTACTTATACAGAAGCGAGATTGGACGACACGAAGTCCCCACAGCTTTCTCACACTGAAGGGTTTTTGAATACCCTCAAAATGATAACTTATGGGAATAGATACAAGAAGTATAAATTGCGAGACCGCTGTGCGGCTGGAAACCAAGTGCCTACATTTTACTGAGCACCGAAACAGGACTTCACTTTTGGATATTCAGGTATTACAGTGAAATTTCGGAACATAAGTTTTTCAAAAAACATTCTGAATCGCTGCGTCAGTGGTAAAGTTAGTCAATTGATTTGGCAATGCGATTGTCTCCACAGAGTTTAATGGTTTCATTTTAAACTCTGTCGACCAGGCACAGGATGGTCTTTGGAGCACAGTCCAAGATACAGAGTCATATTCCAGTTGAGGGCGAATGTAGGAATTAAATCTGGTCGTTCAATCAGGTGGCATAAATTAGTTCTTAAACCACTTTAGAAAACCCAGACCTTTTGCAGCGGCTAAATGTGATTAATATTGAAGTACATTCAGACGTCGGAAAGTCTTTCACTCGGTTTTTGGAACTCCATGAATACATGTTGCTGATTTCGAGATTTATTGAGTTAAACAAACGCTGTCGTACAATTTCAATTAAAGCAGATGAAGTACGTCAATCCGAGAAATCATATTTTTTGTCGTAAAATTTTCGTGGTCTTAGGTCCAACATTTTTTACTCGATTTCGTATTTAACTTGTTTTTATTCAAAATATAAACAGTACAAATAAATAATAAATACATTTTTCGGGCTACCGTAAAAATGATAATTTTTGAAAATTTAAAAGAGAATTGGAGACAAAGCGGAGCCCTGTGGCACATCTTTATTTTTAACAATCATTTGTTGAACAGAGTCATCCATTTTGTGGTTTCGAAAGCAAATTAAGGAAAATCCTCATTTATGATTAAGATTTCGATTAATTTTTTTAAATTCAAAGGATTTTTTGGATCTTATGACGTCAGTTCATAGTCGACTCGATTCTGACAAGGTTAACTTGATGCATGTTCGTTTTTGAAAAGTCAAGAGCTTGAGGATTGTGTGCCTATATACGATCATTTGCAAAGTTTTGCTTTCCTCACTAGCTTATGAGTCCAGCGATCCTGAAAGGATCAGAACCTGAGACAGAACTGCCCTCCAGCCCTGACAGTCTTGAATACTCGACTTCCAATTGGATAAACCAAGCGTCCGCGATTGCTAAGTCCTTGAACCGAAGGTTCGATCATCCTGTGCTTCTTGAGCGTGTTCGCTTGGACTCAAAGACACTCTTCGCTGGAGCATTATTGTCCATTGTGTCTATACGGCTGCGCCAGTGCAATCGATCGCCCTCCGGAGTATATCCACATCTTTGTGCAGCACCTAGAGTTCGCGGTTATGCCTTCTCCTCCATTCGTGTCCATAAAGCAGGACTGCCAAAATCAGCGTTTTAAAAGCAGTATTTTTTTTGTTAGTGCATCGTTTATTTTGTAGCGTTTTCTCGGGAGCCCGAGTACAGCCATCGCGTTGTGGAGCTCTACAGTACTGTCATGTGCGGTATTGAAGTCAACGAACTCAAACTCGTTGTTCTTTCGTTCGTCTCTCGCTGATTTGCCGGGCTGGAACCCACACACGTTCGAATTGTATGGGGCACACAGTACGCTGGATGGGATCTCGTGGGCGACACTTAGTAAGGCTATGCCTCCGTAGTTGTTGCAAGTCTTAGGATCGTTTTTTTTTTTTGTAGATCGGGTAGACAGAGATGATCTTTTGCATGATCCTAACCAAAGCAAAGCATTACAAATATAAATTCAGTGCGACAAATCACATGATCAATGGCGAATTTGTTCTTGCAATTAAGCCTAGACGGGTTGTGTTGTGAGAGATGCTGCACAGTGTTGTTGAAACCGGATCTATATCTTTGATTTGTGGCAAAAAAAAACGGGTAATATAAGAATCGGCGGTGGCTAAAACAGTGACTACTGATACACTTCTCCATGAGCGGTGTTTATATACACTCGGTACATTGCTAACATATCTACTGAGTGGAAAATGAGCCTTATTGCGGAAAAAGAAGTTGTATGAAAATCTGTCATTCAAACACTTATGTTCAAGTTCCCAATCGGCGTATGCTCTTCGAATTCCTGGCTGGCTTCAATTTTTGAGTGCGACATAGTCTAATATGTGCCATTAGACAAACCCTCTAACTTGTCTCTTTAACAAAGGCAGTCTTGAATCTAAAATGCTCAGATGGAGGATAATGTTGACCGCCAAACGTACTTTTTGTTGTAAATTCTGACGACTTTAACAATACACAACGAGTCTCGGATCTGATTGAAAACAGGGATCCGGACCACGATTTGGATGACTCTTTTGGTTTTACCACGGGAATAAGAGTCTAATCTTTTAGAAATCGTTGCTTTGCGATTTCCTGTACATCCACCACTACCAGCAAAGAGCAAAGCCTTCTTCGTTGGGTCTTTGATTAATTTGCCGACAGACATCTTGTAATGTTGACGAACCACGCAAATCAAATGTACTTGAATGTCAGGATCGGAACTAGTCGCCATAGGACGCTGGAGAATAGACCATTCAAGAGAAGCGTTGGAATGGGCCGGGCAAGAAAAGGATGAAGATTTTTCGGTGCAATGAAAGAGGCACAGTTACATAAGTGAATTCCTGAAAAGAGGTAGACTTTGGTAAGAAGCCTTGAGCTTAGGTATATGAGCGACCGTTTGATAATTCTTTTTAATGACTACGAGTAATGCCATTATTGACTTTTAAGTCAAAATCGGCGAATTCAAAGCGAAGATTGGCAAGAAAGTTACTTTGTTATTGTTGCACAATTTGCACAAAAAGACCCGGCAGTCTCAAGATAACCATAAACTAAGTTGATCTTGTTACGATCGATGCAAGACACTCGTAATGTTGTCTAGATGTCTGGACATTCCTGAGGCTCAAAATCGAAATAGGTTTCAGTCGAAGCCTGATTCGAGAGATGATTTTCTGAACCCTTCGTGAAAAGATTTAACGTCGCTCGACTGGAATCGGAAAAAAACTGACTCACTTCTACATCGCAAGGGCATTTTCTGTAACCGGTCAAGTAAAACGTTCGAATTTGTCACGTCTTTAATTGCAGATCATGAAAGCATACTCTCAATTTTTTGACACTCAAATTGGCGCCAAATAAAATATGCTGTCAGACTGACCAATGGAAGCTCAGTTTACGGAACTGCTTCAAGGCTATACTTAGCCATTTCTTATCCCCTTCACAACCACTTATCAACTTAAGAACCCATTCGTCGGATGTCCTTTCGCTACTCATCGCCATGTTTTATTGCCTTCCTTAAAAACCATTCGATAAGATTTTATACCGCGAAAATGGCATTCAATTTTATTAGATAAGCGCGGAAATATCCGCCATCAGTGGGAGTTAAATGGTTCGGGAAACTTTTACAACGCGTCCTTTAATTAACTTAATTATAGTGTTTTGATATGTCCTTTATGGTGCACAACCAACCAACGTTCCCTTTCTCCGCCAAATATTCTTCATTCAATTCACCCTGCTTGCATTTAAAGCACTTTCCAACGACTTGTACGAAATGGATGAATATAAAATTTTGATGCGCCGCCGTCTGTAGTCGAAGGTGTCCTTTAAGCACAGTCCTCCAACGATACGAGTATATTTAATTTTTGATTTTATGAAAATTAGTTCAAAAGTTTTACCATTCCCTGGCAGCTGTTGCTTCATTTTGTTATAAGGACTCGCGATGAGTAAGAGTTTGAATAATTTTACTGAAAACTGGGACAAAAGAATAAGGATAAGGAGAAAAGGAGAAAAGGAGAAGTCAAACGCATGACCTCTATGCGAGTGCTTGAAACTGACCCACACCAAGCGAAAGCATCAAGGATAACCCTACGCCGGGATGTGGAGTCTCCCCAACAATGCACACACCATAAGTTAAATTGATTTATGCATCGCGTACAAAGGGTCCCCCTTAAGTTTTTCGTCCCCAAAACAGGATAAAAGAAAAAAAGGGAAAAACTCCTTGGATCGAATTGAATCAGAAAATGTAATAAATTAAAAGCATTTACTGCTCCTGGTACTGCCACTGCCCGTGGCACCCCTGTACGCTTGGGTTATGACACATTTCAGGACAAAGTCGAACGAGCTATCGAATGTCCTTTGAGTGGGTGAATGCAAAGAGATTTAGTTAGCAATGTCAATTTATTATTTAAGGACGCCATCAGCGGGTAACCGTTAAGGAATCAGTGGAATCTCGATTCAAGGAGAAAACTCTGCGGGGAGTCCCTCTGTGGGGGGAAGCAAATGGACGGGTACGGTACACACCAGAAATGCAAGGTGACATTAAAGGTTTAAATGTGTTAATTTTCTTGTTTCTTCATGGAAGGGCAGACACTCTTTGTTGTCGGTTGCCTGAATCTTTCAAGGAAGCAGGCCTTTCGCGATAAAAATTTATTTTCTGACCTTTGACAAATGGACGAGGGTCTTTTGGGCGTCTGTATTAGAAGAGATGAGAAAACTGACAAGTGATGTTGAGAAAAGCTCAAACCATTATAAGAAGAGCACTACTTCGATACTGGCATTAAATCTTTGCTTTTTGGCCACTGTATAAACTTTGAGAGGCTTCAGATTAACCTTCTGTCTACAAACTGCTTAAAAAACATTTCGGATTCGTCACAAAGTAGATGGCTGGCTTGGGGTTTGAATCCGAATGAAGATCTTGATTCTTTTTTTTTTTCGAACCCCCCGTTCCAGTGAGATTTTTTCGAGTAAAAATTCAATTTTTTAAAAATATTTTTTTAATAATCTGCACTTAATTACGGACAAATAAAAGAAAAAATCATGAAAAAATTCCTACAAGAAGTGGGTCAAATAAAGTAAAAGTAAAGCTAGTAGAGTCCGGCGCCATACGCTGGACCGTCCGCTTCTTCCTCCTCAGCGTATTGGTCTTCTTATCTCCTCATCGCTAAAGTCCTATTCATTCTTCCTTCCTTCGTCCATGCTTGAGTGGAGATTGTAGCACCGGCTTGCCTCTCCTGGTCCAATGCTTTCAGCGAAGAAACACTGAATTTTCCTGGCTCTGTACCTAGAGCTTTGAATATTTCGCAAAAGGCAGCCTTTCAAAACAGCAGGGTCAGCCAAGTTGATCGGTTTAATGGCCAGCATTACGGCAGGAGGAAGATGGAAATGGTTCGAGTGATGGTATGGCACTTTGTCCTTTTGTCATTTTAGGAATTTGCACCATTCGGGGGAACAAAACTCATGACATGGTTTCACCTCAGGGCCATAGACGTTGGCATTGCACATTGCAAGAATACCTTTTGAATCGCCATCACCCAAGTATCGTGTATACTTTACCCCTTTTTTTTTCTCTGACTTTTGAACATACGAAGTACACCAGCCACTTCCATTCCCCCACTGGAACCCGAATAATTGACCAAACAACCCGCTTCATGCTCATTTTGCAAACGGCTCTTGCATCTACGAAACTTTGATAAAATTTTCACAACCATCACCTTGTTACCTTCGCCGTTCTTCGATGTGTGGCCGCGCTTTTGCCACGTACTATCAAAGCCCGCAGTTAGGTTTCGGTCCCCATCATTTTCTTCCAAGGCGTTCTTTGACTATTTTCCGGAGAACTCCTTTATACGGCGCAAATTTTGACGGAGCGGCCGTTTTTCCTTTTCCAATTGTTCGCATGCCGAAGATAGCTCTCAAGTTTAGGGCATACATTTTCGTCAATTTGCCTCGCAAATAAGTGGTCTCCAATCTGTCGCAGTTTCGGTGTTTTGTCTCCGTTGTGCATCCTTCACAAGACACAAGGACTTGAGTAGCAAGGCCAATCCTTATTATTACCTCGAACTTCACTTGCGCACCACAGCGCTTGCAGCAAATTGCGGTGGAGAAAGAGTCACCAAAATGCTTGATATCCACAAAAACATACATCTACTCGCTTCCGAAATCATCGTACTTTTGTACTGTTGAGCCGAATCTTTTATCAGGCGGATCTAACCGAAGTCGAAGTGCCGGATGAAGACAGTCTCTGAGTCACTGCAGGAGAGAGGATCGACGATGGCCCTGCCGACTCAGGAACATCGGAGGCTACGAGCGGTTCATCTTCCGGGGATATCGCTGGTATAAATGGTATAAGACGCAGCCCCACTGTTTGGTCCAAAATTGTTTGGTTGGTATTTTAAACAAATAACAAAATTTGAGAGCTGATAAGTCAAAAATTTTGGTCATTTTCAATGATTTTCTGCGTCTTGTTTTTAGTCAGATTTCTTAACCGAAAAAAAATCTCCCTTTATACATATAGTATATCAACGAATGCGGAATAAAGTACTGCGAATTCAAAACAAATTAAAAGCTATATTTTCCCTTCCAAATACGATGCCCCATAAGGAAAGAAAAGACACCAACCACATCTCAATGCAAATGCATTGTAGGGGAACTATCCCCTAACATGCGTATGTCACTGAACTCTTTCTAAAAGGTCTGATTTTGATGCAATTTTTTGTATGTAATAGGACTACCGGTTGAATATGTCGTTTTTTTATTTTCAAAATTCAATGCTTTATTAAGGAATTCAAAGTATTGCCCATCGCTAGCCACACATTTTTCCCATTTTTCTGGCAATTCATGGACACCCGTTCTGAAAAATTCGACCGGTTTGGCCGCAATCCACGAATCGATCCATTTTTTTACATCATCGAAATGAGGGAAGTGCTGGTCAGCCAGGCCATGTTGCATCGATCGGAAGAGATGGTAATCGGATGGTCCAAGGTCTGGACCATGAATATTCTGAACGGCCGTCGATGTTGAGGCATGTCCGGGGTATCCATACGTTGCCCGACGTTTTGGATTATCGAAATGTACCCATTTTTCATTACCAGTGACGATTCGATGCAAAAAAACCTTCTTTTTGTGGCGTTCAAGCAGCATTTCGGACATGCAAAATCGGCGTTCGACGTCTCGTGGCTTCAATTCATACGGCACCCAATGTCCTACCTTCCGGATCATTCCCATTGCTTTCAAACGATCGGAAATGGTTTGCTGAGCGACGCCAAGTAATTTTGCAAGTTCTTCTTGCAGAGTTTGTGACGGATCTTGATCGAGCAATGCCTCCAATTCATGGTCTTCAAACTTTTGCACCTGGCCGGGGCGTTCTTTGTCTTCGGTGTCGAAATCACCATCTTTGAACCGCTTAAACCACCGCTGACACATTCTAACGTCTATACTATAGCCCGGGTAAGCTTCGGTAAGCAATTGATGCGCTTCGGTTGCTTTTTTCTTTAAATGAAAGAAGCATATTAAAACTTCCCGCAAATGTTGTTTTGATGGCACGAATGTAGACATTTCACGGCTTTACAAAAACTTGTGTGTTTTCACTAATGACCAATAACCTAGACTGAAATAATAAGACAACGACATGAAGTTTCTGATGTGACAGCTGTCATGGTCAAAATTCACCTCAGGGTAATAGATATGAAGTTGTCTGCAATAACGACCTTTTCAACCGGTAGTCCTTTTATTTGAGTGGGTCCCTGGATAGTCAAGATTTACATTCCAATATTTTTCTATGAATTGTTTTACAATAAACCTTCTAAGAAGCTAATAATTGGACTTTCTAGAATAATTCATAATTATGTTTCTGTATCACAGTTGGCACTGATTTACCTTATGTTGTTGTCTCATACTGACTTACTCATCGAAACTAAAATGTTAAACATCGAACATCGCAAAAACGTTTGCTAATCTTACTCATACAGGGTGGCGCAAAAGAAACGTAAAGATTTATTTGATGAATGACTTTTTTCTTTCTTGTTTTATTTAACTTTGGCATTTATTAAAATTTAGACAATGGTCTGGAAATATGTATGTTCACATTATATTTTAAAGATAATATCTCTCAAATGGTGCCCATTTTTTGCTTCGATCTGACGTGCTCTTTCCAGAGCAATTTCGGTTATTTTTCTGAGAATTTTCAGGTCACTGCACCCTCATTTCTTCTCAAATATTGGCCTAAAGCAAATAATCATTTTTGGATTTTCGTTGCCCTATATTTTGCAATTTTGTTTATTCACGTTCCCGTTGAGTGGAAATTGGGCCGCATCGCTGATTTTGAGTTTGTGAATTAACTCGTTGTCCTCTCGGAAAAGGGCTTGAAAATGCTGGAACAACTCATGAACAAATTAAATTTAATATAGAAAAAGGTGTAACCGCCTTAAAATTCTTTGCAAAGACCGCTCAAGAATCACCAACTGCTTTGAACGTCGCCTGTTGAAAGTTTCGGGGTTTTCGAACTGCATGAAGTCTTCCAGCACGCGCATTCTGCATTGAGCTGATGCACGGCTCTTTTTTTTTTATTAAGGAACATATTTTTCTATCACAGAGTCAAACATCTTGGAATCCATCTCGACAAGAGACTTACTTCAAAACAACATGTGGCCAAAGCTATTCAAAAAATGCATGTCCTTGGGACGTTGTGCACGTTTTTATATTTTAAGATTGCAATCAATCATGATCTACATTTATAAGCGAACGTTTGATTCATCTCCGACCGGTTTTTCAAGACTAAGCACAGCTTCTTGAGCAAATATGTACATTCAGATAGCACTCTGATATATGCCTTAGTTTCTTGATCCTGGTTTTGATGCAACGCTAAACACTTCCGTTTTTCTTTTTTGTAAAATTCTGACTATGATCTTTTAAAGACTGTGCTGATCTATTTAATGAATCTATTTTCTCCTATTTATTATATATTTATTTATTTTATTTAGTTATTCCTGCAAAAGCACCTCGAATGTTGACCTCGAGCTCTTCGAAAGTGGTTGGCTTGTTAGGTCAGACTCAGGGCTCGATTTATGATCTCGGCGGCTAATTGATGAACGGTCACACACTCCGGTCATAGAAAGTCGGTGAACATACCATACCATTGACATAAACCGAACCAAACAGTAAACCTTTGTGGATGCATTGATGCTTGCTTGGACACTTGGACACGTCAATTTCGCTTGTTGAAAAAGCTTCTAAGCCAAAACTGGGCCGAGTCCATGAACATGGTGTTTTGGTCCAAATTCAGATCTCCGGCCAACGTCTCGAGCGCCTTATAAGTGAAGCGACGGCGTTGTCCATGGTCGTCCTACTTCAAATGTTGCAGAAGGAAAATCTTATATTAATGCAGGCCCAAATCCAACTGCAAAATAAGTCGGGTTAACCCTCTGGCGATGCTGAATTCAGCTCATATCCCAATCCTAACCTATTCTATGGCTTGACCATTATCCGATGTGATAGAGAGAATGTTGGTCCTATCTTTAAATGAGATTAAAGCATTAAAATTCTTAAGCAAGACTGAAAAACCAAAATTGTTCTTCATTGTTTCGGCATCTTTTAATGACTCTTTAGCCTCGAAATGGGCACCGTCCTGATTGCTTCCAAATTGAACTCTCAATTTTCCCAAGACAAATATGAAAGGAAAGTACCTTGAACCTCCTTTTGGTTCGATGCTTCTCCGCTTGATTGGAATGAATGTCCAGAATCATGTCGTGGTGATAAATTTTGATTGACACATAAAATGGTATCAACATCCAAGCGTAACGCGCAACCCTTCCATTTTAAATCGCAGAAAACGTAGATACCCAGCGGTCATTCAGCTTCCATTTGGGATGCGAGGGATACGAATTTTGTGCTTTGTCATGATGTCCTTATCCGGAGTAAATCCCCCCTTATATTGCAGTATGTGGATTCAATGAAGTCATCATATTTCCAGGAATAACTCTTCTGTGAGGGTTCGATTTGATCTGGGAAAAAAATATAGCACCACACCATACCAATCAATTGAGTATGATGGACAAGTAGTGTGGGATAGGTCAAGGACTTGTTTGATAAAATCCTCCAAAGAATTCCTGTGGCTACATTGTTGTTTGCATATTCATGTGTTCCCCATTGTCCGAAAATGCATTCGAGTTTATTTGTTATCTGCCAGAGTGCGCAGTCATCCCATTGTGTTGCATTGCAGGATACAATTTCTTACAGCATATCAAAAGGATCTCTCACACTTGAATGAATTCACCAAATGGCTTTCATTTCCATTGCCACTTGCTGGGGATCTGGAAAATAGTACAAATGGCAATCTTCTTTTGATTTTCGTCTTGCTTTAAATTTTTATGTTCAATCATCGTCCCAAAAAAAAGGGGGGGGGGGAAACACTGCAAACAGAGAAAATGACATGATCCCCTATCAAAACTCGAATTGACTTTGAAGGATACGAGGGGCGCAAATGCACTTTATGTGCAATAAGAAGCACAAGTTTCCACGATGGGATCCATGCGCTCGTTACGTGTATTTGAAAAAAAAAAAACAAATTCAAACATTTTACCAGCTCTTTGTAAGGACTTTGGCTGCGTTACAAGAATGTCCTTGGTTGATCCCGAGATTTTCTACCAAAGGTGAAAGTAGTTTTTTTTTATGCTAAAACTATCTGCGTTTGCGTTAGCATTGCTTTTATTGGAGAGTCATTCTTTTTGATGATAATTCAGTTTTATGATCATTATCATTGAGTCAGAATATTTAAGTTTTAAAATCCGGGATTCAATTTATAATAGAACAAGTTTGATAGAATTTCCTAAAAAATGTTATCCGTGAAGAATGCGCTTCCAAATTCATAACAAATCAAAAGATTTTGGGTTCCAAACAATTTTTTCATTCTTCATTTCTTAATTTTTTAAATTTCAAAATCGGTCGGTGGATTTATTAAAAGTCTCTGAGTGCTCGTCACGTAAGAATTTAAACTTAAAAAGCTCTCGCATACTCAGAACGAGATTCGAAGGCGGTTACAACAGCAA
This sequence comes from Orthonevra nobilis, assembly GCA_963555765.1. Lineage (NCBI taxonomy): Eukaryota > Metazoa > Arthropoda > Insecta > Diptera > Syrphidae > Orthonevra > Orthonevra nobilis. The sequence goes on from OY743224.1 coordinate 117,683,069, forward strand.
GTAAACTGAAGAACAATACACACAGTAACCAAATTAATCACGAGGTGAGCGAGCAAGACGCTCGTCAAACATTGAGGACAAATCCACGTTCAGAGTGCGCCTGATCACTTTTTTGTACAAACTTGATTTAGAATCCGTCTGAAGAAAGTTGAAGCAGGTAACAATAAAGAGCACAGCATTGGAGACCACAGCATTTCGGAAATAAATAAAGGGTGATTTTTTAAAAGCTAAAGGAAAGTTTTTCAAAAAAATGCATGAAATCCTTATTTGAATCGATAGTACGGTCCATATAATTTAATGTTTGAATATTATTTCATGCAAATGTTGACCTTGACTGCGCCTCCAATTGTCCATCCGCTTAGTCCAATTTTGGCATACTCTTTCCAACATTTCGGCCGGTAACTCACGAATAATTGCTTCAATGTTGTCTTCCACTGCGTCAATTGAAGCGGGCTTGTCTGCATAGACATGAGCTCTAACATAGCCCCACAAAAAATAGTCTACAGGCGTTAAATCGCACGATCTAGACGGCCAATTGACCGGTCCCGAACGTGAAATGAAAATGTTCACCGAACTCGCCTCTTAATAAGTCCATTGTTGCGCGTGCTGTGAGGCATGTGGCACCGTCTTGTTGAAACCACATGTCATGCAAGTCAAGCTTTTGGATTTTGGGCAAAAAAAAGTTGGATATCATCACACGGTAGCGTTCACCATCCACAGTTACGTTACGATTCGCATCATCTTTGAAGAAGTACGGTCCAATGATGCCACCAGCCCATAAACCGCACCAAACTGTGACTTTTTCTGGATGCATTGGTAGCTTTTGCAATGCTTCTGGCTGATATTCACTCCAAAATCGACAATTCTGCTTATTTACGTACCCATTGAGCCAAAAATGAGCTTCGTCGCTGAACACAATTTTTTGGTAAAAAAGTGGATCTTCGGCCAACTTTCCAAGAGCCCATTCACCAAAAATTTTACGTTGCGGTTGGTCGTTCGGCTTCAACTCTTGCACCTTGAAAGGCATCACACCTAAATCCTTGCGCAAAATTTTCCACGTTGTTGAGTAACAGAGGACCAATTGCTGCGAACGGCGACGAATCGATAATTGATGGTCATCATTAACTCTGGCCGATACAGCTGCGATACTTTCTTCAGTTTGCACTCTACGTAGGCGTGTTGGTGAAGAAGATGTTTGACAGTGAAACAAAACACGAAACGTGCGTCAGCTGTTTAAACCGGTGTTGCCAAAAAGATAATAGCTAAAAAATCACCCTTTATTTTGAACTGTAGGCCTCTCAAGTTTTTATTTTCGAAAAGAATGTTTCGAACTTGTGAAAAAAGAGGAAGCAAGAAAAAATAAGGAAGCTTGCAGACTACTGCAAATACATTCAGTTGTTTGCCAATCAGGTGATTGTTTTAGTAAAGCGGGTATATCAATTTCGTTTCCACAGGCATAGGAATCGTGACTGACTTTCGCCTCGATGTAAGCCTTAACTTCCATATAATTTCGGGTTTTTAATACCTTTTACTAACTAAAGTATGAACGGATTTATAAAACTTATTTCTAATGTGTTTTACGAATCCATTTCTAAAGAAAAAAATATGTGTAATGAAGCAATGCAATTCATTAAATTAGATTAGAAAATCAGCCACAATTGGACCATGAAATTCTGCAAACATCCCATCAATTGTCTTGTCGTCGTCTAAAGTTCAAAGTTAACCCTCGACCATGCTCCTAACCTCTGTGCATCCATCACTCCGGAATCTACAACTACAGCCAATTACTCTCCAATCCAATTGGCTGTTATCGTAAATAACCTTAGCATCAAAACAAACAGCAGCTAGTACTCGTATATCCTTTGTCATTGCGTTGCACTATTCGATCAAAGCGAATTGCTTCTTCAAAGTGAAACCCTCCTCCTGCAACAAGGACACTACAAATTCTAGTTAATTAAAACATTTTGTCATGGCAACTGTAAAAATAGAGCAAACCCCAGTGTCCTTATTCAACGCTGGAAGTTTATTTAAGCAGATGCACACGTATCAATTACTTTCAGGAGCGCAAGCACGTTTGACAGCACAAAATGAAGGATATTTGCCGCCCCCCCCCACGTAAGACAACACAAGATGAATCACTTAAAAATTGCGAAACAAAAAAAAAAAAAAAACAAGGATACCACGGCCATCACACTGATAAAAAAACTAGTAAAAAAGGTATATCCTGATTTCCCTGAAGGTTGATCTGGATTGGAAAGTTACCCCCATTTTACCCGTTCAATTAAACAGGGTGCATCAAGAAGAAGATGAGATTCCTGCACAAAGACTCTAAAAAAAAATATCAAGTTAAGCGAGACGTTTAATTTTATGAACAAGTGGAAATCCCTCATGTTGTGGAAAAAGTTTATTTCCAGGAACAAAAAAAAATTACCCCTCTTTTAGTCTTGTAGGAGCTATTTTTTTTCGCAGTCATCAGGGTTCCGTTGTCGTGAAATGAATTTACAATTATAAAAATTTACAAGACTGGAACAGTGGATCGTCCCTCTATTTTTTTACGATCTGTTTTTTTGTTTCTGCATCCCCCCTTTTGTTTTATGTTAATTTACTAAACAGCTAATGGTTTCTTTTGTCTTGCGTCCCTTTTAGAGGTCATTTGTAGAGTAATGCAAGAAAATGGTTTAATTATTATTTTCTTATAACATTATGCAGAGTGGTGCAGGACCCTGAGAAGTTTGTTTTATACATTTGCCTTAATTAACTGACCTATTTTCAAACTGAGTGTTTTTTTTTTTTTAACCTACACTAGGTAAGGTTTGGTTTTGCAGGGTTATGATGCTTCATAAGACATTAGAAATCGGACTGGGCCCATCGCGATCCCTGATGCGGAGCAACAGCTCAAGCCCTTTCCTCGAGGTATTTTTATTTTTATTTCCCTACAAAATTTCAAAATTTGTTTGTAGTTGATGCGTCGTACTTCCTCTAGGGTTTTAAAAAAGTAGTTCCCCTAACGTTTTCTACGGCTTCAAGCTATACCCTGACATTCACACAAAAAATGAGTAATATCCTCTTTGACACTAAAATCACCGCAGTATCTGCATTCGTCCGTAACCGAAAGACGCGAGGCAGTGCCTCGATAGTGCGCCCACCGATATCCTCAGTTGCTTTCTGCTCAGCTTAAGAATTTTGTTTGTCGTTTTGCGGTCGAATGTGGGTCATAGGTCCTTTGGATCCTTTGGTACCCTGTTTTTCCTTGAGTTTGATCAACTTTGGTCGGCTATTTTCATTGCCTTATCTAGAAGTGTTGCCTGAACAGCACACGAAGGAGATGTAATAGGAATACTTTTGGCCGGAGGTAGTTTACCATTTTCGTTTCCTTCGATTTCGGAGCGCCTTAAGCATTGTGCGGCAGTTTCTGACTATTTCCGATTTCGTTTCACACGATTCTATTGCCTTAAGCACAGCTTGACTGTCGATGTAGATAGCGATATATTTCATCAAAACTAGATCGCATAGTTCGCATATGCACTCAACTGCCAAGAAACTTAGCCGAACAAAATTAATGATGCCAAATCATTCAGGGTCAACATCCCTTCCAAATATGGATGGCACGTCTGGGTGGCGCAGTTGGTAGAGCCCCTGCCTTTCTTCTCCTAATTTTTCCACTCGCTTTGTGCTACTTGCATTAAAAGAGTTTTCATAACCTCTTGAGAGCGAGCAAATTATAAAAAAAACTGATGTTCTCAAACTCCCAAAATGACGTTTTATGTCTTGATAAAGTAATCATTTCCAAATGGATGGATACGAAACGAAAAACGACCACCATACCAAACACGAAAAATTTAATAATAATCTTAAGACTCATACAAATCAAAGGTTGCAAATCTTAATCACCTATCCAATCCAACGCCGATCCGAACTGGAGGTTTAAAGTAAGCATTTTTATCGAATTTCACTCCACCTACTTTACGAAACGTACTCCATTCAATGTTCAATTCCTTCAAAGCCACCTGTAAACGATAACGTCATTAAATCCTCCTACACCACCATTCAACCAGCACGTACTGCAACTGAGGTCGGACGACCAGCAAAAGCGTCGAATTTTTGGTGAGTGGGCGTATGAAAAGCTGAATTGTCTCCAGCGACGAAGCACATTTCAGGTTGAATGTTAAAAATCAAAACTGTTCCATTGGGTGCGATGAGCAACCTACAAATCGAGATCGTTTTTGGCCGGCGAATTGACCGTGCATATCGCGCAATTCGACACGTCAAGACTAGTTTTTATGAGAGTGCAATAAACGCTCGGCTATACCGATACCAGCATCAATTGCAGTCATCGAGAACATACGGCACCTTCAGAATCCCAAAGAGATTCTCAATAGCATTCAAGCCTGTTGATTGCGCCAGCCAATCGAGAACTTGCACTTGAAACACCCATCGAAGCGGCATATTCCATTCAGCATGGGGAATCATGTGCGTTTTCAAAATATTTTCTTACCCAAAACGATCCATTATCTCCCCACAATCTCGTCAAAGGGTCCGACACCATTCGCTGAGAAGGATGTCCGCACCATAATGGGACCACCTCCATGCTTTTTGTAACTTTGCAGTTCCGAGGATATAGTCTTTCTCCTATCGGACGTCTTACTGTGCACATACCATCTGAATTGACTAAATTACTGAAAAGTACAGTTCTCCATTTTTCAATAAACCAATTCAGATGCTTTTTTTTTGCGAAATTTATTCTTAGAATTAAAAACAAGTTCGTTTTGTGCTTGTACAACGAAATATTTGAAAATTATCTTTTTTGCAAATGTATTTTCTTGAGCATTGGCTTTTTCGCAGGCCTGTTAATTTTTAAATCATTTTCCAAAGCTCGTCTTCGAACCGTACTTGGATGAACACTTTAATTAAGTGATGTCAAACTTTTCGGAGGACACAAAAGGATTTTTTTTTTAATTAAAACACAAGTTCTTCTATCGATCCTCTCCCACGTTTGTCGTTGTTTTATACTTTTTAATGAATCGGGATACAGTAGATCGGTTTAAATTATATTTTTTTGCAGTAGAAATTTGACTCTCCGATTCGAAAATTATTAATTATTTGAACTTATTTCGGGCCAAAGTTGTAGCTCCACACACAACAAAAGTATCATTTGGACTGATCAAAAATTCACTTCGTTATGAGCAATTTAGAATATAAGAATCTTGGAAAAGTAGCGGAGCATTTTTGCCTTGCTTTTAGAAATTCAAGACATTGTTGCCTAAGTTTTTGCACAGTGCCATGAAATACATTAAGTCGTTTTTGTTATGAATTTCTTGTAAATGACTTGTTATTTCTTTTAAAAGTATACTATTAAATTTTTGTTACATTATTAAATGGATGTGTATTTTAAAATTATTTAGAAATAGTATGGGAAAAAATAATTACATTGATATAAACATTGAACTAAATTTGTTGGGTTTTTTTTTTTTTTGCATAACACTGTAACTCTTTGCTGTACCAAGCTGGAGGAGAGGAACATTTTTTTTTTCACGTATGGAAACGATTCGAAAACTAAATTTAAGAAAATCCTAGAAGCTGCTAAAGCGAAAGATGGACATGTTTTTGTTTCTAAGAAAGTTGAAATTAAAATTTTTCAAAAGTCTGTTTTCATTTGAGCTCATACGAAAGCCTCTTAAAACTCAAAAATCCACAACTAAGTTTGTGAAGAAGCAACAACCTTATTTTTAAAAAAAAAACTGTGCGTTGAATCTTAATTAACTTGCTCTTATTATCTTCCAGTGTAAATACCGGGGCGTATGTGCAACTTAATTTTCCGATGGTATCCATTCAATTCTCAAATAAGTATCACTTTTCCACCGCACCACCCCCATCACATTTAATTGAAATGCAACTTTTGCATTTGTCATTCCCGTAGATAATGGAATGGGGAACTTGTTTTGTATGGTCAAGGGTGCATTCCAAGTGATTGGGTTGACTGCATTTCAAATTAATTAACCAGACTTGTCCAATGAACAGTCACATTGGAACGAGGTCAATAAGAAAATAAATTACTTCCGATTTCGTATTGTATCAATGAAACAGTGAGTATGTTTATTGAATGAAAGCTAACTAGGATTCATTGACGCAGAAATGAGATTTAAATGTGGACATGGAATTGATCAATTGATGGGAAAATTTACCAACTCAATTGATATGATTGAAAAGCTAACGAGACGCAAGTTTTCTCTGTCTATATGAACTTTTATTGGACGTAGAAAGTAAAGGGAATGATTTTGAAAGAGTCTTACTAGATAGACTTGGTTTAAAAATTGTCTCTCATCTCGCCATTATGCTGTGACACAGTGAGGATCCGAAGAAGGCCAAGATCACAGGCGATTATCTGAATGTCATTCCAGGTTAGCAACAATATGAAAGATCGACGACTTTTAGATAAAAAAACTGTGGACGCGGTGGAGATTGTTTGGCACAACTGGAAGTAGTGTTTTCAGGGCACTTAATAACGAATGGCACTGTTTCTCAGGATCAACTCTATCCAATATCGCCAGCCTCTTAATTTTTATCAATGATATGTTTGACACTAAACTGGTCCTCGTTTTTCTATGTTTCCGCTGCAGTCCATCCAATTTCGGAACAATTAAGACTGAAAAAAAAAACCTCATTTCATATACAGTTTACAAAGGAAACCTTTGAAAGCTTTATGAATAAATCCAGAGATATTTTAAACGCAATACGATAATATGCTGATTCGAACCTTCTTCCCACTAACATTTCGTGCCGAATAACCGACCTGGAGGAGTAGTAATGCCGCAGCGATAGGAGATCATCGTGCTTTTGCTCCTAGCGATGAACCAAGTCTAGATTTGACTCGGCGAAGGCAGCAAAAGTACCTCGAAACTTCTTCAGCACTAAACACCCCACAGCCAGAACGCAGCAGAACATCAACGACCACCGAAGACACTCAAAGAGTTATACAAAACTTTTGTAAAAACATACGTCCTCTTTTGGCACACCCAAACTTGAAATTTAATCCTTTTAAGAAAAGACTCTGACTAATATATGCCAAAAAAGAACAGTACTCTACTAACACTCTACTCACTGCTTTTTGAACATGAGGTAAGGTCGTTCCATTTTTCGTGAACCTATGCGCTCAATTTGACCAGAGCATTATAGTCGACGGAGCGTTGCCTTCCAAAATATGTAGATCCTCGTCGTTGTACAGCTCGATGAGGTCGCGATTGTACCTTCTCATCCATTCGCAGTTCTCGCAGGCAGGATTTTTTTTTGGAAGTTAACTTAAATTTGTTCTTTTGTGTTGCTTGTCGTGGACATTCGGTTCCATACAGAATAGTTATCAAGATGATTGTTTTGTTGGGCATGATTTTTTTACTTGCAGTGCGACTGGTTTAGAATTTATTTCTTCCAAGTTGCGTCGATTGTCCAGAACGAGTCTTCTTCGAATCTTTACCAAGGTGTCATTTGTGGAATAATATTTATCCTCAAATAGAAAAACCTCTTCTACATTACATCATTGATGCCGAAAACGGTGCATTGACGGATCGAGTTTTTGTCGATAGCATGAATATTTTTTATCAACATTCATTTTTAGCCTAACTCTTTCGTTCTCTGCCAGCGATCGATGATGCCAATTTCTAGGTGGGTCTAGTTCTCTGATTATCCAATGACTATCTTGGGTCCTAAATTTTCAACTTCAAACTGTGTGTATTAAAACAGCTGGTGGATAGACTTTGAAAAGAATATTGCCAAATTCCGTCGCCATATTTGTTCACGAATTGAAGAAATAACATGACAGTGCATCACTTTTCGTTTCAAATCTTGAATGTTTCGGAGGTACTTGGTCCAAGCCGCAAGGTACTGCGCATGTTTTCGAGCGTTGAACGACACAATCCGATCAGTATTCACGGGTTCCCCAATACAAAAGCCACCGACATTGAAGTCGATGAATAAGCGTTGACTCCAATAGGTGAAAAAAATGTTCTGGGATTTACGCCTTTAGTTTATTTAGCAGACCTTCATGCCATGCTCTATCAAAAGCCTGTGCTACTTCTAAGAAAATTGCAGAATGCAATTATTTTTTCTTCTAATGCTCTTTCGATTTCTGTTGTAATTCTGTGAACTTGTTCTAATGTAGAGTTTTTACTTCGAAATCCAAACTGGTGACTAGGTGATAAGGTTCCTGGTATCAATGATTGGTTTGAGACAATCTTTCAAACAACTTTCAGATCAAGAGAATTAGCGATATTGGCCTATATGAGGATACCTTGTGAGGGTCCTTACCAGGTTTAACGATTATTATCACATCAGCTACTTTCCAAACGCTTGAAGACTTAGGACGACGTCAATCATCGCATAAACGTATGCTGAATGACATAGTAGGAACAGTATGCCTTTTAATGTGACCGAAACATGCTCCCTGAGCTGAAAGGAATGGTCTTGAGTTCAAATCTCGGTCTGTTCCTCATAAAACCGCATTTTTCAATTGTCAAAATTGACGGCGGAAATAAAGATGATTTACACCTCAGCTTGATTGAAAAAGGATTTCTATGATTTGCGGATACCTTCAGGTCAAACAACCTATCTTGAACCAACTCAGCTGACAATGTTATGTCCATAGGATAGAACTCCATGATAAGGCAAATAGAAGCAGGCCTAAGAAGACCTGATGTCGATATTTTTTAAACCAAGAAAGCTAACATTTGTCGAAATGGCGATCATGCAATGATAAATAAGTTATTGATGCTATTAAAAATTCATACAAGTACTTAAAAATAAAATAAAAAATAATTTTTATAATAATTATATAACAACTTTATTCTTTTAATTTATTGATAATTTATTTATTTAAAATGGTCGCCAAAAGGTCGACTGATTAGCTTTTCATGGCTTCAGCGGAGTGAGAGAGATTTATTTAAGATGAAAATAAAACTGAGAAAAATGATTCCACGGAAATTCCACTTAAATATAAAATTTACATATTTCGAATTTATGAACTCAAATCACGCTCGAAAAACACTTGCAACTTGGTCCTCATCCAAGAAACACATGTGCATCGAAAACTGCATACCTACAAAGCTGCCAACTAAATTGGTATTCCGCAAAGTGCATGCGAAAACGAACAGAAATATGTTCACGTTTGTGCTTCAAATTGGTTAACTGGAAGAGGATTACCAGTGTTGACGCAGGACACCCAACTTGTAACGAACTTAAATCTTTATCGTACTTTACCCTTACTTTTCCCCCCATGCCAGTGGAATTCTCAACCACTGTGCAATGTTGTGCTGTTGCATAGTAGTGCAGCAAAAGTGTTCAAAATAAAGCAACACACACTGAACAAATGAAGGATAAATGCATCAAGGACACTAAAGGTGAAACTTTGTTCCTTTCCTTCGTTTTGAGCTTTCGCCTTGCGAAACCCCCCAACACAAAAGGATTGCGATAGTTTCTGTCATAGGATGTGATTACATTTGGAATTGACTTTGGTAAATGTTAAGGAGCGGATTTTAGCGAAAGTTCTCTCTTAATGGAAATTGTTTCTGCATAATTTAAGTTCTTTTAATTTACAACAAACGTAACCATAAACGCAGCAATGGTACTGCCAGGATAATGATGTGCACTTAAATGGAATACCTTTCGCTAAATGAACCTTAATAACGATAAAGAAGTAGATTTTAGTTGAAATGCATTGCATTTCTGTGTGCTTAGCAGTCCAATCAGGTGAGATTTCCCTCCAAATGAACGAATCCTTGATGAGAATGGGGAAATTTTCGTAGTCGTTCGGGGAGCTTAAGCTAAAAACTGACTATACTTATTTTACAAAATGAGTTTAAATAAGTTTAAGAAAATATCGCAATATTTTTCTGTCAGCCGGTCAGCCGATCATAGCTAAACTTTAAATCAAGTAATAGAAAAAACATAGAATTTCAAGCCGATTCTTCAAGGTAGCCTTTGGCAAAAAAGCAGAATTTGTAATTCCAGGAAAACTTATCCGAATCTGTTTTACAAAACTGTTGAACTCGCGATGCTCCATTAAGTTTGAGCCCAAAGGAATGAGATCTTAACTCATGCGACGACTACAATCTTTCGAAAATGTCTAAAAAAATTGATAGGAGAAGAAATTCTTCGAATCACATTCGACAAGTTCTCGAAGGCTGGAAATACTGATCCTCTTGTTCAAGGATCAAGCTTGTGTTTGAAAAAACCGAAAAACGTTGTTCTAGCTCAGATTACTAGCCCAATAAGTTAGTTAATAAACCACACTTGAGGTAAGACATTCAAAACAGGCTTCATAATTCGAACCTGTCTTTCAATTGGATCAATTAATAAGTCCCTCGTTCGTATCTAGATTTTCGAATCCGGTCTAGACACCATTTCCCAAATCAATGGCGCCATCATTGGAGCGGCCAGTGACTGCGTATTCGTGCTGTCGTGATTTCACTTCTGGCGTAATTCAAATTCGATATTCAATGGTTTGTGAAGATGATGTCACGATGGCGAATAAAATACTGCGAATTCAGCGAATGCAAATAAGTCATATTTTTCATCCATATTCGGACCCCACCCATAGACCAATCGAAATACATCTGAGTTGCGAATCACTGCACAATATTTCAACCCTTCTCCCAAATGCCACCATTGTCAGACTTAAGTTCTTCTCACCTTGCTGCCTTACCCCATTTTAAGCACGTTTGGAAACCTCTAAACGGACTGACTTGTTTCAAGAAAAAGAACCCCTGCAGACTGCGGTTGGGGCGTCTGCTAACTTATTCATTTGGAACGGTGTATCCTATGTGTCCTTCTCATTGTTCGTCCTCTCCTAGTCCTACGCACAACACCCACTGATTCATTGAACCGTGAGTTTGTGCCCAGTGATTAAGCACCTTGTTGTACAAAATGTTAGTAATCAGATCTTGGGTGGACTGCTAAGAGTAGAGATCCATTCCAGAATTTGTGTGATTGTATAATGGGTGCCGGATGCTTAGACAAGATGGTTCCGGAGGTGGGTGCCTAACCAAGGCTTGCACGGCGAAGACAACAACGCTAAATAATTTCGAAGAACACCCAAACAAGGAAAGAACTTAAAAAGCGATTAGAAGAGATCTTAGAAAGGCTCATAAAGGATAGTCGAGTCGAAGCTTAAACTTAGAAATTCACTTAAAACTAAGATAGTTCAAACCCTTCTGCCAAAACATGTTTTGGTTGCATCTGTCAATCGTCGATTCAGTAAAAGGAGTTAACAAGATAGCCGAAGATTTTTCTTGAGGAAATTACAAAAAAACATTGGGCTCTATATTCAGGAGTTAAGTTGAAGGTTTCAAATGACCATGTCTTGAGGAGCTGTAAATTGGTTCCCTCTCTACGGCGTCTGATTTCGCATTGGTTCACTTTCTTCAAGTTCTTATTCAATGTTGGTTTGCTAGACTTGCAAGGTTTGCGGTTTTCCGCGGTCAACCTGGGATTATATGGCTTGGAAATTGGTGACTTAAAATGTTCATCGCACCCCGTGCTGTGTGAGCAGTTGCTTGAGACACAATTCAATAACTTGCAGCATAAACAAAATGGTTTAACTTCTTCTATAGAGCTCGATGCACTGGCTCTTCATTTAAGTTTTGTCCACTTAAGTGGAAACGGGTTTCGTTGCTTAGTATCCTTTTAACCTCTTCTTGCATCAATTTTAACAGGGAAAAAGTTCTTCACAATTCACGATCAGCACTCAGCAATTTGTGAACACCTCCACATCTTTCGTCAAAAACTGACGCAACGAACGTCTGCTGATATGATATATATTTTCTAACCGTCTTCAGTTTAAGTGTCAAGCAGATTTGTAAAAGAATGCATTCTTTTCATTTTAAAACAAAGAATCTTAACTTTTGAATTATGAAATTGTATTGGAAAACTACGGCGAATTCAAAAAATTTAAATCACCATTTTGTGAATTTAATGACTGGTGCATTCAGTGCATTGAATTCACTTAAAATAAGTTGAAGTCAGCGATGAATTCATATATTTCCTTGAAGTCTTAAGTGAATTCGATTGAAGTTAGTCATTTCAACTATATTTGTTTATATCTTTTTCCTCTTTTTATCGGTTTCTATTGAATTAAGTGACTTCAATCGAATTGTTTGATTGATCAATTGATTTCGTTTAAAATTTTTTTTATTTCATTGGATTTATTACAATTTTTGGGTCTTATAAGTGACAACCATTGACTGTACCTGTAAAATATTAATAAAAATGACATGAAATTTAACGAATGAAAACAATAAATAAAAAAGATCAAATAAACGTTAATATTTTTACCATTTTTTAATACCTCATAAAACATAGCAATAACATTCAAATTGTGCTTCAAAAATTGTAGGAACATTTACTAAATTTCTAGCATACCCGTAAATTAAAATTGTCTATATTTCCAAGAATATTTCAAGGACTTTGTAGCAGCACGGATTCCTTAAGCTTAAATATTTCAAGGTTTTTGAACAAATAAAATTGTGTAATTCTGCGATTTCCTCTACACAAAATTCGTGTTGCGGGCTTTCGCTTTACTTGTAGTGCCTCCGTTTTATTAAAATAGGCACCACAAAGCAGCCTAGATTTCAAATGAACATTATATACGAGTCCAATAATTGATCGTGGACAATATAGGCTAAGTTGTTCCAGATGTCTTACCACTTTATTGAGATACTAGTCGAAAAGCCTGTCCTACACATTTATGAAATTAATTTTATTTAATATATAGTATATTGAATAAATTATCGAAATTCCTTAAATGTTTTTTAGTAATATAAAAACTGATGTTAAATTTATACTGTGGAAGCGTCGCTGAATACGTAAAATTATATAAATTTAGGGAAAGGGACGTGGGCCCTCTTCCGTGTGTTGCTTATTATTATTATATTGCCACGGCAATTTTCTTTCGTCACTAGTGCGACGAAATCTGGACATTGCAAGTTAGGGCTGTCCATGTCAAAAAACTGGTTCTGTAAATAAATAGCAGCCAAATGTTTGTCCTTGCGACTTATTGATAATATTTATAACCCAAATTTGATCTCCTTAATGAAAAAGTAGTGGATATACCAGTGGATCTAAATTTGAATCAAAAACATTAATTTTTTCGGTTTGTATCTGACCTGAGTTATTTGGATCAGATCTGCAGTGAACTAAAAAAGGTCTTTTTAATGGTTCCTCATCAGCGTTTTGTAAAAAGACAGCTTCTTCATTAACTCTTGATGCATTATAGAGTCTTTAATAAGAATTTATTTTCATGAAAAGTCTTAATTCTCGCATCAGTAAAGGATCGTTACGACTCATTTTTACTCATTCTCTGATCGGCAGCTGCAGCAGGATTGAAAAAAATACAACTATGCTAAAATTATGATAAATGTGAATTTCGAAACAGTAGGGCCCATATCGAGGTGGTGGCGTAATATTTCCATCCAACGGAGAAAATGCCAATGAGCTGTTAAAAGACCCGATATTTTTTAAAAAATTATTGAAAGCGGGTGATTGTTTTTCAATTTTTAAATCAAAGGAGATACTCTTATTTTTCGCTTTTGATAACATTGTATAAATTCACTTGGTTTCGGCTTTACTTTGACCGAGCAGCATGCCTGTGCACGTTGGATTGTATTGCACTGATATTTTTAATTCTATTACGGTTGGCCTCAAGTTTTATGGCAATTTTTTGAGCCCTCTTTCGATCTTAAGCAAACTACTTTTGTGCTCTCAAATTTGCAATTCAATTGCGATTGTTTTTAAATGATACACGTATGATGGTAAAAATGTAAAATAATTTTCAGCTCAAATGCACATTCAAATTTGTCACTTAAAAAAATGACTGTCAAAATATTTTCAAGAACTCTACATTTACGGTATAACCAACTACATGTAATACAGTCTGCTGTGTCTGAGCAGGGTACCTGATGACAAACAGCTTTTCGACTTGCCTTTTATGTAACAAAATTGGGATAAATGAAAAATATTCACCCACAGCACTGCACTTTATTTCAAAGTATTTTTTTTTCAACATCAGAGCTCCGATCTGTAAACTCCAAAGATACAAATGAACCAATTTAGAGGAAAACACTACGTAAGAGTATGTAATAAGCGCCTCCAGTTAGAAATTCCGATCAGTAATTTTGAAAAAATGTTGTCCAATTGACACTGATAACGAGACATTGGAAACTCTTGTCAGGATATTTTTACCCAGTAAAACTGAACTTGATTTAAATATGATTATGAAAAACATGCATATTTTCGATTACACATGCGTATGCAAATATTTACATATGTATGTAACGCAAAACAATTTCATTGGAAAATTATTTTTATCAAACCATAAACACATTTTGATTAGCAGTAATTGCATGAAGGCAGACGTTAACCGACATGGGACACAATGGGACACAAAAAAAATGACATATCCTTTGGCCGAACGATCCTTTGGTTTCCTGTTAGTCACTTTCATCCATCGCTTTCGAAGTAAATTCTACAATCGAATTTTTTAACCCGGTGACAAAAATAATTATTCCTGGAATCTTTCCTTGCTAGTAAGCTGCTTAGTGCCTCCTCATCATTACTCTCATTGTTATTATTCGCTACAGGTCTGTAGTATTTTGTTGTCGCACCTCTTTTTCGGCTAAGCCAAGGAGCCTGGTCAAATTTTTCTGGATGAACAAAAGGACTTTCTTTGAAACTCTGCTGTCAAGGCACAATGACATTGTGACACAAGTTTTGAATAAGCAAGTATCAGACTGGGACTCCTAAAATATTTCCCTATCAACATCAACAGTCAATTTATAAGTAATTCAATTGCGATCATCTTTAGGGCTTTGGGAGGAGGAGGAAATGATTTCAACTTTGCCATAACAGATTCATCAATAATTTATTTGTATGTCATTGAACCTCCTGTTTTCAGCTCCCAATGATTAACCAATCTCTACAGACTCTCTAATTATTGCTTAATTTGCATTTTTGCCACAGTGTCCTTCGTTTACTCCTTTTTCGTGCAATTTCGAATTCTCCTCGCTTCATTTAGTCATGTCCAATATTTTATATTTCTTCAACTCTATTAGACCAGCGAAAAAAAAGGGACACCAGGACGCCCGCCCATTCTGTAAAGCAATAAAATGACATCCTTCCGTTTCATAGATCCTCCTTACAGAGTGGGTGCTGGAAAGTTAGTTGTTGCTATCGCTGGCGCTATTTGGACTTGCCCTCGAGTCATTTGTTCTCCCGGTTTTCGAATTTATCTCGCGCGTAAATAACACTTTTCTCCCATGTAATGCGAGGGATAAACGAGCTAAGGAATGAACGAAAAAAAAAAAAAAAAATTAAATCGAAGAACAAACTATATCCCGATATCTGAAGTCATCGTGCACTATTCTTTTTATCTCCTTGATTATGTGACAGGTCCGCCAAATACATATATACATATATATATATATAAAAAAGATACGTAACGAATGATTCCACAGAGTTGTATGAAACAGTCAGAATGAAAGGAGTACGATAAAATCCCTTAAAGAATGCATTTCGAGGATAATAAAATCGCTTGAGGATACACATCGCCCGAGGACAAAAAGTGCACTGCAAGTTAAGATTTATTTCCTGTTTAGTTTTGAACGTTATCCTTAAAGATAATCGAAGCATAAAATGCGGTGGATTTTTCGATTCACCCAACTGAGATTAAAGTGACTAGCTTGTTCGCAAAGACGATTGTTGAGTCGGATTTATTAATCGATGTAGCGACATAAATTTAATTTTATTAACACTTGTACGAGTAGTAATTCACATTTTATTGAGGTTTCCTTGCACTCCACCACATTTTAATGGTCCGAAGCGCGGTGGAGTTATTCGCACATCTTATGGGACAAAAAGCGACAGTAGCTTATATGCGAGCTCAACGAGAATGAACATCGCCTGCTTCTTCCAAAAACTCTGTTGCCTCTCGGTGAAGTTCCTTTCGAAGTGCACGGCGAAGGCTTCAGCCTTATCTGCTGGCGTGGTAACCACTCCTTGTCCGCTGTTCAAGCTTTCTGGTATCGTGTTGGATTTGCCAACTATCGCATTGATTTGCTTGAAAGTGTCCGGTCCAGGCTTGATTTTCTCCAGGCGTTTTACGAATTGCTCCTCAGTGTAGTGTTTCACGGCTCTACGGAACATCACGTTGATGCAGTTGAGTTCCGCTTGTACGCTCCTGTACTCGTCGTTGACCGTGTTCCATGTTCTATGCAAAATCCTTTGAAGCTTCTTCCGGAGACGCTGTCAGTGAGCGTAGATGGCTTGGGTGTTGAGTGGCAAGTAGGCATATCGATCCTTGCTGCTCTTCGGTTTTTTTTGGGCATCGATAGCATTTAGGACCACATCCTTTAGTTCCTGTATCGTGCTGACAATTTCGGCGTTGGTGAGATTTCTTTCCTGTGGCAGTATGTTGATGTTGCTCTCGACGTCGTAAGCAAATTTCCTCCAGTCTACTTTTTTGTGATCCAGGTACGTGTCTGGTGTACGATGAATAGTCATGATCGGCATACTCGGTTTGGCCCTCATCTCAACTGCCAGATGATCTGAGTCATTTAAGTGGGCTTCACAGGTGAAATTCCGGAACTCTGGAAGTATATTAATGAAATTTGAGGTTACTATGAAAAAGTCAAGCGATGAGGGAGTCCTCGGGAACGTCTTTTGTAGTTGCGAAGCTTCCTTTGATGCATTAGATGCTCGTATCTCGGAGCGGTCAATCCGGGCGTTGTCTCGTTTCACAGCAAATGAATGAGCTTCCGGGCCAATTTTGTTTGACGATCTGGACGCGTAATCCTTTCCGCTGAGGATTTTTTCTTAAATTTCTAGACTAGAATACCCCCTTAATGGCTCATAGGCCTCTTGTCTTTATGACTTCGAAATTTGTCTCATAAAAAATTTATTTTTAACATATCCATTTTTCGTATGACGCCTTCGTCCAAGGATGACATGATCTTGTTCAGAGAAGGATCAACGATGGAGATAAGCTGCAACAATATTGTTTTGAAGTTCAAGAACAACAACCAGAAATCGGAAATCATTCTGTTTAAGACTCCATTGTTCAGGACTTCCAAGGATTACTTAAAAAAAAATTGACAAACATTTTTGATCATCCGACAGCACGGGCCGATATCTAGCAAACAAACTTCGCTCTAGCCAAAGCCAGAAATCGATGCCGTCGGACCTATAATTACTTATGGGGGGTTCAACGTGACATCAAATTCGATGGAAAAGATTGTGGCTTCTGCAAGATAAATGCCTAAAGGCTTGTCTTCACTTATATAGAAGTTCAGCGGCTCAATATAAAACAAAAATGTATTCCAATTAATTAACCTCTATCAGCAAACCGACACTCTGGAATGTCTTCCACAATGATTTGTATTATGACAGTGCTCGCTTTAGTGGCTTTGTCCCTCCAGATTAGTTACTCCATTTCGATCCAGAAAATTCTTACACTCTCAACAATGTATAACGAAGATCGACACCATATCAGTAGACCGGTGTCTCTCCGCATCGTTGTAGAGGTTTAAAAACAGTGCAAAAAAATTTGGTTTAAACCTGTAATGAAATCTGTTCAAAGTTAGGTTACCATTCTGGACAAAGCTGGTGTCACAATGTTGCAATATCAAAGTTGCTCTATTGAGGTGCGGTCCCTCGAAGAAATTAATCGGTACTTTGAGTCTTGGTTGCAAAAGGTTCTACATTTTCTTTTCCTCACTGATCTCAATAAAAGATTCTCATTGCATGAACTTGCGTTGAACTTTGAAAATTCTATCAACACTATCAAAGGAAAAACGATATCGTTTCACTTTGATGTTGATCGATTGTAAAAAAAAGCAGCCACTGTTTGATTGAATAACAATAAGTCTTCTACGATTGAACACGGGCAGCTACTCGCGTGTATCTATCTACTCTTCATCAAAGACCTGTCTACTCATAAAAGAAGGCATGATATGCGCTTAGCATAATTTTGATTATGCGTACATGAGTGTGCATCCATTTCGATACGTTTTTAATCAATTCAGTAACATTCAAACCACTCGTGATATGAATGACAATCAGTCTTAACGATTTCCTGGAATTGACTGTAATGTTTTGAGTTTCGATTGCATTATGCACATTTTTCTACGAAATATTTGAACTCCAATGGAAATACAATTATTTTCATTTTAATTGCAAAAACATATTATTTGTTCTAATCCAATTCTGGCAGCAGTTTATTTGTTCCTGGTGCAAGAGCACTCCTAAAATAATCGACACTGAAAATGACACAAAACCAAGCATGACATTTTTTCTCGTTTACCGTGAATAAATGGTTTTTGAATACTAAACTAACTTTTGATAGACTTGAATCTTGACGGCACTTTTTCTTACACGATATAATAATGGTTCATCGTCAAAACCCAAACACTAAATAGAAAAGGTCTAAAAATGCTTCCTTGGGGTCCATCATGGATTGTATGTTGTAAATATCATGCGGAGACTATTTCCGGTGCTACTCTGAGAGCGGTCTTCTCTTCGGCGGAAGATAGATGCGTCAATGACCACACTTATATATGTTACGTGGTTGTTTGCAATATGGCAAGTTTTAAACAGTTTTGTGACATAAAATCCGTGTGACATGGTGTAGACCGACTTTGATTTGAAAATCTTCGGTCGATTCGGATGAGCACTTGTATTTGTCGGTCCAAATTTCGTTAGATAAAATTTTTCCTCGATATTTGAAACGGAAGTTCAAACTTCCCTATTTTGCTGAACTTGGTGGCTGGGATTCGAGCACACTGTCCTCCTCGTGTCCATTCTCTCAATATGGCCGTGTCATGGTAGGCGACGGATTTTGCCACATCATTGTATAGCTCGTAGATTTCATGGTTGTGCCTTCTTCTCTAGTAGTGGCTCTCCTCTGACAGTTCCGCCTATTCGTTGGCGAATTTCTTTCTCGAAGATCCGAAAAATCAGTTGTACTGTCTTGCTTATATTCCATCATTGGACTTCATGAAGCTTCATGAATTGAAGCGCCTTTGATTATCTAATTTTTAATATAGTTGTTTGGATAAACTGAAGCAGTTTCGATTGCCAAAGGTGACTCTTCATCAGATCTTCACCAAGTTGTCGTTTGTGGAGTCGATATTTTTGAAAAGTAAACTTCTGCGTAAAAGTTTTGGGGTGTCAAAGACGTTGGGTTAAATCGATTTGAGTATCGTTTGCGTATCGCAAGAGCTGGACAGACTTGAAAATGATATTGCCTATTGCTGATGGCTGCCCGTTCAAGAATAAGGTTGAAGAAATCACATGACGGAGGATTTCCTGCGCAAGTCGTGAATAATTCTTTAACATTCACGTTTCTAAAATAATTAGGGATTTGAATAACTCAATGGCATTCGCCGATGATGTAATCCTGTACGCTCATGGCTTCAAAATATACGACATACAAAACGAACTTCAAGCAAAGTTCGATAATCTGCAAACTTTCTGTCAAGATTGGAAACTTAGAATAAACTTTTCCAAATGTGAAACCATACTGTTCCGCACCCCAGTAGGACAGGGTAATTCAGACTTGCGACGCAATTGGAGAAACCTGGCAATAACATCCTCAAGTAGATTTCGCATCGAGTCAAAGACAGTTGGGAAGTATTTGGGTGTTCATTTGGACATTTTTTTGTACTTTAATGAATATATAAATACTCAAATAAAAAGAGCAAGATCGGCATTCAGTCTGTTTGTTTTATTTCAACCATCTAAGATCCTATGTGAAGGTCATTTGCTACCAAGCCTTTGTGCGTCCAATCCTGACCTATGCGAGTCCAGTATGGTGGAACATAAGCCCTTCCTATATGGAGAAATATAGAGTTTTCGAAAGAAAGTGCCTGCGAGCTTGCACCCGATTTTACAGAAGCGCTCATTCCGACTTTCGGCATTACGTCTCGAACAAAAGACTATTGGAAGCTGATGCTTAGGTTCAGTATTTTTTATGTTTTTTAGGTTAATTATTGTAGGTAGTTGTAGGTAGTTTTAAGCTTAGTTTTTTTTAGAATCATAATAAAAACAATATACCAAGGAATTTTTCCCACTTTTTCTTACTTATTTAACAACATTAACATAAACATTTTAGTTATAATATTGTATAAAGACCAATTGAAATATGTTTAAATAAAATTAAGTTGTGAGCACCGTTATTCATCGGTCATTAACTTTGTACATAACCTTAGTTTATAAGTATTTAACTTGTTTTGCTTTAAATTGTAATATTAGTTTTTTAAGTGGTAATAAATAAGTTTTTTCAAAAGTAAAAAAAAAACCGATTTTGGAAAAAGGCTGCATGCCTATAAGGATCATAGTTGCTTTAATTATAATTTACCTATGACATGACCGAACTGGTCAGACACATATTTTCACTGAATCACCTCTTCCACCTAATGGCCATCTTGAAGCAATGTCTCATAGGGTGTTTATCACTTTTTCGAAAGTATTGAACCACATGCTCTACCATCAAAACTGCTAGGTACAGGTGATTGTCAAGGCACAGCGTTTTGGCCCGTTGTGATAAATGTCTACTCTTAGAACTGGTAGTTCTTCATAGTTAGAGACACCTGTTGTCGTCTGGAGAATTTCTTCATCGTCAAAAAGTTGGCAGAGAGCATTTTTAAAAACTCAAGTGAAAAAATCTCGTGAGTAATTTTTAATATACTTAATAAATCTTGTGGCTTCGAGATTTAATTTAATGAGTTTTTTTTTTTAACAGTATAGCCAAAAACACTTAAGAAGATGCAGGTTTTCATAACTCTCCCAAACATTTTACCAACAAATGTTTCAGTTCGGAGAAAAAAAAAAGACTTAAACCTTCTGTTTCAACCAAAAACGTCTCTAAAATTGGTTCGAACCGTAATGCAGCTGAGAAAAATGCGCTTCATCTTCTCGTTCGGGTTTCTCAAATACTTTTGTAACAAAAGTTGCATGGAATTTTGTTCATATCCTGGTACAATTGTTAAATAAAATCATATTTAATGGTATCTTTCCTGATAACCTGAAAATTGTTGAGGTTGAGGTGTTGAGGCACTATATTCCTTCCTCATTACTCCCTCCGTTCTATTTTTATTTTTTTTTGTTTGAGAAAACTCTCAAAAGAAGAATCTTTTGATTCCTTGAAAACACTTCGACTACAGAGCTAGAGTGCCTACGTAGGCTGCTAGATATATTTCTGGCCTAATAATGAAAATGCTAATATTTTTCATCAAAAATGGTTTTATTGTTTTTCAAAGTATTCTCCAGCATGATTTATACACTTTTGCATGCGCTCAAACCATTTGCCGAAACATATTTTCCACTCCGATTGAGAAATCTCCAGAACATGGTTTTTGAACGCTTTCAACAGCATGTTCTGGCGACGAAAATCGTTGACCACGAATTTTTTTCTTGATGTGCGGGAATAAAAGTGCCAAGTCAGGGCCAGGAATGACTCATCAATTCGATGTTTTGGCCGGTCAAAAAGGCGCTGGTTTGAGCCGATGTGTGAGAGCTCGCATTGTCATGGTGAACAATGATTCGTTTTCTCTTATTCGTTTTTCAAATTTCTCCGAAGACTTCAGGCAAACAAATTGTGGTGTACCACTCAGAATTGACCGGACCATGATTTGTTGGATTTGGCTCCTCTTCGAAGACCCACACGGTCGATTGGTGTTTTGTTTCTATTCTCATACGCATAGATCAATGATTCGTAACCTGTGACAATCTTATAAACGTTTTTTGAAGCACCGCGATCGTATTTTTTTAACATTTCTTTGCACCAATCGACACGAGCCTCTTTTTGAGCGATTGCCAAATTGTGAGGGATCCAACGAGAACAAAGCGTGATAATCCACGTCGAAAGTTGTGAAAAATGATCGCACGAGAGTTAATTCCATTTTTTTTTTGCCGAGATGAATTTTTCAAGTCTCTGTGAATAAAACAATTCATGATTAAATGACAACACGTTCTGAGTGCTGTTGTGCTAAAAAAATGTCAAACTTCCCAAAGGAAATGTCAGATTGCACCTGGCAACACTTAGTGTTGCCTAGGCCAGAAATATATCTAGCAGCCTACACATGTACATGTACATCAGAGCATGGATAGCACTGGTTCACTTTTCATAGACATGACCAAAGCATTTGTGACAGTAGGCCATACACTATTACTTATCAAGCTCGAAAATGCAGGTTTAACAGCTTTTATGCTAAACTGGTACTCATCGTAAAAATAGGACACAAGTTGTGAAAAAATGAGATCTTTTTAGTGACTGCTTTGCAAACAATACTTGGGTCCCACAGGGATCAGTACTTGGCCCAATTTTATTTTTGATTTTGAGCAATTCCATCTTTTCCTAAAATTGAAAAAAATATACAAACTGGCTTTGGGAACATAGTTTTTTGTTATTTTAAAAGTGGTTTGCTCTAACTTTTATTGACGCTTTTACTCTCCAAGATGGCGGACCAAATTTGTGAACTTCAATCAAATTTCACCAAAATTGGTATACAGAGGTTTTTACGGGGTGCTGATCAAGATGGCGAATCCAAGATGGCGGCCTAAATTTTGTGCAATTGAATCGTTAAGACCAACCGATCAGACATAATTCTATTGCATATTTTGGTCTGAATTTTTCTACTCGATTGTCCTTTCGTGGTGACTAATTTCAAATTTGAGGTTAGATTCAAAGATGGCGGACTAAATTCGTAAAATTCAATCAAATTAAAAGAAAAAATTGGTTTATAGGGGTTTTTAAGGTCACAGATCACGAGTCTAATGTAAGTGTTTCGGTACTTTTCATGTCCAAGATGGCGGATTCAATATGTCCGACTGTCAGTAATACATATTTTTTTTTTATCGATATATTAAGTTATGAAGTCGGCTGATTACAATATGCAACATGCAGTAGAATAAAGTTTGATTGGTTTGCCGAAATGATTTGTTCAATTTCACACATTTTTTTGTCATCTTGGATCCGCCATTTTGAATTTTGCGAAATATAAATTTGGTTTGGTGTTCTACGAACCTGAAAACCCTCGTGCACAAGTATTCTGACCAAAATATGCAGTGAAATAATGATTGTCTGGTTAGTCTAAAATATAAGTTCAGTTTCACATATTATGCCCACAATCTGGGATCCGCCATTTTGAATTCCCCAATAGCTGCCAAGTACAAAAATGCAGACCAAAATGTGCAGTAGAACATTATTGACAGCGGTATAAATAGGTGGTGCTCTGGCAGTACCACTGTGACTCAAAGGGTTAAATGAAGTTAATCTTATATTGCATGTGAAGCTATAATTTTAATGTATTTTATCTTTGGCCATTTTCAAAAAACATCTGATTTAATTATGCACTAAAATTGTTCTACACCACTACCAAACTATGAATATTAGTATGCCCTTCCTTTGTTTTTTTTATATTTACCAACTTCTTAATAAATAGCAAAAAAAAAATAGTTCCAATATAGACTGGTTCGGATCAGTAGCCGAACAAAGTATTACCAACAACGTAATTTTTATAAGCTGATGTTCTTTACTTTTGAAAGATATTTGCAACGCTTGGATTTAAGGTGAATTTTTCGGAGCACTTCTTTGCGCAAAGGACTTCTTTAGTCTTGTGATTGACTCTTACTATAGATGTCTTTTCTCGCTCACCAGTTTTTGATGTCCATAAATTATTTACATCAATTGATTTTTTCAAACAACAGCGTGATATTTTCCAAGCTCCTTCATATCAGGTACGTTTATGCAGTATCTCTAGCTTAAGTCCCCATCCCCTGAATGTGTTGGAACATAGAGGACTCTTTTGTCTGTGGACCTTCTGGCAGCTTGGTATATAATACTATATATATCCAGTTATAAAAATGCCTAAATGCTTGAGTCCCGGTAGATTCTGACCCCTTTTTGACTTTGACAAGGTGAACTATGATGCAGGAGTCGAGGGCTTGTAGTTCGACCTGACAAGCACTATGGAGATCTTGGTGTTGCGTCCATAGACACAGGCACCTACAGAATTTGCCATTTTTGAGCCATCAGTATAACAGAGTAAGTTTCTGAGGACGGGGTCAGGTGTGTTGCTCGACCAAAGGTCACGGTAGGGAATGTCTACCTCAGAGAGTCGCCTTCATACTATCTGCGATCGAGCAGAACCTATCTTAACTAAAGAAGTTCGACCCTTTTAAATCAAAGTGCTTGAATGAACACACTCGCCTATTGCGTTGACAAGTCAGGGCAGTCATATCAGCTGTTAAAACTTAGACTGCATGTTATTTGGCACAATTGACAAAATATGATGCACATCCAAATGATTATACTCGATGAAAGATGTCACCACGATAAACAGACCTCATTAAAATCTACTCTTTCATTCCATTGGACAATGAATAACCAATTAAAAAGTTAATTCATGGTCATACGCATACTAAAATCAAATATAAAATAAACCTTTAAACATTAAACTTGAGTAGATATTTCCCATCTTTGATTGTCCAAGACTTAAGCTCTCTCTCTCTCTTTGAATAATAAAGACATCGAAATGGTCGCACTCGAAGCCAATAAATCAGTTTTAGCTGACAAACCGCGTACTTATTCGTTCATGTCGCATTTAAATGCAAATTTTTCCAATCATACTTTCTCCATTGCTTGAGGGAATGCATCCTCAAATCTAAACGGAAGACGCGGAAAAATAATTTTAATTTTATGGTTTCTATAACAAAATCAAAGTGCTTTTATTACCACTGTTACCATTCGCATTTGTCATTGACGGTGCAATTTATATTCCCGCCCCGGTTTGAATGCGAGGGCAACTATAGGTGGTATATTTTTAAAATATTATGCTACGCGGTCTTGTGGAAAGCCTTATGGATTTTTGTGACTTTAAACCCAATGCAAAATGGCATTGAAATTTAAGGACGAACGATTTGGAAACCATGAAAAGAAAGATCTAGGAGTTTTGAAAAAACTAAGTGCATCTTGTCCTTTTAATGACATCCTTTTGAGCCATTTTTAACGACTTTTATTCACTTCATTCGACTCGAGAAGTCTTCAAGGCTTGCTGTATGTTCCCTTATCCTTATATTTGGATAACTTGCAAGTTGGCGGCCTGAACTTTATCTCCTGTCTTTTTTTTTATAGAAATCGTTGCCTAAGGGTTTCTGACTACCCTTATAATGAAATTCCTTAGAGTGAACAGAAGGATTTGATGAAGGATTGAAATCTCTAGATTTTCGTAATGTAAAACTTGGTTGAAAACTTCGACTCAAAACGTTTTTTTTTTTTTTTATTGTTAACCTGCGTTGTCGTGCAGGACGAGGATACATTTTGTAAATTTTCCCTTTTCCCTGTTTTTTATGACTTCTTTCAACCGCTCTATGGTTCAAGCACAGTTACATGATTGTCACAATTTCACTCTTTCCAAAATCCTTGTCTTCACAACAAAACTTTAAAAACAAAAAACACGGGAACATTCCAGTGAGCATTCTAAGCACAAACTTTTCGCCGAACTTAGTCTTCCCAAAATGATCGAGAAGAATTTTTTTTTAAATTATTGTATCGGTGTAACATTTTCCAACATTAATTTTTTGAACGACTTCAAAAACGATTGGCTATCCTGAAAATGGCCCGTCTTCAATTCAGGAATTGCCAGCTCTTTCGGGTAACGATACATCTCTTTTTTTCATTTGTTTTAAAAACATCGTCCGGACAGGTTTCGTGTCTAAAATCTACCCAGCAATCGCCTTTATCTCCGATTCTTTTGCCTGCTATATCTAATCCAATTTAGTCCTTCGCTGATGACAGTGTCCTTAGTTTTTGATTTTCGTTTGAGAATCATGTTCCTGGTGGGTTCTTTAAAACATTCAATTGCCACATGAAAATGCCTCCAAAATCCAATGCTGTTTACGGTTTCTTTTACGTTATATTAATGAGCAGCTCTTACCAATGAATGACAGATCCTGAAACACATTCCATTCGCAGACAGTGTTCCTTTAAAAAAAAAAACTCTTGACTCCTTCCGATCTGGCTTTCATTTAAAGAGCGACAGTCCTCGCAAACTGGATTTTTGCTCACGCATCTGGGCAGGAGCATAGGAATCCTTCGATTCCTAGACGAAATGGATTATTCTTATCAAATATTGCGGGTTAATTGAATCGCTTCTATTTATATGGTCGCAACGTTTCCAGTGTTTTTGTCTTGTATAGCTCTTTGTGAAAACAATATTGCATTCCTCTTCTACAACTTTTTTCACCATAACATCCGTCTCGTTTGAAATGCTAAGCGCAATTTCGACCGTATTGTCGAGAACGTAGATTATTCAATAATTCAACAATGTAAATCGCTACCTCACCTTCCTGATCAATTCTGCTCGTGTTATTACTGAAACAGATTATTTTATAAAATAAAACATAAAAACACGCTCAAGTGCGAGTCAGACTCGCTAACTATTTAGTCCATCACTCGTGTCTCGAAGAGTTTTTCCGCTTTTGATTGTTTGTAGCACTTTACGTTTTGATTCCCTTTACAATTATCAGAACATGCGGCAAAAACAGCCATTTCTTTTCACTGCGTCGATTTAAAAGCTCGTCTTTTGTACCGCCGTCATAATTACTTGGTATTAATTTAAACTTGGTACCCATACGCAGGCGAACGAACAACAAAGCTACCCTATAATGGTTCCGTTTTTCCTTTTGAGGGACGGAACCTTTAAAAAGGTAGAAAATTGTGTAAGGACAGTTTATTGTTTGTCAGTCGGAGCTTTGCGCAGTTGAATAGTCCAAAAGTCAGTTTTCTAGAGTATAGCTTGAACTTTTATCTGTTTTTCGAATTAGCGCTCAAATAAATATCATAATGCAATTTTTAGTTCGTGTCGTCAAAAGAACGAATTGTGAAGATGAAGGCATAACACTAAAAACATAATGATAAAAAAATCTGCCAAGCAACTACATATACAAGAAAATATATAAAATAAAATCCAATGCCAAATAGAAAACTGTGAATTGAGTGAACGCAAATACGTCGATATCGAATGCTACGTGCCCATTCGGACTCCACCCATGTTGTGCAAAACTACTAAGATTTTTTTCATTTTCTTCTACTTATCAATTTCTTCGCTCCGTGCAAAATGCATTATAAGGGCAGTCAAAATCCCTCGAGAATGCGCAAAATTTATGGCAAAAGGTACAATTTTAACACTTAAAATTTAACATAACAGAGATATGGAGGGAAAAGAAAACCTTCTTTAAATAAACGACCCAGATTGGACAAAAGAGAAGAGAGAAGAGAAGAGAAGAAAAGAGAAGAGAGAATCATAAAAATGCTGAGGAACGTTAACATGAATGATATCACAAACGCTTTAAAAAAATAAATAAAAATTAAAACATTAATAATAAATAGTTAATATTAAATATTGAACAATAAATAATTAAATTTTAATTTTCCAATTTTTATTATTGTCTTGCTCTATATTTAAAGCCGATTGTATATCGATTCCGAAAACCAAATACATTAAATGTCTAAATACAAGTATCATCTGAAAATAAAGCAAGTCAGAGGTGTATATCGTCGTTCCAAACACGAAGTGGCGTATGTGCAAATTTTAATTTTACAGTAGAGCCAAAACAAAAATTACAGAAATTTTGTTTTTATTTTTTTCCTTTAACTGAAAACCTTTAACAGAACTAACCATTATATCCAGGAAGTGCTTTTTATAATGGGTTTACCATTTTTGAGTAAATTTTATTCCAAGAGAATGAGTTGCAGATACGCACTTTCGTGTTTGGAACGACGATATGTTGAATAAAACGCGACTTATTGCAGCTCCTTGTGGGGCTCCTTCGTTAACAAGGTGACAACTCGGAAGAATATTGTTGAGGGTTACTTCAAAACTGCATGAACTAAGAAAGGATTGCACGAGTTTTACTAAATAACATGGGAAGCGAAGATTGACCATTTTATGAAGTAGTCCATTATGTCAGATTGTGTCAAAAGCTTTCTCAACATCAAGTAGTACCATTCCGGTACTCTTTCACGGGGTAAAATTATTTTTAATCTCAACTGCTGGACGATGTACCAGGTGCACTGCCCTGCTATAGGGCCTGAAACCAAATTGTTCATTTGGAAGGATGTTATTATTTTTTCAAAGCATTTGCTCATGGCTACTAGCAAAATAATTGTTCTGTAGTTCGATTTCAACATCGGAATGATTTTTGCTTCTTTCCTTTCATTAGTGAAGTACGTTCCACGGCATTATGAAATCGATTCAATACTTTAAACTCTTCTGATGCACCTGACTCATTCCTAAGTTAAGCGATTTATTTTCATCATTTCGGCGATCTGAAGATCATAGAGAGAGTAACAAACCGTTTATGCAAAATCAGTTGGACGTACCCATATAAAGCCTTTGGTGGGCGGAAACAATTTAACACTCAAAGCAAAATGTTAAGCTATTCTAAAGCTCGTGAACTTGATTTCCATTTTAAAACTAAACAAACTTAAAAAAAAAAAAATTAACATCGTTCTCCCCGACGGGGAATTGAACCCCGGTCTCCCGCGTGACAGGCGGGGATACTGACCACTATACTATCGAGGATGTTGAAAAATTAATGGCAATACAGATAGTTGTGTTGCCGGCTAAATAGTTTTAATTTTCCACAAAAATTAATCAGTCGTTATTTGGTTCCTTCAAATTTCTTATTAACAATTGAGTAAAAACTCGAATTGGGCAACTATTAGAAGTTGGGGCAGTTGTAATAACCGGGGTTGTATTTTTTTTTTTATACAAATTATAGTTGAAAGAGCTTATTTTTTAATAGATAACGAGAATGTTATGAAAACCAAAACAAACAATTATTTTTGAAAATATTTTTAATTAAATACGAAAATGAAATGTTCCAAATTTGTACAAAAAAAAAAAAGTGATACAAACAGAATATTCAAATTATATTTCTCAAAGAAGAAGATTGAGTTTTTTGCCAATTTATGTTTTTTAAAACTGCCCTCTCTTTTATTTTTTGTACCAAAATAATCTCTTCTATTGGAATGTAGTTCTCTTCGGCCCATTGCAAACATATGTTCAAGGATTGAATTGCATTTCCTAATTCTGCTTTCGATAAAGTGGGGGTCGAATCAATTTCACCTTCCGCTGATGAAGGTGAGCTGAAGCTCTCAATTTCTGCTGGATCGTCACAATTACCCGATGACTTAACGTTTTGGTGAAACCAATCAAAGATTTCTTCATTGGAGAGGCTAATGGTGTGAACAATTTCAACAAGCAGAATAGAAACGGATGTTATCAATTCTCTTTCCCTTAAGATGTTTGCAGATAGTGTAGATAATGGAAGCTCGTCCTCCTCATCCCAATCAGCCTTGGAAGGCATTAAAACGTTCCAACATTTCTGAATCGTGTAGGGGTCTACTTTTCATCAGGCATCAGCCAGCAACCAAACTGCATCTCTTATGTTGAAGGCTTTGATTTAAGTTTCTAAGTCCATTTCCTTCTTCAAGCTAAGTTCGCCAATAAACGATCTTAGTAGTGGACCTTTGTTATGTTGATGACATTTTGATCCAAAGTTGCAATTTGCCGGAAACATCATAACAATTATCAGCCCATCATCGCATTGCAATTAGTTTTCTTTAGGATGACACTTTTCGTCCTGGCGTTTACGCGTCTTAAAAAGAAACGAATGTTTTCTTCGGCAGTATTCTGTAATTTTTGTACGAACGGCTGGACAAGTTCATGTTTATTCGATAAATTTTCACCACAGATTTTCAACATTCAATTACCGTGTCGTTTTTTAAACTTCGCAATCCATCCATTGCTGAATACAGAATTAAGAGGAGAGCATGCAAATAGAAAACAGGAAGTTGCACTTTTGAGTCAAGACGTGCTACAAATTTAGTGTTGCGAAAATCGAGGAGTTCAACGAATCAAGGATTGCGTTAATCGAGTTCAAACTGTATTATTTAACTGCATGCTGCGTAAGAAGTTCTTTTTAGAATCAATGAAATTAGTTTCGACTTACGACATATGTTATTTATTTTTTTTTTTATTTTTGTATCATTATCTGGGCATGAAAAAAGTGTAAAGCATCCATTTCGGTGTTCCAAAAGTAAATAAATCATTTAAGATTAAGATTTCGATAAAATTTATGTTTCAGTATATTGTTTGGATTCTGCCATAACGTAGGGAATTGAGGATCATATAAATGCCCTCCAGGAGATCTTGCATTACAAAAACACGACCTTCTTCACAACCTCAGGAAAGGTTGGACCGTTGTGCTGAAGCCACATGTCTTTCACATCAATATCTTCGATTTGAGAGCAATAAAGATTGGTAAAGACTTAGTTAAGATGCTCCAGAATGGCGACTATATTAAGGGCTACTTTAGAAAGGTTGTCATTCCCATAGGCATTTGAACTATTAGGGGAATAGATAATTATTAATAGTTCGGAACCATTTATTGGCTTAGACAAGAAGCTTCCATTATGCGAATTGTCTTCTACGAGACTTCCTTAAATGCAACGCTTACAATGCGAGATAGTCTTATCTGAGGACTGTCCAACTGATGCAAAAAATTGTACTAAAAACGTTAGCTACTTTAAGAGGAACTTTAATAACAGCACCACTGCTGTTCAATTCAATAGCTTTAGGAATGTTGGCAGGAGAATTATGACTCTCCATTGTTTGCTAAGGTTACTTCGCGAATTAGATTCTTTAGTTAAATAGTATCCATGGCGAGTCATTCTTATTTCTCTATTAACATTCCGACACATTTTTTTTTAAACGATTTAATAGTCTTGTGTTAAGCGGATTTTTTAAGCACTTGCTACGCAGTTAATTTTTAAATCTAAATGCTTTTAAGAATATCACGATTTATCCACGGTTTTAGCCTACTTTTGATTTTCTGTGCACTACGGGGTGGATAAAAGTTTCTATGTGCGATGGTTAGATGACTTGAAATAAGTCATAAGCCCTAGAAGTATGACCAGTCATGCAGTGATCAGTAATGTGGAGATTAAAGTTGATACCTGTACATTGGTTTGGGGATATTTTCACAAATCGACAAACTATATGATCAAGACATGAACTTGCGATTCATTTATGAGGAACATAAGACCAAGAGCAAGATAAGAATCTGACACGCTACTCGTTTTCAAAGTGTCAATATGGAAATCTCCCATTAGGACAAGATTTGTAGCTTTAAATTTCATTAAACAGGGAAAAGCTTATTCAGAAGCACTACTGGATCATAAGAATGTAGTCTGTAAATAGAGACAAAGTTAAAAACGTTACCATTGCCTACTTAAATTATCCTGACAAATTGATACATCATAAAGATAAATTTTTAGCAACCTTTAACCTTTACCAAAATCGATACGTCATCGCCAACTTTTTAACAAAACTTTTTTAGCACTAAAATTTTTCTATAGAAAGCAATCAAACCGTTAAGGCAGCGTTCACAAAAAACGCATTCGCTCGATCGTTCTTTAGTTAAATACGGGTAGTATAAAGCCTATGTTCATCCTGGAAGTCCATCGTCAATATTAGTGCAAGAATTCTTGAACGCAGATGAGTAGTTTCGAAGACTACCTCATACATTCAAACTGACAAACATTACCTATAAGAGTAGACACAGTTCATCTGCTCTGCCGTGATTCTTTCTGTATCCCGGGATTGGTGCTTTCCTTTCAGCACAAATTGTATAATTGGGATGTTCCTGAAAGCACTCGATTGTAAATCCAGCAAATGTTTTTAAGGTCGACTGTCGTCTTAAACTAATTCTTTTCCCCTTTAAACATCGTTCATACTAATTGTCAACAGCCTACAGGATGATCATATTATCGTTTTACATGGGTTAAGGCCTTTCATGAGATTTTATGCCACTATTTTTTGAAATCTAGTATGCGGGACAAAGGCAGTAAATATGATCTCACTCTTCTAGCTCAGGAAGCCGAAAGACAAGTTGCAGTTTGATCACGTTTAGTACAGACCATATCACATTGAATCAGACTTTTAGCAGATGTAGAGTCCCGTCATACAAATTAACTCACCTCATTTTTTATCACACCTCGTATAGCTCATAATAAATTTGAGTAACTGACAGGAAATTCTCAATTTCAATGGCATGTATCTCTAAACAAGAAGCTTTCTAAACAATGTTGATGCATAATGGAGCCTCATTTATTCCTCTTAAATAAAGGGATGCAAGAAAGGATCCTGAGCAAAACATTCCCTATCCAGTTTTAAAGCTCTTCAACTGATTAAATTGGCCTTCGGAAAACGCAACAATGTCCAATCTTTAAAAAATACTGAATTAACAAAAGCCTTGCGTTCGATCTTATTCTCTTTAAAGTCCTACAGGGAGGCGCATAAGAAACGTTCAGATTTATTTTATGAATTCTGGTCCGACTTCTTGTCGGATATTGGCCTAAAGCTGTCCCAAAGAAAAAAATCTGGAGGCGTTAGATCGGGCGAACGCTGTGGCCAGTTAAAATATAAAAAAACGCCATATTTCCGATCACCAAAAATTTCCCTCAGGAGAGCCATAATTGGGCGAGCTTTTTTGAAACCACAACTCTGAATTGTTCTCTTCCTTTGGCTTTCAAAAATTTTCAATCATTACCCGGCGGTATTGAAGGCTATCCGCATTAACCGCAACTTGTTCGTCGTTTTCAAAAAAATAAATAATACTCCAATGATTCTCTCTGACATTATTCCACACCTTTCTGTGGATGCATTAAGTGGATGCATCTGACGTTCAATAATTATTTTTGGATTTTCGATGCCCCATATTTTAAATGTTGTTTATTCACGTTACCGATGAGTTGAAAATGGGCCTAATCGCTTATTATGAGTTGGTGAATAAACTCGTTGTTCTCTCGGAACATGTCTTAAAAACGATGGAACATAGTGAATTTGTGGATCATTTGTTTTCAACCAATTGAATCTGTAACTACCTTAAAATTCTTTGCAAAGACCGCCTACACATCACCCTTGTTGCTGAAAACGCTGAACCAATCGGTAGATTGTTCGAGCACTGGACGCATTTCAAAAATAAAAGAAATTTCGATATAATCTTTGTGTCTGAATAATTGAATGTCGACTTTTAAAATAAAATCGAACCACTTTGGTTCTGGGCTGAACCTTTCGATCATAAATTTCCCATGTTTTTCAAAGTAAATTTTGAAAAAAAAAAACGTAACAATAATTCAATAATTTAATCTTAACGTTTCTTATGCACCACCCTGTACATGTGTGGTCTTACTCTTAGTCTCTTTGTTCAAAGCCGAGTCTTAAAGCCTTGGCCTCTGTCTTCTGAGCCGAGTGTTGATTCTTATTTCAGTTGAACGAAATAAGTCAAAGTCACGACAGATACCAAGGATACAAGACCAAGAATGAGATCCTTTTTACACTCTGTTTCGATTAAACGAATGATTATTCTAATAGTACTATTGCTTCAAGTGTTAAGTTCATCTGCCACTTAACAGCGTCATACGAGTATCACCATCATTCTCCTCACCGCACAATTCTACATTTTGAAAAAAAAAAAAAAAAAAAAAACAATCAGTTTAAAAACGAGGACTGGGGCAACGTCGAATGCAGCACATAACGAAATCAAAAGTAATGCGAAAGGGAATGCCAAACAAGTGAACAGACCAGAAAATCGGGGAATCGAATTCGGTGCGGTTGCACTTGTATAAAGTTCTCTTTGGTTGCCTCCTACTTCTTCTTTGCGTTTGTTCCACACTCAAGCCAGCGCGAAGTTTCGCAAAAGGCGACAAGAATCTTCTTCTATTGCACACAGTGCAATACACACGCAAATCAAACAAGTAAGCAATTGTTGATGTCGCACAGAAGGGGAGGCAGAGAGAAGAGCGCAAACAAACAACCCTAAGCCCTGGCATTTGGCAGCAGTTAAACAAGTAATAAAATACGGCGGCGTCCGCAGATACAACTGTTCGCTGGAGGATGGATCCGTCGTCGTCGTCGTCGAAAGACAGGGTAACCCGCTTACCGTAATTACCTACTCCAAGCATGGTGTGGTCTAATTGCTTGGTTGCGGGGCACAGCAACATACTCACCTAGTCACTGGGCCGTCGCATAACTTACCCGGCTCAACATGTTTTTCGTAGAGCCTCCAATGCTGGATGAAATGGAATACTTCGTTGGAGATGTGGTTTTTTTTCCATTTAATGCGATAGGTTTGCAGGGATAATGGTGGAAAAAGGATACGATTAAGTGTGTTTCGATACTTGAATGGCTTTTACGAGAAGTGCTGGCAGCAGAAGGCTCTCACAAAAGTTTCAAGGCCAGGTGAGTATTTTTCGGGTTGCAACGTTTGCATTTTGCATTATTTTGACTCGAGGGACCTGAGTCTGTGTCAAGAAAAACTCGCCTTTTCATTCATTCATTCTGCTCTGCTGGTGGAACCATGACATCATTGTCACTTCAAACATTGAAGTTGCTTCCCACTGTAAGTTCCGAATGACGTCTTCGTTTTTGAAATTCAAATCAATTCTTAAGAGTAAGTCAACGAATGCGACACCAACTTTTAATGATATTTTTGAAATTGTAAACTCGAACCTCGTGAAGTCGAAATCATCAGGAAGTCAAAAAAATGTCATTCCAATAATTAATAATGAAGCCGAAATAATGCAAAGATATGAATCAAGTATCTAGCAATTTGTCTAGCAGAAGATGGCGTCTAGCTGAGTTTCCTGATTCAGAGGAATGATTACTCACCTGGTTCAAACAGTGTATCTGGGCCAATCTTACGCGAAAATGCAAAAGAATTTTCGAAAGGACTAGG
The DNA here is from genome assembly GCA_963555765.1 of Orthonevra nobilis. NCBI lineage: Eukaryota > Metazoa > Arthropoda > Insecta > Diptera > Syrphidae > Orthonevra > Orthonevra nobilis. Next base: position 117,717,908 of record OY743224.1, read on the forward strand.
ACACTAGGATGAATACCTTAGAAGCGTCATGAACTTTTGTTTTGGAAAGTTTGCGGCGAAAGTAGAAGTTTCAATAACGAGATATGTGATGAATTGATCATCGAATTGCAGAGTTTTTTGAAGGACTAGGAACCAAAAGATTTCCTGAATTCCGACGGGACTGGCATTTTTTTCAAGTCCATACAAACATTAAAGGCTCTGTAAAACTTAAACCATTAGTTATAAGAAAGGTTAAAAATCCTGAATTTCTGGTTGTAAATCTCTGCCCGTAGCCTATGATGCTAACATGAAAGCCTGGAGGACCGTCGAATGATTCAAAGGATGGTTCATTGAATTCGACAAGAAAATTACAACTGTACAGTACGTTATTCCGCCATTGAAAGTATCCAATTCACCCAATAAAAAGTCTTAGCTGCAGCCTTTAAATCAAGAAATAATAAAGAACTTCAAATCCGCTTAGAGAAAGGAAGTTGTTAGGAAACTGATGACAGATATAAAACAACAGTCAGCTTTATCTACTAATGTTTTGAATGCAATTACGATGACAAACAAGGCTTGGAGAAGTGTATCTAAATCTACAAAATAAAATTGCTTCAAAAGCTGTGGGTTTTTAAGATATAGCTTCGGAAGAACCCCTTGAGACGGCCATTAGTGTAGAGGCTGACTGGAATAAATTTCAGAATAAAGAAGTTCAATTTGATGATAATGTGACATGTGATGAAAGGCTAGCTACTACTGGAGCACTTACTGATGCTATAATCATCGACGCAGTTAATTAGAATATGGATGACAATGATGTTATTGAAAATGACGTTGATCATACTGATGAACCACCATTAACAATTAAAGAAGTCAGAGCTGTAATCAACCAACTACTTACTTACGTTGAAAAATGTGATGATATCGAGGGTCATATATTCGTTTCATAGTTGAAGCTTGAAACAATAATTGATAAAAAATCGGCAAATTGTTTAAATCAAAAGAATATAACAGATTTTTTTTAGTGGACACTATACTTTACTAATATTACTAATTTGTTTTATATAATATGTGAAAAAAAAACTTTAAAACTTAAGTTGAATTGTTTTTCAAATTTGAATCTACAAATCGAAAAACATACTCAGAAATCGCGCTTTGTAAGTCGAAATTGCAGCAGTTAAATCATGTTCATATCTCGAAGTTCTTGTTAAGTCGAAAACTCGTTAGCAAGAAAACATCTCATTTGACATTAATATCATAAAGATTCCACTGTGTTTACAGCGTCGTAAGGACATTTATATTTCGTAATTGGAAACTATCGACATCCACATTGGTTTTGTTTTATTAATTTTCTTTTATATCTTTGCTCTTATATTAAAAAATGCATTTCAAAAAAGTTACGCGCACATTTTCGGGAGTCAAAATTCAGAACTCTTCCTTGGTATGCCAGTCTCATACTGCAGTCCGGAGTGAATTATCAGTAATATGTTTTTGTCACTAAATTTCTTGAGATGATAAAAAATACGAATGGATTCCTAATTTGGTCACATTATACGCTTAGGTATTTATTTATCATCTCAACTTTCAAACAGTTTTTCTCACCTTAAACAACATTTTTGGCAGTTTATCTTCCGAGTATCACATTGGATTTGGAAACGAATCGCATTAAATTGATTTTGTTACCTACTTTTGTATGTGCAAAGAAACTATAAGTCCAATAAGTTCACATCATGTTCGATTTCATTCATTAATCGGTAATATTAATGGCAGTTATCTTGCCTCCGAAGGGCTCATCGAAGAGAAAGTTCATATAACTAAAATAGAACAGAACCAACCACGGACCTTTGCGGTACTCCGAAATTGTTAGCTGAACTCTTCGTTTTATATCTTCACCACCAGCTGAGATTTTGTTTGTGTAAATTTGGTGTACGTAGAAATGTTCTAAAAAGTCGCATATTTTGACAAATACCTTTTTCCATATCAATGTGTTCTAAATTCTTTCCTGTAAATAAATAAATCAGTGTGCGTGAGATATAATCAAAAGGCCTATCGATGCGGCTATCACTGCGTGGCTCGCATTCGAAATGTCTAATTTTCCATGACTCTTGCGCCTAAATCAGGCTGAATTTGACCGAGTTATGTTGGCTTTAAGGGCCGCCCTGGTTTCCGGCTTATTCGCATAGAACTGCGACTTCAGAAAACCTAAAGTGCCTGAGATTCTCATGCACACTCTCACGGACAGCGGCAATGTTTTCGGCAGTTCTTGTCGCGTTTCGTCGACGTACGTGTGTTGGTTGACGGTTTACCAACCATCACACTGCGAAAAGTCCTCTCGGAAGGACAATTATGTCGACCGTAAAATAGGCGAAGCATGCAGAACTTTTCCCGCACAGAACACCCATTTTGTTAAAACAATTTTATTATTTGCATGTATTGTTGAATGCCATTTCCGTCCATGGTGATTTCGCAAAACAAACTGAATAAATTCCATCCAATTTCACAGATGTAGCTTCAACAATATGGCCGATATCAAGTCTCAAAATTCGGAAGTTCCTATTGGAAGATCATTTATTAACATCAAAAAGTAACTCGAAATATAATATTTCCAAGCAAAACTAATTTTTTATCAGCTCTTGAGAAGTTTCGGAATAACAGTTTCAATTTGACACTTCCCACTGGCAGGTCGAAAATATTTTTTTTCCTCAAAAAATAGAAGTGTGAATGCGTCGCCCTTATAGGCCCTTTATTATTAAAATCTTTGTAATTAATAGTATGTATGTATAAATGTAAAAATATCTGTAAACCATGAAATTGGCTCATGTTCTGGGATTCAGTAAAGCAATTATTAAAAGCCTGACCAGCCGAAATGAAATCGTCACTCAAAAATACTCGGCGAAAGCAAGTACAGTAATGTCCATAAGTCAAAAGCCAATCTGATTTTTTTTTATCAGCAATATCCAAATGTTTTCGAAAATCCGCTTTCGATTTTGTTTTTAGAAGTATGCACTGAACTGACCTCAAAATTGGCCTTGACTGAGTTCACGACATTGCTCTAATTCTAGTCTAATTTCACCTGCTCAAGACGCCATGTTTTGTTCTCCTCAGAAAGTCAGGGTTTTTTCTGTTAGCCATCTTTCATTCGTTCTCGCTGATAGTGCAACATTTTGGTGTGTCTGACAATAATCCGATCTTCGCGAGCCGAAGACTTCCTTTTTCTGCCTAGACGTTGCTCTTTTTGTTATAAGTTGTGTTGGTCCATGTATGAAGAAGAATTAAGGATTCGATATTTAAATCACCCTGAAGTACCAGGTTTTCGGCTTTAACAATATAAAAGAAAGTCGAGAGCTCACTCAGAGACGATGAGACATCATGGAATTGTAACGTAAATAACAACCGCGCCAGGTAAGGTTTGTTAAGGTTGAATGAACTCCCTGTCAGAACACAGATCACAACGAAATTTTACTAACATTAGAAGGCTCACCTTTTTATTCTACTAGACACGTTTGAGGTTTTCATCAAGCCGATCGTCCCTTTAAGCATGTTTGTGTTGTTCGCTACATCATTTTATTAATCCATTTAATTCACAGTTTTATTTTTAATAATTAAATATAATAAAGTAATCTTTAGCTGAACTCCCTTGACCGTAATATAAATGTCCACTCGGTTGCATTTCTCGATGTTAAGACGAGATGTATTTCGACGAAACTATTTGCAGCCGATAGATTTTTATTCATCTTTAATTTTCAAAACAATATAATCATGATAAAAAAGTTATATTTTATATTAATGCTCACTCTCAAGAGGGTGTGAGTGCCATTATGATGCACTCTACGCTGAGCAAGCAGAGGATTTAGAAGAAGAAACGAGGAATCTTTGCACCGACAATTTTTGCATTGGCTCAAAATTCGCAGTAATTTATTCATCATTGTTAAACTGTCCATCAAGAGTTTTTGTTGCTTTGGAAGATCGTGGCATCAGTCTACTGTCACTGTTATGTTTTCATACCGAATGAAATCATCTCTGTTACTTTTTACTTTGACGCCAATAAGTCAAGCATGACAAACCGAAGGAGTAGCATTTACAGCACAGTGGCACTACGCTGATCGATAATAGCGCCGGTAATTTCGAAAATGTAATAAAAATTCAAGCCTTGGAATCGATCAGTTGGCCCAATTCCAATTCCAATCCAAGGATCTTAACCTACTGCAGCAATCGTTACATAGTCTTTAAATTTGTTTTAAAATCAATTTTCCTCTCTGATGTTCTTCTTTTGCCTGCCACTGTCTCGGAAATAGGGTAAACTGTCAGTATCAGTAGTACAATTTTAGTACTCCTCCTGAGATGATCATTTTTTGAGTGATCACTCCGAAGTATTTTCCTGCCAACAAAGTCTTGTTTGTTCCATCCACAAGTTGAAGCTCTCTATTCGAAATGAAGCTCTCGCCCGATCCGCAGCTACTTACTGCGAAAAAATCACGTTCTCTCGTTTGCATAAAGAGTCAGGCAATCCGTTTGGCATTCTAATTTAACGCCAACCAACCGAATAGATACTCAAGCTACCTTCCGACTCTGTCCGTCCATTGAAATATTGTGTTTTGACATTTGATGTACGAAAAACAACAGAAGAAGCACAGCCAGCGTTTCTTCGCCACTTTGACTTCACAGTTGCATTCGTTGTGAGTTTTGCGCGCGCCCCTTCAGTGGGGCGAGATTCTCATTGTCAGAGTCATCTGTGCTTGGCCATGATGTTCGGTTTTTTATAGTCTTCCTCCGTCATGGTACTATTCGTTCAATTTTACGCGGACACACATACTCGCGCGTATCTACTCGTTTATTCCGTGCGCCGCGCCGTATGTTGCAAATGCAAACTGTGCGCGTCGCGTCGTCGTGGTCATACTCGTAGTGTGCAACAACGCAAGACACCCATTCGGAATGCGAATTGTGTGTGCTTAAGCAACTTTCCAGCAACCCTTCGCACTAGAGCTGCAAGTTGTATCTATTATGCTAGCAAATCGAATGCAGCGAGTGTATGGTGGCTTGCTCCTTGGTATGGTGGCACCACGATACGGATACCAAAGCCAGCACCTCCCCCCGCCTCTTCCCTGGTACACATGGTGTTGCCTTTTCCTTGCTAGTTATAGAGCTGAGTAGAGTAGGGTATGGACGTGGAGAGACCTCGTAAACAGAGACACTGACGATGGTATAAGAAGAAAGAATACACATCAGCATGGTGTGGCGGAGGAGTTGGCTCGGACTGGGACAGGGGGTATACGCTTGGCGTTTAATTCACAAACTCTGACAGAAGACGAGGCGAGAAATTTTGCTGCCAGTCTCTTGTTGTCGATGAGAGAGTTTGGTTGCTTGTTACGTTGTGTGATTTTATTTTGCTCCATACGCGACATCCGAATCACGATTCGAAAACATTAGTTCACCTCCTCCATTATCACCGTATCGGTTGACGTTTACTCGCGATTGGGAATCCTCTTCCTAGCTTCGAAGTTTCACAGCTAAATCGCGCGTGTTAATCCCCTCGAGCAAACCCCAAAAAAAAAAAAAAAACAAAGTATCTTTTACGAATAATTTTTTTTTTTTCGTTAATTAAGTTCGGTATTTAAGAATTTTGCACACACAGGTGAAAACCGGTTATTGGCGCTGGTCTCGGTCAACACCGGACCGACCGACCCACCGGCAGAGTGCTCCCTACCTCATGGGAAAGGCGGCGTCGCGTCGCGGCGGGTCAATTAAATTCTAAAGACGTAATCGTCTCCCCTTTGGGCACCCGGCTTTTAGGGTATGATTTGATTTGTATGCGTCGGATTTTATGTCAGTAGCATTGCTTTTTTTTTTTTGTCTTATTGTGTTCAAATCGTCTCCAACACTCGTTTCGGCCGGAGCCACTAACACACTTTTAAAAGTTCAACAAAACAAAAAAAAAAAGAAAAAGTATCTGTGTGCGGTTGTTTTGTTGATTTCGCGGTTTCATTTCATGCGGCCCACTCCATTACAAGTTCGTGTCTTTCTGTTTCTTTTCGTTTCTTTTAGTTCGGTTTCTCTTCGTTTACCATAACACTTCACAACAATTTGGTGTTGTTGTTGTTGTGTAGTGTCGTTGTATGTGTGTTGTAGTTTTGCTGTATGTGTTTTGTGGGCCTACGGTTGAGAAAAAGTAGGCAAAACAGAGAAAAATGGCAAAACGTGAAAAATAAATACAGTGAATCAGCTACAAAAAAATAAAAAATAAGTAAGGGAAAACGAAACGGAGGAACAGCAAATACCAGTTAAAAATAGCACCACGCTTTTGGGCCGACTCGGTGTTGTAGGGTAAACGATGCAATTGTCAAACCTCAATGACGAGCAGCTTGATATGTAAATGGTAATTTAGAGGCTTGATTTGTTTTGTTTGTGCTGATTTGAGACACTTTTTGACATAGTCACATGGACTGCCTGAAATCTCAAAATTTTGGCAAAAGGAACTTAGTTTTAGATTTTAAGACTTTCTTTCTTCTCGGATATAATTCAATCAAAAACCGCGCGTTTACAAAGTGTCCCAAAGGAAAACATTTACTGAAAATACTTTGCGAATATTCTGTTAAATCTTTTTCTAAGATCTGAACTGATTCCATCGGATATATTTTGTTATATAGGGTGGGCCATCCGTTGGTATATGTTTAGAACACATGCTCTCGTTTTTTTTTTAACAATTTCTCTTGTGTTCAAAAATGAACTTAAAACTACACTTATCTCGACTTCTTATATGTAAATGCCCTAAATTTAAGAAGGGATCTCAATACTTATGTTATTTATTGATTATTGCTTAAAATATACAGCAGGAACTAAACGTACTTAATATTTAGACTAAATATTTCTTTTTTCTGTTTCTTGGGTTGTGTTTGAGGGAAATTAGTGGTGCCAAAACTCATTACTATTTCACTAAAGTCATTCTTAAGATAAACCTAAAACAACAATAAAATATACTTAACCTAAGCATAAGCCTTGATCCATTCGAGCCACCAGTATTTTTTTCTATTAGACCTCGCAGTATTATTTTTATTCCTTTCCGGTACATCTACGCAGTATCTCAGTAGGTTCATAGAGAAGTCGCTTGTCTGTTCCCCTTCTAGAGAAATGGTAGATTAAAGGCACGTTTGAAAGGTCTGAAATGTAGCCGTATGCATCTGAATACAAGAATGCTTCTGGTGGTATATAACCATTCACCATACAGTTTCTAACAACCCCGAAATGAGTTCGTTCTCAGTAACGTCTGCTGGACGCGCGAAATGGTTCCTCTCAAGGTCTAGGATAAAGTTATCAATCCTAGACACTCCGGAAGCATCCAATAGTGTCTTGTTAGAGACGTAATGCTGAAAGTCAGAAGGTGCACTCCTGTACATTCGCATGCAGGCTCGAATTTATTTCCTTTCAAAAAGACGATATTTTTCCATATAGGATGGGCTTATGTGCCACCATACTGCACTCGCATAGGTCAGAATTGGACGAATGAATGCTTGGTAACATAAAACCTTCACGTCGGATCTCAAATATTTTGAAAAAAAAGGTTTTTGAGCGACATGAAAGCAGCTCTCGCTTTCTTGAAATGTGCGTTAATATGATCATGAAAGTATAAGAACTTATCTAAATGAACACCCAAATACTTCACAATAGTTTTCGATTCAACGTGAAGGCCGTTAGAAGTCGTTATATTCGGTTCTCGCCAGTTTCGTCTCATGTCTGAATTACCGCGTCGTGCTGGGGTGCGGAACAGTTTGGTTTCACATTTTGTGTAATTTATTTGAAACTTCCATTCTGAACAAAATCGTCAGTAAACGCTATTGTGTTATCCATATCCCCTGGCATATCAGAAACAAAGATGTTAAAAAATATGGGACCATTCACTGTGCCTTGCGAAAATCCATAAGCGATGTCGCGAAGCCTTGTTGTCGTGTGTTTTCTGTTTGCAATCAAAAATTTCTTGTCATATACCGTAGACATTATGACCTTAATAAGGTGGAGTGGAAACTCGTAATTGTTAATTTGTTTATAAACCCATTGATCCATACAGTGTCGAAGGCTTTCTCGAGGCAGGCAGCTGTGCTTCTTTTTCCATTTAGATTCCAGGTGATATCTGAAACCAGAGTGGTGTCTGTTGAATCCAAATTGTTCCCGCGGTGTAATCTCCTCTCTATCGCCCGTGAACAAAATCGATTTACTAATTACTGCTTCAAAAACCTTCCCGATATTAGGCAGGAGACTTATTGGCCTATAACTTAAAGGATCAGTAGGATCCTTATTCTTTTTAGCTATTGGAAGAATTTTCGAAATTTTCCAACAGTTCGGGAAGTAGCAATTATTTAATAAATTGTTTAATAATGTACAGTATTGGCGTATGAGCACGTGCTTTAGGGCAATGTTTGGAATGTTATCTAAGCCGCTGAATTTTTTATTGTTCAGTTTTCTGAAAATACACCTCAGGTCGTCCAGTGTTGTAAAGTAGTTGTCTTTCAGAAGAGTCGGTGTTGCGGTTCTCTTTAGATTCGCCAGCGCTGCGTTTACTTCAGCTGTTTCGGTGCTAGGGAGCTCCCTTGCGTGGATTGTCTCAAAGTGAGATCCGATAATATTCAGTTTGTTTCAATATTATCTGGTTGTCCATTACAGGGCACTGTTGACAGTTTAACCCTGCCTGAGAAAGAAGATGCTGAGAGTTCTGTGGAACTTTCAGTTTCGAAATTTTAACAACTGACCTCGGCTTGAGGGTCTGGCTTATTTAAGGCAACATGATCCTCGAATCAGTTTTCAAAATGTGTTCCAGTAGTTGTTAATACTATTCCGAAACTGTTGGCTCAGCAGAGACTTTACATTTCTCATTAGAGATTTGAGCTTCTGTAATTCCAAGTTTGAAGATTCAGTTCCGAATTGGACACATGCTCTTGTGCGCTCAAAAATGTTAATCAGTGTTATTCGTTCGCAGAAGTTACAATGTTCCTTCAAAACTGAATGCTGATCTGCCGAAACAGTGCGAGTTATGAGAGGAAATATATGTCGTACGTGGCTTGGCCCAAGGACCAGTCGCACTTGTCTGAGGTAAAATTTAAAAAAAAAAGACATCGGATAATTCGCTTACAAGGTCCAGCTGACTTTAAGTGAAATGAAGGCACGAAATTGACGACAAATTTTCTCAAAACATCGTCATTTCAGTTGAAGCAAGAAGGTCTCGTAGAGCTCATTCCGACGGTAAAATTGCCGTTGGGTCTGAACACTTCGGAGGTGAGCCACCAATGTCGACGGAAAAACCTCTTTCATCTCTGTGGTGCATTAAGTGGAAGAGCTTACAAAATAAAGACAGTCAATTACCTTTTACATGCACACGTGTGAAAGCTACGTTCACGCTCTCCTGGAACTTAACGGGGCATCAGTTCATCATTTGCGACGATTCCCATATTAATCTGAAACGGATACGGAACGGTAGTAAGAATCCGTGCATTATTTTCGAAGACACCCATTTTAAGTCCATCTACTTATGCGGGAGGTCTCATCGTGCGACATTTTTAAGTGGAGGCCACCAGTAAGTCTGTAAATCTAACTAGTTTGTGATGCAAAACCATGACCAATGAAGAGAGTTTAATTGCACTCACAGCTAATGCAACAATGGGCATTTTGCAGAACGCGTTTCCAACTCGCATGTCTCGGTTTGGGGATTTGCTTTTGCCAGCAGAATCGCTCGATTTGACAGCATCAGACCGCTCTTTCTTTCCGATGACAACAAACCTGAGACACTGGAGATTCTAAAATCGAGTATGTGACAAAATTGCAATAATTTGTATTTAAGACCTGAAAGGCTCAAAAAAGCGTTTAAAAAATTTGAAATAATGCCATTTTATTTTAAAGATATAGAAATTTCGGATGAGGGTTTTTGGGCCAATCTGAATAACGGTATCAAGACAAACCTTGTGCTTAAGTGTAAATTGAACATTTTTGTAATTCAGTTTCCTGAATATTTATCGCTGGTTCCTGTTCATCCACGTTTTTTACTCACTGCAATATTCGGCGAGTAAATGAGGACCCCACGACGCAACTTATCTCGTCTTATCAACAGTTTCGACAGGAAAGTTTAACGATTGACTAAAATCCTCCGAGACCATATAAGGCGAACATGTTGTTTATGTGAAACAGGTAATGTCTTATCCCAGTTACTCGACAAAACTGAGGAACGCTTTCGAAAACGTTTGCATGGTCACGATAGCGTCCCACTGCTCCAGAGAAGATTAGGCCTTGTTTCTATAAACAGCGGGAGGCAGCCAATGTTTACATGTATTGCCGAATGTTCGATGAGTTTTGGGTCCCGCCGTTGCAGATGTTTTCTGAGTTCAAAAAACAAAACAGAGCTAGAGGTTCAATGGTAAAGCTGAATGAACTGTCCGCAGTAAATCAATCAGCAAGACCATGGGAACCTCTATTGCCTCACCTTACTTCATGCGACTGGGGGAATATCTAAAATTGAAGCCTTACAGGAACAAACCCCCAAATATTTGCGGTCGCCGGCAGCCCGTTGCTCGTACATTTTCACAAAATTCAAAGATCGGTTGCAAGGGTATGACTTTGTAAGGAACGAAAACCATTTTGAAGTTTTCGTTTTTGAAACATTAAACTCCATTTTGTATAAATTGAGTTGTTGTACTTTTTTTACTTTTTGTAAATTGAAAAGTTTCCGTTGGGATTGCCTTTAGCTTCAAGTTCGACGACTTTCATACCCGCTTTACAAATCGAGTGCACTTTCGACCTGACCGTTGGCACAATTTAGTAAAAAGAAAATGTTGCCAAGGACTTTTTTTTTTGACAACGATTATTTACTCATTTTGAAGCATACGAGTATGTTTATACTATATAAACAAAAAAAAATTAAATAAAGATGAATAACACAACAAGCGATACACGTGATTTTTTCAAGTTCAGCCATCAATTAGGCATTAAAATCAGCATTAACATCATTCCAAAATAACCTTCAGTCCAGACACCGTGCCTATTTGTCACGCCATAGGACGTTGACATTGTCGTTGCAAATTTAAATAAATTTACTAAGCCAAGAGGTAGGGGTAGGGTTCACGTTGACCACCCACAATTATACTTCACCGTAATTAGATGGCAAACTAGAAAAACAAAACAAAGTAAAAATACTTTTCATGATTAATCACTTTTTCGTCTGAAGAACTTACTCCAGCTGTCATGCATCGGTTGCATTCGAAATGAACCAACCGAAAGTTCACTGGCTTCGTACGCATTCTACGCAACTCTCGTCAGTGCGTTATTTTTTTATAAACAATTTTGCAACTTTTGTCACCTCAATATGCCAATGAATACGCTCGCTCTTATTTTGACGTTTATTTTCGCGCTGGAAATACATCGCGTGCTATTTTTTTTAACGCGTGATTAACGATCAATGCAAGCCAGACCCCAAACGAATGGAATGGGGATCTTTTCGACTAATGAATTAAACCGACATTGATTAATAGACTCCACGGGGGAAGGAGTTTTTTTTTTGCTTTTTCGTAAGACAATCGGTCGGCGAGAAATTTATTTCACAATTTTTTTTTTGACAATACTTTTTTTTTGTTTGTTGTTTTATTAGCACGGCGATTTGCGAAATTGGTTACATTTGTTTTTTTTTTTCGTTTAGTTTTTATTACAAATGGCGTTGTTTATTTTGGCAAAATTGAATGTCGTTCTTACTCACTACTGAAAAAGTGTGTTTTTTGGAGTATCTAATCTGAATCACTTTTCGAGTCACAAAATAAATGCACGTAGATGATTTTGTGGCACTAGAAAGATAGATAGATAGATATTTTTATTTTGGCCAAAATATGTGCAATTTGATTTTTCTTTATAAAATACAACTAAATTATTTGTATAAAGCTTTAATATATATCACAGAATAATAGTTTTGTTGCCCAGGGCAAGAGAGAACTTTATTCCAATCACAGAGTTGGTAAATAACTAATTAGATAAATAAATAGATAAATGAATCAATAAATAAATAAATAGATGAATAAATAAATAAATAAATAGATGAATTAAATAAATAAATAAATAGATAAATAAATAAATAGATGAATTAAATAAATAAATAAATATATAAATTGATAAATAAACAAGTCAATAAATAAATAAACATTTTAATAAATAAATAATTTAAAAAGTGAATATATAAATAAATAGAAGATCTACTGAAGATGCCTTATTGAATCTATGTGGCGAAATTTATAATAGCTTTAACGAATCTGATATTCCGGCCACCTTGTTTATAGATATAAATAAAGCCTTCGACATGGTGGACTATGATTTGTTGTTTGATAAACTTTAGAGGATCAATCCATAACTGGTTTGCTTCTTATCTGAACGATCGAAGGCGACGGGTTAGAATTCAAAATCAATTGAGTTCGCTGAAGAATCTAAATATAGGTGTTCCACAAGGCTCAGTTTTAGGTCCTATTTTGTTTCTAATCTTTGTTAATTCTCTTTTCATACAACCATTTAATGGTAAAATAACAGCATTCGCTGATGATACTGCTCTTTCCTACTCAAACAGAAGTCACTTTAGTTTATTTTTGGACGTGAAATGGGATCTAGAACTACTTCGCAGATGGTTTAAGCTTCATAAGCTTGTTATAAGTAACAAAACGAAGTTTATGCTTTTCAAAAACACGAGCATTTCTCGCGAAGGTATAAATCTCCAATATCACTCTCCTAGTTGTTTAAAACTGCGTTTTAATAATGCCTGTCCCCATGATCAGAATATGCCTACATACAAATTCTAACATTAGCTGTACCGCCGATTGTTTTTTAGTGGAACATGTTGTCACATTTAAATACCTAGGTGTTATAATGGATGCTAAGCTAACTTGGAATGACCATACTTCCTATTTAAAGCAGTTTCTTCATATAATAGTAAGGCAACTCTATCACCTAAGCCTTTACTGTCCTCCATCAATCCCGAAATTAGTATATAATGGTCTACTCAAATCGAAGCTTGAATATTGAGTGACATGCTGGGGTGGTACATATTTTAACAAGGTAGGCCCATTGCTTATCAAGCAAAAAATGCTCTTCGCATAATTTTTAAGAAGAATCGTAGAACCCCAAGTTTTGATCTGTTTCAGAACTTAAGAACTTTACCTATGAGACACCTTTATGTGTATAAAGTTTTGAAATCATTTTTTCTAAGATCCGGTTATAACGCTGCCAGATTATATGGTAACTATAGCTTACGCGTGAATACCAGAAATTTCGTAACTATACCTAAAATAAATAAAACACTTTTCTCACGTTTTTTTAACGTCATTGCGCCACGATTTTTTAATTACTTACCCAAATGTATAAGATGCGAAAGAAATGAATCAACCTTTTTAAGAAATATTAAAATTTGGATTTTCTCATTCAACCACATTGAAATTGAAACTTTGTTTAATTAAATGTCATGTAGCAAAATATTTGAATTTAACTTTTCTTTTATCTACAAATGCACCTGCCTAAAAATTTTCATATTATATTTTTATTTTATTTTATTTTTATACTCTTGTATTATTTTTTACTAAATAACCCCCATCAACGCATTGTTATGATTTTTTTTTTTTAAGTTTAATGGTTCATTCGCCTCTTGTCCTTATGACAACTGAATGTCCTAATTATTTCGTTTTGTAAAACTTTGAATTTATGTTTGTTTTGAAATTTGTTTACTTAAAAAATGTATTTAAAGATTTTCAATGAAATAAAGTTAACAAATAATAATAATAATAAAATAATAAGAATATATAAATAAATAAATAGACAGTATAATAAAAACTTGATTATGTATGATTATAGTTTTACAAAGCTAGATTTGAAATTAAGTTCAATTTGCGTTAGGTAGTTTAATTGAGAGTTGAGAAATGCCGAGGAAGATCATTTTGAGTGTCTTGTTCTGCGCGACTTGTATTTTACGTAAAGCATATTTGCTTCATACAGGGGGATCCATAAAACATAATTGAAAAATTGTTTGATTTTCTGTTAACAAAAGGATAAAAAGGGACCAGAAAGAGATGTAGACAATATTCCATGGGATTACATGTTTCATTAATCGTCTACGGATGTACAAGCATAATAAACATGTTCCAATGAAAACTCAAACAATCACAAATTAAATCAGATTACTCTTGAACGATACGGACCAAACGTATCACAAGGCGTCGCAGGTTCGTAACAACGTCATCAGTGTTATACGCTCAGAAAAGTTGAAAGTCCTTCCCAAAAAACTAACTATTTCAGGTGTAATGGACGAAAACTTTGAAAACTATTGGTATATTGTTATTGTTATTTTATTAATTATTCTCATTTACAAAAATTCATCAACTTTAATCAATATATTCAATATTCAATATTCTGGAGAATAGTTTGTAGCAACGCACGAGCCCGTTGTCCAGATTACATCACCTCCACGTGAGATGACCATGCCCTCGAATCCAATGTGGCTTAAGCTGTTTTGGTACGTTGCGCCATTTTGCTGAGACCACATGTCTTTGGTGTTCATATGATATAATTCAGACTAAAAAAAAGTTGGTAATCATCGACCTATAGCGCTCGCTGCTGACAGTGATGGCCTTGCCAACGACGTTCTCAAAGAAATATGGACCGTTGACGCCGCCAGTCCAAAATGTACACCAAACAGAGACTTTCGGTATACCTTGGACACTCTTGGATCTCATGCGGAATGTTATCGTCCCAAATTCTATTGTTTGTACTTACCCATTCATCGAGAAATGGCCCTTATCGCTGAAGATGCTTTTTCGTTGGAAATTACGATTAGTTTCAAACTGGTCCAGTTTCCACTCATTGAACACACGTCATTGTCGTTAATCTTCAGCTCCTGGGTCAGTTGAATTTCATACGGGTACAGGCCCAAATCACGATGTAAAAATCGCCAAGTTGTGGTCTGCGAAAGGCCGAGTTCTTTTGAGGGACTCGAAATCGACTGCCTCAGATACTCTTGCACACTCTCAGGGACAGCAGTGTGCAGTTCGGCAGAACTTGCCGTGTTTCGTCGACGTACGTGTGTCGGTTGAATGTTTACTGAACCAATGAATTCAAATTTATCAATCTCGTCCTTTATGACGACCGTAAATTGGGCGAAACTTTGCCCGAACAGAACACCCATTTTGATAAAAGAATTTTATTATTTGCACGTTTTGTTGAAGACTATTCCCGTCCATGGTGATTTGGCAAAACAGACTGAATAAATGCCATCCACTTTGACAGATGAAACTTCAATAATATGGCCGCTATCAACTTTCAAAGTTCGAAGACAATTCAATTTGAGGTCATTCCAAGTTAGCTTAACATCCACTAAAAAATAATCAGCGGTACAGCTTATGTTAGAATTATATGTAAGCATATTCTGCTCATTATATAAACGTTGTTTTAAACAAATCAGTGAGTGATAGTGGAGACATATATCTCCTCGAAAAATCTTCATGTTCTTAAAGAGCATAAGCTTCGTTTTATTACTTAAACCTAGCTTATTATTTAGCTTAGTTTTTGCATTTTTTTTTGCTTTAAAATTCAATATACATTTAATGAATATATTTTCGATGTTTTAAGCTCAAAAGTCGCTAGAAAGTTGGTGAAGTAAGAAGCGTCGGAATAACAGAAACTCCTGCTATTTCTCCCCGGGGAGGCACGGGTCTATTCCATTTAATTTCATACCCAACAACGTTTGTACTTTACGAATGAAGTACCAGGCTCACTTTATGGTGCTGCCATCGCTGATCGCAGCCTGGGTAACTATAAATTGCTTTTTAACTCTAGTTTAAAAGAAAGAAAACTTTAATAGAGTTTTTCTCAAAACATGTTTTTCCCGTGCTACCGAATATGACGCAGAAAATAATTGAACTATCAACTTGCAATTTTGCACCGATATTCTTTAAAGTATTGACCTTTGGATATACCCAGAAGTTTGTATGAAATGATTGGTTGATTTCAGTTGATAACAAGAGGCTGGGCATTCCACAGCGCAAATTAAAGAAGAAAACTTTGAACAGCTGCAAAAAATCTATGTTAACATCAATCTAAACATGTTATTTTTTCCAAAGTAATAAAAATCGTCAGTAATTTGTAAAGAATTATTGAACAACATGCTGTCCTATTTAAACATATACGAAGTATTTCTAAATCCCGGTAACCGTCCGAAATTAATTAAGTAATATAATTTGCTTTTGAGTAGGACTAAGCAGTATTTTTTCCTTAAATTGTTAGCAGAAAAGCGAATTTACTAAGTTTAAAAACAAAATAGGACCTAAAAGTGATCCTTGTGGAATGCTTAAATTTTCATACTTCAGCGAGCTCAGTTGATTTTTGATTCTGACCCATTCATTGTCTTCGCTCGTTCAAATAAATAGCAAAACTTCAAAAACCAATTGTAAAATAATGTAATATTTTAAGTACTTCATTCAATTTAAATCTTAAAAATAATTATAATAATCAATATTTTTCGATTATAAAACTTCGAGTTGCAAAATACTTTAATCATTGATTTTTAAATCATTTTTCTCATGTGAAGCAATCCAAAAGCGTCAAAATAATGTGATATTAAGTTCAAGTTTTCTAATTAATTTCTATCTCAATGTCTCGATGTCATTTGGCTGTTTTGGAATATTTTAACAGCTTTTAATTTATACCGAATTCTTTTTGAAAAAGTAGAAAGGGAAGTCTTTTATTAATTTATTACATTAAAAGTGCCTTCAAAGCAATTGAAATATTCAAAAGAACGAAATGAAAAGAAAAGACTTTAACTCAGAGTTTAATGACTTCAAAAAACGACTTCAAAAACTTCAAGCATTCAAAATATTGAACGCTCTAACATAAGCCGTTTTGACTGCTTCAAGAAGACAATGGAATTGAAAGATATAACTTAAAGCTGTGACCGCTAAAAAAAGATATAATTATTGCCTTAAATTTAGTTCAATTTAAAATACAAACTCAGCCCGAAAAAATTGTAAATAAATTTCAGCTGAAAAAACGGATGTTTTTCAATTAGTTTTACGTCCTTTTAGCTCAATTCGTATCTTCAAGTTCACAACTCATCCTTATCGCAAATTAATATCTACCAACAACTTAGTCTGTCAAGCCTTAATATCCTACAATTAGCCGGTTGTTGCTAAAGAACCAACACAACTACCCTAATATTGCGTTGTTCGTATCGTTTAACCTTTTTAATATCTCCAATGGTGCGGCCAAAGCAAAACCATTTCTTAATTTGCACGCAAAAGGAGTGCCGACTGCCGGTCATGTACAACCATTAATGAGTTAAGAGGATGTGTTCAACCATCAGACAATTCGATTATTGATGCGTTAACGTCACAACCACACAGTTCATTCGAGTGCTCCTTATTCGAGCGAATGGTTCTCATAAAATCTCCATATGGCAGAGACCGGCGGCTACCTTATTTAACCCCTTGCGAAAGATTTGGCCGATAGGCATATTTTGTGGTTCAGTGATTGTTATTTGAAAATATGACTTTACAGATAAGACTGCGCATGGCAATAAACATAAACGTCAGCTGCATGTTTTTAAAAAAAAAAATAGGTGGCTCGTTTCATATGAAAAGATCTCATTTGCACTGTTTTTGAAGACTCTTTGAATAGTACGCGATAACAGTGGGACGGATTTTTATGTACAACGACAAAATCTAGTACTTTTGTATTTTATGACATCCTGATCTGGGTCTAAATTTAAATGCATAACATAGGGCTAGGAATTAATACTTCTACTGTTAATATTATGTTGGCATTTGAGAAGTCATGTTATTGTTATTTCTGTAATTTTCAGGCTTTTGTGATTCCGTTTTCCGCTTCGTCGTAAAAATTCGTATTCGTTTATTTCAAATATTGCATAAGCAGATATTATTTTATAAGTTTGTGTTGATTTTGTTTTCATAGCAACTTTTCATGTTTAAATAAAACAATAATACGAAGTATAGCATTTTTAACTTTCCATTAGGAGGTTCTGTCCGATTTTCAAAATTTTTTCATATCTCCACGTTTCGAGGTCCCAGTAGTCGGATATCATGGTTTAAAGAAAGATTTCTGTGTGTGTCGATTCTTTTGTGCAACCTAACTCCAGAATAAAGCAAGCTATCGAATTCAAATCACCTGAAAAGCTTTTGGTTAAATATGACAGGGTGTACAAAAAAAACGTAACAATTTCACTTCTTTAATCAAAATTAATTTAGTTTTCTAATAAAAAAAAGGTTCATAGTCAATTCAAGTTATAGTTTTTAACTGCCTTGTCAGATAAAAAAATATGTATGCAAATATTCACTGCCGTTCATAAGTTTCTGGACAAATTAAAACACTTTTTTTTTGTTCAATTTCAATTCCAAAAGTTTCATAAAGATTATATTTATTAAGCCAATTGACTTGATTAAGCTATTTATGAACAATAAAGACTTACTAAAAGACTAAAACAGTATTAAGTTGAGGCCATTTCATATATTCTAGGTCCACGACAGTGCTTGGAAAGTTGTTTCAGAAATATGCATCCTTTAAATCTTTTTTATTTTTCATGATTTCGAATGACGTCTACAATACTGACACATGAAAACATCCTCAGAAAATTATGAAGCCACCAGTTTTTTGTTCAAAACCTGCAACAGCTTCATGTTTTTTTATCGTTTAACTATATCAGCTAAATACACGAGGCAATTGATTTCATAAAAAAGCATCAAGAGAAGCCTACATTACAGAGTTTAAATAAATAGATAAAAATTGCATTACCAACATTTTTAAAAGCGTTGCAAGGAGGATCATAGCATCCAAAGATTTAGTTTGTTTACCACTGTTGTGGTTTTTTATCATAAATCAAAGTCTACAGGTCTTTCCAGAAAATGAAAAAGAGAAGGAAACTCTCGAAATCGGCCTGGAAACAAATATCAAAATCTTCAAAGAAAGCTGGACTAAATTTTATCCTATTGAAGCCATCGATTACCAGAAAAAAAAAGATCCTATACCGTACATTTCCCCAATTCGGAAGGAAGAGGAAACCTCATTGCATTTCTTTCATTTCAATTGCAATTTTATTCATTAAATTCATTGGCTTACTTGCTAGACAAAAAATGCTTAGATCTAGCTTAATTAACTATTTATAAACTTACTTACTGGCACTCTTCGAACACTCTTAGCTAATCAATTAAATCTATGTTTTTCGACTTAAAACATTATATTTAAATAAGACTTACTTATTATAGAACTAAGAAAAGATTATTGTTAAAAACAACTCACTTATTTTCTTAAACATTACTTAAACTTAACTAAAAAATAATCTTAAATATGTAAACAAAAAAATTAACCCTACTTAAATAGTATTTAAAACTAATTTCTACAATTACTACTTATGCTACTATAAATATATGAGAGCCGACCTGGCTGACTGAGAGGACATGCTTTCCAATTAGCCTTAAGGGCACTCAAGTCAAATAAACACAAACGATAGAGTTTTAAACGTAGTTCAGTCACCAGTCATATTGATTTTGAAGTATGATAAGTCATCTGCTCGGTCGCGGTCTGACACCGCCCTACTGCACCTAAGAGTCTCCGCCCGTCCACAGTTTTTCTATCCTGAACGAGGCCTTTTCTATCACGTTAGAGGAAAGCTTCAGGGGGAATTAGGCCGATAAGGCTCACTGTCTCATGGTGCATATAATAAAAAACCCCGGAGATCAAGTTGTTGATTGAACTCATTGCTCTTGACACTGTGACTTCGAATAAGTTTTATCAGAAAGTTATCCTCTCCAAGCAGGTTGGCTCCGTTGTACAGGACTTCATTACTATAGAAATTTTGGTGCTCAGACTCTGGAGTTCTAAATAAATGGAGACAAGCCTTAGAAATCGTCTCCCGAAAACCCGAATTTTTTCCATTAAGTTTGTTCCGAGGTAGAAAAAGATAGGAAAGGACAGACTGGATAAGGGCCATGTAGCAGATTACCTTAGCCTTGGCTCGAGTTGAAACAGTCTCTTGGAAATTGAACTTCAACTTGCAATATCCCTGAATCTGAAGTCACTTTGCAAAAGACTTACGACAGCCTCGATCTCCGGACGTGACCTCTACGCAACAAGTCATCTGCGTACGCTATGGAGTGATGGAGAGATCCTACAAGATCGCTTGTGAAGATCGTTAATAAAATCGGCGAAATAACTACACCCTGTTGTAGACCGTTGCTTATTTTAAAAGTCCCAGCAGACGTCACACTGCCATTTTTCACAATAAACTGTCGGCGGTTTGTTTATGCCGAGCTGGTCTTACTTGAAAAAGAGCCTCTCCAAGTCGAGCAGCACAGGCCCCGTTTCTTACCTTTGTTTTAATATAATATAATATAATAAAATAATATTTTCGTCTTCAACTTATTAAGTCAGGTCTCTATTGATCACTATTTCAAAAACCTTGCTGATGTTGGGAAGGAGACTAATCGATCGGAGATTTGTCGGATTGGATGTTTCTTTATTCCGTTTGGGAATGGGTTGTACCACCGCTGTCTTCCAATGAGCTGGTTAGAGGAGAGCAAATCACCACAGTATGTATGGAAATGTTCTTAAAATTTCTTTAGTTTTTAATCCTTTCGTTGTCGACCTACATTTCCGACTCTAAAACCAAATTAAATCAAACTAACCATAAACTAAGACATGTCCTTCGTGCTACACGAATGTGCACCTATCACCGAACCGCACTTGTCACTGTCCCATACCGCAAAATTTAAAATTAAATTTTATTTCGTACAAATAAATTTATGTCATTGTACTTCAAGACACCTGTGGTTTTTGGAACATTACAAAATTCAATATTGACTGTTGCATGTCTCCAACGCCTTTGTGTTTTAGTGTGTTCGTTTTTGCGGTTTAAGTTTTGTATGGAATTATGTCATCTAAGTGGTTGCAGCTAAACCATGCAGCAGAACTGTGGACATCTGTTGTGTCACCAAGTCGCTGTTGGGGGGAAAGTATACACGGATTGTGGTACGCACAAGGATGCAGCTTGAAAGGAGGACGTTATTAAGTTGATTCAATGTCTGTTGAGAAAATTACTATTCACTCGCAGACAACTTCATAGTCTCTTTTTATAATAAGTTGAGGTTTTCACAGGAGATGTGTTGGAGTCTTAAGTGAGCAGTCTTTTTCTATGGGCTGCAGCAGTTACTTCTTAAATTTTAAGAAAAACCCCTAACGCATTTCGAATACCAGCATATGCGTTGCACGTTCGATGACATTTTCCGTTCTTTTAAAATATTATCTTGAACTGATCCAGGCATGTTTCGAAATCTCAGAAGTCCATGGAATAAGCTACTTCGTAGAGTACTCTATCTTCTAGTGGTTACTGCGGAACATTCGCCTAGTTTCTGGTAAAATCGTTGTCGGATACCCGCAGGCGTTCCACAGAGATCCCTATAAAACGAATCAGTTAGCTTTTTTACTTATAAATTGATGAGATCATTTGATCTTTAGTCTGATTGTCGTTCATTAACCGTGGCTTTTCTTTCTCAATAGATTCATATTTTCTTTTATGAAGCCTGGGGCAGACCCATTGGCCCACATGTAAAACAAGTGCATCAACTTTCTTGTTTCCAGATCACTGTGTTGACTTCTGAAACAAGCTCTTCCTTTCGTCTGTACTCGTAAGTCTTGACGAATTCGAATAGTTTCCGTATTGACAATTGAACTTTCATGACTGCGTTCCTATAAACGTACATATAGATGATAGTGATCTTGCCTATTTGACAGCAGCCGTCTCCTAAATATTTTAATCAACACTTCTACTCAGACAAATAACTTTATTGTAAAAAGACACGTTGTTAGCATACACCCTGGTGGCACACCACTTTTTTTTGTATTTGTTTATTTTCATGTCCTTCCATCGATAAGAATACACTTATAAGTTTGCGAAAGATAAACTATTAGTATAAATTACATACAATTCAGGTTTATACATTTATAACTAAAAGAACGAAATATCTACAATGGAAGACCAATTTTGCTTTATTTTTAATGCTTAGAATAATTTACATTTTTGAATAAAGAAAAATTTAGTAAAAAGTCTAAAATGCATAACATTATTTAAGTTGAATTGAATTTGCTTGAAAAAAATATGGTTATTAAAAAAAAGCTTAGAACTAGTCGCCCAGATTCGCGAGACAAATCCGTAGTGCAATCTTAAACCGACGTGTGTCATTCAGTTCCTTCAGCTTACGCGGCAATTCCTGAGGCGAGTAGCAGCAATGAAAAACTGTCTTTCAGATGTTAGGCATGAACATTTTGAATGAACCAAACCTGATTTTATTGAAAAGATATGTCGGTTGCCGTGTTTTTATAATACTAAAAAGAAAAACGAGTGTACGAAACTTGACGTAGTTTTGAAAGGTCTTATCCAACAATTTTCATGCCAAATGTGAGACATGGTCAAACCTTTTTAGGCGGATAGTGCTGTTGATTGCAACCTGAAGCTTTGGCAAGTAACAGTCTTGTTCTCAATGGTGTAAACTTCTGCGCTGTCGACAAAGTTCCAAGGCCGCCATATGCTTTACCAACAATCGCATTTATATGGGGATTCTAGGTGAGCGTTCTTTTGAATAAGTTTTTTAAGAGTCAAAGAATTCTATTGGTGCATTGTTAAGCGTTATGGCTGGAAAATAGGATAGCTCTTTCTTTTTTTTTTTTGGATTAAGTGCTTAGCTATTTTTCAATGACCAATCCGAAATCCGTTGAAGACCTTCATTCAGGTCTTTAGCACTATTTTTATAAATACTAATTGCACAGCTTTTATAAATCTGAATGTCGTCGGCGTAAAAGTGTCTTGATGAACTCCAATTCTATGTCAGTGAAAAACAATGAAAATAAAAGTGGCCCTAAAATGGACCCCTGAGGGACGCCCTGCAGTCCTGCAGTAATTGGAGAAATCTCGATAAAGCCCTTGGGAAAAACAAAGCCTTTCATTCTCCTATGTAGGATGAGATCAGCTTGATAGCAGAGGAAACGGCAACTTATCGATAAGACTGGAGTTTTCAGTCGTACAACTATGTTTGGCACGAAAACCAGATTGAACCGAAACTAAAAGATTATCGCGGGTGATGTTTTCATTGATTTGCTTATGTATTATTCTTTCAAAAATTTTGGAAACAACAAGTAGGACAGAAATGGTTCTTAATTCATCACACGCAGAGTTCTTCGAGATTTGTATTATTTTGGCCATTTTCCATAGATGGGGAAAGATGCCGGTCATGGTATTAATCATTTGTGTAATATAAGAAAGAAGTAATGGTAAAATAATTTTAATAAAAAAACGGATAAACTACGTCAGCAAATACAACTATATCCATGCTATCTACGCTTTTGAAGAAAAACAATGAGTCTTTTGAGACAAGGGGACCACTCCTGGTACCTTTTTCGATTTCAGCTGATGATATAGGATGTGGAAGCAATAAGAACTTGTTCAATTCGATCGATCTTATTTGGGCAGCTTATCTAATTTGGCCTACAGTTTTCGGACATTTTAGTTCGTATTGAGGCGATTGGACTACAACAAGGTTTTTTGCTTCTCTTACTTCACATACAACACGATTCCTTGATTGCTTGAAAATTTGGTGGAGTTCGGTTACACGAAAGCGCTTCTATCGGCGGAAAGCTTGTTCTTGTGTTCAAGAGCACATCTGTCTATATTTTTAAAATCTCTGAAAGTATAGTTAGTCGACCTTGCGGGACTTGCAAAACCTAAATCCTAAGTTAAAAGATGAGATCATGCTAAGAAAATGCTGATGCAGAAACTTGATCATAAAGGCGTACTCTGTCTATATTATTTACAAAAAACAGACCTAACAAGGTACTACAGGTAAGGTATTCGTATTTAAGAAGCCTGTTTTAACCTTTATATTTGGTTTTTCTACAACTGAATTATAATCATTTTGGTTTGGTTATAGCTTGATAAGACAAAGCATCCTAGCATATGCTTAGACTTTGAATCGGAGTTTCGATTTTCTCTTTTCCACGATTCTGGTGGCTTTGAAGACACTCTCAACTGCTACATTGATGTTCATCTGAACATCGAACTAGAGCCATATTATTGAACAGCTAGAAAAGCTCGCGATAATATCTTCATCTGCTGTTGCCCTAATTGCAGACTAGACCCTTTATCCGAAGAAGAATTCATCTTTCGAAGGTCTTTAAATCGATCTTTTTCTAAAACTGATTCATTGATCAGCAATCATCAGTTTATCGTCTTCGAACGCTTTAATCCAATCCTTCAACCGACCCGAAGGTGACTAGTTTGATAATAATTTTGAGACAGTTACAAAATTACAACTCTTATCGAAATTTCTGTTTTGCTTTCGATTTCGTCCCTCTTAAAACATTTTCGACTCTACTATTTGTAGAGCAGCTGTCAATAGCTTAACGCAGAATTTTAATTTTCGAAATTAAAAGTAGTCGCATTTTTGAGTGTGTCGTTTAGCTTGTGATGCTCCCGTCATTTTTAATGCATTTTTTATTTTTTAAACTTGTTTTTCTTAAGTGCTGCACAAAAAATGCTTAAACCTAGCTTAATTTACTTAACTATTTATAAACAAACTTACTGGCTCTGTGCGTGCGCTCTAATCTAAGCCTTACCAATTAAAAAATGTCGTTCGATGTAATAATATCATACGATTAAATATCAACTACTTAACTTTTTTAAAATAATACTTTTTTATTATATATAAGTTCTAATAACTATTCAATTCTATACAAATTTAGAAATATTATTGATTTATACACAAAAAAAAAACTAATAAATGATCTTGTCTTAAACCCTAAAGTGACTTTAAAACTACACTTAAACCCAAAAAGCTTAACCTACCTTAAAATTAACTTACTTATAAGTAAGCCAGTCAGGCTGATTGCCTAAAGGGGATCAAAGATAACTAAAAGACGACAGAGTTCTACTTTTCGTCCAGCCACCAAAAGTGTCTTCGTTTCCTTTCGACATCCGCTCGCTTGCAGTCTGATTCCGCCTTACTGTACCCAAGAGTCTCTCGTAGTTGACTCGCCCGTCCACAGCTTTTCGACAAACGTGGAAGATTATCTGTACCGCTAATCTATCCTGGACCAGATCTTTCATATCGAGATACACAAACGTTTCAGGGAGAATAAGATCGTTAAGGCGCATTGTCTCATGGTGCATATCACAAAAGTTTTAAGCCGTGGAGATCAAGTTGTTGATTGAAGTTATTGCTCTTGGCACTGTGACGTTTTGGACTCTGATCATTTTTGCCCCATTGTGGTGCTACCGTTTTTCAGTAGCGTGACTCCCACAAATCTCTATGTTCCTATGAACAAACTTCAAAATGGGATAGCTCCACCACGTTCTTGAAATCTCCCTTGGATTGTCAATGTGCTACATTATTCAGGTAAAACTTTCAGATAATCAACAAAACAATCATTCTCACAAGTCTTTAAATAGACACCAATTTAACAACATCCTCGATAGTATAGTGGTCAGTATCCCCGCCTGTCACGCGGGAGACCGGGGTTCAATTCCCCGTCGGGGAGGACGATTAAATTTTTTTTTTGTTTTGCCTTGATTGCCCCCACCCACCTTGCTGCGAGTTTTATCTTTGAAAATGATAATAAAAATGACTACATTTTTTCTAAGTTAAGTTAACCTTTGGGGCACCGAGTAAAAACTGAGACCTTAAAGACTGACGGGGGTACCAGATGTCCTCCGAATTAAAGTCAAGTTTCAGCTGTATTCAAGGTTAACCCTTAAGGGGGACTTTGTCATTGGAGTGCCATATTTCAGGTGTTTAAATTTTATTTATTTTTTTTTATTGGAAAAGAGTAAATTTTTTTGAGGGCGGTTGCTTTCTTGCTTATTTTCAGAATATAAAGAATGTTAAAACTTTAAAAAAAAAAAAAAAAATGGCTGCCGTCGGAGCTCCGCGAAAATAGGAGGTAAACGGCTGACATCACTGGCTCCTCCTTTCTTTGTTGATCTGAAACACAAATTCAAACCATATTATCAATCTCTGACCTTTTTGTGACGGAATGACGGATGGGTTTTTCGTCTAATCAAAATTTCGGAAAATTGCAGCAATTAAAAAAAATGTTCGAGTTTTTTTTCGCAAATACGTTTCAATCGGAAAACGATCCGTCATTCCGTAAGCCCTTTTTTTCTGAGTATGCTCTCAAAATTTCAGGTTGATATGTTAATTACAGCGGTCAGGAGAATGTCAGCCATTTTTAAAAACGTGTTTTCGAAAACAACGCGTTTAAAGTTTCGTAATGTGCTAACACAAATGTGTTAATAGTAACCCCTAATCGGCAATGCCTTGTCCATAAAGTCATCCCTCCTCTTCAACTAGCTGCTCATGTTGAGCCGCTAAAATCGTCCGCTGCTCAGCCCGGGCCGTTTTTGCTGCGTCGGGAAACGCTTCGGCAGATTTATTTCTATTTAAATGTAGATTGAGAATTTTTTTTTTATTTTTTTATTAATTCAGAAACAGCTGATAACTGAAAAACGTAAATAAACAAACAAAACAAAAGCATACTTTTTATTCCATTTTATTAACCGGACGACAGCGAATTGTTTTCGCATTAGATTTATTTTTAATTCTGTTGGGCCAGAAATTTATAATTCAATTTTATAATCCAGCGAAATGGAAGTCCATTCCAAGCAAGTCATGCCCATGAGTTAATGTTTAGTTCTGGCGAGTATGTTGGCCAATCCAACAATGGTTTATTTGAAGCCACCTCTGGTTTCAACACTATTTCCAGACGGTACTGCCAACGGCGTAAGAAAAGCATTACAACTGATAAGAAGTCTCAATCTGAAATTTTTCTCCAAGGTTCAACTAAAGTTTTGGTGGGCGAAGCTGATTAGTCAGCTGACCCCGAATTAATTTGTGTATATGTGAGTTGTATTTCTAGAGTTCTAAGCACGCGTTTAAGGGGTTATGAATACCCTAACATTGCTCACACATAATGCGCTTGGAAAGAATCAGCGAAGAGATACAATAGGCCGATTCTTTCAGACCGCAGAGTTCACCAATTGGGCATGGGTAAATAATTTATACCGTCGAGCTTACGAGTATTAGGCGAGTGAATGATTCAAAACGTACGCCCAACATTTTTCGAACACCAAAACCAATCAAGATAAACAAAACTGAACACCAGAAAACATAAAATGACCTACTCAATCAAACGATCTCTCCGTCGAGCTGCTTTTGGGCGAACTTAACAGAAAGGTTCGAAAACAGTGGCCCAAAGTTGAGGACAAACTTTGGAAAACCCATTCAGGAGCGTGGGGATCAATAAAATTGGAACCTCTTAGAAAATCGTTCGATAGAAATTTGTTTTTTGACGTCTGAATTATTTTATTAACCGAGTGACTATTAATACAGCTGACTTGGTTTGGCTATTTGACTTAAGGAAAATAACGTTGATGAAGGGTTTCAAAACAGATATTGATTATTAAAATCAAACAGAAAAATAGTTTTTCAGTGGATTGTTTTTTTAAAACAATTAGAAGGTTTTGAAATCAAAAGAATTCAATATATTACGTCGGCTTGAATTCTTTGGGATCATAAAATAATTGAGTTGAAGTTATTTTGTTTTTGTTCAATAGACTTTGAAGCATTTAAAACTTATGAGTTGATGAATTCAAAAGGACTTCAAGTAGTTTTATTATATTGTATTAATTTGACTTGGATTCTCTGATTGCCTCAAGTGATTCGTTTTTAAGTGTCTTCAAAATAAATTTTGAAAGAATGAAAGTGTAAGTATTTCAGTGACTACAAAACAAGCCTTTGAATTAATGAAGTCCTCGGAGATTGCATTCTTTAAAACTTCTGTGTACTGATAATAAATTAATTATTAAATTTGTGTCCAGAATACTCTCCTGATGTCCTTGCACTTATTATTCCACTATATATCTTTCTAACTATTTAATTATAGAATATTTTTTAAAATGCAAAAATCCTTTATTCATAAATTTTGTTTTTCTTTAATTTCAGATTAAAATCGATTAGAGCAAAAAAGCAAAAATATAAATAAGCAAATATCTCAAGTAACTACTGCCATTTTAATACATGCACTTTTTTGCACGCAAAATCCTTTATTTTTTTTTGTATATCGTGAAAATTACTTTAAAAATTATACGCGAGTGGGAGTGTTAATTTTTTTTCTTCGTTTTTTGCTATCGGCTTTTTACTTAGCATGAAATTTATATAAGTGCAATCATTAAACAAATTTAATAAAAAAAATAAGTGAAATATATTTTTTAAAAAAAGTGCATAACCATAAAAATCATACAAATTATAATTATTCGTAATCTCAACATCATTTTGGATACGCCAGAGTGGAAATACATCAGATGTAAAATAAATGTAAGTCTTTATATCTATAATTATAGTATTTTGACCAACTTAATGTAGTGTGCGACGTAAGGTAGCTATAAAGCTAAAAGTAGTCAAGTTACGACGAATATCGTAGCTAGAACTAGCTTGGTCCTTCACATAACTCATGAAGTCTGACAGGAGTCTTTTTCGAAAGCTAAAAAAACTTTGTGAATAGGGGGTCACATTATCACTAATAATCATTATTACTAATAAAGAACATTTAAAGAACTCGGCATAATTCTTATTATTACATTAACACCCGGGGGCACGTTCAAAATGTTTTGAAATAACATGCGGGTTTTTGGAAATGTTTTGCTTCACCAGACTCGGTCTGACTTTGCAACATATTCAGGCATGTTCTAGAATCCACTTCGGAAATGCTTCAGAATCGGAATTGAAATCCGAATCGGAACTGAGTTGGTGTTCTAAAATCCGAGTAGAATTGCTTCTTCGGAATTGATTTCGAATCCGATTGACAGCTAAATTCGAATCAGCTGTTTCTTGTTGTGCCGACAAATAAATTTATCTGCATTTCGTGAAACTCTGTTATTTTTAAGTTAAAATAAATAAAAATGAGCTCAGGAGTATTGTTGGCACTGTTATCTAGCAGCGAGCCTCAACAAAATGAAAAAGTAAAGCGAAAGACAATTACGAGATTCTGCGTAAGTAGTGCACATTTGTTTTTTTTTTCGAAAAGTTTAAAACTTTGTTTGCAGTTTTATTGCACAGTTCCGCCTAAACAAGGATGCATTTAAAATGATTTTAAGGGAGGTTGAACCACTAGTTCAGCGGTCATTCATTCCGCCGATACTTCAATTGACTGCTACTTTGCGATTTCTTGCTGAGGGAGGTTTTCAGCGATCGGTGGGAATGGACTCGAACGTTGCTCTTGGGAGAAGCACAACTTCGAAAATAATAACCAAAACCCTTGGCCTTCTAGAGCGGAAATTCTGCTAGAAGTGGATAAAATTTCATACTGCCGATGAGGAGCGACGGCAAATTAAAAGAAACCATACCAGGCATAATCGGTTGTGTTAATGGCACTCATATCAAAATAGTGAAACCCAAAGAAGGCTTCCATTATTACAACAGGAAAAGATTCTTTAGCATCAATGCTATGGTAGTGAGTTGAATTTAACTTTAAAAAGCTGAGAATTTTTAGTGTAACATTCATATTTCAGGTTTGCGATCACAATATGGTCATAAAGGCAATAGATGCTTGCCACCCCGGTTCAAGTCAGGATTCTTTTATTTGGAATCTTAGTAATGCCAGAAACTTTTTGTTTTCGAAATATCGAAATACCAAGAAGGTGAAAGAGGTTCATGGTTATTAGGTGATGCTGGATATGCGCTTGAGCCGTTTATATTAACACCTTATAGAAATCCACGGTCAATTCAACACAAATTTAATAATAAAGTGCACTCCTCAGCTCGTCAGGGGTTTTTCCAGTCGTTTATTGTTATTATTGGAGGCCCTTGGCTATTGTGGCTCTCCGTTAGCTGTTTCTACTGATCCTCAATAGCCACTCTATCAGCTTTTGTAAATCCTCTTGCTATGTCTGCGTTTTCCTTCATAAAATTCAACATCGTTGTGTTTTGATTTGATGTTTCATGTTTTCCCCTAAAAAACAAAGTATTTTTCACTATTTTTACAAAATATTTACGCGACAAAATTTTTAATTGCTTACATTTTCCTTTCAAATCGAATAAATCAGTTTTTCGAATTTTTTTTTACCACCAATCACTAACAAACTGTTGATCGGATTGAATCCGAGAAAAGTTTCCGAGAATCGGAATCCAGAACACCAACCGTCGGAATCAATTCCGTTTCCGAACCAATTCGGATTCTAGACAAGCCCTGATTGATCTTAATTTGAGGGATTACCATCATCAACATCAGCATCATCAGCATTTGGCAGAATTTCATCAACTTCCTTATTTTCTTCTTCAATTTTGTCCTCTATTTCAGATAGACTGTCTATCCAAATCCAAGTCATTTCCTAGAAATTCTATTCTATTCATAGCTACTTCTTTCGAATGTACATTAGGTTTTAAAATAGCTGTTACCATTTTTGCTTTCGTGAGCATTTTTCTCGCATGCTTGTTGAAAATTAATCTTTTGTGAAAACAAATGCCTACTTACTTAAGTTCATCTCTTAAAGGGATAGTTTTTTCCGTTTATTTCCAAGGTTAAGGCTTTACTTTCCTTTACAGCAAGAAAGTGTTCTTTTCCACTTGAATTTCTAAAGCAAGTTAAAACGCAATTTGTTGCATTAATTTCCAATTCCCACTTATTTAAATATTCCACTTATGTTGGCAATTGATCTTTGATTTTCCTTAGGGCGGTTTCCAACCTTCTATCGCTAGCTACTATTACTGGCTTTTATAGCATTTGGTTTCGAAAGGGAAAATCGTGTATGTAAACATTAAACGTGGGCCTAAAATTGTACCTTGCGCTTCTCCTGAATTACTTCAAAAACTGTCAGAATGTTCGGAACCTATAAAAACCGAGCTGTACCTATTTTTGAGGAAGCCTCCTATGATTTGCGTCAGCCATTTCGGAAAGTTCAGCCTCATGAGTTTATATAATAAGCCCTTGTGCCATAGTGAGTAAAATGCTTTTTCCAGATCTAGCTTATTTTCAAATATTTACATTTAGATTGTTTTGGCTTTGACTTTGCCATTTGACATGGTTTCGGGAACTATACCGTTCGGAACGTTCGAAATTTTTGTGTTTTTTTTCAACTTCTTTTAGACAGTAAGCAAAAATCTTCATCTCAAAACTAGTCAAACAAATATCAGTAATTCTTGTGCGAATACGATAAACAGTGACATTTATTATATTTGTAGCCCATCAACTGGACTCTAAAATTTTTGTATTAAAAAATTTCCATTATTTGTCATCGTCAGTAATAATTTAAATTACAAGTTATCCTGATTGATACCTTAAATAAATGTGACTTAAAAAATCTTACGTAAATTTTGCCCCTTTTCGAATGCTATAAAGATGACTTAAAAAGAAAGATTTAAATATCAAGTGGCCCAAAATATATCACTTTATTGGAAGATGCTACTTTATTTTCTAAAAGCAGCAACTTTCAATTTTTATTTTGATATTTGTCAAGTTAACATCTACTCGTTTTTGTGCAGAATAATTCGTCAGTCATTTTGTTGAAATGTGAATTTTGAACGCCAACTTATGAGGTACTAAGAATAGTCAATTGCCTCAAACAGATTCAGAAAACGTTACAGAAACGGGAAGCCCCGTACTGCACCAATGAGATTATCGTCGCACAATACCCGTCAACGTTGACTAGACGACTTGCCATGCAATGGGCATTTCATGCTCGTTTCTGAACCGCATTTAAGTGGGGCATTTGAAGGTTTTCCCATACAAAGTGCAAACAGTTATTCAGTCATTGCCTGCAGACAGTAATCAGCGTCTAGGAGGCAAAGGACGATTTTCGGTCGAAATTAATCATGTGTGGCAAGACAATTTGAAGTGTGGTTTATTGGGCTGCCTAGAGTCTTAATTGGGGATAAGCGCTAGCCAGCAAGATCGACAAATTTCACCGCTCTCTTTGAGTTTTCTAAACGACTCGTCTATGGCAACAATTCAGAGACTGAGGAAGCTCTTAAAGAGGATATCCGACGAAATTGCGAGAACAAATCACCCGAAGTCCTCACCAAAACGATTGAATTTGTGGAAAAATGAGTCCGAATGACCTTCTTGAATAGGCCCTCAGAAAGCAATGGAAAAAGCTTAAATGTTCAAGCATAAGCTTAAAAAGATAAAGAAATAATCACGTTTCTGCTGAGGCGTGAACTTGCAATAAAAGAATCGACTGAAACAGTTTCTAGACCTGCCAATTGGCCAATGAAGAAGACAGCCAACTCGAAAACATTTCCGATGACGGCATCCGCTATCAATCGGATACTTTCATTTCGCCCGAAAAGAATGCACAAATTGAGACATTTGGTCTGTTGTGACGGGGCTTATTAAGTTTTCGAGTGCCATTTCAAAAAAATTTTGTAGCTGCCCTTTTCAAATTCAAATTTTTTTTCTAAATTCTAAATAAGAACAAAAACTTCCATAA
Source organism: Orthonevra nobilis (assembly GCA_963555765.1). NCBI lineage: Eukaryota > Metazoa > Arthropoda > Insecta > Diptera > Syrphidae > Orthonevra > Orthonevra nobilis. The sequence goes on from OY743224.1 coordinate 117,750,414, forward strand.
ATTATATCATGATAAAATAACAAGTTTCCTGCCAGACGAAACACGCAAGCTTTCGTGCAAAAGAATAAAAACAAAGAAAAAAAAAAAAAGTTATTTAAATGGCCCATGGGGGGATCGAACCCACGACCTTCGCGTTATTAGCACGACGCTCTAACCAACTGAGCTAATGGGCCACGTGAATTTCACTTGGCCAAGATCCCATTCGAAAAACTCAATATTTATTCCATTTCTATTAATAATTATAGACTTCCTCTCGCACTGCAATCATTTACGCTACAATCTTCAATTCATCAAGCACTGAAGCTTCACGTCATGAAACTGGGATGCGAGTATTTCTGGCGCGCACATCCACAGTGAGGTTCATTGATAAATGTACACTGAATCTAATCGGGAAAAATTCACTTTCACTGCACAATAATAGCGCATTCGTTGTGTTTGCGTTGGGCGTTTATGAATTGCGGATGAATAGAGCGAAACGCGTCGATTTTGTGTACTTACTTGTGCAGTCGGCGACAAATTTATTAACCCAGTGTCAATATATCTTGATTTAAACAATAACTTCGAACTTAAGTCAAAACTTAAATGAATTTATTTTCAAATAAAAGCACCGTTAAAAATAAGAACAGATGTTGTTCAAGTTGGCCAAAAATATGTCATTGAATGTGTTGGCAAACGGCGGCAACTTCCAGCTTTAATTATCTGTTCTTATTTAAGAGGTACTGAAGCAACAATTGACAGATGAAGCATCAGAAGCTTCGTAGTGCTCGTTTCGATGTTTATATCGCCGCTATGGTTGAAAATGTCGCTGATGAGCTCACGCTGTCCTGAACCTCAATGACTCAGTGACTCATAAGAGACGGAGCTCTTTTCAAAAGGAATGGAATCGTCACTAAACTCACTGAATTTATTTCCAGCGGATGTTTCATCCGGCCTCATTTTTTCAAGAACGTCCCAAGTGTGGCAGTTTCTGCGACTGATAAACGATACTCGCATAGAACTATATTCATAAAGTTTTTATCGAGCTTTTGCCGCAAATTTATTGGAAACATTTGCAGAATGTTCGTGCGATGATATGCGTTTCTTTTTTGACATCACCAGACTTATTTTTTTTTAAGTCACGTGTCTATGAGTTGAAGCGAGGAAATCTTAACGCTTTCAAAGAAAATGTGCGGCAGGGAGGGGGGCAAAAACGTTTCAGCCAAAATTTTCGTCAAAACACACAAAAAAAACAGTAAAAGAGCCCTTCTCACTGCCACCTCAAAAAACAGAAGAAAAATAAACTTTGTAGTTCCTTTTAAAAACAGTGAATTAATTGATAAGTGCTTTTGGACGACTTTATCCCGGATGCACGTCCATACAAAGTAGCACCAATGAGATAAAAAAAAAATTGTCTTTAAGTTGACTGAACAAACAGAAAACTTGAATGGCTTGAGTGGCGAAACGACACTTCTCAAATTCTATTAGAATCAGAAGTGTGAGTGTACTGCCGGAATCCACCAACTAAAATAGCAGTCCATCTGAAACCCTTCTTGACGGTGTTTTGGGTAAAAAGGAGCTTTCTTATCTACGGCTAAAGAAGAAGCAAATTTGAATCTCGTCAGACGGAAACCTGGCGATAAGCATTTGTACTGGTAAGAGAATTCAAGCACAGGCTACTCTCAAGTAATTAAACATAAATTATGTTCCGGAAAACTTAGATGTAATAAAAAATATATAACCTGAGCGATTTACCAGAAAGGAAGTAGCGAAAGTGGATAGGAATTTCAAAGTCACTTCAATATACAAAATGGCAAACTTTAACAATAAGCTCTAAGTTTTTGCAATCACGCCTGCCAGTTTAGAAAAATCGCAAAAACAAAAACTTAAAAAACGCGCTTTAAAGTTTACGATAAGTAAAATGTTAATTTCTGATTTGTTGCAGTAGTAATACGCTAAACAACATTTAGCCTTAAATTCCTCAAACAACTCATTTTGATGCAGTTGCTCAAGTCTACGGGCCGTGCGAACTTCCTTGATGGAAAAACACGTACGCCGATTTTCTCTCTCGACTATGTGTGTGTCGACGTTATCCGCATACACCTAACATATTTGATCGATTTTTAAATCGAGCACCTGCAAGGTATTTTCTTAAAACTACAGAATATCCTTCATTGAATATTTCGTTAATCATGTGTGGAGCAGTTTCAACGATTTTATGGCCAGAATGCAGATGATTCGGTTGAACTTTGCGTGCGCCCGCCTAAGCATTGCGTCAAAAGAACATTGCTTGAGTGATCTTCGTAGATGGGGCGAATATGTTTCTTCACATTTCCGTCAAACAATCGAGCAGGATGCTTGAAAGATGCCAGAGAATCAGTGGCTTCGGCTTTTTACCATACACACCAGCTTTCGGCGCTTGTCGGACAATTCTTGTGGCGAGGAGATAATTCACTCGAACAGTCATGATTCATCCTTGCTATTACAGCTTTTTTCATATCTTCAACAGAATTAATATTTCTTCTGATGGGCAAGCCATGACAGATTGTTAACTTTTTAATGACACTCTTTGTCAAGCGATATTTCAATTTTGAAACCCAAGCCTCAATTCCCGCTCTATTTTGTTTACAAGAATTACAGAAACTATCTTAAAAATGGCAAGAAACACTGTCGGAAATTTAATTTATCGGTTAAAGTGACCTGAATGTACAATTATATTTGCGGTGCCTTATTTCTTCGCACTACTGCTTTTGCTGTACTCTGCATTGCCTGGTTCACTTGTGACTCGATTCCCCTAAAATCTGAGTTTACGTGGCTTCGCAGAACGATCACTGCTCGATTTATCAACTTGATAACTTGGCATGATTTTACAAAGATCCGTACTGTAACTGTCCTTCTTCGAATTAAAATATTGTTTCGAACGACCGTTGAAGCTTTTCAGGTACATAGTTCAGAGTTCTTTGACCGAGAGAAGTAGCATGCACCTCACTGCATCTTTGAAAATATTGTGAATAAGCCTCTATAAATTTGGTTACATATTCTTAGATATATTAGGAATATATTTAAGCATTAAAAAAGATCTATTTTATAAGCCTTCTAAAGTAGGATTCCCCCTTAACCAACCAAGGACAGAGGAGAAGACTTAATATCATTTTCAACACCAACTTCCGAGCTTTTATTTCACCGCCCTTTATAAAAACATAATTTTATACCTGGATATATGACAACTGCATTGACTGTACGCACGCCCTGTTGTAAGGGAAGTCAACACATCCCCCCCCCCCCCATCCACCTCGTTTTTTTTTTTCAAAGAAAATTTTCTATTTCAATGTAAACGATGTTTACAAAAGCATTTAAAAAGAAGCGCGTCTGCACTTTCTAGGTCGCCACAAAAACACAATTGATGACTTTCGATTTTGCTAGATGCAAAAAATAGGACCTCTCTTCTCTCGGAGCTTTTGTTGCGTGGACGTTGCCTTCACCAGTGCTATTCTTCTATTAATGTGGTCGCAGGGGAAGTTGAGGTTTAACAAAATCTCTTTACTTCTCGGTCAGGCAAATACGTGGTGGCTTGAATTGGATACCTGGTGCAGTTGGACCCATACATCGCTCGGTTAAAGTAATTCATGTGGGGGCTCACCATGGGGCAGATGATGCGTGTTTGAAAACTGTGATTCAGGTTGTGAAAATGGTGAATCACTTGCCCGGCTAGCTCAGTCGGTAGAGCATGAGACTCTTAATCTCAGGGTCGTGGGTTCGAGCCCCACGTTGGGCGAAATTAATTTTTAGTCGCTGCCTCAAGAAGCTGGAAACGTATTCCTTTCGCATTTTGGACTATAATCAACTCGAGCCGTACTTCATTGAGCGTACGGTACAAATAAAGAAACAAAAAATGCACAGATGGCCGCTAGGGAAACGGGCCAATACCAAAGACGTCTCCGTTTGAAAGAGCTTTTGAAAAAGCTTTTTCCGGCATTATCAACCTTTTCTGCTCTATGCAAAAAACATTGAGGAAGCTGCTGAAATTTTTTGAAAATTTTTAAGTTTACAATGAGCTTTCGATGTGAAAGATCTTTTGCCGCGGGTAAAACCGATTGTTGGCGTGGTGACGCGTCTTAGGTCTCAGGATGTGCTTTGACTATATTTACAAGTCTCATGGAAGTGGTCTTTGAGTATAGTAAAAGTCATTGTATTCCATTACTTAACGTAGTTTTTACATGAGTACCAAGTGTTGAAGGGTTGTTTGCATGTAACAGTCAGGATGATTTAAGAATTTTGTCACGGACCCATCTTGATCCATCAGTTTCAAGTGTTCACGAAGAATTTAGGAGAGTATCTTTACACAAAATTACTACATTGCAATTCAGAAATAAAACCGCCATAAAAACTGCCAAAGTCTCAGAAAACATACTACTGATTTACAAGATTCTATTTTTCAAAATAGACACTTTTTATAACTAGTTGAAACATGGTGTCTTACAGATGAATCAGTTAAACGACAAAATGTCAGAACCACGGGAGTTGCCATTTTCAAAAACAACACTACTTCACAAATTACTGCATTCAACATGGATCTAGCAGTTCAAAATGCTACCGAAGTTCATGTCTCCGAAACATGAGTGCTTCACTAGAAGATGGAAGTAAATTAATTATGATTGTTGTGTTCATTTCACATGATAAAAAAATTTGTGATATCATTTCATTTTTACATGAGAGTTTATTTCCGTACAGTGACAGAGGTTCAATATTTTTTTAAACCAATAAATATAAACTACCATTAATTTTAGATGGAGACTTTAATGTAAATTTATATAAAATATGAATCAATGCCACGTTCCCAAAAAAAAAATTCAATTGCAAATTAACAACAATTCAAGAGAACCTACTTCCAGATCTGGAACAACAATAGATGCTGTATTTATAAGATATCTTAATAAAATTATGTCGAATACTGTTGTAACAAACTTCAGTTTTTATCGACCAATTGTCACAGTAATACCGTCAGAGGCAACATCGAATATGACTTTTACTGAAGTCACTGATTATAACAACTGAGTTGTCATTTTTTGGAAAATTCGTAATATTTTATTTTTTCAATTCAATTGATTGAAGTGCAAATAATTATTTGACCAAAGTATCGAGTCAAAATCGTGCTCAACATATTTGTCAACAATGAACAGTGTCGATGGCCAAGATAACAAATTTTATCAATTTAATTTAAAGAGTTACTATACCGCTTCAGCCGTACGTTTTACGCATTCTTAAGATATTGGGCAGAGAACCCCAAGATGAATGACGCATTGTTGCGCCACTGTCTTGCAGTGGAGGCGGCAGAAAAAGAAAATGTTTTTTTGTTAGAAGCATTCACTCTAAGTGCTTTATGAGAAAACATGGGGGTATGTTAGCTTAGCGGTGAAGCGTCATATAACAAGACCACAGCTAACGAAGTTTAAATTAACATACGGCTGCCTTGTAAGACTTTCCATGTCTCCAAACTCAAAATATTTCAGAGAAGAAGACGACACCTAAAGTTGAGCGGATCATATAAAATGTTAATGTCATATTAAAGAAGAAAATGTTTAAGACTTGTTATAAGACATTTTCCTTTTTTGCCACTCGAACTAAAACACTCACTCTCTCGCTCTATTTCTACATAAACATTTTAGGAAAAAGAAAATGGACGTGTTTCAGTCTTGAGATCCCTACACAGAAACTTATTATCATCTGCATCTGCAGATCCTAGCGTTTACCATATTACTAAGCTCGGTTCATGAAGCTTTGGATATGTCAAAATCGACCAGCACTGATCTGCTGGAGCTATCTGTTCAGAACTTTGTCGCGACCTTACACATTTGAAGTTAAACAAATGAACGCCTTACAAATTTATGTCTATCCAAAAACAACATCAATTGCAACGCTGGCTTTTGACTTCACAACCTTTCAGCAAGCAAAAGGTGACATTTTAAATTTTGTGCCATTTATAAACGCCAAACATTCAACTATGATAATTGATAAATTAAAAGTTAAATAGTGAAACTTCAGTCCCCGAGATCGTGCGATTTGAAACCAGTACCAGTTAAGTCTTCATCCGCAATTAAGCAAGCCACCTGATAAAAAATGTAATCGAAACTGCAATTTTGTCGATTAGAAGTGAAGCGCATTTCTCTTTTGATTTAAAATGACACCTTTTGTTGGGTGATGTTCCTACTGACTTAAAACTACAGTGCCGTTCGAAAAATGTTGGTCAAACTTTTTTTCGAATTTTGTCAAATTTGTTGCAAAAACTTTGCATCTCAGAAACATTATCTATTTAATTAGTACTTTGATCTACCTCATTTTATTTAACTACAGCTGCACATCGGCGAAACATAGGCTCGGATATGTTAAAAAAAAATACTGACAATTTTGCATGGAGTATTGTCCTATTAAAAAAATGAATTTGAAAGAGTTCCAAAAAGCTGCAGCGCAGTGGGTTCAACTTAATTTTCTAGACCCCGTAGGTAAACTCGTGACCTTTTTCACCTCCAAAGAAGTATCGTTAGACTATCACACATTCAGTTTTGGGGGACATCCGTAACATGCATTCAGAGCACAGTCGTTTCTTTGGTTCTCTTCGACTAAGAATCCTTCCATCTGGAACATGCAGCTTACACTTTGATTCGTGGGAGGAGATATCATTGTTTCACATGTCTCCAGGACAAATGAGATGCGACGGTTTTGGAGCACCAAAAAAAAAAATCATTCTTCCACTGGGTTTGGGTTTTTCCCTGAGCCTTTCTTTCTGTTGGTAGTCTCGGTCTCACGATATTTTGTTTAATTCCATGCCACAATTTTTTGAACAACATTCAGTCTTTTAGTGTTGCTGAACTTAAATTTTCTGTTGTGGTCTTTTCTTGTTTTTCTGCGCGCCTAGTGCTTTGGTCGTTTTTAATGCAATATCGACTTGTTTTCTTTAAATTTTCTGTTGTGATTTTGAGCCAGATTTCAGCCTGTTATTTATCGTAGGCATGTTATATTTAAGCGTGCTTGGGATACTTCTTAATTTCTCTGCGTTTATGGGCGCCTGGTAATGTAGTCCGATTTTAAGCAATATCGACTTGTTTTCTTGAAATTTTCTGTTGTGGTTTTGAGCCAGATTTCAGCCTGTTATTTATCGTCTGCGTATGATATTGGAGCATGGCAGGATAGTTGCTACTTTTCTTGTTTTTTTGCGCGCCTAGTGCTTTGGTCGTTTTTAATGCAATATCGACTTGTTTTCTTGAAATTTTCTGTTGTGGTTTTGAGCCAGATTTCAGCCTGTTATTTCTCGTCTGCGTATGATATTCGAGCATGGCAGGATAGTTGCTACTTTTTTTGTTTTTCTGCGCGCCTAGTGCTTTGGTCGTTTTTAATGCAATATCGACTTGTTTTCTTTAAATTTTCTGTTGTGATTTTGAGCCAGATTTCAGCCTGTTATTTATCGTAGGCGTGTTATATTTAAACGTGCTTGGGATACTTCTTAATTTCTCTGCGCTTATGGGCGCCTGGTAATTTAGTCGGATTTTAAGCAATTTTAAGCATATCGACTTGTTTTCTTGAAATTTATTGTTGTGGTTTTGAGCCAGATTTCAGCCTAGTATTTATCGTAGACGTATGATATTTAAGCATGCTTGGGATACAATTTAAAGCAATATCGACTTGTTTTCTTGAAATTTTCTGCTGTGGTTTTGAGCCGGTTTTCAGCCTGTTATTTATCGTCTGCGTATGATATTGGAGCATGGCAGGATAGTTGCTACTTTTCTTGTTTTTCTGCGCGCCTAGTGCTTTAGTCGTTTTTAATTCAATATCGACTTGTTTTCTTGAAATTTTCTGTTGTGGTTTTGAGCCAGATTTCAGCCTGTTATTTATCGAAGGCGTGTTATATTTAAGCGTGCTTGGGATACTTCTTAATTTCTCTGCGTTTATGGGCGCCTGGTAATTTAGTCGGATTTTAAGCAATTTTAAGCAATATCGACTTGTTTTCTTGAAATTTTCTGTTGTGGTTTTGAGCCAGATTTCAGCCTGTTATTTATCGTAGGCGTGTTATATTTAAGCGTGCTTGGGATACTTCTTAATTTCTCAGCGTTTATGGGCGCTTGGTAATTTAGTCGGATTTTAAGCAATATCGACTTGTTTTCTTGAAATTTTCTGTTGTGGTTTTGAGCCAGATTTCAGCCTGTTATTTATCGTCTGCGTATGATATTGGAGCATGGCAGGATAGTTGCTACTTTTCTTGTTTTTTTGCGCGCCTAGTGCTTTGGTCGTTTTTAATGCAATATCGACTTGTTTTCTTGAAATTTTCTGTTGTGGTTTTGAGCCAGATTTCAGCCTGTTATTTCTCGTCTGCGTATGATATTCGAGCATGGCAGGATAGTTGCTACTTTTTTTGTTTTTCTGCGCGCCTAGTGCTTTGGTCGTTTTTAATGCAATATCGACTTGTTTTCTTTAAATTTTCTGTTGTGATTTTGAGCCAGATTTCAGCCTGTTATATATCGTAGCCGTGTTATATTAAAGCATGCTTGGGGTACTTCTTAATTTCTCTGCGTTTATGGGCGCCTGGTAATTTAGTCGGATTTTAAGCAATATCGACTTGTTTTCTTGAAATTTTCTGTTGTGGTTTTGAGCCAGATTTCAGCCTGTTATTTATCGTCTGCGTATGATATTAGAGCATGGCAAGATAGTTGCTGCTTTTCTTGTTTTTCTGCGCGCCTAGTGTTTTGGTCGTTTTTAATGCAATATCGACTTGTTTTCTTGAAATTTTCTGTTGTGGTTTTGAGCCAGATTTCAGCCTGTTATTTATCGTAGGCGTATGATATTATAGCATGGCAGGATAGTTGCTACTTTTCTTGTTTTTCTGCGCGCCTAGTGTTTTGGTCGTTTTTAATGCAATATCGACTTGTTTTCTTGAAATTTTCTGTTGTGGTTTTGAGCCAGATTTCAGACTGTTATTTATCGTAGGCGTATGAAATTTAAGCGTGCTTGGGATACTTCTTACTTTCTCTGCGTTTATGGGCGCCTGGTAATTTAGTCGGATTATAAGCAATTTTAAGCAATATCGACTTGTTTTCTTGAAATTTTCTGTTGTGGTTTTGAGCCAGATTTCAGCCTGTTATTTATAGTCTGCGTATGATACTGGAGCATGGCAGGATAGTTGCTACTTTTCTTGTTTTTCTGCGCGCCTAGTGTTTTGGTCGTTTTTAATGCAGTATCGACTTGTTTTCTTGAAATTTTCTGTTGTGGCTTTGAGCCAGATTTCAGCCTGTTATTTATCGTAGGCATATGATATTTAAGCGTGCTTGGGATACTTCTTACTTTCTCTGCGTTTATGGGCGCCTGGTAATTTAGTCGGATTTTAAGCAATATCGACTTGTTTTCTTGAAGTGTTCTGTTGTGGTTTTGAGCCAGATTTCAGCCTGTTATTTATCGTAGGCATATGATATTTAAGCGTGCTTGGGATACTTCTTACTTTCTCTGCGTTTATGGGCGCCTGGTAATTTAGTCGGATTTTAAGCAATATCGACTTGTTTTCTTGAAGTGTTCTGTTGTGGTTTTGAGCCAGATTTCAGACTGTTATTTATCGTAGGCGTATGAAATTTAAGCGTGCTTGGGATACTTCTTACTTTCTCTGCGTTTATGGGCGCCTGGTAATTTAGTCGGATTATAAGCAATTTTAAGCAATATCGACTTGTTTTCTTGAAATTTTCTGTTGTGGTTTTGAGCCAGATTTCAGCCTGTTATTTATAGTCTGCGTATGATACTGGAGCATGGCAGGATAGTTGCTACTTTTCTTGTTTTTCTGCGCGCCTAGTGTTTTGGTCGTTTTTAATGCAGTATCGACTTGTTTTCTTGAAATTTTCTGTTGTGGCTTTGAGCCAGATTTCAGCCTGTTATTTATTGTAGGCGTATGATATTTAAGCGTGCTTGGGATACTTCTTACTTTCTCTGCGTTTATGGGCGCCTGGTAATTTAATCGGATTTTAAGCAATTTTAAGCAATATCGACTTTGTTTTCTTTAAATTTTCTGTTGTGGTTTTGAGCCAGATTTCAGCCTGTTATTTATCGTAGGCATATGATATTTAAGCGTGCTTGGGATACTTCTTACTTTCTCTGCGTTTATGGGCGCCTGGTAATTTAGTCGGATTATAAGCAATTTTAAGCAATATCGACTTGTTTTCTTGAAATTTTCTGTTGTGGTTTTGAGCCAGATTTCAGCCTGTTATTTATAGTCTGCGTATGATATTGGAGCATGGCAGGATAGTTGCTACTTTTCTTGTTTTTCTGCGCGCCTAGTGTTTTGGTCGTTTTTAATGCAGTATCGACTTGTTTTCTTGAAATTTTCTGTTGTGGCTTTGAGCCAGATTTCAGCCTGTTATTTATTGTAGGCGTATGATATTTAAGCGTGCTTGGGATACTTCTTACTTTCTCTGCGTTTATGGGCGCCTGGTAATTTAATCGGATTTTAAGCAATTTTAAGCAATATCGACTTGTTTTCTTTAAATTTTCTGTTGTGGTTTTGAGCCAGATTTCAGCCTGTTATTTATCGTAGGCATATGATATTTAAGCGTGCTTGGGATACTTCTTACTTTCTCTGCGTTTATGGGCGCTTGGTAATTTAGTCGGATTTTAAGCAATATCGACTTGTTTTCTTGAAGTGTTCTGTTGTGGTTTTGAGCCAGATTTCAGCCTGTTATTTACCGTCTGCGTATGATATTAGAGCATGGCAAGATAGTTGCTACTTTTCTTGTTTTTCTGCGCGCCTAGTGCTTTGGTCGTTTTTAATGCAATATCGACTTGTTTTCTTGAAATTTTCTGTTGTGGTTTTGAGCCAGATTTCAGCCTGTTATTTATAGTCTGCGTATGATATTGGAGCAGGGCAGGATAGTTGCTACTTTTCTTGTTTTTCTGCGCGCCTAGTGTTTTGGTCGTTTTAAATGCAATATCGACTTGTTTTCTTGAAATTTTCTGTTGTGGCTTTGAGCCAGATTTCAGACTGTTATTTATTGTAGGCGTATGATATTTAAGCGTGCTTGGGATACTTCTTACTTTCTCTGCGTTTATGGGCGCCTGGTAATTTAGTCGGATTTTAAGCAATATCGACTTGTTTTCTTGAAATGTTCTGTTGTGGTTTTGAGGCAGATTTCAGACTGTTATTTATCGTAGGCGTATAATATTTAAGCATGCTTGGGATACTTCTTACTTTCTCTGCGTTTATGTGCGCCTGGTAATTATGTCGGACTTTAAGCAATATCGACTTGTTTTCTTGAAATTTTCTGTTGTGGTTTTGAGCCAGATTTCAGCCTGTTATTTATCGTAGGCGTATGATATTTAAGCGTGCTTGGGATACTTCTTACTTTCTCTGCGTTTATGGGCGCCTGGTAATTTAGTCGGATTTTAAGCAATATCGGCTCGTTTTCTTGGTTATAATTTGGTTTTCGTGTTTGCCGCGTTGGGATTTCAACATCTTGAAATATGGCAAAGATAACTGGTACCACTTTTACAAAGACTCAAGTACCATATATGAAATTGGCTTTGGAACCAACTGTGCACACCCGAAAGTAGTCCGTTCCCGGTTCATATTTTAGCTGACTCCAAATCTATCAAATGGAGAAACTATCAAATCAGCATTTCAGCACAGGCTTTGGATAAAGAGATTTTAAAAAATAGGTTCAATTAATGCTTCTTTTTGTATAAACTCAATTTTATTGAATGTAAAAGAATGCAAAAAAATATATTGAATTAAAATTAGTGTAAATGAATTGAATGATCCAAAAATTAATACGATCTCTTCAACTCTAAATGAACGAATGAATTCATGAAGTTTTTGAAATGCAATCATGAAACAGAATTCATTGAATGTTTTTTGATGAATTCATTCCAAAATGATTGCATTCTTTTACAAAACCGCCAGAGGGTAAAAGTTTCTTTGCAATTCCCGGGTCTGATATTTACCTCATTTTTTGCACGGAAGTCTCTCGAAATAAGGCAAGAAATATTCTCTTAATAATGAAGTTCGATACTATTTGTCTGTGCATAAATATTTCTTCCAAAAGTGTGTATGTCACTATACTCCTCCTAAACGGCTAAACCGATTTTAATACAATTTTTTTTTGTGTGTTCGTGCGGGCCACTGCGTTGCTCAGATTCACTCACCAATATTTTTTCATAAATAATTGACCGATAAACCTTCTGAGAAATCAATAATTGTTCTTCTAGAAATAATTCATTATTACTTTTGTGTATGGTAGTCTCTTAGATGTTATACCGGCTTCTTCTATAGCCTAGATTCGAATTGTGATGCTCTTGTTTTAAAGGCAAATCGGAAAGCGGGAAAAAAGTATTAAGCACTTAAACCGACCGGATTATAGCTACACCATCGTTATGATGGTTCATTGTAATTTGCACAAAAATATTCCAAACCCATCAGAATCTTGTTTTCCATTCGATTTAAACACAGACGCCTTTGTCACGGTATACATTGTTGCATGAATCCAATATTTATTTCTTGATCATAATTTCTTACGCGTTTTCATGTTCAATAAAATCATCTGTCAATCTGGTAATCATTAGCAAAGCAGCCTATACAAAGTAACTCGATTGTGGTCTCTTGTAAGTTGACCATACTCGTAAAACTAAATTTATCTTTACTGCCTGTGAGTGGAAACGCATTACTACAATGCACAAAGTTTAAGTCACTATGTAGCTCTTAATGTGAGTGTGGAACGCACTTCATTGCTGCGGCACTACTTATAAATTCGAGGTCACTTTCGGGACCTTAAGTGGTTAACATAATAAAACTCAGTTTTATTACTTTGTACATAGTATTGGGGATTTTCGAAGATACTCTTATTTTATGCTCTCGAGTCTCAAAAGGTGTGTGCTTCTTGGTGGTAAAGTGGGTTAGATAGTTATTTTAAACCGAAATCGGTCCATGCTTATTAAGAGGAAAACCATGGTTTTTCCATGTAGAGTTGGTCATACCAAAAAAAAAAAAAATATTTGCATGGAAACTTGTGCGACAAAATATTTATGGGTCAGTTGACGGAAACCTATGAAGCTTTGAAACATCGGCATCCTTACCATCCAGAATTACGGAATAATTACATTTTGGGGACTAAACTGCAAAGAACATTTATCTAGAAGCCTCAATCACCACAAGGCGTTAGTTTTTGGTGAGGTTTTTAAACAGAGGGTCTTCTTATGTCTGTCCTTGTTTTAACCGGCAACCTAAGTGATGTTTATTTATAACAAGACAGAGCTATGTTCCACCCAAGTGGCGATGTCATTGCGAGAAAGGCTTCCTGGCCAAGGTTATCTAGAACTGGTGATCAAAATTTGCCACCAAAGTCGTGCGACAGTTCTAAGCGCTCCTAGGGCTCTCCGGTTTGACTTAAAAAAAAATCGATTTCGGAGCACTTCACTAATGAGGTCAAACAAACGCTGTTGTTGCTTCATTTGTGTGATCACAGTCTTCTTAGAAGTGCAGACGGCAGGGCTACGTCGAATCATTTGAACATCATATTTGAACATTCAATATTATTCCTCCTGTCATGGGGAAGCATTTTCTTCACAGTTGCCATCGATGTGGAAGATTGTTATCCAAATTAATTTTCCGAAATAGGTGCTCATTTACATCTACCTACAAAGATCATATCGGACCTATTTTTCCCCTAAACATCAGCCCACACAAGAGGTGTTTGCTTGGACGTCGGGAAATACAACGACTTAGATCCAACGTCACTTTACCGCAAAAATATCATCCAGAACAACAATAAAAAGCAGAGGACCAAGAACACTCCCCTGGTACACACAATTTGTGAAAATCATTCAAGGCATCAGGATGTCTTTCAATTATGATTTTCATGCCAAGGATTGCATTTGTTGTTGGTTTACCTGCGAAAAATACGCACTGCTTATCAGATAGATTTTGATCGTCGCGCAAACTTCTTCGATTGTGATGTGGGCTATTTTGTCTTTTGCTTAAAATGTGCACCCGCGGAAACTCTTTATCTAGAAGTCCTTAAAAAGAGTGCGCAGTATTATTTCGTCGCTTACCGAAATTCGGTCAGAAGGTCGTAAGCATTTCATTCACTCTGATCTGAAAGTCAAATTTGTAGCAGCAGCTGAAGAAAATATTTGCTCAAATCTCGAAAAAAGCCCTCCATACTTGTCGATTGCATTTAAGCGCATCTCATCGCGAGACCTTTGCAACGTCTGCATTCAACTTCAAGGCTAACTTTTTGATTGCTATCTTGGTTGTATTTGTTCACAACCTTGTTTCTTTTACACTGTAGGCCTTCCATGAGTGAATTCGTTTTTGCCTAGTAAGGCCTTCAACCTATATTCAAATCTCAAATAACTTTTGCGCTGTTCCTGTAAGTGATCAGGTACCGTCAAAATTTGATGAACATAATTTGTAGCACTGTAAGAAAATATTGAATACAATGGATGCCTTGAGTCGTATCCTTGTCTTCGTGGTCTAAGTTTTACTTTTTGACATTGCAAAGTTTGTGTGGCGTAGATGCTTAATGCTTAATATATGCAAAATAAAGCATAACACTGACGGCAGAATGGTAACGAAATTTTCCAAAACACAGAAAATGACACTGGCGAATAAAATACTGCGAACAGAATGAATGCAAATAAATCAAAATCAAAATCCTCTGTCGACGTTCGGATTTCACGGAGCAATCAAAGTCAAACAACATCTGAGTATCAAATCATTAAACAATCTTTCAATTCATCTCCAAATTATTTTGATCGTCTTGTTCATAAGTGTAAGGGTAGTCGTAAACCCTTAAGAACTAAAACAAAACAAAAGGTCGTTATTTTGAAGGTTTTTGGTGAAGCTGTGGAAATCCGTCTTTTTTAGGTGACATGATGATCATTCACACTGACATTATTTCAGACAGTCGCTTAATTTAAAAATAGTAAAGCATTTGCCCGGTGGCTCTGCTTAAAGCGTCTTACTGATTCCACCCTTATCCTGATCAGTTCCGAAAGAAGAAAACTTGTGATAAGCAATTGCTTTCCAGTGTTTCGCACTTTTTGTTTTATGAACATACAACATGTCCACACACCTCTTATAATCACTTCCCTCAGTTCCTAGCAGTAACCACTCAAGCGGTATGGAGAGGGACTAGAGTTAAGAGCAAAACAGATCTTAGAACTCGTGGGAGTGTATAGAGATCAATCGAAGCAGAGCTGATCTCCGGGAGGGTGGAGGAGTTGAAGTACTCCTTGGCTCATTGCTTGATATAGGTGACACAAGAATTTACTCTATTGACATTGGTGTAGAGGTCAATATCGCAGAAGGCTCCCAAATCATGCAGACAAGAGACTTGATCTACGGTTTCATTGCAGACGGAATAAGCTCTGCGAGGCTAGACATAGGAATTTGTTCACCAGATTGATAACTTAGTCGTAGCATCTTGCAGTAGATGAGAGTAAGTGGACGAACAAGTGGACACCATCGATTGTTAAGATAATGAATATTGGTCCAACATTGCATCCTTGGATCAAGAACGTTTACTTTTAAAAGGATTTGTTTATGCAAGATTCTAAACACGTATTGCAGGTTTTTTTCCCCTTAACAAAATTAAGAATAAAGTTTATAAAGCTGCAAGAGCTCCGAAATGGACGAACATTTTGCAATTTGTCAGGACCTTTCTTATGAGTCAGGATTTTCAAAAGTGTTTCTAGGCTTTTATTAATACAAAAAATTCTTTACTTCCCTTCTATTTCAAAAGGCTTTTACAAAAACTATTCAAATGACGAACTCTGTTTAATCGTTGTGCTCTTTTGTCACATTGTGTGGACTCACTACTCAATGAAGGCACTCCAATTAAACATGCCAACTGCATGGATTGATGTTCGTCAACTTATCATCATCATACTTATTCCTTTTCTCTCTTAGCAATCCACCCCAGAAACACAATCCATTCCAAGCCTGCTGCCGCCATGCCGCGCCGTTCCATTTCACTATCCCCACTTCACGTCAAGCGCACTGCCAAACTCATGAAATTCCAATATCAATGCCAGACGGCTTTAACTATGCATAGTTAAAGTCATGCGACTAGTCGTATGCAGAGGGCTCTGCTGGTGGGCTGTTTAAAATTAACATACTGAGGTTGGGAGAACAGCAGTACCCCTCGTCTGCTACTGGCACACAAAAGGGAGCGACCTGACTTCGTATACGTATGTATTTGCGCCAGTCATTCTATCGGCTGAGTCAGTCATCGAAATTGCCAGAACTCATAATGTAAACATCGCTGGCAACCAACTATCAAACAATGAATTTTATGTTGCCCTAGGCCCCGAATTGAAGCTTGCTCTTGATTCGGGGTCGATTTACTTGGCTGCTTAGCTGTGTACTTAATCTGTGCAATTCAGACTCATTTAAAGGAGAGTTTGTATGAAACAGAAGTCAAACGACAGGAAACATGCCATTAAATGCAAGGAGCTTCATATTCTTAACGTAGGGGACCTTTATGACTTTGTGCGTTATTGTGGCGCAGGTTGTTCGGTTGTGAGTTTATTTTTTTGTTTGCGAGTGAATCTATCTTCTTGGTTTGGAAGGAGGAGTGATTCATCCTGCACAAGGATGATGAATGACTAATTGGGTTTGAAAAAAAAGCTGAGATCATGCAAAAAAATGTATAAAAATTAATGAAATGAGTTTTTCATGGCTTAATTAATTAGACGATTTTAGGGCATTTAACCCTTTATCGTCAGCAACAGCTAATCTTTTACGTCACCCGAAAGGCTGTATGTTAGATAAGCAACTCAACTATGAGCTTGACATCTTACATAGCGGAGTTTCAAAAGAGTGCCTTCAATTCAATCTTCAATTCAGTGCATTTTTATTTGTTCATTTAATTCAGTTCCTTTAATCCTAGACAAAAAATGCTTGAATCTAGCTTAATTAACTTAGTATAACCTAACTTACTGGCCTTTTGCGGGCGCTCTAAGTTAAACCTAACGACTTAAAATATGTCTTTCGACTCCTGCTTATATTTTTTTTAAATTTGAATTTTTAGAACTTATTACAAAACTAATTGTTTTAAGAAAAAAACTTAGTGAAAGGACCTCGATTTTAACTTAATTGGGGAGTAAGGTTAATTCGTACAAAAAAAGGCATGCTTTGGTGAATTTCTTATGACGGCACAGTTAAAATCTCTTTTTTAATACCAATAGTACATTAAAGTATGACATTTGAAAAATTTTGTAGTAAATTTTCACGAAGAAATATCAAAAACCACGGCAATGGCAGCAATTTTTCGGACGTGTCTCAAGAAACACTGGTGCTGGATCATCTGAAATCAAAAAAATCAAAGTTCATTCGTTAGAATGGTTATACTGCGAGGGTTTTTCGAAATTTTAGTATTTCACTTTTTGGGAAACCTTTTTATTATTTTAAAATAAAAATTATAAATAAATTTGAAAAGACTCTCCATCGTTACCTCATAAATTATGTTCATGAATAGTGTTCAAAATTTCAAAAGGATCGGTGCCGGCACCGGCTTTGAAAACGTGAGTTGTGGGGAAAAACGCTTTAAAGGGTCGATCACTAAAAAATCTGGTATAAAACGTTCATCCAACAGGCATAAAAACACTCGTTATTTCGCTCTAGTTTTTTTCTATCCTGAACCAGACCTTTTCTATGAAGATAGAGGAAAGCTTCATGGGGAATAAGGCGATTAAGGCGCACAGTCTCGTGGTGGATATCGAAGTCATTGCCCTTGCAGTCACAAGCTTTATCAGCAAGTTATCTACTCTGATCAGGTTGGCCCCGTTGTACAGGACTTCATTACTATAGAATTTTTTATACTCAGACTCTGGAGTTCTATATAAACGGAAACAAGCCGTAAGCTTGTTCCCACGTTGAACCAAACAGGACATCCATAGGCAAGGACATGCCGTCGATGTCCAATCCAATCGTCGCAATATCTCTGAATCTTTTCGATTCCGCACTTCGGAGTCGGTGCCGGCAACTTTAAGAGCGTTAGTGTCGAAGTGTCGAAAATATCGCTGGCGTCCATAGCAAACGGTCCAAATCAGTCAATTCCACGGCGCTCTCAAGAATTGGTCATCTTTCAGACCACATAATGGCGTATTTTGCGTAAGGATCTTGATTTACCCACAAACAAGACCAATCAGACTCAAGAATTAAAGCCGATGGATAATTTGAAGCGACGTATGTTTTCCGATTGGGCTCTGGAGAAGATGCGCCAAGATGATGAATTTCATCGCAAAATCATCTTAAGTGACGAGGCTCATTTTTGGTTCAATGGGTTTGTCAATAAACAAAATATACGTTGTTGGTCGGGTGAAAAGCCAAATATGCTTCATGAATCTCCACTTCATGTTTACATGGCGGCGGCTTCATTGGACCATATTTTTTCGTCGACGATAACGATGGTCAAGTTACTTTGCATGGCCAGCGTTATCGCGCTATCATTACCGATTATTTTTGGCCAAAATTGAATGTTATGGACTTTGGCAACATGTGGTTTCACCAGGATGGTACCACAAGCCACATAGCACACCTAACAATCGATTTATTGAAGTGTACGATTGATGCGCGTGTTATCTCAAGAAATGTGCCATTCGATTGGCCGTCTAGTTCGTGCGATTTATCGCCTCTAGATTATTTTCATTGGGGCTACGTTTAGTCATTGGTTTATGCCAACAAGCAGACGACGTTGGAAGAGCTCAAAGCCGACATTGAACGCAAAATAGCAGCCATTTCGGCCAAAATGTGTGGCCGAGTCATCGAAAATTGGGTTCAACGAATCGACCACTGCAAACGTGTTCAAAAACAAAGTGCTTCAGTATGTCCCTATCTGTCGCGTTATAAGGGTATTCATAACACCTTGAACGACAATCAGGTGGTGGCGATCTCTGGAAATGTGCGGTGGTTAAAAAAAAAATCGCCTGGATATTTTCTGCATCTACATTGCTGCGTCCTCAAAATATTTATGATGTGTCAAAACTCCGCTGCCCTCAATTGTTTACTTTTTACATTTTGTTAAAATACTTCTGCTACAATAGATGTTTTTTTTTTTTATATAAATAACTTATTCTCTTAAAAGATCGATTGCCCCTTAGCCTGAGTCCAAACAACGATTTTTTTTATGCATTCGATCAATTCGCAGTATTTTATTCGTCAGTATTGGAAAAAGTTGCAAGTGAAATTTTTCGCGTTTTGGAAAATTTCATAACCTCTCTGCTATCACTGTTATGTTTCACAGCTGATTCAATGATAGATAGGAGACCCACAAACCATTACGAACTAAGAATTCGAGCATGAAAATCATGTGAATTGTCATATTGTCGTGCGGTCAATGAAATCGCAGCACCTCCAAAAAACAATATTTCCTTTCGCATAATTTCTGAAGACTTATTTTGTATAAATTAGTCTTCCAATTGAAACTCCTGCACATTCCGAGTCAAAATTTTAAAATTTCAGGGAAAATTAAAGACATAAAAATAATTAAGAAAAAAGTGTTAAAATGTCGAAATTGACGCCAGAAGAAAAGTCGCGGATTGTGGGTCTGTCGGAAGGTGGATTATCTGCATGGGAAAAATACAGGAGAATAGGACGCTATAGCACGACGATGGACCGTGTTACAAAAAGAAATCAAGAAAACCCTGGAGAATATGAGCGGAAGAAAGGTTCCGGTTCAAAAAAGAAGACGTCGTCGGGCTCACAATTATAAAGAATGAGCCTAAGTGACCGTTTTAAAACAGCAACAGAGATTCGGAGGTGAATTCACGAATCAGTGTTGTAACTGTTCGTAGACGCTTAAGAGAAGGAGGAGTAGCCATTGCTGCCAAAAAAGATGGAGACAGCTCGGTTAAAATGGACCAAATATCAAAGAAGTTGGCCTGTGGAGGACTGCGAAAATGTCATCTTTTCAGACGAAAGTAAATTCAACCTTCACGGTTCTGGTGGTTTGTTTTACGTTCGAAGAAAATGTGGAGAGCGTTACAGTGACCAATGCACCAGAAAAACGGTTAAGCAATGGTTGGGGATGCTTCTTTTATTATAGTGTTGGACATTTCAATATAATCAGGCTTCGAAATTTGGTACCGTCGTTAGAAAACCATCTCGTGCACGCTGATAGCGTCATTTTTTAAGACGATTCCAATCTCCGTCACCGAGCGAAAATTGGTCGTAACAATTTTATTTTATAAGACATTTGTTGAGGTTGTCTTACTTATTTATTTTTTTTTTTTCTTAAATTCTTAAATTTAAATTGCAGTTAAAGAATTTGTTTTTGGAAAATGCAGGGATAAACACTTTAAGCTGGCCCGGTATTAGCCCGGACCATCGAAAACCTATGGAATTTGATGGGCGTTAAAATACCAAAAAAACAAACCTTCCTCTAATTAAAAAGCTTGAAATGCAGTTAGAAAAAAATTGGAGTCAATGCCAGAGAGTATTTTCGCAGTAATCGCAGCTAAAGGACGAGTTACAAAATATTAAATATTGGGTTGGCAACTAAGTAATTGCGGATTTCACTCAGAGATGGCTTTAGTTGAATTTTAAGGTTTGCTGACGTACTCGAAATGTCAAACACATTTTGTTATTTGATAGTTGGTTGGTTGGTTGGTCAGTCAGTAAAAAAAAATTGTTGATTTTTGTGTTGATTGTGTAGTTTTTGTTTGGGGTCTGTTGGACGGCTAGGGAACGGCAGTGTCAAAATTGGTTTGCCAAATTTCGTTCTGGTGATTTTTCACTCAAAGATGAATAACGCTCTGGTCGTCGTGATGAAGTTGATGACCACCAAATCAAAGCAATAATCGATTCGGATCATCACAGTACAACATGTGAGATTAGAGACATGCATTGAAAATCACTTAAAACAACTTTGCTTTGTACGAAAACTCGATTTTATGCCTCATGAACTGAAAGAAAATCATTTAACACAACGCATTAACATCTGCGATTTGTTAAAGAAACGTAATGAAAACGATCCATTTTTTAAACGATTAATAACTGGTGATGAAAAATGGGTTGTTTGCAACAATGTCAATCGGAATAGATCGTGGGGCAAGCCAGGTGAACCAGCTCAAACAATATCAAAAGAAATTTATGTTATCAGTTTTTTTGGATTACAAAGGAAATGTCTACTTTGAACTTTTACCATCCAACCGAACGATCAATTCAGATGTCTACATTGAACAACTAACAAAATTGAACAATGCAATTGAAGATGAGATTCCCCTCTGCATTTCTTACGCTTAAATGATATCGTGTTTGTTTTTCAAAACATTATTGTGCACAAACGTTTTTCACAAATAAATATAAATTCAAAAACAAAACAAAAAATTCAAAAAAAAAAAACAACAATGACCATTGACCGCTACTAAAGGTCTGACCTTTATTTTTAAAGATTTTTTTCCCGTATAGAAACTATGTAAACTAGTCTAATTGGAAGGACGCAGCCGGTCGAACAGCGAGACCTACCCCAACTTATAATTCAGTAAGCTGGCGTAGCTGTGGGTGTGGGTGTATATTATCATATAATTATATGTGTATGTGTGGGTTTTCTATTTTGCTGCATTGTTTTTTCCTCAATGTTTGTCCTTTATTTTTTGTTTGTGTCCTTTCACTCCATTGATGTTCGATGCGACAAAAGAGGATTATGTTACCTTGCCTTACCCTTACTCATTTTTTTCGTCTGTTGTTTTTCTGTGCTCTTTTTTGTTTTGTTTCGTTTTTATTCATTCATCAGTGTTTGGGTTTCTTTGTTTTTTTTTGTTTCATTATTCTTATTGTTATTTAATAGAGTTTCAGGGGGTCCATTAGAGGGAGAAATCTATTTACATCTGGCCTGACAGGCAGTATGTATGTCCTTCTCGCGGCGTACTGAGGCTGAGTCTCTCATGCTAAGTCTGTGCGCAATTCCGACTAACGTGTCATTCGTAGGGTTGGTGTTTGCAACTTCAAAGTAACTTGTGGACTATGAAAACACTTTCTTAACGACTTGATTCCGATGTTGCTTGCGTGTACCCGCAGCAGGGCAGATTTGTTGAAGATAGTGCCTCTTAACACCTGCCCTGTCCACCATCTGGCCAAGCATCTCTTGTCGAGCCTCGGTACTGCTTTAAACGGATCGAAGGAACCATTTCCGTTTCGGTCTTTCGAGTCGTCGACATATCTAATGGCTCAGAAGCCACACTGGTATGTGCCGATTATTATGTTGCAAAAAGATAAAGCAGAAATATGCCTCGGTACCTCTTACAAGATACAGGATGGCTTATCTTGATAAACTTGCAGTCCAGTCTTCGGACATGGCTTTGCCCAACTCTATTTGATATACACCCAGTTGCCTTTCATCCTTGTCGGTAACGGGCGCGCTGCTTCCAGTTCTCGAGACCAAGTCGTCTTGCATCCGCTTTTTCTTCATATCGAACCAGGAGGCTCGGATTCGAAGACTCTTCCGCTCGATGTGACCGAGACAATGAAATCGACGAATTTTTTCCCTCCAGACGATGGCCACATCGTTTCGTTGTACAGCTTACAGAGATCGCAGCTGTGACTTTTTCTCCATTCGCCTTCCTCGTTACTTTTGCTTTTACTCTTATCCTTTTCGGGATGCATTGGACGCTCTTGGATCTGGATTGTTGGTAAGTATCGTTCCAAATTCTACAATTTTGTTTGTTGACGAACTCATTCATACGGAAATGGGCCTCATCGCTAAAGATGATTTTTTGACGTAAATAAGGGGCAGTTTCCAACTGCTCCGGTGCCCATTCAGAGAACAGCTCCTGGGCCAAAATCACGAAAAGTGCCCTGGGAAGGACGATTATGGCGACCATAAAATGGGCGAAGCGCACGGAACGCCACCCGAACAGAACACCCATTTTGATACAATTTTTTTTATTTACACATGTTGTTGAACGCTTTGTCCGTCCATGGTGATTTGGCAAAACAGACTGAATAAATGACAGCCAATTTGACAGATGGCCGCTATCAATTGTCAAAATTCGGAAGTCCTTATTGCAAGACTCTTTCCTCTTACTAATAAAAACAAATTACTCAGGTTGCCTTTCAAGCTTTATAAATACCCATCCAACGCTTCGTTCATAAACTGGAAACGCCAAGAGGCTTAAATTTTAAATTAAAGCAAAAGTTATTATTATCATTGTGCTCTCGTTTGTTTATTTTACTGCACACAATTTTTTCAACAAAAACAAAAAGAACATCAAATGCAAAACATTTGGAGACTATAAACATTAGTCAGACTTGTGTACAAAATCCACTGCGGTTCCTTTCCGACGAACGACCGATGCCGGCTTTTATTTTATTTTTATTTGCAATTTTTTTGTTTTTTTTTTTGTTTTATTTTGCTGACTGTTTTTCATTTGAAATTTAGTGCATATTTAAAAGTTTTTATTTAAGCTGCACGACGCTTTAAGCATTTTCTTTATTTTTTCATTTAAAAAAAAAAATGTTTGCTTGAATCGAAACTGAAGTTTTTAGTGCGCCAGGTTACACTGATTAGAACTGAGTGCATGAAATGTAATGGTTTGAAGTAAAGCTTAGATACACTGCTGTTCATGAGTTTACGGACAAACGGGCAAAATTCTTATTCAATTTATTAATGGCGAGGGTATACCCTGGACTTTGCTTAAAACAAGGTTTTCCAATAAGGACTAGAGAACTTTTTTTTTCAAAAACTTTTCTATCGGCTTGAAGTACAAGCACAGCATTTTTGAATGGAATTTGACTTCGTTCATATGGGCACCGCGGGCACGTTTGCAGCGGTCGATTTTTTGGACGCATTTTCGATTATTTGGCCTACCATTTCAGCCGAAACGACGGCTATTTCTCTTTCAATGTTGGTTCTGAGCTCTTCCAACGTCGTCGGCTTGTTGAAATAAAGAAAGGACTTAAAGTAACCCCAAAGAAAATAATCCAGAGGCGTTAAATCGCACGAACGAGGCGGCCAATCGACTCGCCCATTTCTTGAGATAACACGCTCATCGAACTTACACTTCAATAAATCGATTGTAAGGTGTGCTGTGTGGCTTGTGGCACCATCCTGTTGAAACCACGTGTCTTCCAAGTCCATAACTTCCAATTCTGGCCAAAAATAAAACGCTGGTCATTCATAGTAACGTTACGATCGTTGTCGTCGACGAAAAAATGTGGCTTAAAACCGCCCCCGACATACAACCATGAAGTGGCAATTCATGATGCAAATGTGGATTTTCACCCCAAAAATGAGCTTAGTCACAGAAGATGATTTTGCTAGGAAATTCATCATCTTGGCGCATCTTCTCCAGAGCCCAATCGGAGACCGTACGTCGCTTCAAATGGTCCATTGACTTCAATTCTTGAGTCAGCTTGATCTTGTTTGGGTTTAAACCAAGATCCTTATGTAAAATACGCCATAATGTGGTTTGAACGAGAATAGACTGATTTGCCCGTTTGCTGCGAACGCCTGAACGACAGCGATATTTTCGACACTTCGACCAACACGTTGTCTTACTGATGCGGCAACATTACACAACGAATATATTGGCTTAAAAAACCGAAAATTGGAGTTAAGGCTCTTAAAGTCACCGACTCAGAATTTCGATAGAAAAGTTAAATAATTTGCAGACGTTGCCCGTTCGTGTACTTAACTATGATGAAAATGGTGAGATTACTGAATAAATTAACAATGACAGTGCGATGATTAGTGATGAGGTGCGTTCACAAAATAAATTCAAAGTTGTCAAGTCTCTATTTGAAAACCCTGCACAAACAACACTTAAAACTTACTTATAACTAAGGATTTGGTTAATGGAGACGGTGAGAGGATAGGACATTTTTAAGGATGTATCTGTTCACGTGGAAATTAAAAATGTCCTTTGTGGCATTGGCCTTCCGAAACATTCTGGACATAGGAAAATCATTTATTTTCAAGCAAATACCATAATAATAAATATCTTAAGTTGCGATACCAAAACACGTACACGAATGCGATATGCGTTAGGGTGGAAAATTGGAGTTCACACTAACACCACGGCATTTAAAATGTTCATCAATCAATAAATTCCGAACGAATATTCAATCGGTTTGAAATGACACACATTTCTACAATATGTATGTTCTACATTTAGATTTTCATCTTGAGATGGTTTGAAGTTTTTAATTACCCATTTGGAAGTTCGTATTTTCATTGGAATTACCATTAAAAGAAATATACTCTTGCATACTTATAGGAAGCGCGGAACCCTTCGTGTGATAGTCAACTCTCACTTTTTTAAAAGATGACATTGTGTGAGTACGTTTGTGCGATTTATTTTTTGTCTCGCATATCTCGAGCACAAATCAAGCTAACAAAACCAAATTTTTATCATTTGAAGCCTATTTTCAAAAAAAAAAGCAATTTTTTGTTAAATTTGATTTAAATTTTGTTATAAAACAAAAAAGTGACAATTTCATCTGTTTTATTAAAATAAAATATAGTTTTTTTTTTTTTTTTTTAAAAATTGCACAAAACAAACATTTTGCAAAAAGGCATATATACACTGCCGTTCATAAGTTTTTGGACAATAAACCAGTAAGAGGAATTCATTTAAAATTCTTTGTCGTTTTTTATTTAATTTTTTGCAATTACCTTTATTGATATAAAATTTATTTATCCAAATGACCAAATTAAAGAAGCCTATTACATAAAAAGACTTGGATATTAAACGAAAACCCGGACCCTTTGTCGTAGAAAAATCCGCCCATACCTGCACCTATTTGGCCGTCAATGGAGACATTAAATCGATCAACTTCTGTTCATGTAACAAGAAAGCCACGTGAAGGTAATGATAAATTGTTATTTAATGAATAAGAATGAATAAATTTTATTTCTTAAAAGAATGAAATAATTTTCTTAGGCGAAGTTATAAGTACTGAAAAACCAGTGCACAACCACGCTGGTGATGCTGCAATGTAATGAAGCAAAGAAAGCTATAGCATCAGTGAAAAAAAAAAAACAGCAAAAACTGATGATAGCACGTCAAATATTATTAAATCAGCCAAGGTTGCATTGCCCAGTACATCAGCACTCAAGAGGACCGTTCAACGAGCTAGGAATGCGAATAATCCTCAAATAGAAACACCGGCCTTACGTGAAGAACTAGTGCTAGTGATTTATTTTTGTTTCACGAGAGTGTGGGTAAGGAATCCTATCCTTAATATTCACTACACTGAAAAATGTAGAATTTCTTCAGGAATGTAATGTTTGGTTCGGTGATGGGACGTATCGATCTGTTCCATCCATTTTTTTTTTCAAATGTATACAATGCATGGTCTTCAAGGTGGAAAAAAATTCCCTTTAATATATAGTATATGCTGTTACCTAATAAAAACAAATCCACTTATGCATTGACAGCTATTAAAAGCGGACTTGTAAATTAATTTCATCCTTTGGAGATGATGGTAATAATGTATTTCCACGGACTACAGTACACGGTTGTCATTTTCACATGTTGTGGCACTTGGTTTTCAAACTAAGTAAGCTACCGATCCTGCTTTCGCTTTAGCAATAAAAAAAAATGATTGGGTTAGCATTTGTACCTCCAGAAGATGTCAATGAAGCATTTAATGTATTAATAAAATCTGATTATTTCCGCGATAATTTAAATGATTTTGTTGGTATGATTGGATACCAACGTGAATAGGTGAAGAAAAACGAAGTGGAGTAATAAGGCCGCCTCGATTCAAAATTGAACTATGGAATTCTCATCATGCTGTCGTAAATAATTTACCACGAACAAATAATTCTTTGGAAGGCTGGCATCGATCAGGTCGTCACCATTGTCTTTGTCATAGATTTTTTTAACGACACTTCGGAGCTGCAAATATTGTTTGACATTATATTTCCAAAAAAAAATCCGAACATTTTCCATCGAATTTCATGTCACTTTGAACAGCTCAGGCAAGCATAAGTAACCGCACGCTTGAAGACGCTAAAAGTGATGATAGTCCGAGGTGGATTTTTCGACGGCAAAGATGTCTTAATTTTTTTAAGTACCCACTGCAGGAAGAGACAGAATTTCAGTATGAATTTCTCTGAACGAATGCACTGTCCAGAAACTTCTGGGCATATATAAACGCCCAGCCCATCCCACCACATGTCGTGCCACCTCGTTGATGATTGTTGATGAATAGTGTCTTATTTACTAACTGCGCAACTTGTCTCTGCAGTGACAATTTGTTAAAATATCTCTTCATAAATTCTACATTTCAAGCTACTAAAAACGGATATATACGGTTCGAGATTAAAGATATTCCCTACAGCTTATATAGGCCAAAATAATAAGGACATAAAACATTCGTGAACGTCCTCCGCACAACTGCAATTTAATTTAATTTAAATTGTCTGCAAAGATATTTATCGAAACGCACACAAAACAAAAACTAAATAAAATGAAACCAACGAACGACACAGCAAAGATACAAGATAAAAAAAAGTATCTTTTTGCAAAAGCATTTTTTGTTGTTTTTTTAGCAACACATTAATTGCCTTTTTCAATTCAGCAATCTCTTTTGTGAATGGCAACTTGGGTTGAAAAAAAAGACATGCTTTAATTAAAAATAAGTTTCATTTGTCTGAGGTCATGGTTCGGTTGGTGGTTGTATTTTTAAATTATCTATTCTAAGGCTTTATCTATATCTAGATGGTTTGCTGAAAAGAACAAATGCCCTGCCTTTGGCGTTTCGCCTTCGGAATAACTTAAATAAACTCTTTTCGCTTGAGCTGTTCGCAGGGAGTTAATTTTGCCTTGAATTTTTAATGTATCTTGTATCTGAACGTGCAAGAAAGCACGCAGCAGTTAGTAAAAACAAATTATTACCTCCCCGTGGTTCTCACTGGACGACATGGTTCATAGGGGGACTTACGATGATCGTATCCCAAAAGCAGATACGCAGAACACTTGTACAGCTGAGGGAGCTCCACTGAACTTTGAGACTGGGTATGGGCATTGGTATGACAGTCTCTGGAAAGGCAGTTATCATAGACATGATCAGCTGAAATATATTTGATAAAAAGGAACATGAACAACGAACTTGTGGATGTGGATTCGTGATCAGAGGCGGACTTATTCATGAAGTCTTGAAATTTCCGCTTAAAGACTGCTTTTTTCGATGTCAGCTTCATTTGGACGCATACACCAACTGAACCAAAGGTCCGGATGTTCGAAGAAGACAGAATCCCCTGCGACTTTACTAAGTTCCACTCAAGGAATTTTCGGACTCCAAGAAATCTGAAAATATTCAGGAAAAGATCAAAATCAAGATAAACGACAAGCGTGAAATCAAATGCATATAGAGTTAATGACGTTCATGGATTTTACCAAAACGAACTTTTAAGAACAGAACAGAAACACTTAGGGATAAATACATAGCCTCCTTGTAACTCTACACACTTCTTCCAGGGATGCTCCCATCTCTGTAACCCGTCCAAATAGTTCTCGGTGTTTTCCTCTGCAAAATAATTGTTCACAAAGGTGATTGCCTCCTCGAAAATCTCTGTTCTCCGAGCGCAGTTTTTAGATGGGAGAACAAAAAGAAGTCACAGTGGATAAGCAGGTGAAACCTTTATTCGTGGATTTTCGCCATGGCAACCTCTGAGGCGTGAGACGGCGCGTTGTCTTGGTGAAAAAGGATGTTCTTTTTCGGTTTTCGCTTTTCCAGTTTTTTTTTTCCAAATTCCAGGCGTATTTTCAGAGGGCTTAACTTGCCTGTAATTTGAACTTTGCACGGAAACAAGTTTAAGTCATCAGGAACTATCAATTGTAATGACCATCTGCTACCTCCAATTTGCGCCGATAAGTTTCGACTCGAAACGCTTGGATTTGCCTGAATTGACGATGCTACAGTCGCGATTATGTCTTGAACCCGAACATAGCGATCTCGATGGCACAGTCTTCGTGCGATGCTTACAGATTCGGCAAACACGTTTACCAGCCTCATAATGATCCATCTACTCGGGGGAGTGCCGCCAAACTCTCGTCTAAATTCCCTTTGAACGGAAATGAGGGATTGCAAAGCATGGTACCACTGCACTACCCAAATCCTCTTTTCGGTATCCCAAGCATTCATTTTAATAAATCTAAAAAGTAAACTGATAAAACAAAAAAAAAAACGTCATTACGTTTTGTTTTTGAAGCGCGATTTGTGCTCCATCCAGTATTTTTTTTTTAAATTCCACCGGCAAAAACGTGTTTTAAACTTATTTAAACAAAAATTTAGCTAAAGTAATAGATGAGATTTCAAACTGAAAATAAAGAGAAAAATAATTTTCCTTTACATCATATCCCCCCAAATATTCTGCTCAGAAAAGAGGTAAAGTTTGTAAGTTTGTATGTAAGAGGTAATCTTCTTAACTACTCATCCGATTTAAAAAATTTTTTCACCAGTATTCAGATAGAACTGTCAGGGTATACTAAATAAATATTCTTATATAAAATAACATTTCGTGGCGAAACATTTTGTAACTTAAATCGATGAAAAAACGTTCGAGCGAATTCGTTTGTTCCGAACCCTACCAAAATGGTAAGAGATATTAAATTGCAGTCTTTTGAAATAAGTAGAAATGAAAAAGGTCTATAAAATAGTCTGGGATGACGTACATATCTAAATGTGTTCATAATTTAACTATCGTCGAGGAAATTTTGTGTCTATAAAAATTGCCTCTTACGTAGGCTGCTAGATATATTTCTGGTCAATAATGAAAATGCGAATCATCAAAAATAGTTTTATTGTTTTTCAAAGTATTCTCCAGCATGATTTATGCACTTTTGCATGCGCTCAAACCAATTGTCGAAACACTTTTTCCACTCCGATTGAGACATCTCGAAAACATGGTTTTCGAACGCTTCAACAGCATGTTCTGGCGACGAAAATCGTTGACCACGCATTTCTTTCTTGATGTGCGGGAATAAAAAAGAAGTCAGAGCTGTACGGCGGATGACTCATCAATTCGACGTTTTGGCCGGTCAAAAAGACGCTGGTTTGAGCCGATGTTTGAGAGCTCGCATTGTCATGGTGAACAATGATTGGTCTTCTCTTGTTCGTTTTTCGAATTTCTCCGAAGACTTCAGGCAAACAAATTGTGGTGTACCACTCAGAATTGACCGTCCTACGTTGCTCAAGCGGAACAGTCGCCACATGACCAATTTTACCGAAGAAACAGGCGACCATTTGCTTAGAAGTGCTTCTTCCACGAACAACTTTCGTTGGACTTGGCTCGTCTTCGAAGACCCACACTGTCCATTGTTGTTTTGTTTGGGTCTCCGGTAAGCTACTTGCGGCTTCTTGATCATAGTTGACTCGCCCATCCACAGCTTTTCGGCCAACGTGAAATATTATCAGTGCCGCTTATATATCATGGACCAGGCCTTTTTTTCGAGATAGAGAATTATAAGCCCCGGAGATCAGGTCATTTCTCTGCGAATGTGCCTCCGAATAAGCTTTCTAAGGAAGCGCAGGTTTGCCCCGTTAAACAGGATTTCATTGCTTTATAATTTTTTGTACTCATACTCTGGAGTTTTATATAAATGGAAACAAACCCTAATATATCGTCTCCCGAAAATCCGAATCTTTTCCATTAAGCTTGTTCCCACGTTGAACCGCACGGGACATCCAAAAGCAAGATCAGACCGAATGAGAGCCGCATAGCAAATCTATGTTTCGACTCGCCAGTGGCCGCCCTTTTTTTGCAACGATAAAGAAAATTCGCCACTTCTTTCTAGAATTTGTAGAGGCCCCAGACATCGAAATCCTGAACATAAAGTGCGAGACTTTTGGAAATTGATCTTCAACTTCCAATCGTCGCAATACACCTGAATCCTTCCGAAGTGACATTGCAAAAGACTTACGATGACCTCGATCCTAAGACTGTGATAAAGTCATCAGGCTAAGAAGTGGCGGAGAGAGCCTACAAAACCGCTCGTAAAGATTGTGATTAAGACACGTTGGCTTCTCTATGACTTAGAGTGGATTTCCGAGATCAAAGTACGGCAATTGTCCTTTTTACGAGCCCCCGAGGTGGAAATGCGGCTCACCTGAAAAGAACTGCAAAGCACAATCAAAGAAGTGCTCACGAAGCCTGAGACAATCAAGAAACCCAGTCTCACAAACTTGCGTACACCGGCTTCATTGGCATATTATTTCAATCATCTGCGTAAATCGACTTTAAAAAAAAGAAACCCAAAAGAAAACACCAACAGTTGGCCAGTAAGTTAGGTTATAATTCGTTAAGTTAATTAAGCTAGCTTTAAGCGTTTTTGTCTAGCATGTAAGTAAATGAATGAATGAACGACCAACAGTTGGCTCACCCTATATAAATCCAACAATTGACTGAATGGAACTCGTACAAATCCGCACATAAAAATATATTCCCGAGCCGCGTAAAAAAGTAAAAAATAAAATAAGAATAAAAAAAGTTCATCTCGATCCTGCCAGGAGTCGAACCTGGAATCTTCTGATCCGTAGTCAGACGCGTTATCCATTGCGCCACAGGACCGTCGAAAATCTTCTGCCCAAAATGCGTACACAACACTAGCACTTTGCCCACAAAAACTATCGCACTTTTTTCTCTTCTCACTCATCTTCGTGCCCTATTTTGAGCTTTTAATCGGCAAAACCTCTTCCATGTGTTACTTGCCAACATACGTATACAGTGTGGACATGTATTTGTGAAATGTAAATACGTCTCGCGCGACGTCTTCAATGATTCTTTCAAAATAAATGAGCAACTTGTATGCTGTAGGTCGCTTGATTCATTCGAAAAAAAAAAAAAATAAAAATGAGCACCACCGGCGGGCAATTGAATACAAAATAAACTATTAACAATCAAAGTGTCGAATTGACGGGCTGTCTTGACTTATATGGACAGTGGAACTGGTTATTTGGCCAGTTGGAACTCTAGTCAAACTGAAAGGAAGACCTTATATCTCCAAACACCGCGCTAAATGGTCTGTATTCAAATGATTTGCGTATGTTCGGTTGAAAGAGAATTTGTTGCTTTAAATAATTGGCCACGAGCTTGCATTGGACTCGATGAAGTAAAAGAGGAGACAGCGGTTGAGGCAAACAGCTGATTTCGCTCCAGGAATGTGATCCGACTTTACACAAAGAATAATTTTGTATTTTTTTTTTAAACTAGAAATTTGCTTCCTGTTGTGCGTCAGGCAAGCTTCAATCATATTTTATGTTTGGTTATGAATTTTAAAATAAGAACGCACACTCCAATAACTTTCGACTTGGAAGATACCAATTTTTTTACTTCCAAAGTTTGACAAATTTCCACGGTTTCCGATCCCAAGAATTTGATTCTTTCGTTGAAGCAAAGTTGTCCTTTTTTCTTTTGACGTGAGAAAATTTAGACCAACCGTACTGCATCAATATATTGACTGATGTGTTTTTCAGATTCCGTTCCTGAAAAGGAAAAACGGAACCATTATAGGATCGCTTTGCTGTCCGTCTGTTTTGTGAAATTAATACGAAATACTTAAGACTGCGGTCGCTTAAAGCTGTTAAATCAGGCTTCTTAATCAATTCTATCAAAATCTACGGCTGTTTATGCTATAAATTTTGATACTCGCAAGGGAATCAAAATCTTAAGGATACTACATTCAAAAAGGAGCGGGAAAACTCTTCGAGACTAGAGTTCAGTGATGAATGAACTATTTAAATATTAACAAGTTGGTGCGGAACCCGCGTTGCGCGAGTCCGACTTCCACTTGGCTAGTTTTTTTTTAAATCGTGCTCAATAAAGAGAGTGGAATTCAATGCCTCCAAAACAATGTTGTTTACTGACGCTCAAGCGAAACATTAACTCAATCGCTGAACTCGAAAGACTTTCCGTCTGTTAAAACTTCCTGAAGCTCCCAACTCGAGTATAGCTCCCATGTCTGGGCAGACGCGCCAAAAACTTGAGCATGCATGGTACAGTTAAACAAAAAAAAAAAAAAAAACAGAAATATTAAGAATCCAATCGCCAGCTTTAAGTAAACTCCATTGTTCCATTCAATTGGCCAGCTTACGGCCTCTCCATGATCACTTCCACTGTAACACCCGCCTCACCAGAAACACTCGCCAGTTCAATCTCAAGTAAAGGTTTTTTTTTTAAGTCTGCACAACACGATTGTAGAACGATCGTTCTTATGTCAATTTAGGAAAGTTCAAAATCAATTTGTAAGGGTACCTGTCTCTATACCCGCCTTTTGTTTTACAATAAAGGTTTTCGCAAGCCTTCTCGACTCGAAGGGTTCCGTTTCGCCCTCCAATAATTAAAACTACATATTTTCTTAATTTTAAATTTCTTATGGCCTACTTCTAGCTGTGAAATTGTGACGGGGTTTTAAAGAACATTTTTTTTTAAATAGGGACCACCCTTTATTTTTTTACTTTATTCATATAATTTTTATTAAAATACCACTTAAGTAGTTTACATTTTGTGCAAATGGCTGACGGATGAACGGACAGCGGAATCTTTGTATTAGAGTTTCGTTGGCACGTTTAAGGTACGGAACTCTTCATGTTTACTTATTTTTATAACAAAAGATGGGCTATTTGAAAAAACAAACGGAAATTGAAAACTGTCACGTATTCGCCCGAGTAAACGAAAGAAAATTAGAAAATGCGTATACGCCAGACAACTACAGGCGAAATTTTAAAAACTCGTTTTCTTTGTGGAGCATCGGTTGTTCACGCCTTTTAAGGTGTATACCGTGTCAGACGATTCTTCTATCAAGGGTTAGGGAAATACTATACCACATGTTATTATTCTCTGTCTGTATGAACATTTTGTGGCTGAACGTACTAGAAAATCAGAGAACGCACGCATCTCAAGCATGACAGAATTTATCCTTCAAGATACTCGTACACATTCGTAGGTATGCACCAAGTCCGCTTGTGCGGTTATTTATGTCTGAAGTTCATACCATTGGTGATACTTTTCCTTGCCACAGCCGTGCTTAAAGTATAGAATTTCATGGTGTAGAGCCTCTAGGCTAAAAGAACTCGATTGTGTGTGTGCAAATAGTGTGAAGACCAACAAATCGCTGTCATGCATGAAAATTACGAGAGTGCAAGTGGAAAACCAAGCAACGAGGAAGGAAATAAATGGAAAAAAAAAATCTGACCACACTCCGGTTTGATGTGTAAGTTTCCCTTTTATTCCAACTATCGATTTCCAGAACTTTGATTCATCTAACGATGATGGGAATGATACACAGTATTGAAGGCTGCCAGGCAAAAGAAGCCCGGCATCATGGTTTAACTTTGTTAAGATGATCTGATTGGACGGTTGCTAAGTGGAACAGCAGACGACACTGCAAGGTCGACTGGGAATGATTGTGGAACCAGCTCCATTCGCCTTCGCACATGCACATTGTTGGAGTTTACCTTTTGTGTTTTTTTTTCTCCTTTTACAAAGAACTTGTAGGTATCAACTGAAAAGGAACTAGATTAACTTCTCCGGTAGCTGCTGCTTTAGTTACTTTTGATTCATTGGCAATGAACGGCTGAGGGGATTCGTAATTACGAAATGTTATCCGATCACAATTTCCATGGTTTATTTGCACCAAAAATAGTTAAAACTATTTTGTTAAAAAAATCACCAAGGCTTAAACTATATTTTCTCGTCTAAAAAAAAAGTGGTCCATGCGGTCCAAGTTTCCCTGCACATATCAATTGCTTTTAATTAACATGTCGCTCCTGGTTCTGATTCAATGACTGGATAAGTCTGCAGGGAAACAAAGAGAGCTGTTTTATAATTCTTGAATAAAATAATTTCCGCCATAAAGTTGTGACATGTTCACTTGATTGTCGCAAAAGGGAATACCGGGGAAATCGATTTTGCCAATTTAAAAAAAAAATCTAATTTTGAAACTCCTAAAACTGTCGCCGATGAAAATGGTACTTGTCCTGACGATTTATTTGGTTTTCGGCTTAAACATTTGACGTATGACAGGTTTTTTTTCTGTTTTTTAAAATCCAAACCCCTGTCCAAGTGGCGGACACTGCAGTCTAAAGGAATAAACCTGTTATAAATTGGGGACTTAGTTTAGGCTGACAGTTGGAACTCTACATTATCATCATTATCATCAGCGAGAACTATTTCCACTCGACTAAGGGCTTCGACGTGATCCATACTATTTTTGTTTTTAAACTCAAAACTTTCTCCTTTTATTGATATTTTCCTTAAAAAACTTAACCTAACTTAACCTAACTAAACCTTAACGTTAGCTTCTAGCTGCATGGTATACAAAAGGAACATTGTTCGAGTCCGATAAGTAGCCATGTGCGTCCATATACAGCAATGCTTCAGGTGGTAAAAGTCCATTTTCTAATGAATTTCTTAAATATCCCGGGTTGGGTTAAAACAAACCCGATATGAGCACATTCTCAGTAACATCCGCTGATTCCTCATTAGGTCCAGGATAACGTTGTCAATCCAAGACACGCCGGAAACATCCAATAGTCTTTTGTTAAAGACATAATGCCGAAAGTCGGAATGTGTGCTTCTGTGCAACCGTGTGCAAGCTCGCAGGCACTTTCGTTCGAATATTCTAAACTTTTCCATATAAGATGGACCACCATACTGGACTCGCATAAGTCAAAATTGGACGCACAAATAACCTTCACATCGGATCTTAGATAGAGTAAAAAAGTCGTTTGAGTCTTATGAGTCTCTTGAGTTTTTTTAACTGAGTTTTAACGTGTTCATCGTAGAACAGTGTCTAAATGAACACCGAAATACTTCACAACAGTCTTTCAGCCTTTGACTCGATGCGAAGTCCATTTGAAGATTTTATTACAATGTTTTCCAATTGCGTTGTAAATCTGAATTACCCTGTCCTACTGGGAAGCGGACAGTTTCCAGTCTCGACAGAATACCTGAAGATGGTCGAACTTTGTTTGGAGATTTTTCTGTATGTTTGTTATTTTAGAGGCATGAGCTCAAAGGATGACATCGTCGGCAAATGCTATTGAGTTATCCAAGTCCGTAATTATTTCAGAAACGTGAAGATTAAAGAGTATTGGTGCGGATACTGTGCCTTGCAACAGACCTTCAGTGATATCAAAAACCATAGTCGTCATGTACTCTCCATTCGTTACCACAAATTTCTGTTACCACAAGGTTACAAAGAAACTCATATCTGATTAATTTATGAATAAGCCCGTCAATCCAGACCGTGTAGAAGGCTTTCACGATGTCCACCAGACAGGCACCTGTACTTCTTTTGGCGTATAGGTTCCACTTGGTTTTGGCCGAATGGTTTCTTTTGAATCCAAATTGATTCACTCGGACAAGATTGACTTGCTTACAACCACCTCAAAAACCTTCTCAATATTAGGCAGGAGACTTATTGGCCTATAATTTGAACGATCTGAAGGATCTTTCGTTTTTTTTTTACTATTGGAAATACCTTCGAAGTTTTCCAACAGCTTGGGAAGTAGCGTTTCTAAGCAAGTTACAATTACGCAATATTGCCTTATGATTTCGATCGGGATATGTTTAAGAACGATATTTGGAATGTCATCCAAACCGGAAGTCTTTTTGTTATTCAGAGACCTGAATACGTAAGCAATTTCATCGAATGTTGTGTATTGGTTGTTTGCCTGCACTATAGTAAGTTCATCGGCTTTTACTCTCTTGCCTGAGTTCCTATTTTGGTTGCTGACCTTAGAAGCTCTTCAGCCACCTCAACAGATTTGGGACTTGGATGTTGTGTCGCATGGACTATTGTTTCAACAGTGATCTCAGATTACTAAGGAGGGATTCTAATCTTATCAGCTCCATGTTGATCGAGTTGTACTCAAATTGTCGGCGTATCCGAATTATCTGAGAAAGAAGAAAGCTTTTGTGTGTCTGTAATGTTCGTATGTCTCAGTTAAGATAACATTCAATGCTATTTTTGTTCTTGATTCTCTGACTCCATTGCTTCCAGTATCACGGTATTAAGTTTCTCAATATAAGGTTCACACTCATCGTTGGTGAGGTTCCTGTCATTAGGAACTTTGGAAGATGAGCGTTGACTTATATATTTTCTCGTGGCGATCCATTCTATTACCTTTTCGATGCTGTTTTTGTAATTCTAGTGCCCACCGCTCTATCCTTGGGTTAATAGTCTTTTTGTTCACGGTGACGTTAAGCGAGTTGCAGTCTTTGACAATAGATATACTGGGAAGCGTTATAATGCAAAGAGTTTCGAGTTCGAACCTATAATACTTTAATAAGGGACCGGTGGTGGTGCGTTGCGAAAAGAAAAATACAGGATGGAGTTTGCCGTCTGATTGCTTTTGCAAAAGAATTGCTCCAAAACCATAGCACCGGCATCGCAATGAAGTTCTGTCTCCTTTTAAGTTTTCTTTATAAGGGTAAATTATACGCTGCTTTAAATCCTTGTACGCTTCTGCGCAACTGTCATCGAAAACAAAGCCACTGTTCTTCTTAAGCAGATCATATAATGGTTTCAAAATTCGAGAAAATTGTGGGACAAATTTCCACAAAAGCATTTAATTACCTCAGTGGTTACTTAAGAATCGATTCTTCGTCGGATTCGTTTGGACATATCCCTTAACACAACAAAATTTGCACTTATTTAATTTAAGCTCAAGTCCATTTGTAGCTAAACAATCTAAGACATCTCCTAGCACCTGGATGGGTCTTTTCTGGGATGGCTTTAGCAATCATTATATCGTCCATGTAAACGACCATAAACCTACACTCGATAAATGCTTTTAGAATGAATTGGAATACTGAAGGACAATTCATCAGCTCTAAAGGCATCCTGACGTATTCAAACTGCCCATCGGGTGTTACGAAAGAAGTGTATCGAATTGAATCTTCGGCTACTTTTAACTGATGAACTCTACGGGCGCTCTAAGCTTAACCTAACAACTTTAATTATGTCTTTCGACTACTGTGTATTTATTTGGAGTTATATTAAAAAAAAAAAAAAACAAATTCAGAAAACTAAGAAAATATTTATTAATAAGAAAAAAACTTTGTGTAAGAACTTTTTGATTTGGACCTTAATACTAACTTAAAACTAATCTTAACCCTAAAATCTTAAACTAACTTAAAATAAAATTAAGACCAATTCCAATTTGCCTTAAAGGCACTCAAGATTAAAATTACACACACGACAGACTTCTACTCTTCGTTCAACCACCAATAGTGTCGACGTCTGCTCTGTCGTGGTCTGATACCGTCCTACTGAACCTAAGAGTCTTCATTGAGCTAATTGCGACGTCTTGGTTGTAGTTGTCTTGCCCGTCCACAGCTTTTCGGGCCATCTATTCTGAACCAGACATTTTCTATCGAGCTAGGGAAACGCTTCAGGGGGAATAAGGCCGTTAAGGCGCACTGTTTCTGCCACTGTAGTAAGCCCCCGAAGATCAAGTTACTGTTCGAAGTCAACGCTCTTGCAATGTGCCTTCGAATAAGCTTTATCAGAAAGTTATCCACTCTGATCAGGTTGGCCTTGTTGTACAGAACTTCATTACTATAGAATTTTTTGTACTCAGACTCTGGGCTCTATAAAAGTGGAGATAAGCCTTAAGACACGGTCTCTCGAAAACCCGAATCTTTTCCATTAAGCTTTTTCCGACGTTGAACCAAACGGGACATCCATAGGCAAGGACATGCCGAATGAGGGCCGTGTTGCAGATCACCTTTACCTTGACATCAAGTTGACTGCTGTGAAACAGCCTCTTTGTCAACTCTTTGAGGTCCTAGACAACGGAGTCCTTAACAACTCGCAATTGATCCTCAACTTCCAACCGTCACAAAATCGCAAAATCCTATCGGAGTCACGTTTCAAAAAACTGACGATGACCTCGATCTGCGTACGCTATGCCCGTTGCGGACTGACCCGACAAGATCGTTAATGAAGATTGTGAATAAGATCAGCGAAATAACTTATCCCTGTTGCAGACTTGTAGCATAATCTGGGAGTGTTGAGCTGTCTTATGTTCAACTTTTTCTTAATTTCGCATGGACGAGCAAAAGTTCTTACTACCTTCCCTTGAGGCATTGTTTCACTTGTGTTACTTTTGTTCAACGCTTAGTTTTGCACGAAAAAGTAAAGCAGCATGTCATCTAGGCTGTCGTTCAAGTTTCAGTATTTCGATTGTTTTAAAATGTCCGAAAACTCAACTTTCTCAGCTTGATATTTAGAAGCCAGAACCGATCCCGGTTTTTTTCTTTAATTATTTTGCTTTAAAGTTGTTATTACTACCCTCAAAATGCAATTTGCACTCAGAGAGAAAAATTGAGGGACTGCGTAGTGGTTTGAAAATAGCAACGAAAATATTCATATTGACTTATTTGCATTCACTCAATTCTCAGTATTTTATTCGTCACTTAATAAACTTGAAAGTTTTATTTTTTGCGTATTTCCTCATCACTCTTCTATGAATCTTATACGTTTGCAAAAAATTACAAAAAAACATTATTTTGACGATCAGCATGACTCGCCTTTAAAGGAAGCACCACAGCATGGCCACCCATGACCTGCCTAGCACAGCTGATTTTGATTGAAAAGGTTCCAACCTGGCACCTATTTATTTTCGAGTATGTGAACCTCGCATCAAACATCGAACATACCAATGAGAACTTTTTTTTTTAAATAAAACAGTGAACCACACCAAGCTCGATTTGGGCCAATCATTTCTTCAAAAATAATCCGTCTATAACAATTTAACGTCTGGCACTAGCCTACTAATCACCAGTCAAAGTCCACATGCAAGTGGCTTCGCTTAGGTGCATGCAATTAACTCAACCAACGACGGATGAACCCGATCTCAACGGATGCGCCAGAGATCGCCATCCAAGGTTAATAGTTTAATATACTCGTACACATTTGTGTTTGCAACAACGCACACTAAAAAGCTAATAGAACTAAACAAAAGCTTGCCACCCGTCTTCGCCCTTCCGTTTAATGCCCCCCCTCGACTAGAGCCCACGAGTTCAATGCAGTGCAATTGAGTGTGCACTTTTCATACAATTTCTGTTCATTTTTTGTTTTGCTTCTGTTGTGCTGTTGTTAAGCTTTTTTTTTTTGTTTTTTAGAAATGCCGGTACAACTTTTTCCAATTTCAACATTGTTGCGCTGAGCTGAGCGGCGCGTCATAGATGCGATCAAACTAAAGTTCAAGGCGATCGTTCGTTGCGATCGCCAGTTGCGCACATTATAAAACGCCTGCATTCAAAATAGATTGGATTAGATACTTTGTGCTAAATTCCTGCATTCATTAGATACATTGATAGTATTGCACGTTCGTCATTGCCTCTGGCCGACACACACAAGTTCAGTCATTAAACTTCACCCCGATCGCGATCAATGTTATTCAAATGCATTCGGTTGATAGGAGCCGATGCACTTTAGTTTAGAAATTTAATCGAAAATAGATTTTCCCACTGGTCCCGCATGTGACACGGTGGAGAGAGGAATTCGCTGCAACTGCAATAATATATCAAACAACGAATCACTTGGTGGCAATTTATTGGCGGAAATATTAATCGATTTGGATCCCAAGTCGACTGACTGATTTGATCGACAACGGGTTGATGGTCAATGAACTGTGTCTGGGAGAACTTTGTTGACACTTTTTATTAGTTTAAGCATTTCTAATGGGAAGCAATTGATTAGAGCGTTTTTGTTGTCATTGGAAAGTTTTACTTTTTTTTTTTTTACATATTTTGTGTTTTTACTTTTTTAATTTGTTTACGAATCGTTTACAAGCGATTAAATTGCGAATGTGTTTTTGTTGAATCAACCACACTAAATGCGTCTTAGATATTTTGTTAAGCTCTCAACTCCGCGTTGCATCTCTAATGTTCGACTCAATTTTTATCTTTCGTATAAAAAATAAAGAGCGAAAATAGACCACTCCGTTGATTGATTACTAGAGTGCCTCAAGGTTCTGTTTAGGGTCCCATACTCTTTTTTTTAATTTTTTCTTTAATTGAATTTAATTTTTAACTCATATAGGTACTTCGATATTTTAAAATACTGTCTGGCAGCTTCAGGTTAGAGTGTTTTGCACCCGCCGAGCCTAG
The DNA here is from genome assembly GCA_963555765.1 of Orthonevra nobilis. Classification (NCBI taxonomy): domain Eukaryota; kingdom Metazoa; phylum Arthropoda; class Insecta; order Diptera; family Syrphidae; genus Orthonevra; species Orthonevra nobilis. The sequence goes on from OY743224.1 coordinate 117,791,483, forward strand.
CACGCTTCCAGTCGTTATCAGTTCGCTAGCGAAGAGATCCATAAAGACTCGTTTGGTGCTAGAATGTCGAAAAGCTAACGTTCTTCAGGTAAGGGAATTCCAGTGTTCTCAGAATCATTCCAACTCCACTTGAGCTGATGTTCTCGATATTTAATCCAGTAAAAAGCTGTTTTATAAATATTTCGAAGAAAATTTCCGAATGAATTTTCGTATCTTAGACGTCCCCTCGTGATATGTATAAGGTGAATGTTTACACTCGCCCGAACCATGCATTAGAAGGTCGCGTATCAGTAGAAAATTTCAACCGTCAAAGAAATGACAATGATCAAGTTGGAAAAGTTCCGTTCCCAATTTCACGACACCATTGACTTTGGTCCATAACTGATTCAAACTTATAGAAAGAGAGAAAAAAAAATTGTTTAACTAAATTTCCTGGTCTAATAGTTTATGGGAAAGCCTCGATGAAAGGAGCCATTTTTCAAAAAGTTTGTCCATTAAGAAAATGACTGGTTGGTTGGCTTGCAAAATGTAGGAAATCCAATTTTGGCGAATCGAGAAAGATTCCTTTTTCTTTCTTTCACATTGAGAAGACAACATCATTGTTCATCAAAAATCAGTTAAATATTTGCCACCAATTATTCGGCCCAAAAGATATGAATAATTTCAAGCCAATATCTGATTCCTGATATTTCTGAATAAAAAAAAAATCTTTTGTAAGTGCCAGTTCGGTTTTCGAGCCGGTAAACCTGCTCAAGATGCACTTTGAAACTTTTGTAGCGAATAACAAATTGCACGTGCTTATTTATAAAAATCATGTATCCTACTTATCATGTAGAAAGCAAAAAAACTAAGATCAACGGTGGATCTAGTTACTTTTGTAATATAATTGCAGGTGTACCGCAAGGTTCCATCTTAGGCCCATTTCTCTTTTCAATTTTTATAAACTCTATCTTTTAGCAGATTTTTAAAGCCAAACTTACTGCTTTTGCAGATGGGAATGCTTTTTCTTAAGGGAACGAATATGAACTTAGCTTGATTGCTGACATAAATGCAGATTCTGACTAAGTTAGACGGTGTTTTGCTTTAAATAAAATGATTCTAAGAAACAAAACTAAACTGATGCACTTGAGATCCGTAGAGCCCTCTGCTACGTCTGCTTATTATTTCTTTAGTCATGTTTCTGATTATCCGAGAATTAAGCTTAATAAAAATTATAACAACAATTCCCTTTCCTGGTTTTAAAGATAGTGTGACTTACTCAAAAATTATTGTCACGTGGAATTGCTTAACTCTTTTATGTTTCTAGGTGTACTTTGAGAAGGCAGATTAAATTGGCATCATCATACTTTCTCTTGGGCTCTACTATGGTATAGTGAACAATTGGCTGGAGTATCGAATAACATGTTAAGCCCATTATGTGTTGCACAAAATAAAGTTCTGCGAATTATTTGTAAACAAAAAAATTGATCTGTAAAAAATTTGTTTTGTTCCAGAAGCTTCATGTTCTTCCATTGAGTCATCTCTATTGTTATATTGTTCTTAAATTGTTCATCATAAGAGGAGGGTATTTTTCTGTAATGCGTAATGGTGCACATATCTTAAAAAACTAATATCCGCCCACAAGAAAGAGCATTTTCGAAAGTGCTTTGCTCCTGTTGCGCCAACAATGTTAACGAAGTTTTCTTATTCCACTAGATGTATGAGAATGCTTCCACCTTTCAGCAAAGAGTTAACATCTTGGCTTCTAACTCGTGAGTATAAAGCAGTGGAAAACCTCTTTAAAATAAAAACATTAACTTAACGTTTCATTATTATCATGAAATCTTCCCAATCGTCTTGTTTTGTTCGATTTTTATTTCTTTAAAATCTTCGTTTTTTTTTCTCTCTTCCATTCCTTATTGGATTTTTTTTTCTTTTCACGGATCTTTCGATACTAGCTCATGCTTCAAGCTAAGCTTTAGAATGCATCCTTTCTTATCGTTTAAATTAAAATTATTTTAAAAAGTTTGAAGATCTTTTTGAGTTGTTTCTTAATTTATTTTACTATTGTACAAGGAAGAAGAATATGAATAAAAATACAAAATACAAAACTCATTTTAAGGGAGTAGTACATATAATACAATTATAACCAATCATTGAATTCAGTCAAATGATTGAATTCATTTGAATTAAATTGCTGAATTCACATCAAATCAGTCGAACTACTCAGTGAATTCCACAGAAGCCATTTAAATTCTTTTGAACAGTAGGGGGAATCATGTAACGCCATAAATTTTTAATGTGCTGATAATACCTTGTATATTAGATATTGTGCCAAGATATGTTCGTGTTTTTGAGTACGAGAGCCAAATGAATGTGGATCGAACTAGCCATGATAAATTTCTTGGCATGCAAGCGAAATTAATTTGATGTGTTACGAAATAAGTTTTCTGTGGTGTGCTGCGAATTCAACATTATAACAAGAATGAACATATAAATATAACAAGAAACTCTTGAACTATGGACCACAATAGAAGCACGTGGCAATCGCTTTTTTATGTTTCAAAACTTATCTCACTCATTATCTTTATTTCTGCCTTGTAACACGTATTTCCAAGTCAGCAAATCAGTGATCCCAACAAGCGGACGAGAATGAATCTAGCACAGAATCCACTTACTTTAAATGAATTCACTGACTTCAACCGATTGAAATTGAATTCACTGGTGACTTCAAGGAAAATATGAATTCATCGCTGACTTCAACTTTTCTTAAATGAATTCAATTGATTTCCTTAAATGATTTCAGTTCTGTAGTTGCTAAAATTGATTGCACCAAGAATGCTGATTTTATTCTTTTTAATTCCCAGTTTTTTCAAATAAAATTGCGTCAATCAAAAGTTAGAATTTTTTATCTAACAATCTGTGAATTCATTACCAAATGAATGCACTCCCTTATTACTCTGAGAATCAGTACAACTCATGTTGTCTTATTAGATAGTTTATGGTGTAAGATGATCAATTTTATTAAGATTATTGTTCTGGATTCTTCGTCAGAATTCTAAGCAGATTCCTCATTACAATAAAATATTGACTTACATAAACTGTTTAAAATTAGGTTAGGTGAAAACTAAGAACCTTTTTGTAAATTAAACTATAGATCTGCTAAATAAAGCACAGTGCTGTTTTCTTAGTCATGAAATAAATAGAAAAAATATCATCAGTACTCTCCTTCGGGATAGGGATAATTAATGTGTTTTGAGGTCCCCACAGTCTTTAATCTTCCATGAAAGAAAAACCGCGAACATAAATGTCAAATGTCTGACATTTATGGTTTAGTCAATTTAAGCAGAGATTGTATAGATTTAAGACCTCAGAGAACGAACTCATAAAACGAACTCCGTATCTATCATTCCTTCGATTCATTTTTATCTGTTTTGTTTAAAGGCAAAGATATAAACATGAAAACCTTCTCATCAAAAAATCGTCTGCTTAAAGTCGGCCATTGGACCTACATGGATGATTTCAAACTTTCGATATCAAGTGACAGATACATGCTAATCAATAGATATCTATCAAGCTCACGTGTTCAAAGTAGAGAAACAATTTCCATGTTCACCACACGCGACTAGACGATTATTTTAAAATATAAACTTCATTCTTCGACTAGATTTAGTTTAGATACTTTGACTAGAAACACAAATTTACATTTCCAGTCATTTAAGTCGTTCGTCAACCGTGATTACTTTAATAGAAACTAAACTTAAATTCAGACTGTCTGTGCCGAACACGAGCGTGTTTTTCTGTGATGAACTAAGCTTCTTCCACTTCCATTCATTTCATTTCACATCCACTTCAAAGTCCAATGCTCTGGGGGCTGACCAAGTTGCTTGGTTGGTTATGCAAATTAGACTTTGGCTCATAGTAAATGGGCTGGCCATCAAAAGAGGGCGAAATTAATAGCAAACAAAAAAAAAACTAATTATTACGACTCACGATTTAATTTGCATTATTAATGGGCTCGAATATGAATGAGTTTGGATCACGAGTTTCACATGGTCCTGTGGCGCAATGGATAACGCGTCTGACTACGGATCAGAAGATTCCAGGTTCGACTCCTGGCAGGATCGATTTTTTTTTTTTTTTTTAGAAAACTCAATATTTTAGAAAATCAAGTTGAGTATCTGCAATAAAAATTTGTATCAGAATAAGACGCAGCTTAATTTCTTAAGTTTAACGGAAATATGTGGGCCTTCAATGACTTTAGATTAAATGTTTTTTTTTTTTATTGTAATAAATCAGAATGAAGACGAAGATCTAACTTAATGGGCTTTCGGACTGTCAGGAGTCTTTGTCTGAGGCAAGGTAGCCTTCTCTTCTCTTTTTCGTGTTGGGCACGCTAGTTCCAACTGCATAGTCCAAGCGTTCAGGCGTATACGTTTGTAAGAACACTCGTTGTTGCATGGTTTGGTTTGTAAAGCAAATTTAAGCTCGAAAGCAAGAATTGAAGATTTTTGCTCTTTGTTGGATCGTTATTGTCATGTCTTGGAAAGAATTTCCGTGTGCCTAGCTGCGTGTGGTTTCATAATGTTCTTAGATAATCCTGGGTTGAATCGTTTGCCTCTTATTAGACAGACGTTAGACGAACACAGCTCATAACTTATTTTTATAAGAAAATCATACATACGACTCCTTCAAGCTTTGCAAAAATGATTCCTAGAAAATGTGAATCATCGTTTTTCAACCCATTAGAGCAGCCATTTACCATTTTGGTTAATAAAATGCAACAAACGAAAAGCTTTTTTCGGCTTTAACTCATAGTTCTTCGTCGAATTTTCAAAATCTTTGATTACAACATCACAATTTTGATCGTCTTTTCTATTTTCTGTTTTTATTCGATTTTGAATTTATTTTTCTACAAAATTTACAAACACCTGCTGAAATATCGTTGCTTTGCCAATCTTACCTGAGAGAGATTTTTAAAAAAATTGTTAATTTCTTGTTAAAGTGTCTAAAACACTGTTAAATTTTTTCAACGATTTTTGTTTATCAAAAAGATTCAACCTCCCAATGAATTACAAAAAAATATTTCACTCAAATGACTGGCTTGTCTGGCTTGGGAGTAGACCCTCACTGTCAACCCATATTGACCAAGCTCAAAACCTTTATGTCAGCCTGTAGGAAAAAAAAGGTTTCCTCCGTTAGTTATATCCAAGCACTGTAAAATTTCCTCCATTACCGTCTTGGAAGAAAATTTCGCCAATAATATCGCCACTCAAAAAAGCACACCAGAGATGTTGATTCGGGTTCTCTAAAACTATTTTGTTTGTTAACATAGCCGCCAAGAATGAAATGTGCCTCATGATCTTAGGAGAAATATCTGGCATCTTTGGTGAGTTGACGTTCTCGGGCTAAGGCGCACAGTTTGGCAAGAGTTTCAAAAATTTTCGTTCAGCAAAATGGACGAATTTACAAGCTTGCGGACACTAGCTGTAGTTGTGGCATTTTTTCAACCGCAATTAACATTCATACCGGGAAGATGAGTTTCCATAATTTTTTTTTCACAGCGCTTAAAATCTGTCAATGTCAAGATAACATAACTTTGATTTAAAAACTACAGGAAACACCATGTTTTTTTTAATATGATCATTTGTAATATTTTAATAAATAAAACAATTAATGATTAAATATTATTATTAAAAACATTATCAATATTTGAATTCTAAATTAAAAATGTAACTTTTTATTTTAGGAAGACCTTGCTGAACATTGTCCAATAACTATGTAAAAAGATCAACTTAACAAGTCTGCGGTAAGTTCTTAAGAAGTATTTACTCCACTTACTTGTTTTTAAATTTAAATTAAATTTTAATAAAGAATGAAATAAATTTCATAAAAAAACATTAAAAAATTTAAGAAAAAAACTGAGCCAAATGACTGTGCTGCTAGTTGCTTTTTATAAAGTATGAGCTACAAATTTTATTGTATACTGAAATGTCATATAAATAAATAAATAAAATAAATAATAAAAATAAAATAAAAATCTATAAACAAATAAGCAGTTCACATTCTGTCAGCTGAAAAAAAGCACATATTTTTAGAGTACCAACAATGGATTCATAAACTTAAATTTACCTTAAAAATGTTACCTTTATCTTTTTGCGTCTATCCCCTCAGTTTTATTTTCCAATGTTTTTTTGAACTTTGCATCACACAAGGTGCCAAAAACATTTTAAATTACATTTCAGTCAGCAAAAAGCGAGGTCCTCACAAATTCGAATGTCTTGAAGCCTTCTTCAAATGGCCATACCACTCAAATCGCAATTTAACTTCTATCGTGTTTTGGTAGACGGCTTACTGAGGTGCGTTTCCACGCCCTCCCCCTTATTTCTGGCTTGCGATTCAGTACGACGAGGTCATATTATTTGCGGACAATTTTTTAACCGGACTAATTTCGGTTAAGATCATGATACTGAATGGACCACAAATTCGTTTTTTTTTTTTTAAATTTTGTTTTTTCTTTAATTTTTTTATTTTTAAAATTTTGTATGTGCAAAATTCTTCACAAAATTTACTGAATTTCAAAACGTCAAAATGTACGCACAAATTGAATAGAAATTTTGTATTTATTTACAGAAGTATGTACATAATTCCAAAATAATGAAAAATACAGAAATTAAATTATACAGCGTTTTTGAGAGGCTTACAAAATTTTGTTAACACAAAATTATTAAAAGCAGAATAACGACCCGCTCCCAGAGTAGTTCTCTGAATATATTTAGCCTGTGACAATTCTTGAAGTGTGCTTGGGCGAATTGTATTGTTGGCAGATTCAAGGCAAAGGTTCAAATGTATTCTTTACCTTGATCATTCAAAGAAGTACGTAACAGCTTCCTACACCATGACATCCATGGGCTTTGATATCTCCATTAATCTAAAAAAATGCATGAATGTTGGAAGAAAGCGATCTGCTGTTTTTTTGTAATATCTATTCAGGCTCTTCCATTTTGAATCAATTTTTACGGGAGTGAAGATGCAACTATATTTTTAAATGCGCACAGTGTTCTGTTTTAAACCGAGCACTAAGTTTTGCTCTGTTAATCTCTCTCAAAATTTATGAGTTATCTAGAGTCTCTGCAGCAAAAATGTGGGCCTTATGCTGTTGCTTTGGCTATGCGTTCGCTCTGTTTTTATTTAATCGAGGATTTGCAAGAAAGCTGTTTATAAAAGTCTTACTTCTGTTTTGACTGAATGAGTTTTTCCAAATTCCTGCAAGCATCTTTATTTTCCTTTTTCTATCGCTGTCAACGTCCTTCCAGAATCTTTTTTTCAAACTTTCTTAAATATGAACTCATTTATAGGCTTTAAAAACCCCTCTTCAGTAGTTCTAAATTAGATTTTGGGAAATTCGTGATGTGTCCTTAAATTTCTCTCTTGAGAAAAAACGTCGGTAAAAATCGTGAAAGTTGGACACAAAAATTGAAGCTGTATATAAACTGACAAGTTCACTTTTTTTGGAGCTCGGAAAGTCCAGTATTAGTCATGTAGAAGTCACTACACACTCATGGTGTGACTACTTGGTGTGGATTTTTGGAATGGCGTCATTATTGGCCCATATTTTCTTCGAAGACTAACTCGCTGAAAAAAAAACTGAAATAGTATCTTTCTTTTCAAAGAATTTTCCAACCATCAAATGTCTAAGCCCCCATCGTTTTTAATATCCACTTGATGATAAAAAACCTGCATAATAATTCCTTCAAAATCGTTTTCCCTCCGCCAGTTATCAGTTTCACATATCATCCAAATTTCACAAAGCAGTCTCGCCTTTTGGCAAGGAAAAAAAAAATTGTAATAAAAGAAAAGACCCTGCTGCTAGCCCTTTTAAATTTTCAACAGGAACATCCCCTGAGCCATACATACAACTATTTATGTACTGTTGCCTTCAAAAGAATACAATAACCTTTAACCTTTCATTTCGTATCAAGTTCAAAGTCTCTTTCCAGAAGAAAAAGCCTCGCTCGCATTTTTCAGCGACAATACGAAAATGATTAAAGTCCAAACTTAAAGTTTAAATTCCACATACCTACACGAAAGACCACACAATTTTGACTATGTACTCTGCACACATGCGATATCATGTCCTCGTTTTTCCAGAAACAGTCTGACTCTGCGGTCCTGTATACTCTCAACACTCCCATGTAAAAACAAAAAAGAAAAAGAAAACAATTCACCGACAGTATCGTTTGTGTAATGCGATGGAAAATTGCGTATCGGATATATACACACGCACTTGCACAGCACACAAACAAAACGAAAGAGGAAAAAGAAATCCACAGGATCGATAGGACCAGACAGACCTTCCTCAACCCAAATTTCCTTCACCCACCTTCTATACAGCCACCACTGGCTCGGTAAATCCATTAATAACCCCAAGACAGCAATAAAAAAACAAAACAAACACAAAGACACGCACAAAATAAGAACAACACAACGACAAGTGCCATTCATTCATTTCACAGACGGAATTCGAGTATCACGAGTATCTCACGTACATATGCACATCCACAGCACACAGAAAGACAGGCGTCTGGGCATTATTTTGGCATAAAAACCACCCTCGCCAAACTGACAGCAAATCCAATGGCCCCCGTGTGTATGATGAAAAAGGATAACAAGCTTTAGCCAAGAGTGAGCATGAGGAGAGTAGCTGCTTCCATAGCGGAATATCAGAGGCCTACTGATGAATTGTTTAGTATGTCATCGTCGCCATTTCCAAAGGTTTATATTTAATTGAAATTCTCATATTGATTTGTGTACACATAGTTTCCTTCAGTCTCTCTGTGGAGAGAAAGAGGACGAAGATTCCGATGATACGAACCCGTGTCTGGTTTAGGATTCCAGGCGCACGGATATGTGGGCCAGACAGCAGCGGTAATAGGGTCCTTCACCTGGCAAGAAAATTAGCCTCCAGGCTGAGCGCGTATGTATTTATTTTTGGGCTACCGTGTATTTTTCTTTTTAAGTAAACTTGAATTTCTGTGAGTAAAGTGAGCAAGGGCAAGGACACTCGATGTGAGAGAGAGAAGGTCACAAATCTCTCGTCTCCCCAAGTGTCTCAGACGATACTGTTTTGGTTTTCTTTTACTGGCTTAGTCGTTATTAGAAGTGCGGTTGTCTGTCGTCCTTGACGGTCCTTTGAGGATGGTTCGTTTCCCTTCAGATGAGAAATATGTTGTTACATTTGTATTATGCGCGTTCACCCAATTTGGGGGATTGTTTTGGGGTTTTTTTTTAAAGCTATTATCGATTACCATGCAATTTTTTTTATTACAAGAAATAAGCATCTGGAGGAATTTCGATTGTAACGGTGGACCGCTAAAATCAAGGATGTATATTTCTTATGAAAATAGAATTCAATTCAAATTCAACTTGTCTTATTCCTGAAAATAGAAATCTTGTGGGAGATGTTTGTGTTTTTCAGGGGGAAGAGGGTAGCTTTGCTAATCACGTCGCACTATGGACGTAAATAAGAAAAAGCGTGGCAAAAAATAGAGAGTGCGTCAAATTGTAAGAGAGGGTTTGCAGTAAGCCATTGAATACCAAAAATATATTTTATGATTAGATGAGCCACTTTGCATGCAGAGTCTTCCAAATTAGGGTGATTTAAAATTTTCAAACGCCTGACAATACTTCACTGGTTGCTGACATTATGAACATCTGTTTTTGGGTGTCCACAAAGTTTTCGATCGGATTCCTAGTCAGGGGGACTAGGTGGGCCAGTCCATAAAACGAACCCCATTGACCCGATACCACTCTTTTGAATTTTGAGTGCTTATCCTGTTAAAAAAACTTTTTTGATTGACATTTTTTCTAATGAGTATGGTAACATAATGTTTTCTTAGATGTCGACCAAAAAACATATTGGTCCATAATCTCATCGATATCAGATACGAAATACGAGAAATATCTCCAAACCCTAAGCGATGAACCACCGTATATGAAGATTCTTATTGTGTAAAGTATCCGGTGTTAAGAGGACACCTAACAATTTGCTAGGAACTTTTGCATTCTTTAAAAACAATTTTGAACTCATCCGTCCGCCAAAAGTTTCGCCATTTTTTGAAAATGAAGCAAATTCTTGTCTAGTTTGGACGTTCTTAAAATCCTTCTATCAGTCAGATGTGTTGTCCCCACGACTCCACCTTTGTTTGCAGACTTTTCAATCGATCCGTTTAGTCTTGGGGAAAAGAGGAATTCTCTGAATACTTGCATTTGACAGGGGAAAATAAAATAAATTTGAAAGCCTTTCTTCTATTCTGCAACATTGATCCGAAGGCATAAATTTTCCAAATCACAACAATGCAGAACAGTGAAAAAAGAATATTCCATGCAAAAGTCCTTTTGATTTTTGATTAAAATATGGTACATTATTTTAAAAAATGGTCCAAGGATAATGCAGAAATAAGTGAAATAGATGATTTGCTGATCTCATCCAAGTGTTCCAGGCGCAGGGCTAGAAAATCCACTGAGTTTTTTTTATTCAATTCAGTGCATTTTTATTTGTTCATTAAAATTCAATTTCTTGAATGCCAGGACAAAAAATGCTTTATTCTAGCTTAATTAACTTAACAAAGTATGACCTAACTTCCTGGCCCTCTGCGGGCGCTTTAAGCTAAACCTCCCAACATAAAAATAATGTCCTTCGACTTTATACTATTTTTATAAACAATAAATAACAATGACTAAATATGTGGGAAATCTAAGGAAAAATTATGGTTAAGAGAAATTATAGTTAACATTAAAACTACTTACAACCTACGCATTCTTCCTTAAACTACTTTAAGCATAAGTAAGCCGGCCCAGATTGGCAGGACATGCTATTTTTTTTTTTTTTGCCTAAGGGCACTCTTGAAGGGCCATGTAGCAGATTACTTTTGCCTTGGCATCGAGTTGACTACTGTGAAATAGCCTCTTTGTCAAGGCAAACGCCGCTTTGGCTCTGGCCAGAGCAGTATCCCGAGGTATCTTCGATTCGCCAGTGGCTGCCCGTTGTGTCCAACGATTGAGAATATTCGCCACTTCTTTCTAGTATTTCTAGAGGCCTCAGACAACGGACCAATATCCCTGAACCTTTTCGAAGTCACGCTGCAAAAGACTTACAATGACCTCGATCTTCGGACTTGACCTGTACGCGATCAAGTCATCTGCATACGCTGTGGAGAAGCGGAGAGATCCTACAAGATCACTTGTGAAGATCGTGAATAAAATCGGCGAAATAACTACACCCTGTTGTAGACCGTTGTTAATTTCAAAAGTCCCAGCAGACCTCACCCTGCCATTTATCACAATGAACTGCCTGAGTGTGAGCATATCTAGGATTATGTACAGCAGCGGTCTGCTTATGCCGAATTGGTCTAGCTCGAAACTGAGCCCCTGCAACAATACGGATTCAAAGACCTTCTCAAAGTCAATCAGCAAGACACACGTGCATTTTTTCCCACCTATGTCCCATTGGATATCCGATACCAGTTTAGACGAGGCGTGTATGCAATCATGCCCCGCTCTGAAACCGAATTGGTTATCCGGAATAATATATTTGTCCTCAACCCACTCGGCCAGGGCTCTACTGATTACTTTTCCAAACACTTTGCTGATGTTGGGAAGGAGACAACATCAGCAAATTGTTAAACAGGTGTAAATGTTTATCGCTTCTAGAGGAAGGTGTTTGATATTATCGATCGATTCCCAAAGGTCTTTTACTTCTTAGTGAATCGAAGATAACCAAGAGATCTTCCTTTAATATAAATGGATGATGTGCCTCTTTATCGGCGACGACATCATTTCCCAAATTATCATCACTGACCACGGTAAAACCAGTGTTCTCCGATCGCCAGTGTTCAATGTCATATCGTAGGTAGAAGTTGTGCAATAGGACACGATTAGAAGGTATCCTAAATATTCCAAGCTTTATCTATGAAAAACCATAAGAATCCAAAAAAAAGGAAAAGCAGGTTTGTAGTAAGCTAAATAGATCCAGTAAAATTTTTGATGGAAATATATTAAATATCCCAAATCAAAAATGAATATAAAAAAAACATAGGTGGTTGCTTAGTTTTAAGAACGCGACAAATCGAAGTTTTTTCCATAAACTTGCAGCCTCATCTTTTAAAGGCACGGAAGCTAAGAGCTTGATCATAATTACTGCTCTGATATTCGAAGGTTGCGCGATATTTCTTTTGATGTAAACGATTTTATTCAAGAAAATTTAATGTTATGTAAACGTTTATAAAAAATATACATATGAATAAACAAAACAATTTTTTTTATAAATGTGTTATGATAAAAACTATTTACTTTTAAGTTCCAAAAAAATTCAAGTTAGTTTGACTTTTCTTCATGGGTTAAAAAGTTGATTGTCAGAAATTTTTTAATATCGAAGTAACATTTTAAATGTAAATCCAAATTTTATTACATGCAAGAGCCACCGAAATTATTTTTTTTTATAAAAAAAAAATTGACAAAATATTTTCAACTTTTAAAAAATATTGATTTGAGATTAAAAAAAATCGTTTTGGTCCACTGTGCATCGCCGAAACAGGGATATCTTCAGATCATTCTGAAACCACCGCAATGCTGGAATGTTCTTCAGCAGATTGGCGAGCGTAAAATCTCTCCTTCAATCGGCTGATACATATTTTTTCCTGGTGGACTTTTCTCCATCTTCTTTGCCGCTGTGGAGTTTGTTTCGAGGTCGTAATAAAGGGTTTCGTACTGCTTTCCGATTGTGATATGTGATTTGTGTGCGAATGATTGAAATCCGTACAGATTTCCGGATCCGAAAGCCGCCGAATCGTCTTATCGATTCTCTTACTAGGTTCATCCTACTTTGATGTAAGTTTGTTCTCACTGCTTCTGATTCGGGTCTTATGAGTCGATGATGCCTTAAAGCGGCGTAATTTTTAAATCCCATCTGTACTAGCTGGCAGAATATCCCTTTTTCATGCAGCGTTATTATGTCACGTCACTTCTTTTCACGACTAACTGGCGGTGATGGAATACGCAACATAGTTTTATAGCTAGAATAGGAAAAGTATCTAATTCTTCGAAAAGTAGCTTAATCCAAACAGTTTCTTGGGAAATTTCGAGTGTAAAAAATTTAATATGCCGGGTGGTACATAAGAAACTTTAGGCTTTATTTGACGATCTTTTAGGATAGCCCCAAACAAAAAATCTGGAGCCATTAAAATCACAAGAACGCGATGCTTTCCGGTCACCAAAAATTTCCCTTAGGTGAGCCATAATTGGACAAGCTGTGTGAGCTGTAGCTCCATCTTATTTGAACCGAAATTCTGAATTGTTCCCTACTTTTGGCCTTAAAAATTTTCAATCATTACCCGGTATTGAAAGCTATCCACATAAACCGCAACTTGTTCATCGTTTTCTGAAAAAAAAAATGGGGTCTAATGATTCTTTCTGAGGTTTTTCTACACCATACTGTGCATCCATGTGGGTGAATTTGACATTCAATAATTATTTTTTGATGTTCGATGCCCCATATTCTGCCATTTTGTTTATTCACGTTACCGTTGAGTTTAAAATGGGTCTTATCGCTCATTATGAGTTGGTTAATAAACTCGTTGTTCTCTCGGAACATGTCTTCAAAATGCCCAGCATAGTGAAAGCGTATTTTTGTTGTTGATCTTTTTTTCAACTCATGAAGCAATTGAATCTAAAATCGAAAAAAGCAAAACTGCCTTAAAAATTCTTTGAATGATCACCTAGGCATCAATAGGCATGCAGAGCATGTCGCCTGGTTTAAGTTTTCGGTGTTTTCCTCAATACTTGCTTGCATCCGAGAAAGTTTTGCTTGCACCCGAGCACATCATTCCGAACTGTACGCGGTCGGCATGCGGAATCTGACAGACAGCCCCTTGATGCTAAAAACGATAGTCCAATCAGTAAATCGTTTGAAAACTGGGAGCATTTCGAACATGAAAGAAGTTTCAATATAATCTTTTTCTCTGTATAATTGAATGTCGACTTCCAAAATCAAATTGAACCACTTTGGTTCTTTGGTCTGTTCTGAATCTTTCCATCATAAATTTTCCAAGTTTTTCAAAGTTAATTCTGAAAAAAAAAAATACGTTAACGAAAAAATAGTATGCAATACTTAAATCTGTGTCTTATGCGTCATCCTGTATATATAATTAAAGGGTAAGCAGAATTTACGCCCTGATTCCGCTCCTTGCAATTATTTGGTATCTAATATCAACCCCAACAGGATTAAAGGCTTTTACAGATCAATTAACGTGTAGAGTGTGGGAACTGTCCGGAAATTTTAGTTGGCAGTGTACGTATTATGAATCTTTTCAACCAAATACCTCACATAAATGGGCCAAATTACCAAAACCGCGGCTGGGTACACATGTCGGCCTCCTTAGACACTCATACATGCATTTGTTTTTTTTCCTAGATATACAACAATTCCATTTTGCCGCACGTGTCTTCAGCCGGTTCAAAGCTATTCGCATCAAATATGTGCTCATAAAATTGTCCCAAGAAAGTAATTAATTGCAATTGGGTCGTTAAAGTCCAACAGTCGCCGTCACTTTATCCTCCATAAAAATTGTTTACACGTAACTTGCAGTCCAAATGGCCAACAACCAAAAAATTTCTCCCAACCTAAACGGATCCCCCCAAAAGCCATTCAGGCTTCTTTCCAGCAAGTCTGTTGATGTATACCAAAATCAGAAAAAAAAAATCATACCTTCATATCTCCCCCCACCCACCTTGACCGACCGATTTAACATCATTTACTGCTCAGTTTTCTTGTGTGGCAATTTGCTTCGCCTACTGAGCATGCAATAACCTATTAAACGGAAAGTACAAAAGAGAAACACAAAAAACAAAAAAAAAAAACGAAACGAATTGTCAATCCCCCTCGCGCGCTCGTTCAACAACAAAAGTCTCCGTCAAAACAAAATATTACCCACCACCCATCCGCCACCCGTTCGTTCGCCTACCCTTATCAATTCGTACAAATTACCACATACATATGTACATACCGCGTACATACGAACAAATGAGCCAGCTTATACATCACGGGTACGTCTCATCTTGTTGCCGCCGCCGTACAACGCCGCACTACTGCTGCTGCTGCTGCTGCTGGCAGCTAAAGGCAAGTTGAATGACATAAAACATCGACTGACCTTCAACTCTAAGACTGAACCTTAGAAAATGAATAATTTTCACTTTACATGCGCACATACATATAACCAGATGTGCCATTGCATGTGTATTGGTGCGCGCATCCGCCGACCGCCCTCTACATGCGAGCACTGCGCCGCGCCGCTCCACTCCACTCCACTCCGCATACCATCTCAGAAAGCGTTGAGGCCCAACGGTAACCCAACAACAACACCACCACCTACCTAGCTTTGTATCTACAACAGCCTGCCTCCCCCCTTGGGACGAAGCAAGTTTAATAATAAAACCGTCTGAGCTCGCGTGCATAGCGCCGACGTAGTTATCGTTATCGTCATCGACCGACCGTGCGACGCGACGTTAGCGGTCGTCTCATCGCATCGCATCTACAAGGGGGTATCGAGAAAAAGCTTTACGAACCGAATCAGCACGTCCCCTGCACTGCACTCCCAACCCAAAACAACCTCATTACGGACTGGCCTAGTATATGCAGGTCTGCTTGATGTGCACACTCTCAACCAATGGTGCCCCTGCCTCCGCAGAAAGACGATGAGTAGAAAGCTTTCGCTTTACAGACGGAAACAGTAGCTCAATTCAAATTCGGTTGAGGCGTGCAATGGGTGCACATTCGGGCCATTTGCAGATATATGTGAATCGGATGACCCAAGCTCTGCATGAGGTGGTTTAGAGTCGTGCAGGCGGGCTGGCCAAGTTAATGTGGACAAAGTCTGCACACGTTCACCTTACTGGCCCAGACAGATAGCCTAGAAGTATCTGTGGGAACGTTTGTACATTCTGCAGGCTTGTGGCACTACTGCTGAGACGAATAGCAGCCGCCGAGTTTCAGTCACAGTATTCGTAGCATAACCCCATTCGATAGCGGAGCTTTTTTCAAATTAAAGTTGTTCGTTCCGCAGATTGTTGCCAGGTGTGTTGGCAAATTAATGGTTTTGTTTGATGATGTTTTTTTTTTTAACCATAAAACCATATTCCTTCTGATTAATTATGGAATATTATTTCGTTCCCTTGGGATCGATTTTTCATTACACGTTCGATAAATTGGGCCACTTTATGCCAATAAAGTGTGCCTCAATTGTCTTGGCACTTCTCTATGACTTCCTTGAGTGGATTTTCTGAGCCTTTAAAACCGTGATGACAGTGAGTTCGAGTTGATCTAAAGTCGAAAAAGAGACGATTTCATCGGGTTAGTGCTAATGATATTCAGTTGATGAGATCTGTAGGGCTTTGAGGTCCACCGGTTAAGGTCCATTTAACAAGTTATCTGCAGTATTTCCCAACATTGTTCGAGCCGTGAAAATATTAACCTGAGCTTCTGTCAATTTTGTCAACACGTTAGAGACCTGGTAACGAAATGGCTTTCTTGTTGTACTCTTCAGAGCATTACGAGAAAAAATTCTAGATGTTCCCGGATTTGAACTCGGAATTCAAAATTAGCAGTCTTACGCGAAAAGTACGCCTTCCTTTACCTTGCCTTCCTCCTGCTGTAACTTTGAAGACCAACTGACTGATTGTACCCGGAACCTAGTCGCAACTCTTCGTTGGCCATTCTCTTACATTAAGTTGGGCTGAAAAGTTCGTAGGCTGACACATAGATGGCGCTACTAGTTTTAAATCCATATGATTTTTAGTTAGCACTATTCTTCAAAAGACACATAAATTTGACAGCTGTCGCCTGTGAGATATAGCATTTTTTGAAAAGCAATTTTTGTGAATGAATATTTGGGTATGCGAAAGCTCTGTTCAAAGTGGGTGCCGCGCGACCTCACAATGGACCAAAAACAAGAACGAATTGATGATTCTGAGCAGTGTTTGAAGCTGTTCTATCGTAATGCGTAATCCGAATTTTTGCGTCGATTTGTGACATTGGATCAAACATGGCTCCATCATTTCACAGTCAGCCAAATAGACTGCACATGATGAACCGACTCCAAAGCTTGGAAGTGGCATCAGTAAAAGAAAGGGAAAAACCAGCAACAGCGACTATTACATAGCGTTATTGGAGCGTTTTTTTAAGACGAATTCGAACAAGAACGACGCCATTTGAAGAAGAAAAAAGTTCTGTTTCATCCAAATTATGCGTCGTGTCACAAATCAATGAAAACAATGGAAACATTTAATGAATTGGACTTAGAATTACTTCTCCGCATCCACCGTATTCTCCAGATCTGCCCTCCAGTGATTCTTCCCTGTTCGCTTGCTGGAAAAAAATTGAACGCCGATAAAGAGATAATTGCCGAAACTGAAGCCTTTTTTAAGGCCAAAGACAAATCGTTCTACAAGAATGGCATCAAAAAATTTTATGACCGCTATAATCGCTGCATCGCCTGCGAAAGCAACTAGATTGTTCAATCAAATTAAATTTTATATAAAAAATATATTTTCGAACTTTTCAGCCAACCTGTTGTAAGGGACCAACATTTTTCTTTCAAAAAGACCAAGAACAATTTCTATCGTCTTGGTTGAGATCCATACTTTTTCGTTATATCTCATTCCCAGGATTTTTGGAGCGGTCTTTCAAGAAAGAGCTTTTATACGCAATTGCTTAAAAGACAGTCGGAACGGCGATTAGGATGTCAACATGAAAAAAAATCATTCGGGTGGTGTTTAAAATACTCATTCTTCTGAAGATTTCTCAATTAAGTTGATCTCGTTTCCGTAGTATCTGGCAAAACTATGTTGAGGTTCCATTTTACTACTACAACACTTCCGCCTTTATCCGTAGTGGCTTCTGTTGACTGTTACTGAAGAAGTCCATTTCCATATTGTTGGATCTGAAAATGAACAGAACATAAGATACTGGTGCCCCGAGAGTACTTGAGAAAGCTGTCAAAAACGTTTTCTTCTTCCAAAAACGACGGAATTATGTGGAATCTCTGCTTAAGACAGACGTTTATTGACAAATGATCGAAGAACTTTGGTACCTCAAGTGTGTGGCTTTCCGGGTTTAACACTCTACACTCAGCTAGAGTTTCAAGGGAGGTGCTGAAAGAAATTTTTCCCTCAATATTAATTAATCAGCAAATCGTCAATTTTTCCCGGGGTAACTGTCATATTCCTCATCGTTGTTTAAATAAAATTTAAGAACAAAAAAATATCTTGCAACTCTCCTAAACAGTTTAAATTTTCTTCGTTTTCAAAGTCTTCGTCGATACAACTTTGCATCTCAACAACAGAATCGTCAGGTTCTGAGAGGTCTGAAACATATGTGTTATAAGCTTGCGTTGGAAAAATATTAGTTTAAAAAAAAAACAAAGTTAGTTTGGATAACTAAGTTCTCATTAATTCTTTCATAAATGCCAGCTTTTTTTGAAACACTTTTGTATAGTTTGTTATAAGACAAGCCACCAAGATCATTTGACAATTTTAAGAGCGTTGATTAAGTTTATTTCTCTTAAAAAACTTTTCATATTTTCTAAGATACTTCTAGAGCCAAAATTTGTTTTCATACCAAGCAATTGCGGTAATGCGATTAAGAGGAGTGAATGATACCTTGAACAGAATGCCAACATGTAAAAAATAACTTTGTCTAAGGGTTGGAAAAGACTCGTCGTATTGGCCGGCAAAAATATGATTTCAATGTTGAATTTGTGACAAGAGGCGTTGTCAACCACGAGTAATATTTGTTTTTTTTCTTCATTTCATTAAATCATTTACTTCCTTAATTAATTCACTCCAAAATCTGCTTGTGATCCCTCCCTTTAAATTATATTTGTAGGCGATTGTGATTTGTTTATTTCGAAAACAAATTGGCTGCTTGTATGTTCCAATGGAAAAAACTAACTAGTCTGTACCAGACGCATTGCACATAAAGAGTAATGTTACTCTTTTGGATTTTTTTGAGCATTAACTTAAGGGTCATTCGGTCCAGAAAAAAGACTTTTTTGAGCATTAACTTATGGGTCATTTCTTGCGTTCGTTCCAGTAAGCTTCATAAATAAGCCCCATTTCGTTGGAACCAGCCACCATTGGAGTTGAAGTCTGGAACTTGAATTGCAAATTGTTCAGACTTTCCGGGGAGTATCGGGCCGGTGATTTTGGCATTTGTTAATGTATTCCTAAGGGCGTTTTCGTCCCATGTGTGGAACATTTAAGTTTCTTATACACCTTACTATATATTTCAGAAGAAAACTGAGATTCGGTTTTCTAAAAAAAATCATTATATCATTGTTTTTCTTAAAAGCGTGTTTCTTATTAGGTATGTTTTTAATATTGGTGTAATTGTGCTCGTACACGGTGCTTTTATTCAGGTTTCTTATAAACGTGCTTTTCTTGTAAAAGCGTTCCTTATAAGCGTCATTTACTGTACCATATAAAAATATATGTCTTGAATTTGTTCACAACTTTTATTAAGAATTAAACGTGAAAAATGTCCGCTGAACTCTTCTTTGTGCGGCCGGCAGCTCCAAATCCAGCAATCATAAAGCTTCTGGAGATTGGTTTTGGCCACAAAAAGATCAGTCGCGGCAAGAACTTAATTCGTTTTTTCTTTTCACAACGATTTTTGCTTTATTGGTAAACTAGTGTGACTTACAATTTATTCTTGAATATTATTTTACTGAAATTGCTGCCTCAGCTGGCTTGGCAGCAGACCATCCCGCCAGTTTGAATCTTCTCTGAATAGTTCGCAGCGACTTTCAATGTCAAGCAGCACCACTTAACCGACTGACGGCATGATAATTGAACTGCGTTTATCAGGGACCGCTTTTGTAGTGCCCAAGTTGTAATCCTTAATGTTTTGCCATACCAAATTAGTTATAATGCCTTGGTAGCGCTCTTCATTGAAGTTTCCTCCGTTCTCGTCTCGGAAAAAAACCTGCCCCTGAAAAAACCACACCAAACATCACAGGATGCATAGGTTCTATGATTACGCCTGAATTTTTTAGGATGGAAATGCGCCTCATCTGGACGTTAGAGCAAATGGTGTAAGTGAATAATCCCAAATTTTTATGTAAAATTCTCCTCAGGCTATTGCGACCTAAATTCTGTTCCTGAGATCTTTGGGGTATAAAAGTTGTCATGTTTAGGCGCACACTTTCGGCTACAGCTGCAACGTTTTCTGCTGAACGTACATGGGACCAAGATTGGAATACGGGCGGTGACCAATCAACAAATTAGTCTCACGAACTTTTTTCACAAGCTTGAGTACTCAAGCTACTGTTGGGGAATTCTATACCGGCTGAAATTTCTTTTCCAAGTTCACACTGTGTCGACAGTCAATCGATCTATTTCGAATATATAGTCCTGATTTTCTGTTAAAATTCTGTCTGTATTAAAAATTGTTAAAAAAAACATTACACACAAAGGGTTCCGAACTACACAAAGGGTTCCGTACCACATAAAGGGTTCCGTACCACTCTGCAATATATTAATATTTTTTTTATATTTCGACTTCTTCTTGGCGCTCAATCGAGTTCCGATTTTTTTCTGAGGGACCCCTTGTATTTTACACATTTTACGTTTTCTGGTCAAGAGGCCACAAGCTCTCACAAAAGTAAATATCCAACCAAATGCAACCTAATGACTTGAAGTGTGCTAAGTTGGTTTTGACCTCAGTTGATCTCCTGCACAAATTACATTAGAAATTCTGACTCTCCATATCTGACTCACAATTTTCTTAATCCAGTCTTACTCTCTAAGTATTTCTGGACACCTTCACAAATGATATCCTTTGCTGCCTATCAAGCTTGGTTTTCTGGTTCTTCGTGGGTCATAGAAATTCAAGTTAAGGCCAAACGGTTGGGGAACTTGACTCGCGAGTTCTACTTTCCATTTCACGTTCTATTTTAATTTCTGAACTTTGAACTTTTTTACTCGCCATAAAACCGCCATCGAAACATAAGAAAAAAAACCGCGCTGCATCCGCTGGCACGGCACGGCACTTACCTACCTTTCTGTCCCATTTCTGTAGAGATGCCCGAGCTTTTTTTTTTTCCTGTAGTCGTTGTTGTTGTTGTTCGGTTCATTCAAGAGAACGCCATGACGTCTGCAAGTTTACAAGCCTGTCATTCTCTCTTGTCTCCTGATGTGCTATTTAAGGCATCGATCCTCATCCATTTCTTTCCCATAAACGGAATTTCCTATGCACGCACACTGCTACTCGTAGTCGTATCCCTCTGCAAACTGCATGGTAACCATTAGCCAAACATTGTATCTTGCGGGTGTGTGTAGTTCGCTCCAAAGCAAATGACGACAAACAATAAAAAAAAAAACAAAAAAAAAAAACTAAAAGCTCTAGAGCAGATTTAACATCATAATTTGTTTGTGCTATTCACATGCGATGTCACTCCCTAGTAGTTCCCATTCTACAATCCCCTGAACTCTAACTCAATGCAATGCCTGTGCGCATACGAATGCTGCTCCCATGTATCGTGGTGGAGCTTTTTAGAGAATGCACCAGCACCAGCACCAGAAGCAGCACCAGCACCGCACAGTTGTACAATCCTCAAAGCAAAAAAGCTTCTCAGTATCACTTGGTCGAACGAGTGAATAAATTCGCGCCCGTCGTCTGCGAATACCCCCGTACGAGCTCCAAAAAAACACAAAAAATTGTTGTAACTTTAAAAACAAAAAAAAAAAAATAAAAAGATATTGTTAAATGCATCTATCAGATACACAAATGGAATTTAAACCGGTCAAACTTGCAAATTAACATAAAAAAAAAATATGAAAAAACAAACAAAAATAGAGTGAAAACAATCTCGAAGAAGAGAAAAAGAAACCAAAAAAAAAAATAAAACAGTGTTTCGCGCTCTCTTATGTGTTTTGGATTCAAATTCGTATCGAAATGCGAACGCGAACGCGAAACGAATATCGGATGCATTCGCCGCGAACACAGAGAATAATCCAACACGAGCAAAGAGAACCAACCACTCTCAACTCTGTCTAGCACGGGATTGCTTTTTCTTAACGTATTTTTTTTTCCTCTTCTTCTTTTCTTTTACACGTTTTTTTTGCTGAGCTTCTTGTACACCGTTGACGAAACCGCATAGTAGGTCTCCCTACCTCCCCCCTCCCCCCAGGTTTATATAGATAGATTTATAGTTCATAGATACTTTTGTATCTTGAGTTGTTTTTTTTTCGCAAACTTTTACACACATACTCTTTTCTCGCTCTCTCTCTTTTTCTCTCATTCATGCTCTTTTCGTTGAAGAAGACAAAAAAAAAATAAATCAGATTTCTTTCCCTTGGCTATTATCGGTCGCGTTTGTTGTTTTTTTTTTATTAGTGGGACACACGAGGAGAAGAACAAAATTCCTCCTAGCGAGCGAGCGCATTCTGATGGTCGGTTTTCATAAAGTAAAAGTAAACATATAAAAATAAATAAATAAATAAAAAAAAAATACAAAGAGAACGCGTGTGTGTGTGTGTGCAACAACAACAATATAGTGAAAAACCTGTACCAGCCTATAATTAATTGCTTGCACATATTGCGTGTATCTCTGTGTGTGCATTGCTGCTGCAGCATTGATGCAGCTGGGCTGTGCCCCATTTTTAAATTTTTTTTTTTGTGCAAAAACAAAAATCAAAATAAAAATAATATCTTAAGAAACGCGCGTGTGTTTGCGGTAGGACTTTCGATTCTGTGTCAACCGGTGTCATGTTAGTTGTGTGCAATTTTTTTTTTGAAAAATGAGCGATAAAAAATTTTAGAAAAAAAAAAAAAAAAAAGGAAACCAATACCACCCATACAATCACGATTTATGTACTACAGTGCTGTGCGCCTCTTATGTGCGAACGAATGAGTTTTGTTATTATGACACAGGTCAGTGTCGTGCCAGTGTCTACGACGAGTTAATGCGCTCCCCCAAACCACTACCAACTTAAACCTACAATTCTCCACGGGGCTATGCATCTTCCAGTGTCATTTTGATTGTGTTTGTGTTGGTTTTAAAAAGCAAACAACAAAAAACAAAAAAAAAATTTTGCTTTTAACGATCGACGGGCAAAAGTAGCCCATCTCTCTAGCCAGCCGAGAGTTGAAAAGATACAAATGGATTTGTGTATCTAGTACATACGAACGAGCGCGGCACACATCACGTTTATTGGTATGTTTTTTTTTTGGTATGCGTGTGTGTTGTAGGTTCAGTGAAAAGTAAGTCTATGTTTCCTATTGCATAAACATATTTGAAATTGTTTGTATCTGGTGCATGCAAATTTCCTCAAATGGAAGTAAAAGTATCTTTCCTCTCGTTGTCCGGCAGTAGATTGCGGAGCCGCATACACGTGCAAATTAGAAGAAACAAAAACGCAAGAAATTTGAAGCTCGATTCGCGAGAAGAATTGTGTTTAGGAAAAGACAAACGAATCAACCGAATGTAGGTAGAAAAGCCAACAACCAGCGACAAAATAAAGAAAAAACACCAACACCCGAATTCAACTTGACCCAGTCAGTTGCATACATATGTACATAGTCAGAGATACAGACACATAGATACGCGACTGTTAATTTTTTTTTTGTAAATTTTGTTGGTGGGAATGGGTTTAAAAAATTAAAAAAAAAATAAAAGTTTGCATCTTTTCGATGGGTAGGCACTCTTCTGTGAGGTGGAGATTTGCAATTCGATTTGTTTCTTTTTTTTTTAAACCGATTCGTTGGATGTTGGGTGCCATTTAGGTTAACTGGAAGGGAATTGGGTCTGGTTTTTAACTTGGAAATATTTCATTCCATTTTGAATTGGTCCTGAGTTACATTTTCTGTGAAAACTTCGTTGGACAGATTGTGGACCTTTTACAAACTGCTCATGTATGGCTTTTATAAAGGTTTTTAATTGTTAAAAAAAAAACACAGTTAATTTACAAAAGTGCGTTAAATTTTTTGCCATTTAGAACTTTTTGAAGATTCTTTGGCTCCAGGTTTCCAATATGGGAAATTCGCAAAAAATAGAATTTTTGTTTTTTAACTTAAAATGGATTAACTGAAAAATGGAGATTCAGATAAACTGTGCAAAACTTGTGGAGAGGAAATTTTGTTTTTTCTATTTCTTATAAATTTATTGAGTTTTCGGTTTTAACCAGTAAAATGCATTTTTTTTTTAAAGTTTTCGCTTATGACAAGGAAAATGCCTTGATTTTTTAAGTTTTCGGTTTGACTAGAAAAATGCATGTGAAAATGAGAAATATGCTTTCTCAACACAAAGTCATTGGATGAAGAATCTATTATTAACAAAGTTATTAAATTTTTTGAAAAGAACCCGAAATTCTGTTAATTTTCGAAGAAAATTCCAACTTCTAAGTCACTAGGCGCCTGCCTGTCGAAAAGGACATATCCTGAGCGAAGCGATGAAGTCACCTGAGCGTGGACTGACTACGGAAAGATATTTGAAATCACCAAGATGCTTCTTGAATTCTATTCAAATGAAATGCACTATAAAGTGTGTGTTCAGAAAATATTTCGAAGCGGAGAAGTGCTAATTCCGCTTATTGAGAAGCACTACAACTCTTCACACTGAATATTGGAAGGCTTAAGTGCACACGGGTTTGTCCACAAAAAAGTTAATCACAGCGTTCATGATAATCCGTTCGTGGGTCCCGATGGAACTCATACTCAGAGAATTGAGTCTCAGTGGCATGTAGAAAACATGAATTTTACAACGACAAATATTCAAACAAATAATTTAACTGATTGGATATTTGTGTATCACTGGAGGAGACTTTTTAAAATAAATTAAAAAAAAATCCTTTTTAATGAGTTATTAAAAGCCATTGTCCATGTCTATGGTGATTTCAATAAAAAATAATTTAAAAAAAAAAACAGTTTTTTCGCTGGTGTTTGTTGAATGAAAACACTCGATGTGTTGTTATTTCGCACTCTTACCAGACATATTTTTGAAA
Organism: Orthonevra nobilis; assembly: GCA_963555765.1. Lineage (NCBI taxonomy): Eukaryota > Metazoa > Arthropoda > Insecta > Diptera > Syrphidae > Orthonevra > Orthonevra nobilis. The sequence continues at coordinate 117,816,515 of OY743224.1, forward strand.
AAACAAACAAAAATTTTTTTATAGTAGGTATTATTAACTATTATTAACATTAAAAAAAAATCATTTTTATCGAATTTCCCATATTGGAAACCCGCCTCGATTCTATTATAATAATGCTGACCACGACAACGTTATAAGTGGTCCATACGGAGAGTCTTGTTGTCTTCCAAGGCTGCAATAAAGTCAAATAAAATCCTGCGAATTAGGTGAAAGCTCATGAGTCGATATCAAAATCCTTCGTCCCGTTTCGGGCGAGTTGAATAATCTTTCATTGCTCCTAATTCTTCCACTCGCTCTGTGCTTCACGCATTATAAACGTATTCATATCCTCTTAAAGACATCATTAAAGACATCAACTTTCAAATACATAAGACTATTTTTCTAAAGGCATTGAAACAAAAAAACTATCCGACCAATTCGCATGTCCAAAAAAAGATAAATTGCTCGACGAACTCACCGACCGCGTGCCGTGTAGTTTGTAGCGCGTCTTCTTACTGGAATCACATTTCGTCCAGGTTCAGCTCGTGCATGAAGAGCAAAAAAAAAAGGTTGAATTTATTGAACGATAGTGCAGTCTTTGATGTTGACGTTGTTCTCACGGCCAACTTTGAAAAATACGGACCGAAGACTCTATCGGACCACAAACAGTGGCGGGATCATTGCCAACTCTTGTGTTGCCTGATTTTGCTCTTCGGACCAGTTTTGTTTACTAATCAAAAATGAGCCTCATTGCTAAACAATTTTTTTCGCTATCAGAGCCGATTTTCCTCCAACTTTTCTAAGGCCCACTTACCTAAAATTCGACGAATCACACCGAAAAACCGAATAGCATTAGCATACCGGTAAGAAGCCTACCATCGTAATCAGATTTATTTAAATAACGAATAAATGCCTTTGATAATCCAAGTTACTCAATTGAGCTAAGTTTGGAAGAGCATAAAAAGAGCCTCCTCCCGAACAGCAGCATACAAATCTGTGCAGTACAGTGGAGCAACTGTGTGAAATATTAAGGAATTAATCTTGACACAAAACTTACGTTTAGTGAACATATCTCTAAGACCATTCACAAAGTTAGAATAGCAACAAGAATGTTATACACATTTGTTAACAGGAAATCTGCGCTAACAAATGAAAATAAAATCATATTACATAAAGTAATTTTCCAATCGATACTTCTTTACGGTTGCCAGGTATGGGATAGTTGTGCACAGTGCCACATCAAAAAATTGTCACAAAACAAACTACTTAAAATGATGCTTAAACTTCCCTGGCATCACTCCACGTTAAGCCTGCATAAAAGAGCGAATGTTGAAATGATATCTGTAAGAATACAAGAACTTACAGAAAGATTCATCAATAAATGTGCTTCTGTAGAAAATACCCTTGTATCGAATTTGTGCTCTTAAAAATTTTTTTTGTTGTTAAATATTCTGTAAAATCTGTTTTTAAATTAATTAATTAATTAATTATCTATTCAGTCACTTTTATTACTTGTTATTCGTTTATTAAATGTTAACCTATTAATTTTTTTTTTTTTTTTATTTATTTAATTTATTTATTTATAAATATATTTATTAATTTGTTTACTTATTTATTTATTTATTTAATTTATTTATTTATTTATATATATATTTATTAATTTGTTTATTTATTTATTAAATTATTTATTTTATTTTTTATTTTATTTCTTTATATATTTATTTATTTATTTATATATTTATATATTTATATATTTACTTATTTATTTATTACTTACTTTATTATTTATTAATTTATTCTTTTTATTTTCTATTTATTTATTTATTTATTTATTTAATATTATTTATAATATCTAGTCATTATATCTGTATTATTATATATATATATATATTTTTTTTTTTTTCTTTTTTTTACAACTATTCAGTGAAGGTTTTTTTCGAATTTTCCTTCGTGATATACTTTGTTCATATCAAAATTCAACTTCATCAATATAAATAAATGTTTCAGTAGCAAGATAGCTTAATATCGAATCTCTGTACTGTAAAATGTGTGGTAACTCCAATATTGTAAATTTAGTTTCGAAATAAAGATATCTATCTATCTATCTAAAAAAAAGTAAAAATTTTTAAAAAAACCGATTTCTTCTTTTTTATAATTTTTTAATGCAGAACATTTCAAAAGTATCCTCTGAAAATTCTAGACAATGGCATGAAAGTAGACAGGAAGCGGCAGCTGTCCGCTCGGCTGAGGGACAAAGAGTCCTTTTGTTGAACCATATATTAAGTAAATTATGTTATATAAATATATAACAATTTTAGTTGTACTACAGCAACTTAATGGCAAAAAGGGAATAGACAATTCATCGTAAGTTCCAAAAAAATTCTTCATGCAAATCAGACTGAAAACTTTTCTCGAAACAATGTTTTAGAAGCCGAGGATCACTGTTGATTGAGAACGGCTTCCACGATTCCTTTGGAATTTCTTTCACTAATTCTATAATTGTCCTCCGGGTGGACGAAGGTTTTTTTTTACGAATACATTTGTTCTGAAGCCGAAAATGTGAATGAAATTTTAATCGAATGAAAAAAAGATCCCTTTTTGATTTTTTGAATTCACATGATCCAGTGACGAGCTGCAGTGATCACGGCAATACCCTGTTTCTTTTTTCGTGGACCCTTTGCAAATTTGCTGAATCCCACGTTATTCTAAATTTTTAGTCGTGAATATTATGCAAAATTTTCTTCAATTACATATCTTCAATGTGGGACAATATTTGCAATTAATTATTTTTAAAATCCTAAATAAAGAGCTTTTGTGGACGCCCAACTGGGTCGGCCCTTCCATTATTTACCGGACAGTTCGTTCCGCCTGAGAAGTTCACCTAAAAAAGCTTTTTCAAAAGAAGCAGTGATACGGTTGAAAATTGCCAATAATTCGTGAGCAATTGGAATATGAAAACTCGGAAACTGACGCTTATCAGTCTGAATAAATTCAGCTGTGAAACTGACATACCTTCAAAATATATTCATCTTTAGGCCAAACCTTAAATATGGTGTCACAAAAGATTCGTTTGATTGGGGTTTCCTTAAAAAAATATATCAACCTTAATTTTAAAAATCTTTTAAATTTGCTGCAAAATTAATATAAAAACAATATTTCAACAACTAAGAAAGGATATATTCAATTATTCAAAAGAAAAAAATTAACCGGGCTCTTTCGAATTCTAACATTCATATGACTTTAAAATTTTTCGTGTGGACCATTAATCAAAAAAAAGTTACCTTCGCCTGCTAGATTTACGCCTGTTGTCAACATTTATTGTTTTTGGTCTTAAGTGCGGAGGAGTTTTAGAAGTGGAAGTTCTTTGATCTTTCGTTCGAACAAATTTATCGATTTAAGGGAACCGTAGGTTTTTTATGCTTCTCAGCCCGAGTTTTATAATTAAAGAATGAATTCATGAGTCTTTGTTTCATAAGGCGGCTTTGTGTTGGCATTTCTGACCGCCAAGCTGCCATAAAGTCCCTCGCTGGCGTAAACACTACAATGCCAGGAATCCCTTTACGAGATGCGGATTATTCCACAGTTTACCTTTACTAGGTGGCAGGACAACTTGCCCGTGTAGGAACAATTTCCCACAATATATCGACTTCCCCTAACCCATGACAAAACTAAACATTAAAAATAAATACATCCACCTTGCAACCAGATAACCAGACAAATCTGGCCCCCCTTAAAAAAAAAAAACAGAGAACCAGGAAGCTACTTAACTTGAATCGCAATTCTTAAAGCGTCTTCATATCTGTCCTCACGAGGAACTGTCTTATTGGCAGACACACCGAAAGGCTTGACGTACAGTAAAAAGACTTCTGCAGAATCTTCTCACCGGCGGAAGAAGAGGAAACCGTCTCTCATCTCCTCTGCGAATACCCGGCCCTAGCCAAATCAAGGTAAAGGCATCTGGGTTCCCAGTCAACAGAACTTGCTAAAGCAAACCCAAAAGACCGTGCCAGGTTCATTAGAGCAACAAACTGGTTCTCTCCACTTACCCCTTATCTCATCCCTAGAAGGAATCCCTGTCAAATTCCTTTCAAATTCCTTTCTCCTCCGACTCTAGCTGTACGCATCGACAAATTGTTTCGAGAGCTCGGAAATAATAGTTTTTTTGGGAATCTTTATTAGCAAATATTTGAATAGAGTTATAGGATGGACAATCGAAATGATGAGGTCCAATAGATCAGAATTAACATTATAATAAATGTTTGCAATAAATTTTCATAAAATTGTATATTTTTACAATATAAGAAAATTAAAATAATTCATTGAATTTTATTTTTAAATTATCAACATTTATTTTCCATAATTTTTTAAGCCTTCCTAGCAGTCGCCATGTTTTGTTTTGTTCCACCTGCCTTTAGTGCACGGGCATCCTAATTTTGGTCCCTCACCGTTTTTTGTGTCCTTCGTATTGCGTCTAGTTTGTTGTTCTAATTGTCCATTTCTTATTCCTTTTTATTGCGTGCCCACTTTAACTTTTAAGGGCTTTCTGTTCTGCCTTGTTTGTTCCCTGATATTCGTGTCATACCAAGGGGCACCGTATTTCATGACTGTTTCAAATTCAATACAGTTGAGTTGCTTAAGCGCCTACTTCAGTTGGAATTTTGAAGCATGTCTTCAACTTTTATATCGTTTTCAAACCAATTGCCGTGGGACACAAATCAACTTTGGTATCAGTAGATTGGTTAATCAGCGATTTAGAAGTCTTACTAAGCCGGGGTAGTGCTGCTGAAGTTCGTCTTGTCAAAATTATAGTTCGCGTAGGTTGTCTTCTCAATTTATTGGCCCTGGCGTGAAGGCATAACACTAACAGCATGTCTTCCAAAACAATTGCATGTATATCAGGCACCAGTTAATAAAATACTGCGAACTGAGTGAATACAAATAAGTTTATATTTAATTCTCCGTTCCTATTTGGACTCAAAAATTCATCCGAATTCCTTTTTTTTACTCCCATCCAACTGATGAGCCTTTGTTTTTAAGATTTTCGAGAATATTTCCTGCTTCAAGTCCACCTCTCATTGAGCACAGTCAATAACGTCTTCAACCGGCAAAAAGAATCCAATTTTAGATAGAAAAAAAAATTAAGCCTCAACCTACACTCAAAACTGTCTGCAAACTGCATGACTAAATGAATCAATGGCGGTGAAATGAGTTGTCAAAACACACCCAATCCCATCCCATTCCTCATTCGAACGAGAAACCGCAAAAAAGTCCGCCAAGCTTGTGTGTTTTGTTGTTGTTTTTTTTTGTGCACACAAAAACAACCCGATGACCTTTAAATCCACACCAATGTACCCCCGGTGGAATGTGGACTTTGTTTTTTTTTGTTTGCATTGTTCGCGTTATTATAATACAATTTTAGGTCAATTCCGTATTACGTGAGAGACAAGCGGTGATGCATTGTTGTTTTTGCCTACCTCACCCCCAAACCCCCTGATCCCTCATTGCCCTTCAACTGTGCTTAGGTGTGTTCACTTGTCTAATAGACTTTGCACAGATGTGTTTTGAGCGCAGGGATGTTTTTCAATTGCTAGTGTGCAGTCAAACAACCCTGATCTCTTAATCGTATTCGGGTGCAGTTCACCCCCTAACGAGTGGTTGAAGTCATCACCACAAGGCGCCCTCATTTCTGTTCAATGCTTGTTATTCTAAAAAGTGAACGCTTGTTTCGAGGGTAAAGTTCACGGTATGCATGCGGCTTTTACGGTGCATTCCACCCTTGTGGACGGACGGACTACCTGGTGAAATTTGCATTTTGAATTCTTGCATTGGTCTCGAATTCCGGTGCTTTGAAATTCGCCGGGTCAGCATTGACTGGCCAATGTGAGAAAATGTTGACTCATGTATATGGAGGGGGAGAAAGTGTGTCCTTTGCGTGTGGACGGCGTTGCCAAATCAAACAACAGTCTCTACTATTATACACCTTAGAATAAGCAGATGACGTAAGTAGGAGGAAAATCAATGGTTGGACCTTTTGTTCTGCTTGAATTGAATTTTTAAAGAATTTGTGATGATGACCTTTTGAAAAGACTCGAAAACTTGCTAGAATCAATTGGAAGAAGCTGGTTGATATGCAAGCGAAGTTTTACATTCTTTTTGATTCTATTCTGAGTTTAATATTGACTTACTTAAGCTAAGCCAAGAGACAGTGAAGCCGAGCGTGCAAGCTTAAGCGATAAGCGGCCGGTTATTGAGCGGCAATTAGTTGTGAAAATATCGTTTTCGAGTGCTGCTCGTTGCAGCATTTTTCATGTTTAAACATTTATCGGATTATCTTCAGTTAAAAAAAATGTTAAATATTGGTTAATCCAAAATAAGTTTTGCCGAATCTCAAAACTTGTTAATTCATTTTCAACATCACCTACAAACGTATGTCAATACAATCATTCGATTATCAGCTTGAAAAATTGTTAACATGATAAACGAAAAAAAAAAATCAATTTCTGAAACGTACGTATCTCCTGAGCCATTAGTATAAGAAGCCGCCGAGGCCATCGAGGTTGAACTTCTGTTTTAGCAAACTCAAGACGTGCTTCCTATGCCAATGTTTAAGTTGTAGCTCCCTCAAGCACTTTCGGTTGCTGTCCATTTTCTTACGAGACTAGAATCACAATTCCAATTGAAACGTCGAACCATTTGGTTTGAAGGAACTCCTGTTTGTAACATTTCACGGAAAACAGCTCGTTTAACCGTGAGTGAAACTTTCTTCGGTCGTCCAAATCGTTTTTTTTTTGTTTATGATATTTTCTATCCCGGCTTGAAGAAAATTCTTTCTTATACCTTGAAAAAAATTTATTTCAGTGGGAATTTGTCTCTTCGTCCTTCCACTATTTTTTAAATCTACTTTTCTCTGTTTTTCAATTTCGATTTATCGATTACCAAGTGGTATATTTAAAATTTTAAGAAAGGATGTTTATTCTGTGTTTTTTTTTAACCAGTAGAAAGCACACCGACCCTCGTTTTACAACAAACCATGCCGACGAAAAGAAACCCAAGTTTATATACTATATGATATTTTTACAGTTCGACTTTGGGTTTTTTTTTTTTTTTTTTTGAAGAAAAATCTTTTCATTTCCGTTGAAAAAAGAAATATGCCTTAAAAGGTTAAGTTCTCAAATTGATTTCGTTTGCCAATATCTTATGACAGACTTTTGTTCGCCCATACTAGACTCGGGTCAGTCAAGATTGGACGGATAAATGCTTGGTAACATACGACGGACCTCAATCGATGGATTAGTAGAGAATTTTAAAGGACATAAATGGCGCTTTTGCTTTTTGCAGCTGAATATTTGTGTACATTAAAGCTCAAAAATTTATCTAGATGCACACCCAGATACTTCACAACACGTTTTGATTCTATTCTTTACAGTTCCCTCTTACATCTGAGTTACCGCCTCTGCTGATGATCTGGTTATTATCATAAGAGGCGAATATGACACTAACAATTACTGCGAAGGACTCTCTGTGAATCCTAGCAAAACTGCTCTGGTCCCCTTCACAATGAGGAGCCCAGTGACTCTGTCTCCAATTGTTATTGAGGGAACCTCTCTTGTATACTCCGGTGAAGTCAAGTATCTCGGTGTTATTTTGGTTAAAAAACTGAACTGGACTTCACATATCAAGTCCTTCATAGAATGCGCTACAAAGGCCATGTGAGCATGCAAGCGGTTCTAGGTAGGACTTGGGTTCTCAAACCTAAGATGCTTTAATGGTTGTTTATCATGATGGTTCGACTTATTATTACCTAAGCAGCCATAAACTGGTGGCCCAAAACTTTAGAAGTAACAGCTTCTAAAAAAACTGGAAAAAGTCCAACGTATGGTTTGTTTGGGCATCGCTGGTGCTATGAGCACCTACCCTATGGCAGCACTGTAAGCAGTCATTGTGCGTTTTCATTAGGAAAATAGCCGCCAGTAATGCCCTTAAGATGTAACTGGCAATGAAATACCAGGTGACCAAATGGGACACTTGAAAATAATCATTTTCATCACGGATAAAGACATGTTGTGCTCGATCCCAGATTGTATGAAGGCAACATACTATTTTGGTCGTCTCTTTGAGGTAAACGTTCCTAACAGTGATCTATGGTCGAGTAATACACCTTCCACCGACCTTAGAAACTTAATCTGGTATACTGATGGCTCAAAAATGGCAAATGGAGTAGGTGCCGATGTCTATAGACCCAACACAAAAATCTCCATACCCATGGGAAAACATCCAAGTGATTTCCAGGCTAAACTACTAGCCATCGAATCCTGTACCATAGAAAACCTTGCAAAAGTCCATAAAGGGTCCAGAATTCTAATATATCAGATAGCCAAGCAGCGCTCAAGGCATTGACATCCAATCTAATGGAAACCTAATCATAGCCCACCGGAACAGAGTTAGTTAAGGATGGGTTCCAGGTCATCATAAAATCGAAGGCAATGAAATTGCGGACGATATAGCTAGGACTGGTTCAAAAACCGCATTCACTGGTCAGGAACAGGTCTGAGCAAAAAATGGGAAAGCAAGCTACGCATTGCCCACTGGAGAAATTTACCGGGACTCAGACAATCTAAACTACTCAACAATCCCAACAAGGAGAACCTTAGAAAGCTTGTGAGCTTCCTCTCCGGCCATTGTCGCTTGAGATCACATCAAACCAAACCGGGACTCAGTACAACAACCGAATGCAAACTCTGTTTGGAAGATGACGAAACGGATAAACACATTCTTTGTGAATGTCCAGCTCTTAGACAATCCAATGCCTTAGACATTTTGACTTCCATCAGAAGGATGGAATGTCTGTTAGCCTAAACAAACTCCCCAAGATACAAAAGGTCTTTACTTTCAGACCCCAGTGTCCGTCACTTGGGCGGGGGCAGACACATAAAAAAAATCGTCAGCAAACGCTATCGAATTATCCAACTCACAGTATTTTAGCTAAGCATTCAAGACCAAGTTGGTCGTGTTTTGTCCGTCTATGGTATTACAACATATTTTATCATACACCATACATGTTATGAATTACAACTGATGAAGAGAAAATTCGTATCAAGTTCGTTAACCAGTTGTTCCAGACAGTATCGAAGGCTTTTTCGATATAGACTGACAGCTGTACATCTTTTTGAGTTAAGGTTCCATTCAATATCCGTTCGCAGAGTAGTTTTTCTTGAACCCTAATTTATATAAATTCCTTGAATGAATGAACTGTTCGGAAATTTATTTACCGCAGTGTATTTGTATACAAATTTATATTAAAAATTTAAATTTATATACAAACTTATATTACAAAAAAAAACAACTTGAAAACAGTGAGTTAGGTGGACTTTGAGTTTTTTTTCGTAAGAAAACTAACTTGCTTTTTTTTTCAAATCGAAATTGTCTATTTTTTGACAATTTTTTTGTAATAAAATTTAAACCACCGTATCGAATTTTACTCTAACCTTTTCAGGTTTTCATTTTGCAACTACGCTTCGAATGAAACTAATTTGGATTCGAAAGCTTGATTCGTTCTCACGATATATGAGACGAAAAAATACGTACGTACATACACACACAGATTTCCTTCTAAAAACAATGGAATCCGACTTCTGGGACCTCGAAACGTTGAGGTGATGTGTCAAAATTCTGAATTCCGAAAATCGGACCCAATATAACTAAGAACTTCAACGATAGCATTTTCTTAAAACTTCAATCTTTCATTGCGGGTAATGTTTGACAAGGTTTCGTACTCCTCTCCAAACTTGGACATTTTCGAGGTGTTTATGCTCTGGCTGTCAAATGACGCAAAATGTCCAAATATTGCGAACATTATCGGCAGAGGGTTTCTTCTGGAGAAAATGTTGTGTTGCAGCTAAGTGATAAGCCTCAAGACATCGGTAACAGAGTCAGTCTCTTCGATTCGTATTGTAATATGGCATAGCTTGTCTCAGATGACAGTTCAGTTTGAAAATTGTGATTGAAACAGGGATGTCAAATCCAATAACGTCCAATATTATTAGATACAAAAATATCCAAGCCACAAGAACCTGGGTGATGAGGTCACTAGGTTAAAAGTAACTAAATTCCGTTTCGCCACGGATTTATTTCCAACCTGACCTTAATATTTACACAAACAATTCGTACGAACATTATTTTAAAAGCAAATCCCTGTAACCGACATATTCCCGCACAGTCCCAACCGAGAAGCATGAATGTATACAATCCGATGACAGTAAAAATGTCAATGGCGCAGAAAATCCCTCATAAAAAAAAACCCACCTTTCCCCATATACTTTACAGCATCTAAAAGGACGAAAGGGTTAGAGGCTCGGAGGACTCTTTTTTGGACTGGCGCAGTCCGCAACCATAACGATGCCGAAAGGCACACAAATATAAATAAAAAAAAAAAACCTCAGACAAAAACCCAGTCCAGGGTGTGATATATACTATCCTGAACAGGGTGGTGGTCCAAGGGGTGGTTGTTGGCATTGCTGCAATGGTTTGATGAACTAATACTTGACTACAGACGACCGACGCATAGTCCTTGTTTGTTTCCATCGAAATTGAATAGGTCAGGTCATGTCAGTATAGAAATTCTCGTACAAGAATGACAGAGATAAAAAGGCACAAGAGAAAGTGGATGGAGAAACGATGGAGAGACATTTTTGGGTGTATTTATATCTGTCTGCTGGCTGCGGGTTGGCCCCTGAGGTACATAGAGTATTTGTGTATATTCGGGTGGTTATTTTTCATCATTGGCATGGGGAGGAATTTAGATACTTTCAGTCGGCAGCTGGGACTGCTTTTGAGTAGTTAAAAATATAGATTGGGAGTCTACGTTCTCGTAGGTTTCTACTATAATACTATTACGGCTCAGTCTGGACATATTTCAGGTGCTTTTCCTACATACCATGCAGGGAACGTTAAATAAAGCAAAACAGGTGTTGCAAGGCATTTAATGGAGATGTACGTGATTTTGTGGGTAGGTCGAACTACTGAGTTTTGAAGGAACAATAAGATCTTATTTTGAACGAAGCTATTGGGTGGTATTGTATCTTTAAGAACCTTATTGGATTATTTTTTTTGAGGCTTAAGTCCGCACCAATAAGCCAAAACCCGAAATAATATGCAGACGCAAGTGTAAGAACAGAAATCATTCTCTGAAAAGTACTGGGAAATTTCAACAGAATTGTGTCAGAAAAGCCTAGAGACGACGTTTCATTGATACTAGGATTCCTCTTTTAGCTTACTTAATAGGTCACTGAATGTTGGTAGAGCTGAACCTGAGCTTAAGCTGTTTTGTATCCTTCAAGGTCCCGTGGGCGCTGTTTTCTGTTGATGACACGCCGTAGATTCGATCAATTTGCTCTAGCCATAATGATGCCTTCCCAACTCAACTTTAAGTTCGTGTTGAATCTCGAGGCCGAGGAAGCATCTTTATTCCAACGTACTCTAAACTCAGCCCCGATTTCTTGCTTTTCATTCAATATTTGAATTGAAACGAAGAGTTAAAGAATGATTTTAGTCTTTCAGTCGAATCTAATTTTAGTTTTTGGGGCAATCTGAAGTAGTGTTGATTGATTAGAATAAACCTTTATCTGATTATCTCGCATCGGAGAGCATCTCCTTACCGAATTCCGGTGCAAGTTTCGAATTTGTCCAGCGTTTTGCATAAGTCAGTGCGATGAATGATGTCTTACGTGGCTTTATAGTCTTGTACGGAATTGGTGCAGTGTGGAAATTTATTTTTTTAAATTTGCGATCCAAAAAAACTGCAATGGTATATTTTTTGCAATTTAAATTAAATTTAAAATTTTGTTACTATTCTGCAAAGAGCAAGCAGAAAAATTGAGCATTCCATATCGACTTGTTGTGTTCGCTAAATTCGCAGTATTTTTTTCATGATTATTTGAAGATTGCTCAATGGTATGCAATTTTTTTGACGACCAAAACCTTGAGCTCCAGCATGACAAGCGATAAAATTTCTACTATAGCACAACCGATAAACATTTAAGACCTTCGCTAGGATTCTAACCTCGGACCTACCAAGTGATCCTTTTGAAAGACTAACCAATTGCGCCACCGTTTGTGTCATATTTGCAGATCGGTGTCAATAGTTCACGCAATGTGCTGGAGACGCCTCACAGTGGGGAAGCTTTTACGCAAATTAACTTAAAACAAAAATGAAGTGAAGTGGTTCAATTGGCGCGTGTTTGAGTAGCTATAGTTTCTTTTAAAGTAATGCTAAAATACCAATTTAATAAGGATCGGTGTCTTCAAGTATGTTCTTAAGATTAAAATTAAGTTTCAAGTTTTATCTATTAGATAAAATGTTTAATGATTTTTTAGTAAATACAGTAATTCGGAATGGTTGGAGGAAAGGTCAGTCCGAATAAAAGAATGTTGTTAAAAAATGTTTCAATATGACTTTGTGTAATGTAAGTTGCTTGCTCGCGTAAAAGATTAGCTCTAAGGTCTTAAATGGGAAGTGTAGTAGCATTGAATTTTTGCTTCACTGAATCTCGCGTCTAATGTTTCTAAATAACTTATGGTTTTTGTCCAAACCCTTCGAGTTATCTTCCATGTTTTCTGTTTCTACGTCGTCTTTAGCCTCAGAGGAAATTTCCGTTCAAAAATGACGCTGATATTTCCTCCTCATTCAAAACTAAATAGCCCGGCTCACTTTGGCCAATGTTAGCTTTGCTTTTCAGGTCTTCTTATGTAAAGTTTTCTATCTGACGTGCCTGACGAATAATGTTTGTCAAATCTGCAAATTGATGTCGTCTTCACTGTCATAGTGCAACATTTCATCTTGGATTTATGCCAACATTTTTTTAAACTCATTGTCTTTATCTCAGCCCTGGAATAAGACAATTTTTAAATCGCTTTACGCAAGTTATAATTTTTTAAATTTTTTTAAGTTTGCATGCCAACATTTACATAGTTACGTCCAGCCATTGGACGGTTATGGTCCATTGGTTGCAGTATGGAGGTTGTATTTGGTGGAAGAGAATTCCATTATATCCTTCCTTCCGACACTCTCTAGATTGGTGGAATGAACAGGAGCTTTGTCTTTGAACAATATTGCTTGAACTTCATCATAGTTATGTTCAATTTTCCTAAAATTTCCTTGTAATTAATTCCAATTTTGACACATTCATTTGACATTCTAATTTTTTGAAAAAAATGAAAATCGACTCCATTTCTCTTTTATTCGGAGCGGGTTTTCCGAGTTACAGGGCTTTGATTGTATTTGTATTTATTGAATTGCTTTTCACATTAAGTTAAATCTTATAATCTAGCGAAAGCCCTAAAATTAAGTTCACAAATTAAAAATGCTACTTTAAATTTTTTTTTTATTTTTTCTTAAACTCTAATTTTAATTTAATTTTTGTAAAAAAGAAAAAAAGTTACTATTAAATATTTTTATTTTTGAATCGAAATCAATTTAACTAACTGGCCAAGAATCTAAAAAGTAAAAAAACTAAAACATTTATTGTTTTATAAATCCTTACAGTAAAGTTTTCGCCAGCATTGTCCTTACAGCTGTACAAGTAAACATCTGAGTTGAACAGAACAACCAAAAGGTTTATATAAACGTACATTAAATTTTAAGAACATTGTTAAATTGATAAGGCAAAACTTAGATTCCACACGTTATCACATTGAAATTTTCATAAAGTAACTTTCAAACTTCTCGATTCAGTAACCACTTAGCAAAAAGAATTTGAAAAACTGCACGTTATTATTTTGATTGCCATTTCAACTGACTATGGTATAAATGTTGAAACGTTCTATGTATTCACACTCGAATCTGCCAAATATTTTGTTAGAATTAATCGTTGGTGTTACATGCCAGCATTTTTGGATAAGTTACTCATCCATAGAAGAAGCACAGGAAGCCGGAAATAAAGGTTTTAACAAATATCGCGCGGGATATGATGATGTTTTAAATTAAATGCTTCCCAAAAACCTTTAAAATCACTTTTCAAACAATTTTGAGATTTATATTGTATTCGAAATTCTCTAGTCTCCAACATGCGCACTGAAAGAGATACTTTATCTTTGCTGTTAAAAAAATGTTTCAATACGTTAAAAATTCTTATTATTTATAAACTTCAAAACGCATATTAGTTTGCATGAAGCAAAATACAGAACTATGATTTATTTTTTTATTTTATATTTTTTTTAAAGTTTTTTAAGTCATATATTTAACAATTAAAAAACTAAAATAAGTTAAATAACATCTTTTTATGCATTAGTAGTTCGTTAATAAATTGAAAAATATATTTTTATTATAGTCAGCACATCGCATGAATAGATTCCAGTTTTTGGGGTAACTTAGCCCACTGTTCACCGATTCATAATTTTATGCATATGTATATATTTTTTGTATACATATAGAACTGATACTCCAGACGTCTGATCTTTTGCCATAGTCTGCACCGAAATCCTTCCCGGATTTGAACCTGAAAGCTCACGCTCAGCAGTCAGTTCGACGCACAAACCACTGGATGTCGGGCACCCACAAATTCATGAATGTCGTTGCAAAAAAAAAAAAAAAACAACATGTAAACAGCAATGGTCTTAAGCGGCAGTCCAATGGTGGATTTCAAAATTTTCAGCAAATCCACTCCATCCCAGGCTGCTGCATATCTTTTAAGAATTTTTAAAACTGTATCGATAAAATAGTTTGTTAAATAAAGACCTTCGCGATAAGGTCAAGATGGGTGCCTTAAAGTCAACAAAAAAACTGAACAATGCTAATAATATTATAAATGTTTCGAAAACACAGCATCCACTTTGTGAGTAACCTTACAATATTATCCAACATTCTTGAAACGTCCGTTTTTCGAGCTCATAACGTGATCAGCCTTTGTAGTAATCACTCTTTGTTGGCTCAGTTGGTAAGTCTTAAGTTCCAAATCTAAAGTAAGGCCTGAAATTTTTTTAGTTTTTGAATATCACTGATAGCAAAAAGATGTAGAAATTTTGCAGAACCAAGAAAATTGCACATCTAGAAATGTCAAATAAAAAACTGCGAATTGAGCGAATGCAAATAAGTACATATCAATAAACCCATGGAAACCAAAATATATCTGAGTTTCAAACCACATCACAATTTTTCAATTCTTCTCCTTATACTTCTCTTCACTTTGTGCTAAATGCATTATAAGGGTTGCCATAATTCTTCCAGTTGTCCATTTCCCGTTTAAACACAAATTCACGTAACTCCAGTTTATTAAATTAGTTAAAGCTCCCGGCCATTTTCGCATAATGAGAACGTTCTCCATTGGATTTTACTCGAATGCAGCTCAAATCCAATCTCACGCTTCATTTACAATCACAAGTGTTCGGATGCAGTGCATCGATGGAAATATTTCTAAGGATTACATTCCCTTGAACTGGTCTTTGTAGGTGTGCAGTGTAGTTAAGTTAAGTATTTGCCAAAAGCATCTTAACTGAAAAATCAATAGACCATTTTTCAGACTGTGCCGCCTCGCTTCTGTATGCATCCCCTTATAACATGTTTGTGTGTTGTTTTATTTTTTTTTGTTTTAATGGCTTTTTCTGAATGAGCCTACCTCACACAATTTGTCGTTTTCTTTTTCTGTCGGCTTTCTCGTTGCATAACTTTATTTGCCAGTTTCTCATTGACAATGAGAAGAGGAGAGAAAAGCAAAAAAAAAAAACTAATTAAAACTATGAAACGTGCAAAACAAAAGGGTTGCAACAATTCCGCAATTCCATTATGCTTCTCTCCGTTCATTGTACGAGAAAAAAGAACACAAAGAAGACAAGAGAAAGCAAGAGAATAATGCAACCCCCAATCCCACGATACCCTTAACTGGTCGCCTATTGAGCTGTATGCAGCATATTTGGTGAAACCAAAGCTAGGAGGCCTTAACCCCTTTTCCTTCGTTCGTTTGTTGTTCGCAAATACGAGTACATAGAAAAGGATTAGGCAGCAAAAAAAAAAAAAACGAAACCAGTGTAGTTGCGTTCCGCGAAGTTTACCATTCACCCCAACCCACTATCAAACCGCCTCGACCGAAATGCATTGCATTCCAATGGCTCTTAAGTGGGTGGGGGTTGGGCGCCCTCAACACGATTTGCCGGATTACATGTTTCTTGTTTCCACTGCGAGAAAAGCTGCAATAACGTAATTATATCAAGCGAGAAAGAAAGAGAGAGGGAGGGGAAAAAAGAAAATTTTAAAGCAGCTTTAAGCTGAGGATGCAGTTCGACGCCCTCAGTCCATGTTGCACTGTCACTAGCTGGCTCGGTGCACTCGTTCGTTTGACGCGTTCCCTCGTGTTTGCCAAGTTTATTCGCCTATGCCTTCAACCACCAGTGCAACTAAGGGTTGGGGTGGTGATTTCAAGTACATACAAACACACACATACGAGTATTAAAATGAATTCAGAAGTGTAGGCCCCGAGTTGGAGAGCGGGTGTAGGCTTGAGTCATTATAGAGGCCATTGCACATGCGGATAGTGATTCGGTTGAAATGCACTGGAAGCAATTCTAGCATAGCCTCTCCATCATACTCGAGATAGGCCCAAGATAGACATTTATTCAAAGTGAGGTTGGGTTACACAAAAAAAAAAAATTATGTATTAAAAACCAAAACGTTAAAAGCCACCCCAACCACCCCAGCCAACACGAGAAACATGACATTTTTTCTCTCTTTTGGGCTGCCTACATTTCGAGATGGAACTCACGGATATGGCTCCATAATGTCGTTGTTGATGTTGTCGGAGCTTTTCCATCGAGCGTTCTTGTACAATGCACTTTAGTGCATTAAACTGCTGCATTGACCTAGTTTAACATTGAGGGTCGCTATCAATGGGCTCTGTAGGTGCAGGGTAAAATTCCAGGCTGTCTGTTTGGATTTTTTTACAGATTTCAATTCATGAGTATATGAATTTGAAAAGAATGAAGGCAATGAGTGAATGAGCCGGATTGGACTTGGGTTATCGTCATCCTTAGTCACTTGATTGGTTCTTTGAGTTAAAAGTTTTGAGCCTATGCCAGCAATTTATTTTTTTTAATAGCTTTTGTTTTTTTTTTATTGCTGTGCAAGAATGAAAATCTACACTACCATCCATAAGTATCCGAGCAATCCATTTTGCTGCACAGTTATACCTTTATTGGCGGGTGTAGGAATTTAATGAAAACATCCTCTAAGGCTTGATATCGGGTTAGCTACCGCTGGCCTAAGCTCGAGTAGCAGAATGAGAACCTTCTTGAGTTCACTCAACAAATTTAAGCGGCTAGTTTGGAGAAAAGAGCACAAGGTCTAGGTTTCAACCGCGTACTGAAATATCTTCGAGACGAAACATTTGAAATAAAATATTTTTAGGCGTTTGCTGAGGTCAAAACACTCCCTAACTATGTGACCCAAACAGTTCAAGCATGGCGGATACTCTTTGTTCTAAACTCACTTATATGCTTTCAATTTGGCTTCTGAGGCAACTTGTCATTGTCACTTTAAAAATGCTCTAAGCTGAATTTACTTAAAAATTTCACTCTTCTGGGTTTCCAAAAATACCTGATTCAATAATATAGCAGGCCATTTTGTCTGAGTTGATCTTTAACGAGAAGTTACAAGTGTTAATGGTTCTCCTAACTTGTTTTTAATATTTAACTTTATGTTTTGTCTTAATTCAGTCGCACATTTGCACTCTTTAGAACTAAATGAACCCAACCAATCTCTAGTTTCTAGAAAGTTTCCGTTTTGAATCTATGGAATAATCGATCTTTTCTTTTGCGATTCTTTTTATTGGAGTCGCCAATAAAGAGTAGGTCCATACCCCGCCATTCGACAAAAGATAATTGACTTACTCTTTCGCAATACCTTTTGCATAAAAATGGCGGGAAACAGCAATCTTGGTATGAGACTGAACATCAAAACATCACTGAACCAAGTCGGAGTCACCGCGGAACCCTTGGAATGCTGGTTTTTGCATTTTGTGATGAAGTGGCGAAGACTTTATCATTTTATTTGTTAAAAAAAATTCTTTAACGATGAAGGTCTTCTAATCCAAAACCAATTTGACAGCCGGCTGGCGAAGTTGGTAGAGAGCCTTGCCCTTCAATTGATTCAATTGATAGGTCCCAGGTTCGATTCCTTGAGTAGTGGTCTAGTTTTTCGAATCTGGTCCAGTCACCATTTGCCATTGGGATCAAGTTAATGGCACTTTCACTGGGTTGGTCGACCAATGATAGTAGTCTGACTAATTGTTGTAGTGGTTGTTGTATCGGCTTAGTTCATCAATTCGTGTTTTCAAAATGGCGGTTTGTGTAGATTGTGTGTGTAGATGGCTCTGCTGTGAAGTCATAACACTGATAGCGGGGTGTAAAGCTAAATTTTGTAAACTGTCAAAGTTCATATACGAAACTTATGTCGACTAAAGTCCTACGAATTGAGATGAGTCGATATCAAAATTCTCCGTCCCGTTTCGGGCTCCACCCACGGAGTTTCTCAAACCACTACATAATCTTTCATTCTCCTACTAACTCTTCCTCTCGCTCTGGGCTACACTCATTATAAGAGCATTATAAATGTTTTCATGCGCAAACATTGTCTGTCACTGCAAAAGTCATTTGTTTCTTTCCATCCTTATCTTTTTCAGTTAAGGCCTGTAGAAAGTCAAAATGAATCTTACCGAATCTAAAGCTATGCCAGCAATTTAACACGTCAAAGAAGTTTATGCTTTACACATAACTACTGACATCAGCTTTCGATAGAAGCCTTCCTGTTTTTTTTTCGCCCTTTATCCCTCTTTTACAACCCTACTTAGAAAGTAGACAGTATCAATTATTTATTAAGATCCAAAGGGTTCGACTTTATTGTCCCCATCCTCTTTATTTATATGACGATGAGTGCGTCCTTAAAGTCTCTAACTTCTCCATTTCCGACGATGATATGGAATTTCGAAACACATTCCTTCCCCTCCAATCAAAAACATTAAATCATTTACTGCAACTAGATCTAATCGATCGTTCGATCGCACATTGATCTAATCATAAACAAAAACGAGCTCAGACCTCGATGGTCGAAATGGTTCTCTTACCCTAAATCTCTTTATATCATCATTTTTCGCCCGCTTCTTGAAAGCGCATGCCAAGTTGTGGTAGCCTTATTTCGGTACACAGTCTCACTATTCCGTGTGACTTTTCGAACCACAAACTACTACTCTGTGACTATGTCAGGAACACTTCTTCAAAACTCTCCTCAAAGACTCCCTTTAAAACACAAACAAATTTTCTTCTTCCTTCCATAAAACATTTATAGTTTTAAGGTATTTTTAGGGTTCCGTACCCAAACGGTGCCAACGGGTCGATATTACTAAGACTCCTCTGTCCGCCCGTCCGTCCAATAAGCATTTTCAAATATGAACGATTACGGCCGTTGATTAAAAAAAAATTATATAAAGTTTAAAATAAAGGATGTCCCCATACAAGAAAGATGCTTTTTAAAAATGTGTAATTTAAACAAAAAAAAAAACACGTTGGAACGGAACCCTTCGTTTGCGTGTTCGACTCACACTTTGCCACTTTTTTTATAATGATGCGTAGATGCGAAGTTAGCCTGATTCAGATATTTTGCTCCTCCATCATCAACATCTGGCGCCATATTGACTCTCTTGAGTCCTCTACATGAGTCCTTCAAGATTTCGACATCAGCACAAAAACTATGCGTATGCATGCGGAATTAATATGTTCTCAAGTACGACCAACACAATGACGTATAATTGTAAGTGCTCATTCAGCGAATCGATTCGTTGTCCTTATCAGCAGGAAACTTTTAAAAGAAATATGTGAGAATTGATTGAATGTGATTTCGAAAACCATTTATTTTCCTTATCGCATGCAATTTTTCAAAACAAGAAATCACCTCCTTCACTTTCTCTACACATCAATGCTTTTACTGGTTTCCTGCACCTCGCTCTCTCTCTCTCTCCTTAAATGTCATCTCTCTACGAGTGGATATAAAATGTCACTCTCTGACCGATGACGGTGCAACTATACCCCACTGCCTATGTGCATTGAATTTAGCTCAAGTGCAAGTGCAGCCAACAACAAAGTTTAAGGGGGGAGGGTGTGTGTGAATCCATGTTAGGGTAGGTTGGGGCACAGGACCTATTTGTGTGAATCTGGTGCACATGCACATGTCCCTGTGTCGGCAGTGTTTGTGCATTTACTTGGAAATTTATTTCCGTACCCGAATCGTTGACCTGAAATCCTTGACAAATGACCTCATTCTCTTGTTGTTGTTGTTGTTGTTTTTGCCTGGGATCAAATTATTAACATTTTCTTTTCTTTTGTTACAGGCTTGGCTACGCAGCTCGTCCAAAGTGTTCATTATGTGACGATGAATGAGAGCACACACCCAGTTAAAATTCATTCGAAAATAGTTTGGAAAATAATTAAAAAAAATAAAAAACACGAACAATATTCAAATAGAGACCTCTTAAGTTAAAAAAAAACAAACACATTATTAAAAAGAACTAAAAGAAAACAAAAATTACAACTGATTTAAATGAATCTGTCATCCATGATGTACCGACTAAATGTCCAGCATCCGCCACAGCCGCAACAGCAACAGCAGCAGCAGCAGCATCAGCAACAAGCTCAAACGCATTCGCATCCGCATTCGTCGCAACAGCTCTCACCTGCCAATAGTCAGCATCTAATTATTCAGCAAGCTGGTGGCCAGCATCTTCTCAGCGGTGACAGTGGAGGTGGCGGCGGAGGAAGCGGCGGGCTCAATGGCAATATCAAGCTCAACGCTAACGGTGACGATTTGAAAATTCTTACTGCCATCAAATCGGAACCGATGCATGATGTTGTTCTGCCAACCGTGTCCGCAGGGCCACCAGGCATTAGTGTCGTCAGCCTTGGTGGCGGTACAGTGGGCGTCGCTGGAAATGGTAGTATAGTCCTGAATGCCAGCGGCGCCCTTAATAACAGTTCAGCGAGTAGCACATCGGCCTCAACAAGTGCAAATTCAACAAACGGTCATTTAGTGTTCGTACCCACGAAAAGAGTACGCCTCGATGGGTGAGCTTCTGAAAAAGAAAAAAAACAATAAAAGTTCGATTAATTGAAATGCTTTCTTGCAGACCTGACGATTGGATTTCGTCGCCCAGTCCCAGTAGTGTACCCAGTTCGGCACCACCCTTGAGCCCATCGCCAGGCTCGCAAAGTCATAATTATAATACAACAATGTCAAATGGATATGCATCACCAATGTCAACCGGAAGCTACGATCCGTACAGTCCAAATGGAAAAATGGGTAAGTCATGTTTTCTTTTCTTTCGTATTTTTAAGGTTCCGTACCTCAAAAGGAAAAACCGAACTCTTATTGATTCACTCCGTTGCCCGTTTGTCTATTAAAACCCCTTCGACATTCTCATGTATGCTTGAAATTAATACCACAAACTTATGATTGTGGCCACTCAAGGTTGTTAAAAAATCAAGCTTCTTCAAGCCGCATAATTTTATACTCGAAAGGGGGAATCAAAATCTTTGTTTAACTTCCCGTTGACTTAGAATCATGAAATTTGGCAAGAAGCAATGTCTTATAGCACAAGTAAAGGGAAAAATATGAAAACCCTAAATTTGTACTTACATTACCTTTAAAAAAAAAACCATGCTTGTTAAACCGCAAGTCATTTTTTTTACGCCGTGATGGACGGCGAGTCCGACTTGCACTTGCTCGCTTTTTTTTTTATTTAATATTTTGTACTGACACCCTTTTATTTTTCCAATGCTGATTTATAAGATGACCAATTTGATGTCACATCAACTTTGTCGTCAAGACAACAGACAGACTCGAAGTACGTATGTGACGCTTTGAATCTCAGAATGGGTTCCAATGTACTGTGAATGTCTGTTCCGTTGCCGGACGCATAAAGATCTGATGCAAACCGCAATTGACACTTCTTTTCCATGGATTTGTAAAGTGACAAAGATGAATATACGAAATGACATTCAGCATTAACAATATCAATTGACACATAGCCTGATGTAGTTTAATACAACATTTCAGTCCAACTGTTTTGAAACAAGCTGGATCCTTTGCATGGAAGTGCAACGAATAGCCCGTGGTACCCGCCAGAGAGGTAACTTAAAGTGAACTTGCGTTGATCGTTTACCATGTCCTGGTACTCAATGGGAATCCACTTCCCACTTAACCTTGCACCCGCGTTGGCCAAACTACTCTATGACTCAGTGCGCCTCTGAGTGTTATAACAAACAAAAAAAAATAATAAAAATTATGTTCACGAGTTATCCTTAAATAATTTAAAAAATGAGGTCACCCACTTTCATTTCCTTGAGAGAAGGACTTAAGAGGAGAGAGCGAGGTGCAGTTAACAAGGAAAAGCATTGATGTGCAGAGAAAGTGAAGGAGGTAATTTCTGTTTTAAAAATTACACGCGATAAAGAAAAAAACGGTTTTCGAAATCACATTCAATCAATTCGCACATATTACTTTTAAAAGGTTCCAGCTGATAAGGACAATGAGTCTTTTCGCTGAATTAGCACTTAAAATTATACATCATTGTGTTGGTCGTACTTAAGAACACATTAATTCCGCATGCATACGCTAATTTTTGTGCAGATTTCGAAGTCTTGAAGTACTCATGCAGAGGACTCAAGAGAGTCAATATAGCACCAGATGGTGATGATTTAGGCGCAAAAAATTTCAATCAGACTGACATCTTCACATCAATACCCCCGACGGCTTACAATAATCTTAAAACAAGCACAAAACTCTTAAGTATTTTAAAAAAAGCGGCAAAGTGCGAGTTGCACACGCACACGAAGGGTTCCATACCAAAGTTTTTTTTTTTTTCTTAAATTACACAATTTTTAAAAGTACTTTAGTGAAAATTGTTAAGAACAAAGCACCTTACTTGTATGGGGACACCCTTTATTTTTAACGTATTTTGTAATCAACGGCCGAATATCGCTCACAAACTGTGAAATTTGAAAACGTTAGCAGACTGGCAAGTTCCGATTAACCCCACGTCGTTCAGGTTTTCTCGAAAGACGAAAACAAAAAGAGGATAAGGAGCTTTGAATATGCTAGTGGAATGTAAGGATTCTAAACAGACCACTGGCAGCTCAAGAAGGACGTAGACCGCTTAAAAGCAGACATCCACGTGGATGTGGATTCGTGAGCAGAAACACCCTTAGGCAGAAATGTTTGAATTCGAATTATCGGTGTGCAAGCTCCGAAGAAAAAAATCTACACTGTAAAAGAAAGATACTACGAGCTCCTCGGCAAGATCTACGAGCAATGCTGGCGTACTGGGCGATTTTCTTTTTGATGTCGGCAAAAAAATTATCTCTGGTAGTGTAATTGAAAAAAAAAACGACTTCATAAGATCATCACCGATAACAGACTGACGCTGATGGAGAGCTAGCACGCGCTTTCCGAACCTCGTTATCCCGATTCGGAATATAGCCATGGAGCAATTGAAACTAAAATACACTCCGCGCAACAAAAACCGACGCACTTGGTAATTTTTAACAAAATGGAAAAAATCTAATAGATGATGGCTAGTCATTATGCCCTCGAGCACAATTAGAGATCCAACTCATTGCATAAGGAGAATATTTTACAGCGTGAGCTATGCATTCGTCGCTTTACCCTTTTCAACGACGAACTATCTGTTTCCCACCCGGTCCGATTAGGTTAAACTTGGACTCATCACAGTTGTTCATTTAACCAATCTTGAAAACTCCAGTTCTGCCTTTCTTTGGCCCAGGTAAGGCGCGTTTTCCACATTTTGCTGGCCAGAAGTGGTTTTGTTGCTGGTCATCTCGTTGAGACGATTCTGGATCGTTCTTCTCTTGTATTAGGTCAGCTCTTGACTCCGAGTGGTTTTAAACCCGTTTCTCAAGCTAAGCTTCTTGAGTTCACGGTCCTCCCAAACATCGCTTCAATCATGTGCCAATTTTTCTGTTCAGATTTCCCCCGACGATATTTGTTACAGAATCTTCTTTCATTATTCTCATTGTAACCGATTTCACGAAATGACTGATTTTGATTGGATAAGGCAACGATAGCTGCCTTTATTTTCTTTACTCAATTGTATCCTTTTAGACATCGCGATATCAATTTTTCACATTTATTTAAGAAATACTACTGCACGAATTAATTACCTTACCCGGATTCAATAAAATATAATTTTGGGAATCCCTTAAAAGTAATTGGCGCCGAAAAATGGAAAATTCATGTGCGGTTTTTGTTGTGGCGCGGGGTGTACATCTGAGTGTCGAACCACTACACAATCTTTCAGTTCGTGTCGTTATAACTTTGCTCGCTTTGTGCAAAATGCGTTGTCAGGGTAGAAGGGTAGTCACAATCCCTTGAGAGCGAGACTATTATAAACGTAAAATAAAAAAAAATTGTCAAGAAATTGCGAGAGCTTTAATTAACGCCGACATCGATAGGTATCTGGAAGGAGAAAAATACAGTTCTCGGCTTTTTATAGCCGCATCCAGAAGTTGCCTAAGCAAGATTCTTGTCTTGGGGATATCCCGGGACAACGCGCGCAACAATAAAGGATGGCATAAGATGAAAAAAGAGCGCAGTTGGTCCCATATTTCATGTTTTCAAATAAATCCTTAGTGATTTGCAGCAACTTTTAACCTGAGCGCTTTTTGATACAGTAAATATCGATTGGCGATACAGCATCAATAGTCATGATCTTACCCCTTAGATTGCTTGAATCTTTGTTGCACTACAGCCTTTATCCGTGAAGCTTCCATTCCATTTCTCTAGAATTCAACGGAAAAATGTCCATGGCCATGTTTGGGCCGAACATTCTCCAGCTTGAGATAAAAGCTCAAAATGCCTTCCTTATACGAACAAGGGACCAACTTTTCACACTATGCCAATGGAGCCGTCAAAATTGTATCACCGCACGTTTTCGGTGTAATTAAATTTTAAGGTAACAAGTCTTATTTAAATAAAAACAGAAATTCCAATATTTTTTCCACTTTTTTTTATCAAAATTTTGATTTTAATTGTGAACCATGTCTCCATCTAGCGAGTGCTAGACTATTATATGGAACACTCACGAAAGCTTTGCATCCAGTTTTGCAAGCTTCCAGTAGATGTCGTCATTTATTATTTTTTTTTTTTTGCTTTCCATTTAGTCACGATTCGTGAGCTTTTTTTGGTTAACATCACGGAATGTGTTAAATAAACAAAGAAGTTGGCTTTTAACACCCACACACGCTTAGATACTCACACATGCATTGGGCGAAAAAAATTTGAAATTCATAAGAAACAATTTAAGAGAAACTTAATTTTGGCTTTTTATTCTTGTGGTCAAAGAGCGGTTTGAGTCATTAGGGTTAAAGACATTGTATAGGGTGTGCTATCCGTTTCTTTTTAAGAGGTCTCCCAGAAACACTGTTTTGTTCAATGTTTTTCCGTATAAGCCGTATTGGTGATGCAATTTTTCAACACCGTGGATTGTTCAAATAGCTTCGATGTTAAATTTCACCTAAAGAAAAATCCAACGGCGTCAAATCGCAGCTCTGCGATAATGAATTAACTCTTGGGCGGTAAGTGCAGCATAAGGCCCCATTTTGCTCACAAAAGTCATCATACCTTGGTAGCGCGTTTCATTGACCGTGACGTTTCCTTCACTGTCGTCTTGGAAAAATAAAAGAAATAGCCACATGTGGATATTCCGAGCTGCAAATACAGCAAAGTTTCTTGAA
This sequence comes from Orthonevra nobilis, assembly GCA_963555765.1. Classification (NCBI taxonomy): domain Eukaryota; kingdom Metazoa; phylum Arthropoda; class Insecta; order Diptera; family Syrphidae; genus Orthonevra; species Orthonevra nobilis. The sequence continues at coordinate 117,842,273 of OY743224.1, forward strand.
GCACTTAAAAAGGATAAGTTTTTTAGCAAAACTAGCATCAATTTGGAGCTGTGCTTAAGTCTAAACAGATAAGCGATAAGGAAGCGAGCAATCAGAGGTCCTTATGCCAAATTTTCGTCAGGCTAGTCATTTGTCAATTCTTCGTTGAGCGCACAGGAACATAGCGTTTCGGTTTGAAATCAGAAAACCATACTCATGACGTTTTTTTCCCGAACTTGCGTGCAGGAGCACGACCGAACGGTAAAAATATAGGACAGATGGCCCACCCTATACAATAGTTTGAGAGTTGTGGAAATAAAAATAATGAGAAAAACACCACTATTCTCGTAATAGAAAGTGACTCAACGCCTTGTTATCTGCCTTATATTCGAGTGGTTGAACTCGATTTCTGGAACAATCGATTCCGCTTGTTGGTTTATTTAATTTACTGCTCTTCGTTATTTGGTGTGTGGTATCGTCCATTGTCAATGAACCTTTAAAAAGTATAATTGCAACGAATGTGGTTTCTCCATGGACATCAGTGTACGTCAGGATAAGTAGTTTGAATCTCAAATGCATTTGGTTTGCATTCGTTCGATTCGCAGTATTTTTATTTCCACGATTGCGTCATCAGCGTTATACCATCTTTATAGAACTTACAGATCACCCACACAAACCACAACAGCATGGCTTCTCTCTTGGTCAGACTTCTTTCGTTGCTCCACCACCCAGCACTGGACCGGGTTCAAAAACCAAATAAACGTTCCAGAATTATGTCATACTTAGATTCTAATCTGGGACCCATCAAGTGATCCCATTTCAAGGCAGGCTCTTAAGCCAGCTGCATTTCAATATTTCAATTTCTAAAGATACAAAAATGAGCACCCTGTTTATTCTTATAAATCCAGAAACATTATTTCCCTGCACTTGGAGCTTCCTAAAGCTTTCCTGTTTCTCTTTATTCCTGTTCTCTTCATCCGAAACACAAACACAATTTTGATGATTCACTTTCACACATTGCCACAAACCAATCAACGTTTATTAAGATTCAGCTTTCTCTTCTCTTTTTTCGTCTAACACAAAATTGTTAAGTCTTCAAAATATGAATACATATAAAAGCGTGTATATATATATTTGGTACTTTACCTTGAACGCGCTTTCTTGTTTGTATTGGTGTAAAGCCGGTGCCGCACCGCATATCAAAGAATAGTTTAAAAAATCCCGCCAGAAGTACAATTGAATCGATTTCGTGTGTTTGATAGGTAGTCAAGTGGACAAATCAATGTCACTAGTTTATAATGAAATCATGGGAACGCTTTTGTTAACAATCAGGAGGTATCATACTTCATGGTTCTTCAATGAAATAAAGGAGAAATCATTTGTAATTTTGAGAAGAAGTGGGCACATAGAATGTCATCGCTTAGTTTTCTTTTGGTAAGCTTTTTTATTTAAGAAAGGCCCTGCCCAGGCTGCACTTCTTAGCCAATATTCAGAGTATTGGATGGAGCATAGAAGCATTAAATAACCTCAGAAGATTTACTTGCAAACATACTTGCATCGGGCTAGAGTTTCGCAAGTCTCACCAAAAACATCAATCCTTGCCTGTCTCACGAAAACTGGGCACACTTAGATGCTTGAGGTCTATCCCCACGCTGTTGCTCTTTCTAAGACTCGACGACTCTTGTGGCCGAACCGTTGTTGTTCATCTATTCATCATGTCGTAGCCAGGTGGGTCTCTCAAATCCATCAAAAGCAAATTTCTCCGACTGTAATAAAGTTCATGCTTCCGTGCCGTAACACAAGACTAGGCTGATTTTGTTTTGTTTAATATTTGCCCAGTGGTCTTCTTAGCCAGCGTTTCGCAAGTCTAATTTCCCATTTTATTTTTTGAACTAGAACGGATCTAAGTTAGATGAAGTCCTTGACTTCTTCGAAGTTTTACCTGCTCGATATCATTTATTCTTTAAATGAAAACTATTGGTCCTAAGCGACTGCCTTATGGGATTCCACAGGTACCGCGAATGGGCTTAGAAACTGAAAGCTTTAAATGGGCGATTTACTGAGTCCCAAGAGGCGGAAGAAAAGGCACCCCAGGAAACCTTTATCTTAAAGAAAAGAGCCATGTTAAAGTTAAAAGTCACAGCATCAACTTCGCTTCCATTTCCCAATGCTTTCGATTAGTCGGCCTGTTGTTTGTTCTGAATCCAGTTTTTGGTGATAAAATTAAGCCTAGCGTAGCAATGCCGATAGTGCACAATACCGTACGCCACTTTAGGCTACCACCAATTCTTAAGACCAGGAAGAGAAGCGGAAGGCCAATTGACTTGAGAAGGACTAGGGTATGGAATTGTTTGGCAAAAGTAATTAATGTCTAGCAACTTTAGAAATCTGTGCGGAGTTCAACCGTTCGGATCTGGGTCGGGGAAAAGAGCACCAGAATTGGTTATCGCGGACTGGTTCTTTAGTGCGTCTCAGAAAGATGTCCCTAAGCTGTGTGGTTCCAACAGTCTTGGAGGCGGTTCAACAATGGTCTGTAGATGTTCGTCTTCCGACGTTGTTAGTGACTTCATCTGCATAAATTGAATTATTTTTTTTATATTTTATAATAAACACACGTTTAAGGGTTAATGAGTACCCTAATAGTGATAGCACATAATGGGTAGGAAAAAGAGCCAAAAGAAAAAGTCCGTTCCCCTTTCCTGTTATGTGTCTAAACAACGAATCCCTATACTTCACTGTCCGACAAAAATTAAGCTTCGGGATGTACAGATGAGCTTTCCTGGCCAGGAGTGTGTGGTTGTGAGGGAAAAGAATGTAACTTGTTAATTCGGCATAACATTATTTATAAATAAATCGAAAAAGACGATACCCTGGTTATTAAGTAAGTCAATTTACTTAACAATACTTTTGTCTCCCATAAGTCTTATCACTCGATTTTGAAAGCTGCAAAGTAGGCCCAAGATACTTTTTAAAATACCTCCACCCTCGATGTATATTAATGTAAGCTTATGAGTCAAATCTTTCTTGCAAACTTTGCCGAGAAAAGTAGATCAGTAAGAAGGAAGCGTCTTGTATAACCCAATAGAGCTGATTTGGGAACCGCTCAAGGGAGCTTCAAAAACATTGTCCAACGTCAAAAAGTAAGTTCGAGTATCTCTGAGCAACAGACTGGCCTTTTATTTATTGTGCACGGTAACATAATCCTGGCAAAGCTTTTTACAATAATGGTTAATAAGAAAACATGTTTTTTGTGAATTTTCTCTGACAAAATATCCTGTTTAAAGGCAGTATACTCAGGAATCAATAAAACTTCTCCCACATCGGAGCCATCTTCTTTTATCTAACGAATACTTTGCATATTTAATTTAAGTCTTAAGCATCAAACTGCGACTGATTTTTTTTAACATGTCGTTCACCTCTCAACAAAACGAAAAGAACCCTGAGAAGAACGAACGACACTGACTAAATCCTTGTACCATACCGCTGATGCTGAGCATCAAAACTAGGTTAGCCATCAAGGTTCACAGTGATTTATTTTAACACTTTCGGTTCGCCTACCCTCGCTGCCCCTATTGTCACCAATCAACCAGATCCACTGTCGATTTCCCCACAGTATCGACGTGCCCATGCCATGCCTGCCTAGCCTGTGCAGCGAAACGTACATGATCGCCGCGTCGCAGTCGCTACCACGACGTCGTCGTCATCTCGAACTTATTTATGTTTTCCACTCGCTTGGTTCCGACCATTTTTTTTCCTTCTCGTTTGCCTTTCTTTTGTTTGTTCCTGACCCAGTAACGCAGAAAAAAGGAAAAATAAAAAAGGGTAAACAGTAAAAAAAAAAGTCTGAAGTTTTAAACTCGAATGTCCTCAAATTAAGGGCACCGAACCTTTTTTTTCTCTTTTCTTATTTATGATGTTACTTCACCTTCACCCTCTTTCGTGTGGTCGTAGCGTTTGGACGCTCCTCGTGATAACTCTTAAATGACACAGAAAAAAAAAATGTTTGGGTTAGACACCGCTTACGTGTGTGAATATTTTGCAAGAAGAAGGGAAGCCAACACAACAAAAAAAAAAAAAATCAGGATCAAGGTCACTAGGCCACTTTATGTTGCCTTATTTTCAAAAAAAGAAAAATTGAAGTTTCCAAGACAAAAACGCTATGCTGTGAAATTTTGAATTGAAAAGCGCTAAAGAAAACAGTGCTCGTACACGCGTACAGAATGTATCCGTAGCGGTAATAATCCTGCCGAAAATCGGTTCAAGGAGCCGCATTACATTTGCATAATTTATCACTTCCTTTTTGCGTTTCTAATTTTCTTCGTCATCATCATTATCATCATCATCCTTTCCAACTGACTAAGGAGATGTATCTACACGTAATTTTTGGCGAAGGCCACGAGACGTCTTATTGTAGTCGTCGCCGTGTCGTTATCTCCCCCCGCATCCAATGGAAGTTCATGGAACAAACATTTTTTGGGGGGGTGTGCTTGGTGTGGGGGCCAGCGGCTATCCGAATCCGAATACATTTCGAATTTAACGAGAGGTAGTCAGTCGCCTTAAATGAACGATGGAACGCTGGATGTGGGAAGTGGGACAAAATATAGTGTCTACCGGAGGCGATGTCTGAATGAAAATATAGTATACCAGGGTGGGTGGGTTGAAATTGGGTGAAGAAGCACAGAGACGTGCTTTCAGACAAACAAAAAAAAACACAAACGAAAAAGACTTTGTCATCATAGCGCATGCGGCTTTTGAATGTATTTGTTAGGATATATATATGAATGTATGTGAATAGTGAAATAGGGTGTAGCCAACATAAAAAAAAAAAAAAAACAATATTCAATGCCGGCTTTTGCTTGCGTATGTGTTAGGAGTTGGCAGCGAGAGCATATTTGTTATTGATAAAAGGGTTCACTAGAAAAAGGTGCGTCCTAGTTGGTTTTAGAACGTTAGGATGAGACTGAAGCAGCGCAGTAAAATAAGATTGCATTATTTTGTGAACGTCTAGCTATGATACAGTGTGTGACAAAACGAAAGCAACTTTTAGACTTCTATCCGTCTTTCTACTTTTCGTGAGAACAAAAATTGTATCTGAAAAAGTTATAACTTAAAATTTTAAAACATAGAGACACTTTGAATATTCTTTCTTAAAAAACATTATCATTTTTACTAACGGGTCCGCCAACTAACTTTTTTTTTTATTTTTTGAAAATGTTATAAAAAAAAACTGCTGAATATTTTCTCAAATTTCTTTTTTTATTTGAAAGTACAATCCATCCGGTTAATAATGGAAAAAAATTTCATTCAAATGGCTGCCTCGGCTGGCCATGCAGTAGCCTACACGATCGGTCCAATTTTTAAGCACATTATCGATTGTGTACAGCTGTATTTCACCAATGGCTTCACGAAAATTGTCCTTTAAAGTGTCAATTGTCTCTGGCTTGTCGGCGTAACACTTATCTTTGAGGGCACCCCACAAATAATAGTCCAACGTTGTCAAATCGTAGCTCCGATGTGGCCAAACGACATCAGCTTCAAAACAGGGCTTCGGCTGTGTGGCACGTAGCGCCGTCCTGTTGAAACCAAATGTTGCCAATATTCTCCTCTTCAATTTTTGTGAACAAAAATTCGTTTAACGTGGCCCGATAACTATCGCCATTGACTGTAACGGCCACTCCTTGCTCATTTTCGAAGAAAAATGGCCCAATTATGCCTCTGGACCAAAATCCGCACCAAACAGTGGCTCGTTTTGGGTGCATCGGCTTTTCAATGAATGCGTGTGGGTTTTCTGTGCCCCAAATGCGACAATTTTGCTTGTTTACATACCCGCCTAGATCAAAATGAGCTTCGGCTGAAAAGATGATTTTTTTTGGCAAAATCGGCATCTTCTGTAAGTCGATCGCAGGCCCACTAAGCGAAGCGAAAACAGATTGGATGGTCAGTTGGCTTCAACTCCTTAACCAATTGGTCTTTGCATGGCGTCATTCCAAGGACTTTATGCAAAATTCGTCTCAATGATGTCTCCGAAATGTTCAATTGTTGAGAACGACGGTGAATTGATGTTGATGGCGCTTCACGCACACTTTCTGCCACAGCAGCAGTATTCTCGGATATACGCACTGTTTTTGGCTTTTCACGCTTTGGTTTATCGATGAGGATGCCAGTTTCTTTCACTTTTTTCACAAGATTACGAACATACGGAGCTGACGGTGCTTCTCTTCTTCCAAAATCCGTACGCAATTTTCGCACACATTCTGCAACATTAACATGATTTTTTGTTCAAGCGTATACACAACCATATTCGTTCAGCGGAAGAATAAAACTAATTATCTGTAAAATCAGACATGAGCTAAGTGTTATTTATTGTTAGAAATTCAACGAAAACAAAACCATATTTTTATTAGGCATTGACAAATGGAATACGGCAAAAGTGTCCGAGTGACCAAATTTTTCACTCTGTGGCAACTCCTCTCCGGTATGCTCATTTATTTTCATATGGTACTTAAAACTTTAAACGCGTTTTTCTCGAAACCACTTTTTTGAGCTCGCCGAAGACTCGAGCAAATCTTTACCGATCGACTTGAAATTTTGACAGTAGCTTCGAAATATCTTTCTCTATCTTTATGGCTTAATTTTTTTTTATCGACGATTTTATAGCGTTTTTTTTTTTTTTGTTAAAAATTAAACTTTATCTTCAAACATGCACCATTTCGTAAAAAAATCAACATATCAAAAAAATATTACGGAGCTCTCTAGCTGTTGTTATAGGAAAACTAAAAAAAATTGGTGCTTTCTTCCAGGTCAAAAATTAGTCTACGTATGCATATGCTGCGCAGCCGCCATTTTTAAATATTTTTTATTGAAAAAATTACATTTTGTACGTTTTTAGTATTGCTATAGAACCTACTTTACAGATATTCGATTGATACTTTTATTCAGCCAAAATTAATTCCCAAAAAATGCCTATTTTTTTGTGTGCTACTGTGATTTCCCACCTTAAATTGTTTACTGTATCCCGTGGGACATTCCACCAGAGGCCTTGGAGGAGTTATTTTGAGTCTGAATTTTTCGATCTACAATTTTCAATAGATTCTCTATGGGATTGAAATCGGGTGATTGCGCTGGTCATTCCAGAGCATAAAATTCGGCAACATTTAACCAGTCAGTAACGAGCTTAGTCTTGTGTTTGGGGTTATTGTGATGTTGGAATATCTAGCACAAGGGCATGTTGTCATCCGCGTATGGACACATTATGACCTTCAGTATATTTTTGTACTCTTAAAATACCCGTAATTTGGTAGATAGGCCCCATTCTCTGACCGGAGAAACTAGCCCACAGCATAACATTGCTCTCATCATGTTTTACTGCGCCCTGGCAAATATTTGGGGTCAAAGCGTTTTCCAGACGGTCTTTTTACGTACGCTCTTCCATCTGATCCCATGATGTTATGTTTGGATTCATCCTTTAAACAAAAAAATCATTTCAAAGTAATTTTTTGAGCCATGTTGCGTATCAAGTTTCATAAGATGCAACTGCATTGTAACCTCACAACGACTTCATCAATCACGCTTTTTAAGTTGGAGGAAGCTTTAGTGAAAAGGAAGCTTCACTTCCAATCAAGGCCAAAATCATTGCCGAAATCCAATCGCCAGGTAGTCAGAACAACCAAAGCACACAACATATTCCGACGTTCCTTTGAGGGCCAGCGCCTAGTTTCAGCATTTGTGTGTGCGTCTTACATTGTTCGCAAATGGACCTACAATTTTTTGCCGAGCGGCCCCAGAAGCATTTTTTGACAGGTTTATACTCATCGCCATGAAAAAAATGCCAAACGGATTTAAACCGTGAAAATCATATCCATCTTAATATAATTTCAAATCAAATCAAACCACAACATTGATTTAATCTTGGCACGTTCTGCATAAAGAGACAATTAAAAAATACTATGCTAAGCAAACCTCTCAAAACCATCACTTCGCAATCTAAGTAACAATGAGATTTTGAAGAAGCCTTGAAAAGACCTTAAATGCAATTAAAATATTCTAACAAAATCAAAAAAAGCAGCAAAATGACTTCAATGTAATCAAAAAACTTCCAAATGACTTCAAAGAATTCGAAATACTTCAGCTGAATAATTTATGATTTCAAAAAGACTTCAAAGTATTCAAGCTTTCTAAATACTACTGTGTCCAAAAAATAAGGTGACATTGTATTTATTTTGAAAATTCTTTATTTATTCTTCCAAATCAATTTCATCCCCTTCAAAGTAATCCCCTCCCGATGCAATGCACTTATGCCAACGGATTTTCCAAACTTTGAAACACTGGTTGTAGTCACTTTCCGGCTTGAATCTCCTCTATCGTATCAAAACGGTGTCCCCGGAGCGGTCTTTAGAGCTTGTTGAACAGCCAGAAGTCGCACGGCGCCAGATCAGGTGAATACGGTGGTTGCGGAACGATATGGGTTGAGTTTTTGGCGAAATGATCACGAATTACGAGTGCGGTATGGGATGGTGCATTATCGTGGTGTAAAAACCAAGAATTGTCTTTCCACAATTCCGGCCTTTTTAGGCGGATAGCGTTACGCAAACGACGCGTAATGTTCAAATAATAGTCCTTGTTGACTGTTTGGCCGGTTGGAAGGAATTCATAAAGCACAACACCACGATAATCGAAGAAAACAGTCAACATGACCTTGATTTTTGAGCGACTTTGGCGCGGTTTTTTTGGTCTCGGCTCTCCTTTGGCACGATATTCGCTTGATTGATCGGTTGTTTCGGGGTCGTAAGCATAGATCCAAGTCTCATCGCCAGTTATAATGCGTTTCATGACATCCTGATAGTCAGAAAGCATTGTTTCACACACTTCAACGCGACGCCTTTTTCCCAAAAAGTTCAACGTTTTCGGTACCAGTCGAGATTTGACGCGCTTGAGGCCCAAAGCATCCTTCAAAATGGTATTGACTGAGCCTTTCGATAAGCCAACTTCATCAGCAAGGTCTCTAATCGTTAATCGATGGTCTTTCAACACCAAATCTTTGATTTGTTGGACGTGAGCTTCATCGTTTGAGGTTGATGGTCGCCCAGAACGCTCTTCGTCTTCGACACGTTCACGGCCGGCTTGGAAATCACTATACCACTTGTAAAATTTTTTTTTAGACCTAGCCTCATCATCAAAGGCTTTCTGCACCATCCTCAACGTATCCGCAGCAGAAAATTGATTCCGCAAACAAAATTTAATGCAAATTCTTTGCTCAATAAATTTCGACATCGCAAAAAACGAAAAGCTCACTTTTAGCAGCTCACAAAACGACGCGTATCTCAAACACTATGAATATATTTTGACATGAAATTTCACATAGATGTCACAGACAGTACTACCAACCTAAAAAGAAAGAAAAATGTCCAAATCCTTCGACGCGCGCAGTTTAAATTCATATGTTACCTTATTTTTTGGACACTGTAGCATATTTCAATCTTTTGACTTGAAGACTTATTATTTGTTTAAATAATTAAAGTATTGTGAATAGCAATTGAAAGTTAAATTATTAAGTTGAAGTAAAAAGAATTAATCACAAGTCTGACTTCGCTGAATGCATTCTCAAAAATATGCATCCTTTTACAGCTCTGGACTGGATAGAAAGTTTTCACTTACGAGTAATCGGAAGGTCTTGTTTTCTTATTTTTTTTTTTTTTGTTGAAAAGGCTTTTGACAGAATTTATTTATTTTTATTTCACTCATAATTTTGTGAAAGATTCATTTTTCATATAAATTTTGTTTTCAGTTGAGTAAAAATTTTACAAAATGAATCAATCTTAGTTGATATGCAAATGCAATGGAATGAAATATTTGCAATGAAATTATAATCCAAACAATTATGAATAATGTATTTAAAATATAAAAAAAAAAAATCGTGAAACTTTTTGAGTTGGGTTTTCTTAATGAGGCTATCAAAATTTAAGACTTCAATTTAGACGCAATGATTTATGTAGTCATTTAAATCGAAGTGTGTCATGCAAGACAATTTACGGAGAGCTTAACTAGTAGATCTGTTCTGAACAAGCACATAAATATTTCTTGCATTGTTTGGAGAACACTAAAAAAAAAATAACGACTATGCTAAACCTGACGTAGTTCTGAAAAATCATATCCAACAAGGTTTTGCTGCCTGTAGCCTCACTTAATTGCCAACATCACAATAACAAATATGAATTTGAATATCTTCGTCATAAAATTGCTTTTATGAATTCAAAATGATCGATTTTATATCATTCACACATAGTGAAAATAAGAGAGGTTCTAAAATCGACTCCTATGGTATGCCACATCCGAAAGGTAGAAATATTGATAAAGCCCAATCCAAAAACACATTGTGCAACTTAGTACCAGAGAAGGACACGCAAAAGTAGGTCAAAAATATAAAACAGATTTTGAGAAATTTAGAAAAAGCAGTCACAGTCCTTTACCAGCTACTCCAGTGTGTTTGACACGTAAATCAGATTGATCCAAAAGTATCTACTAACATCACATGTGACTTTGTCCATTTGCAATATATAATTCGCGAAAGCTTATCTAAAATTTTTCGTCCATCTTAAGGATTGGTTTTAGCTTCATTTGTTTCATATACAACACGATTCCATAATTGTTTTAACATTTTGTTGAGCTCGCTTTCTCGAAAATACTTCCATCGGCATTGCATCAATAGTGCTTCAATTTTGGAATTAACTTTGCAATTCTGTCAAATTTTAGAGCTAAAAGAAAAGCTCTCAGTGTCAAAAAAGGCACATTATTCAAAAAGAATTTCAACAAATGACCCGCACGGAAAACAGATATTTTGAAAGCAGTATTTCGTCAAAATTCAAATATCTCCGCAACTGTTTGCATACGCCAAATTTAGATATAATTGACCGATCTCTTCAAGCTTTCGGTGAGGCTGGTTTGCGAGCATAGAAACCGAGACGGCTAAGATGAGTTTGGCGGTGAACGAGGGCAAAACCAAGTTTAAGCTGTCGTCAAAGAGAGACATTGTTTATATATTAAATAGGTAGCTATAACCTGTAGTTAGTATAGGACTTCGTCTACCACTGTATCGCTTTAATTTTTAAGTATAACATCTCTTCAGTGAATAAGCGCCACTTGGTGTTTCCTTGGACTAAAAAGTTACCTAAATAGTTAAGTTGTATTTCGAGCGACATAGGTGACTTTAATCATCGAAGTCATGGCCTATGGAGCCAAAGTATGGGCTCTATATATATAATGCGGATGAAGACACCCTTGGCCGCTTCGAGAGAAAGATTCATTGAAAGATATTTGGTCCCAATTGCGTTGACGAAGAACTTGACTAGTTGCTCAGCGGCATTGTAGAGCGAATGGACATAAATGCTCCAGCTCACAGAGTCCTCGAATTTACCCCGGAGGGACAGCGCAGCAGAGGACGATATCACCTTAGGTGTCCCGTGCAAGTGGAAGGTGACCTTCACCAGTTCTGGGTGCGCAACTGGAGGCAGTTAGCTGTGGATCGGGGTAACTGCAGGCACATGTAAGTTGGGCCCAGGTTCATCGCGAATTGTAAAGCATGAATATATTTCCAGTTTTTGCCTGCAATTCCATTTTCACAAATGCTACAATTTCACTCAAAAACTCTCATTCTTTTTTTTTATTTTTTATTTATTTAAACTTTATTTCATGAAAGAATTCAAAGCTAACATTTTCTTATTACTACTTTGTGAACAAAGAAAAAAGAATAAACTATATCAAATATATTCTTCTATATTCTTTTCACATTTTAAAGATGCTATTGGTTTTATTTCAAGTGGGAAACAACATTGAGATCAGGTGGCTTCAATATATCCTTCCTTTCGTGACTGATAACATCGAATGAGTAATAAATCTCCTCTTCTCTCTTACCTCAAGCAATCAATCAACTAAAAGTGAAAACAAAAAAACACTTCGTCCTTGTAAAAGCAGATCCATTTGTTTTAGCTTACAACTCACCAGAGAAAAAAGAGGGGTTTGTTGTATGGACTCGTGTCTATTAATTACTTGCCTTTGAAAATTGCATGTTTCTGAGTTACAGAACTAAAACACAAAACAAAGTGCGTTTCATGTTTGTGAAACTAATACGAGAGGCATCATGCCTTTTGTTTCGTTAATATGCAGATTATGTCATAAGTAAAGTGTTCAGTAGATGAGGAAGTTTTTAGCTTTTTAGAATGTAGCGCTAGATGCATTATGAAGTCAAATAAATGACAGATGTCACGCACAGCTTTTTAATTAATATGATTTTGTGTGATATTGAGTTGTAACGAGTCGTATCTATAAATAAATTCAAACTAATGGGATCTGTTGGTTCCTTAAAGTAAGCGAACGAATCTACGCGCATTATGATATATATTAATAAATAGTTTTGATTTAATGAGAGATTTTTAAATCATTTAGTTTTTGTTTATCAAAACAAACATAAAACGCCTGCAAACGTTGACTACGACTGCTAAAAGTCCAATTTTGAGTCAGTTTTTCGGGCGTATCGGTTAGTTACTCGTGTCATGTTGTCTTCCAAGCCTGCAATTGACGCTGGCATATCAGCATAAACGAGTGATTTAACTCAAAAAAATATTCAGGCATACGGGCTAACCGGCTAATTCACTGGTCTAAAATTATAGGTAATTAGCTCACCGAAATCATTTCAGGATTATTCCATAGATTCGCGTGCTGAGTGGCATGTAGTGCCGCCTTGCTGGAGCCATATGTCAACCAGGTTCAGCTTGTGCATTTTGGGCAAAAAATTTCTTTAAAATCATTGAACGATAGCTGGCTCCAATGACGGTAGCTCTGTTGTCATGGACATCTGGCCGTAAGACGGATACAAAAGTGGATCTTCCTCTAGCTTTTCTAAGGCGCACTCAGCCGAAATTCGAAACTGTGGAAGGTCGTTTGGTCTCAGAACTTGCGCGAGCGGTATTTTGTTAGGTTTAAGGCCGAGATCCTGATTGCGGTGGGCTGCGAAGAATGGACAAATTACGGTCTTTATGTACACTGGCGGATAAATCAGCAATATTTTCCTCTGCACGCACTATGACATCTGCTTGATGTCAGATAGCTTGAAATTATGTAACTATGGCTGGAATTGCTTGCACAGTTGGTTAACCTGTCCAGTACAATACAACCCACTTGGACCGTTTAAAAATAATATCAAATTGCTTCACGGAAACCATCACACTACAAAGTTTAAGATTCCGATACGCAATAGGAAGAATAAGATAAAGAAGATTCTCCAAGCCGTTAACTAGTCTTATTCTGGGACAAAATTAGAAAAATAAAATTTACAAGTTACCGGTTTTTGTGTTAAAACTTCGACCAATTTTTTTTATTTCAATATGTTGTTTCGATCTTGCCATAATAGATGGAATTAAACTTCATTCAAATGTCCTCAGCTGCAGATCTTGCAGGACTTGATTCGGACAAGGTTATTTTCGATGACTTTTCGACGATACATAACTCGATCAAAACTTGTAGAAGAATCCATTTCAAAGCGTCAAGAACTTTCGAAAAGCTTGCATAAACACGAATCTAAGGGCTTCAAAATACACGATTTTCTTAGCCAAAACGAGCAGTATTGTGTCCATATTTGAGGCCAGTTAAAATAGGTCAGCATTTGGTTAAGGCGATGAGAATTGACGGTGACGGTTACACTGTCCGTATTTTCGTCGGAGTATGGACCAATAACACCACTCGAGCAAATTGCAAAAATTACAGTGACTTTTTTCTGTATGTAATGGACTTTCGAAAGCTTCATGTGATTTTTCAATTCACTTGCTTGTTGTGTGAAAATTTCCCATTCAAATGTACCCAATCAGGGTATGTTCTGCGCTTTCCCCGGTCAGCTGGCTTTAGTTCTTGAAATAGTTAATCGTTCTGTTGCAGTTACAATATCAGCTTGGATTCCATGTTTGTGTCGTCCAAGTTATTAATTTGTCAAGACATGTCATTAGCTTGAAAGACTGAACACTGACGGGAGTGTGATGGCACAATTTTCCGAAAATATAAAAAAAAGACACTATCAAGTACGAGGGTGGTCTGAAAAATTCCCTACCTAATTTTCTTAAATATTTTATTTTTTGTTACTCTAGACACTTCTCCCAGCGGTGCTCTCTTTTCTGTTTCCCGTCCAAATAGTATTCGGGGTTTTTCTCTGCAAAATATTTGTTCACGAAGGTGATTGCCTCCTCATTTGACGAACATCTCGGTCCTCCGAGCGTAGTTTTTACATGAGGGAATAAAAACAAGTCGCTTGGGGCTAGATCTGGTGAGTAGGGCGGATTACTAAGCAGTTCAAACCGTAATTCGTGAATTTTCCCCATGGAAACTGCTGAGGTGTGAGACAGGGCGTTGTCTTGGTGAAACAGAGTTTTCTTTTGCTGCAAATGTGGCCGTTTTTTCGCAATTTTCGCCGTCGGCTTCTCAAGTATGGTCCTGTTATGTTTTTTCCTTTTTGAAGATAATCGATTAAGATAACTCCGTGACTATCGCAAAAAAACAGTCGCCATTACTTTCTCAGCCGAAAAAAAAACAGTGTTCGGTGCCCCCTTTGCAGTCCACTGCTTAGACTATATTTTTATTTCGGGCGTATAATGGTGCATCCAAGTTTCATCTTCAATAAATAATCAGCGCCAAAACTCGATTTATTGCACCTAAACTGCGCCAACAGAGCGTCTCATGCCTTAATCTTGATTTAATATGTGACAAACACGTTCCTTTCATAATTTCTTCTTTCTCTCTCAGTATAATTCGGCTGTCGTCTGGTATCATTTGGTAAACTTTAGCGATGTTTTCGTTACTAGTTGCAGTTTTTGGACATCCCGAACTTCATCGTCTTTCAAACTCTTACTGCCACATTTAAATTCAGCTCCTCAAAATTTTATTGTGCTATCCAACTCATCTTTGATTTGCGTAGGCCTTTCAAAATCAAAATTTCATGACATCTCGATACTCAATTTTTTCCATTTTTACAAAATCTCTCACTTCGACGCACTTTAAAGACTGTCAACTAAAAACTGCGTGTCTAAAATGTCTGAAACAAGATACACAACTACATTCACTAGATGGAAACTTTTCAGGCCAACCTCATGCATCAACAATTTACAAATAAAATACTGCGAATTAAGAGAATGCAAATAAATCGATAGCAAATTCTCCGTCCCTTTTTGGACACCACCCATCGAGCAATCGAAGCCATTGTACATCCAAGTTTCAAACCATTACACAATTTTTCAATCCTTCTCCTTATCCTTCAATTCGCTCTGTACAAAAATACATTATAAGGGTAGTCTTAACCCCTCGAAAATCACGTTGCAGCTCTTAAAAATTGCGAAATCTTACCGTAGAAGTTTTCATGAAAAAGACAATCTAAAAATGACGGCGCCCTCTTGACCGATTTCGCTTTCAAAAATTTATCAATGTTTCAAAGGTACAAAAAATTATTAGAAAATAAAATTAAGCGATAGTAAAATAACACCGGGTGAGCGTGAAATGAAGTCACCTTGTATTTCCTATACATCATTACACGAAACAAGTTTATGTACACAACGTTTACATCTTCGATTCATAAACATTCTCCCCCTTCTATTTTTTATTCGTTGGAAAACGAAAAAAAAAAACGAAGCTACTTCGACTCCATTGCACATCTCCGGGTCTCGTTTATCTGCATCCCATCGTTCCATGCAAATGGAATTTCTAATTTTAAATTCGCATGAGACACGCAAACGGCGGAGCCGCTGCCTAACCTTGGCCAAATGAACATACTCGTACATATTCCATGGCTGGAGAATTTGCTCCTCCATCGTCTCATAATGATGTCGGCAACGGATGTGCGAAGCCGCAACCCCTCTCAGCGCACTTGTGCTTCCATTTAGTTTGTGATGATGATTACTGGCCTCCTGTCTGCCTGCCTCACTGACAGTCTCTGTTCAGCACGAGCAGAAAGCCACCCAGTAACCCCGCGCAAAGTACACACATTCATTCGTTCAGTCACTTAGACTCGGCATCGAAAATGTGGGCGCTACGCGAACCTCCAACTACCCCAACAATGTAACAGTTTACATCGTTGTTTAGCGGAAAGCGAAATGTGTGCTGCATGTCGTGGGTGTACACGGGTACGGTAAAGCTGGTGACGAGGGGGCTGCTCTTCAGAAGGCCCCGATTGATGCACACAGAGTGCAAGTGCCAGTATGCCGGTGGGGATGTGTTCACTTGCCATGACCCACCGTAAAACCTGCTTACAGTGCCTACAGGGCTCTGCGACAAAGACAAGCGTGTGTGCGATTTTGTTTACAAAATATCAGGAACGAATTGAAAAGAATCACGAATCGCTCGTCAGGCCGTGGACTGAGTAAACAATTTAACTATGATGCGTGCTTGGAACTGGCATTGGATTCGTTGCGGGCTTCACTTGGTTAAGGAATACGACTCCCCTTCTTTTGAACAAGCACGAAAGGGATGTGCGAATGTAAATGACACGAGAGCAAGAACAGAACCCAATTGTTTACAGATTTGAGTTTTTTTTTTAAAGTACGCGTACATGGCGTTACAAAAAACTGGCTCATTCAGGGCATCGAAGGGAAGCATAAATATAAATATTTAATTGAATGAGGGGTTTCTTGTAAACGGGCAAATTGAACGTTCGTAAACTCAATTAGCACTCAACAAAAAAAAACAGAAACGCACCTCGCACCTTCCGTATACACAAAGGACTGTGCATAAAAATATGGTCTTTTTGAAGTCTGTCATTGTTATCATTATTTAAGTTTGTTTTATTTTGACACTGACAACTCTTTGTTCTTCTCATACGGCCAACGATCCTGGGAGGATAAGAGCCTAAGGCAGGGCTGCCCTTCAGCTCTGAAGGTACTGAGCACACTGCTCAGGTTAGACCAAGCTTTTAAGTGTCCGCGATTGCTTTATCCTTGAGGAGATTCGTTCACCCGTTCTTCTGGAACCTGGATTCGAGAACTCTCTTGGCTGGTGCATTATTGTCCATTCTCTCGATGTGGCCGCGCCAGTATAGTCGACGGATTGTTGCCTTTCGTACTATATCCACATCTTTGTACAGCTCGTAGAGTTCCCGGTTGTACCTTCTGCTCCATTCGCCCTGCTCACAGATAAGACCAAATGTCCGAGGAAGGACTTTTCTTTCGAAGGATGCCAATATTAGCTCAGCTTCTTTGCTTTCGGCTTTCGGCTCCATAAAAGCAGAACTGGCAAATTCTGTGTTTTGTGGAGCATTCTTTTTTTTCGTCCTTCGTGCTATGAGTTTGGATCCTAGTTATTTTTACAAACCTCCTTTTCCGCCTCAAACTTCTAACTGCCAGTATGTTTCGGCCGAGATGTTGTTCGAAAGACCTATTTCTGGTTGGTAGCATATCTTTTGTCTTGTCCTCAATGATTCTAAGGCCAATCCGTGAATCCTGAGAACTCGTTCGCCCTTCAAAAATTAATTGAAGTTGGCGAAGTTGGTTCCTAGAGTGGTCTGGATTTTTGAATCTGGTCCAATCACCATTGCCATTGGGATCAAGTTAATGGCACTATCAATGGATTGATCGACCAGCGATAGGAGTCTGACTAATGGGTAGCATTGTTGTAGTGGTTGTTGTATCGGCTTAGTTATTTATTCGTGTTTTCAAAATAGTAGTTTGTGTAGATTGAGTGTAGATGGGTCTGCTGTGAAGGCATAACACTGACAGCGGGGTATAAGGCTAAATCTTCCAAACTGTCGAAGTTCATATATGAATCTATAAATTCACGATTTAGGTGAAAGCTTATAGGCCGATTTCAAAATTCTCCGTCCCGTTTCGAGCTCCACTCACGGAGTTTCTCAAACCACTACATAATCTTTCATTCTTCTACTAACTCTTCCTCTCGCTCTGGGCTACACGCATTTTACCGACCAAATTTATTTTCCTTGGCATCAAGACCATCAAATTCTGGGAGAAGTGGATGTATTGCTGATGAAATTTCTTTCCCTGAAGCTGTCGAAAAATTTGTCTACAGTGGCTCCGACAGCAGCTATTAAACGGCTTTATTCTGTCACCGCCAACACTGAAAGGGGCAATTTGTTCTAAAACGGCCAGGAAAATAATGTCACTGTCCGGTTTTTTACCATCCCGTCGAAATCGGATACTGTGAAAAGTATGAGCGTAACTTTTGAACAGCGTTGGGAAATATTGCAAAGTTGGATGATCCCTACAGTCAGTCGGTCGAGACAATAGCCCAACAGAATACTGCATCTGTCAATTTCTACCCGCCAAAGATCTTAGGAACTGAACTTAAAGATGTCGGAATATTCGCTCACAAGGTTCAACTTACTAAGAAAACGAAGCAGGCTGACCACCAGCTTCGTTATCGCTTCTTGCTTTGGGCTTTACAGTTCGAATTTTATTATGATTTTGTTCAAAAAATCAGCCTTTCAAAACGGTAGCATTTCGGATACGCAACTTTCGATATGTTTTTGGAGCCGGTAAATCTTTGGAACGTTCAGGGTTCAGTTGTTAGAGTGTCGACTTTATTGTTCGATTTTTTTTCCAAAACGAAAATTTAAAAACCGTTCAGGAGGGCACTGCCGGTGCAAGATGACCATTCATCAGTAGATTTGGTAATGTTGCTTGGCCATCACCGAACTGCGATTTGACACCGTTGGACATTTTTTGCGGGATGCCATTAATCCGGCGTGTGTACACCTTATTTTCGAGGGCAACTGGGTTGTTTTTTGAAAGTTTTCTATGCTGCCAGAAAGTCTTGAAAACACTCTGGGTTACTTTTGCAGACCACTAATAATTTAACAATGATCGAATATTTAAAGAAACGTTTCCAGTCTTTTGAAGTTTTTTTCAAAAGAACGTAGGGTTTTTGGCTCCAAAAAGTTGATGTATTCAAGCACCTGGAAAAAAAAACAAAAAATCAAGAAAGTGAAGAAAACAAAAACAAAATATGGAGCAAAATGTTGTTTTCTATAAAATTATGAAAAAAGAACTGATAAATCAAATTTCGAAAAATTCAGGCACCATCCAGTCACTTTTCATATAATATTGACCAATCTCGTGTATAGGGGTCGAAACCATCGAAAATGTATTCGAAAATTGGTTTGACAGGAAGTCCTTATCTCAAGCCAACCGAAGAAGTCATTTGAATGAAATAATATTCATACAGCTCACAATTGTTGAGCAGATGTTAAGAACAGGAGTTAGACTTCCAGAGCAGAAGCAGCTAGCGAAGGTCCCTGGCCAATTGGAACTCATGCGACTAAGCTAGATTATGCGTTCAACAAACTCTATCGTAGCTGCAAATATGAGTGAATCTCTACAACACTTCCTGGGTGAATGACTTGCTCAAACCCTCTACAACGAGCTTATAAAGTTTGTCCTTATCAATTTTACTAAACGCGTTCACTATCGTGATACCGTGGTTTGGAATTGAGCTCGTGACTATCCGTTTATTATAACATGAATAAAAAGTAACTAAGTACTAACTTTGAGGGCAAAGACTAGGTTCTTAGGTTTCTCTTATCTACCTACCCGCTGAAGCAAAGTTCGGGGTATAACTTTATCTTTCTTGTCGGATGTCGGCGCTTATTTTAGTGATCTGAAAACCAGTAGTACGCAGTGTTTGAAAAAGTCCAAAACACTGCTGGGGAAATTCAGTAAAACTTTTGACACCCTTGATCAATACTTGTTTTGTAATAAGAGGGAACCTTGCTGGCTGTTTAAAGGAGTATGGCGGCAATAAAAAATTTCTAGTTCAAACTTTGTAAAGAGTGTTCCTTTATTCCTTTATTCACACAAAATTTTTTACGCCACTTTATAGTATAGTGTTGCCAACGGAAAAAAATATAACAATGAGACAGCTGACTGTCCGGGGGTAGTAAAAATGGAGCGCTATGCGAAAGAACAACGCATTTTCATTGTTGAGCAATGAAAGTTTTCCAGCCAGTCCAAAATTTTTACACAAAATATTATCATCAAAGTGATTTAAAACTATCAACTGTGAAAGATTCAAGGAAACAGAATTAATCAGTGATCTCAGACACTCTGGATGTCCTGTCACAAGTCGTTCAGCAGAAAACATCGAAACAGTTCGTATTAGTCAAGAATCGGGCATTTCGAGAAGCTCACTAAGCGAATTCTCACGAAAGACTTGAAACTTTTTGCTTACAAAGTTTAATTGACCCAAGAACTGAAGACGTTGTAGAAAGTTCGTTGAATGAATTTTTGAAACAACAAGAAGTGGATGCTGATTTTCCAAACAAAATCAACTTCAGTGATGAAGCTCATTTTCATTTTGATGTCGCATTTGTGGTTCAGAAATTGTTCAGAAAGAAATGCATTAACAACGCGTGACTGTTTGGTGGAAATTTCGGCCTGGAAGCATTTTCGAACCATTCTTCTTCCAAAATGCGGCTGGGCAGGCAGTAACTATCAATGGTGTTAGTTATCGTGACATGATAACCCAGTTTGAAGTGCTTTAGTTACAAGATATGAATGTGACCAACATGTGGTTTCATCAAGGCAGTGCCAAATGCCATAAAGCCAAATAAAAAATTCAATTACTGCATGAGCCATTTTCTAACCATTTTGCGAGATCAGAATCGGCCATCGAGATCTTGCATAATGCAGCCACATTTATATGGTGTGCTATTCCACACATAACCCCAATCTGTATACTCAATAAAAAAATTAAGCTTTCTAATTAAAAATCTGTTTTTTCGATCAAAATTACATTTTGTGTAAATTATGGGAAATATGGAGTTCCACAGGGCTTCAAACTTAGACCTATACTCTTCATTCTCATCACTTTTGAACTGCTACGGGCATAACCTTAGAGTATTAAGAGTAGTTCGTGTAGAAGAATTTTTAAAAATGGCTATCACAATTGAAAGACAAGAATTCGCGGATGCGAGAAGACCGCGAAGAACGGAAATCGGTTCTAGCTTAGGTAAGGATTCTTGACGCTGTCTCTTTGTTAATAACCTTGCTCACTTCGGTTACCAGCGTTTTTTTTTTGTTAAAAACTAAAGGAATTGTCTTGAATCAGGTATCCATTCCGTTAAATTCACGCTTCAAACGGTTCGTCTTTTCAATATTCTATTTTATTTTATTCTTAAAATTGTCTTTAATCGATTGTTTCTTTCGCTTTCGATTGTGTCGATTTCGCATGGTAACAGATTCCAAACCCATTTGAAATAAAGACACTCACATGTATCTAAAAACGCGTGTTTATTTCAAGGTTAGCCGCTAACATCTGTCCTATTGTGCCTTTGGATACCTTAATAAAGATCAAGACACCTTTCTACTTCTCCTAAAGCATACATATTTTAAAATCGAATCCTCTACTCGCAGATGCAGGTTAACTGAAGTTAAAAATCAAATGAAACCGGAAATCTTACCAACGACTGACTTTAATGTTGACGTTTTTCCTGCTGCAAGACAACAATTACACCGACCCGTCTGACATTTATCCAATTAAGTCTTATACGATAAGCGTCGATGATTTGTTGCTTCGCTCCTCAGTCTGATCGCATTAGTTTTCGTTTCATGTCATGATTTAACATTCAACCTAAACATCATGTGTTTCTGTATAGCTTGGGAGAGTTGCGGTTGTTTGGATAATGTTTTTGGTCACGAATGCTATGCTAATAGTTGAAAAAGTGAACAATATTCTTTGAGATTAATTACCGGCCTGCCTACGTGTGCTATTAAAAGATTTGAATGATTGAAACGCCTATTAATTTAAGCAAAGAGTACTTACTTATCGACTTAAGATTAAGTTCAATAACGATCGGTCTTGAAACAGAGTTTAATTTCATAAATTGAGTCATAAAGATTAAAACGTCGAAAGGACGTCTTCCTCAAAGAATGTATGTTGGGAATGACTAGAATCAAAGGATTAATTTTTTTTTGTAACCGTTTCTATCAGCACAAGCCAGTCTTTTACCAATCGCAAGCCGTAGAAGTATTTTTAACAAAAAAGGAGTTAGGAATGAAATGTATCCCATATTCTACATGGTTGAAGTTTATATTGATGTTTATTCGTTAAACCTGTTTTAACAACTAAAATTTACTACAAAAATGGTTTAAATATCGCGCAAATTTTAAGCAAAGATGTAAATACATTTGGTCGATTTAGATTTCGTATTCCAGTAGCTGGTTCGATTTGAAGTCGGCCTTTTTAATTTATTTAAGCTTGTTTGACGAAGCCGTCATTGTGCCCTTTGTGACGACTTTCGATGAGTCTATGAACTCTTCAAAATTAATTCTTGGCCTTCTTTTTTTTAATTTAGAAAAAAAAAACAGATACTCCGGCGGGCGCTCTAAGTTAAACCTCATCTACTCTTGTTGAATAAAGAAGTTTTTTTTAAGTTTGTTTGTGGAAGTTTATCTTTGAAACCACTTTGCCGGTTTCAAAAATTCTTTCACCAATAATTGGAATCGACTTTTAGGGTGGACATGAGCTTAAAACACCTTCCGTGGCGACCATTTAACTTTAAATTGTTTTCTATAGAAAAGTTATAGAGCTGTATAAAAAAATGCGCGATGTCTCTTAATGTTAAGGTTCGTACAGGTGATGTGAAAACTGTGTCTTTAAAGGAACAGTAATTAAAGGACCCTTAAAAAAATCTAGGTTTTTCAATTTTTTCATGGCTAAAATCAACGTTTCACGCAATTTGTATAATATACAAGTGTATAATTTTTTTTTAATTTTTAGCTTATCAGTCCGTTATTTTTCCACATTTGTTAAAGAAAATAAATCTTTGCTCCATATTTTTTTTTTTGTTTTCTTTACTTTCTTGATTACGTTTACGTTTTTTACGTTTACGCTTTTTTTTTAATTATTTCGTGCTTTTTATTAATATTTTTGTCGTTCCGACAGTTTTTGAAGATGCTGAAAGAATTGCATCAATTGACAACTTCAGGTGCTTAAAGCCGACGCCAAAAAAGTTCATTTTGAGAGGTGATACAAAAAACTATATTAAAATATTTTTTTTTTTAAATATTGGTTCATTGTTGAATTATTATTTTGCAACAAAATTTAGTTTTTCCGTGTTTTGATCTATTATGAAATATTTAACAACGGTTTTGAATGTTTAACTTTAACATGTCACCCACATTTTTTAAAGATTTTCTGGAAGCATAGAAAACTTTGAAAACACGACCGTCCCTGAAAGATCCAGTGTTCGCCCCGTGCACTCGAAAATTTGGTGTACACACACCGGGTTAATGTAAATCTGTCGACGGTGATTGCAGTAGATAATGTTAAATTTTCAGGAAATGAAAATATTATTTTTGAGAAAATAATATTTTAAGAAAAGCATTTTTGAGTTAACCTTTGGGAAAAATTGTTTATAGAAAGTTATAATATTTTAATTTAAATATTTAAAGAGAAACATTTGCAAAATGATGGAAGGTTAAATACGGTTTGGTTCAAATATTCGAGATATGCCCTTTTCGAAATTACTTGCCGTCAAAGAAATTTTATATTAATAAAAATTGTCCTTTACCCAACATTGTTTGGATAAGTAACACGTTTTGGTATCGGCGAGAAGCTAAAGTTGCAGGCGACCGCAAGTATTTAATATATAATAAATTGACTTAAGAGTTAAAAGAACCTTAAAATAAATTTATTGGAAAAGCTAAGAAAAGACAAACAAAAAATAAATTCAAATTTTGATTATAAAAAAAAAAAACAAAAAAAATAGAACTTCCCAATTATAAAGGTTGAAAAATTTCCATAAACTATGTGTTTGCATATATATACAGCCATGGACACATAAATAGCTACCAAATGAAAGAGTCATTTAATCAAATAGTACTTGAAAAACAATCACAAACTTAATTTTATTTAAAAATGTTGTTAATAATGAATGTTACTAAAAAGAAAATTTTTGTGTTACTATACATGAAAAAAAAACTGAACAGAAAGAAAACAATGAACACGAAATTTGGCTGAACACAAAAAAAGCACAGAATTGGAAATCTGAAAGGAAAATAAGTAAAATCAGAATATTTTTTCAAATATTTCTGTTTTAACTTTTACATTTTCAGTACTCTGTCTACGACCCATACTTTCAACAAGTCTCTGACACCTTTCTTTTGAAATAGAATACCAAGCTTCTGTTATGCCATCCCAAATTTCGTCCTTATTTTTAAAATTTTGCTGGCTAATTTTTACCTTAACATCATTCCACATATTTTCAAGCGGGTTAAAGTCGGGACTCTGAGGTGGTCAATCCAAAACATGGATAAAAACCAATCTTTCACTATTTTGGCGGTGTGCTTAGGGTCATTGTCCTGCATGAATATCCAATAAACTGGCATAAACTCGAAAATATAGGGCTCCTTTGTTTTTGTCAATATATCAAAATATTGAAATTTATCCATTTTTCCTTATATTTTAACAATAGGCCCTACTCAATGCCAGAAAAAAACACCCCAGACCATAACACTGCCGCCACCATGTTTAATAGTCTTCTGAGTGTATCTGGGACTCAGAGCTTGGACTTTTGGACGGTGTACAATTGTTCTGCCATCTGGTCCAATCCTATTCACTTTGGTTTCATCACTCCACATTACCCGTTTCCAGAACTGTAGGTCCTTATTCTGGTGGTCTCTTGCGAAACTCAGGCGTTTTTGAATATTTTTTTTTTTTTTCAGCAGGAGTGACTTTTTCCTACTTACACGTCCAAATAGCTGGACCTCGTTTATTCTCCTTCGGACTAATCGGCTCGATACGTCAACACTAAATTTTTCTCTTATTTCATTTCAAATTTGCCGAGATGACTTAAAAGGATTCTTCTTGCATTTTCGGACAATGGCTCTATCAACTGAAGCGGTCCTTTTCCTTGGTTTCGGTTTCCTTTATTTTTTTTGTTTTCATTTAAATGAACCACGTCTTTCTCCACCAATTAAATGGTTTTATAGACCATTTTCATAATTCATTTCCATAATTTTTCTTTTTTCTAGAGTACAAAGTACACCTCTTCCCATTTCAGTATATAATGTACTGAAGAAATAATTATCACAAGTCTTATAGAAACAAATGAAACACTTAAATAATTCGCGGAGAAATTGTGAATACGACTTGTGCTATTTATATGTCCAACCCAAATGATCATTTCGCACACTAAACTCAGCACGATCCAAAAGATCGAATAATAAGGGTGCCTTTGTTTCCCAGATAAATGCTGCATTATCAACAAAAAACGGATGCATATCCATTATAAGATAAGAAATATGCGCATTTACTTTAATCTTTGTTTGTGCTATTTATGTGTCCATGGCTGTATATATAACTTGAATGAACCTTAATTCTACAGAACCTTAAACTCATAAAGCCGTCCAGGCAGTAAAGCACATTGTATGTATGGAGCCATCCTTACCTTAGAGTAGAACAAAGACGATGCCTCCTCTCCTTTCAACGACCTTTCCTCGCCCCTTGAACAGCTGTGACTTTTTCATCATGTCTGTCCTGAATCAGGTCGTTAGAAATAGATGAAAGCATGCGATTGGGGGTTGTGATTCCTTGAGACTTATTGTCAGAGGTCATAGCTCTGGCAATATGCCTCCGAATAAGTTTAATCAGAAAGTTGGATGGAAGCCTTAAGAGATAGTTTTTTCGAAAATCTTTCCACTAAGCTTGCTCCCACGTGGCTTCCACACGGGATACTCTTAAGCAAGCATAGGCCGATTAAGGACCGTGTAGTAGGTCATCATTATCCTGCTTGCTGTAAAACAGTCACTTTATCGTAGTCTAGTCCATTTTGGCTCTGGCCAGAGCAACATCTATAAACTTGTTACAATATAAAAACTGATCTGACCTGGTTTGTTTTTGAAGTTAACCTTAAACTTTCGATCTTCGCAACTATACCGAATTTTATCGACGGAAGTCATTAGCAAAAAGGCGTACAACAACCATGTTATATGGACCTAAACAAGGTATAAAAAGTAGCTACTTGTTGGCCAACTCATCTGATTCAAAAAGGCTTCAGACAGTCACAAAAATCAATACATTTGAATCTTAAAATCATCGTTAAGTAGGAATATGACTCGTAAGAAGTTTCAAGACTGCCCTCTTTTTGTTTTAGATGGAAATGAGAGTATTTCGAAAAAAAAAAAGACTAAGGACTCAGAACTTATCGGGTAGTCAACTCATTTATGAGTTATGATAAAAATTTGTGGAAAGTCTATAACTGACTGCCAAGGTTGTATGTGGTTCCAGCATAATGGCGCATACTTCACACGGTGTGAAACTCATTGTTTTTGTAAGCCAATCAGTCCTGGTAAGACAATACTAAGCACATTATTGATGAGATGGAGCACTTAGGCCGATATTCACCGACCAATCTTAAATTAAGAGCTTCATAAACCTATTCACCAACGAACATTAGTGCAGATTTACGACCGTTCATAAGACTTATGAGTGGTCCCAACCACTCTTAAGTTAAGTGCGCTCGTAACTTAACAATTTCGAAAATTTTCGAAACCAGCTGTGTACTGTCATTTGGAATTCAAACCAAACATTTTATTTTTAAAAATGGATCGCAAAGGAAGGAAGCCAAATTTAACCGCCGCAGAATAACAACCAGTTGCATAAAATCGAAGAGCTATCAGAATTTGATTCAGCGCAGAAACTGGGTTATTTTTGAATTCCAAATAACTCAGTTTGAAACCGATTCTGTCCAACAATTCTGTGGCCATATATTTTGGTAGATGGAACCTTCTCTCGAATTCGCCATCTTCGTATGAAATATTTTCTTCTTTCTTGTTGACGCTGTAGCATTTTCCAAATATTTAGTAAGCTCCTCTTCATCGGAGCTGGTGTCTGAAGATGACGAAGACGAAGAACTGCTAAATGATGTATCAAGAAGACTGTTCATGGCCTCAGCAATTTATCTGTAAAGTTATAAATATTGGTGAACAATGACTAAGTAATCGGTATTAATTTGTTTCGTACTTACGTGAAATAAAACGTGCCCTTATTAATTTTGACTAAAATCAGAAAACAATTTTTTTTCTAACATTTCCCAGTTTCGAAAACTCATTTTAGAATGCGTTTGGAATACCGAAAATGAATTTTTCGCATACTTGAAATATCATGGACAAAATTCTATTAGTGCTTGGTGAATAGGCAGCAAAAATTAAAAGCTACATAAATTTAAAACAGATTTAAGAGCGCTTGATAATTACCGGCCTTTGTTTCTTAACCTGTTCAAAACTTATTTTCAAAAACATTTATTTATGATTTCAAGCTCCTTAAAAACACTTTCTTACACTTGATAACCCAGACTAGCTAACTCATAAAACTGTATGAGATGAAGTATTCCACTTGTCGTTAAATTTTAAATGCATTTCAAATGTTGTCAAAAGCAGGAAATAGGACGCCATACATAGACTCTTTTGACACGCCAACCAAATAAAGCAAGACTGGAAAAAAAACATCCCACTTGTATTTCGCATTCCAAATGCAAGACTTATAGGAACACATACATATGTAAATAAGCAGAGTGGTAGATACACAAATATACACAAGCCTGTACATCTATAAAAAGAACCCCAAAGAAATGACAGCAGCAATAGCAGCAGTAAAAATCGTTAGTCGGTCAGTAGTAAGGTTGTAGAAAACCTGAACCTGTTTCATAATTGCTGTCTGGAACTCTCATGGCCAAGGATTCCAATACATACCTACCTACTCTACACAATTCTTCATCTATCGTACAGGAAAGCTTTATTTTTTTTTTCTTACCTTACCCTTTTCGTGTTAGATCCAATCAAACTGCAATCCTCCTCGAATGTCCTCGAAGCAACAAAAAAAAATATTGTCAGAAAAAAAAGAGTATGAAGGTCCAGCGTGTGTATACACGTAGTACATACCCTACCTTCTTGGCTGAATCGATTCCAAGGGGGAATGCATTTCCTGAATCCTTGCAAATTGCATCTGCACCAATGTCAAGGTGAAAGTTAATAGTGGCAAAAAAGAAAAAAAACTTAAGCTGGTTCGAATTTCCTTTTCAAAAAAGGTTCCCTTTGGAACTAAAAACCTCTTTTTACATATTTTTGCTTCCTTCTGTGTATGTGTGAGTGGTGAAGTCCAACGATGACGCGACCTAGACACCAAAAAGCAAAAAAAAAAACGTCGCGGCAACGTTTATTAAAACACCGACATGGACGCATGGACGCTCCTTTGTATGTATCGATGAAGTATAACCAAAACATATGACCACAGACACAAGCAACAACAACAACGAAAATAAAAACAAAACCCAAAACTGAAAAGGGATATTTTCGTAAACAAGTCAAGCGAAAATATCCCATGACCTTGAACATGAAAATTTTTCATCAACACACACACACACTCATACGATGCAAAACGTGCTTCCCTTTCCCGCTCACCTCATACGTCTGATGCTGATGGTGACGACAATGTCAAGCGACAACCACCACGACCACGTTTATATGACCGAACAGTCAAAAACAAAGCACATCCCTGTTTACCTCGGAGACCCCCGTTTGACGGATCAAACGTGCAGTCGTGGATATCCTTTGCCCAAAAACCAACACACTCACACAAATGTGTAAAGTGCGAACGCGCAAAGAAAAACAACAAAAGCAGAATGCAAAACGCATAAATAAAAACCGTGTAGAGGGGAGCCGGTAAATTTGTTGGCATTTTGTTGTGTTGTTTTTTTTATTCCAAATTCCTCACAAAAAAAAGGTCCAAGAAGCAAAGCCAAAAGAAAGCGACACAAAAATAAACGCTGTCCTTGAAAATTATACAAAGCCCCTGTGTGTTTGTGTGTGAATAAAGTGCAAGGGATTGTGTTGAGTTTTTTTGTTTTTTGAGTTTCATATTTTTGCTCGTTTTTCAAACGCAAAAAAAACGCGTACAACTTTAACTGCAAATAAAGTGTGTGTACAGGGAACGGAGGAATGAGGTTGGCCAGCAGGAAACCTGTCCCAAAATGCATCAGCATACTCGCATGTTTCCGAGAAGGGATAAATCTAGTTGCGTTTGCAATCAGATAATGCTTCTATGGCAGTCTTTGTAGCTTTACGATAAATGCTTGCTGGAAGGTGCATACCAACAATGTGTAATCTTGCTTTTCAACTTTTGGAAATCTTCTGATGCAGTTTTTCACACGACCCTTGAAGGGATGAACGTCAACTGAAACAAAACCAGGGTCACCTTTCATCATCGAGTAACATGTTATAACATCGTTCAAATATCGCCGAGGTTTCTCTCCAACTTTCCATGACTCTGTCGCATAGTTGGTGGCTTAATGATCTCGGTGGCCAGTCCTCATCACCTCCACGTGACACTGCCCTCGAATCGCTCGATCAGGATTTCCAATGTGGCGTGAGCTATCTGGCACAAAGCGCCATTGTAAAAAACACATGTCGTTGGTGTCGATATGATCCAATTCAGGCCAATAGAAGTTGGTAATCATCGACCTAGAGCGCTCGCCGTTGATGGTGAAGGCCCGACGAAGAACTGATGACGCCGCCAGCCCAAAATCAACACGAAACAGTGACTCTTTCCAGTTGCATTGGACGCTCTTGGATCTCATGTGGCTCGGTATCGTCCCGAGTTCTACAATTCTGGTTGTTAATAAACCCGTTCATCCAGAAATGGGCCTCATCGTTGAAGATGATTTTTCGATGAAAATAAGAGTCAGTTTTCAACTGCTCCAAAGCCCACGTCATTGTCTATGGTAGTTTACCTTCAGCTCCTGTGCCAGTTGAATTTTGTGCGGGTGCAAGCCCAAATCACGACGCAAAATACGTCAAATTGTGGTCAGCGAAAGACCGAGTTCTTGTGAGCGACGCGAAATCAAAAGCAGCGATTTTTCGGCAGATCTAGCGTTTCGTCGATATACGCATGTTGGTTGACCGTTTTCTGAATCAATGGACTCAAATTTATCCATCACATTGCAAATGGTCCTATTGCGACCGTAAAATGGATGAAGCGCTCAGAACGTTGTCTGAACAGAACACGCATTTTGATACAACAATTTATTTTTTGCACGTGTCGTGATTTGGCAAAACAGACTGAATTGATGACAGTCAATTTGACAGATTTTAGCTTCAACAATATGCCCACGTTCATGGAAAGACCCTTTATAATGACATTTCAGTTGTCAGTTTGAGAGTGCCAGATATTTTTTGACTAGATTCTCTTTCAAAATCGTACATTAGCAGGATGACTCAAAGGTCTTGAGCATTTCAATTCCGCTGGTCCTGATGAGATTTTTCTTGAGGTTTTTTTTTCGTGCTGTTCCCATGAAAACAGCATTTGTCCAGCACATCTCTAGAAGGGATCCATTACACAATTATCTCTAATTTCTTAGCACATGACTGCATGTTTTATAGCAAAACGTCAACTGGTGATCTGATAGCATATCTCACAAAGAAGTGGAATCTTGACGGAGCATAATACGGAGTTTGGTATCAGACTCTCTTCTCGAATTAACGTGGACTGCGTATCGATGAATTTCTTCGTCATATGATTAGAAATTCCCTATTTACTCGTTCAATCCAAGTAGTCTGTAATTCGCTATATAAATGCCGGTGTCCCCCAAGGTTCCGTTTTACATCCACTTCTCTTTTTAATTTACATAAAAGCTCCCTATTACGAAGTCCATTGACAGCATCGACTCCACTTCTCTTGCTTCTATTGAATGAACTAGTCTTGCCGTAAATGTTCATCAGTTTTTCCTAAAGTCCAATTTTGGGGATAAGGTCAAGTCAAGGGGACTATCTTATAAAATGTTAACGCAAGTTTCAAGCGCAACCAGCACCAGTACTTGTCGTAGGTCCTTTCATTCCACGTTGTGTTAATATTTTAAGGGTACCCAGAACTCCTTGAACGCTCATGCTATCATGCTTTCATGTAAGAGTCTATGTAAGACTTATGCTTATTTATTCAAAGCCCTTCTTCTGGAAAGGAAATTCACCTTCATGAAATTGTATATCCCATGTGACTAGAAAACATTTTCAAAGCCATAATTTAGGTTACAAGTTTGCAAATTTTAATGTGCTCGAGATAAGACAAGCATTGGTTCCGGACACATTACAGACAATATTTCGGATCGATTGCGGCGAGATTAGTAAGTCTATACTATGCCGATTTACTCAAGCTTTTTTCTATTTCAAACCTCATTAAAAATTCGAAATAAGAAAAATGAAAGCCGTTGAAAGACTTATTTTTCACATTAGAGATCCATTTAAAGATTACACGCGGTTTCTCTTTAAGGCGCTAGAACGAACGGTCCAGTTCTTTGTAGTCGATGCCCAAGGCTTGTCTCGTCTAAATTTTGTATAATTTGGCTATTCCAGTGATCGTGAAAACGAGATCGGAGCTTTTGAGCAGAGTTAGTGTCTTCTTCAAACACGGTAGCAGTTCCAAAATTCACGATTGTTTTTAATGTTTTGTTTTGAAATTTTTGAAATGTTCATGGTATCGATCTATTGCTTGATTTAGTACAACCCCATATTTGTAGACCGTGCGTCCAATTAGGTCTTAGTACTTGCTTATATAAAAAAAAGTTTTTTATATAAGCTTATTTTCGAATATGTCTCGAGGAGCCAATGCCCTTTTCTAAGCCTGATTTCGAGCCCGTCGCGCTTTTCAAAAAAATCGTTTTTAAACACAATACTCAGAAATTGTCAAGGAATCGTGTAGCACTCGTAATTCAACTCAAAAATCGGCACAGCCGGGCTCGTTATGCGGACGTGCGGCTTGGTATCGACTCCACTACTGATTGTTTCCAGTTTGAATAAAGATCTTATGTGGAACATACGAAAACTATACTCGAATTAACCCGCTTTTAATCTTGCATTCAACAGCCAATGCTGAAATATTTTTAAGCTACTTGCTTGTCTTGAAGATCCCTTTTTGACAAAGTGCGTTTTCGCTGTTTTTGTTATCTTATTAAGTAGAGTTTTATAGGCAGTTATATCACTGGCTATCGAGCTAGGCAACCTTAGCGATGGATACCGAAAAAGAAAGAGTAAGGAAGAGCCACAGTTCGGAAGCCTGATCTGACAAACGTAAAATCTTTTGAATAGAAAATTCAAAATACAAAATTTCATGAACTTTTTTTGGAAAAGTGCTTTAGGCTTAATGTAATATTGCTTTCTCATACTCTTCAATACAGTTTTTTTTTTTTTCTGGTGAGTTACTTGTCTAAAATATTTTACAGTCGCCGAATGAAGGACTAAGCATTGCGATCCACTAAGGCTTACCGGATGCGCAAAGAACAGATTTAATAATCTCATTTTTGACTTCTCCTTTAAATATAAGTGATGTGGGAATTGTTTGACAAGAGATTGCTCTAACGTAGATAGAGTTTGCAAGAGCATAGTCCTGCAAGGACTTTTTTGCAATTTTGTGGTCTCCACTTTGCATCTTTGAAATCTTTAAGATATTGATAACATCCGAAATATTCATATAGTAATTGAGATAGGCTTTTATGAATGAATAAAATTGTATCCAAATGACTTCAAAAATGTTCCAAAAATTTCTTGACTTCAGAAAGACTTCAATGACTTCATCGGAATCACCAATGATTGAATTCAACTGCATTCCACTGCATTCAACCAACCAAAACAAAAATATTTTCCAAAATGATCTTCTGGAATATAGGAGGCATGTTTTAAGCGAAAAAGAGTCTCACAATCAAGTCTTATTTCTAAGCACGTAGAAAAAAAAAACTACAAAGTAAACTACCTTGAATCTTTGAGGGCTTCCATCAGCGATAACATCAAAACATTCGACATTCTTGTCATTTGATTCTCTATTTTGAAAACGAAGTCCATTCCTTATTTATTATCATGAAACTATTTCATCAGATCAGCGTCAGACTAATCGTCTCAATTACAATTCAAAAATTATGCCTAATTTGCAAAAGCCCCTTGTTACGCACAAATGTCTGTCTTTTGTTTTTCTTGTATCAAATTACCTGACAGCTGTTTCTCTCTGCGAACAGAGTACAATAAGAACTTGATAAAAATGAAAGTAAGAATTTCGAAAAAAAAACCAAAAAAATTGGCATGCTTCTTCGGAGTGGACGTGATCCTTCTTCAATGTATTGGCACCTTGTTTAAGCAGGCGTTTCTTTAATTGAACCTTTTTGTTGGTAACAACCGGAAGTCGGTTGTTTTCTTTTTTTCTTAGCAAACAATATCAAATTTGGCCGCCAAATGTTTCTCACAATCAAATTAACAAAAAAACAAATCAACACTTCTAAAGATTTAATTTTAATTAATTAATATTAATTTTGAAGTTCCATGACCCTAAGCTCGGGTAAATCTAAATATTTGTTTATGGGAATTATAAAGTTTTACAAAAAAAGCAAATCTTATTACATAATTTTTGATTAATTTCGGTTGCGTTGTTCACAGTCACGGGGCCCACGGATATCATCTGTGCAAGGTGGTTGTGTGATTACGATTACGATTATGGCAATAAACTTAAAGGATAAACTACATTTAATCGCATTTAAGTAAAATAAAGCATAGAAAAATTAATATAGCAATTAACGGTTGTGCTTTATTAGTTCGCAAATTTTATGGTATTTAGAGTTTTTGAAAACCTTTTTAGGTTTATGGGTCCCCAAAGCTCCACATACATGCGTAGTTCCTTCAAATGTTATTCAAAGGATTCAAAGCACAAAACCGGAGAAAAAATTCGCATATACCCTCTTTGTGATGTTTATTGCGTGAATTCTAAACTCAATTAGGATAAAAAAAAGAAGCCGACGTTGCCAAATGTGAAAAATGTAAAAATTGAGTGTAAAGAGAATGTTCGGAGTATGCATTAATTATTTTTTGTAGTGAAGTGGTTAATGACAATTTGATGGAAGAATAACAACTTCTCAATTATTGTGTTAAGAAGCAGAATGAATGTTTGCCAATATTTTTTAGTTTGTTTTTGTATCTATTAATTAGATTTTTTAATGCAATAGCACGTTATCATCGTCGGTATCATCATCAACATGCTCGCCGTAGTCTTCCATTTCACTTGATGAGTCTTCGCCATGTCTAATGACAAATCTTTCGGTGAAGGTATCCCAACTCTGTTTATATGTCAAATAATTGTCATCTGTCCATATGGTTTTATCGCAGAAATTTTTCCATTCCTCGATCGTAATTTTTGCGAATTCTTCTTCTGCTAATTTCTTGACAGCATCTAGATTAAATGTAGTATTTCCCGCCCGCCACTCTTACTCCATAAATTCTCACTAAGGCTTAAGTCCGGATGGCAAGGGGTGGTAGCCTGAGTACTTCATGGCCTGCTGATCTTATCAAGTCGTCTATTTCAAGCTGTGAATCCGCCTTGTTTCGTTTCGTTTGCTGTGTGCAATATTATTTCCTACCAGTTGGCTCATGGTTTTTCAATTTGTTGTAATATGAAGCATTGCCCATAACAATAGCCCACGGTTCATCCAGCTGCTGCAGAGCCTGTTCTCTCAACTATTTGGAGAAATTTTCAGAGTTCATCTCATCATGATAGTCACTATCGCTATCGACAATTCCATCTGATCCACCAGCATAGGCCCCGACCCTCTTTAAATAGGCTTTTTTAATCCTTCCGTACTTCCATCAGTGGAGTGGAGTGGAGCTTTGTATATAAATTTCCTGTTATCCACCTGTACGGAAATTCCTTATTTTCAGGGTACATTGAATTTTTATGTCCGCCATTTCTCAGAGAACTCTCCTATTGTCTTCCGTGTTGCGAAAGCTGAATCCATGTTTTTTCAGAACTCTCCAAAGTCATGTCTTGCTTATGATAATTTAGAATTCTTCATAGATTTTTATCTTCCCATCAGTAAGTTCTTTTTTGTTAAGGGCTCCTCAATGTAACGATTCATTTGTCAAATTGGTGGAAGGAGTAGATTATCCTTCTTCTGTCCTCTAAATCGAAATTGTTCAAATCAGTGATCCAGTGTCATTGGGGAATATTCTCCTGTATCCTGGTGATCGTGTGTTTCTTGCCTATGATTATTTTGTAGATGACTCTTTGCGAAAGTGCGACATATTCTGATAGGATAGAATAGGAGATATTTAATAGGACTACCGGTTGAAAATATCGTCAATGCTTTATTGAGGAAAAATAGATATAAATTCAATGTTCGCTAGCCACACATTTTTCCCATTTTTCTGGCAATTCATGGATACTCGTTCTGAAAAATTCGACCGGTTTGGCCGCAGTCCACGAATCGATCCATTTTTTGACATCATCGAAATGACGGAAGTGCTAGTCAGCCAGGCAATGTTGCATCGATCGGAAGAGATTTTAATCGGATGGAGCAAGGTCTGGACTATACGGCGGGTGGGGTAGGACATCCCATTTGAGCGTTTCAAGGTCAGTTTTGATGACAATTGCGACCGTTTCCGGCCGTTTTTCCTTCAGTGCTCGGCTCAAACGCATCAATTGTCGTCGGTAGACCTCGCCTGTGATTGTGACATTCGGTTTTAGCAGCTCATAATACACAACACCCTTCTTATCCCACCAAATGCACAGCATAACCTTCAGTCCATGAATATTCTGAACGGCCGTCGATGTTGAGGCATGTCTGGGGTATCCATACGTTGCCCGACGTTTTGGATTATCGTAATGCACCCATTTTTCATCACCAGTGACGATTCGATGCAAAAAAGACTTCTTTTCGTGGCGTTCAAGCAGCATTTTGGATATGCAAAATCGGCGTTCGTCGTCTCGTGGCTTCAATTCTTATGGCACCCAATGTCCTAACTTTCGGATCATTCCCATTGCTTTCAAACGATCGGAAATGGTTTACTGAGCGACGCCAAGTGATTTTGCAAGTTCATCTTGCATTTGTGACGGATCTTGATCGAGCAATGCCTCCGATTCATGGTCTTCAAACTTTTTCACCTGGCAGGGACTTTCTTTGTCTTCGGTGTCGAAATCATCATCTTTGAACCGCTTAAACCACTGCTGACACATTCTAACGTCTATAGTATAGCCCGGGTTAGCTTCGGTAAGCAATTGATGCGCTTCGGTTGCTTTTTCCTTAAATAAAAGAAGCATATTAAAACTTCCCGCAAATGTTGTTTTGATGGCACGAATGTAGACATTTTACGGCTTTACAAAAACTTGTGTGTTTTCACTTATGACCAATAACTTAGACTGAAATAATTAGACAATGACATGAAGTTTCTGATGTGACAGCTGTCATGGTCAAAATTCACCTCAGAGTAATAGATGTGAAGTTGTCTAAAGTAACGACATTTTCAACCGGTAGTCATATTACTTAATTACTTTTTGCAATACTTTAATAAGGATTTATTTAATTATCCATACATTTATTACAGGATATAATTAAATTTGTAATTACATTTTTTTCAAAAAAAAAAAAACCCCGCGCTTAACCATTAAGTACTGTAAGAAAAAATCGGTATGGTAAAATATCAATGAAAATGGAGAAAGTTCAGCCGATTCGTAAAAATCATTTTCCAGGCAGCAAAGGTTGTGGCAAATATTTCCATGCTCTCTCTATGCATTTTTCCAATTGCTTAGTGATTTGAAACGATCTATAAACGATTGTTGTTGACACAGTGGAAACACAGCTATTGGTCCGGTATTCAAACTATCGGGCTATAAAGGGGTCTCGATAGTCTAATGAAGTTTTTTTTTAATTTTTTTCAAACTTTTTTCCATGTTAGAACTTAAAGCTAACATTCTTCCTATTACTACTGTAAAAGCGAAAACTAAATCATAGGGGTTTTACAACTTAATGAAACTATTAGGAATATTCAATTGTCAAAAGACAAGAGGCGAATGAACTATTAGAGTATAAAACATATTTATGTTAATATTGATGGGCTAATATATGAAAATAAAACGGAAAAAAGAAAATATTGTTAAGCACAATCTAAAAATAAAAAAGTTTAATAAAATTCCCAAAAAAGTATAATTATTATTCAAATTATAATATTATTATATTTAATAATGAATCAATTTCTTCATGATTGAAAGAAAAAAAAAAATGAATTTAATTTTATTTATTTAAGTAAATCAAACGAGACGTGGTGTCTTTGTAGAAGAGGTAAAAGTATGATTTGCTTATGTTGGGCCCATAAACTAAATTCTGGTTATTAACACATAAATTATGGGAATCATACAATCTTAAGGCCGAATATCCGAAATTTGCAAATAATGTTTTCAAAATCGTATAAAAATATAAATGCTTAAGAGGAAGAACCTTCAGGCTCATAAATTACTCAAAGCTATGAGTTCTTCTATCAGCTATACACAAGATACGAAGCGCATAGTAAGTTTAGTAGGCAAATTTTCACCAACAAAACAACCCATATTACAGTTTGGATTTAAATAAACCATTTCAAAATATGCTTAATATAATAAAGGCTAAGAAGATAAGACTGTCTCAAATGGATATTGAGGTATTGTTTCAAATGCGAAGTATGATATTTCCAGCTAAACCTGCTATCCAAAATTATTCTAAAATACTCAAAGCTGTCGACCCGTTCGAGGTGAAAGTCAACATAAATAAAACGATTTTTGTTTGTAGTATAATAGAATCATTTAGATTGCCAAATTGATGAGAACAATAATTTACATTATTTTGAAGGATAACTGTATGAATGAAAACTTAACATCATATCTTCACAGAAAGAACCCAAATTTTGAAAATCATGAATTTCTTTAATAATTATTTCGTGTGAAAAGAACATAATTTTCATATCATTATTGACACCAATAAACAAATAAAAAGAGTTTTTTTTTTCTGAGTAGGATAGGGAAGTGTCATCAGCAAACGCTGTTAAATTATAGGCTGTTGAATTATAACGTTGAACGAAAAGTCAATTCACTAAAATTAGAAATAGGATCATTCGCAAAATGGAACCTTCAGGAGCGCCTGTGTGTACACATTTAAAACTTAAAATTTCCCCAATCTTAACTTTTTGTTTTTAGTTTTCTTAGATAAGACGCAAACAAATCATACACAGAACCTCGAAAGCCTTAAGAGTTTTGGTCCATTATGTCAAAAGCCTTAGTTACATCAATTAATAGGAAAGCAGAACAGATTTGTTCAAGCTATGATAAATTTCGTCTCAAAATAGCTTCTAATGTCGATGTACTTATTCTGAATCCAATTTGCGAATCACTTCAGAAATTCCTTTTGTCCAGAAAGAACAACATTCTGGATTTCATAGCCTTTTCAAAAACTTAAGAAAAAAACTGCTAAATAGGAAATAGGATTGTAATTATTGAGACTCGTAGTTTCATCTTTCTTGTGCACCGGAATTACAATTGCATACTTAAGTGCATCTGGAAATACTCATATTTGTGTACTAAGACAAGACATCAGAAACATATTACGAAATATTTTTCAAAATCTTACTGGAAATCAAATCATTCGATGAAGAATTTCTGAAGGGTTCAGTTACTTAAGTACTACCATTTTTTATAGAAAAATCAGCCCTTGGCTTACTTTTATTTAATATTGTTCTTAGTCCAAAAAATTACCACTGCTGTGCGCAATCCTCATAATCATTAAAATAACATTTGTTAGCGTATCAATTATGGGCGAATAAAATACTGCGAACTTAGTGAATGCAAGAAAGTCTATAACAAATTCTCCGCCTCTGTGCAGATTCCATCCGGATAGCAATTGAATCGAAGATTTTTTCGTAATCGTTTTCTCTCGTTGTAAATTGCATTCATTCATCATCCCTTGCGAGCGAATTTTGACGCCATTAAGGTTACTGCTTCTGAAATGTACAAAGGACTTCTGTATTCAAAAGTGACAATTGGGGACTTTGCTCCGGAGTTTGACGGACTCTAGCTCAACCAGCCCGAAACGTGACTTGGAAAATCATGCTCTTTTTTAGAATTTCTACCAACGGAAGGATATCTTAAAATCGCAATCGAAGCGTCTTGATTTCAATAACGATAATTTCGCAAATAATGCCGTCGATGATGAAAGGCAGTTCTTGAGGCCATTTTCGTGTTATTAAAGAAGGAAGCTTAAGGCATATTCCAATTTTTGAGAGGCAATCACTCGGGGCTTGTCTCCGTTCATATAGAACACCAGAGTCCAAATAGATAATATTTTATCGCAAAGAGGTCTTACATACTATAGTATAATGGGGCCAACCTGATGAGGATGGATGCGAAGGCAAATTGTTTAATGATAGTGTGCGCCCAAACGGTTTTATCGCTCTAGAAGTGTTGCTCTTTCTCACACTAAACCTAACACAAAGTTTGATCCGAAGTAGGCCGGCCACTTTCTTCCCGGGAACTCACCTACAATTGAGACGTCGTACGCATTTCCGAAGGGTGAAAAAGCAGCGCCAACAATTTTTTCGGTAGTCACAAAATTTTTAAAGACCACCCGCGCCTACTTTTTCTACAAAATATGAAAAGTTGAACTCGTTTTACAGTCTTTTATTTCCTTTTACATATCTTCGGGTCTGCCAGTAATCAAATCTTGTAAATGAACATTGAAAATTTTTTTCCTAAACGATTTTGGTAAAATTTTGCAAACCCGTTGTTAGTTTTGCTGACAATACTAAAACAGAACTTAATATTGTAATATTTTCAAAATGGCTGTAGACACAAGATGTTGGCTTATGACTATTTTTTCAACCATATTAATATGGGTATCAAATAAAAGATCTTGAAGAGTAGGAAACGATAATATGCGTGAAGTCATTGTAAAAATGTCAAAATGGCCGCGCTGACAAGATGGCGGATTACATTTTCTTTTCAACCCCCTTGACCTTCTCAACGGTTAACAGAGCAGGCACGAAATTTTGTAAACATATTTAATTAAATCCGTCTTAACAAACACTCTGGTCCTGGTCCTTGGTGATATCCATGATGACCAGGAGGTGGGACTCTTTAAAAAAAAAACGCAACTCACTGTACGTACACTGGTCCAACGATAAAGTTCGCTGACCATTTTTGTACAAAAATCAAGTCCTGCTTAAAAAATATATCATTTTGAAAAAAAATTACTAACCTAGTATTTAATATCATAAAAAAAAATCGTAAAAAAAAATGAATGTAAAAAAATGTAGGGCTCAAAAATTATTTTTTATTTGTTAAAAATTTTTATTCTACTTCAGTTCTGTTTTTCAACTGTTTTGGATACAAAATCACTTTAAAATCCTTCTATAACGTTCACTCATTGTGAAGTAGTCTTTAATTTAAAGTCTTCTTCCTTGTTTCACGTGTTTAACTTTGCTGTAAAATAAAAACGTATCTCAAACTCTTAACAATTTTCCTAGTGCAATGTGTTGCCACCGCCTAAAGAGTTCTTATGCCGCCTGTGTGTGTTCACACTCAATTTGAACATCTAGCCATTTAAAAAAGCAGCTGCACTTAATTGGAATACGAATGAATTTGGGGGTCCAAGCATCCCCTAGTTTTGTTGCAAATTTATTTCGGTCTTGAGCGATTATTTTCTTTTTGAATTTATGTTTCCACGCCTATTTCTATTGCTGCTGGTCGAATTTATGTTTTGTATCAAAATTAACATACACATCTGGCTATCTGTCTACATCAATCTAATGTAGCAGGTGTAAGCCCCTATTATTGTGGAAAAAGGTGACGCAAACGACTGAATGCTTCCCTATTTTTAATCACACAACCTGGTAAATTGTTGATCGATCTTTTAACTTTTTTTTTTGATGAAAACCTAACCACCTAAGGGAATACACAAACTAGTATGTTGGGATATGAATTTGCATACACATCATTCTAACATCTTTATCTCATGCAGATTGAATCGAAACCCATTATTTATTTACAATTTGAATTTATTGTCAGCCGCCTGAGGTATTTTTTTCTTGACATCCAAGAAGCACTGAATTTCAACCCTTAACCAGTCGCCTTCTCGTGATCACTGAACATGTCTTAAGAGAACTGATTCTAAGTTAGCAACTGATTTGAGTCGAATTTCTTACCTACGCCGCATGTATGACTCATAAACGCGTAACGAACGCATACACAGCTTAAAGCATCCCCAAAAACCGGATTCTAATTAGGCTTACAAAGTACAATCGCATAGCAATGAGCCGACTGGCTATTTTGGCCCAAAGGCATTAAGTCCGCCAAGAATGGCAACAATGGTTGATCAACGCGTTTGAGTTATTACCATGGTGCGGCAAAAAACAACAAAAAAAAAAACCGAAAAAACAACAAGGAGATTTGTGAACTACGTATGCCTGGCTTTTGGCCAAACATGCGTGACGACGTCTAATTTTATATATACCTCTACAGTGGTTCTAATGCTTGTTGAAATATGGCAAAAAAAAAATATTTCCATGTTAAAATTGCGATTAGTTTGGTTGAGTTAAGGTGGCGATATTTAAGTTGACGTTCTTTTATAAAAATTTTAGAAAATAGAATAGAAAAAATCTATCAGGCCTTCGACACTTGGAGGATTTGATAATCAGCTAAAGTTTCTTCCCATACCTCACTTTCCGCGGCTGTTTCCAGTTAGTTTGACCAGACTTTCTGGATTCCACGATTCCTTCATCTTTGAAGGGTCTTCCCTATTTCCACGAACCGAGTGGCCGGAATTTAAAGACCAGGGCTCGAATTATGCCATCCGATCACGGAAATTAATTTTCATGAGAACAAAAAACATGTACTAGATTTTGTACAGCAAACGTAATAGTTTAAATGTCAAACACTAGTAATCTGTCAACAAATATGCCATTTATTTGAACTAAAAATTTGTGCAAAATGAGTTCTTTTCCTGAGTTGATTTTATTTTAAGTTCTTCTGGCTCAGAAGATAGTGAGTTTAAAGAAAATGTTGTTCGGAGGCAGTCAAGTGAGAAAGTAACCCCTCGGAACTTCCAAACAAAGCGTAAGAATAGTGTGAAATAGAATTTTCGATGTAAATATATTTCATGTGAATTTTTACTAAATGTCCTCGTTTGAATATTTGAATAAAGCAGCTTTTAAATTTATGTTAAAAAAAAGTGAATTCTGATTCGCATTTCCAAAGTCCTTTAGCACTGATATCAAAGAGTCGTTTAGTTCTTCGTGAGATGGTTCACCCCCGCACTTTCACTGTTATGGGCTTCGTTAGATGTTTGGGAATTGCCGAACGTTTTAACATTGTAGAGATCTTCAACTGTTGCTTCTAACCGAGTTGCTATGACTATTTGTTCATCAAGTTGTATGAGCAGCTTTTCTTCGTAGGGGCCACCACCTGTTTTGGCCTTTGAATGTTTGTTAAACGCAAGCTTCTTTTTAACTTGGAATTTTTGGTCCGCGAAAACCTGCTGAATAAACAAGCTCAAATCGACACGAAAAATAGAAAAAAGTTACTAGAAATCACTTTTTTCCAAGCCTTTACATCCTTTTTTGGTGGACCAACAGCGTTCAACTTGTTATTTAAAGTTTCCCATAACCTTATTGAGATTGCCTAACCTTGGGCTGTATTTGGCAGCAGACTTTTTGCCAAATTGGAATGTCCTTCCATGAACTCAGTCATTACTTTTTTTTTGTGAAAAGTTTATTTTGTTGCAGTTCGTCATAAAAAATATTTATTTGATGTGTTTTTGTTATTTAAGTTGCTAATAAAATAAATACCAACGATTTTACTAACATTTTTTTGCTCCCTTTCACTTATTTACACAAAATACGCAAGGACTCAGTCGTTCGTATACTCGTTCGATCAACTTATTACGTTCAATTACACGAAAACGTGTTCAGTAGTGCCAAATTACGCGAACGAGTATATGTTCACGTATGCCGTAGTACCAAAACCACAGTTTACGAATTGGTGCAACTCGTTCACGGATGGGGTGACACAACCCAAGTCATTTTTCCAAAAAAAAACTTCTATAAAAAAAAGCTGAATTTTATTCATATAAGCCTTCCCGGCGTTTCGGTATTTCCTCGCCAATTCGATCTAAATTTGGCACTGATGGGATTAGAATTTTTAAGTTGGACGTTCATCAAGTAGCTTAATGATGTATTGCCCCATGAAAACGGACTCCACAAGCCAAAAGTACACTTGTTTTAGAACGATGTAGTTAACGTAGTTAGTGCTTTGGTGATGTCGTTTGCATAGGTGTGTTACATGTAAGTCCCCCTTGAAGAAATAGTACACTTCTACTCCAAGGTGTTAACACAGTTCCCTACGTTTTCAATAAGGTTCCCTACGTTTACAATCATCGTCTGCATTGAGATATACTCGTTGGGAATTTCCTGCAGACACTGCGTTTGTTAGAATTTTATTTGCATAAAAGGTTAAAACGTATGCGAATTCCTGATGTGCATTCATTTCTGTTTTCTTCGAATTAAGAACGAGTCCAAAATCATAGTACCAGCGGAGTAATAAGTCGAACTTCGAATGCATAGTTTATATCGCTGCTGGTAAATCTCGATGACTTTAAACGATCGCTGTATCGTCCGCATAAACAAACCCCATACTGTTCTTCATGACTCTCAATAAGTTGCTTACACTTATTATGAATAGTAAAGGTCCTTAAATGGATCCTTGGGCAGTTCATTTGTTACTTATAGCTTTTTGCTATAACTGTTGAAGATTCTAACCTTCCTTTCTCGATTTCTCAGACAACTTCCAAGCCATTCTAAAATTTCACATCATATTCTTATTTTTCCTAACATCTCTAATATTTTTTGTGGCATACACTTTCGAATGGATTTTTGAAATCAATGATGCTAACCAAAGTATGATGGTTTTTATTCATTAATTTGTGAACTCTGCCAAAAGTATTTGGTATTTGTTAATGACTTTGTTGCGTTTAATTTAATCCTAGAGTTTTGCTTCAAAAACTTCTTATGATATTTTTGTTCATGGTTGTGAAGTTATAAATGGGCCTGTAGTTAAGAACATCCGTTTTTGATCCTGCCTTGTACGTCGGGCGTTCAACTGCCAATTTTAATCTATCTTATAAGCAAAATTGGCTCATAATACGATGATACGCATTCATAGGATTATTTCAATATAAGTGTACCTCTAAATTCAAGTAGTAAATTAATATAAAAAAAACGATACAATATGGGCCCTTATATAGAATCTTGAGGTACTGCCTTTTGCCCTTTGTGATGTTATTGAAAAAAAATCTAGCACACTAAAATTTTGTTTTTTAAACAAGGCATTGTTTTATCCACAACTAATGCTGCAGTAAAATTTTTTACTTCGAGGTTAGAGAAAACAATTAAAGTAAAAAAAAATATTTCTCTCTAAAGTCTCAACTAAAGATTGTTTTTTCATGGATTTTGAAACCTCATCTTTTAAATGTTTAAAACAATGCTACGCTGACAGATCTTTACCACGGCGGCAATTGCTTTGTTGTTAAATTAAAGATAACATTCGAAAGTCACATCTGATCTATTCTAACGAGCACGCTCTACTGCCTTTGCGAACCCTTTTCTGGCGAGTTAATCTGGCCTTTCACAGTATTCGATGATTCTGTGACTACCGGTCAAATTGATGGTTGACTGGAAGTGTTCTTCGAAATTATTTAGAATTGATATTCTTCGATTTCAAGCTGAACTACACTTCATTCTTTTGGAATACTGCATGAATAATAAATAAGCAGTATCTACAGAAGACTTTCCTGTCCCTGTTTTCATCTTCGAACTTTCAGTGAGAATCTGAATCAGATGACAAGCCTAGATAAATAGAGTATTTCATTGATGTACGATCGTAGTTTCATTCT
Organism: Orthonevra nobilis; assembly: GCA_963555765.1. Classification (NCBI taxonomy): domain Eukaryota; kingdom Metazoa; phylum Arthropoda; class Insecta; order Diptera; family Syrphidae; genus Orthonevra; species Orthonevra nobilis. The sequence continues at coordinate 117,886,992 of OY743224.1, forward strand.
TTAAAACGGATTCCGATATGAACCAGTGTTCTTCTTATTTCGGCCTTTGTACAATATTAAGCTTACTTTCTGCTGCTTTCCTCCATCACTGTTCTCTCGGACTCATTACTTTTATTCATGACAATCGATTACTTTCTGTTGCACAGATAGAAAGCCGCATCAAATCTTTCGTCTATGAATTTTTTTACATGTAATGTTTGACTCAAAAGGGTCCCCCAAAATTTACTCAATCGTTCATACTTATCACCTGTTGGTTCATGAAGTACTATATACATTCGGGATAGCTAGCCTCTTGGATTTGCTGGCACAAAAAATACTCTTCTCGAAATTATCCATGACCCTCCTGCATAGACTGAGCTCAATTTCCTCCTTCACGGCGTGGGAAAACGTAGGCTTGTTGGCATAAAACTCAGACGGCATCAGCATCCACTTGTTGATCCAGAATCTATTCAACATTCAATGTTAACACTGTGTTTTTAGTAAGCTTCAACTTTTGCGTCAACTGAAAACTGTAAGCATGAAGATGCAAATCTTTCGTGAGAATACGCCGTAGAAGGTTTTTTAAAAAATCCATTTGTTGATCACTGTGCCTACTGTGAAAGTATTCCGAATTGTACGTGTAGCAGCGAAAGATTCGTAACTCCTTAAATGTTGTTTGTTGGACTCTTTCTTTTAAAAAACATGAATTTTTTGCCTTCATGCTGTCTTTTTTTTTTTTTGATCGGCAACACTTTCTCGCACAAACAGCTCAAAATTCATATTCTGCGTGAGTTACGAGAACGCAAGAGAATCTTTGAAGCTCTACGAGGTCAGTTTACATTTTCCTAACGAAAATAAGAGTTGCTGGTTCTACCGATATGATACGTTTGTTTTTTTTAATGTTGTTTTCATAAGGATTCGGAAAGCAATAAAAGAAAAGAGTTAAAATTCGAAATACAAATTGTTGTCGCAATAGCTCTTTTATATTAATAGCCAGGGCCAAGGTTTGCCATTTGTAAGGTTGCACCTACAGTTTATCGTCGACTCAGGAAAGCTCCAAAAGCTTTATCATGGCTTTTTTACTGTACCGAGGATTGACACTAACTCACAAGCGTCATGGCTATGAAAAAAAGTTAAGTCTTCCTTCAAATCGTGGACCTAGTCCGGCAACCCTTAAAAAAATCTAACGACAGTACTTGTTTATCTAAATCTGTAAAAAATTTCGAACCATTCAAAATGCTTTCTGGTGACTACTGTGGATCGGTGTTCCTGCTGCTGTAGCATTACAAAGAGACACACATGCGGCGAGTAAGCATGTGAACACATAATCGCTTCTAGGAAGAGTCTTTAATTTTTTCAATTCTGTTTGCTAAGTAATGGGCTTATAATTTGCACGAGTATACACTTGACGAGCTCTCGTGTTCCACTCTTTTTATTCGCCTTTTTCACATTTTTATCTGTTTTTTTTTTTTTGTGTTTTTCTTGTCCCTAGACGATAATTCGTTCATTGTGTGCGGTTTCTACCATGAAATTAAACCTTTAAGCAGAAAAGGGTAGGAATTTTTTTTTTTATTGGCTAAATTGCGATGTCTTTTGGCTACAAAAATTTTATACTGATTGAAGGATACAAAATTGTGTGAAGTGGAATTATTTAAGATCGCATGTTTGTGATTGAAGGAACTCTAATGGTAATTAAACTTTTAACTGGGGCTTAAACACAAAAAAAAAAAAACAGAACTGGGAATCACGCTAAAACTTTTTCAAAGTCTGATTTTTAGAATTCGCTCGCTCTCAAGGGACTATAGCAACCCTTTTTATGCATTTTGTACAGAGCGAAAGATTGTTAAGTGGTTTGAAACTCAGATGCATTTTCGTTTCAATTGTTCTATGGTTTGGGTTTGAGTTGCAATTATTTGCATTTGCTTAATTCACAGTATTTGTTTCGAAAATTAGTTGGAAGATTGGTTCGTCATCGTGCTATCAGAGCCAATGGCAGATCACATACACAATCCATTTATTTAACGATACAACAGTTTGAATACCAGCATAAATAAGTCGATACATTAGGTAATCACTTTAGTAATGCCACCCATTTCTGTCTTTAGTTTGAAACTCCTTTGCCGTTTATATGATCCCAATGCCAAATGAATAAAAGTTCAGGACCAACTATTCGGGACTATTCAGTTTATTCGATCAAGAGGCATGGGCTGTTTCAGTTGTACCACAGCATTAAAATACCTCTCCAGTTTTTTCAAAAAATCATTTTTAGAAAGCGAAATGTTCTCCCTGTTTTCGAAACAGAGCTGGATTTTGTCTACCCTCCACACAAAAATTCGATTATAGCTTAATTATATGAAAGAGAAGCAGGCTTGGGTACATAAAGTCCACAAAGGGGTAAGTGAATTCAAAAAGATAGTCTTGAAGGGAAACAAATAAATAGATAAATGTTTAAATGCACAACCAACAAATTCACAAATTCAGGTAAATCTCGTTTCAAACTTAAGAAAAAGTTTCAGTTTATAAATTCCCACAAGCTTTAGCGAAGTTTGTTTCAATTATGTTATTTTCATTTCTTTTTTTCTTCATCTACTTATAGTGGAATAGAGACCTTAATTCTACAGCTAAATAAAAAAATACTTCAATCAAACTGAATTTAATAACATTTGACTCAGGTGGGCTTCGAATTCTAAAATTCAGGAAAACTCTAGCTTCGGTAAAGTTTCGGAACGAATAAAAAGTACCAGAATATCGGTTGAGCTTCTTTCTTTCCATCAGTTGAGAAACATAAATACAGCTAAAGGACACGTTTTATCCGAACGTTTCATAAGAAGTTATATTTTAAAAAAAAAATAATAAGTTGACGTTCATACTTTTCGAAAATGCATTTCGATGAGCCTGTTTTCAACCTCTTCACGCTTCTTTTCAACGTATAAATTTCACTTTCGCTTCTCGTCTTTGATGATTCCTTAATATTATGTCCGTTTGCATTGTTAATATTGCTGTAGGTAAAGGTAGGCATGAGTCTCATTTAGAAGGATTCGCAAGTTCTTAGTCCATTCGCATAAATTGTCTGGAGCTGGTTGAAGTTTTCACTTTGATGATTCGACTGTGTTTCGAGGATAATGGTTTCTTCCGCGAACATAGCATGAGGTATGTCTCTCTCTCTCTCTCTATAATTTTATTCAAAACACTTGTTTGTTAAAGAAGGCTTCGAAACAGCATCCTTCCCTACCCAGTCAAGCATCCATTTTGTATATGAATGAAAAAAAAATCTGCCAAGAAAGATCAAAATAAATCTTAAATCATTGCATTCGTTACTTGTTTTCACAACCGATTTAGAAATGATATCATCGCCGGTCGGTGTGAAAGAACTCATTATCGCTGTAAACAATCAAAAAGTAATAATTTCGTTATAAATCACAAAACAAGAGCAACAAATGCCACAAAAGTAATATTTTTTACAAAAAAAAGGAAAAGAATATAATGTGAATGTGCAAAAAAAAAAACAATTTTAAATAAAAACCTAACATCTACCGAGAGATCAAACTGGAAAAAATTATCATATCACACTTGCTGTCGAAAAAACCGATCCATATTGAAATTATTGTTAAATTTTTAAATTATTACGATTATCCTTTCTTTAGTGCAATGAAGGTTCTTTGGAATGTTTGAAAAGCTGATTTCTTGAATTTGAATTTCAATTCATTCGAACTGATATTGGTCAGTAAAATTGAACGATATAATTTTTAAACGAAAGCGACGTGACAGTAATGAAAATAGGATATTTCTGGACATCTAAAAAGTTGCAATAGCTTGTTTATTTCCTCACTATTTACAAGACAAAGATAAATATGCATACCGCCTTAGAAGACTCATTGGGGGACTCTGCTTCTCTATATTTAAGAGTTGGTGCATGGAGGGTTAGCTTTGTGTAACATCTTTAGAAGGCAAGCATCATGGAGGTTGACCATCCCACATCCAATCGAATATATTATGTCAGCTGACTAAAGAGTGACTATCAAGGGTTTGCTTGATGTCGCCGCGATCAAATTTGTATTACAGCATTCAAAGGTTTCTGCTTGACGATCTTCACATGAACAAGGTGGCGGCACATTGGATGCTGACAATTTTAGTTATCGAATAAAAGTCGAAGCGAAAGCCACCAATCTAGTGTGAACAGATTTTTGAGGCATTGGATTTGCCAGTTAAATCCTAAAATGAGACAATAGTCTACAACTTATGAAAAGACCGTCTTCACTGACACCAAAGAAATTTAAAATCACCAGTTCGGCACAAATGGCTATGGATACTGAATTTTGGGATGCTTGGTAGATGCTCTTACTGCGCACAACAAATCAGAAGTTTGCGAAAGCTTCCAGGGAAAAGAGACTTTATCTTTCTGCCGGGCTTAGAGATCATCTTTAAAGTTGTAAATTTGAAGGCAATAGTAAGATGATGGCTGCCGTAGAATCATTTTGTGATCGTGAAGATAGAACTTTATTTTTATTTAAAAATGATTCCATACACTCGAGAAGGCTTAAAGGGGAAGACCTAGTTTGGTCGTCCGAAAAAGCTCCAGAAAAATAAGGTATTATATACTAGATCATGTAAATAAAAAAAGGGATCATTAGTAAATGAAACAGTGCTCCGGAAGGAGAAAAGGGATTTGAAAAATTTGAAAAAAATGCGCATGTTGAAATTCAAAGTCGTTTGTAAAACAAAAAAATTATTCACATTATTGGCTATAAAAAAAATTTTACCGGAAAAATTTCAAAATTATCGTTGAAGTCGTTCTTAAGTTACTATGATCACCAATTTCGAGAACGTGGAATCGAGAAAAACGCTTGCATGCAGATAAATAAATTGTTTTTAAACTCACACTGCAGGTACTGTCCCTCAGGTAGCTGAGCACACAGTTGCTGTTAACTGCTGCCTACTTTTTTGCCTTAAAGTTGGCTCCAATCAAAGTAACTCATGTCTGTAAATAATAGCGCGATTTGCCTTAACATTTTTCAGAGAGTACTTTTGAAAATGAAAAAAAGAAATCAATTTTTAGAATATTCTAACTAGGTTTGCCCCCTTAAGGACCTTTTCCACGATAAGAAACTTGAAATCAGAATGAAATTAAAAATCCTATATTCGAAAAATACACTAAAAATATATTTTACATAAAAAATAACCAAATTTAATACTGAAGAAAATTGTGTCTTATATTGGCTTTCATTTCTTTTGGATCATCCCTCGTAGCCACTTTTTTAAAAGAAAATATCATCAATAGCTGGTAACTCCCCCTATGCTAATTGCCGCTTTTATTCTAGAGAACCTCGTGTTATAAGAAGTGCAATAATATCACATAACATTTCAGTATCCCCACATGATCCAGAACTTCTGGTTTCTGGTTTATGTTTAGCCACCAGATCCAGTCTGGTCTGAAAGTTCCGAAGTCATTAATTGTTGTATCGAGCTTTTCTATTCATAATTGAAGAAACAGATGTATTGAAGTACATTTGTTTCACTTAACTAACCGTTTTGACTTAGTAACAATAACCACCTTAAAACATGCACTTGTCAGTTTACGAATGAAGCTACTCAATTAGCGCTCATATTTCCATTGACTAAGTGAAAAGGGCCCAGAAGCAACCCATTTTGCTTTGAGGTAACTTCACTGGCTTTACTAGGCACTCGTTCTTAAACCTTGCACCTGCTGACCGTCTTACGTGTGGCAAATTGTCGGCACACAACTATTTTAAGTTACCCTTTAAATAACGTCATGAAAGCTGTTTTCATAAGGTAATTCTTTTCCCCTTGGCCTTATTTCTCGTAGCCTCCTCTGCATCGTTTCGGCGCTTCAGTCAACTTAATAATATTCATGCATTTGCTGAATATGAGTTGAAGAGTCGAGATTTTGAAGCTTCTGAATCCCTCATCAGTTTAACTATTTGAAGTTTAAACAGAAAAGATTTTATGAGGTGTCCAGATAAAGACACGATCAGGCATTAAGATATGTCCAATTATTTCAGCACATCTTGCGAAACGCTAAATTCGGATTTATTGTGAATATCCTTAAATATTTCCAATGTCGTTAGCACTAATAACGTTTATTGAAATCAGACGCAAATTTCCAACATCGTCGGTGGAAATAATTAACAAAAAAAGGTGTTGTCGGTGTTGACCTGCCAAACAAGACTTGAAGGGTTGTCCAGTCAGAATACGAGCATACCCATTTCACAAAAGACACATGGAACTTGATTACCTTACTCACTAAATAGATCTAAATTTCCTATTTTTTTGAAGGGATTCCATCTGACACCCAAGTAGTGTTGCACGTCCATCTACGTACCTCACTGAAGATAGTGTGAAAACAGTCGTGCTGACAGTTCGAAAAGCGACCATCAGGCATGTAGCTGAGGTCACAGAATCCCCCTTTGGCAGTGTTCAAAGATTCCTTGCCATCGGATTTTATATGAAGCAGGTCTCTGCACATTTTGTGCCGAAAATGATAGCCAACGAGTAAAAGAAGAAACGAGTCGTTATTTCGAGGATGAATCTCGAAAAGTTCCAGGACAAAAATTCTCCTGGTCTCAGCTTTCGCGAGCATTGACGAAGCCTGCAATCAAACTTTTGACCCGGAGACCCACAGCAATTAAAAAATCGAGTTCGGGAGGGAAGGTTATGGCATCACTATTTGAAAAAGAGAGCCACTATATCAGGCTCTTAATAAGCAGACCAAACCAGAAAATTGCGGGAGCAACGTGGCCAACTACCAGCCGGCGTTCTGCTTCATCAAGACAACGCACCGGTTTACAAGGCTGCAGCTCTGATATCTGCAATGCAAGAAATATGGTTCGATCTCCTTCAGCATCCACCCTATTCACCTCTTTCCTCGGTTCAGAAAACACCTTTCGCTTCGGTGCAAGAAATTTAAAGATGATAGCGAAGTGATGGGTGCTGTTGAAGCGTTTTGGCAGAGTCAAAACAAGGAATTTTTGTAAAGGTGTCCTGGGTTTTTGAAAAAGATGCACTTGACTTTTTCATTTTTTGAAAAATAGATTTCATCATCTTGGTTTTTATTCATTATCATTAATTTTGGATCACTCTTCGTATCTTCTTGATCTTCCAAAACTTCAAAACAGCTGGGTGGCGAAGTTGGTAGAGAGCCTGCCTTTCAATTGATTCAATTGATAGGTCCCTGGTTCTACTCCTAGAGCGGTCTAGTTTTTCGAATCTGGTCCAATCACAATATGCCACAAGCATAAAGTTGATGGCACTATCGCTGGATTGGTGGTCCAGCGATAGCAGTTGACTTCTCGGTGGCGTTATTGTAGTGGTTGTTGTATCGGCTTAATTCGTAGTTCATGTTGTCGTAATAGTAGTTTGTGTACTTTGTGGGTAGATGGCTTTGCTGTGAAGGTATAACACTGACAGCGGGGTGTAAAGCTTAATCTTCCAAACTTTCAAAGAACATATGGTGTATCAAAACTAATGTTGAATAAAATCCTGCGAATAAGGCGAAAGTTAGAAGGTCGAAACGAAAGTGAGTTAAAACCAAATACATCTGAGTTTCTCAAACCACCACATAGACTTTCATTCTTCTCCGACTTCTTCTTCCGTTCTTCATATTCTCTTCAAGAGCGAGCGAATTCTAAAAAAAAATTAATTTAGAGAAGGGACTTGAACGAAAATACAATTCTTTATGAATGGAAATTATCCTAGTCCTATTTTTAGATAGATGCCTTTGCCATTTAATAAATAAAACGAAGCATTCAAAAATGTGTAAATAATATTTGCTATCCATTTGGTCAACAGTTCACAGCAGAATACCGTCCTTGTCCGACAGCTGGGTTGTTTTGCCCATCGTCCCGAGACTTTTCTTCGTCTGAAGAGCAGATAGTCTCAATTTCAACCTGATTGGCATTAAATTGAAAGCCGAATGCCGCTGTGGAAAAAAACCATTGCACTCTGGTGTAACTACCAATTTTTTTTCTTAGACTTGTGGCTCGATTTTTATGACTGCCAGTGTAAATTTACTTTCTACATGAACGAATGATATACATGTAAATATTTGTTTATCAAATAATATCACCAGGTGCCTGTCTCTATGTGTCAGTCTCTCTGTCTGCGTTCGTAAGGCATTTCTTTTGCTGGCCTTGAACGCAAGCGGTGACCTTTACCTTTGCCTCAAACAGGCGAACATTGTACGTTTATCGTTCACCAGACTCGGCGAAAATCAAGGTTAAATATTAGTCACTCTAGATAAATATGTATCTCGATATTTTTTTTCAAAACTTTCTTTCTTAGTGTGTTGAACTTAATTCCAATAAACGAGACGGAAAGTCACAAAAAGAAATTAATGCAGAGTTATACGCGCGCATGTGTGCTCCTTTAATTGCGTACCAAATTTGAAACAATTAATTTATTAAGTGCATTTGTCCCGGGATCGAAGGAGTATGGGGGGGAGAAGATCATCTTAAGCACCCCGAAATATATTTTGGAATTTAATGACCTCCCTTAGATTAGATATCTCGTGTGCAGTGTTGCGAACGACAATTCGAGGCAATTTCGGGTACGCATGACGTATGTGGAATGTTTTTTTTTTTTCATTTAATTATATTTTTTTTATTATGGCCGTCTTGTGAAATGAAAAACTGGAAATCGCGTCATTGTGGCGGTGATAATTGAATTTATTCACTCACTTGTCTTTATTGTCGCTTTGTTAAGAATGGAAAAAAAATATTACGAATATATTTTTTTTTTTCGTTTTGCAGCTTATTTGAGTTTTATGTTTTTGGTTTTAAATTTTTCCAAGTGCACTTTGTTCACTTTAAGCAGCAAAGTCAGCCAAACATTTATTTTGTTGATATAATTTTATGTGATATTTTCCAAATAGCTAGATGAAAATATTATACACTGCAAAACGCAAGGTTGAGGTCCCAATTTTTTCAAACTGACTAAACTTATTCTTAGAATTTCCTCAAATCATTAAACACTGAAAAGGAAGATACTGTTAAAGTCTCCTGAAAGGAAGGACGACACAATTTAGTTCTCTATTAAGTAATAGCCACAACCGCGATGTTTTTTCAGAAGAACCTTCAGATTATCTAACCCCGATATTGGACTTCAAAATTGAATATAGAGCCAAAACTCCGAGCAGACATCAATGGGTCTAGGACTGGTAGTGGAGTAGGCGCCGGTATCTTTTCGGAACAACTCCAAATTAGGCAGTTCCTTAGACTGAAGAACTATTGTTGTGCCTTCGAAACGGAAATTAAGGCTATTTGTAAAGCCGCTAAATGGATATCGATGAGAACGATATCGGGCGAGCGCATCGTTATCTGCATAGATAGTCAAGCAGCAATAGAGGCATTTGAATCACTAATTCAAAGATCAAGATTGGTAAGATTCTGCCAAGTGTGTTTCAATGAGAGATCAAAACAACACAGCTTACGGTGCGCTGGATGCCCGGACACATGGGTATTCCTGGTAATTGTGAAGCAGACGGGAAATCCGAAAGCGAACAAGTATTGAGGAACCCAATTTCTCCAATGTTTCTATGCCGATAGAAAAACTGATTATCAAAATCTCAAAGCTGGCAATTAGCAAGGCATTTGGGAAATGGAGTAATCTCAACGTCTGCCAGTACGTGAGGCAACTTGGCAAAAAATGGACCATCGGAAAACCACATCTATCCTCAGCCTAAGCAAAAGAAATCTGAGTAAACTGGTAAGAGTCCTCATGGGACACTGTGAGTCTTCAAGTGACACTGTGCTATGCTAAGAAGAAGGGAGATATCCGTACATCTACTCAGTAAATGTTCAGCTCTTCAGCTCTTCAGCCTTCATAAGAAAGGAACCCGTTGGAGCATATAAACAAAATTACGGACATATCTGTAATGGATGTCGTCAAGTTGTCGGCTCAATCGCAACACAATGGTAGTCTCTGGGACTAAGTGAATGTGTTGTAAGCCATTCTACCTAACTGGAATAAGTTAAGAAAATCTGCGCCATTCTTATTAGACCACCTGAAAGATATTTTAAAAATAGGGTCCAATTTTGATTCGAATCCGCACACAAAGGGTTCCGTACCATCGTTCAATGTACTTCATATTTTTCCTAAAATTTTAATTAAGTTCCGATTAATTTTTTTTTCTGTGATTATACTTCAAATTTATGGTTTTCGGATTTTAACCTTTTTTTTTAAGCTATAAGACATTGCTTCTTGCCAAATTTCATTAATCTACGTCAACGAAAAGTACCCTATAGATTTTGATTTCCTTTCGATACTATGCGGCCGTATTTTTGACTGTACTGATTAAGTAGCTTGAAAGGAACCGCAGTCATAAGTATTTGACATTAATATACGTAAAATACGTCCACGCGTTCCTGAGACAAATGGTCCTGACCGATAAACAGACAGACATGGCAACGAAGTTATCTTATAAAATTCCGTTTTTCCTTTTGAGGAACGGCACCTTAAAGAATTCGAGAATTTTTACATTTGAAACCTTAATTCATTGTTTTTCGTAATAAGACGGTTTTGAAATGAATCATAAACCTGTTCAAAATAATCAAGCGAAATCTCGTCGAAAGCATCACGAATAGCTTCCATTAAAATTTTCAAATAGCTTATATCCTTTTAAAACATTTCGGCAACAACATGCCCAAACTGTGGGAGTCCAAGTAAATTTCCACGTCTTCCTACTGAATCTAGCGGGGGCATTGTCCTTTTTGAAAAGTCCAAGGCAGAGATCCAAAAAAAACACTTCATCCTTGTGAATGAATGTTCAAGCAAACATTTGAAGCTATATCGGTTCATTGTTTTTAAAAAAACTTCAATATGGCTGTGGTGTCTTGACGAAATGAGCTTCTATATCCTTAAATCGTGGCGGTAAAAGTTTAAATGATCGGGAATAGTTTATTCTTTTTATTTTTATGAGTTCTCGTTCACTTCTCCAAATGATATGTTCTGTTAAAGAGTTAATTTAAAACTCCTTAGTCACCTGCTCCACTTGGGTTTCTTTTTCACTTCCCACAGAGGATAGTATCACTTTTCCTTCTGAAGTCTTAATTCTGGCCGATATCTCTAAATTAAATCGATGGTTGAGTGGAGTTTAAGGCAAACACGTAGAATGAACTGCTTTTCTCCGGAGCTGTGAGTCCTTTTTGTCCTTTCTTATAGTATTTGGGATCTGCATGATAGTTGTTTATGACAGTCTTACCTACTCTTTTCAGTCTCATCCCTATTGCTCGGCTTGAGAGCATAAATTTTTCCTTTTTGATGTCAAAATCGACGTCTTTCTGGAACCCATTTAAAAAAATGAGTATTTTTTTCAACACTTCTAAATATTTTAAACATATGCATATGTGAAAAAAATTCTCGATTTGAGTGTTTTTGAAGAGCATGATTTGGAGTTAGAAATTTGGATCCTATTTGTTAGGAAAAACTGAGGAACCATCCGGTGCCTAAGATGGGTCATTGTCAGATCATTAACCAGGTCCCGTTTGTGCAGTTAATATTTGTCCCGAAAAAGATAACCTCTACTATCGCACTATTATTGGTGTCGATTTTGACTTTGGTTCCAGTTAGTGTGTAGGGGACCATCGAAAACCAGCTCTTCAGGCTTCTTCTTCAATTGACGCTTCGAGAATCCATTCAAAAATTTTATTTAAAACGGCGCAAAACTTCTATCCAAATTGCAGAGTACATCGATTATTTTTCCGTCGATGAATGCTTTCATAAACGTCTTTGAATTCGATAAATTGATGGTTATTTCCGAATTGAATTTAATTAGATTTGTATAGGATTCGGCAGGCCGAAAGCCACACTGTCAAAGTCGGCCGACTTAAATAAAATACACGGATCTTGTGAGCGGCATTATTCACGATTAAACCCCTGAAATAGTTGTAAATCACAGGCAGGATCACCTTTTTAATAATGGGAACATCTACTCTGTTCCAGTCGTTGGTGTACATATGTAGATCATTTTTGAGAATATGTAGATTAACATTAGCTCCGCCATGAGTTAACGAATTGGCCTCAGTTCACATCAACATTTTGTTCCTTTTCCTTTCAATGAAGCCAAATTTGATTGACCATTTTCAAGAACGCCACCATTTTTTTGTAGACCGTTCAGCGAATGTTAAACACACCATGTTGTAAAATGGCAAGCCTAATATTTAATATATACAGTCTTGGATGACAGTTCGGTTTGACGTATGCGTTTGAAACAAATATGTCAAATACGGATCACGTATTGGATTACTCTTTTTTTTTTTTTTGAGTTGTCAAAAGTTGAAAAGTTTTGAACGAGGAATGAAGAATGACGTTTTTGTATTCGCTTAATTCACCGAATTTTATTCGCTATGTCAAAACTCCTCATCAACATCGATGCGAATTTGAAACCACAGCATGAAAGCAGATAGGCTACCACAGTTGGTCGATCATTTCAGTGATAGCGATTTTATTTTTGTCTCACGGCGAATGATGAATGGCCATTACTGACTGGCTGGATTCAAGAACTTGAGAAAAGTTCAAGATTTATTCCAGGACTCGAACCTGCGATTCAACAATTGTTCCAATTTAGATGGGGGCGCTTTACCGCTTGCGCTATTCAGCCGGTATCTTGTGAGGCGAAACAGGCGCACTCTGCGATATTCAGTGGTGTGGTAAGGTTTATGTTTCCTTAAGAAAACGCGCCAAAGACGCATCGTTTCATAAGGATTTCCAGATTGCTCATCGTCCTTAGAAAATGAAATGTAATGCTGTGCGTTTTGACTCTCGAATTCATTGATCTTTGCTTGCAATTTTATCACATTCATATGAATCAGTCTATGAGTGTTGTGTAACCTTGAAGATTTCATTCACTTGCCAAGTGTTGCCAATGTTCAAATTTTATGTATACTCAGATTAAGTGCGATCTGATAAATATTTGTTTAAGCGAAATCTAAATATTTTTAATTGACGTCACAAACACAAATTGTTATCCCTTCAAAGAAAATATAAAGTGACAGGCGGCCCCAATGGAATTCGCCGCCTGTCATTTAAAAATAAAGCCACAATGAACTAAGTGAAAAAAGGAATACAAAGGAACGTCTCCAAAAAAAAAAAAAGAATTCGGCTTCAAGTCAAATCCATGTGCATTCAAAAACACAGCCAAAGATATTGTTTTAGCTTTTATTCTCCGCCATAAACTTTTTTTTTTATTTAATTCTTTTAATTTGTTTAGATAAGCGGCAAAAATTTTAACTCTTGTTGGAATAAAAAAAACGAAAAAAAAATTAATTAATAAATATTTTCACAGCCGATTGTGGTTCAACGGAATGATAATGTACAAAAGTGAGATAAAATAGGCGAATCTTTTTTTTCTGTTATTATTTTACTAGGGCGAGGGGCGAAGCAAAATTTTGGCAGTCTCACCAATACATGAACAGCACTTTAGCTTTATAGTATTTTTTTCAGATTTTGTGAAGGCGAGAACGAGAGGGGTGCAGTAAAAATCGAGGTCAGTGTGAATGTTTACATTTGGTGCGATATCGCGCTGTTATTGTGTTAATAGGTCTGTGACCTGATTACGCTCGAAATTTGGAACACAATTTGTCTTCGATCTCAGCGGTTATTTTCGTTCTAAGAGAAAATATTTTTTTTTCTAATTTTTTTGTGAAACTATGAGTATGTGGGTGACTTTGTGGAGGAGGAATTTAGTGTCATTTTGGTTTGTTTAAAAAGAGGTAAATTGGCTTTCTAATTGAGTTAGTCATTATGACGATTTGAGTTGGTTTTTTTTAAGAATTTATTTGATAAGATATCAGAGAGGTAGAACTACAAACAAAAATGGATCTGGAAGTTGTATCTTTCCTGCGACGTTTAATTGTTATTTGCAAAAGAAATTGGGGCATGTGTAGTTAGAGGGATTAAGATAGTTCAGTTCAGGAAATCGTTTTTATTATTTGATTTGAAGTCGCTTTGTAAAGGACTTGCATGCCTTTTTTCATTAAAAAAAAATGTTTTTACTTACTTCGATTGTGCCGCTTTCCGTGGTGAAGCTGGGCCTCAAAAAACAAGTCCCTTCAGCCAATTTGATCCAAAACCTGCTGGGTCTACTGGCATATAATCAGTTTGCTGTTAGAATAACCTGAATAGTTGAGTTCGGAACTTTCTGATGGATCCAAATCGCTGTAAAGGCGCTTCGGGTCCTAGTTTGATTTTCACCCAATGCCTTCACCTACCCAAGGCGACACAAAAATTACATGAGACATGTTTTCTAAAAATGATCATTGTCATTGGCCTTTAAAAAAGGACGACCGTTACAATTGGTCGTTCGAGACAGTTGTATTTCAAGTCCAAAGCAATAGCGTTTGGCATCATTTGTTTTTTGCACAGGATCTTTGATAACACTAAAGATATAAAAAGTCGATGTTGCGTACTTTGGTAGCCAGCTTATTGCTTTGAATCCCATTATTACCACTCCGGTCGCACATGCAAGTAGCTTGACACGTTTTTGAAAGACCGTACTTAACAATTCTTATGAGAAAAATGTTAAAGGAAACATATGCAACTAACTCCGCTTTGTCTAGAACCTTTCAAGGCGAATCAGCGAGATCTGTTGACTATTTTGACAGGAGTGCCAAAAGCTATACAGCTCGTCTTTATAAATCCTGTCATTCGCAGTTTTAAAACCGATGAACTTCTCGTGAGTATCGTTTGGGAACTCATGCTTCGTCCGCCGGTGTGTGAAGATTTGATCGATTATGGACTTTTCTGACATTAAACCGCGCTGTCAAACTACACTAAGAAGACTTATTCCTCAGTTAATTTCGTTAATGGCGATTCCTTAGGATCAGTCAAACGATGCCAAAATCTTTACATATATTAAAATATAAATCCTGTTTATCTTGGTCATGCCATAACTTGAGAACGCCTTACCGATTTCATTCATCTTTTTTTTTTTTGATTTTGACAGATGTCTGCTATATTGACACTCATCGCGTGTGACAGTTCTCGCGCATCAAATGTCGTTTAAAAGGTAAATAAAAATGGAACTATTGAGCTGAGGTATTTAATAAACAATGTTTGAAAGACACAGTTTAAGACTTCGGAAGTTGGTGGATTTGTTCATAAGAGCGACAATTTTTTTTTTTTTGGAATTCGGTCTTATTTTTTTTAAAGGTGTTCTGTGGTTTTCCTAAGTAGGTATAATTTTTTTTCGCAAGGACAAGCACATAGGCGAAAATTGTAAGAAAACAAATTGATGAACTAAAAAGAAGAATAGAAATATCTTCATTCACTATAAATTTTATTCATCAACGATAGAAGGAAAAATTTTGAAAGAAATTACAAATACTAAATCCAAGATGATTAATGAACATGAAAACGAATATGGAAATTCACCAGTGCATGTTTATGGTTTTTGAAAGGATGGCAAGACCAAACGGATAAGCACGAAGCGATAAGAAGGAGAAAATGCAAAGTGTTGTGTCTGAAATACATCCGTCAAAAACCATGGACGTCAAAATACATGGACAGTTTCAGGAACGTGAGAAAAAAACATAAATTTGTCGAATATGCCCACAGCCTCATCTCATCAAGACACGTGAGGTCCCGGAAAAAGATTCATCATTTATTCTAAAGCTTAAACAACGAAAAAAATAGTTTCGAGCGATTGTGACCGTTCTCATATAAAATGTACGCAGTGTTGAGCGGCTCATCGAAAGTAAAATGTAAAACTCAATTTCAAATATCACCAACGTGTAGACATGACAACGTATATCGAGTCCGCTACAGAAGGCCAGGAAGTCCGTCCGTCCGTTAATGAACCTCAGTTTGGACATTGCTGCTTTCATGTTTTTGTTTCCTCATCCTGTCTGCCAGCAGTTGTTCGCCATCATCGTTTAACAGTCTGCAGAAGTGTTTATTCCATATTCACAGCATCGACGTAAAATTTTCTACAAATTTTCTCTCTTTACAATCTTCGGTTTTTCGGGCTAAGACTTTGACAACGTCATTTCTGCTGCAGTACCTCTCTACTCATGCGTTTTTGTCTTGTGGAAGCCGATATTCATCTCTTTTTCTCTGCTCGTACAACTTGCCACTTTATTTCATCCTTTTTTAGCATGGGTATGTAAGCCACCCGTTCAGATGTATGAGCTTGTTGCACTCTTTATCAAGTTATACGTTTCGTTATTTAGGTGTTATTTGTGCTCTCCTATGCGTATTTAACTCACGCGTCTTGGAGTAAGGGAAATCCTCATTCGAACCTGGATTGAATTGAGGTTGCCTCCTCGGAATGAACGGACGTCCAAAATGCTTGTGTCGGTTGTTGTTATCAAATTGGTTAACAGTTTGTTGAAATAGAATCATTACGTGAATGTTAGTATATGGGAAACGTACCACTTGACACGATATAATTCCGTCCTGCAGTGATATCTTTCATCCTAAGTCCATTATCGCAAGTGTCATTTTAAAGACTGCTTCTCTTTATACCAATACGAATGTCTGAACGCTGGCTCAGAAAACGTTTTTTCGATGTTCAACTTTTCAACAATTTTGATCCACCAACTTATGAATAAATTATTCTCAAACGATAATATTTTGGCTTCTCAAAAGATTTATCGATCAATTGTTCATAAAATAAAAACATTGGAGAAGTGAATCTAAACCATCCAGCGAAACGCACGAGTACACGAATCTATACTAATATTATAAAGGGGTAATATTCGTAAGTTTGCATGTTAGAGGTAATGTTCGAAACTACCCATTCGATTTTAAAAATTCTTCCTCCAATACTTACAAAGGACCTTCACAATGAACAAAGGTTATAAATTATCTCATTTAAATAAATGGGGTTTTCGTGGCGACCAATTGTTGTAAAAGCGCTAGTTTTTTTTACAAACGTTGTCGTAACGGTAAGACACATTTACTTGTTTTCTAAAGAAAAGTTTTAGAAGAAAAAAGCCTCGACAAAAAAGTCCGCGATGACTTATCTCTATATGTTAAGATAAATACACAAATTGTTAAAAGAGGATTAAAAAAATTATTTAAATCGCTCAGGGTAATAATGAGTAGGCAGACAATTTTTTAACATTTTCTTGGACAATCAGTACGCTCTGATGTCGTCACAAGGAGGTGAATAAAGCATTTTGAGTCCTACAATTTTTCTACGTACATGAAACCTACGCGCTCAAAGTCGCAGGACACGGCTAGTTGTATTTTTAAAGAATATCCACTCCTGGTACAACTCTACTTAAATGCACATACAGATAACTTCCAAATAATGAGTGTACCAACATCGACAGACACGAAAATGTGAATGAAAATTCGCAAAGCATAGAAGTCAAAGGACTTAAATATCACCTACTTGAGTTGCATCCAAATTTCTTGGGTAAATTATTAAAAAAATCATCCTCAATTTCTTCATGGAGACTCCAGCGGTTTGTCACCATCTTGCTGAAATATTGGCACTTTAAGTGAGTGAAGACTACACTTGCAGCATAATAAATTTGTCCGCAAAACGAGACCAGATCCGTCCAAAAACATATTTTTGACCTTTCTCCCTAAACAATGCAATAATAATGAGTCGTCTCCTTTCGTTGATTATTAAATTAACTTTTAAAATCGAGTCAGCAAGAAATGTGCTGGAAGTATTCGTAAAAGCAGTAAATATAAGGTGACCCAAAATAATTCACTCTGCCGGAATATGCTGCAGAAACTGTCAGTTTTGTGGTAATGCTTTAAAAGGTTACGGATGCACGATACACATCCTCAAGCTATTGAGACCTGACTAATTTTTTACGCAATAGTTTTCCTCAGTGACTTTGGGCCAACATAAGCTTCGTAGCAGATTTCTTAACCGGCGTACGCCAACTGGTCTCAAATACTCAGGCATTAAGCTGCTCGCCTCGAAGGTACTGGACTGAGACCGAACAGCCTGAGCAACTGCCTGTAGATCGCAAGTCTGCGTCTGAACTACAAAATCTCCTGAACTTCATCGACGCAGAGCACGAATTTTGCACAAATTCATCACAGGGCCTCTGGCCAGTGAATCACTGTGATCATCCACTCCAAATCGTAGGTGTTATTGGGCCTCGTATTTTCGATGACGCTCTTGGTATCACCGTAATTGTGACAAGTGAATGATACGGAGAACGAGTTTTTATTGCCCGAAAATGATAAATTGTTTTAGGCGGCCGACCCCTTCGTCTGCTCAAGACTTCTTTTTTTGGGATTTTTTTGAAGTCACGCTCCCATGAGAATAAACCGCAGACGCCCAATTAAAAAACTTCATCTTCGTTCAGTTATGAGAAAAAACACAATGGTCCAAATAAACACATTAAAGACCCATTTTGAAATTTTGTCGTTTAATTTTTTTTAAAAAATAACAAAACGCCATCGGGTGATTTTTTTCGGGCCACACTGTATTGTTATTCAAACAGAGAAAAATCTTTTGCAAAATCTTTTATCATTTTAACCCACCCTGTTATCCCTGAAATTTTTCTTCCTCGCCTGACAAACTTCTTATTGTAAGTCTTATAAGCTGACTGAAGATTTTATATTTAATTGCAACTGTCGCTTTACTTTGACTCGCCACTGTATTTTTAATTTATTGCTGCTGTGATGATGAATCTCGTTTTGACAGTTACACGACACTTTTCTGTCAGCTTCGACAAGTTATTCGGCATTTTATCGGTTAACAGGTGAAAGTGATGTATTCCATCGGACGCCGCCGCACCGCGCCAGCCGCTACCACAGCCGCCCAATGAAAGTGAATGATTTTCTTTTTTTTCTATTACTATCTTCTTCTTCTTCTTCTCCTTCTTCGTCTCTGTACAGTTTCCATTGAAGAAATCCATTGAGAGAGCTAGGCAATTTTCACCGCCATTGGGAGCAGAGGGAAATAAGGTTGTGTGCTGGAAAAGGCGATAGCTGAAAAGATGCTTTGAAAATCTGAAACTGGAACTGAAAACTGGAACACATCTTCTAAAGGTGGCCTGGTCTTGCTGGTGTGTTAATCGGGTATCGTGTGCACAAATTTACGCGGCGACGCCGCCGATGGGCGGTGAAAGTAGTCTACCGAGTTGTGGTCTGAAGTTGAAGGCCTTCATCTGGTGTGCATGTGAAAACAACAACAAGCAATGGCAGTAATGTGCATTGGGTTTTGGAATTCTCGGTAACGAACCCGAGTCATTGTATCACAATGTAACAATTTAATTTTTCTAGCGTACGTGCTTTTTTATGGGTTTTTCTCGTTTTCTAGTTGAGAATGGTGCAAGCTCAGCCTGGTCAAGGTTACGAAAAATTTGCGCAGCAAAAAACTTATCTCAAGTTATTTGAAGCTCTCATAAACATCTTATCCAAAAAAGATGCGTGAGATAAGACTAGTATCATTGGTAGTCTGAAGTCTATTCGATGGAAAAAAAACAGGAGAGTCGCGGTAACGTGAACTATTAAATACGGAGCGTGTACACTTTTGCGAAGTTGGTCATGTTAACGAAGGTGTCAAATCACTAGCGCTATGCATTCATCATTAATGCATGTCTAAAAATAGTGTAAGTGTGAAGGACTCTCTGTGAATCCTAGCAAAACCGTTCACAATGAGAGGACAACTGACTCTGTCTCCAATTGTTATTGAGGGAACCTCCCTGGTATACTCCAGTGAAGTCAAGTATCTCGGTGTTTTTTGGATAAGAAACTGAACTCGACTTCACATATAGGTCCATCACAGAACGCGAGGCTCTACTGGTTGTACATCATGATGAGTCGACCTATTATAATCCATGCAGCCATAATTTGTTGGACCAAAACTTTAGAAGTAACAACTTCTTAAAAGCTAAAAAAAGTTTAACGAATAACTTGTTTGGGCATCCATCACTGGTGCTATGAGCACCTGCCTTGCGGCAATACTGGAAGCTGTCATTGGACTGTCCCCTCTTGATATTTTCATTTGGAAAAAAAATCGCCAGAAATGTCCTTTAGATCCAACTGGCATTGAAATACAAGCCAGGTGACCAAACGGGACACTTGAACATAATCAACTTCATGTTCTGCTCGATCCCAGATAGTATGAAGGCCCAATACTGCTTTGGGCGTCTCTTTGAGGTAGACATTCCTAACCGTGATCAATGGTCGAGCAATACACCTTCATCTGGTATACTGATGGCTCAAAAATGGTTCAATAATAATAAATTTCCACAGTGGACAATCTTATTGGTACTTTCCAAAATCTGAAATACTCGGTCAAAAACGATCTGGCAGAATAGCTAAATAACTAGATCAAGGGCATTCACAGAAGTCACTCTTTTCCATGATGACCCACACGGTATTTGTTTTTTAAGGGTCCTTTGTCTTACACCAGCAAAAATATTAACAAAAAATATACCAACACATTTTACAGCTTTTATGTGTGAGTTAAAAAGACACAGTATCATGACAAATTTTAAATTCTGACGTCTTCCAGATTTCGAAAAAAACCGCACATCTAACAAAAAATTGAGAGACACATGAGTTATCTTATCAATGGTTCCATGTTCATGGTAATAGCCCTACAGGCTGTATATTGCTATAGATATGGCCTGAAGGCCGTGGGTACAAAGATTGTGACGATTAAGACAATTATCCGGACCTTAGAGCTCTCAAAACAGACATGGAATATCTCAGCTAATTTAGGATTAAACTGACTGATTGAACTCACGAGTCTCTGCAACCAGCTTGATTCAAAGCTTTCTGCTTACAATGGTGTAAGCTAAATTGGCTGTCATATTCCACTTCTGAGCACCACCGCAGGATCGAAGCTTGAAACATACAAAAAAGAGGTTTGGCCAAAAAAATATCGTGAACATTTTTGGCAAGCAGTTGTCCAAGTTCTACTGTTTTTGTTTTCAGTGTTCCATTTTTGACAATTCACGCGTGATTCGTGGCTCAACATCAAAAAAGGCTTGGTTTGTTGGGTGGTTACGATAAGCATATTGTTCATCACTTTGGCCCTCGATTGGACCCGTTGTGTCTCCCTACTTTTTTGTAAAGAAAAGGTTTTGAGGCAGGAGATTTTGTTTTGAAAGAAAGGTGTGTTTGGATGGCTATACAGCGGTTTGGTTTGCGTGATTAGGAAATCCTGATATCAATGATGACATCAGTATTTTGTGGTGCAGTTTCGCTGATGCTTCACAGTGCGTGCTTCATACTTCTCAAATGTGTCGTATTCTGTGAGTTCTGCTAATTCAAATGGAGATTCATGTTAATGTGCCATGTTACCAGTCCCGCCGTTCATCGTAGATTTCTCCTGCTGGCGATCAAAGCTCGTTTCGCAACATTGCTTCTCAATTTATCTATTATAGATTTTGTCGTTCTACATGTTATGAGGTTTTGTCAGTAACTTTTGAATTTCTGGTTTTACCAAAGTCAAACAGGCTAAGTTCGAATTGCTATTTGATGCTGGAAGGACTTAAACCCGATCAAGGCTGACGAAATATTGAGTTTAATTAACAAATTCGTGCGCGGTGAAAATGGTTTTTCGAGCAAGCAACTCAAGCCGTAGTGAACTATGCGTCTAGAAGCTCGAACTCGACGCCTTTAGGATATTTTGTATTGGGATGCGTCAAATCACTCTACGGCGGTAAGCCAGTATGATTAAAAATAATAACTCAATACTAGACACGTAATAATATTGAAACAATTAATAGAAGAACAAACCTTATAAGGACCAATCAATTCTTAGTTCTGTTGCATTTGTGTGCCTCAGAAGTATTTATGTTCGCCTCTTTTCTGCATTTACATTGAAACATTGATTGGCATTCGTGTTTTCGTAAGAGTTCCTCAGACTTGTAAATTTCGTTATTTGTTATCTTTGGAATTCCCACGTATCTAGAATCTAGAACTTTTAGTCAGATCTCACACTATGTTTGTACACAGGCTGAGTTTCCATGGGTATTTATTGAGACCGAAATTCTTGACACTAAACGGATAAATGTATTGTTTTCGAAAGAGTTCCACAACAATACGGTTTTTAAATACTAAAGAAGAAAACTTTCATTATTGTTCTTAAAATAAGAGCGATTATTCCATCCATTTTGCAAATATGGTATAATATTATTAAAGTATTTCCAATGGCTTTTGAGGATCATAGCGAACGTCCTCCATCATTTGAAACGCAATTTCAAGATCCATTTTCTTGTTTTACTCCAAAAGATCTCATTATTTTTTATTGTTGTTATGAGCTAGATATGTTAACTATTTTATTTTTTCATCTAAATAAAAAATCAAAATTGAATTCATCTTCTCTTATATACGTTTATCGTATATCAACATTATTTTCTGCTATTTTTATTTTCATTTGAAATCTTTTAATTTAATTTTAAAATCACTAAAAATTTGTTTTATAATTTTATAAACTTTAAAAATCTGTTTAATTAATCTTCATGTATTTTTCTTTCTCTTTCAGGTAAGTCAACAGTACTTTCTTTGATGGGTAAGAGACTATTAAAACATGCTGAACTTGATTTATTAAAACTTTGTCTACGATCTTTTGTTAAAATAATTTTTATGATTTACGACAGCTATGACGTGTTAAATGATACATTCTTCCAAGTGCTAATTATCTCATACGATTTCTTATATTATTAAAAAAAAAAACCTAGAGACTGAATAGAATAAGATTTATACACAAATATAACATAAGAACAATTTAAAAACTATGCGGAGAAACATGTGCTTTTAAAATATACAAACAGGACATATTATGTCTTTCTATGATATAAACGAATTGGGGTTTCTTACTACAATCATTACGAGAAATCATTATAAATGTATAAATGAAACTTTGTAAATTGAAAACTATTTTTTTGAGTTCTACCTTGGATTTGCTCCATACACTTTCGAGTTGCAAGAATCCTGATTCAATTTGAAATTGTTGCATGCACCATCTTATCCGATTTTAAGAACTCCTCGAAATAATGTGGCAAACATTATCTAACTGCGAAGTGAATGATAAAAATTTGGTTGAACCGCGCTCTTGAACAGATTGTTTTTTCCACATGTTTGCATTTTCATCTTAGGGATTGAATTATCTTAAAAAGTTTGAGTTAGCCATTCAATAAAGGTAGCCATGACCCATTATCGATCTTATTAAAGGCCTTTTCTAAAATGAAATATTTTACGATGCTTAAACGTTTTCTTAATTTAAAAAAAAATATTGACGCGGTTCTGAATGGATTTCTTAACAGAAACTCGTATAACATAACTTTAAACAGAAAATTACAATATGAACAAAATACTGCGAATCGAACGAATGCAAATAAGGGGCTATCCGATTCTCGGTCCCAAGCCAAATACATCTGAGTTTCGAACCACTATCAAATCTCCTATTCCTTAGGACCCAAATTGCATTATAATGAGATTATTGATTGAGATTATTTTAAAGAAAAAGGTCGTTTACTGATTTTTGAACTCACGTAACGATTTGAAGTTAAATAGGAACCTTCAAGACACCAAAGGATATTTGTGTATTGATCTATTATGAGACTGACAAATGATTTTCAAAAAATGAACAAAAGTTGGCTAAATAAGTGTACGAAAAGGGTTAAAAAAAATTGTTGGATTGATATAAGATATAATCTGAGATTTTTATTGTATAAAGTGTCTGAAATTTATGTCTAAAAATAAATAATAAATAACAATAAATTACGTTTTTGTGTTAAAGAAAAATGAGCATCTAATAAATAAATAAGACAAATCAAATAAATATGATTGATAAATAAGTAACAAATTAATACATATATAAATAAATGCTTAAAAGTATCGAAAATTGATATTAAAGTTAAGTTATAAATATTCAGATAAACGGTTAAATAAATAAATATTTAAAAAGATTAACACAGTCTTAAAAAGATCATAGCAATAAATAGTTTAAATTGTTAAGTAGTGTCATAGCAAAAAAAGAAAGAAGCTAAGGCATTTAACTGCGGACTATCAGAATATGCTTAAGAAGTTGTGTTTAAGCTTGCGGTCGTAGAGCAATTCAACATCTGCTTGTGAATTTAGATCACGAGTATCATAGAATGATGCCCTGGTAAAATGAACACCAGTTTTTTTAATTTTATGCTGCACCAATTGCAGTCATGACAACAAGCTAAACAACAAACTTAAGGTTATTTCTCACTCTTTGGTTATAACTGTCCTCATTTCGAGATTTTTTCCTTATATTTATATGTCTGAAAAGTATCAGTAAGCTGCTTTCATCTGCGGAACCATACTTTATTTACTATTTGTTAAAGAAATAGTACAGAGAATAATCATTAAGTTTTGCTGGAATAAAGCTATTTCACGGTTGCCTTTGGAGAGTCTGATAAAAGTCAGACAAAGCTTTACGAATGGTATTAGCCGTTGTAGATGACAAACGCTCGGAGCACCCTACCTGATGCGTAGACCTCTTTCAATTTCAAAAAAATAGTAAAACCTTAATGAACCGCCGTAAAGATAGAAAGCTATAATGTTATTAAATTCAAATCAGTTGAAAAAGCTAATCGCTTTCCTAGCGTTCGAGTTCCAGAAGTTTTTCAAAATTTTGTAAAAGCGCTAGTTTGAGTTTATAAAATCTAATGACGACTATTTTAAAGAGTATAATGAAACGTTTAAATACAATTTTTTTCCAAAAAATATTTTCAATTTTGAGGGTTCCACACCCAAAGGGTGCAAATTTAATTCAATCAAATTCAATTTCATTTAAAATAAGTGGTTTGTACAATAAGATCGTATCGTTTACAGTACGAGAAAATATTTGAATAGATAAAGCATGTTTCAGTATTAATTTTAATTTCAAATTTTCATTTAAATTTAAATTAAATAATGATGTAATTTTAAATTTAATTAAAACTTTTTATTCAGTTAAATTTTAATTTAAAGTAGTTATTTAATAATTCAATAATTTATTTCAATCCCATATTTAATAATATAGCTTTGTGCAAATTCAGTTCCAATCTTAAGTAAACTCTAATTTTAATTTAATTTAATTTTAATTTCACTTGAATTTTAATTTCAATTCTGCTGGTTGGAAAAATTGTTAAAGATAGCAGCTTTAAAGCTTGCGGGGTTCGATATACATTTGATGCGTATGGGAAGTGAATTCCATACTCTTGTTGCATTAACGAAGAGGAGCCGGGAAGAACTCAAGTATGTGAAACGAGGAAATATCAAATTAAAAGTTAGCAAAGAGCAAGCGAATTGCAGTTTATTAGAAAAGTAAGCTGGAGATTTGTTTTGTGTAATGTTATGTAGGAACATACAGCCCAGAACACTTCTAGAGAATTCAGTTATATGAGCATCCCTTTGAAGACCATAAGTATAACGAGCCGAGTGATTAAAAGCAACTTGCAGTTTGTATTGTGATAGCGCTTCATGTTTACTGAATACTACTTCAGCATACCATATGATGAGGAATAACAAGAGTTCTTACTAATTTACCTCGTGTTTTAGTTGGGGTGAAATCAGCAGTTATTCATAGCTTATGCAGGCAGCCATAAATACGACCTACAACCTGTTTGGAGAGATTATACTATACAACCAAGGTTGGTCACTGAATCAACTAGCTTGAGTCTACTATTAGCCAACCAAATGTCTGGAACTAAATTCAGATCAAATATCGTATTGGAAATTGGGATAGCCTGACATTTTGCGGGGTTTAGGACTTAACCATTGACAGTTGACTAGTTATTTATTGCATTCAGATCCTCATTTATTTTCAAAGTAAGGTCAAGGAGAATTCGTATAGAACCAGACAAATAGAGTTGAACATCATCACCATATAAAAGGACGGACACATACTTGCAGGCTGATGGAAGGTCATTTTATAAAGATACATAACAAAATAGGACCTCATATCGATTTTTAAGGAACTCCTTGTAAATGAGATTTGAGTGTGGATTGCCTATCACCAACAGTTATAGGACTGTTTCTGCTGAACAAATAGGTGGACACTTTATTGGCCGTTTTGACAACAAATTGTTAAAATAATACACGAAAAATTTGTTTCTAAATTCGTTATTCAATTTTACACCAGAAACCAGCTATAAAATTGAAAAATTCATTTAAAAACGTAGTTTAATGGCAAGAAGTAGGAACCCATCGTCTGCGTGTTCGACTCACACTTGGTTGCTTTTTTTCGGTTGCAGTACGACTTTACTTATTTTAAACTTTCCGGAAAAAATGACGAATTATTAAGCAAATTTGTTTATAGAACTTAAATGATCCACAAAATTCAGTAGTCACTCGTAAAATTATCGTATTTATTTTCCTCAGTAGTCCTCAAATCGCAAACAGTATTGTAATAAAATTTATCACGTGCAAAAAAACCTATCAAAAAAACTTACCTAATGTGAACCACTTGTATCTGCTAAGCCCTCTTACAATTTCAAACTTATTCCCTCCCCGTTTGCAATTTAAAAAAAATAAAAAAAAACAATTCTTCCATCATCAATGAATGTCACCCGCTGCCTGCCTGCAAACAAATAGTAAATACAATTTGCACACTTGATCTATTTGCTTTTTTTTTTCTGTGAATGAAATTTAGGTCATTGGTCGGATGAAAAAATAGAAAAAAAAACACACACACACAACAGAAAAAGAAACCTATAATATACGACATCAGCTGTGTACTATGGAAATTCGACAATGACAACAAACAATCAGCTGACTAGTATCGTGTTTAGTCATTCACGGCACACACTGTCCGCAGCTGATATAAATATATATAAAAAAAAAATACTATCGTCGAACTACTTTTTATCGCCACGATTGTGTATCTATCTAATACGTAGTGGCTAGATAGAGGAGCTCACTGTAAACATGTTGAATAGGTCGGGGCATCTATAGTATGGAGAAGCTACGAAGCGAATCTCGCGCCTCAGCTAACGCCTACACGCGCTGCAAAAACCATTCTCTGTTCACATAAATCTGGGGAAGCAATTTATCTATTTGTGCTGTTGCCCTCAATTTTTCTTTCGTTTTTGGCTACAGTTTATTTTAGTGCAAACATAATTCGGCTTTTGAGCTTATCCTACATATACATACAAAAAATAAATAAATAAAAAAGTAAAGGTTAAACGCATTGAACACACAAAAAGATGTCAAAATTGAATGACACAAATAGTTGTCTTTTTTATTCTGTTAATTGGTTACAAATGAATTGAACTAGAACTAGCCTTAGTGTCTGCTGATAGATACAAAGATACAAAACAGCAGAGGAAAAGAAAAACATCTGCTTTTATCGTCTTACAGATGAACAAAAAAGTTTTGTGATCACATTATTAAAGGTGAACATTTTTAAGAAGGCGTATCAGCAAGCCAACGTCTGTGGTACTCAGTAAAGAATGTCGTAAATCAGTCTGGTTTTGAGGGAAAATTTGAGGATCAGGATGAAACTTTAAACAGCTGAACCAAGAACTAAGTGACCAAACTTTTGTATCACATAATCTGTACAAAAACGATTTTTTCTTGTAATTTTTTGCTGACAATTACACAAACGTTTATTTTCAAAAAATAAAAAATTAACTTCAATTAATTTTATTTTTTTCAATTTTTAAGCATTTTTATTTTGACAATTCATTTACTTACATGCTAGACAAAAATATTTAAAGCTTGCTAAATTAGCTTTACTAGATAAATACTAACCTCCTGGTCCTCGGCGGGCGCTCTAAGCTCAACATAACAATTTAAAATATATCCTTCGACTTATGCCTATATTTTTATTGAATTTGAATTATAAAAACTATGTTTATTACGAAAAGTGAGGAAAATACTGATTATTTGAAAAAAAAAAAAACTTAGTGAAAGGACATTAATTCAAACTAATTTCAAACTAAACCTTAAAGTTTATCTTAAAACTAATATGAACCCTAACCTTAACCTTACTTGAAATAACATTAAAAACTACTTACTTACTACTTTAAATACCTTAAACCTACTTATATAAGCCATCCAAGAATACTAAAAGACGACAGAGTTCTAGTCTTCGTCCAGCCACTAACCGCTTCCGACATACGCTGTGTCGCGTTCTGGTACCGCCCCTTCTAAACCTAAGAGTCTCTTGTGAGCTACTTGCGACTTCTTGCTCGTTGCTGACTCGCCCGCCCACAGCTTTTCGACCAACGTGGAAGATTAACGGTACCGTAAATCTATTCTGTACCAGACCTTTTCTATCGAGATAGTGAAAAACTTCAGGAGGAATAAGGCCGTTAAGGCTCACTGTCCCATGGTGCATATCATTAGGGTAAAAAGTCCCCGGAAATCAAGTTGTTGTTCGAAGTCATTGCTCTTGCAATGTGACTTCGAATAGGTTTTATCAGAAAGTCATCCACTCTCTAATCAGTTTGAACCGTTGTACAGGACCCCATAGACTATAGAACATTTTGTCCTCAGACTCTGGAGTTCTGTGTAAATAGAGACATGTCCTAAGACATTGTCTCTCGAAAACCCGAATCTTTTCCATTGAGCTTGTTAATATTTTGAACTAAACGGGACACCCATATTCAAGGACAGGTCGACTGAGGGCCGTGTAGCAGATCACCTTTACCTTGGCAACGAGTTAACTGCTGTGAAACATTCTCTTTGTCACGGTAAAGGCCACCTTAGCTCTTACCACAGCAGTAAATATATGTTTGTTAAAATATAGGTACTGATCTAGCCAGATCCCAACGTTTCTGACAACACTTCGATTCTCCAGCGGCTGCCCGTTTCGTCCAACGATAGAAAACATTCGTCACTTCCTTCTAGAATTCCTGGGAAACGGAGTCCTGACCAGAATGGTCTCGCACTTTTGGAAATTGATCTTCAACTTCCAATCGTCGCAATATCCCTGAATCTTTTCTAAGTGATGTTGCAAAAGACTTACGACGACCTCGATCTTCGGACTTAACCTGCACACGATCAAGTCACTTACGTACGCTATGAAGAGGCGGAGAGATCCTACAAGATCACTTGTGAAGATCGTAAATAAAATCGGCGAAAAACTTCACCCTGTTGTAGCCCGTTGTTCAAAAGTCCCAGCAGACGTCACACTGCCATTTTTCACAATAAACTGTCTGCTGGTGAGCATATCTAAGATTATGTACAGCAGCGGTTTGCTCATGCCGAGCTGGTCTTACTTGAAAAAGAGCCCTTGCAACCAAACAGTGTCAAAGGCCTTTTCCAAGTCAATCAGTAAGGCACCCGTGCATTGTTTCTTACCTTTGTCCCATTGGATATCCGATACCGGTAAAGACGTGAATAATATTTC
The DNA here is from genome assembly GCA_963555765.1 of Orthonevra nobilis. Taxonomy (NCBI): domain Eukaryota; kingdom Metazoa; phylum Arthropoda; class Insecta; order Diptera; family Syrphidae; genus Orthonevra; species Orthonevra nobilis. The sequence goes on from OY743224.1 coordinate 117,916,222, forward strand.
TGTCTTCAACCCATTCGGAAAGGGCTCAACTTCAAATTCTTTTTGGGGTTCCGTTCCTCAAAAGGAAAAGTTAAATCATTATAGGATCACTTTGTTGTCCGTCTGTCCGTAACCACCCTTTTTCTCACGAACGCATAGAGATATCAAGTTGAAATAAATATCAAATTATATAAAAACTGCTGTCTAGCCTTAAAGCTGTAGACAAATCTATTTTCTAGATCGACGCGGTCAAAAGATACTGCTGTTTTTTGCCGCATATTTTGGTACTCGCAATGGAATGAAAACCTTAAGGGTACTACACAAACAAACAAAATGGGGAAAACTGTTCGAGACTCGCTGATTTTGCGTCCTTTGTCGTAAAAAGTCAGAAGACCAAGCCTCCGGTTCAAGGGTACCATAATTACGTTACATTGTCTGGCATTTCGATAAAATGGTTTCCGATTTTTTTTCTGAGCCTTGTCTACGTCTAAACGTTTGAGTTTATTTGGTGACCTAAGCTCGCGAACTTCCCTTCGAGTTGGTTTTTCTTTACTTGAAAGTCTCATAAGAGGTTCTGTAACCAAACGTTCCAAGGTAACACCTACCAAGCCGCCGATGTCCGCCCGTCCGTCCGTCCGTCACAGAGCTGTTTCTCCTAAACCATTATAGGGAGACACTTGCAATTTTCACAAAAGTTGTTGCCGCTACAACAACAAATAATAAAAATTATATTAAGTTAAAATTAAATGGGGCACCATACAAAGAAAAAGTTTCATTAAATCACAACAAAACTTTACTCTTAAAAGTAGACAATCAGTTTCATGGAGGAACTTAATAACTTTTCAAAGTAGGCAATGATACCGTCAATCAAACAAAAGGTAAATGCTCGAATTCGAATGAGAAAAATAAAACAACTCGTGAAACGAATGACAAGACGGTGTTTATGCAGTATTAGTTTTCTACCCAATCGAATGGCCGTATTTTGCTTTCGTAGCGGCATTTTTCTTAATCCGAAAAAAATTGTTACATTATCATTTTCTAAACTGAAATTGTGAAGGTCTCATCATTTCAATAAATCACTTAAAACAGAGGGTTGAAAAATAAAGAAATGAAAACATTCAACGACGATGTGTGGTTTGTTTACGCATTTAAGGCACACAAGGATATTCAATGTTAAGATAGATTTGTTTCTTATTTTACAGTACTTTCCAATCCATTGAAATGAGCAATTTTTGAATATGGTGAAAGCTATTAATATACTTATAGAAACTTCAGAACAACATGATAGACTTGTCTTTAATTCTAATTCCGAATCTACACTCGTTTTGATATTAATTTGCCAAAAATATGTAACACTCATGGAATCACACATTTCTACAACGTGTATCCTTATATTTTTAAACTTTCAAATTTTCCATCTCGAAATTCTTGTTTTCATTGTTTTGTCCGGCGATGCTATGAGTAATCTAAAATCAAACAAATAGAGTGTTGCATTCTCTAAGGAGGCGCGGAACCCTTCGTCACATTTCTCAATTGTATACTATTTTTTCATTTAAGGAACTTTTCTATGAAAAAGAAAAATGTACGTAAGCCAATTCTGCAAACTTATTGATTTTCATCTCGTTACCGCCAACGCTGAATCAGAGCTCCGCCCATGTGCAAAATTTAACGTAAATTCATCAAGAAAACTAGGCCACAGTAAATCCTGCAGTTTGGGGAATCTGCCACCCGCTGCCATCGCTCCGATACAATGACTCATAATCAGAGTTCCTAATTAATCAATTTACTTCCCATCTCAAAGAACTAATCCTTTCCATCAGACATGTTTGAAACACCACTCCCACCTGTTACTGCCCATGAAGAACGCACCCAGCTGAGAGCTCTTAATGTCAGCACACGCCAAATGGGAAAAACTCACGCAAAGTCATTGAAGTCATAGCCCGCCAACCCCGCCCACACCCCCCTCAAAAAAAAAAAAAAAAAACGCCACCAGTTGCTTTAGATTAGTTTTCCAAAAAAAAAAAAATAAAAGATTGTGTCTGTTTGCCTCGCTCACGTATCTGCTGGTTATGCGTCCATGAAGCGAGCGTCGTGCCCCAAATTTTATGTCTATTTCCTAGATAGCACTTCCCCTATGTGTGGTGCCATTCAATCGGCCAAGATACACTTCACGCACACACCCGCAAGTTGGTATAGTGCAAATTGGGGTCATGGTTGTAGCGGCGGGTATTTAGGTTGAAACCCAATTACTATCCGTGAAGTGCTGCGCGTCGAAATTCCATTTTCGACAATCGTCGCACTGATAATGCGGGGATGCTAGATAAAGTTGGGGAGCGTTTTTTTTTTCTTCGTATTTTTTTTGGTAACCCCACTTTCCCCTTATCGACGGTGAAAGATACGCGGCGCGCACAATCATGCGTACGATTTATGCGTCAATAAAAAAATACGTTTTTTTTTCTTATAATACCTTTCTAACATTTTGTTTTGATAATTCTTTTTTTTTTTTTTTGTTAATGTTTTGATCGGCAATTGCGAAATTTTGTGAAAGGTAATCATCTGTTGCGTAGTATGCGTAATTGTTTTTTTTTTTCACGCCACTACTGTTTACCATTGTTGGGGTAGGAGTGGATAAACGAGTTCGATTTGTGCGAAGTAATTGAAAAGATAGAAAGTCGGGGATTGATTGATTGCAGTATTGTTTTTTTTTCTTTTTGCCTCAGTGCTTAATAACAACAATTGAACAAAACGAATGTGGTGGGCGGCAAAGACAGTAGAAATCCTACAAGATTCTGAACTCTGTTAAACACAGCCGCCCACTAGTTTCAGTTTGTTCGAGAAAATTTACATTTGAGGATTTACAAAAAGCCCTGGTCTTTTTTAGAGGTAGGTAGGTAAAAGTGGTGGTTCAGTGAGAACCTAATTAGCACTAAGTGCCGTTTTAATACCACAGCTCTGTTACCTTATTTATGATGTAATTTTGGTGTATTTGAGATATCTTTAAATCCAGCCCGAGGTTTTTAAGAAGGACATTAGTTCCTTAATATCTTTAGCAGCAGTCTCATTAATTGAGTTGAAGAAGGGTCTACCAAGCGCCCGTTGCGTGGCTCTAGCAAGAGCCGGACAGTCGCAAAAGAAGTGTGTTAGGGTCTCCCTCTCAGCTGTGTTTTTGCAGATGCGACAATGTGACTTGTGTGGGATACCTAGCTTAATGGCATGATCTCCAATCGGCCAGTGTCTTATGCAGGAGATCTTTTGTTTTTGATTGTTTGTATTCCGGCCATATTTTCCTTGATGTTGCACAGTTCGTAAGTCTGACCCATCCTAGATTTGCTACTTCAAGGAAGTATGAGGATATATTAGTCTAAACTGCTTGTAGTGAGATGAAAACCTCACCTGCAAGCGAGCGCTGAAGGGCAGATCCCTTTCTAGCAAGTTAATCGGCCTTCTCATTACCTGGGATGGCATTGTGGCCGGGAACCCATATAAGGGAAATGAGCTGACCTTCTAACGACGCTATTTCAGTTCGGCATTCCTGTACTAATTTTAAATGTGAAGTAAAGGAGGCAATAGCTTTGATGGCTGCTTGACTTAAAATGCATATGGCAACCTTCTGGCTTGGCAGGATATTTGGATGTATTTTGATTTGACGACATGCTTCCAGGATTGCAAATAGTTCGGCTTGGAAAACGCTGGAATTGTCGGGCAGTCTATATGCTTAACATATGTTCAGAGATTCTGAGAACACACCCGTACCGACTCCGCCGCCCATCTAAGAGCCGTCAGTGTAGATTGTCCAGTTAAAGTCCTTACATATCTGTCCACTATTCCATTCTGCTCTTTCTGGGATTAGAATGTCAAAGTTATTTGATGGATAAATTCTAGGGACTATAAGATCAAGTATAGCGCTATGACCATTGGGTTTTGACGTCCAGCATCCAGACTCTCTGAGCTTAATGGCGCTGTGAGCAGTAGTGTTTTTAATGTGTAGGTCCAAAGATAGGAGATGCAGCATTGCCGTCAGAGCATCCGACGGAGTCGATCGTAGAGCGCCTGTGGTGCCTATGCATGCAGTTCTCTGTACCTTGTTAAGTTTGATGACATTGAATTGCCACCATACTAGTGATCCGTATGTTAGTATCGGGCGAACCACCGCCGTATACATCCATAGGATCAGCTTTGATTGGAGACCCCATTTTTTGCCAAAGGTTCTACTGCAGGCGTAAAAAGCTATGCACGCCTTTTTAACTCGCTGATCAACGTTTAGCTTCCAGCTGAGTTTAGGGTCTAAGGTAACGCCTAGGTACTTGGCGCTGGTAGACAGAGAAAGCGTTTGTTCATTCAGACGGGGGAGTGGGAAACTGGGTATCTTGGTTTTAGTGGTGAAGAGCATCAGTCTTTTATAGAACAAAACAAAGTTTTTGAAGTAAATAAAGCAAAGAATAAAATAAAATAAAATTAATTATGTAGAACAGCAAGTTGGAAGATAGAGCATGATATACAGTTACGAACACAAAAATAGTAGTAGGAAAAAATTAATCGAAATAATGAAATATGTTTTAAACTGTAATTTTTTTTGGAACTTCAAACTGCTCTTCGATAAAGCAGTGCATAGAATAATAAATCGGAGTAATTCTTTTATTTGCAGCTTGTAGCAGTATTTAAGAAATATAAAAAATTAAATTTTTACACCAAACACGAAAATAGCAGTGCTTCTTTCAAATTTATTTTTTTCTTTAATTTCACGTGTCAAGTGGAAATGTATGAAAAAAAAACTTAAACTCCTTAATACTTTGTTGGATTTCCTGAATTATGCAGAACTGCCTTACACCGTCGTGGCATTGAATCCACTAAACGATTGCAACGTTCCGGTGGTATAGCATACTCAGCACTTTGGCCTACTTCCCAAAGCTGGGCATTGTTCATCGGCTTGGAGTTATGGACAGCCCTTTTTATATCTACCCAAAGATTTTCAATGGATTTCAAAACAGGAGACTGAGCTGGCCAGTCCATAACCTGAACTCCATTGACCCGAAACCACTCTTTTGCTTTTCGACTAGTGTGTTTCGGGTCATTGTCTTGCTGGAAAATCCATCTAAATGGCATTTCTTCATTGCAGTATGGCAACATTATATTAGTCAAAATTGTCTACATACACTTTTTGGTCTATTGTGCCATCAATTTTATGTCTTGGACTAACGCCATAGTACGAAAAACATCCCCATACCATGATTTTTGAACCACCGTGGTTAACAGTTTTTCTGGTGTACTTTGGCCGATATTCGGTTTTCGGAGGACGTCTTACGTACTGGCGTGAACTAATGCCACCATACAAAACGATTTTGGACTCATCTGTCCATAAAATGTTTCGCCATTTTTCGACAGAAAATCGTACAAATTTTTTAGAATATTCCAAGCGTTTGTTTTAAGTTTTTTTGTCAACAGTGGTTTTTTTTCTCGGACTGCGTGCTCCTAAATTTGCTTCTCGGAGTCTTCTTCGGATTGTCATATCACAGGCAAATTTAACTCTTTTCTTATTTTTGTCGCCGATTTGTTTGGGTCTTGTTTGGACAATCGCACGATTCTTCTATCATCCTGATGCGTTGCATATAGTTTTCTCTTTCCTTCCATTCTACTTGTTTTAGTATTGCGCTGAATTTATTTATTTATTCTAAAAGTGTGAGTTCAGAACTAATAGCAAGAACTTTTTGAATGAGTTTAATAAATCTACTGCTATTTTCGTGTAAATAAATAAATTAGACTACACTACAAAAATGCATCGCAAAGTTAGTTGCGTTTTTAAATGTAGTTACTCGCCAGAACCTTTGTTTTCCACACTTCAAGAGTTTTCCCCGCTCTATGAACACATTATTATGTGACCTTTTTAAGTGCGACAATAGATCTAAGCAATTTTTAGACTTAGCTAACGCGGATGTCACTCGCTTTGCACCCAAATGCTCTCCGAGTCTACTAGATCTCTTGTTGGTGTCGGATAGGTCGAATGTGTAACTACAAGATCAACTGTCGTTGGAGAGTGTCACAGACCATGATCATATTTTTTTCACCTATAACTAAGCAGCTCCAGTGGATAATTACGCCATGCAAATGGAGGCGAGTTTACTCCCTTGGCCTAAATGTTATTTTGTCTCAGTCGTGGGTGATAAAGTTGACGTATTGCGATTTCTACTTCTTTACCTGTTCAATAAATATGTTCCCTTAAAAACAGTGGTGGTTCGCAATAGAATTTGCCCATGGTTTACTCTTGATGTTCAGAATGCTATTCGCAGGAAACTATACTCTAAATGGAAGGGCTGTCCAACTAATCATAACTGGGAAATTTTCTGTTTTCATCCAAGCTGGGGTCAGACCAGAGTGCTAAGAAGCGTTGGAGCAACTTACGCTCAGTAGGTGTTGTTAAAAAAGACGTTGTAAATCTTATACCTGATCGTGATGATCTTAACAATGCTTTCCTCTCCAACTCTTCAGATAAAATACCTTCATCAGCTAACTATCCACACTCTTCTGATCGGCACTCTTCTGATTCGAACTTGAGGTTGTCTCGGAAGTTGATGTTATTGATACCATCCGCTGTATTAAGTCAAATGCTGTTGGCGAAGACGGAATGCCTTTCCAGTTTGTCAAAATGATCTTAAAACACATAATCAGAATAATCAAATTTGTCCGTCTAACTGGATGCTGGCTAAAGTTATTCCTGTACCCAAAAAACCTTAGCCGTCCTCAGTTGCAGACTATCGTCCCATTAGTAGTTAACCTTGCCTTTCAAAAGTTTTGGAAAAGGTCCTCGCTAAGCAACCTTAATATGCATAGTTTACTTGCACTGGTCAAGTCCGGTTTCGAACTAACTACAGTTGTACCACGGCTATGGTTAAAATCCTCGATGACATTAGGATTAGCTATGACTTGGACTTTATCACAGTACTTTGCCTCCTTGACTTTTCCAAAGCTTTTGACACTGTGAATCACTCAGTTCTTTCCGAGAAGCTGGTCGGTTGCGGCTCATTACCAACCACTTAAGTAATCGCTGCCAAAGGGTTGTTTTTGGTTGAATAGATCCTCTCAGGCAAGAAGTTTACTAGCAGGAGTGCCTCAGGGCTCAATATGAGGTCCTCTCTTATTCTGCATATTTATAAACGACCTGCCAACAGTCTGTTCCAATGCCAGTTTATATTTGTATACTGATGATGTACAACTGTTAATTAATTAACTATTGTATGGGCTTATAGGGCTTTGTCGGTACGACCACATATCCAATTACCACAAAAATGTCCTACGATGTACGCTTATAGTATGTGCGTTGGAAGGAAATTCCACAGTGTCAAACAGTGGGTATAAAAAATAATCGGGGAGAGTTCAGGTATTTAAAAGAAGGTATATGGATTTTAAAAGTTCCTAGAGATCGTGAGAAGGACAAATTTTATGTTGGTGAATGCTTCAGAGTGCAGCCCAATAAAAGAGTAGTCTATCGAGAAATATGATCATATCTTTTTAGGTAGATTAGGTTAGGCCCTTGTGACATTTCTCTTCAGTAAGGTTTGCCATTTCATGATGGAAAGATATACGAGCCAACAACGAGTCGAAATTATTAAAATTTACTACCGAAATTCGGAGTCAGTGGCCTCAACGTTAAGAGCGCCATAATCGTCCTAGCAGATCAACAATTGAGCGTCTAGTGGAAAAATTTGAGTCCACAGGCATAGTACAAAATGTTCTCGTCCCAGTGAGACAAAGAAGTGCCCGTAGTGTCAAGAATATTGCTGCCGCTGAGGCTTCAGTTGCAGAAATCCCAAATGTGTCTCTCACACGTCGTTCTCAAGCGTTGGGCATCTCTGTTACGTGGTTGTGGCGAATTTTGCGAAAAGATCTTGGCCTACATCCTTACAAGATTAAACTTACGCAAGAACGGTCTTATGCGATGAGGCTCATTTCTGGCTGAATGGCTCCGTCAATAAATAAAATATGCGGTATACTCCATGAGTCATCATTGCATCTCGAAAAAATTACGGTTTGGTGTGGTTTATGGGCCGGCGACGTCATTGGGCCGTACTTCTTCCGTGATGATCAAGACCAGCACGTTACTGTGAATGGAGATCGCTGCCGTTCAATCATAACCGAATATATTTGGTCCCAATTGGATGATATGGACTTCGAGGACATGTGGTTCCAACAGGACGACGCCACAAGCCACACAGCCAAGTTTGCAGAACGTGTTTTCCCACGAAATGTTCCAGTCGCTTGGCCGCCTCGGTCATGCGATTTGACGCCGTTAGACTATTCAATGTGGGGCTACGTCTATGGTCTTTGCCAACGAGCCGCAGTATCGTCCGATTTATGCTTGAAAAGCGTCGAAAATTGGATTCAGCGTCTGGACTTCTGCAAGCGTGCCCGTGGTGGCCATGCAAAAGAAATCGAGTTACATACATAATGGCATCGAACGTACTTTCACAGGAATTAAGAATTTCGTTTCGTAAAGAAACCCGTTTTTGTTTTATTTAAAAAAAAACTTTTGTAGCGCTCTTATTGAAAAACCCTTTATTTTGGTGTCACCCTGTCTGATAGATCCACAAATGTGCAATGCAACAAAGTTCGTTGCAGCCGAGATCAAAAGTGGTATGTTGTCATGCTTGCGGGGCTTGCCTCAGTCCCTCTTCCCTCCATTAAACGATGACCGCGAATTTCATTCTTATCCCGTGAATCTGTCGTTGAAAATAGTTTGGCATTTGGCCGAGATACTCGTACACTATTTAATTGCAAAACGCTGCCAGCGATAGTTGTGTTCCTAATTTTGCATTCATTAGTTCAATGCGCTCTTTCGTAACCCCGCCATGGCTATTTTAAGTGGAAACAAATTCAAACACTGATATTGTAATGTGCATGAAATTGTTTAATTTTATTTTGAACCAAGTGGAGTCAAGTGGAGGGACGTTTCGTCACCACCTACGGGACAGCTAAGCACAATTGCAACTCGAATGTTGTTATTTTTTTTTTGTTTTCTTATTCAAGATACTTGAACTGCTTATTGTTGCTATATTTTATTTATATTTTTTTGCAATCCATGGAGTATGTTTGTTTTTTGTCGATGGGTAGATTGCAAAGAAGTAGCTATGAGGCAAGCTTGGACAAAGCACAACAACAAAAAAAAAAACGCCAAGTGATTGAAAACCAATCAAAAGGAAAGTTTGAGAAATACAAACTCGTACTTGCAAAGTACGAGGCCTTAGGCGGTGATAGTTTAGTTTGTTGTTGGCCAAAGGAAAAAAAAATAAAATAATTTTGAAATTGAAGTTTAATCGCATTTTATTATTAAGCATGGTAGCGAGGAATATGATCGTTAACGAGCTCAAGATTGAGATTAGGTCTCCGCACTTACGCATGGAAGTGGTGATCAATAAAAATCAAAAGTCGGCATTGTGTGAGCAAGGCTAGGCGAAATATTGCGACAAGAGAATGTCGAGTTATATAAGATTGCGCGGGTGACCATCAGCATATCTGTCCAACTCACTTTTTGCCTACTTTTATGTTGTAATAGAGAATCACTGCGCGATGTACGTCCATGTAGAGGCGAGACTTGAAAACTTGCAAGTACACAGTACCCTCAACTTGTACTTATAATTAACAAAAAAAAAAAGAAAAATGTAAAATGTTTGGAAGACTATTTTGTTTCCATTCCACTTTAATCATATTATTGGGTTGGCAACTAAGTAATTGCGGATTTCACTCATAGATGGCTCTAGTTAAATTTTTAGGTTTGCTGACGTAATCGAAATGTCAAACACATTTTGTTATTTGAAAGTTGGTACCTCAAATGTCAAGCAGTAAAATTGTGTAATTTTTGTTTGGCTTTTGTTGAAAAATGGAAAATCTAAACGAACATTTACGTCATATTTTGCTTCGCATCGCAAGCTCACAAAAAGTTATGTGCTGTTTATGGTGACGAAGCTTTAAAAGAACGTCAGTGTCAAAATTGGTTTGCCATATTTCGTTCTGGTGATTTTTCACTCAAAGATGAAAAACGCTCTTGTCGTCCAGTTGATGTTGATGACGACCAAATCAAAGCAATAATCGATTCGGATCATCATAGTACAACACGTGAGATTGCGGAGATGCTTCATGTATCACATGCATGCATTGAAAATCACTTAAAATAATTTTGCTATGCATGAACACTCGATTCTCGAGCATTAACATCTGCGATTTGTTAAAGAATCGTTATGAAAATGATCCATTTTTAAAACGATTGATAATTGGTGATGAAAAATGGGTTGTTTACAACAATGTCAATTGTAATGATCATGGAGCAAGCCAGGTGAACCAGCTCAAACAAAATCAAAAGCTGATATTCATCAAAAGAAAGTTATGCTATCAGTTTGGAGGGATTACAAAGGAATTGTCTACTTTGAACTTTTACAACCAAACGATCAATTCAAATGTCTACATTGAACAATGTAGTTGAAGAAAAGCGGTCCGAATTGAAAAATCGAAAAGGTGTTGAATTCCATCATGACAATGCAAGACCACACACATCTTTGGTCGTCCTCCGGACCCGATAAAATTTCCAACTTTATTATTAAATAACTACCTGCCACTGCTATCATATTGCTTACAATTGTATTGAATAATTGCGTGAATAACAGCTATTTCGCTAACAAATGGAAAATAGCTGAAATCTTTCCCATCCCCAAAAAGCCAAGCGCAAACTCCATATCCCAATTCAGGCCGATCTCACTCTTTTCAAACTTCAGCAAACTTCTCCCTTATACTAAGGAAATTCGAATCGGTCTGTGAAACGATTGGTGTAGTCCAACAAAATCAATTTGGGTTCAAACTAACCCACTCCACTTTTCACCCGTTGTTGAAACTTCATACAGACACAACGAAGGGCCTTAACAAAAAGGAGATCACAGTTGCCTGCCTTCTTGATATAGAAAAGGCGTTCGATTCAGTGTGGATCAATGGTTTGGTATACAAACTAATGAGACTGAATTTTCCCCATACTTCTATTAAAATCATACACAGTTTCCTTATGGGTCGTAGATTCTACGTTCGTGTAGGAACATCTACTTCACCGGTCTTTGAAACTCATGCAGGAGTAGCGCAAGGTACAAAGCTTGGTCCGCCCCTATTCAATTTCCATACCCATGACCAACCACGAAATCCGAGAAAACAACAACACTGCTATTCGCGGATGACTCAGTCACGTATTCTTCTTCCAGAATGCCCTCTGCAGCTCTCCGCAATGTTGAGGAACATATCCTTAAACTCTGGGATTACTTTCGAAAATGGGAAATTAAAATAAACACGACCAAAACCGAACTAATCTGCTTCAGGACCGCCTCATACAATGGTTCAGCCACCATAACTCGACCATTCGATCAAAACAAAAAGTCAAATATCTAGGAATTCACTTCGAAGAAAGATTTAGGTTTAATTCCCATGCGACACCCACTCTAAAAAAGGCCAACCATGCGCTATCCCTGATCCTCCCACTGATGAGAATAAGGAACGGCTTGGATACAAGAACCAAACTCTTGCTATACAAGCAACTAATCCGTCCCATCGTGACATATTGTTTCCCAATATGGTTCACGATAAGTCCAAGCCTAAAGAAGAAAATTCAAATCTTCGAGCGTAAAGCACTTCGTTACTGCACAGGTCTGCACCGAAATCCAGAAACCCGTCACTTCTATAGTAATGAAATACTATAAGGCACGGCAAACATGCCCCCCATAGAAAAGTATCTATGCGTAATGTCCTCAAAGATGCTACGCAAAATCCCTTCGCACTCCAAAAATATTATCAATATAATTTCAGTTAGCCCATTTATTGAAAATCACTATCTCAATGTTCCTTCCATCATGGACCCGGGGTATAGAATAGCAAATGAAGAAGGATTCATAGACGACTTCGACAAGAGTAAGCAGAATCACCCCAACTATCACCGGGGCTGACACTAAGAAACTAGAAGCATTCTCGCCGTAATCAACAGCATAATAATCATCATCATCATCAACATCATCATCATCACAGACCGTCGGCGCTGCTCAAGCACGGCGTTTAAATAAGACAGTATATATATATATAAAAAAAAAAACAAATTTAATAGCTAGAAAAAAGGTAATTATTTTAAGCCTTTAGGCCAACGCAGAGCCCTATGCCCTCGCAGAAATGTATTTAAACTAGTTATTATTGAAAATTATTGAAAAATTGTACATCAAAAATATATCTGAGCAATAAAGATTAAATTGTAATTGTAAAAACACATCTTTGGTCACTGGACAAAAATTATTGGAGCTAGGTTTGGATGGTTTGCCATATCCACCATAAAGTCCTGACCTTGCACCACCTGATTATTTTTTATTTCGATCTTTGCAAAACTACTTGAATGGTAAAAATTTCTTCAATAATAATGATGATGTCAAAATCGTACCTGGTTCAGATTTTTGCTGATAAAAAAAAAGAAGTTTTATGAACGTGGAATTATGATGCTACCTGAAAGATTGCAAAAGGTGTTTGCTCAAAATGGGTAATGCATTACAGAATAAAGTTATTTCGTTCCATGCAAAAATTGTCTTTTATTTTCTTAAAAAAAAATCGCAATTACTTAGTTGCCAACCTGATATAAATGGTTCCTCAATTTAAGTACTTAGGAGTGACATTGGATTTAAGATTAAATTTGAAAGGACCATACGACATACTTAAAACAATATTCCAACAGAGTCGTAAGACAAATTTATCATCTTGGCCTTTATTGTAATACAAACGTTTAAATTATGTTTTACAATGGCCTATTGAAATCCTTATTAGAATACGGCATATCGTGCTGGGGAGACCTCAATTTTAATCTATTTAGGCGCTTTAAAATTCTTCCAATAAGACATTAATTTTAAAGTAATTAAAATATTTTTTCTCAAATCTGGATATACAGCCGTCGGAATTTATGGTAATCACAATTTTGTACAGGTTCGCAAAATCAATAAAGCTATTTATTCTCAATTTTATTTTTGTTACTGCTTGCCGTCTATTTAACAAATTACCTAAAAAATATAATATGCGAAAGAAAAGTCTCAAAATTTTTAAAAAGTACGCGAACGTGGCTTTTTTCATTGAATAATCATGGAAAAGAAAATTTATTCACAACAATGGCTTAACAATAAGACAATAATATAACCAAAAAAAAATGTATTTAATAAATAAAGATAACTTTTTTTCTCTTTATGTTTAACCCCACCTTTGTTTTTAAGTACTAATCGTGCATTCGTCACTCCTCCTTCCGACAACAGAATGTTCCTAGTTATTTCATGCAAAAACGGTTGTGAAAATCCATATATGTATTGTTTTTATTTTGGACCATTTTTTCAGAAATAAAATAAATAAATAAAATTAAAAAATAAAAATAAAAATGTAATAAAAATATACGATGTATCCACTTTTGCACGCTGAAAAAATAACACTATTCAATATAATATTTTCAATATTTAGTTCACAGACCCTTGGTTTTAATAGCGTTGTAAACTTGTTTGGAAACCTGACCCTCTCGGTCTGAATCCGTGACCAAAGGTCGTCTAGGTTCCTTGGGGCATTATCGTTCCGTCCCAGTCGTTTCTTCAAAAGAGCCCATAAATTTCCAATTCGGTTGAGATCTGGACTTTGTGCTTGGCACTACATCCTTCGTATGAAATGCTTGTCTTCCGAACCAATTTTTAACAATTTTAGCAGTATTTTTGGGATCTCCATTCTGTTCGTCCACGAAGTCTGGCAAATTTTCTTTCAAATACGAAAATAATCTTCTTTCCTCATTCTGCCATTGATTTTTACTAACGGTCCGACATTCCACCAAGTGAAGTAGCCCCATATCATCAAGCTACCTCCTCCAGGTTTCATGGTTTCGTTCACCTGGTGCTTTTGGAAGGTTTCGTATGGCCAGTGCTAAATATACTGCTTACCATCTGACTGGAAGTGCTCCGTCCACGACGCGCCTTTCACTCTTCAACGGATTTTATTTTTTATTATTATATTCGAAATAAATGTTACAAAGGTGGGTGTTACCGCACATTTTACAATTCAGAGATACAATACTACTGTCATTTTCAACTGAAATATTGTCGTAAGGTTATAGAGAAAAATTTATTGAAACTATAAAAAACATTTTAGGAAGGAAAATTCGTGAAAAACCTTCGCAAATCAGCTAAAAAATAAATAAATAATTGTAATTTATTATTACAAACAATATAAATAAATGAATAAATAAATAAATAAATATATAAATAAATAAATATATTAAAATATAAATAAATAAATAAAAATAAATTAATATATAAGTAAATAAGTAATTAGATATATGAATGTTTAATGCATAATGAAAAAAAACTACAAAAATATTTAAGTATGATAAAATAAAATGAGTTTTTTTGCTTGCAAATAACTATTCAATTGGTTTACGATGTTATTATTAACTATAATTCAGCTCGAAAAATTGTCCTATTGTGTTTATCAAGTGTTTCAGAATCCAATTCAACATTCGCTCTTTCATTGAGATCCATCGTAGAGTGGTGCCATGGTAGGTTAAGCATTATTTTAAGTGTTTTGTTTTGTGTCACTTGTAAACGTTTTATGTGGGATTTTGTGATATTACCCCAGACTGGACAACCATATAATATAAGTGCCTGGATGATCACCTTAAGAATTATTATATTATTTTCATTCGTTAATTTTGACTTCCTATTAATAAAAGGGTACATTAAATTAGTTGCAATTTTGACTTTGTTCACTGTTCTTGTAATGTGTTCTTTAAATGTCAATTTGTTGTCAAGATAAATTCCCAAATACTTAACGGATTGCTCCCAAGCTATATTTATACCATTTAGCTGGAGTTGCCTGCTGGGCAGAAAGCAAGCTTTTCTTTTCCGGGTGAAAAAGATGGCTTGCGCTTTATCCTCATTAAGCTAAATTTTCCATTCGTTTAAACCCCAACGGGTTTGTTAAAGGCAGCTGCAGCTTCTTTTAGGGTTGTCACTTGTTTGGTTATCATCAGCCATTCCATAGCTCGTTTATCTCTGGTTACGATTTCTTTACTTGAGGCTTTAGCTATTTTTCGTACTGAATTATTTTTTTTTTAATCTTTTCAACGATTTAATTTTCCAAGTCCTCAGGAATTTTTCTCATTTTTGCTGTAAAACTGAAGTTGCAGAAAAAATATGTAAAAACAAATTTCTCAGTCAAACTTTTGAAACTGTGAACTTTTAATTTACTTATCACTCATAAATTAGTGTTGACAGGTAGAAAAAATGAAGGCACTAAAACATAATTAATATTATATTAATTGAATGTTAATTTTAAATTTAACTTTTAAAAAATGTTCTTTTTTTGTCTTTTAAGAAAAATAAAGAGTTTAATTAAAATAAAATTGTGCCGACAGTTGTATTTTTGAGTTTTTACAGCCACTCAGAGTCAGATCTCAGCAGGATGTATCCACATGTGCTCGCCACTGTAGTTTTGTTCAATGAAAAGATCGCATCCTTAAATTAAGTGTTTGAATCAAGTTGTTTTGAAAAATAATTCCAAAAACTAAAATAAACATTTTCCATCAAATTGAAATTTCAAAAAAGTTGGCTTCTTTTCAATACTCAAAGTTAAATCTAAAAAAAAATTCTTACCAAAAAGTGTAACAGTTTTTGAGAAATAAAAACAAGAAACAACAACAGCTACTTTTTTCACAAAAAAGTAACTTAGTAAAACTTGATTTTTAATATGAATGACAGAACTTAAAATATGATCAACTCATGCTCCTTACTCATACAAATTTAAATCGAGTATGAGTAAAAATATATAAGAAATGAAAGAGGGTCCTCACACCCAGCCCTGAGGCAACCCATTCAAAATCTTAAATATTCGCATTTTTCAAACTGTTTTTTTTTCCTAAGAAGCAAGAAAAAAAAACCGACCAAAATTCACATTTGATTTTGTTTTTTTTTGGAAATACAGCAAGGAAAATTTTTCGCATTTATGACACATTTCCTCCCTCTATGTACTCGCTTGACAGACATTTTGACTTTTAGCCAAATGATATTTGTGCACAATATTAGAGCAGTCGTGTGTGTATTTGAAGAACCGCAAAAAAAAAAACAAAAAAGAAGAATTGAAAATCTTTTAAAGATGATTTTGTAGCAATGCCTCAAATATTTACTGTGCGTCCCAAAATACTTTTTTATTTATAATTGGGTTCGTGCATGTGTACCGTGCATTCGTATCTTTTTCTGTTTAATTTTTTTTTGGCTCTTTTCTCATCCGCTACATGCCAACTGAATAAATGGCTTGTTTTCGGTCGCGCGAAGTGCAGTTAAATGAACTTGGCCGAAAAAAAATAAAAGCTTATCAGTTGTCGTACTCGAATCGAAGCATTCCCATCTGAAAAGTGTTTGTACGAGTACGAGTGTAGGCATCAAAGATACTTTTTTTTTGCTTCTTTTGGATTTGAATTTCTGTTTGTTTTATTTATTTCGTCGGGTGTTGGTTTGGCGATTTTTCTCTGGATTCCGTCCGTTTTTGATGACGTTTGGACGCGAATCCAAAATGAAGACCCAAAGATTAATCCAGCCGAGCAACAAATCAAGCGTCCAACCCATAACAATAACAGCACAACAGTGCTTACGCCTCAGGCTATATCGCAGCAAATTTGTTGATTTTGGAAATACAAAAAAAATATATATTCAGTTTTGTTGGCTGATTTTTATGTGCATCGGAATACGACGAACAAAGTAAATGATAATTCGGTTATCACAATGTCACCTTCGGTGACATTGAATTTTCGTTTCGTTGGTTTTTTTTTTTGTTAATTTCGAGCCCTGGATTTGTACAGCGGATCGGCTTTGGGTGTGAATTCGCAAGCGAAACAGAAAACGAAATTGAAACGAATTTTAAATAGGGTTACGGATACGGGTTATAATATGGGCTTTAGTATGGAAGTTAGCAACCTTGAGTTAGAGTCATTTGTTTATTTAGTAATTTTGCGGGCACATGCTAATTCCTATTGGGCAATTCATGCAGGCTGTCATCGACCTTCATATAGCTCATTGAATTGATCTTCATTGGCAAGAAATTTTTATCCTAAAAAGCTGCCCTTGTCATGGTATAAAGACTGTTTCATAGCGGACTGCATGTCCGGTGTGGATCAATGCAAGCTTCGGGTTTTCACAGATTTTACTCAATTTATTTTAGTAAATGAAAAAAACATTTTACAATGGGGCCTATGTAATTATTTAATGTTTAGCTTATTCAAAAACATCTTCCATCTTCTTCTGCATAACTTTCTGCATCTATCGGCTTTTTCAATAAGAGCGCTACAAATAAAAATTTTAAATAAAAAAGAAACGGTTTTGGGTATCAATGAAATTATTTATTCCTGTGAAAGTACGTTCGATGCCATAATGTATGGAACTCGATTTCTTTTGCATGGCCACCACGGTCACGCTTGCAGAAGTCCAGACGCCGAACCCAATTTTCGACGGTTCTCAAGAATAAATCGGCCGATACTGCTGCAATATCACGTTCGATATTCGTATGAAGTTCATCAATCGTCGCTGGCTTGTTGGCATAGACCATAGACTTAACGTAGCCCCTCAGGAAATAGTCTTACGGCGTCAAATCGCACGACCGAGGCGGCCAAGCGACTGGACCATTTCGTGAGATAACACGTTCTCCAAACTTGGTTTCCAATAAATTGATTGTGACATTCGCTGTGTGGCTTGTGGCGCCGTCCTGTTGGAAGCACATGCCCTCCAAGTCCATATCATCCAGTTGGGGCCAAAATTATTCGATTATCATTGAACGGTAGCGATCCCCATTCACAGTAACGTGCTGGTCTTGATCACCACGGAAGAAGTACGGCCCAATGACGCCGCCGACCCATAAACCACACCAAACCGTAATTTTTTCGGGATGCAATGATGATTCAGGGAGTACGCGTGGATTGCTGCCTGACCAATACCGCATATTTTCTTTATTGACGGAGCCATTCAGCCAGAAATGAGCCTCATCGCTGAAGATGATTTTTCGATGAAAATCCGAATCATTTTCAAGTTATTGCTCAGCCCAATTCACGAAAATACGACGCTTCTGTTGGTCAAGCTTCAGCTTCAGTTCGTGTGTCAATTTAATCTTGTAAAGATGTAGGCCAAGATCTTTTCGCAAAATTCGCCACAACGACGTCACAGAGATGCCCAACGCTTGAGAACGACGCGTGAGAGACATATTTGGGCTTTCTGCGACTGAAGCCTCAGCGGCAGCAATTTTCTCGACACTACGGGCACTTCTTTGTCACACTGGCACGGGAACATTTTGTACTGTGAATGTGGAT
The DNA here is from genome assembly GCA_963555765.1 of Orthonevra nobilis. NCBI lineage: Eukaryota > Metazoa > Arthropoda > Insecta > Diptera > Syrphidae > Orthonevra > Orthonevra nobilis. The sequence goes on from OY743224.1 coordinate 117,934,568, forward strand.
TCAAATTTTTCCACTAGACGTACAAATTTTGATCATCTAGGACGATTATGACGACCATAAATTGGACGTAGCGCTCTTAACGTTGAGGCCACTGACTGAATTTCGGTAGTGAATTTTAATAATTTTGACTCGTTGTTGGCTCGTATATCTTTCCATCATGAAATGGCAAACCTTACTGAAGAGAAATGTCAAAAGAGCGGCAAGAAATATGTCGTCGTTTGTTGTCTCTGTAGCTCTACTTTTGTAGCGTCCCTGTTGAAAAACCCTTTATTTTGTTGGACCAGGCTTAATGGCATCTGTAATCGCTCGATAATTTGGGAACTTTGAAGCTGGGATTTGAAAAAAACTTTTAGCTGTTTCATTGTTGTCCATTCAGTCAATGTGAACTAGCATGGAGATTGATAAATTTTTGCCTTCCGGACTAGATCCACGTGATTGTACAGCTCCGCAGAATTTGCGGTCGTACCTTCTCCTCCTAGCAGATAGGGTCGTATGTCCGAGGAAAGATACCTAAAATCGGTTCTGCTGCCTTGTCCAACCTTCGGCTCCATATAGAAGAACTGACAAATTGAGTAATTTAAAGCATGATTTTGATACTTTGAACGAGGAGTTTTGATCCTAGATGTTTTCGCTAAAAGAAGGACCATCAATTTCCTACTTTATATGATTCTTTGTCGGATCTCCCTCCACCAAAGTGTCCCGAACATAAACTTACTGATGTAGTTGACGCAACAAAAGATCTCTTATCTTCATATTCACCTGGTCCTTACAATATTTTTTACTTAAGAATTCTTGTTTATTTGGGCCGTGTCTCGAAATACGTGAACGGTCTCGTGTGATTCGAAAACCTAAGGGTAAATGTCTTAAAATATTTTCCCAAGCTTTTACGTGGAACCGTAGATCAAGAATTTGAGAAAGAGGCACTTTAAAATATGAAAAGTCCTCAATTCCATGCAACTTTTTTTGATCGATCTTGATAGAAAGGTTCGAAAAACAGTGTCAAACATCGAGAGATAAACTTTGGGAGATCTTCCAAGTTGTGGTCGAACAATTTTTTATTATTAAAGTTTTTTTTTTGGTTTTGAGTCAATCTATTTTGGTCAATTTGCTTAGGCAACGTTATATTGAAAAAGCTGGTTGCAATTAATAAAGAAATGGACAATTTCTTATGAACTGCAGTGTATATATTTATAATATGCTAATGTCTTATAAGGAACCTGAAAACTGTAAGACTTTTTTCACTAATATGACTACCGGTTGAAAATGTCGTTGCTTTAGACAACTTCACATCTATTACTCTGAGGTGAATTTTGACCATGACAGCTGTGACATCAGAAACTTCATATCATTGTCTAATTATTTCAGTCTAGGTTATTGGTCATAAGTGAAAACACACAAGTTTTTGTAAGGCCGTAAAATGTCTACATTCGTGCCATCAAAACAACATTTGCGGAAAGTTTTAATATGATTCTTTCATTTAAAGAAAAAAAGCAACCGAAGCGCATCAATTGCTTACCGAAGCTTACCCGGTAAGAATGTGTCAGCGGTGGTTTAAGCGGTTCAAAGATGGTGATTTCGACACCGAAGACAAAGAACGCCCCGGCCAGGTGAAAAAGTTTGAAGACCATGAATTGGAGGCATTGCTCGATCAAGATCCGTCACAAACGCAAAAAGAACTTGCAAAATCACTTGGCGTCGCTCAGCAAACCATTTCCGATCGTTTGAAAGCAATGGGAATGATCCGAAAGGTAGGACATTGGGTGCATGTCCGAAATGATGCTTGAACGCCACAAAAAGAAGTCTTTTTTGCATCGAATCGTCACTGGTGATGAAAAATGGGTACATTACGATAGTCCAAAACGTCGGGCAAACGTATGGATACCCCGGACATGCCTCAACATCGACGGCCGTTCAGAATATTCATGGCTTGAAGGTTATGCTGTGCATTTGGTGGGACCAGAAGGGTGTTGTGTATTATGAGCTGCTAAAACCGAATGAAACAATCACAGGCGAGGTCTACCGACGACAATTGATGCGTTTGAGCCGAGCACTGAAGGAAAAACGGCCGGAAACAGTCGCAAGACACGATAAAGTTATTTTGCAACATGACAATGCTTGGCCACATGTTGCAAATGTCGTCAAAACTTACCTTGAAACGCTCAAATGGGATGTCCTACCCCACCCGCCGTATAGTCCAGACCTTGGGCCATCCGATTACTATCTCTTCCGATCGATGCAACATGGCCTGGCTGACCAGCACTTCCGTCATTTCGATGATGTCAAAAAATGGATCGATTCGTGGATTGCGGCCTAACCGGTCGAATTTTTCAGAACAGGTATCCATGAATTGCCAGAAAAACGTGTGGCTAACGATGGGCAATACTTTGAATATTGAATTTATATCTTTTTTTTTCCTCAATAAAGCATTGATTTTTGAAAAAAAAAAAACGACATTTTCAACCGGTAGTTCTATTAATTGAAAAGAATCACCCAAAAGATTAAACCTTCTTCGAAATCAGTTTCAGAATGGGGCATTAAAGCATTAAAGACTTTGGTCTCTTTTGATCCATTTGTCATTTTATAAATGAACTTTTGTTGAACAATTCAATGTATTTGTGTAAAATACTAAATTTAAAATAAAACTTAAATTCTCTTTAACTGCATTTCAAAATAAAGTTTTAAAATAAGTCAAATAGTAATGTGACAACTAAAACTTTCGAAAAATAAGCTGATTCATATTTTTAGCCAATCATTGGCTCCAACAGATTTGTTTTATTTAATGTTTTCTTTGGTTGTTATTATTTTGCGTCACAAGACATTGACTTGCGATGCCAACTCATACACATAGCTCACGGGAATCATTCTAAAACGTCGCGCTTGTACTTTGGTCATTTTGCGCGTTCCTTGGAAAGGCAAATGTCTTGCGTAATTCCATCTGAAAGCATTAACTTCGTTCAAGGTCAGTGCTAAAATTAAAGCTCACGCTTTTTCTTTTATTTTGTTATTTTTAATTTTTTTTTTTTTTTTGGTTTCTGTGCTTCGTTGCCATCCAACAGCTAAAGAAAGAGTTATACGTACATAGATACAATTTAAGCAATGAATCTATGTAGTCCATAACTCAAGTCAAGACCACAGTGAACAATAAAGTAAATTCGCAAAACAGTCACAACAAAAAAAAGAAAAAGCGATTAAGTTGGTTTTACCTCGTTTCTTGAAAGAAGACTTGAGACTCTAATGGCCCAAGTAGAGCCGTGACAATTCATTTTATATTCATTTCGAGTTGAAGGCAATGATTGTTGGAATTTATGGTTGTATGTATGTTCATAGAAATTTTTTTAAAATACAAAAGTAGTTTATGTCCGGATTACTGGGTATTCAGGTTATTTAGATTACAAAGAAATAATAAAGCTAAAGTCTAGCAAATTCTTTAATTGAGGCCCAGGTTTAGTTCAAGCGGTTGTGCATGTTTATGATGGAATGTAAGGCTCAAAAGATCGCATGAAATAATTACAATGTGATGGAAGATATTCCGATCAGAAAACTTAATAAATGCCTTTCTTTCATTCTCATATTCTGTTTATTTTTGTATTTAGATACATAAAATTCTAATATTGTAAAATTGTTAACTTTCTATCTGAAAGTTCTTTTTTTGGCCGATTTTTGGAATTCAAAATTTTGACATATCGGCACGTTTCGAAGTCTGTTCGAATTTTTTCGTCTCGCATATCAAACTATCGAACAGGAATTATTTGCATTCGAAGCGTATTTGCAAACCTAACATCTGAAAGGGTTTTCGATAAATTGAATTTGGAGGTTTTAATTTTATAACAAAAACACTGTCAAAAACACTGTCAAAAAAGGGGAAATTTCACTTGCTCAATTTAAACCAAATTAGTTTTATGACATTTGATGTTGATTCGTGAGAAAAAATTTTGTTAATAAATTAATTTTTAATGTTTTCAATTATAACTTATTGCCTATTATTTTCTATTTATTGTTATTTGTTTTTGATTTATTATTATAAGTATATTAATAATTTAAAATTTTAAAAATTTTAAATATAAATTATTTATATATTAATTATTTATTTATTTACTTGCTAGGAAATAAAGGAACTGTTTTGTTTTCGTGGTCAATCCCAAGATAAACTGAATCCACCCCTAATAAAATAAAATATTTATTGTTGTTTATATTTTTATTATAATAACGAAGGTTATTTCTTGTTGATTTTCCATCAATTTAATGTATAATCTGTGATAACAAATGCATAAATATTGCAATAAATTACATCTATGTAAGGTAACCTGTAACGTGTCTATAAAATACGCAATAAATTTAAGAACTAAAATTCTTAGATTAAAATTTCGCAACAAAAAAATGAAAATTAAAAATGAAAGTTAGTTTTTTAATAGGACTACCGGTTGAAAGTGTCCCCACACATTTTTCCCATTTTTCTGGCAATTCATGGATATCCGTTCTGAAAAATTCGACCGGTTTTGCCGCAATCCACGAATCGATCCATTTTTTGACATCATCGAAATGACGGAAGTGCTGGTCGGCCAGGCCATGTTGCATCGATCGGAAGAGATAGTAATCGGATGGCGCAAGGTCTGGACTATACGGCGGGTGGGGTAGGACATCCCATTTGAGCGTTTCAAGGTAAGTTTTGACGACATTTGCAACATGTCGCCGAGTATTGTAATGTTGCAAAATAACTTTATCGTGTCTTGCGACTGTTTCCGGCCGTTTTTCCTTCAGTGCTCGGCTCAAACGCATCAATTGTCGTCGGTAGACCTCGCGTGTGATTGTTTCATTCGGTTTTAGCAGCTCACAATGCACAACACCCTTCTGGGACCAAATGCACAGCATAACCTTCAGGCCATGAATATTCTGAACTGCCGTCGATGTTGAGGCACGTCCGGGATATCCATACGTTGCCCGACGTTTTGGATTATCGTAATGTACCCATTTTTCATCACCAGTGACGATTCGATGCAGAAAGACTTCTTTTTGTGGCGTTCAAGCAGCATTTCGGATATGCAAAATCGGCGTTCGATGTCTCGTGGCTTCAATTCATACGGCACCCAATGTTCTATCTTTCGGATCATTCCCATTGCTTTCAAACGATCGAAAATGGTTTGCTGAGCGACGCCAAATGATTTTGCAAGTTCTTCTTGCGTTTGTGACGTATCTTGATCGAGCAATGCCTCCAATTCGTGGTCTTCAAACTTTTTCACCTGGCCGGGGCGTTCTTGGACTTCGGTATCGAAATCACCATCTTTGAACCGCTTAAACCACCGCTGACACATTCTATTATATTATAAAAACTTATATTTAAACTTCCCGCAAATGTTGTTTTGATGGCACGAATGTAGACATTTTTTCGCCTTTACAAAAACTTGTGTGTTTTCACTAATGACCAACAACCTAGACTGAAATAATTACACAATGACATGAAGTTTCTGATGTGACAACTGTCATGGTCAAAATTCACCTCAGAGTAATAGATATGAAGTTGTCTGCAATAACGACATTTTCAACCGGTAGTCCTATTATCAAAAAAACTAATAAATATAAATTTATAAATTCTTTATCACTATATACATCAGGGCAACAAGAACATTGATTTTCGATTTTGTAATTTATTATTTTCGTCTATAAAACAAGTTTAAAAGCTTTTGTTTTTAAGTCACAAGCAGACCATGACGTCAAAATCAGGTTTATGAAAAAGTGGGTCTTAAAATTATGGACTATAACCAATTAAAATTTTGCGACAAAACAAAACGAATTGAAATTTTTAATTTCTTTTTATATTAAATTTAATAAAATAACTTATAAAAATAAATTTATCAATTATTTAACCTGTTTAGCAGAATTTTTTTGAACAGTAGCAGGACATCAGGTTGATGAAAAAACTGGTCTGAAAATCATTGACTATGATCAACGAAAGTGTTGCGATTTCTGTTCTGTACTTATATAATTTTGGATTGTTAGTATTTCAACATAAAACTAGTTAAAAATTGATTTTATTAACATAAGCAGATCACTTAAGGTCGAAATCAGGTTTATGAGAAAATGCGTCTGAAAATGCGCTCATGACAATTTTGCGAAAAAAGACGATTTTCGATTTGGATAGTTAACATTTATATTTTAGTTAGAAAGGCCGTTTAATAAATACAAGCAGGTCATTTGTGGTCAAAATTTGGTGCATGAAAAAACGTTTCTAAAAACCATGAGCAGTCTTTGAATATTTTGGAGAAAAAAATACGATTTTCGACTTTGTAATTTTATATTTTTTAATTGCTTGTATTTAGACAAAAAACTTGTTCAAAAGTCGTTTTATAAACATGAGCGAGTCAATTGAGGTCAAAATCTGAAAAAAAAAAGGCTAAAAATCATGGACTAAAGCCCACGAAAATTATGCGTTCGGATTGTTTATAGTTCGACACAAAACAAGTTGAATAGCCTTTTTTTAAAACACAGGCAGTATATTTGAGGTCAATATCAGGCTTATGAAAAATGAATCTGAAGGTCGGGGGCTTTCGACTTTGTTGTTTTAATCTTTTGGATGGTTTCAACATAAAACAAAGTCAGGTTTCTGTAACCTGCAAAAACTTTCGAAAATCGCATTTTTTCTTTAATTACGACAAATTTTTCATTAAATTTGACAGATCATTTGAGGGCGAAATCTCTTCTGCCGTTCTTCTGGATGGCAAAAATCCTTTGATATTATTATTTTACTTTACTTTATCTCACAAAACAGGAGCCGTTTTATCTTTATTGGAACTTTCCTGGACGACTTAGTTTGCATTTTGGTGCTTTGTCGTCGCTGAATTTATTTTTCTGTTGCTAAGCAAAAAATCGTGTTTTATCCCACTCCGCATAAAGTCTTGACCCTTAAAAAACGACTCTTCTAGCAGTTTCAAGTCATCCAAACTAACCTTGTCAGAATCAAGTCCTGCGAAAACTCCCCATGGAAGACATTTGAATGCAATTCAAAATCTAAATCGTAGTTGTTTTTAAATCAAAATTTGCTTCTGAAACCGCAAAATGGATGAAACTGTATACCCTCTGAAACCTTGCATCGGGCCTAAGATGACTTAACATTAAAGATACCCAATTCTTCAAAATATTTTCGGCGAGAAGAGCTTGGAACAATTAAAGTTCAAAAATATCATCAGATCCTCAACAATCATCAGTTTAACAACTGTTTTCTTGACAGATCTTAAAATTTTCCATTAAAATTCAGTCAATATTCTGACTTGCTCATATGAGGACTTCCGGATTTAAAATATCTCAAAAATTTCACTTGCAATTGCAAAAAAACAAGACGAGCAGCAGTAAACCAAACTCGCAATAGAAATAAACTTATCAGCAACCTAACCTTGTTTTGGCTTTGTAAAAATTGATTGAATTTATCATTTTTTTTTTTGTTTCTTGTTTTTTTTTTCAAAAGTCAATGCGCCGAAGTTGTCACACATTCTTGCTTATCGTCCACAGACATAGCCAAATCGATAGTCAATACAAACACACCCAGAAATGCAAAAAAAAAAATAATAATAATTTTGCGTTGTATGCGAAGCACATAACCTCTTCCGTACTTCGCACCTTTTTTTGCTGTGTTTTAAATGCACAAACTCGCCTGTAGACTGAATGGCCTTCAGCCAAAAAAAATTATATCGTATGAGATCATTCGCGTTCCACCGACTTCTAGACATACCTACAACAATCGAATGCCGATTGTACAACCTCAAAACGTGCGCAATAAACTCAAATTACCTCGGTGATTACGCGCCCAAAAAACATTTGACTCTAATGTCCAGTCCAACTCAGAACATTGACTTAGTTAAGAGGTCAGTCAGCGCTAAGTGGCTAACCGGCTGTCTGGTATCTAAATTGCTGCAACCTATCGAATTACCCAGCAAAAAAACATCATGCTTCAAACAGAGTTTAAAGTCTTCTTATCTCCCCCAAAATAGCTTCTCGCATTCTCGCGTACATAGTTACTATCGCCATTATCGAGCGACAAATATGCAAATGATGCAAAAATAATACCGACCAGAGTTAGCTCATTATAAATTTCAATTTCATTTCGAGTCATGAAGTCATAAACACCACCATCGCTTTAGATTTGAGGCATAATGCCTCGTTCCCCCATACATATGTAAATTTTTATTTTATTTTTTTTCCAACGCTAATAATGCACCAGCAGTGCGATAACCTTGACGAGCTGTCTGATTAGAAAATTGCCCCGATAACTGCCAGTGACCTCTATTCGAGCAAATAATGCATCATCAGAGTCAACACATATCAAGTAACATCCACCCCAATAACAACCATCAACACCACCACCATATAGCGCGTCAACTGTCGCCGTCGTCGGTCGCCGCTCGGCACATTGCCCCAGTCAACATATACGAAAAAAAAATTACTGCAGATACTGTATCTGAAGTGATATGCGAAAGTATCTACATATACTATATTTGTAATACCGACCGACGCCTCTCTTAAATACACACATATGTACATTCAATAAAAAAAAATCGCAACCCCCACCCCAAAGAAGCTGGTTTATAAAGCCGCTACCAGAACGGTGCAAAAAAAAAACAATATTTGGAGACTGAACCAAAAATAAATTTTGGTTTTGTTTTTTTTTTGCAACCCGTCTCGTTGCAGATACATAGTCACCGATTGTGTTAAAATAAAAAAACAAGCGGAAATGAGAAGATCTAAGGATGGATTTATCATGTACCCTATTTTGGACAAAGTTATATATGCGAAGGAGGATCTGCAATTTCGTACTAGGGGAAAGCTATGATATGACTTCCGTTGTGATAAATCCATCGATCTATGTGGCAAGACTATTTGCAAACTCGATTGTCGGATTACGCTGTCATGTTTACGCTGTTTACAGTAGCTCTCCTCCGAGATTGACGATAAACATGCGAGATGAAACTGAGTTCTGATCAAGCTACTCTGAATTATGGATGATCTTGCCGAATCCGTTGATGTTGAGTGTCATTCGTTTTGCCTTAATTCAAATCGAGTCACAAATTAGGCCGCTTCCACGTTTAAAGTTCCTCTGCTAAGCAGACTGCACGTAGTGATCCTCAAATTGGTAAAAAAAAGAACTGGGCAGATTTTTGAAAGATCCTTTTTCCGTTGTTGACGTCAAAACTTCTACGCATTTTCTCAAAAAGAATTCAAGAGGATCTTGGTGAGAGCATTGCTGATCTTGATGGAGAAACAAGCATTCTACGTCGTCATTTTGCGCAATTCGACAGGGATACCGAAATTATACATCTCGTGGTCCTAAAATCGATGAACAGATCCGAATTATCGAGCAGGAAAACCAGTTATATGAATGTCCGATCGAATGTGGACTTTCTTTAATTAAACCCGTCCTAATATGGACCCATCGGGGCTTTGACAGGGGATTTTCGACAACGCTTGTAAGCCTTATCGCTAAAATGATGGTCTAAGATATTAGCACCATCTGTTGAGCATCTTTACAAATGAGATGCATTTTCCCTTCGGGTCTAATTAAGCCAGAATAATTGTCGTAATTTTCGTCTATTGGCCCATTCTTAGACGTTGCAGTCAATGGAGACCGATATCGAACCATGATAACCCTTTTTTTATGTAGCGAGAAATTTGTAGATTCAGACGTAAACGAGCTATGGGTCCAGTAAGATGCGACCATGTTACACACAAGCCGTCCAATAATCTTACAGTTCCTGGATGCCTGGTTTGTATCAGCAGCCAAAGACTCTACTTATTCCAGCGCCAAAAGTTGGCCCTCCATAAACTTTACCTGAATTTAATCGAGACTTTTTTCATCTTTTACTAAAAAAGAGTTTTTGATTTGATTGAGTACGAGCCAAACGACCAGCAAGTTATGGGGTGTCATGCGTTCTCTTGGCATTACTAAAAGCCGGACTACGAGAAAAAAACCGAATCTCTATGACCTAAATGATGCACTTATATCTTCAGGTGCACCTAAATACGGACTTTGAATGAAACCATGCGCTAATATCTGAACCCTTAATCGAATTCAACTTTGAAGTCGTAACGGAGGCGGAGCTTATAAACTCCATTAAAGCAATAAAGTCTGATGCTATTGGTGAAGATGGGCTGCCGATTCGTTTCATTGCATCGTCGTCCTTTCCTGATGTATGGCTACTGGCAAAGACCAACCCATTGCCCAAAAAACAATGCATCACTCTTCATCAACAGATGATCGCAAAGGTCTTTGAGCTGCACAGATCATTGGTCACATTGAACGCAACAATTAACTATCTACAGTACAAGTTGGCTTTTGTGCAGAACATAGTTGTACAATGGTTAAAATTTTTGACTACATACGAAGTCACTATGAGATGGGAGATGCGACAGTCCCTTGCTTGCTTGACTTTTCAAAGGCTTTTGACAGCGCGAACCATTGTATTTTGTGCAAAAAGCTTATGCTATATTTTGTGTTGAACGAAAAATTTGTCCGTCTTATGCTAGATAACTTGTACAATTGGTACCAAAGGCTTATGACAGAAAAAGCTCAAAACGATTCTGTTCAAATTTATGCTGATGACGTCCAATTACCACTCTTTAGATCTTTCTGCAGATTGTTGCACTTGATATTTCTTAAACATTTGACAAAGTTTTGCTCCAGGCTATTTTGTCGAAAAAGCATGTATTTCTTTTCGACGAATTTCTTATTCAATGGATTAGAAACTTCCTTTCGTGCTATTCAATGCAAGTGTTATTGCACGCTGCCAAGCCTGATATCCAACATATATATGTTGGTGTTCCCTAGGGCTCCGTTTTCTGTCTCCTCATCTAATCCAATACACTCATTCGCTGATGATAGTACTCTCAGTTTTTCATATTCGTTTCCAAATTCATGTCCCTCATTTTCGGCCTTGGAAATGGAACGGCAGCGTATGTTTGACTAATTAAATTTCGATATTTACAGCATACTATCTCTGGGGCTGTTTGAATAGAGTGGAATATCCTGCCATCAAAACTCAATGCTGTCTTCTGTCACTAAGGCGAAATGAAAAACCTCGACCATTATTCATGAATGGCACTTACTTTACTGAAGCCAAAAAAACTTTCAATACTTGGTATGTGTATCAACAACAACCTCGGATGGAATGATAACATAAGCGATATCGCCAAAAATGCTGCGAAATGTCTAGGTTTCCTGAAGCGATGCAAAAAATACTTTACTCCATCTGATCTGGCTGCCATATTTACAGCACATATTCGCCCTAAACTGGAATATAACTCCCATTTGTTGTCAAGTGCCTGCTTGATAGAATTTAAAGAATTTAAAAATCGAGAAATATTACAAAGTCAGTTGACTCTCTTCACTCACGCCGTGACGTCTCCTGCCCTACCATATTTTATCGCTTCTACCACAAGCAGTGCTCTAGCGAATTAGCCAGTTACGTTTCAACCCCTTATCACTTTCATCGTAACACTCGTCTCGCCAGGAATGCTCATCAGTTTACCCTCAAGCCCAACTTTGGTCGTACTATCAAGCATAGACATTTAAATTGGAACACTCTGCCACGATCGGTATTTCATTCTCATTACAATCTGCAGAAATTTAAAAACAACGTGCATCAGTTTTTATCCCTACTTCCTCTCTGATCCTTTCCACTCGCGTTACGTACCAACATTATAAGGGTAGTCATAACCCCTTGTAACGCGTGAACGTTGACAAAAAAAAAAAAAGAAAAAATTTACCCTGTCGAAACCAATTGTTGTTTTTGAAGACCTTGTTTTCCATGTAAATTAGGATCTTTCAAATATATGTAATTGGTCCTTAAACGATGGACAGACTCTCAATTCAACAAAAATCCCTCATATCCATCACTTTTCCTGTCCAATTTTGAACTTAAATATAAGGATACAGTTTCAAACCTTATTTTAAAAATTAATCGATCTCTCTCCAACTCCAACTCCAAAAATTTTCATCTGTCAACCACAATATTCCCCTAAATTTTTGACGCGTTCGTTTACAAGCTACGAGGATCTTTCCAAGTCAGGCTGAGGTAAATTTTCAAACATTTAATAAATGCTACGTCTTTTTTTCTGTCCAAGTCAGCCTCTTGGGTTTGCTATTTCTTTTTCCTCGCAGTCTCCATGAAAATTTCTATGCCTGGGCGACGTTATTGTCGGAGCGATCACCTCTCACATGATCACTTTGCCGTTTTTGACCTGCGCTCATTTAAGCCACTGACGTACGATTCGTTTGACCAACATTATATTTAGCTTGTACGGGCTAAGGATGCCTGTTCCTGTCTGTCTGTACCGTACCGTGGTCTTCCATGGCTACCTTCTTAGGCTTTGTTTGACTTCATCTTCAATTTTCGAGCTTGACCTGAAAAAACGTTTAGTATACAATTTGTTTGTGGATTTTCAATGATCGTTAGAACAAAACGTTGGCACGTTAAAAACATTTTCAAAAACGCGTCTTGCAGTATTCTGGACATTCGTCTAGTATTCGAAAATTTACGCAACATCAACAACGTGTTCCAAAAACGTTGTTTTGCTTTATCTTTAAAATTTTTGACAAATGCTTTTTGAAGAAATTGGGTCACTTCTTACCGCGACGCCTCGGAAACACATTCTTCCAAATGGCTGCTGTCAACCGAGCTGTGTGTGCGGTTGCACCATTCTATCTAATTCATCACATTATGGCAATAAAGACTCGTTCATGGTCCTGCATCGAGACACCCATTGTGGCCTCGAAAAATTGAGGTCCAATGGCTCTTCATGAATGAGTTTCGGCTTCTCAATGTCGCAGTGCTTATGTGTCCATCTCAAATGGATATTGATAAGCCTAAGCATACTTTCGAGGCGATTGTGAGTCTCTATGCAGGAGAAAGTGCTGTCTCCACTTTGCGAACATCTTCAACTCTCTCAATTAAAGTCACTGCTGGGACGAACGTGTTCTTCTAATGCCAAATCGACATTGACCTTTTTGCCTTTGCCTCAGATGTGTTTACAGATGTAGGACGAATCCTTCCGCCAAAATTAGTCACGACTATTCCGCGATCTCTCGGGGTAAAGTATTCTACAGATCGTTGACGTCTATTCTGTTTCTGTTAACTTCACAAATGTCAAAACAAAACTTGACAGTTACTGTCCTTAACATATGTTTTAGCATATTCTGAAAGAATGATACATTTTGGACCACCTTCTGAAGATAACATTGTTTTGTGTGGCAAAATCATCGGTTGTCCACGTTTTTTTAATCCTCCAAATAAAACCTAGATGAGTGAGTAAAGTAAGAGTGGCTAATTCTAAGGCCGAATGAGAAATCTTGACGAGATACCGCCGGGACAACATCTTGAGTACCAACTTTAACCTTTGCAGGAAGGTGCAATAGAATTCGAAAAGTGAACTTTCGTTTCGAAGGCTTAAATAACGTGAATTCTTTGGCATATTACATAATTTGGACAGTCTTTCTAAAAACGGCCTGGATCTACCTGTTTTGTGTATGCTTTTGGTTTGCAACAGTGACTGTGAATTTATTTTTGTCAAACTTAGAACTACAGTCAAAAACACGCATGTAACAATTTTAAGGAGACACTTCTTAACCGAAATTTTATCGCTCCAAATTAACTGTCAGAAAAGAACTTATGCTGAAACTTGGAACAATGTTTGCAGCTTTTAATTTTTTTTTGTATTGGACTACCTTCACTGAAGGCTGACAAAATTGCCAGAAAAAGGGTGACCCAAAATCGAAAAAAAAACTTTTTCCATTCGTGGCCGGAAACTACACTCATTCATTCGGCCATACCCTATGGACACTCGTTTTGTCTGCGTCGCAAACATATTCCATTATTGACTTTACTGCAGAGCCTCAAGCTTCCCCATAACAATTCAGATCTGTACATTATAGGTACGTTCTCGAACGAGTATGTACTTTCATTATTGGAACCAGCCTGGCGATAGCAGGAGGAGCAATATTCGGCCAGTGTGCAAACCTATTGCTGCACACAAGCTACAAAATGCGTCGCACGAAGAGCCACAAAACGAAATGTGTCATCGGGTAAACACAACCAAAATAAATAAATGCAAAAAAAAACAAAAAAAAAAATCAAACAGACAGACAGACGTACGCCATGATACCCCGAGACCCAACCCACACACACACCCATGCAGTGACAGACGCCAAGTGCCAAGAATTCAATGGCAACTGTTATCAGTGTGTATCTCAGAAGTCGATTTTTCTCTTTCCTTTTTGGACAACTGGAATATTTATTTTTTTGCTGGAATTAAAAAATCAACGGGTGGCCAGAGACTCGCGAAAAAAAACACACACGAGAAGGACAAAAGAGGAAAGAATAATGGTCATGGCCGAAACCATTTCCTCTGGGTCAAGGGTAGTTAAGGTGGATTGTCCTAGGGGCGGTAATTTCGTTTGTAATAAAAGTGTGTGAATATGTGAACAACTAGGGATATGTTAATTGCGGAAATCCGTTTTTGGGGCTAAAAATCCAAAAATGCTTACGCGATTTAGTCGTAAAATGAAGCGGGCATTTGCGATCCAGCCTCAAGAAGATAATGTTGAGCCAGGTAAAGGGATTCTGCTGGCTTAGTTTAGTTAATCCCTGGCATTCAAGGACAGTAAATATATTTTTATTGAATTAGTGCGCCTAAATGATAACCACATGGATTAAATGAGATTGAAGAAGACTTCGCCTTGCGTGGCCATTAAAAAATTTAAATCATTTTCTTCGCATGATTTTATTGTTTATTTTATTCATCATTATTGTGGTAAACCTTTACACCCACCAAACTAAGCCAAGCTTCTATCACGGCGCTGTTAATGTGACCCAAAGACGAGTGGCGACTGGACCGTTTCACCAGTTTTAGGATTTTATTAGGTTTTTAGCCTGCGACCTATCATTTAATTATTCCTTTAAGCAATCGAAAATGGTCCGAAACATCTTTGGTAAAACATCTGTCAAATGTGAACGGTCCTGTCTTCCGAATAGAAAATAAGGTTAAACCGCGAAATCTAAGAGCTGTGTTATTTCGCGAAGATCCATCGACTACAATGACTCAGTCAAATTTAGGAATAAACAACAATGTTCCAGCTTGAGGGAATTGGTTTTATTATCCGAAAGCACCCCATTGATCTTCGGGCTAATTGAAAGGTGTATCTAAGTTGTCCTTTTTGACACTGTTTTCGAACCTTTTTGCATAGTTCGTCCCCAAGCAGCTGAACTGTGTTAAGGTCGGTCATTCATTCTTTTCAGCTTTCGATTTTGTTGTACTTGACGCACGGTAAAAGGTGATCGGAAACATTCAGGATCAGTGTCTTAAGATAAGTTCTATCGATACGGATGAGATCTTCAACTTCGCTGGAAGATAAACATCCCGGGACCATTATGGAACCACCACCAAGCTTTGGACATTTTTCCAAATGTCCAAAAAGCTTTAAAATCAAACTCGTTCGATTCAAGGCTTGGAAGCAAATGTCCTTCTCATTTGATCTGAGACAATTGGATTAAACACTGTTTTCAAAATATTGTACAATGATCACCTTAATACTTCAAAAAAGTCTTTGACTCGATACGAAGTCCATTTGAAGATTTAATTACCATGTTTTTCGAATTGCATCGCAAATCTGAATTTCCCTGTCCTACTGGGATCCAGGTCAGTAGGGTCTCACACTTGGAGCTGTTCATTTTGATTTTATAATTTAAGAGCCATGAGCAGTAAGGATGACATCGTCGGCAAGTGCTTTTGAGTAACCCAAGTCCCTTAGCATTTAAGAAACGTGAATATTAAAGAGTATTGGTGCCGATACTGTGCCTTGTAACAGAACAACAGTGACTTCAAAACTCATAGTCGTCGTGTACTCTCATTCATTCGTTACTATTATTTCCGCAAATCATTGAAATAACAACCTTTATGATTAATTTATAAACAAGCCCGTCAATCCAGACCATGTTGAAGGCTTTCTCGATGTCCACCAGACAGGCATCTGTAGCTCTTTTCGCGTGTAGGTACTGATTGATATCGGAAAGCAGTTTCGCAAAAACGCGCACTGCCGAATGTTTTCTTTTGAATCCAAACTGATTCCGCGGTATGATCTTTTCCTGTATTTAAAGTTATTGGCGTTGTCCCAATAATAGATTCTTTGTAAATCGCCAATTATGCGTGTGGGCAGCTCCTATCAATTTGCGCTTCGCCTTCATGTCAATAAGTTGAACAATGCTAACTAAGCTGCAATTTCATAAGCAAACATATAGGAAGAAAAAGCAATGGTCCTAACATGCCACCCTGAGGAACCCCTCTTAGAACATTAAAGAAATCCAAAATTGAGTCTCTACTGTGTCGCATTGTACGGGGTGGGAAATCGTGAAAATAAAATCTAGGCCTTGGAAAAATCAAGGAGAAAAGTAGGAATGAAACACCGTCTTGGCGGTTGATCCTGAAACTTATATAGGTTAAGGCTGACAAAAGAACTGTGTACAGTATTTGAAAGGACAGATTGTACATGAAATTTTCTTAAAGGACTACTGTTTCTCACTGAAATTCTGTGAATCTCTACTAA
Source organism: Orthonevra nobilis (assembly GCA_963555765.1). Lineage (NCBI taxonomy): Eukaryota > Metazoa > Arthropoda > Insecta > Diptera > Syrphidae > Orthonevra > Orthonevra nobilis. Next base: position 117,951,147 of record OY743224.1, read on the forward strand.
CTTAAGGCTTGGATGTCAACTTGAGCCAATGAATTCGGTGACAGGTACGTTCTTATAAAAAATGCATAACAATGCATTATACCATCGATACTTGAATGATCTATGCCTGAGTTAAATCTATTGTCAATCCTTAACGATCTGTTCTGTTGTTTTATTTTATTCGTCATCAAATTCGGCACAATATGGAAGGTGAGTGTTCCTTAGAGAATGATTTTGGTTCTTCGAGTTAGGAAATTTGGAAAACTGAATGAAATCAATGTGTCTTCGTTGATATTTGAAAATGTAATTTGCTGCAGGATAGACAAACTCATTTACGATTTACTAACTCAAAGTTATAACTGTCCGTTGCCAATTCTCCATCGCCGTGAAAGCTTAATTGAAGAGCTGTTTTCGGACATGCTTTCGTCCTCACAAAACTGACAGATGATCGGGTATATACTTGCTACTTTCACCTTTTTTTCAAATGAATGCATTTTTATTTTATTTAATTCATCATAGACAAAAACTCTTAAGGCTAGCTTAATTAACTTAACAATTTATATACTAACCTCCTGGTCCTCTGCGGGCGCTCTAAGTTTAACATAACAATTTAAAATATGTCCTTCGACTTCTGCATATATTTTTATTGAATTTGAATTATTTAAACTACGTTAATCACGAAAACTTAAAACTAATCTTAGCCTAACCTAAGTATACTAAAAGACGACAGAGTTCTAGCCACCAAAATTGTTTTGTTTATGTAGCCTTTCGACATCCGCTCTGTCGCGGTCTGATACCGCCCTACTAAACCTAAGAGTCTCCGGTGAGCTACTTGCGACATTATGCTCGTACTTGACTCGCCCGTCCACAATTTTTCGACCAACGTGGAAGATAGTCGGTACCGCTTATCTATCTTGGACCAGACCTTTTCTATTGAGATAGAGAAACGCTTCAGGGGGAATAAGGCCTTTAAGACGCACTGTCTAATGGTACATATCATTTGGGTAAAACGCCCCCGAGGATCAAGTTTTTGTTCGAAGTCATTGCTCTTACAATGTGACTTCGAATAAGCTTTATCAGAAAGTTATAAACTCTTTGATCAGATTGGCCGGGTTGTACAGGACCGCATTGCTATAGAATTTTTTCTACTGAGACTCTGGACACCGTCTCTCGAAAACCCGAATCTTTTCCATTAAGCTTGTTCCGACGTTGGACCAAACGGGACATCCATAGACAAGAACAGGCCGACTGAGGGTCGTGTAGCAGATCACCTTTACCTTGGCAACGAGTTGACTGCTGTGAAACAGTCTCTTTGTCAAGGCAAAGGCCGTTTTGGCTCTGGCCAGATACTGATTTAGCCAGATCTCAAGGTATCTAACAACATTTCGATTCGCCAGTGGATGCCCGTTTCGTCCAACGATAGAAAACATTTGTCGTTTCCTTCCAGAAGTCCTGGACAACGGAGTCCTGAACAGAATGGTCGCACACTTTTGGAAATCGATCTTCAACTTCCAATCATTGCAATATTCCTGAGTCTTTTCTTAGTCACTTTACAAAAGACTTACGATGACCTCGATCTTCGGACTTAACCTGTACGCGATCAAGCCATCTGCGTACGCTATGGAGTGGCGGAGAGATCCTACAAGATCACTTGTGAAGATCATAAATAAAATTTTGCGAAATAACTTCACCCTGTTTTAGACCGTTTTTAATTTCAAAAGTCCCAGCAGACGTCAAACTGCCATTGACTGTCTGCTGGTGAGCATATCTAATATTATTTCCAGCAGTGGTTTGTTTGAGCCGAGCTAGTCTAATTTGAAAAAGAGCCCCTTCAACCATACGGTATCAAAGGCCCTTTCCAAGTCAATCAGCAAGGCAGCCGTGCATTGTTTCTTACTTTGTTCCACGCGGCATGTTTGCAACCATGCCCAGCTCTGAAACCGAATTGGTTATCCGGAATAATATTTTTGTCCTAAGCCCACTCGGTCAGGGCTCTATTGATCAATTTTGCAAAAACCTTGCTGATCTTGGGAAGGAGACTTATCGAGGGTCCAAAGACACCGGCACCTACTTCATTTGCCATTTTTTAGCCATCAGTATACCAGACTAATTTTCTGGGGTCGGGTGCTGGTGTATTGCTCGACCATTGATCCCGATTAGTAATATCCACCGCAAAGAGACGCCCAAAGTAGTATGGGGATCGAGCAGAACATGTGTTTATCCGTGTTGAAATTGATTCTTTCCAAGTGTCCCGTTTGGGACTCGCTTCGGCAGAACATGTACTAAAAAAAAAATGGAACGATGCTGAGTAGATTAGCATGGCCCTCCACAAGGATGATACTTGGTAGTTACTTTCTTTATGGGCGGGGGGACCTGGCTCCTTCTGAGAACCATTCTTTTAGCTTTCTTCTAAGATACATCTCGACTTTGGGTACAATGGATCCAATGTGGTCTAAGTGAGTCGCACCGCACTTTTTGTGAGAAATTGAAGCTTATTGCTTAATTTAAAAAATGAGAATGACAAACAAGTTAATGTGAATTTCTCTTGCAGAATGTATTTGCAAAACTCAATCATCATAATGAGTTCAGTCTGCTTGCACTTTTAACAACAAACTTTCACCTTTTGCCACGAATCCCTTCGTTTTATGGTTTTCCCTTGAATATACTCTCTCTCCCAAGTATCAGATCTCCTCCAAACCACATGCATCTACAGACGCCATTATGCTCCTTTATCATGTGTAACACCCCGCGGCTATCCACAAGAAAGCGTAAATATTTTCTTCTAGAACGTAGAGCGAACCGCAATACTCCCTCGAGTCGTATCAATCAAATCAAACGTCGTCGTCGCCGCAAAGTCGACACATGGCTACGAATGTACCCACTAACAAAAAAAAGGTAGCATTTAAAGCCCTCCAACTACAAAACGCATATGCTGGCCGCCCCCTTCTGCCGATCGCGCGCCGCGACTCCAAAGTAAACATTTTGTATGCCAAATGAATTTACAAACAACTAAGCACTCGTAAAATGCATAAACTTGTTGGATGCATTTTCTGTTTACTCGGTATGTTTACTGCTGCAGTTGGTGTTCTGCTATTGTATCTGAGATAAATAATCGAGTCCACGTTACTGTCGGCCTCAATGATACATTTTAGATACAAAGTTTATTTCAATACTGTGTACTTTGTGCAAATAATTCAGAACACGCGTGTTGGATGGTGCTGCGCCTGTCGCCTATTGGAGCTAGATACTTGCGCGCCTACTTGCAAATGCGTTTTTTTTTTTTTTCATCTTATTAAACAACTTTAAGGAAGACCGAGTATTGTTTAGTCAGTTGCGATGGCAAGTGTGGTTGAATGTTGTCTGTTGGAACAACTGTTTAGATAATTTATTTTTATTACTGATGCGTACTTGATGGGAATTGCAACATCGATTGCACTCACGTTCCGCTGATGTGACACCGCTATTCAACGACGTTTGATGAATGGATTTTAAATTTGTCTTCCTTGATTTTAAATCCATTCGAACAGGATGTTCTTTTGTTGAAATTGGTACAAAAGAAGTTTAACATTTAACTTGAAACAATCAGAGGAGTTGGAGGACTATGCTCAGACCAGAGATTTAAAATGATTTTTGAAGTGTCATAAAAAAGACAATTAATAGTTTTAGTATCCATTAGTTATTTATTAACATAACAAGAATACAGAAAAAAATGAAAAAATAAAATAAGTTGAAAATTTCAAAAATTAGCAGTTGAGGAAGTGGGGGTCTTCAAAAATTGGCACGTAACCATAGCCACGATTTCAACCCTCCTAGCAATCTGAAACAAAAAAAAAAAAGATTATTAATCTAGAATATTGTCGCAATGTCTGGAACTACGGAAAAGTTGGAACGATTTTTTTTTTGACAAACACACAATTTTTGTACCACTTTTTTTGACTGTTTCGAACTTCAAAAAAATTAAGAGAAATTTGGGGATGGGGATAGTTCCAGACATAGACAAGTCTATAAAGTAGACTCTCTAAAAATTTCAGATAAATCGGTCTAGTAGAACCTGAGAAACCGTGGGTATTGTTTTGAGAAAGACAGTTTCGGGAAGAACGCGTTTAAAGTTTCGCGTAAAGTTTTTCGCAGTCTAAGTCTTGAAATGATATTGCAGACTTATATTTATTCAATTTGCCATTCATGCTTCATACATCGGACCTTCCAAGACTTCGAAAAACTATTTTCCGCGTTTCTCGCTTCATATTGAGCAGTTCTGGCCTCCTTTGATGTACTCGTAAAACTGGTGTCTTCCTGTGTCGTGAAACCGCCTTTTTGTTTGTCGATCTGGACGCGTAATCCTTTGCGCTGAGGATTTTTTATCCATTTTATTAAAAAAAAATATTTCACAATATTTTTATTTCACTCACAGAATCCCTAATGTCGTTTGTTCGATTAGTTCCGGCCGAACCAGTTTGGATGACGTGTTAGCAAAATACCGATATCTCCGAAAATAATTTGAATTTTGAAAAATCCTCTTGTAGATATATCCTTGAATGGTTAAACTTTGAAAATTTAAAAAAAAATCGATTTTTTTAAATTTCTTAACTAGAATACCCCCTTAAGCTAAGCTGAAGTCAGCAATGAATTCATATTGTTCAGTGAAGTCCCTCATGAATTCACTTCTAATCGACTGAAGTCAGTCAATTTAACTTAAATTGTTTGAATGTGGATTTACTTCAACATTATGTGGTTTTTCTTCCTCATTTTACTGTCGAAGTACAGTCCCTACTAGTTCGCGGGTTGCTTTATGTTACATGGAATTTATTGTATGAAAAGGGTAATCAAACCAAACCGTACATCGACGTATGGCTTATCCGAGCTGCATTTTTTGGCTCGATCATTGATCGGCCTCTGTCAGCTGTGTGCAAAAAAAAGCACCAACAATTAATGAAAGATTATTATTGATGAATTTAAAAGGCACAAGACAATTTTGTATTATTTTTTGGTTTTTTATTGTTATTGCCAAAATTTAAATAATATCCAAAAATAATCATTTCTTCATCAAACCTGCAAACAAAAAAAAAATTATATTAATTTTAATAATAAATGCAAAATTAAGAGGTGTGCAAAAAATGGCACCACAAATGATACCTTTTTTTGCGAATAGTATCAATAGAATTTCGTCTCCTTGCCTTTATTTTTAAGCACAGCTGCGCAACGTCTTGGCATAGAATCGAATAAAGCTTGACAGTGGAAGAAGTGGAATATTCATCCATGCAGCCTGTACTGCGTCCCATAACTGCAATACGTTTTTCGTATTTACGTACACCTTTTTTAACATCAGTCCACAGATTTTTGATTTTTTTCCTTGCAAAAATACTTTCGCCAATGTGCTTGTATACTTTGGGTCGTTATCCTGTTGCAATACCCACCTTAGAGGCATAGTCCAAACTCGCTGCATTTATCTAAAATATGGGTCCAGTTTTTATCCAAAATATGGGACCAGTATCACTATAGGAGAATCATCCCCACACGTTTATTTTTGCACTGCCGTACTTAATAGTCTTAAGGGTATATTCTGGTCTTTATTCCTGGTTTCTTGACCTTCGAATATATGTTCTGCCTTCAGGAGTGCCAAATAAAACGATTTTGGACTCATCGGTCCATATTTAGATTCTGTCCAATGCAAATGATCTTGCTCAAATTTCTTCCTCTTTTGCAAGTAAACATTCTTCAAAGTGGTCCTTTTCTTGGGGTTTTTACAAGTAGATGATTCTTAATAAGCTTTCTTCTTATTGTAGACGTGTTCATGCTTAAATTAAGCTCTTCCTTTATTTTTGTTGACGCTGACGTATCCATTAAAAATAACATACAAAAACCGAGAACTGACAAACCTCGGGATTAACGCGGATGTTCGCACAATTTGCCGATTTTCGAACCTATCTCAAGAATACATGGAACTTATTTTAATTGACTAAACAGAAAAACAAACAATCTCCATGAGACCATTTGTAAAAAATTGGACCTGGAGTACATGATAATTGGCTTGTGAATGAAGTTGCTTCTTGTTTCCATCTGTTGTCCAACCCTACGACATCCAAATCTACCACAGAGAATCCATCTTCTCTGTCTAGTCTACAAGTCTACAAAATCTAAGCGAATGTGAAAGCAAACAAATCACCAGGAATATAGTAGATGAGATACGACCAGAAAGATTTGAAAAAAAAAAACTGAACTGCTAGCTCCTCTATTATCGCACCTGGTGAACCTGAGCCTGGATCCTGATGAGTTAAAATTGGCTATTATTCGACCGATATTCAAAAAGGGAACAAGATCTGACGTTTTGAATTATAGACCAATATCAATACTTCCGGTAGTCGGCAAAGTTCTAGAAGAAATAATTGCAAAGAAACTCCAATATTACATCGAAAAGATCGAAATAATAAAAAAATATCAATATGGATTTCTTAAGAATAAAAACACAAATAAGGTTCTTGATGAATTTACTAATTTAATCGACGACCACCAGATCCTTGTAACCTTCATTGATTTGAAAATAGGGCTCGATATGCTGTCTCATGCAAAGCTTTTAAATGTGTTACATTAAATTGGCATTCGAGGAGGTATTTCAGACTGGTTTAAAAGCTACCTGAAAAATCGAGCTTTAAAAGTGAAAGTTGGAAATGAAAAAAAATCATCGACAGCTTATGACATATGGAGTGCCACAAGGATGCGTTCTCGGGCCACTCCTGTTTATCATATATGGTCTGCTTAACAGCATAGGATTCGCAGGGCAATTAAATGGTGTCACGACTTTGGATTAGTAATGAATGAAAAAAAAAATAGTTTTATTCTTTGAAAACTCTGTCTTTATTTTCTACGAACACCGGTCAAATAAAAAATATTTTTGAAAGCAGGCATAGATCCTGCACAAGCAGTAGAATATGACAACTTCTTTTCTGATCGTAGGTCCTCAAAGAGTGTTTGAGTGGCAAGATTTGTAGAAGGTAAACGTTAACATACGCTTGAACCATGTGCTCGAAAAAAAAGCATTGGCGTTTATTTAAAAAATTGGAATTTAAGGGTTTCTCAAGCTTCTATGGTTCGCTTCGAGGTAACAAATACGCGGGAGCTGGCGAAATATAAAGCAATCATATTAAGCACTTAATATGATCATGCTTATTCGATACAGAATGGAAAGCTTAGTCAGTATAGTCAAATACAATCAAACTAAATCTGCTCTTAAGCGTTCAACTTAAAGACGGAGATAAAAGCCCGAAGATCAAGGAAATACAACATGCCTCCAAATGAGCTGTTTTTAGAAAGTTATCCATCGAATTGAAATAATTGTACTAAGACTATGGCGTTCTGTGTAAAGTATAGATACATAAATAAACAAAGATACTGCTTTAGAAATATGAAGATTTTTTGTCAAGCTTTGTCCGCTTTAAGCCTGTTATTGATCAATCTCCTTGCAATTGCAAAGGCCACCTGCTTGCTGAAATAAAAATACTGATCTAGATATACCCATTGAATTTAACTATTCCTTTTCATGAACTTTTATCCATCGCTATAACCCTCACGTTGCAATAGGCTTACCTCGATAGTCGGACCTGACCTGTAAACGAACCAGTTTTTATTGACTATGATTTTTGCAGATGAAATTATTTGAACCAGAGATCTCGACGAGTTAAACAAAAAGTCGTGGACACCCATTTCTCCTAGTACACATATTATAAGAGTCGCTTTTATAACTTTGTCTTTCTCCTGATGATCTTAAAACGCTTTTGAGTACGTCATCACACATCACACATCGATAGCAATTCATTTTATCACGAGAGGAACCTCTGCACAATACTTCAAAACCGTTGATCGTCATAAGCCTTGCAAGACAGTCTTGGAAGACACGTCGCAGCAACCGATGCCAAATGTCATACCGATCGATCTTTACGTTAGATAGTAAGCAGAGCTCGGACCAACAGTATTAAAAAAATCTTACTTACAAGAAAGCCAGACATTACACCAACAACACTAACAGTAGTGTAAGCAGCAACAGAATAAACAAGAGAAGTTTAAAAGACCAAAGACCATAATAACCAAGAAGGCGAAGAAAACGTCTATCTTTCCGTATATAATGGACCTTTAGGACACCATTATATCATGCAATGTAAGTCGGCCATTTAATATTATTTTACTGTTAAACGAAAAAATCAAAACAACCATTCGATGCATAAGGATACTCCTAGTTAAGTTGTTTAATTCCTTACTAAATATACCCAATTTGTATTTCCAATACATATGCAATTGCATCTTATAGATACATTTTTGCTTCCATTCCTCTTCCCTTTCATTCGTCTAACTCACTACACACACCTTCAGCACGATTGCAAGAACAAACAAACTCGAGTCTAGCCCAGAATGCCGTGTGCCCTTATGCCGGCCTTTCATTATCGTCGCTTCACCCAACATTTCTTCTTCGTGTTGGTTTCGCCTTCCATTTCCGCAGAAGTGGCTAATAAAAAATATAATAAGAAATTCCTTTTTTTTGTTTCTTTTTCTTCATATTATGTATCCATCTTCGTATTAGTAAAAACTTGACTTTCTGAGCTTTTACTTTCCTTTCCTTTGCCGTCGAACAAGTGCGAAAAGAAGAAGTAAGAATAAGAACTTTGGACTAACTCCTACCCACACAGAAAGACAACCAAAAAAGAATTCGCGCATTTCGTCAATCATTGCAATACACATGCATCGGTCGAGATGGCAGGCGAAAGAGAAGGAAAGAGAGAGAACCAATGCCGATGGTCATGGTGGCAGCAGACACATACTGCAGTTGCAAGTTCTAGGCCGCATCCAATGTGTTAGATAAAATGAGAGCGAAAACGAATAGAATAGGAATAAGACGTGGAGTCACCCACACTTGGAAGGTTCTCACCACTTTTTTTTTTTCTTACATTCAATTGTGGGTTTTTTCTTTGGCTGCATTTTCTTACAGTGGTCTCTTAAATAAAGCCACGATTGGAACTGGAAAGTGTTCCAAGTTTCTAAATTGGTAAGAATTTAGTGATAAAGCGGGTTCAGATTTGCAGGCGAACCTCGATAAGCACCGGAAATGGATGGGAATTCGTTGTTGTATTATTTTGTCACTGGAAGTGTGATGCAAATGGAGATGCAAATTGGTAGACCGATGATATAATGGTAGGCCTATGGTCGAACTGGAAACAAATGTTACGAGGAACCTACATACTCATTGAACTACTGAGGCTTATCTAACTTACGACTACCTCTTTGCATGCTTTTTGCACAGAACGAACAGAAGGATTTGAAAGAGAATGGAAAAGATTGTTTTGTTGTTTGAAACTCAGATATATTGGTCAACTTATTTGTACTCGCTTAATTCACAGTATATTATTCGACGTTGGTGGATATACTAGAACAGTTGTGTTTTAGATGATTGGTTCATTACCCTGCTGGTAGTGTTAATCGCTATCGCTGGTCTACAACTCTAGTGATACAGAGGTTAATTTGATTCCAATGGAAAATTTTGAATGGACCAGATTTGATAAAAGATTTGATACTTTACTTTAGGTTAAGAACCTGGAACCCAATTATTGATGCAATTTAAAAAAAAGGCGTTATACCAACTGCGCCATCGAGCAGCTGAAAAACGCATACCATATCGATATATCCCTCGTTATCCGTCGTTTGCAGCGGTACACCATGGAAGCTTCTACGGCCAGGCGAAATGATATTCATACATACGTAAATGAGGATAAAGTTAAATACATGTTGTTCATAAAAAAGAAAAGAATCCAACTCAAAGAATCTGCAGCCACTGTTGGAAGCAGTAACTTCATAGTGACTAAGGAGTTAACCTATCCGGGAGAAAGCATCAACTCCACAAATGATACCATACTGGACATTTGGACTTACCTTAGGTTACTGCTGCTTCTTTGGTTTGGAATGCAAAAGCCTTACTCCACAAGACATTGATCTCACCAGCTCTGCCATGTGGAACCAAAATCAAGACGGCAGGCAGGTAAAGGGAGCAGATATTGAATGCTCCGATGAATATTCAGTCTAGTATGTAAGGAGGGATTATAAGCTACAACATTGACAATAATGCTCCAGGCAAGAAGATCTTCGAGGCAGCAGAGAAGCCCTATCCTTCGTCTTAAGTCTTTTGCTTTTGCGGGTGCCAAACTGTTTCGTTTGTAGCATTCTTTCCAGAATCGAAAGGCAACCGTGTCTCTGCAAATTCTCTCCATTGGTAGCTCCTTAAGTAAAAAGGCTTTTCACTTTTATGAGACATAAATATTGGCCTTCCTTCTAAATCTAATCAAGTTGGCTAATTCTTGAGTTTAGAATTGTTGCACAATGCTTAATCGAAAAACCTGTACTTCTTAGCTGTGTCTCAAAACAGAGCCCACAACAGAGGATTGTCAATAACTCGTAAAGTAAACGAATAACGAAAAATAACTAAACAGCTTTGTTAAAAAAAACGTTGATATCTTTTAGCTGCTATTTAATATATGAATTTTATTTTAATATAATTTTATATTGTATCAAAAAGCTGACATTTAACTCTTGTTTCTTTTTTTCCTTTCAGGTAAGTCTGGTTGTTCCTAAAATGTGCATTGTCAATCAATCCCGGAAATGGTTAAGTATAATGCGAAAGTTTTTTGTATCATAATTAAGTTCCCTCCTCAAATAGAGGGTTCCTTCATTTATTTTCTAATGATAACTTGTTTATTACCGATCAGCACATAAATACGTAAATCAAAAATCTTAATTTTATAATTTTTATCCGTAGTCGAAAAATAGTTGATCCAAATTGTTTCTATTGTTTCGATATGACTTAATTACATACTTCGATATATCTGCAGTCTCAGATGGACATAAGGCACAACTAACAAGTCTCTCCATCTATGTCCCTTTACCAAGATGCTTCCAATAATTTATGTAAAACAGGGTAAATGAAGTGGGTTCTGTGGCTAAGCTTGACAACCGTCGTTTCTCACTTTCGAAAACTCTGCATGTCATTCGTAATATATGACGCACAAATAAAAATTGTAATGAAGGGCTCGTTTTGAAGGCCTCTCAGCAGCATTGAGGACCACCATTTCTACGTATCCAATGACTTTCTTTCAGACTTTCTTCTTGTCTTCAGCAAATCGCCAAAATTCTCCTTTTCGTGTGAACATTTTTAATTTCGACTTGTCCGTCCAAAAGGCTTTCGGTCCACAATCTAACCGCGCGATTTCGATCTGAAGTTATAAACATTGTTTTCGTCCTTCTAGTCGGCGGCAGTGAATCTTAGTTTGATCTTTGAACTTTTTGCGTTTTACTAGAGCTTTAGGCAGTGTTTTTCCTGTCTTGATGTTAATTTGAGTTCTCCGCTTCTCTTACGGATATAAAGTAATACTCAGTGCGCCTCGGAATTGTAAGCTTACCTGACGAACACACAGCAAACTCTTTTTCCTGCAAGGGCTTATTGTCGTAGAAAGAAAAACCAACTTTCTTTGGAAGTTAAAATATAACATCGGCAATCTAGCAGATAAATCAGTCTTCTAATCCTTCGCACTTGGTCAAAGCCACATCTATCTAAATTCTTGCCAAAATTAGATATTTTTGAAGCCAGAAACCTGAATGCACTTCAATAAGCTGATGGTTGCCTGTGTCCAACGATGGAAAATGTTCGCCTACTCTTTCTGCTGTCCCTTGATGTCCCAGGCAAAGGAGTTCTAAACAGGATATTTTCGGACTCTTGGAAGCAGGTCTTCAACAACACGGTTGCGTCTTATCAAAGTCATACCGCAAGAGTGATTTGATCACCTCGATCCTCGGTCTTGTTCCGTACGCGATCAGGCTTAAAGATCAGCAATAATACGCCTGTGAATCTGCTGTAATTTTTTTCACTTTGTCCGGATTGGAGTTATCTTTGCCCCGTTTAGAGAAAAACTTTTTTTTTTGTAAAGATGCAAAAGATTCAGAGAGAGATAGATTTGTATCTACAATGAAAAGTACTTCACAGATCAATGAATTTGTTTGTCGTGCAACTTCTCGACGGCAGTGTACGCATTCCAAAATGGTCTGGTGATGTCTTAAAAGCCGATCTTATTTACCATGTTTGTTAAGAAGTTTTAGCCAACGGCAACGCCGCGCCGACTCTCAATCCATACAAACATGCAAAACTGTCCATGTATATCTTATTCATGATTTTCCACAATAATTCACACGTGGCTACACACCCGTCGCCCGTCGTCATCGTCGTCATCGTCATCATCATTTTCCCACTTTTTTTTTTCATTTTGTTTATACTAACTACTGACCCCATGAATGCGATTGTATGTGTCTTAGTACATTGATGCTTCTTGACATTTCCTCTTGACGCTGATGTTCGCCGCCTTTGCCGGCCAGCCAGCCAGCCAAACGCATTGAACGACACAAATGCACTCACACACAACGAAACGTTATACACTTGAACTTGCGCGCTGCGCATGATAATCTACCCCCAGAACTTACCCTACACAACAAAAAAGAGGTTCACTTTGAATGGCTTGGTGTACTCGTATCTACGACACTAAACGAAGCACAGAAGAACTTTGTATCTACGTTCGTTTGGATTTTTGTTTGTGACTTTTACCCTCTTCACATTGCCTTCATTGGCGTATGTACACACACACTACTCCGAGAAGTATCTAAACGAATTGCCAAAGTGTGTGTGTATGAATTGGATCTGTGTGTGTGAAAAAAGAGAAACCCAGAAAGCGAGAGAGAGAGTGAATTGGTGTAGGTTGCTGTGTGTCGGCATTTCATTTTTTTTTTTTTTGTATTTTTGTGTATCTTGCACTTTCGTTCATTATAAATGTTTTTTCTTATGATATTTCATTCGTTGATTTAGTATTTGTTTGCCCATCGTTAGCGGTGGTTGTCTCTTTTATGGTTTTTGACACAATTTTTCATAATTATCCATCTGCATTTGTTGTGTCAGTGGCTGCAAATCAAATGCATTTTCTTCGGATTTTAATTGATTTTCAATTCGTTTTTAATTAAATTCTTTATTTTTTGTGACAACATTCTGTGCGGTAAAAAAGAAAAATTGTATCTCCAATTTGAAATTGGAAAATGTTGTAATATTGTGTCTGGGTTGAAACGCACACACTCTGCAGTGTTTATGTTTATTTTATAGTGCGCGTCTTATGGAATCCCTAAATTTATCATCATCACTGTTGTCGTCGTCGTCGTCGTCGTGGTTGTCGCCGCCGCCGCCATAGTAGCCGCACCAGCAGCAGCCCTAACATTACATTAGTCAAGTTAAGAGTGGATGAATGGCGGTGTATCTACAACGTATACAAAAGTTCTATTTATAAAGTGTTGTATCTGTGGATTGCGTGCGGATTCTATCATCGGATTCGGTTCTAGTTGTATTTCGTCTGTCTCTTCCTTTCTCTTGTTTTGGTTTTGTTTTTTTGGAAGGGCATAATTCCCGAAGGTGCGCGTCTGGATAATAATAATAAAAAGAGAAAAAAATAACCCTCAACAATGTGTGTCCTGGATGATTCCTTCTTATAGGGGTTTTCCTGTGTGCACCATCTCGCCCAGACACAGACAACAAAACAAAACAAAACAAAATAAAGTCAAGTCAAAATAGTCGACCATACTGCGAGGAGACCAGCACCAAAGATACATTCAAACGTGGACATAAATAGATAAAGATACCACAAAAGAGAGTGAACAAAAAAAAAAAAAAAAAATATAAGCCATAACAAGAAGAAAAAAAATTTATATATTTTTACATTTGAAATTGTGTTAGGGTGCGATTTTATACCTAGTATTGTATCTGTGTATCTGTGCCTCTACACCTTGCATCAATTTTTATTTTATTATTTCTTCTTCGTCTGTCACTGTTTCGTGTGCCGCCCTCCTATCCAATCGTGCTTCGTATATTGTGTGCATCAAGTTTTAGTGCATTCAACTGTCTAATAAAGTCTTAGTTCGGTTTTATTTTCGTTTAGTTTTGTTTTTATACGGCATTCGTAATAGAAAAAAAAATTAAAATAAATAATAATAGAAAAGAAAAGTGTGTGTTGAGAAAATATTTTCAACAAAAAAAAAAGTGAAAAACGTTGAAAATTCGGTTTCTTCTTCTTGTGTCTTGTAAGTGATCTGATTAAGTGAATTTTTGTTTGTAACCCGAATTACAACAAATTCGAGGATACATTTTTTTTTTTATTGTTGGGATATTTTATTTGGTATTTTTGGATGATTTAATGGAATTCTATGACCAACAATTGTATTATTTAAGTCACTATACAAATGGATTAGAACGAGATTTTCAAGATTATCAAGGTAAATATTGAAATTGTTTTTAATTAAAATGAAAAAAAAGGAAAAAAGACAAAATGGCAACACATTTTATTTGTACGGTTAAACGGAGATATCTTCTTTTTCATGAATATTTTTTTGAAATTAAGAAAGAAAAAACTAATTACCCTACAACTGCGAAGAGAAAAAAATAAAAAGGAATTTTAATTTAAAGAAATTATTTAAGACAATTCAAAAAAGAGTTCGGTTTAAAAAATTAAAAATCAGGAAAATTAAAAAACAAAAAATATTTGAGTTGAAAAATCAATGGCTGCCAGATAATTGACGGCGACTACGTTCAAATTGGTTCAATTTTGAGTAAATTTTTCGATTAAATTTCATTCTAAAGGGTGATTTTTTAAAAGCTATAGGAAAGTTTTTTCAAAAAAAAAACACATAAAACTCAGAAAAATGCATGAAATCTTTATTTGAATCGATAGTACGGTCCATATTATTTAATGTTTGAAGATTATTTCATGCAAATGTTGACCTTGACTGCGCCTCGAATGGTCCATCCGCTTAGTCCAATTTTGGCATATTCTTTCCAACATTTCGGCCGGTGTCTCACGAATAAATGCTTCAATGTTGTCTTCCAATGCGTCAATTGAAGCGGGCTTGTCTGTATAGACATGAGCTTTAACATAGCCGCACAAAAAATAGTCTAAAGGCGTTAAATCGCACGATCTAGGCGGCCAAATTGACCGGTCCCGAACGTGAAATAAAATGTTCACCGAACTCGCCTCTCAATAAGTCCATTGTTGCGCGTGCTGTGTGGCATGTGGCACCGTCTTGTTGAAACCGCATGTCATGCAAGTCAAGGTCTTGCATTTTGGGCAAAAAAAAGTTGGATATCATCTCACGGTAGCGCTCACCATTCATAGTTACGTTACGATTCGTATCATCTTTGAAGAAGTACGGTCCAATGTTGCCACCAGCCCATAAACCGCACCAAACTGACTTTTTCTGGATGCATTGGTAGCTTTTGCAATGCTTCTGGCTGATATTCACTCGAAAATCGACAATTCTGCTTATTTACATACCCATTGAGCCAAAAATGAGCTTCGCCGCTGAACACAATTTTTCGGTAAAAAAATGGATCTTCAGCCAACTTTCCAAGAGCCCATTCACGGTAGGTAATTCGGCTTCAATTCTTGTACCAACTGTATTTTGAAAGGCATCACACCTTAGTCCTTCCGCAAAATTTTCCACGTTGTTGAGTAACAGAGGTCCAATTGCTGCGAACGGCGACAAATCGATAATTGATGGTCATCATTAACACTGGCCGATACAGCTGCGATATTTTCTTCAGTTCGCACTCTACGTAAGCGTGTTGGTGGTTTAATGTCCAACAATGTAAATTTGGTGCTAAATTAAGTCCCAATAGCCCGAATAGCCGCTTCAGTGGGTCGATTAAACTGACCATAAAATGGAAGAAGCGCGCGATGAACTGTCTTAACAGAGCACGCATTTTGATAATAAAATTCAATAATTTACAAGCGTTCTTCGTTTGTAAGACGATTCATGGTTAAATTATAGACCAAACTGAAGATGTCTGACAGTGAAACAAAACACGAAACGTGCGTCAGCTGTTTAAACCTGTGTTGCCAAAAAGATAATAGCTAAGAAATCACCCTTTATAACGCATATCAATACTATAGTATTTTCTTCTGAGACTGCAATTGACGCTGGCTTACTAAAGGCGTTAAATCGCATCATCTAGCCGGTCATTCATCGGACTAAAACGCGTGATTAATT
Source organism: Orthonevra nobilis (assembly GCA_963555765.1). Classification (NCBI taxonomy): domain Eukaryota; kingdom Metazoa; phylum Arthropoda; class Insecta; order Diptera; family Syrphidae; genus Orthonevra; species Orthonevra nobilis. The sequence continues at coordinate 117,967,227 of OY743224.1, forward strand.
GCTCACCGAACTCATTTCTGAATTGGTCCACGGATTCGGGTGCTGTGGGTCATGAGGCGCCGTCTTACTGGAACCACATATCGACTTGATTCAGCTCGTGCATTTTCGGCCAAAGAAAGTTCAAATTTATCAAATGATAGCGGGCGCCAATGACGCTTACGTAGTTCTCATGGATAACTTAAACTAAACCGCACCAGACAGTGCATTGGCAGCTCTTGTGTTGCCTTACGTTCAAATCAAATGCTTTGCGGTTCAAATCCGGTAGTTTTGTTAAGAAACATTTAACCAGAAATGAGCTGCATCTGAATGTCGAAACTTCCTCAACATTTCTAAAACCCAATCACCAAAAATTTGACGCTTTGGCAAGTTGTTTGCCAGTGTATTTTGTAAGATTATGATCCTTGCTCAAAATCCTTCCCTATAGTCGAGTTACAGAATCCTAATTCATTCTTCTTTGACACTGGCGGTTAAAGCAAGCCGTAAGCTTGATGTCGAATTTCATGAAATTGGTCCAAAAATGTTGGCAACCAGGGATTAAATTGCCTAGTCAGTAGATCAATTTGGATTTAGTGTGCCGAAAACACTTTTCACAAAACACGAATTTTGATAATGAAATTTAATAATGTGGTAGCATTTTTGGGGTCTAAAACTTGTCATACTGAAATGGCAATACTCACTGATCTTGGTTGATTTTGACACGTGTTACGAATCGCTCGTAAGTCGTCAAAACTTGAACACGGAAAAACCAATCAGCAAAAAACACTCGCTTTCGACAACGTTGATTCCCTACCAGATGCCTAAAATTTAATAAACTGATAGGTCTAGAATGGTGCTGCTGGATTGAGGCTTCTTTTTCGACGCTTTGTTGCATGAATGTCTTTGAGACACTCTCACGTAATTCTCCATCATTTTTATGTGATTTGTTTTGATACCTTTCTTCCATGACTTTTAAATCCTGTTTGAATCACTCTCTTTATTCTTCGCTATAGATTTTTTGGGAATTCTCTCAAAATGACTACAAAGGTTGTGGATCTTCATACTCATGTTACACCCAAGCTTTTTAAAAATTTTCCAACTGGTCCAGCTGTAAGCCTTGGTGATTTACTGACTTTAGATTTCCCTTGAAACTTTTTTTTTATAGAAAAATCAAGCATGGAAACTTTGTGTAGCCGCGTTGTTATCCTAACAGAAAGCAGAGTGGTATTCAGGTTTATCTAAAACGAGGGACACATTTCGATAATCCTCTTTTAGTTTCGTGGAATGATCAATTGGGACAGCGTAATCTTCATTGTCATTATGTAATTAAGCATTCTTTAATCTTCTTTTTGAGGTGTTGGAAAAAAGTCTTTATGCATCAGATTGGAAAGCTAACGAAGCCTGTTTTTGTAAGAAGACCGATTTGATTTACAGAAACAAAAAAAAAGCTGAAGAAATTCTTTCTCTGTAGAAAGTTATGTTTTTAGTTCTAAGTGTTCCTTTTAAGTTCTTTATCTCGAATCAGATCATTTAGGGCTCCGACGATCGCCAGGTTGCTTCCAAGCAATGCGAATTTTTTCCACTTTCAGACTCTGGGAAAGGAACAAACATGTGGTTTCAAAAACGGTATAAGATCTTTGAAAACACGACCCGTTTTTGCTTTCCGGGACGAGTGATTTATTGCTTCTAAATTTCATATTTGGAACTATGCAGAAAGTTGTTTCTATGCCCACTATCCTTATAAAGGGTTTTTAAATAAGAGCGCTACAAAAGTTTTTTCTAATAAAACAAAAACGGATTTGGATATCAATGAAATTCCTTATTCGTGTGGAAGTACGTTCGATGCCATTATGTATGGAACTCGATTTCTTTTGCATGGCCACCACGGGCACGCTTGTAGAAGTCCAGACGCTGAACCCAATTTTCGAAGGTTTTCAAACATAAATCGACGGATACTGCTGCAATTTCACGTTCAATATTCGTACGAAGTTCATCAATCGTCGCTGGCTTGTTGGCATAGACCATAGACTTGACGTCAAATCGCACGACCGAAGCGGCCAAGCGACTGGACCATTTCGTCAGATAACACGTTCTCCAAACTTGGTTTCCAATAAATTGATTGTGACATTCGCTGTGTGGCTTGTGGCGCTGTCCTGTTGGAACCACATGTCCTCCAAGTCCATATCATCCAAGTGGGGCCAAAAGTATTCGGTTATCATTGAACGGTAGCGATCCCCATTCACAGCAACGTGCTGGTCTTGATCATCACGGAAGAAGTACTCCCCAATGACGCCGTAATTTTTTCGTGTACGTGTGGATTGCTGACTGACCAATAACGCATATTTTGTTTATTGACGGAGCCATTCAGCCCGAAATGAGCCTCATCGCTGAAGATGATTTTTCGATGAAAATCCGAATCATTTTCAAGTTGTTGCTCAGCCCAATTCACGACCATACGACGCTTCTGGTGATCAAGCGGCTTCAGTTCTTGCGTCAATTTAATCTTGTAAGGATGTAGGTCAAGATCTTTTCGCTAAATTCACCACAACGACGTCACAGAGATGCTTGAAGCGTCACAGAACGCTTGAGAACGACGTGTGAGAGACACATTTTGGGATTTCTGCAACTGAAGCCACAGCGGCAGCAATATTCTCGACACTAGGGCCACTTCTTTGTCTCACTGGCACGGGAACATTTTGTACTGTGCCTGTGGATACAAATTTTTCCACTAGACGCTCAATTGTTGAACTGCTAGGACGATTATGACGACCATAAATTGGACGTAGCGCTCTTAACGTTGAGGCCACTGACTCCGAATTTCTGTAGTTAATTTTAATAATTTTGACTCGTTGTTGGCTCGCATATATTTCCATCGTGAAATGGCAAACCTTACTGAAGAGAAATGTCAAAAGAGCGGCAAGAAATATGGCGTCGTTTGCTGTCCCTGTTGCTCTACTTTTGTAGCGTACCTGTTGAAAAACCCTTTACTATTGACGCTTTGAAAAGGAATTTCCATCAAGTAACGACCCCATTATGTGTTGTAAAATCACCTTTTTTTATAAAATTGTAAACCGATTTTAAAGCTCACTACAATATTTACAATTTTGAAGCATATACATTTCGACTTGTGAATTAAAAACAAATCTTGAATGCGTCCGCGTTCCATGAATATCATTATTTGACTTAAATATCATTGACCTTTGTCATGGAAAACCGATTGCATTTGATAATTATTCAGGCAAATGCTTAGGCATTTAATTTCTAATGATTCATTCAGACTGCGTTTTTTATAAATATTCATTTGGCTGAGTGTTTTAAAAACAATGCACTTTTTTACACGTGCCCACGCATTATGCACAGTTCATAAGTCACTTAAAAATTCAATTGAAACAGTCAAGGTTTTCAAAAACAAAAAAAAAATTAACATCTTGGCTTTAAGTGGTTTGGAAGCTAACAAAGAATTATATTCGATCTTGTCAAATTGTTGACATTGTTGAAATTCATTCAACAAGTGCAAGACAGTATTCCAATGAACTTGATAACGTACAGTCGTGTCCCCAAATCATTTGAACATGAAGACCTTACAGCGTCCCTCTTGAGCCTCATAATCCGCAGGTTAAGTTCAAAGTTTAAACCATCTTTTGATGGTGACCGAGTTTTTTTTATTAGTATTGAACTTTTATAGACAGTGTAGCCTTGGGTCTAGCTTGCCTTTGTTCTGAGTTCATTTTTGACAAAACGACAAAACATCCATGAAGGGAGAGCTTCAAAAATTGATAAGTGTTTTGAAAAGCAAAGTTAGAGAAGACTGTAACGTTGCTAAATTTTTACTTATCAGACCATCAATCCCGGGAGGGCTGAAATTAGCCGCTTTTCATCCATCATGAAGGTGTTTCCAGTCGGTTAGACCGAGCTCCCTATCATCCGCGAATGCTTCTTCCTTGAACCGGAGGTTAGTTCTGCATCTTTTTTTCCGGTAGCTTGAATTCAAAGACACTCGTAGCCAGACTAGATCCACATAGCTGTGCAATGCGAGTTCTGAGCTCCAGCTAGAGAAATGGGTCTGGCAACAGGGTGCATTAGAGATCACAATATGCGACAGTTTTAAGAAAAACTTGAAGCACTTTCTCTTCCACTGTCCAGCAAGACCGAGACTTTTCCATAGAAAGAACAGGGGGAACAAAACGGGCCGAATCGGATGCCAAAGTGAAGATTCCTTCATAATCAACCAAACAATTGTGTAGGGAATCTTTCTTTCTTTATCTGTCACAACTTGCAAGCTTTTCGTCCCTTGATTAAGAAGAATCGAAGCAGCATCGATTGCCTTCGTCGGATATCCATCAAGACGTCAAAATAGATAAACAGCTTATTGGCTAAAATTTTTGGTCTCATAATAAAGATCAAGACTGTGTGTGTTTTTTTTAACCGAATCAAGTTGAAAACTGTTAAAGTTTCGACCAGGAACCGTTGGCTGTAAGGAATGCCCGGTAAGATGTGTAGACTTGGGGGTTCCAGCTCCAAACAGCACAGGATCTCCCATGATTTCGAGCGTCCTACGACATAACCGGATCAGTTTTCCAGTGATCTCTCATGAGTCCATCACTTTTTATTTATAGTTCAAGGCGGCTCTGAAGTCGATGCGTTCGTCTTGAGCAATGATTTAAAATTTATTCGTCTATTCGAGGACTTGGTCCACACTAGAATTACGCGACTTGTTTGTAGCAAAGTGGCTTTAAACGTTTAGCAGTTCACTGGATAGAATCTTTCAAGAGACGTTAAGAAGGAATATGTCTCGATAAGACGATACAGGAACCGATAGAAGTGAAATTCCTGATCTGGTGCATATTTCCGACCAACTCCTCCGTCATCAAAAAGTTCCACTTGCTATCCATCTGAACCCATGGCTTTTTTGTTTAGAACCTTTCTTATGGCAACACTAACTTCTTTATCGTTCCATATTAAGTAAAATATATTCCAGTGAAAAGAACTGAACCTATCTCAATGGACAAAACAAGTTGTTGACAAATTGATGGATGTCATAATATTTCGATGAACGCAGGCTGATGTCATTCGACTTTACCTTTCCGATTCAATCGAAACACAGACTGTTCTATTTTTAGTTTGCAAACAAATTTTCTTTCCACTTTCTTGCTCCATTCATTCATTTTCTGTGGCAACATCCCACTCAAAAAGACGTCAAAAAGAAGCATACCAATTTATCTGTCATGTCCTCATCACCCAGAACTAGCATTTATTTATGTATCCTAGTCATTTGCAATTTGCGCTACACTGCACATCCTGAACCACTCCCGTTCATCTATGGCGTCCGAAATCTTTTTAGTAGTGTCTCTGAAGCTTGGACAAATGTTAGCTTCCTAAAAGTTACTCTTCGATGAGAAGGTCATAAGCTACATCGAAGAGTGCCTATGCCTTGTTGATAATCAATCACTCCATGGCCATGGCTCCAAAAGAATCACAGACAATGCGACTGAATTAATCAGCTTCCCTGCATGTGTACGAATATACGGCTCCGTGAATAAGCAATTTGCTAAGAAAGCAAATTTTCTTTTTTTTCTTTTATCCTGTTCTCTGGAGTCACGAGAGGAGGGAAGGAGGGTAATTTTATTTTTTTTTTTCTTTCGAATTGAAAAGTACAATCAAAGTTTTCCTATTGTGTGCTAAGAATCCGGAAGGGCAGGATCCAATTGGATATGTGAATGTACTCATTTTTTTTCCAGCGCATTTTTGAAGGAAATGTGAGCGAAACGCCGGTTGTTGGAAAATACTTTTCTCTAATGTGATTTCGAGTGCTGCTGCGTGTGTTGGAAAGGAGATTCGTAAGGATTCTGTAGAAGGAATAATTGGTTATTATTATTACAAAATCGCGTGGTGTCGTTATATTGAAATTATATTTAGATTGTTTTGTTTGGCACAAAAATGGTTCCATTTCTGATGAAAAAAACAAACAAACAAAGTTGTTTTCGAGTCATGTGTAAAGCCGTAAAAAATAATTCAAAAGAGCGATAAAGTGATGTAATCGATGGAAATGGCTTGACCTCAACACCTTTTATAAGTAATAATCAAATCGTCTTACTGGAGGTATTCATTTAATAAATATTTCTAGCTAAGCAGAAAATTTGGAAAATAACAATAATTTGAAAATGCTTTTGATTTTTTCTACATAAGGATCCACTAAAAGATTTAAAAAAAAAACATCTTACTTCAGGTAGGCTTATGTCTCTAGTAGTTAGAGAACAGTAATTAAGTCTTCCTGTCAAAATGGATCTCGATCTCTAAGTTTTCTGACTCTTCACTTGTAGCCTTGTTTTCGAAATAATTGTCACTTTGTAAGTATCCGACAAGTACAAGTATCTTAAAAGTAAGACTGCAGGATTGTTACAAAGTTCATGTTCTCTCCTTTTATGCGAACGTTTTGTCCTCAACAAAAAAGGTCTTCTTGTACTTAAAAGTGACCCAAAAACACTCACTCGATGTGCTTATGCTATCACTTTTAAACGAAACAACCTCTTTCATTAATTTTCGTTGCATGTTTGCTTGGAATTAAAAGTTTTTTCTTTTGCATTTTGAACACGATATTCGACAAGTAGGCGCCAGCATTTTTGACGGCAATTCTTGCTGCTTTTACCACATTGTCAATAAAGACTGGCACTCGTTTGTAAATGAAAAAAGTTTCCTGAGTCAGCAACTTGCTCTCATAAATTTTCAAAAAAACAGTAATAAGTCTGAAACGATCAAATTAGGCGATCTCTCTGGGTGCACATTTCGACAAAACGAACGATAAGGCGACTCGAAAACGCATATTTCAAATTGCCTATTTGTTAACGGTTGCACCGTCTTATTGAATCAACATGTAATCAATTCATCAATTTGCGGAAATGAAAACTCGTTGAGCATTGATTTAGAGGCTTTTTATTTTATTTTACTTAATTTCATTTATTTAATGTCGAAAACGTTTGTGTTTGAAAGACTGAACACTAAAAATTTACTTGGTTAAGAAGTGGTGGTGCGTCAATATAACCATCAATAATCTGATGTAAAAACGCAATATCACAGACTTCCCGACATTTCTGCAAAGAATCGAGGCCTATATGAAGAAGACGGTCCTTATGAGATGGAAGACGAAGCGGATCAGTCCATGATAAATGTCGAAGTGCAAAACGAACAAATTTGCTTTGTACAGACTCGATACGGTCAATATACCCTACCCTTTGATGAAGACTAGGAGGGTGTTGCTTTTGTTGACTATTTGCTCAATATGAATTGAAAAGTCAAGATTTGGAACGAATTGTACACCTAAGTCCTTTCTCAGTTACACTTTGGTTAGCGAAGAACTCTTAATGGTGTACACAGAGGAGAGAGGATGAAGACTTCTCAAAATTAGAACGTTTGAGTTCTTCAGCTCACTTACAACATCGTTTGTGGCTAGCATTCTATAAAAGAGGACCAAGGTGGCTACCTTGAGGTACACCTGAGGAAGCGTTAATTGTATTAGAGGTTGATCCACTAAACAAAACTTGATACGTTCTCCCGTCAAGATACGAGCGTATCCACTCCACGAAAGATAAAGGGAAACCAAGGGATTTAATTTTAAAAGCAATTAGCTTATGAGAAAGCTTATAAAAGGCCTTAGTGAATACAGTGTATAAGCAGTCGACTTGATTTCCTACTTCTAGGGTTTTATTGATGAATGAAGTAAACTCCAACGAATTTGTAACTGTGGATTTGTTTTTAATGAGTAAAGGTCGAAAATGATAGCCTCAAAGGCTTTCGGCAAGCAAGATAGCTTAGCTATGGGTCTGTAGTTAGTAACATCTCCCCGGAAGCCCATTTTATACACCGGAATTATAAAATCATTTTTCCAAAATTTTGGAAAATCTTTTTGGTAAATAGAGGCTTGAAATAAAAAAGCCAAGGGAGCTTCAGCATCACTTCAAAATTATTGGAGGTATCCAATTAGTTCCGTAGGTGGTGTCAGTTCCAAGGCGAGCAAGATGGTATTCCACGTCACTAGAAGTTATTGATAGTTGACCCATGGAACGGGCAATCTCTAGATGAGCGAATTCTTTTGGATCGAGTACAAAATTATCAGAATCATAGGCTGAACTGAAAAAAAAGAGGAAAAGAAATTACTTGTGTCAGCTGTTTTTAACTTAAATTATTCAAATACAAAAGAGTGGAAGGATAACCATCAAACAATTCCAAAACAATTTTGGATCGTTTCGAAGAGATAAACGCATTCTTTCAATATAATTATCATAAAGTCGACTTGAAAGCAACTGAAATTCCATATGAATGGAAAAGTAGCGATCATGGTCTTTAGAATTATTACTTGAAAGGTACATTTTCGAAATTCATGATTATACCATTAGACAGTTACTAGCGAGCCCATTCGTTTTTGTTTTTTTAACAGGAACAGATGAAACGAAGCAGTCGAACATATTAACATAAAATTTAACAAGATACTGTCAAAATTTATCTTAGAAACTAATTCGTTAAGAAGATTTAAATCAGTTTTTGTTTTCAAATCATACTCTAGAACTTTGTATTCCACGTCAGTCAAAAGATTGAATGATTTGAATAATTAGAGTGACATTGACCCACAAACTGATTGTGTTGTCCTGTCAATCTTTCCGTATCATTTAAATAAAAGTTGAAAAGCATCGTCCCAAGAACAGCCCCTTGAGGAACCCCTACTTCCACAGATAAGGTTGACAGCTTGAAAACCATAGCAGATTGTTTTGAAAAATTCTGTTTTGCTGCAGTCTATTTGAACTATTTCAAGGTGGTCTTCTGAGATGTCATCTCCACCAGCAAATCTCAAAATTGTGATGAAGACATCAACAACATTTCTTAGATAAATAAAATGCATAAAATAAATAAAGAAACGTAAATAAATTGCGAGTTCTGTTTTAGTGAAGCTTTATAGGAGGCCCAAGCCTTGAACAAGCCTTGTATCCGAAATGTTGTTGTTTCAAAGTGCTTGGCCAAAAATGTTAAGGTTTGATTTAAGTGGGCGTATCTTCCATTTCTGTTTTTAAAAAAATTATATTTTTGGACTTGATTAGATGTACAGATTCCAAGTTTTGCAAGAGGCTTGGAATCTGTCAATCATGCAAGGAATCTGCAAGGAAGTCACGAGATCTATTTAATTCTTTATCCCCTTCAATTCAATTGAATTTATTACCAAAACGAATAAAAATGTTGTCAAGACTCACTCTTGCCTGACTCCGATTGACTTCTGTGACAAAAGTAAAAAATTATTTACTGCATACTTTTATAAAAAAAATGATTCAAAAACGAGTCGCATCAAAGCCTCTTTATGGCATCTTTTTTCATTCGTTTTTGATAGTTTTAAAAAGTTAAAAATTATCAAAGTGTTTTGTGTCAAGATTTATGTATGCCATTAAAAAATATGAATCCAATTTGACCTTGAAAAATTATTTTTCACCTGCGCAATCACTCCAAGTTTTGTTAATTTTTTAAACTCAAAACAAGATTCAAAACTGCGGACATTAATTTAAATTTACATCAAATTATGTCCGAAAATTCCAAAATTTCAATACAACTTAAAGAAAAAAAAAAAACACAAATTCAGGTCTTGTTTCTTTATTTTGCACAAAATTAAGTTCAATGACACACATAAAGCCACCTCCATTAAAAACGCTTAAAACAAAGCCCACAAAAAATTAAAAAAACCAATAAATACCCAAAACAGACGTTTACCTTTATCTTGAAGCATTCTCCGACTGGCTGCTGGTAGACGTAACTATCTAGTAGTTCGGTGTACACATAGAAATTCCATGACCGCCAAAACTGGTATGTTAAGTAAACAGTCATTGACATAACCTTGCACTTCTTGAAATATCTGAACAGAAAAAAAAAACAAACACCTAACCTAACCACGCAAAGGAATTTGTGTTCACAAACACTTTAAAAAAAAGGTCATATGCGTCACAAAAAAGGTCATTCCCATGTACGACAACTTGAGATGTGGAATTCTTCATCTTCGTATGCAAGCAACCACACCACAAATGGTAACTTTAGCACTACTAAGACCCCTACTGTCGCTCGATTGAGGGAGAGATTTATAGTCTCGGAGATTGCGCGAAAGATACACGCTTTGAGTAGGTGTGGGTTAATTCCAAGAGAATGCAGTCCAGTGGTTTGTTTTTTTTTCTGAAATTGATTAAAGATATAAATTTATTTACAACACAAGTATATTTTTCGTTCGTGCTGCGTACAAATTGTATCTGTATTTTTTTTTTGTTTAAACACAATTTATGCTTAACATTCTTGTTGGACTGGTTTTTAATATTTATAAAATGTTGTGATCAAGCATTTATCGGAAACAGAGAGCTATGCTGACGCAGATTGCTTTTGTGTCTTTTTGATATCGATTTCTCATTGCGAATCATCAGTCCTTAGAGAAAACTACAGAGCAGGATGGTGGACACAGGGATCTTCTTAACCTTTTAAACTTACCTTCAGCTTATCACCAAGAAGATCAATTGCAAGTGAAATCCATTTCTATGAGTAGCTATCAGACTTTTAACATCTTTGCTGCCATCACAATGACGTCATACGATCCTTTTGATCATTCTAGTTCATACTTAAAGACATATTTTGACAGTTCAAACTCGCAGCAAGAGTGTGCTTGAGCAAGAATCTGATACAGATAGTTTCAAACGAAGCAACAAGTTGGCTGTTCCATTTAAAACACTCTTAACAAAGTTTTGAACAAGACAAAAAAAAATTGACAGCTTTGATATGAGAATTATCTGACAACACGAACGGCGGATACTGACTACCTTTAGAACTTACCTCTAGTAGCCAAAGATATTCCAAGTAAAATCCATTTCAATCACATCATATTTTCAATATTTTTGCTGGATGGAAAATTCCAACCAATGACGTCATACGATCCTTTTGATCATTCTAGTTCATACTAAAATCAATATTTTGACAGTTCAAACTCGAAGCAGGAGTGTGTTTGAGCAAGATTCGGATACTGATAGTATTTAGTCATAGCAACAAGGCGGCTATTCCATTTAAATCACTTTTGATAAAGGTTTTTAACATGTAAACGAATTGACAGCTTCGATATGATATAAAATATTGGTTGGGCTTTTCGAGCACTATGTGTCTTTCTTTTCTCGTGTCAAAATTTATTTCTTCATCACTGTCACTGTCAAAAGGATGCTTCGATGTCATTCGGAATCAGCAGTAAGATGTACTTCAATGTTGAACTGACTAAATTTGTGACGAATTCTTGTGTAAACATTTCTTAGAAGCATCATGACAGTTCATTCTTGTATGAGGCTCTAGGATTTATTTCTCAATTGCCCTCTTAGTCCAAAGATAAAGTGCTTGGGTACCTCAAAATGTGTTGATGTAAAGTGTCTCATTTGGTTGGCATAATTTTCATTCTTCGCCTTTTCTTAAACAATTTTTGCTAACAAAGATTAAGGTGAGATCACCATCGACCTACAAAATTTAACAAGTATTTTCCATCGTTTTTCTGCACATTCGGACATGTTTAGAAGTAATATCGAACTCTTGTTTGCTTCTATAAAGCTTCTGTTAAGCTTCTTTAAATAATTTGCAGCTTGAAAACTTGAAGATCGGTCTTGAACAGCTGTATTTTTATTTTTATTTCTCTTTAGGTAGATTTTGCATGACTTTAAATAAGAAATTTAAGGAGTTAGTTCAATCATTTCTATTTTTTTTTAGTTAAGACTTAATGCTCGGAACTGCATATATGAAGTGTATCCCTCGATTCAGTGGTTATATATTCGACTAGAGAATAATTTAAAGCGAGATTATGTAGATAATCCTAGTATCTGCAACAGTTCCGCCGGATATAAATATTGACTATTCAACAGAAAAAGAATAGTGTAATTTTATTCCGCACCGATTTCTATATGTCCTCATGGAACATCCAAGTGAGAGGCTCTAGATATCTGTCCTCGATCTATTAGCATCCTGAAAATGCAATTTTTTTTCTCGTTTTTTCGCATCAATAATAAATGGATTCATTCCTACATGACACGATATCATGGAATCTCCTTCGTTACCAACCCAAAGTCACCATTTCCAGCCACATGCCATCGTCGTTCTTATCTCAAGAACTAAATTTATTTGCAATGCAAATTTGTTTAAATGAAGTTTGCTTTTCGACAAAACGATAGCGAACATAAAAATGAAACATTTGAGAGAAATCTTTCGTTCGATTCCCCCCCAAAAAAAAAAGAACCAACAAAAATCAATCAAATTTTATTTTGGTTTAACCAGTTCGACAGGTCAGTTGAAAAATTAAACACCAAACATTTTATTTGTTTTTTTTTTTTGCGCCAATCTTTTGGCTAAGAGTATTTGTGAAAGACATTTTCGTCAATTTGTAAAATTACAAAGAAACAATAAAACTGAGAGACAAAATTGTTCGTTAAAGAACAAGTTCGGCATTCGTATGACACATTTTAAGGCTGCAAGTCTGACATCGAAAACGATAATAAAATAAAAAGCACTTAGCACTTAAAACCTGAACCAGCAGCAAGCTATTGTTATTTGACCCCATTTTATTTTTTTTTTCAACTCTTAATCACAGATCCATCTGTGTGCGTTGCCCAGAACGCGGGCACCCCAGCCAGTACCAAGAATTAATAAAAGTCGACCGAAAGAATTCCGTAGGAAGTTCTGAAACGAGGCAGTAGTAGAGGTAGGTGTAAAGGCCATCCGAAAAGGGCTTTGCTGTTATTTTATTTATATTTTTTTTTGTTTTGTTTGGTTCTTTGGTTTCTCTTTGAGGTTTTTATGGGCCACTACTTGTTTATGGTATGGTTGAGGGCGAAGTAGGGGACACCCTTTTTTTTTTCTTAAGAAACCTCGAAAACCAGTGGGTCAACATTAAAAGTCCACTAAAGAACGCAACGTGACCATAAGCTTGTAGATGGTGAAAGTTTTCTTTGTTTTTTTCACGGAATATACAAAGTGAATCCGAGATGAGCGGGGGAAAACTATGCGTTTTGCTTTCTATCAAGTCCACTTTAAAAATATGTTTTCTTTGACATTTTTATTTGACATTTTGGATCGTAAAACTTGTTTAGATTGAGCATAGGAGGTTACGAGATGTTGTCAATCGGATTCATTGGAAAAGACATAAAAAAAATGCACACAAAGCGGGGGAGAGATATTTGATTAAAATAAATTCAGGGTATTTACATCAGGTGGTCCCTTTACAGGTGAGTCGAAAAATATAGTTTGTGGAGTCATTATCAATTATTGTTCAAAGCTCGTAATTTGATTATAAAACTGACCACTCAGTTTGAAAATCGGTGGCACACGCTTTAATTAAAAATAAATAAGGCATAACACTGACATCAGAGTTAAAAACCATTATTCAAAAAAAAAAAAGAAGAAAGCAAATCAACATATTAGAATGGTAAAAAAAATACTGCGAATTAAACGAATGCAAATAAGTCCATATTAAATTGTTCATCTTTCAGTTTTTTTACTTATCATTAAAGAAAGTAGACAATCTTCTCTGAATCTTATAGGACAGGTGGTGTCATTGATTTTGGTGCAGGTTGATACTGGAGGGATCTCCAAAAATCGGTTTTAAATAAATTTTATACTTTCAAGGTTTTTTCAAGGGTCCTAAACAAGTGGTGCAATGACTTCAAATGAGCAATTTACGGTCTCACATTTTAGTAAACATCGATCTGCTCAGTAAAAACGTTATCTTCAAGCAACGCTTTCGTTTATTTAAAATTTTACAGAAAATATCCTTGCCTTTAAAAGGCTCGTTATATACACCCACGAGGAAGAAGGAGAACCAGTTTGACTCTTCGAACATAGGAGTCTGGCAAGTCGACTCAAAAGTGTGCATTTTTATGGTAATGCAGACAAAGTAACCCGGCATCGTTTCTTGAATATTTTCTGAAGCTCAACACCGGTTCCATAAATAAATAAAGCTTTCGAATCCAAATGGATTTCCTTTGACGAGTAAATGCATGATTAAAGGTCTTCGGTTAGTTTGATTTAGTGGTTGAAATTTTGTTACAAAACAATTGCCAAACTCATATATTTTTACCTTTTCTATAAAAACCAAATAAGCTTGTCAAAGCTAAAAAATGTAAATCCGTACTACTATTTTGAATATTTTTTTAAATAAAATATACGGAAACAAGATCCCCAGCTGTACCCTACCTAAGCTGGGAAGCATGACATCAACCTTTCAACAGAGGCCAGGTTGCTTTTAAGCACTTCCGCATGCCAGACACCTGAAGAGTGTCTTCAGATGAAAGTCTATCAATTGAAAGACAAGTGATCGTCTCTCCTGGAAGTGTACCATCGTGGTAGGTGATCACGTTGCAATTTGGATGAACATGGCGTGAATATTTTTGTGGTATCTAGACTAAGAATTATCAATTCGAAAGAAGCAAAACATATCATGGTTAGAAAAAGCCAGTCTTTGAAGCAGACAAAACTGTTAAGAGTTTTATATCATGCACACCATAGTCTATACTTAATTATTAAATAAAAAATATCCATTCGCCCGGATAAATTTGTCATACGCAAGCTCACTGAATCAATTTCACTGTGCCATTGGTGCGATAACAAACTTCAAACCATTCGCTTCATCTGCATAAATCCTGCTATTGAATACAAAGACGAGACATTCCAACATCCTTTTAGTCACTACCTTGCAAGGAATGACCTTTTCATTCATCAGTATCTCTTCATTTAATAATGGTTGCAAGTATCTCCGACAGCAGAGATTCAAAATACCTCAACATTTTTCCACTAGAAATGAAATAGGTACGCTATGCCCACCCTTTTTTAACTAAACGTTTTTATTTATCATCCACCTTGCTATGAGCCCGCCAAAAAAACACCCAAACTCATTGTTGTCTTAAATCATTATAGAGACGACTTTTTAACGAGTAAAATAATCTTAATTTTTCAAAACTCCACGTAAAGTCACGCACGCAATCTTCGAAAAACCAAAATTTGCAGTTGCCGGTATATCAGTAAAAACGAATAAAATACTGCGAATTGGGTGAATGCAAATAAATTTATATATCATTAATTGTTCGGACTTCGCCATGTTGCAATCGAAACCAAAATAAATTTTAAAACCTAATCCTTCTAATCGCTCTGTGGAAATTGCATTTTAAGGGTAAACAACGTAATCCCTTGAATAAATTTAAATAAAGGCCACGAGCTTTCGAAAATTCTTACACTGCGGATTTTGCTAGTCTCAATTTCCAAACATTGCATTAATTCATATTGCCCGTTCGTGTCGAGAGTTTGTATCAATTTGATCACAAAATTAAACCTAAATTAATAAATAACACAAGAGAAAAAAGCCTCAGTCCTATGTACGTGCCGATACTCGGTTTGCAAAGAAACGTAGAAAGACGCCTTCTCAAGACTGCTAATACCATCAGATTCGAATCAGTCACGTTCCCGCACAATTATTTCAATATCAACAGGCACAAATGAAAGAAGAAATACTTTTTGCAGCAAAAAAAAAAAAACAAAAACAAAATAATTCTAATATATTAATCAGTTTTAGTTTTGGCGCAGACTGCTGCTTAAGCCTCTTCAAGTCTGTGCAAAACTAAGCTCCCCACATGCGCCCCATCAGCACATCCTCATCAATCACTCTGACATCAATCATCTTGCACAGATACATACCACCAATTTACCATAAATGTAACACGAATCTCTTTAGTAACAACAGTCCGCACCATAAATCTACCATCATTAATAAAATTAAGACGGCAGAAGAAAAAAATTCCACTGCGGAAATGGTTTTTTGTTTTCGAAAAACGAAAAACGAAAAACCTAGGCAAACTCCAAAACGTATCTTTTGGGACTGAAAGGGGCAATTAAACCCCTCGTTATTGTCACTATTAGGAGAGGGTTAAACTCCTACATACATTGACACGTGTATGTGTTTTTGTTTATTAAAAAAAAAAGGTGAAGAGGAACCTATGAAAATACCAAGTCGAAAAGGGAATATACAATAATACTATGCTTCCTGTTGTTTCGTGTTTTAACGTAAAGAAAATAAAGCCGCCTGTGACACGTCCATCATGTTGGACTGACTCTTTAAGGTATACCCTTGGCGGCGACGGACGACAACATGCTACTATTAAGTTGGGTCAGCTATTATAATACATTTCCATATAATAGTCCACAACCGGTGCCCGACAATTGTGGACTTTACGAACAGGTCTGTAAATATGTTTCAACTAGCCACCATAATAATCGATAGTTTGACGTTTGCTTAGGTGTATTTTTTTTTTTCTTGAAGAAGTTGGTCTTGGACATTGTTGTAATTCGTTGAACTTTGAACCTTTCATTTAGTAATGGTATATGCCTTCCGTGTTCAAGAGAAAAAGGAAACCTCGTTTCCACAATTGATGACCTTTAATGATTAAAAACAATTAAGGTGGTGGAATGGAACTATGTACGGTATGGATAATCAGAACAAAGTGGCCCAGAAAACTTCACCCGATGTTGTTTTACTAAATCTTTTAAATGATGTAACATAAATTCAAATAGTTTTTTTCTTAATAAATAAACTCGCGCTGTTGTTGACGAGTCCTTTTGAATAAATTTTAAATTGCTTTAACGAGACTTCGGGCGATGCGAATATTTTTCTTCTTATAACGCTTCCAGATTATGTATTTGACTTTTTCAAAAATTCACAAAGCAAACAAGTATGGAGCAGTCAAATCGGCCAGTTTAAATAATCAAAATGAGACAAACATCAATTTGCGACACTCAAAACGTTCCTTTTTTACATTACATAAGTTCGAAAAAATACTGTGAATCGAACGAATGCAAATAATTAGTCGATATTTAATTCTCTCTACCTATTTCACAACCGAGTTTCAAACCACTATACAATCTTTCAATATCCGTCTGCTCGGCCTGTGCAAATGCGGTATAAGGGTAGTGACAATCCCTTAAGAGTTAGCTACTTATAAAAAATGGTATATGGACTCTCACATACCCAGAAAGGCAAATTTTGTTTAGGTATCCGTTCAGGTAACAGAATCATTTGCTACGTCGTTGAGGTTCAGGAGAGGGTAGCTCAGATTAAAAGTGATTGATGGTTTGCAGGCTGAAGCTTGTGGAAAGTCTGCACCTTAAAAGTAATTCTAGTCAGAAGGACTTATACAGAGTCTTCCTGTGCCTCTTCTGTAAAGTGACATTTTAGTCTTTTCGATGCGAGCGGCTTATGTCCAAATCTGCGCCGAAATTCACGTCGCAAAAAATCTCGGCGTGTATTCTGCATCTATTTGCTTCGCATATAACAAAAAAAACTGACAGTTACCTTCATTTGCAAAAGCTATAGCATTTTCCGATAGTCATTTTGAGTCATATGCTAAGATGGTTCTTGCTATTTAATGTTCACAATCTAACAATTCTTTTCCAAGCTATGTTTAAGTCGAGAATGATTCTTAAAGCCGCAGATTGCAGGTTTTATTGCTTCGGTAGAGTTAAGCTAGAAAAACGATTTTCGCCAAAAAAGCAGATTGGTATATTCTATAAATTTTATATATTTATTAAGAGAGCACCAACGGAACCCTTTTACTATTCCTCCATTGTCCGCCCGTCTGTCTCAGGGCTGTATTTTCTGAATTACAATAGGAAGACGCTAACAATTTTCACAGAATGTATACTTCTATGACCGCTTTAACAACAAATAATATCATTAAAATAAAAGGGCGAGGGTTCCGCACCTCAAAAGGAAAAACGAAACTTAAATAAAAGCACTTGGTTATTCCCTTGTCTATAACCACCTATTTTTTCTCGAAAACGCGTAGTGGTATGAAGTTAAAATCAATACCAAAAACTTATGACTATGGTACCTTTAAAATGTAAGAAAATCAAGCTTCTAAGTCGACGCAGTTTTTGATACGGGCAAAGCCTATGGGCTACCTTCCCTTTACGAGGAATCGTGAAATTTGGCAAGAGGCAATATCTCATAGCACAAAGGAAGAAATCCGGAAATTTGTACTTAAAACTTTATTTCTTTTACTTAAACGACTAAAGTTTGGAACCTTTGTTTTCGCGGGTCCGTACGTATATGGCCATATGTGGCCTTAGATTTTGTACTTCCTTAAACCTACACTATGTCTTAAGGTATGATTAACATACAAAAGTCTTGTTTTCTCAAAATTATCGATCCTTTTGCATTCTAAGACACTCGTTTGATAAAATATGACCTTACAGGTAGATGATGAGACGGCAGCTCAGTGGTTCCAGTTCCGCTTTAGTTCCGCCGCAAATTTAAAACTTATTCGGCGATGAAACTCCATTTAGGTTTGGTGGTGGCAATGAGACTCATCTCATACCATCTGTTTAGCATACAAACAACTATCACAGACATTGTATCTATAACTTTGCTAACCATTAAATTAAATAGCCTCCATCAAGCCAAACATGCTAATTATAGCCGGCTTACTATGAAAGTTGCTTTACTAACACACTAACCCAAGACTTTTGTTGTTTTGTGGAAAAAGATGGAAAATGAAAATCCAACTCGATTAAATTTCATCCACAATCAAATGAAGCTTAATGCCAAAGTCATCTGAACACAGAGCCTCTTAAGGCAACGTCATACCGTGATATGTGTGTTGTGGTCGAGTTTCTTGCGCCAAAGGCCCATTTCGTGAACAAGAAAAAACCAAAAAAACAAGTTAAACTTGCTGGGATGGCTCTTTGTGCAAACAAGTTGGAAAGTTCAAGTGTACGCGGGAGAGTAGCAGCTCATGCCAGTGCCAGTGCCAGTTCCAGCGCCAGCCAGGCCAATGCTTCAAGCATGTTCTTCTGCTCTTCGATTAGCCATAGAAATTGATATGTCAGATATATCTGATATATGGCTGCCGTTTAGCATTGGGAACGAGATTGAGGTTTGTTCTTTTTATGGTCAATTTTGTAATTAATCACATTTGCAGCAGGAAGGGGGGAGCAAATGTGTTTGATGGAAGAAATGGAAAGGAGTCGTCGTGGTGAGCATTAGTCCCATTCCGTGGCGCAGACATCCAGTTAACTTGAATAAATGCTGAATACTTTGGCGGCTAATGCACCACAGGCTCGTTTGTTAAAATGCTATTAATTTTCATTGCGCTATTCTTTATTGTTAAATTAATAGTTTGATTAAATTGATTAACTTTTAGACAAGTGTCCATTTATGGATGGGCAGGAGTGTAATTGAGGATTTTTGCTCAAATTTTTCCGTCAACTTTTACCGCAGAAGTCAAAAAAGTTGTAACAAAATCTGATATAAATACTTCGAAGCGTTCTGGGCGACATCTGTTGTTTGGTCATTCCAGCGGAGGTCTTAAATTATATACATTCTGTGGTCCGAATGCTGTAGAGCAAGTGCCATTCATGAAAAATGACTTCAGGCTTATAGTGAAAGTAGACAGGATTGTGCTTTGAAGCCATTTTATTCCACTCCGTTCTTGGAATCCCATCAAAATCTGCTGCCGTGGCATCCCCACAACCGAAGATGAGGCACCTTAATCCGAAAATATTCACGAAAAAGTGAATAGAATTAGTTGTAGCAGATGAAAAATCATTTACTAAAATAGGGAATAGATTCGGACACAATACGGAGCCCTGTGGCACACCACCATTTATATGGTGAATTGCAGACTTGAAACCATTCGATAACCCTTAAGGCAGACAATAATGAGGGGACTCCTGGATATTCACATTTTCAACCAGCGACCTTGAAATATTAAGCATGTCAATCCTAACTTCATCGGGAGATGCAGAGAGTTGGTCCAATTGTGGGTGAGATATTCCTTCAACCAGTGAACCTTTTCGATATATTTCCTAAGCCAACATTTCAATAAACTGAGATAAAAAGGCAGTTAAATTTTGCAGAACGGTTACCTAAAATAAAGGGTATATTAGTCCCGAGTTGGATAAACATTATCATGGTTTAGCGAACTTGGTTTGCCGGTTCTTCAATCGCCGCGATTCAAAGATGGTGCGCTATAAGCGGATAATGTTTGTATTGTCTGCGGTTCCTAGAAACTACATCGACAGCCGTAAAAAAGTAAGTCCTTCTGGTCCAGGGCAAAATTTTAACGAAGGCACACTGCCCTGAAATGAATACTTGATGTATGGACCTACGTATATGGTTAGGTGGAGAATGGGTGTACCATAGTTTGGAAGTAGAAATCATCTGTTCTGATCAATCTCTAATCCATTCTGGCCTATTTTATACATTTATTTGAAAGGCAAAGTTCCTCTCTCGTATGGCGACTTAAAGACCACTGAGACACAAGTTTTACGTTTCATACGAATGCTTCGCTAGGCAGTATGATTAAAAAAAAACTGGAAAGATCTGAGTGTAAGACGTTAAAAGATAGGAGGAGGTCTTCTTCGGTTGGTGTTGTTATGGCAAAAAAAAAGATCATACGAACTCGAAAATTGCTTGCACGCAAAAGTTTTAGTCCTTCAAAGATCACACAAATGTAGTTACTCCAGAATAAAATACTGTGAATCAAACGGATTTAAATAAATAGATATCAAACTCACAATCCTAACCAGGACTCCAACCATTGAGCAAGTGAAACCAAAATATATCCGAGTTTCAAACCACTGCATAATCTTTTCATTCTTTTCCTTAATCCTTCTGCTCGCTCTATGTTAAATACGTGAAGTTAAAACCAGTTGAGAGCGAGCACTCTCTCTTTAAAAAAAGTGCGATTTTGAATGAGGTTCAAATGCACATTGGTCTTGAATGCTAGAGCTATGAAATTGATAGGATATGCAATCGTGAATGAGCTAAGAAAACAGTTTAAATGCAAATATCAACAAACCTTGTGGTAATCAAATATTAATCGACTCGTTTTCGCAAACAACAAAAAAAAAATATAAGCAGGCATATAACCTGACAGAAAAATGTGATCTCGGCCATGTGTCAAACCTCATTGGAATATGTTCTCTCGGCTACAAAGATGAGTCAAATGACAAATGCACACAAAATTCGGTTGTCGTCTTCGTCGTCGTCGTCGTTCTCTAACGAACTGCGTTGCAGGGCGGCGATATTCTCAAGAATGCGCGCTCTCTTAGCCCCCCCCCGTTTCGGCGAATGCATGCAGTAAATAAAACACTTTCGAGCACATTCGAGGCCGGCGGCGGCTGCTAATGTGTGCGATATATCTCTATTTAAGAGTTCTTATTACACACGGTAAGATCGCCGGCGTCATTCCGATATCTCAAGTGTTGATGACCTCTCAGGGGCAAATTCAAGAGCGAAGCGCAAAAATAAAAAAAAACAAAAAGAAAAAAAATGAACAACAAACCGAAAGATAGCCATAAACTTAAAAGCAATGCCAACAACACACATGCATACAATTTGGTTAATTTATTTATTTCTGAAAATGAAAAAAGAAGCAGCAGCTTTTTTTTGAGTTGTTTTTTTTTCGGATCATAATTTATACTGACAGCCGGTGTTTTATTTCGAACGACCGACGTGTATTGCACCGTAAATTTATCAAAAGTTTCACTTTCATTTTGCCTCTATCTCTATCCATCTCGGTGTGTGTGTGTGTTTGAATGCAATTAAACTAGCGACCAACATAAATAACCGCAATTAGCGAGATTAGGAAAAAGTGCATTTGAGAAGTGTACACGAGAAATCTAACAACCGGGCGTGGTGTGCTTATCAACGACTCTCTGGCCTTACTTAATAGATGCGTTTACTTTGTATCTGTTATCGTTTGAATAGTTAGTTTTACGAGCTTAACAAAGTCGATGAACAAATAATGACCACTCACCGATTGAAATTAATTTACGATTTAATTGTTGTCCCGCCCATGAATCACCGGACACGTTTTTTCCAGTGTTGTGAAACTCAAATATTTGCGGGGGATACATACGAGCTGCTATTAACTCCTCCTCAATTTCCGCAAATGCAATTTTTTTCTTTGTTTTTCTGTCGAACTGAGTTGGTTTTTGAAGAGATGACCTCGCGTTGATTTTGTGCGACCTCAATTCGATTCGAACGGAAAATCCAACCAAAACTAGAGCCTCAAAACTTCGTCGAAGAGGTACCAGTCAGTTGGCGTCGAAAATATATGGTCATCTTCAATTTAGCACAAATAAACAGATTCAAAGTGTCGTAGTATTTTGGGTATTTTTTGGGTATTCTTTCGAATCCGATGTCAAGTTTTATAAAATTTTGAAATTAAGGATTCAATCAAACCAATCTGTCCACAGATTGGATTTTTAGAAAATAAGCTACCATGCATCTCGCTTAAAATGAACCTTTATTGTAAGTGAAGTTAAATTTTAAGCGGAAGCTTTGTCAAAGATTTGCAAAAACTTCAAACCGCTTCGTTAGGTTCAAGTCAAGAAGAATGTCATAAATCTAGGCAACAACGTGAGCATTCGAAGTCAATTTCTGGTTTAGAAGAGCGCCGAGATTTCCGGATGAATTTTCCTACTCGTCAGTTGAGTTCTACGTGACGCACTTGTGTCTGCAAAACTTTGGTTTTGGATGTATTAAGCTCTAACTGGTTAAGTTTCAAACACAGAAAAATGGAGTCAAAAAATTTGCATTCAAATCAGCAATCGTCATCGATTGTTCAGCGGAAATATCGTTGATAAATAACGTAAATCAAAAAGTGCCCAAATACAGACCCTTGAGGCACACCTCCATATACAATGAGTTTGTAAGAAGTACCCTCGAAAGCACATTGATTTTGAAAAAAACAAATTGCACAGAATATACCAATATTAATATAAATATCATCCATCTGTGTCTTTAAATATGGCCGTAAGTATAGTTGTGTTTACATCTACACCCTTATTGGTGTGGTTTCAAAAGTTTCTTTAGTTCAAGACTCAATTTTATCTGTGCTCCTATCGTATCCATTCATACATCTGCTTTGAAGTCGACAAAAGGAATCTGAAGTACTTGGCCGAATTTAATCAGGATTCGCATGCCATACTGGGTGGCACAGTTGGCTAGGCGCCTGCCTCAAGTTCTATTCCAAGAGGAAGTCTTGCTTATTTTATTTTTAGTTTGCGAATCTGTCCCAATCTTCAGTCATTGAATTTGCTCTCATGTCACGGTACTGCACGGACAGCAGAGAGACATGACGAAATTTTCCAAACTTTAGAAAATTACACTTCATAAATGGTGAACGAAATACTGCAAATTGAACGAATGCAAATAATAGATATCGATTCCTCCGCCAATTCCACTATTGAAGCATTCGAAAACGAAATGCATGAGTTTTCAAAAAAAAAAAAAATACTTCAGGACTGTGGGAAGGCTTCAAAATATTGAGATTCAAATGAAATCAAAATACTTCAAATCAAAAATAAATGACTTCAAAAGACTTCAAAGAATTCATGTTATTGTGACTTGAAGCCTTTTGATTACTTGGTTCAATAAAATAACTTCAAAATAATTAATAAAAGTATTTAGAAATTTGACGTATTTGGAGTTGAAGTCATTAAACTACAATTCAAAAATTTGTGACTTCAAAAAGACTTCAGGGAATTCATTTTCGTCTGACTTGAAGCCTTTTGTTTACTTGGTTGATTCGTGATTAAATTTAAAATTTAAAATTGAAATGATTTAGACGTACTTGAAGTCGAAGTTATTAAACTACAATTCAAAAATTTATGACTTCAAAAAGACTTCAAAGAATTCATATTCTTCCGACATAAAGCCTTTTGTTTATTTGATTTATTCGTATTTAAATGACTTCAAATATATTAGGAAAATTATTTAGAAAGTTGACATTCTTGAATTCGAAGTCATTGAACTACAAATCAAAAATTTTATGACTTCAGAAAGACTTTTTTTTCTTGATTGATTTTTAATCACTTCAAAATTATAAATTTAAGCGTTTCGAAAGTTGAAGTATTTTTATGAAGTCATAAGACTACAAAATAAGCGTCGGAATTCAGTTGGATGAAGTACTCAAAAGATTGAAAAAATTTGTTAATTTTGTTAGTCTTTTTTTTTGGTGAGGCATTTGAAAGAGTGGATTCTTTGCTAGCTCGCCTGATTCGTCTACAATCTTTTTGCGAATGGGAAGGGTTATGGCTTTTTTGAATAAGTCTGTTCTTAAATTCATTGTAAAATTTATTGGTGTTTAATTTGAACAATATGACTGCATCCTTTTTCTGCGCAAGAAACGAAAAATACTTGTTGGTTAAGCTCAGTATTTTTATAATAAGGGTTTACCGGTAAGTGTTTCTAGGTTAGTTTTTTTTTGTAATTAATTTGTTGATTTTAAATTTGCTACGTACAAATAAAAATAATTTTTTAAAAAAAAAGTGATAGTAAGTCAAAGAACAAAGGTCTTCCAAATAAGTCACTTGCTCATTTCATCTTGTGAAAATTCAGAATCCAAATCCAGTACGCAAATGTATCTATGATTGTATTCTGAAAACCAATTTAATTTGCATACTTTTTCATTTTGCCTAATGATCACAATTATCTCTCTCCCATGATCCACTTCAGTATTCAAATCCATCATTTACCGCCGATCAGATTTCAACCATCCACTCACCAATCACAAAAACCAAAAAAAAAATAAAAATCACAGAAGTTCTTAAACAAATCTCAAACCGGATAGTTTATTCTCAAAAAATGTTTCAATTTAAATCTCCTCTTTAACTTTGGCGCGTTTCTCTCTCAAGGGTCATTAGAATACAACGTCAAATTAGAATTATTAATTAATGAAATATGTCTTTTTGAAGAAGCACCATTAGCATCCTTTTTCACAAAAAGCTGACATCACCATCAGAGCTCAAGTATAATCGATATCTCACGCATCGGTCTAATAACTCTAACAATTCGCAATCTTACGAACGAGCTCAGAAAGAGGCACGAGGTGGTAAATTTAGTAGCTTCAGCTTTCCTTATACTAAAACATAATAATAATAATATTATTTGTTTATTTATTTATTTTAATTGAAGGTATCTCCGAGGTAAAAAATTTCCGAACGAACTAAGAAACAACATTTCAAAAAAGTGTTGCCATGATTTTTTTTTGTTTTTTTGTTTGAAAAGATACTTCTTTTTTTGTTTTACCTTGTCTCTCTTAATTCAAGATCATTATCTTCATTTTTCTTTTTTGCAGTCAAACATTGATAGCGCAGATTTTTGATATTTTTTTTTCGCAATAAAATCGAAATTCCCCAAAAAAAAACAAAATAAAAATAACCGGATTGCTTCTTCTTCGCGGATTTGTATCTCACACTTGAAAAGAAGTCGTTAATCTGTGATACACAAGCAAAAATATAAGAAAAAAAAAAAAATAAAAAACACGACCAAATACAGCAATTTACATTCCTCTCCTCGTGTGTCGTTCGTTCGGTATTTATTATAATTTTATTTATCAAAAAAAAAACTAAAATAAAACATTTTAAAATGCGCTTTGACAGTTGTGACTGATGATTAAAAAAAAAACCGTGAGAGGGAAAGACTTCTAAAGAATTAAAGAGTGAGAAAGAGAGCGAGAGAGTGATGAAAAAATAAATAAATTAAATTTTACAATAATTTTTTTTTTTCGTAAAAAAAACTGCCGCCTACCTAAATTAAAAAAAAAGGGTCATGCAAACTTGCAAATTAAAAAACAACAAAAAGATCAAAAGTAAAAATCGATAAACACGAAGGATGATGTGAAACATAATGAAAATTTTATTGCCTTAAATTTAATTATACAAACTTTTTTATATAAATTTTAATTTTATCATTACTGTTGGTCTTTTTTTTATACACAAATCGCATTATCTTAAATATAATTTATTTAAAAAAAAAAAAAAACGCCGTGAAAATTCATTAAATAAATAAATAAAAATAAATCGGTATTCAGTGTATTCCTGCAATGATGAAACGACGCTGGTCAAATAATGGTGGATTTAGCCTGCGTATGCTGGAAGATTCATCCTCAGAAGTGACATCATCGTCAAGTGGTTTAGTTATGCCATCGGGAATGACCATGTCACCAACATCACTCGATTCGCCTGACTATAATGAACAGGATATATGGTTGTACAATGATATGCCATATAATCCACATCAACATAGTGTGATAACATCGGTGCATGGTTGCACATCATTGCCAGCACAAACAACAATAATGCCACTGCCATCGATGCAGCAAAATGTCAATCATCATACACCGCGTAGTGATTCGGCGAATTCGATTTCTTCAGGTGAGTTAAGAGAGAGAATTTTTTTTTTTCTACTAATAGTATGGTTGCAAAATAAACACATTAAACTTAAATGGCTTAAATTGTGCTTTGTATGGATTCGACTGTAGATGTTTTACTTGCTCTTGGGCTTTGGTCTTAATTGAACACAGAAAGGATGTCTGCGAAGTACACAAAAAAAGAACAATATTTCATAACAGGGTTAAGGGTTTTGAATGCATGCATCTGATGGCTACAGTTGGCTGAGAGAGAAAGCAATGCAACGGAAATCATAAAACGGTGCCACTCTTTCAATAAGAGCATCTCAAAGGGGAAAGATTCGAATTCTTGTTTTTTTAAACCCACAAAATGTTGGGCGGGAAACCAACTGATACCGAATAAAATACTGCGAATTGAGAGAATGTAAATAAGTTGATATGAAATTCTCTGGCTCTATTTGGAATTTTAATTTTACTCCGTTTAACAAGTATGAAATTTGATTGAAAGTGGTCTTGGCCATATTAAGATGAACTGTTGGATGTTGATACTATGAAGTTGTGCCGAAATGGACGGTGGATGGTCTAGATAGGCTTGAACAAATCGTGACAACATAAAGTTGCTGTAGTGCTCGAATTCTAAGTCGCAAATCTGATGATCGAGCATGATCATTTTTAGGAGTTATCGGCCTTACGCTTTGCCGATGATCCGTGTTGTCCATGCGCCCATTTAAAAATGTTCTTCCTTCTAGTTGATTCCACCTAAGGAAAAGTATGTCAGAATCTTCCCTGCGGTAAACAGCTAAACCCGGTAATTGAGTTCATCCGAATTCCTGACACCGTCATTTCGTTTGACCATAGACTTGTCTCTTAGCTCTCACCCGGTTAGGTACACCATCTGCATATTATCGCGTATTGTGTCCCTTCAATTCCAATTTCGATCGTAGGTGGCTGTGAAATGCTCTGCTACACGCGACATTTCCTTCTTTTGAAAAACAATTGGCATCAGAACTTGTTTCGTTTTTTCCTTATATTATTAGGGTATCCATTACCCTTGAGGGTTATAAAAACACAATTTCAAATTGATCTTGAATATTAACTGCAATTAAGATCCTTTCCAATTCATGTACCATTGAGTGAACCAGAAAATGTATATGGGTTTCCTGTTTTTTTGTGCGAACTGTATGTTACACCATGGCAAGAAGAATTAGGTATATAGACTGAATAAAAAACCGTTCAAGAGAATCCCTGTGAGGGTATCCAGTTTTGTCACTCAAAACCAATATAATCGGTTAACCAGTGTGACCATCCGATTTCATATAATTGTTTAAAAAAAACTTTCTTTTTTAAAAATATTTTACAACGCTTATTATTTTGCGTAAGTGGTTATAAACTAAGAAAACTACGGTTACGAGAAAAAATTTAAACGATCTTGTGTGACGAAAAGACAAGTTTCTCTAATAGCATTAATATTACCACAACTAATTGTAAAAAGCTTTGTTATAAAAATTACTTTTATGAACTTATCAATACATCAAGACATAATTATTTTTCTTTTGGTTGAAAATGTCGTTTGAAGATTTGTTTCACGCGTCCGTAAATTTAATCAGTGGTCTGAATCTTAATTGAAAATATAATTGCTAACAAATTGTGATTGGATTCTTCTTCTTATTTCGATGGCGCATAAGAGTAGTACAAAATGGACGTGTACAAGCTAGCTCGCTCCTTAAAACATTTTTTCCAAGGCGACTTAAATCATTTCCCTCTATCGGAGATTGCGGACTTGCCACAAAAATAAGGGTCTTGTACAATGTATGTTTGGTGGTTCAAGAAAGGCTTTTATTACTTGGCAAGTGTAACTTGCGATTTGGTTTTTACGCTGATTTTTTTATTTAAAAACAGTGTGGATTGGCCATAAGGGTCGATTATGAATGAACTTTAAAACTATTCGAAAAAGTAAGCAAAAATTGATAGGGTAAACAGTTGTTGTTGCTATTTCTCAGGATGCATTTTTGCTCAGACTTCTGCTATCATATTTCACCGTCAAAATAGAGGCTTGTGTAAATGATTTGTAATGAACCTTGCTATGAAACTAGAACTCTGACAGCATGATGATCAACGAGTATTTCAACAGATAGTTCTGATATACAAATTAATTTAAAAAAAACTGTGAATTAAGCGAATGCAAATAATTCAAAGTAAAATTCTCCGTCCCAGTTTAGACTCCACCCATTGAGCAGTTGAAACCAAAATATATCTGAGTTTCAAACCACAACGCAATCTTTTCATTCTCCTTTTTAATCCCTCTGCTCAGCATGTGGAAAAAAGCATTATAAGGGAAGTCATAATCCCCTAGGTTGGTTTGTAGGATAATTTTCTTAAAAAAAGAATTCAATCAATGTTGCCAGATGCAAAATTGCTCTATCTGCAACATCACGGTCATGGTTGAGGGAGTCAAGGCGATGGTTGTATTGGTCATTCTGTGGCAGATTGAAGGCATCTTCTTAAATAAGGTTCTCGCCGTAACATGAGTGAGAGAGACCGTCACCGATGTTCCTTCATACTGAGTAGGCTCTGCTAAAGAAAAGCTCAAAAAGTCTCAAAACCCTATTCTCAAAAAAGTGTGTACAGAATGAAAGCTTGTCTTCAATCCAAAATTCAAATTGCTGACCAAGCCCGTTGGTGGCTTCTATTGCATTTTATCCAACATTTAATAAGTCATCACAATTCAAAATTGGTTTCTATGCACAGAAATTATGTAAAATACTCAAATTATGCTGAAATTTGCAAAAAAAAAAAAAAAACAAAAAAATATAAAATTAATTGTAAGAACGGTTAAAAAAAAAATGTGTGTAACGAGTATTTCCAAATTGTCGGCCCAAATTATTTCTGGTGACAACAAACAATCGCACCTTTGCGAATAATGGTCAAGGAAATTGGGTTTCACGGTTTCTGAACTGTGAGCTTGTTTTGTCGAGGCAGTTAAATTAAACAAAAAATAAAATAAAATGAAGATACACACTTCCAGTGTCCCTGGGAATATCTCATTTGCAAAATTTAGCCGCCAAGAAAATCCGTGCTAGCGTTAAATAAATATTTAATTTAAATTCATGTGTGAGAGAATTTTATTTGTAGTGTACCTGAGGCCACATTCTGGAGTGCCTCATAATTGATGGCTTGCATGAGAGAGTTTTGTTGTCTTTTTTTTTGCCTTTTTCACAGTTTTTGTTTGACCTAAAATTGCTAGGAAGTTAATAATTTTCGTACAGTTCTTGAGTATTTTTCGGGTGAGAAAATGTGAAGCAGTACAAGTGCTGGTGTACGTCTTGATTCTACCATTGTTCGAGCTTTAATTCGTTCACTTTGTGAGATTATTACGCATATTTTACTGATTTTATTATGAAGCTGTTTAAGTCTTTAGCGCTGAAATTGGACAACACATCTACTAGTTAACACCAAAATTATGCTCATTTCATTAATTCGTATCTTGTTGGCTCGACGTGCTTATTTTAAGCGGGCGAAACAAGGTTTAATCCGGAAAATAAAATTTAACATACTACTGTGTCCAAAAAATAAGGTGACATTGTATTTATTTTGAAAATTCTTTATTTATTCTTCCAAATCAATTTCATCCCCTTCAAAGTAATCCCCTCCCGATGCAATGCACTTATGCCAACGGATTTTCCAATCTTTGAAACACTGGTTGTAGTCTTCGCTGCGGCTTGAATCTTCTCTATCGTATCAAAACGGTGTCCCCGGAGCGGTCTTTTGAGCTTGTTGAACAGCCAGAAGTCGCACGGCGCCAGATCATGTGAATACGGTGGTTGCGGAACGATATGGGTTGAGTTTTTGGCGAAATGATCACGAATTACGAGTGCGGTATGGGATGGTGCATTATCGTGGTGTAAAAACCAAGAATTGTCTTTCCACAATTCCGGCCTTTTTAGGCGGATAGCGTTACGCAAACGACGCATAACGTTCAAATAATATTCCTTGTTGACTGTTTGGCCGGTTGGAAGGAATTCATAAAGCACAACACCACGATAATCGAAGAAAACAGTCAACATGACCTTGATTTTTGAGCGACTTTGGCGCGGTTTTTTTTGGTCTCGGCTCTCCTTTGGCACGATATTCGCTCGATTGATCGGTTTTTTCGGGGTCGTAAGCATAGATCCAAGTCTCATCGCCAGTTATAATGCGTTTCATGACATCCTGGTAGTCGGAAAGCATTGTTTCACACACTTCAACGCGACGCCTTTTTTCCAAAAAATTCAATGTTTTCGGTACCAGTCGAGATTTTAAGCGCTTGAGGCCCAAAGCATCCTTCAAAATGGTATTGACTGAGCTTTTCGATAAGCCAACTTCATCAGCCAGGTCTCTTATCGTTAGTCGATGGTTTTTCAACACCAAATCTTTGATTTGTTGGACGTGAGCTTCATCGGTTGAGGTTGATGGTCGCCCAGAATGCTCCTCGCCTTCGACACGTTCACGGCCGGCTTGGAAATCACTATACCACTTGTAAACTTTTTTTTAGACATAGCCTCATCGTCAAAGGCTTTCTGCACCATCCTCAATGTATCCGCAGCAGAAAATTGATTCCGCAAACAAAATTTAATGCGAATTCTTTGCTCAATAAATTTCGACATCGCAAAAAACGAAAAACTCACTTTTAGCAGCTCACAAAACGACGCGTATCTCAAACACTATGAATATATTTTGACATGAAATTTCACATAGATGTCACTGACAGTACTACCAACCTAAAAAGAAAGAAAAATTTCCAAATCCTTCGACGCGCGCAGTTTAAATTCATATGTCACCTTATTTTTTGGACACAGTAGTATTTCTGCTTACACTACACTTGTTTAAACACACCGAGTAGAAGTATTAGAAAAAAAAACTTGAAAGACGGTGTAGTCTCAGTTGTTTTTCATTTATATTGTACCGAATAAGGACGAAGAATTTTTTGTCCACTTATTTTCATTCGTTCAGTTCACAGAATTTAATTCAACAGAAGCAATTGTAATTTTCTGTGTTTTTTAAGATTGCGCCATCACTATGTTGCCAGTGTTTATCCTACACAGCAGAGCGACTGACGTATCATCTATTTAAACCCCTATTTTGACGACAAGAACATTGAATTTCAGGAGGCCAAGCCAGTCCGAGCACCATTAATTTTAAATATTGAAAGTAACTGCCATTCACGTTTAGTAAACCTTTTCGTGTTCATATAGCCGTTCTTTAAATTGTCCCGTCCCTAAATGAACTGATAACATCTCCCCTTATGTCTGCCTCTAAAGACTTCGAACAGCGTGTGGATTTTCCGATCCCAAAATACAACAAAACGTCTTCTACAGAAATATATTCAGCTCCAGCTTCAGGCATCCCAATTTTGATGGCACAGAATGGATGGGCTTATTATAAATTCAGTGTATCCAGGTCCGACGACACCATAAGAAAGACAGACCATCCTCCGGCACATAAAACTTTATACGGAAACAGAAGCGAGTTTGAACGAGCTAGATGCGTTAATGGCTTTGGTATATGTTTGCGTAGCTTAAAGCATGAGTACGGTTGAGTTTACGTGAGTTGAATGTCCTCGCAGAACAATCCAAGAGTCCAAGGTTATTATAATACTTTTACTCAAACAGCATAATTTTTCCAACCTAACCTCTTCTCTACCGCCTCAAAGAGCTTGTCTGAATTTAACACAGTCCAGCAAACTAATGTTGCAAAAGCTTTACAGCAAATCAAAGCTGTAGATTTCGATGACAGCCAAATGTTTGTCGAATAAATACATACTTCTGATTGTGTTTCATGTTTTAACATCAGAACAAAATCCATGTTCCCTGCTCCTTCGAATTAGCAGGTGCTGATGACCTTATTAGATTCCTTATGCTTAAAGTCTTTCCCAAGGACTTTTCCGACTCCGATTCGATTACGACTATTTTTCCTACCTCAAGCAAAGAAAACAAGCGGTCTTCTTCAACAATTCCTTTTTCTGAACTCATTGAAATATTGCTTGGTGTTCCACACGGTTTAGGTCTTGGGCCACTACTTTTACTTATTTTATTTTATGATCTCCAACAATCATACTTATGCCAATCATAACTGAGGCTGTGTAATCTGCTGCCTTGTCAAAGAAAACACCAACAGAAGACTAAATGCTGCTGCTTCGCCTTAAAGTTTTACATGAGGGGAGAAAGAAATAAATCCCGAAATAGCAGTGCTGCCAAAACTTTTTTTTTATAAAAAGGCTTAACTGGACAATCATTTTTGAAATATTTTCTGTGCGTTAAAAAACGTATTTCCATCTTGCATTCTTTTTATTTATAAACTGAACCAGCTGTGTTAAGAGGTTGTCGTGCACTTTAATGATTTGTCCTTGACTGGTAATTGGCAGCAGGCATTCCATTGTACTTGTGCGACAAAACTCATGCAATTTTCCATTGAATGGACTCCACGATTGAGTAGATGCGTTTATTATTGTTTTTTTTTATTTATAAAATGATTGCTGTGTGTGCTGGACGATGTCATTTGATTGTGAGATCTGTGCGTTCACATGACGCATGAATGCATGCACGAGGTACGTGGGTATATAATTATTTGTCTACTCTGCGAAAAGACGAAAGAGAAAAGCGATGATAATGAAAATTGTATTACTAAACTTTCTTTCTAGTTTTTTTTTCTGTTATTATCATTATATACTTTTTTTTTTGTTCAACTTTCTTTTACGATTATAATTTTAGTTTTGTTTTTTTTTTTTTTGTGCAAGAGAAAGTCGTTTTTTTGTTGTTGTTGTGTTTCTGTTTTGTTATTTTTATTTGTTACTTTTGAAACCTTTCTTTTTCATCAGCGCCCGCATCATTAGAAATGAATTAAATTTTTTTTTTTATTTATTAAATTCATCAGTGTTGCTGTGCGGCTTTTATATGTGGTTGGCTACGGATTGGGGTCATGTTCGAAGAGAGACTGACATTCGTCGGTGACGACGATCACGATAGCACGCAGTTCAAGGAGAATATAAAGTGTCATCGCATGCGACATGATACGGCTTTGATTATTATTGTTTCACAGATGAACAGTAAAGGAAGCGTTTTTTTAATATTGTTTTTAGAAAGTGATTTCATATGTACTGTGCGAAATATGAATACATATGAAACATTTTTATTTTGCTTCTAAAAGAAGAAAATATGCTCGGAAATTTTTATTAAAGCATCAATTTCTCATCGTCATTGAAGAAAAAATAAAAAACACCTGAAGTATTTTGGAAAAATAAGAAATATAAAAATCATTGCTTGCTCAAGGGAAATAATTTCATCATTTATCCTTGGTTTCTGGACATCCTTGTCATCATCTTGTCGCTACTCCATAGACCACACCAAACTACTAATTGTGTAGTTTTTCCGAGCGCAAAATACTGCAACCATGCTTATTTAAGTAGCTGTCGAGATGGGAATATACCTCATCTGATAGGATTACAATGTGTGCAAAAATGTCCAAAAACAACAAGTTATTACGAAGCCGGTGGTTGGCTTGCTTCAATTGAGTGTCCAGGACAAAGTTATGTTTCTTACTTAACTTATTCCTGGACGGGAATATGTTTGGTTATCAATCAGTAAACCAGTCTCATATACTTGTGTACATCAGCTACATTATTCACAAAATTCACCTGCTTTCGACAACACTTTTCGGTATCAACTGGAGGTATAAATACCAAGTTTCTGTTACTTATACACACACCCAACTTTTATTAGGATATAAGATCTCCAGGGTGGGTTATAACAATTATAACATCAATGGGAGATTTGTTTTTTAAAATTTTTGTTGATAGGTTTTCGAAACCCACCTACACCATCCGTTGGAATCCTTAACATTTCATTCAGTTTTGACAGTATTACTCCCCTCATGTTACGTGACGGATAAAACGAACAAAATTTCGAACTTCACAGTACAGATTTTGCCATGCGTTCCCCTTATAAAAACAATTTATTTCGTCGCCATCTAACCCAGGAAAAATTGTGTTTAAGTTGCATTTGCAATTGCCGAATAAAATACTGCGAATTGAACGAATGTAAAAAAGACTGAATGAAATTCGTTCTCATTATTCGGATTTCAACCATGGTAATCGGAAACCAAAACCACTTTAAACCACTACACTTCTGCTCGCTTTGTACTAAATTCATTAAAACTGTGAATATTCAAAAAAAAAATAACGGAAAATAAGTCTCGATTCATTTAGTTCTTAAATAAGTTATTTTTCTCACTCCCAGAAGGACACTTCATCCCCAAAAGCTAAAACCTAGAAAAAAAACTGCGTGCACGCACTTTGTGATTCACTTACTCGCACCCGGCATCGTCATGTTTGTATTGTTTTTTTTTTCTTCCCCCTTTTTTTTTACTGTGTGCAATTGTGATAAAAAAAAAAGGAAACCCAATCATACCGCAACAGCAACATCATCACACTCATGCGAAAATTGAATAACAAAAAAAAAAAAGAAGAGGAATTACACCGAAAGGAAAATCATAACAAAGGACAACAGAATTCACTCGTGAATTACAAAGGAAAGGTCATGCACGTACTAGTAACCTACTTTTGCTGTGTGTGCGTTTGTCGGGACGACAAAAAAAAACTGCTGTGCATTTCTCTTTTTTTTGAAAATAAGGGCGTGATGCGGGTCTTCTCTCATGCGTATCGACCACATCGTCCATGAGCACTGCCGTCGAACCTTGATAATGAACGTGTAACGATTGTGAATTGAATAAAAAAATTTAAACTGAAATCTGTGAGGGTATGGATACGAGCGAAGGGTTGATAATGACGAAAAAATAAATTTATAACTTAATTGTTCGCAACAATACTTAATCTAGAATATCTTGACGGATGTTTATGTGGAGAATAGGTGGGCAAAAATATGCAAGGTTTGAGAACATTGCTAACAATGATTTGGATGGGTTAATAAACCCCTTCCGGTATCATCATATTTCAAAGTCACTTCTGTTTTATAAACTGGTAACTAAAAACTGTTCTGGCCCTGGATTCAAATCCCTGAAATTCATACCTCACAAGTAGTTGACAATCATCCTCTCGGTTTTCGACATAAATTGTGAGACGAACCTGCCATTGCCCGTGACTAAATTGGAATACTGACATTTATTACGGCTCTACCTCTAACAAGCGTTTGCCAACCCTCCGGAAAGATTAGCTATCATGATCAGCAATATCACATTCATTCCAAGACTCTTCTTATCTAGTACATCAATTTTGTCTTTGGTTTTAAAATGGTTTCAGTTCAATCAACCACTTCGTCTTTTGAGCCAAATTTCTCTCTCTGGAGCTTGTTTTTGAGGCCCCGAAAAAACCAATAGAAGTTCGTTTTGATTTGTAGACGGATTTGCTCTGACAGCTTTATAGATATTAGTCATTTTGGACGACTTTTTGCGGGATGGTTTGAAACTTTGATGTCATGATGGAAATTGATATCGATTTATTTGCATTCATTCAATTCGCAGTATTTTCCACATAAGTTGAAATAGTAGAACGTCGTATTTCGGAAGTGTTGTGCCTTCACAGTGGAGCCAATGAAAGATCATTTTAGTAAACGGCAAATTGTGATTGCATCAAATTCGAAAATTAGACGAAAATTTAAGTTTTTCTCAAGGACTCGAACCTTACGACCGGCAATTGATAAAAATGGAGTAATAATTTCTGAAGCAAGTTATGCGAGGAGTAGGGAAGATCTTCCGTAGCATTAAACATTCCCGAAGAATGATCAGAGGCTTAATTTTATTCATATTAGTGCTTCGCAGACAACCTTTCGGCAATATTGAATGATAAACGGTCCGTGAGGTTGTTAAGAGACAGAGCTTCTTTAGGCGGTAGACGGAACGAACAGTGATGAGCAGATATTGGCTCACCCTAAAATGGTTTCTATTTTCAATTTTGAAATAATTATTATGACAGGGAGAATTCAAAACGAATGATACCTTGCCTTGTAGGACAAAATCTGTACTACATTACCTTGCACATTAACTGAAATGGAAAATAACCTCAATATCTGGATACTCCTGATTGTTAACACTGAAAAACACGAGTTTTATTTTATCTTCTATGACAACTAGCTAAACCTCATAATTGCCCAACATAATTTCTTACATCAGTTTAAAGGCCCAAGGAATTATTGGAATTGTGTGCAATCCCTAGGTGATCAGAAAATGCCCGGGTCAGATAGGCCCAAGAACTGAACCTTAAGAAACGCCAAAATTGATCTTCATGATTTGCCTTCCGCTCTCCAAATAGAATCTTACCAACTATGTTCATTGATCCACGATCAAGCTTGTTTAAAATAATGTTTTGATCGACCATATCAAACGATTTTATCATATCCACAAAAAGCACAGCAATTTTTTTTTTTTCATACAAACTTTTCTATGTAAGGGAACAGCAATCCAGTCGGGGAATGTTAGTATTTGTTGCTATAGAGTAACATTGTTCCCATTTGTACAAAAAAAAGTGCATTTAGGTAGAGAAAGTCTCAATCGAAGGTTCGTTTTTGAAGGTCCTGTCCCTACTCGGGCGCCAGTTAAAAACACGATCTGGCAAAAATACGTTAGAATTTTTTTTTTAGACTGATTGACTTTATCCCCATATCATCACCTAATTAAAATTGCCACCAGTTGTCGTATAAGTTTTTTTTTTCATTTAGTGCGCATTTATTTACATACATATTGTTGAGAACATTTGATGCTCCTACCTTTCAGAAAATATGCGAAATTATTTTTTTTTTTTTAAATAAATCCGGAAACAAACCCAACGACTCGCAAAGCGTATCCAATTTCTTTTCTTCGATGAACCTCACGACCCGAATGCAGAACGCTTACGTTAAACGAATCCATTAACCGCTCGACCACAACACAAAATATCTCGTTACATTCCATTGAAAAAAAAAAAAAAACCAAATGTATCTCTGACTGATTAAAATGTCAGAAAAATCATTTCCACAAAAGTGTCTGTCAAATAATAAAAAAAATAAATTAATAGAAAAACACACGTTCCGTCAAGAAAAGTCAACAAAGCGAATACTTTTCTGATTGTATCTGCGCGCTAATTGCCTAAAAGCTAGAAAAACTAGCGCCAACACAAATACGAATTCATTTCCTTAGTCAGTCGGCTAGGCTAAGCAAAATTTGACCGCGCCTCCGCCCCCTCGATACTGTGTGACGTCATCTTAAAATAGTTTACACCACCGATACTCATACCAACAAGATACAGCCCACGTGGGAATATTGTACGAGTTTTTGTGTGTTATTTTTCTTTTTAGGTTAATGACACTTTTTTTGAGGTTTATTTTAATCTAAACTCGTGTGGATTCGCATTACGTTTCCATTTTATCTAAAAATCAAGATGGTTCTGTGTATTGCATTCGATACACACAAATAAACACATGTATGTGTGTGTGTGTGTGTGTGTCTTGTGATAAAGATATTTTGTGCATGCTTAGTTTATAAATACCTGCAAAAGATACTTTCCTTTTTGATTTTTAATTATATCTAGAACGTTTTATTGTTTTTTTTTTCGTATGATTCAGCAGATTCCGTCGGCGGCGGCGGCGGCGTCGGCGGGTGGGGAGCAGTGTGCACTATAATTCATACTACTGACATAGTAAATTGGGTTGCGCGCGAAATCGTTTGCGCTACGTCACGATTACAAAGTATCTAGATAGTAAAACTCAACCACTGGAATGTTGTTTTAGATCAAATTCGAAATGCTTCGATAAAAAATATTTTCGTATTTTCATCTGTATTGGTGAGGTAAACGAATTAATTAACAAAAGCGAAAGAAACAAAAACGAAAAAAATTGTGAAAAAAACAAAAGTTTGCATTTACAATGAAGTTTTTGAGGAGAAGTATGTGGAGGAGATATTGTGTGAGATATTTTTTTATGTTTTTTTATATGCAGCTATTTTTAGTTGCACGGGTTAAATGTTCTTTATGGCATATGATATAATTGTGTGTGCATTTGTTGCTTATTTGTTCTTGTATTTGTTAAACAATAAATTAAAGGAAAAAAAAAATGTAGAGACCTTGAATCTGAAAAGGGGTGAATGTGCAGCAAAAGAAATGTTTATTTTTTTTTTATTTAGAAAAGTTTGATTATAATCTTAAAATTTGTTTACGGGGCATTGAATCTTTGTGATTAATTAATTAATTATTTAAGAAAGTATTTTAATTGAATTTATATTTATACCATCCAAGGACGTCAGATGAAATTTTCTTGTTCGTTATCTGTGTTTTTGAAGAAAAAAAAAGATGTTTAATCTTTTGTGAACTTGAGTACCAACACACGAGTTAGTCATTCGAACTTCAATGATTGTAGAGTGTTTGGAAGTATCTTTGGAAATTTCTGTATTTTGCGTTATCAATACGAAAATGATCATCCGAACTAGAAGCAACTAGAATTGTATAATATTATCGGGGCTATTACGTTTTGTTTTATAAGTTTTTTTTTTTCCAAATGCTTGGCGACACGTGCAAGCCAGCGAAATTATGACATTTGATAGTAGAATTTTAGAAGACTGTAGAATTGGAAATTGCTTTTAAATGTCGTGGAGCTGCAGAATTTTGAACTTTATGACTTGCCTTGTCAATTACGAATAATAGGTTAATCTACAAATTTGTGTTAAATAATTGCAAGTTTTTTTTTGTTTTCGAACATTCTCACAGCTCGTCTTTTGAGTAGTTCAGAACTTAAACATTCCAATCAAAAACGTGACATCTCAAAACAATTTTAAATACACGCGTCGATAGTTTCTAGACTCGATGACGATGACTCCTGTTATTTGCCAGAAGTTATGCCTCCATCGAAAGCACATATTTCAATTAGGATTCACGATTATCCTAATTATAATCGTGTCAATTATAACCCCAAAATGGGTATCTAAAGAGTATTTTCCCCTGTTCTTCAGATTGAGGAGAAGCTCAAGCGTTTTTCGTCGGCCTAAGTCAGTGTTTAATTGATCGGTAAGTTTTCGGTCTGACACATTAAATCATCACTGTCGAAATTCCATCACAACAACATAATTTTTTGAAACCAAACAGTTTCTTTTTTAATTATCTTATAAAAAAGTACTGCGAATTCAGTGAACGTAACAACATCATCAGCTGAGTCGACTTCAACCAGTGAAAGCCATCCAAAGCTACCGAAAACTCAAAGATCAGCAGTTCGTTGACAAGACGTTCGACAAGAAATGTTAATCAAGTGAATATCAATATATTCGAAATTATTGCCATTTTTTCTAAATCTTGCACACATCGGCTACTGGCTTTTTGCATACTTCAAAAAGATGATGCAGGGAAAGAAACTCGGTTCAAATGACAAAGTGACGCTTAAACTGTGGTCTATTTGGAAACCAAAGATAAACCCTCTTACATTAGCTTGATGAGCATTTTAAAGGAGACGGAAAGACAGGAAATTTTCTGAGTGATGTAATGTTTAAAAATGTTTTCCATCTTCTGGACATCTAGTTTGGAATGCCAAACAACCCCCTCTAGACTATATCTTTTTAGAATCTTCGGTTTTATTAGTTCGAATTGTATTTTATTGCAACTCTATTCCTGTTGCGTCGCTGAGAACTGTAGTAATATTCTTTGCAATGTAGACTCGTGTAATCATTTGGAGCGATATGCTTTTAGTGATTCAAATATCAAGTGCAAAAACCCACCTGCCCAGACTTCACGTAGTACGAAAAGCTATGAACTTACCCTCATTCTACTCATCGGACATACTTCATTGTCGTACTGGAATTGGAATGGTTGCGGAACGAATAGCAAAACTTTACACTTAATATAATAATTCTTGCTTCATGACCGACAATAAATTGTTTTCATACCTAGCTACAATTGTGTTATCCGTTTGTTCATCAATGTCTAGACATTGTTTCGTAGACTTGTTTAGTAATACTTTAATTATTTATATGCTTATTTCGTTGCCTGCAATGTACATATTTATTATTTATTACTCTTTATATATTTCTGTCATATTTTTTATATAATATATATATAACGGGTCCGCCAAATAACTTTTTTTTTGAAAATGCTATACAAAAAACTGCTGAATATTTTCTCAAATTTCTTTTTTTATTTGAAAGTATAATCCTTCCGGTTAATAATGGAAAATAATTTCATTCAAATGGCTGCCTCTGCTGGCCATGCAGTAGCCTACACGATCGGTCCAATTTTTAAGCACATTATCGATTGTGTGCAGCTGTATTTCACCAATGGCTTCACGAATATTGTCCTTAAAAGCGTCAATTGTCTCTGGCTTGTCGGCGTAACACTTATCTTTGAGGGCACCCCACAAATAATAGTCCAACGGTGTCAAATCGCAGCTCCGAGGTGGCCAAACGACATCAGATCTGCGGCTGATAATGCGATCTTCAAAAACAGGGCGCAAAACATCAAGTGGAGCTTCGGCTGTGTGGCACGTAGCGCCGTCCTGTTGAAACCAAATGTTGCCAATATCCTCCTCTTCAATTTTTGTCAACAAAAATTCGTTCAACATGGCCCGATAAGGATCGCCATTGACTGTAATGGCCCAGAGGCCCCAATTATGCCTCTGGACCAATCCGCACCAAACAGTGAGTCGTTTTGGGTGCATCGGCTTTTCAATGTATGCGTGCGGGTTGTCTGTGCCCCAAATGCGACAATTTTGCTTGTTTACATACCCGCCAAGATCAAAATGAGCTTCATCTGAAAAGATGATTTTTTTTGGCAAAATCGGCATCTTCTGTAAGTCGATCGCAGGCCCACTTAGCGCAGAGAAAACGCATTGGATGGTCAGTTGGCTTCAACTCCTGAACCAATTGGACTTTGTATGGCGTCATACCAAGGTCTTTATGCAAAATTCGTCTCAATGATGTCTCCGAAAAGTTCAATTGTTGAGAACGCCGGTGAATTGATGTTGATGGCGCTTCACGCACACTTTCTGCCACAGCAGCAATATTGGCTTTTCACGCTTTGGTTTATCGATGAGGATGCCAGTTTCTTTCACTTTTTTCACAAGATAACGAACATACGGAGATGACGGTGCTTCTCTTCTTCCAAAATCCGTACGCAATTTTCGCACACATTCTGCAGCATTACCACGATTTTCACAGTAATGTCGCAATATTTCCCAGCGTTGTTCAAGCATATACACAACCATATTCGTTCAGCGGAAGGATAAAACTAATTATCTGTCAAATCAGACATGAGCTGAGTGTTACCATTCACGAAATAAGCAAACGTTAGATGGCGGACCCTTTATTTATTTGGTATATTATATATATGTATATTATATAAAAATTATAATTTATTATTATTATCCTAAATTATTTATTATTTGAAATTTATTAATTTTATTTATTTATTATTATTCATTATTTATTATTAATTTAATATTTATTCCTTTAAAGCGTTTATGATATCATTCATTTTGACTTTGAAACCTGGTTATTGTTTATGTCTCTCCTCTCTTCTCTCTTCCTTGTGGTCAAAATTGCACTTTTTGCCACAATAAGGAAGGTAAAAAAAATATATCATCTTGTTTTTTTTTGCCTCTTGTAGGTGTCCTCAGAACTCTTCAAAACTATAAATATTGTTGAACCTTTAAAAAAAGTAAAATTTTTACCTTCTCTAATCTATTCTTTTTTCATTTTTTTTTCTTTCCAGGTAAGCGCAAAATCTATCATTTATCTTGGAATCCTTTTATCTAAACAATCGTATGTATGCTAAATGGTTTTTAAAATCCATCCTTATCCCAACGAACAATCGAATAGTCTCAAAACACACACGCGTCTGTTTGTGTTCTTGACCTAAATCAACTTTTATTGTAGTAACTTGTCAATCCATCAAAAGGGATTAAAGAACAAAATTTTTTAGATCTCGATAGCCTATTTGTATTGCTGAAGTCTGAGTTCGCTCCTCCAAATTCAAGGGAAAGATTCAACCTCGCAGATACGAGGCATTCATTCATTTTGAGCGCGCTGGAAGCTTTTGCAAATTAGGTCAGAGCTGATTTGTTTTTGTTTTTTTTTCTGCGATTTCTACTCGGCAGACAAGTACAACAACCTAACCCAACGTAGGCACAAGATCGGGCACGTGACCCAAAATTAATCAACCACAACTACACACGAAATGAAAACGACGAGAGAATCTACTTAAACGTGCGCGTACGCACTTTGTTGTAGCTCAGAGCGCTCGCACTTGGCCCCTTTACGTTTTTCGATTGTGCGTGAAATACAAAAAAAAAAAAAAAAAAAAATATGTGAAAGGGGAAATGAATGAAAGCAACAATTTTGTCTGTCAATTCCAAAGCAGACTTTGGGATCTTCTCTACTGCTGCACGCACACAAAGTTTCGACGAAAGTCGTGCGTTTACGCATAACTCGTTACCTGAACTCTTAACTGAGGTGCGTCGATGCGTTTTTTTTTTTTACTTAAAACTTGTCTTGTGGTAAGAACACCGCTAGAGAGGAGTACGTGTCTTTTGCGATGGCATACTTTCCGGTACTCGTTTTTAGTCATGGTCAAAAACGAGCATTTTCGTTTTCTGGATTGACCTGAATTTTCGCTTTCTCAAAAATGTTTCACACGAAAATCGGTACGGTAACGCGGGATCACAACGGCTGTGGTGATCTGAATTTGGAATTGTAAACACAGTAAGGCACTTAATCAGTGGGGCACCTTGTCTTGTGTGATTAAGCAATCTGTCAGTCACTTCTGGAAGTCACAGACTCGAAAACACATGCGACCTTGTATGTTTTCTATTTGTGGAACAAGTAAGTCCGTGTTTTTTTTTCGCTTTGCTTCTTTTAATTAAATATTTCAGTCATAAATGTCATCATATATCAGAATGAGTTCAACGTCATGCGATTGCCAGTTGGTGGAGATTTTTTTAGTTTTTTTTTTGTTTTCTGTGGATTCTTTGATGTTTTGAACCGATTGGCTTTATGACAATTTAAATCGCATTGAAAGTGGACATATTTTTTTGCTAATTAATTGCCTGAGGATGGTTGTGTGAATCACTTGGTTGCAATCCTTTTTTTCTTTGTCTCTTTTTCCAAAGCGATATATCATTTCAGTCAGGCAGCGATGATTTTTCAGGCCTTATTATTAAAAATAAACGGTGAAGTAACTTTCCGCCAAAGATCCTTAAGCCCGTTTACTTAAACCTAGGTTTAACCAACACTTCTCGAAAATATTGATTATTTAAAAAAAAAGTTGTTTACACAAAGTTTTTTTAATATTTTGTTTGCCCTCTTGTCTGGCCTTGATCACTGCTTGGACCTTTATTTTTTCTGTTTTCTGCAATCATCGTCGGGCTTAATATAATAATAGTTTTCGTCTCTTGAACTGGCAAAATTTTAACCCAATTCCGATGTTTTTCCACCGTTTTTAAGTTCATGGGATCACTTCGTTGCACGTCCGTAAAACTGTCAAGACCATTCTTCCCAGGAACGCGTTGATGAATCAAGTTGAAATTTATGACAAATACTAATGACTGCTACCCTAAAGCTACAGAAAAAAAAATCAAGCTTCTAAATCGACTCAGTCAAAAAAAACGTTTGCTGTTTTTGCCTCATAACAAATTTTAATGCTCGCAAAGGTATCAAGATCTATGGGGTCCTTTGCGTTGACAAAGAATCA
This sequence comes from Orthonevra nobilis, assembly GCA_963555765.1. NCBI lineage: Eukaryota > Metazoa > Arthropoda > Insecta > Diptera > Syrphidae > Orthonevra > Orthonevra nobilis. Next base: position 118,011,105 of record OY743224.1, read on the forward strand.
TAAAACTGGCTTGAAGCAAATGTAGGTTAAACCCCAAAAATCCGGAATTTGTAGTTACATCATAATGCTACGTGAAGACGTAGGCTATGAGAAATTTAAAATAAGAAAAATATGCAGTACGTTGGACGGGGGTACGGAACCCTTCGCACATTATCGCACATTCTTGGTTGGGTATTAACCTCAGTTTTAAGAGACGATTTGGTTAATTCTATCTTTTTTGACATAAGAAACTTTCACTTATCATCACTTAATTTAAAATGAGAGTTAATTTACTTTTATAGATTCCCAAAAAGAATTTCTAAAGAATTTTCGAATGCTTTATAAATGAGTTTCGAAACAATATTAGCAAAAGTTTATTAACTCGACAAAATTTAACTACCTACAGAATTATTAATTAATATAGAATATAATATATGGTACTACGAATCTATCACAAAATAATGTTCGATATCAAGTTTTAAGCAGCATATTTTACATTTAAGATTTTTGTTAACATTCACAAAACCACAAAACGACTTTTTACAAAAATCACGTACTTTTGTTTCCAATAAAATCAAACACAGTGTTGTAAAACCTAAAATGATTGCATTCATTGCATTCACTTCTGTGCATGACTTCAATCAGAGAATTCAAAATCACACTTTAAATTCAAAATATGAAATCACCATTCATTTCGAATTCATTGATTGGTCATTCATTTTAGTCAATTCAAAGATTGAATTTATTTGATAGGTACGCAAAATATTTTTGACATTCATTGAAAATATAAAAAAACTAAAAGATATTCCTGGATTAAGGATTTTGCTCAACAATCTTCGACGGATATTTCTGCAGTTTGGCTCTTGACTTATGCGTAAACAACGATCGCGTGCCTCTTGAATATCTTTAATAAACTTGAAAACTTAAAAATATTCATCGAAAACACCAGCCCTGAGTTCATTTACAGACTTGAATTTCGGAGTAATTTTTTGTGAATATACATATACGTGTATATAGTATAAGCGGTAGCCCGCAACTTCGTCTGCGAACATTTCGTGAAAGAAGAAAAGTTGTAGAATTGAATAAAGGTTTATTTGCCGCCTGCTGGCACTAACACGTACTATTTGTCCAAACAATGTTGTGTAAAAGTTAATTATTATGCACAGAAAAAATCCCAGACGATAAGCAAAATACAATTTTGAAATATTGTATGTCTTGACAAATTCATCTATTCATATCAATGAGTTCTACTACTGTGTCCAAAAAATAAGGTGACATATGAATTTAAACTGCGCGCGTCGAAGGATTTGGAAATTTTTCTTTCCTTTTAGGTTGGTAGTACTGTCAGTGACATCTATGTGAAATTTCATGTCAAAATATATTCATAGTGTTTGAGATACGCGTCGTTTTGTGAGCTGCTAAAAGTGAGTTTTTCGTTTTTTGCGATGTCGAAATTTATTGAGCAAAGAATTTGCATTAAATTTTGTTTGCGGAATCAATTTTCTGCTGCGGATACGTTGAGGATGGTGCAGAAAGCCTTTGATGATGAGGCTATGTCTAAAAAAAATGTTTACAAGTGGTATAGTGATTTCCAAGCCGGCCGTGAACGTGTCGAAGACGAAGAGCGTTCTGGGCGACCATCAACCTCAACCGATGAAGCTCACGTCCAACAAATCAAAGATTTGGTGTTGAAAAACCATCGATTAACGATTAGAGACCTTGCTGATGAAGTTGGCTTATCGAAAGGCTCAGTCAATACCATTTTGAAGGATGCTTTGGGCCTCAAGCGCGTCAAATCTCGACTGGTACCGAAAACATGGAATTTTTTGGAAAAAAGGCGTCGCGTTGAAGTGTGTGAAACAATGCTTTCCGACTACCGGGATGTCATGAAATGCATTATTACTGGCGATGAGACTTGGATCTATGCTTACGACCCTGAAACAACCGATCAATCGAGCGAATATCGTGCCAAAGGAGAGCCGAGACCAAAAAAACCGCGCCAAAGTCGCTCAAAAATCAAGGTCATGTTGACTGTTTTCTTCGATTATCGTGGTGTTGTGCTTTATGAATTCCTTCCAACCGACCAAACAGTCAACAAGGAATATTATTTGAACGTTATGCGTCTTTTGCGTAACGCCATCCGCCTAAAAAGGCCGGAATTGTGGAAAGACAATTCTTGGTTTTTACACCACGATAATGCACCATCCCATATCGCACTCGTAATTCGTGATCATTTCGCCAAAAACTCAACCCATATCGTTCCGCAACCACCGTATTCACCTGATCTGGCGCCGTGCGACTTCTGGCTGTTCAACAAGCTCAAAAGCCCGCTCCGGGGACACCGTTTTGATACGATAGAGGAGATTCAAGCCGCAGCGAAGACGGAACTGAAGGCCATCCCGGAAAGTGACTACAACCAGTGTTTCAAAGATTGGAAAATCCGTTGGCATAAGTGCATTGCATCGGGAGGGGATTACTTTGAAGGGGATGAAATTGATTTGGAAGAATAAATAAAGAATTTTCAAAATAAATACAATGTCACCTTATTTTTTGGACACAGTAGTATATGCTTCCTTATACCAGCAAAATTATTCTGGAAATCTCGATTGTTAATAAGCCCTTGAAAGCAAGTGAAAATTGTTTTTTTTTTAAATAAGATACTTCTTAAAAAAATATTTATTTTTCTCATTTCCTGAAGAATTTAAATATCGAAGCGTTTATTAATCATATTTTAACAATTTGTGTATAAACCTTAACAAAAAGGCATCGCTGAAATTTTTTGAAGACTGTTTTTGAGTTTCTACAAGCAATTGTCTCTTTCGGCAGCATAATTAGTCTCCACAAAAACATCTGTTACTTAAGAAGGTTAGAAAAAGTCTAGATCTGTTTTGAATGTCCATTCTAAATACTGGTAAACGAATTTTCAAAATCAGGTGTTTACTTCTGAGGATCATAAAAAGTACAGTATTTTCAAAAAATTATAAGAGAAGATGGAAAAAATTAAAATTATTTGTATTATTGTACTCGATTTAGGTTAAAATGTATTTTATTATGTGTTTTATAATAAAATAAACAAAGTGATAAATTAATAATAAATGTACTTTTCTTTTTACGAATTAACACAATCTGATTGGAAAGATTTTGAATTGACTGCAATGACTCCAAAATGGTTTCAACGACTTCACCGAAAACCCAGAAAATTTTTAAATTGACGACACTGAATCCCTCAACCAATCAATGACTTCAAAATTAATGGTGATTTCATGCATTGAAATTGAAGTCTCTAAATGAGCTCATGATTAAAATATTTTTGGAGATAAATGAAATGACTTTAATTCTGAAATGATTTTATTCCTTTACAACTCTGCTCAAAGACAGTGTTTTGGTATACGATGGCATATCGAGTCGTGCTCATGGTTCCAACAATTGTTGTGCCTTTTGAAAGAACGTTATTTGTCAAACTAAGAGATGTGAAAACATAATCTGTGGTGTTGTTTCGGGCAGAACTTATAAATAGTTCCTTTTGAAGTAGTACAACAGATTTTTCAAGGTTTTGGTTGTGGCCTACCTTAATCTCAACATGTCTCAAAGTTGCTAGTGGTACCTGATCTTCTTGGTCAGAGTTTGCATTGCCAGAGCTTGAACTTTGTGAACTTTAAGATTCATTTTCTGATTGATCTTCCGATAGGTTTTACAGTAAATGTAGTATTTTATCATATTGAAGACCTCGAAGTATTTTACACTTATTTTTTTACAACATTTATGTGTAATTTAAAATTTGTTCGTATTAAAAATTGTAATTGTTATTAGCTCAGTCGGTAGAACATGAGACTCTTAATCTCAGGGTTCTAGGCTCGTGCCCCACGTTAGGCGCCAAAATGTACGATGGGAGGTTTTTTCCACCGCCAGTTCACAATCTCTCTTTGATTTTTATCACAGTTTTGGAGTTTGATTGTGGCTGATAAAATTTCGACTGTACCACGCAAAATATGTCCGAGTTAACCGATAAAAAGAAAACGACTTGTGAGAACGACGAAAAGGCAAGGACAAGAAGAAAAACACGTTGTTCCACTGATGGTTTAAACCAAGTGCCAGTTTTATTGTTCTGTATATATAGGCTGACCGAAGATCGGTCGTCACATGATCAGTACATTATGGAGGATTAAACAATCAGTGGCTTGAAATTCAAATTAAACATAGAAAATAGTTCTAATAGATTAGTGGTCTTCAAAATTGTTATAAACGCAAAATTCAAATAAGTTACGTTAGTTCTTTTTCTTTATAATAAATTCTTTTCTTTATAATAAATTAATTCAATCAATTCTCCGGTGAGTTCCATCACCCGTCTGCTTGTTTATATGGCTCTTTAACAGAGGCAAACATTTTTATCATTTTCTGTCTGTTTGGTCGAACTAATCTCGGAAATTGCTGGTCGTACGACCTTAAAATATATCAAGAGGTGTTTTGAGTTCAGACTGGAACCAACCAAATGTTGTCTTTCAGTATTGGAACTTTTGGTCCGATTTTTTTTAAATAAATGCCTATGTTGATAACCCCCTCAGTCCAAATATTCCCATCACTGATGACAGCATGGGTATCTGCGGCTCAGTGGTTACATATCTTGGGTTCGAAGTCATCTGCAATCCTAAGAAAAGTACAACTATAATGTTGGAGCTTCTCGAGCCGTCCGAAGTCGCCAATAGACTGTAGGTCCTGCATGCTATTTTTGTTAAAAAAATAAAAATAATGAAGCTCGTCTTTTGATCCAGAAAAAAGGTGTCACGTCAAAAATGTTTGATGACGGCGGCTAAATAAATCTCTCTCAATATACTTGGCAAGTCACAACAGTTATAAGTTTTGCCAGGCTTTTTGGGCCCCAGTACGGAACATTTTCAAACCAAAGACGCGTATACAATTGGGGATAAAGAGCTTTTACAAAAGATGCAAGGTTCTGGGGAATACGTAAAGACTTAAGTTTTTGACATCACATCACAACCAAGTTTAAAATGAATCCTTTCTATATGCGCTTAGAGATTACAATTCGACTAAGCTAAAAGTGATATAAAAATTTAATTATACCCTCAAATCTGTCGCAACTATTCCTATTCCACGTCTGCCTGCATTGACATAAACATTAAAAAAAAAACGTCAGTTTAAAGCATTCCAAAATAAGTTCGCTCGGCATAAATCGAAAGTCCCATACGAAGCAACAAAGTCGATAATCGTGTTAATTCAAAGTGACAACTTTGCAATCATTAATAACCGCGAAACACTATCGACGAAAAACAACAACGCAGCAATACTTCCGAATTCGCCGCGCGAAATTATGCTCACCTCGCGAAATGGGGTCAAATTGTGTTGGCCCACCTCACCTCTTGCCGATAGTGTGTGACACACAGCACGTGGGCTGATAATTCGAAATAGAAAACAACCGATAATTAGATCCATGTGAAAGCCACGAGAATAACCACTTCTTTGACAACACTAATCTTTTTTTCGCCAGCAATCAGAAACTCGAATCTAATTACTGACCTACTTTGGCGCAAAACGATGACAGACTGACAGTAGGTAGGTGCACACTTCACGAAGTCCAGGTACGCCACTTTCATATTATTATTAATAATTTTGTGTTTTTTTTTTTGGAGACCAGTCTGTTTGCGGTAACTCAAAACTTGAGGTGGATGAAGAGAAATTTTTCATTTCAGATTTTTCGCGTGGGTTTCGAATTGAAACTCGTGCATCTTCTTCACATTCGAAATAAGTTAAAATTAATTTGTTTTTTAAATAAACTCGGAACCCTTGGAAACCTTTTGTGGATAATCCAATATGGATTGTGTAATTGAATTTCACGAGGAGGTCGGGTCGTTGAACCTCAATCTTCTATTACTGACCTCTCAACGACACAAAAACAAAAAACGAAAAACCGAAAAGCACATACCTCAGCTTTGTTTTTATTTTCGTTGCTTCCGTTGACGTATCTAGGAGGCTTTTGGCTCCATGCGATGGCCGCGGGTAATTATATAGTAAAAATACATGCAACCTCTAACGCTGTAGGGCCACAACACACAATTGTTCGAAATTAACGATGGGGAAAAAAACGAACAGCAATTTTGGTAATAGAATGAAAAAGCAAAAAAAAAAATATATATATATATATATATTTATATAAACCTTAACCACTTGACATTGTGTCAAAATGGAGCGAGCACCCAATTCGACAACACCCCCTCGCGTGGCCATCCTTGATACAAGTGCTCAGCTATGTAATTTCCTAAACATCTTCGTGACCAAAACCATTTTGATCCTGTTGAGCAATTTTAGCATTGGAATTGCTTGGCTATAGAGTTTGGGGGTTTTTATACTACATAGATTATTTCAGGGTCGTCATTTGGTCTACGCGGTAATTGAAGTTCACATTTTGCAACGAGAGCGGCCTCAGTTTTGTAAGGACACTTTTTTTCGGTGAGTGAACGTTGTTTGCCTGCAGATTGTTGAGAGTGGCGCCCTTCGGTTAGTTAGCAAACCTGACTTCTGGTGTTATATTTGTTTTATTTTTTTTTAACTCGTAGGCATTTACTCTTTTACTCGAACTTCGCAAGGTTACAAGTTTCGAGTTAACGGAGTTCGAGTTAATTTTTTTTTTTTTTTAAATTATCACAGTTTTTGAACCGCATTTTTAAAATTAATATTGCCTTAACTACTTCGACAGACAATTGAGTTTTTTCTACGGTCCAGATTTTATTTATTTAGGAAAAAATTCTTTCTGTGGCCGCATAAGTGCCAGAAAGAGACAAAATATATTCTACTAGTTTTAAGATATTTTTAAAGTAAACTCCTCTAGTTGAAAAATGTCTACCCACCTCAAATCAACAGAAATATTTTGCTCTTTCCATTCACTTAATTTTTTATCGTCAATATATTTATTTTAATATATCCAACTTGGTCAAAAAAATCGTTTTCAGAAATTATTTGGTCAGTTTTCTGCGACACATCTGATCGCAATAAGTTCGAATAAAAATAGTTCTTCAGCGACTTAAATGCTGCTCTTGCTTTTTTCAATTGATCAGGAATTTATCTAAGTAAAGTCCTAAATACCAAACAACAGTTTCTTGATTCTATTCGAAGGCTATTTGAAGGTGTAATAACCAAATTTTTCCAATTGCGTCGCCTGAATTGCCCTGTCGTACTTGGCTGCGACTAATTATAGTTTCGCATTAAAAATTGTTCGTTTTAAGTTTCTAATCCTGACAGAATTTTTTAAGGCTATCAAACTTCAGTTGAAGTTCGTTATTAATTTAGCAAATTTTTGAACCATTAGCATACAAAATGACGTCGCCAGCGCATGTTTTTGAGTCAGCCAAGATTTTAGAAACGTAAATATAAAAGAGTATTGGTGCCGATACTATGCCTTGTAGCAGACCATTAATGGCATCAGACATTTTTTCGGTCTTGTACTTTTTATCTGTTACAACGAATTTCTTCTCGCTTATCATAGATACTATTATTAGATGATGGGGAAAATCAAATCCGATATGTAAATCAAATAAGTCCGTCAATCCAAACCCTGTCCAAGATAGGCATCTGTACTTTTTTGCCATTGAGGTTCCAGTTTATATAAGAAACTAGTTTCGTAACAGCGTGCACGGCCGAGTGATTTCTTTTAAATCCAAATTGATTTGATTGAAATGTTTAAGTACAATATTAGGAATGCCATCTAAACCCGATGTATTTTTATTACTCAGCTTCCTGAATATTTCAGTCAATTCGTCGAGTGTTGTTTAGAAGTTGTTTGTCTGTTCCGTCATTAGTTCGTCTGCTTTCAAATCTTCAGAAAATCGGAGAAGGCCATCAGGATGTTAAACAGTTAAACCTTGTTCCTATGCTTCCTCGACAGATTTTTGACTTTGGTGTCCTGTGGCGTGGATCGACTCAAGTAAGATAAGGTTTAGGATTCAATAAAACTCAAAATTTCGAGCGAACAAAACCGTCACAGAAAAACTGAAATTTTGAAAAAATCTGCGAGTTATTTTATATTATAATTATATTCATTAGCTAGTATTAATAATAAAACCTTTTAAAAAGCCTTTAAAAACGATCGCTTTAATCCTACATAAGCACTCCAATGGAATATGGAACACAGTGTGACGAAAGTCATTAGAGGAACCATAGAATTAAAAACTCGTCTACTCTATAAGAATAAAAATAAATCAATGCTTGTTATTTTATTTTTATAAATTATTTCATATACTATAAATGTTGATCAGGACTACGTCTTCAGGGGTCCATACGGAGTCGTATTCTCGAGTACATTCGTTAAGTTCACCCGTAATAATGTCTTTCAAGGCTGCAATTAACGCTTGCTTGTTTATCAGCTTTGACGAGTCACGTATCGTGACCAATTGACTATGGCTTCATTTGCTTAGGTTGACAATGACGACCGTAAAATTATTGAAATGCCGGAAAAACAATTTTCATTTATTGAATTTTGAGCTTGAATTTAAAAGTTTGTAAGCATTGTTTAGCTGAGCATTTTTTGCTTTGACGCATATCACGAATCATGCATGAGCTGTCAAAAATTGGACCGGAAAAATAAATCAGATAAGTTATAAGAACAAAATTTGATTCAAGGCACTTGTATTTGGATTTGAACTAGCTAAAAAATTGCATTGTATCTACATATTGCAGAGCGATTTTATTTTTGACGTGCTTCACTAAAACTCAATTCTGTAATTTTTGTTTTGTTTTTGCGGACTTGAATAAAAAAGTTGTCGAAAATAAGCAATGAGCATCAAAAATCAATCAGGATTCCGCATGTCAAACATCTCTCAACGGATTTATTATTACTTTAAAACAATATTTTATGATTATTCCTAAAATTTTAAAAGAGCGTCATAATTGATACAGTAAGGATCTGGATTGATTTCAATACGTATCTTATATCTGCCAGACGAGCGCAAAGAACCTGTTTTTTTTAACATTTTATCAGTTGTTGAGTTTATCTCAGTTGGGATTCCACAAGGTACGATACTCGGTCCCTTACGTTTCTTATATATTTACTTTTCTTTATTTTTTATTTTTGAGTTTGTTTGTACATGAGGAACACGTTCAAAATATTATGGATATTAAACAGCTGATATAACTCGATCTTATGCGGCTCTGATAATGCCTTTGGATTCAATTTACTCAAAACAAATTTGTGCATATTTTCTAAAACAGAACCGAGCTTTAAAACTTGAATGGACTTATCCTCTGGGGACGTTTCCAAACATTCTCTTTCACTTTAGACGTACGAGTAATCTTGCCACTTGCTCAGTCCCTGTTTTATCTCAGAGCATGCAAATTTTCGAAAATGTTCAAATTCTAAATATCGTCTTGTACTATTGCTTAGTGCTATATCTGTTTCAAAATCAGTTGGTCATTATATCATAATATTAACATAATATTTTTTAAGCATAAACCGTTGGTCATATTTCGAACGTTTCCAATTTATAATCTTCTGGAGGCTTGTTTTTAGAACTGAAAAAGTCTATACCATACTTTAAATATTCGAATGTCTTTTAAAGAGCATTGTAACTATAGTCGTGAGTTCAACTGAGATACAGCTTTGTATTCGAAAAATATTTTCCCAATTTGTTTTTAATATGTCTTTAAGGATCTCGGCAAGTTGCTAAACCTTTCAATTGTAGTGTACTTTATTAAATGAATCATTCTGCTGTGATATATTTCAATGCAACTCCGTTCAATTTAAATTTCAAAAATTGAAGTGTCTTAAATTAATTTTGACATGCAAATTAACAAAAAAGCACAACAAATTTTTATACAAATTTTAACTAACTATTCTTAGGCTTGTATTTTTATTTTTTTTTTTATATTTTAAAATAAGTAACGTTTTGACTTTTGTAAGATCTTATGTTAGTTAAGACAAGCATGTCTACTTTACCATCATGAAAAGATCATACCCAATGGAGGTTTTTGAAAGAGCTAAGTAAATTTAGTAACTTCTGCAAAATAGTAAACATGCATAAAGATGATATTTATAGTTTTTTAAACACACAGACAAGTTTTGTAAAATCGATCTTAATTTCGGTGAAATGTGCAAGTAAAAAAAGTGCCTCCCAGTTACAGAAATCCCACAACCTAGGTGTCTGTTAAAATTGTGATTATGAGATATTTTTTTTTGTCATTTTGAAGCCGACTAAGAAATTCGCAAATGACAATTTTGCGAAAAACACGTGACATTTCATTGGTATTGAAATATTTCATAATAGTTTTGTTTTCCAAGATTAGATAAGATTTTTATTGTTGTCTTCAGATTTCCGCAAAATCATATTCATATTATTTAACACTCTAATAGCTTAGATTAGTTTATATTGTTGTTTTGACATAATTTTTCCATATTTTCATGGTTATTACCTGTTTTCTTTGTTTTTATTTTTGAAGTTTAGAATTTGCTCCTTTCGATTTCCGGCACTTGGCAAGATTGATAAGAGTCTCTTAAAATTTACACACTTCGCAAATTGTAGTGCAGATCAGAGTTCAGCTACTAATTTCACACTTTAATTCCGTGGCTATGTCGTCAATTCTGAGTTTAATTCAATTATACATGCTTGAACTGTTCAATTTCATTTTCATCCTCATTGAAATGCAACATAAAAGGAATTCTGTGACAAATTTTTTGTTTTTAAATACTCCTTAATGTGACGCCAGTCCTAAGCTTCACTTCTTTTGTAAATTATTATTTAGTCAAGTTCGTCACTTAATTTTTTTCGGAGTTCGGATAAATGCGCCAACACCTTGTCTACTGGATAGTTCAGAGCTGGAACCAACACAGACCCATACATCACCACCAAGTACAAAATGGGTTTTCATCAATGTACATATCACTTCGAATTTTAATTCTGCATTTCAATTTGCGTTATGCCTCCATGTCACAATTTTAAACTGTTTCAAGTAAATCATTAATGCACGATTTGCCCACAGCTTTCTTTATTCAACTTTCTTAGACTACTGCACATTTTTTTTTTAACTCAATAAAAAATACTTTGATCAACAACATTTTTTTTATAAATCCAATTAACTTATTTCTCTTGGAAACCATAAAAATAGACGTCCTCTTTAAAACCGCTTAAAAGATGGAGTTTAAAATAAGTTAAAATCATCCTAAAAATGTAACCCTTTAAAAAATATTATTTATGAACATAACAAATAAAAGAGGCCAAAGACGACTCTCTTGAAGCACACTTTAAATTATTCAAACCCGGTTTTTGATCATGTCCTACCAAATTTTACAAATTATTACGAAAACTTTGTTTGAGCTCAAAAAAAAAAAACCTTCTGCTGAGCCCTGCCAACGGACTTCAAAATCAGTCAAAAAAATCAACTTACCTTCCTCATTCAATGCACTTTTTGTAAAAATTAAAAAAAAAAAATTGGTCCAAGATGGCTTCCTTGAGATACACTTGAATACTGTTTTTGATATGCTGTCAATTGTCACAAATTTCCTTGGATTTGTAAGATAATTTTTCAAACTAATCCTGCTGAAATCTGGTAAAAGACTAAGCAGAATCACTGAAAATAGAGGCAACTTGCCTCACAAAAATTGGTGATCATTGGTATCTCTGCAAAGTAAAGAAAGCCATGCTGAGAGTCGCCAATAGCGTTTCTTATATTTTCAAAAACCAATCTTCATAGGAGATGGAAATTTATAACTTTCTCTTTATTTCCAGCATTATTAGTACGAGTTCTCAAATATGTCTATCAGTTATCTGAGAATACCTCTTTATTCCGAGACAAATTAAATATAGAAAAAAAAATCATGATTCTGCTGTCGTACTTTTCTGAATCTTCCAAAAACACAAAAAAATTCACTTTCAAGTGACAATTGATAATGAATAAAATACTGCGAATTAAACGAATGCAAAAAAGTTGTATAACTGAAACCAAAACACATCCGAGTTTCAAACCACTACAAAATCATTCCATTCTTCTTTATCCTTCTTTTTGCTCAGTGCAACATGCGATGTAAGGGTAGTCCTTATTTCTAGAACGCGGTCAGATTATAAAAAAGGACACTTTTCCTCTAGCAAATCATCAACGAATCAAGAAATGGCGGCCCTAAATATTGACTTCATACACGTGTATGCCCTGACCTTCATATTAACATACAACACGAACTTGGCATGGTTAACCAAATAAAACCACAATGGTAACCTTTGCGATAACAATTTGTTTTCAAACACCTACACTATGGCGCCCCTTTTTTTCCAATATAGTAACTCATCCATCGGCTAAGGAGTAAATCAGCTCATGAAACAAGTTATTACCATTTGTGGTTAACTTTCTCTCACCAGTGCCGCAACCCCCCAAGCCACCAACATCATTTGCTTAGGACAGGAGCAATTTTGTGCCCACAGTTGTTAGTCGATGGTAGTTGATGGACTCGTTACATTTCACGTTTTCCTAGTGAGAACACATCTCAAATATTTCGTGGGACTTTTATTACACAAATGAGTCTTGGGTGCGTACTCGTGTTGGCGATTAACTCAGTACATATACCGAAATAAACCAAACCAATTTGCTTGTCACATCCCTGGCTTGTGCTTCAATACGAATAAAGTATCTTTAAGGTTGTTTGACAATTCCATTCAAATTTTATGGCATCCGTGAGGTTGAAATTTGTTTATTTTCAAAGAACACAGAAATAAAATTAATTTTATTACTTGTTTGCACTTTTTTTTGTTTTTCTACTCCATTGTTTAATGGCTTTCATTTCTTCCAAATATATATATTTTAAAAAATCCATAGAAGCCCATGATAGGAACTGAAATGTCAACTTGTCAAATAAAAAAATTAAAAAAAATAAAAAAAAAGAAAATTGTTCGAAACGTCCGCTCTTAATGGCTGCGGCTAGGTATTCACGCGTCAACTTTCGAGCCATAAAATAGACTTTGTTCTCTGCTGGCACTGCTGCTTTTTGATTTTGTTTCTTATTTCGATCGCAGATATTTTCGCTTTTTATTTTTTATTCCTTCCGTTTTTGCTTTTCAATGAATTTGTTTAAAATATGCAAGTATTTTTTACTTTTCTTCTTTTGCCTGTTTGTTTGGCGCTGAAATGTGACGTTTTATTCGTAGAGACTTGTATATTTTTGGTTTTATTAAAATTGTTTTGAAATTTTGTTGAGAAACGTGCTCGATTTGGTGTACGAGTATTTTAATTCATACCGAACGACAATCATCAAGTTGTAAATAGCTTCACTCATACCCTTCCAAACCTTTGCAGGATATTTTCAATTATTTTGGATTCTGTGGTTGAACATGATATTTAAAAAATTTATGTTGAAATCTCGGAACTTCGAGCTAAGTTTGTTATTCTTTGACAAAATTGGAGCTCTACTATTTGAAAAAAGTGAGTTTTGTAAACGTTGTCACGTTGTTTCAAATCCTTCAATCATTCGGCATCTTCATGGAATTGAAGGCGGCTAGGTTTTGAGTTGTTTTTGGGTTTTAATGAAGAACTTAATTTCTCAACACTATGCAATCCGTACCTTGTTGGTTGTTGTAAGGATTTATGTACGTCTTAATGACGCGCACGAAGTTTCGAATTTCGGCTGAGTTTGACCCCCTGAAACGTTTGCGTTTAAAAGGCAATTTTCAAATTTAAAAGAATAAAGAAAAATATTGCGCAGAAGCACTGTTCTAACTGATCTGCTAGATATTTAAAACTAAATAGGAAAATTGACTCAGTTTTCTTCAGCCTTATAAGCTCACTCTGGATTTATATTACCACAAAACCGACGTAAAGGCCTTCATGCAAGTACCAATTAGTCTCTCTTCCTACTTACTCAAGACTATTGAGCCCTCCATGAGGTCAAAGATTATTTAAAAAAGAATTTACCTGACTTTGAAGGAAACTTCAATTATTTGAAGCCTGAAATCAACAAGGCAACTAGAGCTAATTAAGTAACCGAAAAGAGTACGGCTAGGAATATCTCATCCCTTCTGCGTCAGAAATTAAATCCGTATTGATCTAAATGCGAAAGCTTTTGAAATCATAACGTACGCGAAGGCAGTAGTGGTCCAAGGATCTGGGAGATATCGTTCTACTACCAGCGACCTTTGAAATTGGTATAAAAGGATACATAAATGGATAAAACTGACTTCATTTTATTCACAAGAAAATTGAGTTTTCCAAACTTCAAAACGCCAGTATTTACAGATGGATCTCTAAGGCTAATACTTTATTCAAGAGTTGCTCCAAGGCAACATTTGAAGGGACAATTAAAAAAGGTTTCATTTACTAAAATTAGAAAAAAATTAGCTACACCCAGAAACCCACCACAAAGTTCGGAGATTAGCTTTCAAATATTCCCGGGGCCAAAAGATCAACGAGGCAAGCAAGTTTCATATCCAAGCTAATATATTTTACGGCCATTCATCACAGACAAGAGACAGTTTATATAACACATACAAATCATGACTGTTCCAAAGCCTAGATGGTTTTCTAAGCTTTATAAGAGATGTCTTGATTAAAAATCGAGCTCTTTCTCTGCGGCAACCCTCATCTTTACAAATATGTGTATCGTCTCTGCTTTACGTGAAAAAGATTTTGCATATACCTCAAGCCAGAAACTGCATCAGGCGCGTCCCTCCTTTTTGGGACAGATCATAAGGTACTGTAAAAGGGAATCGCAATGGACCTGTATGTCCCATTGGAATTCGCAGCATTTCTAGCTTCATCGGTTATGTGGTCATTCCAACTAAGCTTGTTATAAAAAGACCACCTTTCGGCCTCATTGATGCATGTGCAAATCGTGGATAACCACTGAAGTCCTATACTTGTACTAAGTGACAATAATTTAAAAAAAAAGTCAAAACATAGCAGGCTCCAGGCTGCTAAACGGACGTTCAGAATTCTAAGACTGACTAAGATTTAAGTCGTAACCTAAAATATCGAACGAGCAATAGAACGGGCAACACAGAAGATGAACTTTAATGTGAAGGACATGAACTTTTTATCCACATCTTCCGCTTTGTGTTCTAAACAACTTACCGAGTTATTCATGAATTTTGCACTATTCAGTAACGGTTGAGATTGCATGAATGCCAACTAAAAATTGTGATGCTTGACAAATCGAATATCAACTCTACCCGCCCACCTTCAAAAAAGGACGATTCTCTGTCTTCCACTAACTATCCAGGCACATCCGTTCTTAACGTCGTTTACAAGATCCATTCAGCGTATTGTGTGAACGTTTGGCTCCATCTTGCAACACACACATAAGTTAATACCACCGTGGCTTTCGACCTGGATAATGAACACAAAACAATGCCAAAGCCGGAAAATGACCATCATCTTTTCATCGACTTCTCAGCCGCATTTCCCGGTGAGCCGAGAAAGCTGATCCGTTCACAACGATTGAAAACACGTAATCTACTTTGCACTTTGGATAAAAATAACCTCAGGATTATTTCAAACCTTCACCCAATCCAGACAAGGAGATTTGCTGTCAAGTGATCCTAACATTTAATGTTACCAAAAGGTGTCAACATTTATGGCAAGTCTGTCTGTCATCATCTCGCACCCCGCTTTCACTTTTCATGATTGAAAAAAGGGTCAGAGCAATTGATCTTCAAATGGGGATAAAACAAAATACATGCTGTCGTTGAGAGCTGAAATCGTCGAAAACAAGGTGCACAATCAAAAGCTACACATTGACAAGCAGTCTCAAAACATCAAGCTCGAAGGACCGTAATTATGCTCTCCAAATACTGATCGTGTCAGTTCTTTAGGGACCTTTGAAAGAAATATTCTCGGTCGTATATGCGGTCCTGTCTGTTGGGTGGGCGAACAGGTAACGTGCTACAAACCGGAGCCGAAAATTGATGTGGATCTCTTATGATGAGCACAAATCGAGCTCATGACCAGCAATGCTCTCGCTAAAAGCATCTTAAAATTCCAGCCACCAGTTTCCGGGAGAAATGAAAGACCGATCGTGCAGTTACAAAGAAACTTGGTCTAATCAACTGGAAACAACGTCTCTTGGCCAGTGAGATATGGAAAGAAATTTAAGCACAGGCTCAGATTCAGTGTTGTTTGGAAGCATTAACCACTCTGTTCATAGAGGCAAGAGGTGTTAAAAATTGCACTACTCTAGTACTGCATTCTTTGAAATCACAGTCTTTTGATTGTTTTTCCAAATAGACGAACTGACTTTCGTACTTTAACTGCAGAGATACATTCACCATTAAATTTGAAGTCATTGAATCATGTGTCAAATGACTTGAAGTCGCAAGTACTGCTTGCATTCTTGAAAGACTTTTGAAGTCATCTGCAGTCTTTTGAAGTCTTTTGATTTCACTGATTTTAGTGAAGTCTTTTGACTGCTTTAATTTTAACATGCGCTGTGATTCCAGTAGAATTTTGTCAACCTTGAATTTGAGCTCTTCAACCTGGTTTTGAATGCTTTCCCAATCAGATTTGTGCTTAAAAAATAAATCAATTATTTTCTCTCCTCTCGAAGAGAGAAAAAAAATCCAAACACTCTGAAAAGAAAACCGATCCAAAAATACATTAAAAAAAAAAATTATAAATTTATAAATAAACTAAGATTTCAAGTTCGAGGTTATCATTGGCTCGTGTAAGGGGGGAGGGGAAACAAAAACAATCAGAAAAGCGATATTTCTGTTTATTCGAAACCAATATCGCTTGCAAAAATAGAGTCCCTAATCCCTGTCTCGGATTGAATGGAATGGTTTTTGATTTCCATTTGGACACTGACATCGATACAATAACAAATCTTAACCAGCTGCTTCAACTTCTTTATTTATCGGCGTGTCTATTCTCCCCTTGGACCCCCATTCAGACGGCACCACAGTCAAAAATCCTATTGCGTAGTTTGGAATTAATTTCCTTTTTTTTTCTAGTGTTTCTTTGCAATACCTTCTGGATACATGGAGTTCGTCACGACCATAACACTTTTGAAATTTAATTTAGATTTGTTTTTTTTTGTGTGTTGTTGTTGTCATTTTGTCGGGGCGTTCAAGGAACCTCAGCACAGCGAATGAACCCCGTACTTCGTTCCGCGTTTCGGTTTTTAGTCTCTCAAATTGGTGTATGCCTCTTATTCCTAGTTTTATTTCTTTCTTCTTTTTTTGTTGTCTTTTGCTTTGTTGTTCACCTGTTGTGCGAGAAGTTAATTGCTGAAGCCAAGAACAGGTTTTGAATCTGAAGTAGCCATCACGAGAGATACAAGATACAAAAAAAAAAAAAACAAGAAGAATGGAATCAGATACGGACAAAAAAACAGCGTGTGATAGAACTTGTTTTGAAATAGAGCTTAGGTTTTGGATTTCCATGGATATGTTGTGAGCACAGAAATCGAGGCAGGTTGAATATTTGGCATGGTGTGGAATTTTGTGCGGCAGAAGAGCTGAGCGGGACGATTGATCTTGAAAATGTTGGTGGAAAATGAGCTTGGGTAAGGCTTTGTTGGGCAAACATGGGCGTCTATGGCGACTAATAGGGTGTTTATTGGTTTAACTGTTGGAACTTGTTTTGTATGCCTTTGATAAGAATTCGAGTGTTAATGAAATTTGGCATTGGCGAAATGTAGTTTCATTTTTTTTGTTTGTGTGACAGCGCACGTGATCTCGAGCGTTTGTCAAAGCCTTATAGCAACAGCAACAGAAATGTAGTTGCATTTAGTCAATTTGATTGAATTCAATGATTTAAAAATGAATGAATGAATCATGAATTCTTGTACAATCATTTACACTCTTTTGTGCTTTTGGAAATTGGACCCTAACGATGCCACAAGGGATCAGCGAAGGTCTCCCATAAACTCTTCCGATATTGTCTCGCCGTTATGACTTAGGGCCGGTTTTCTGAAACGAGTAGAAATCATTTAACAAAAAAACACCTGTTTCTGATGCACAGAAGTAAATTTGTAAATATTAACTGCAACTTAAAGAATCTTGATCTTCAGTGATCTGAAGAAATTTAAGCTAGAAAGAAAAGACGGCTGATACTAGTGGTTGGGGACCTCAGCCAACTAGGCATGCAAAACTAGAGATAGCTAGCTATAGACCGGGCTGGTCGGAGAAGCTTGTTGGATAAAGCCCCGGCCCACCCCGGACTGTAGTGCCACATTAATTAAGTAAGACAGGACCGCATTTATGTACCAAAATCCGTCTTGAAGTTGTCGCATTATTAAATTTATTGAAATGAATGCAAAGAATGCAGATGACTGCAAAGATTGCAAATGAAAAAAATCGTTGCATTCTATTAAATGGTGTACAAATTTATACAATATTTTCTGTGGTGATTGAGTGGTTCGTCAATGCAAACATTTAATTGAATTCAATGAATTCTTGCACTATCCTGAAGTCAGTTATCTGTGACATTTGCTAGGAAAAAACTCCTCTAAAAATCTCTTGTTCCAGGAAAAACAATGTTCATAAGGTTGAGTAACTGAAACAAGGTCTAATCAAAAAGTCCGGATGTACTTTTAAGAGATTAATTGTGTTTCGAGAACTAACTAAAAAGCGTATCAAAGTATTCTATAAATCATAAACTCTAATAAAAAAAACTCTTTCACCAATTTGCACATTTTCGAGTATCAGTTGCATTGAGGACGGAGATCGCACTCTTCTTGGGTCCTTTTTCGTGAAGAAGACGTAAAAATTTTCTGAAAGAAACAGATCACCTCAAGACACCGCAAAAAGGATTTTAGTTTGCCGAGGTGTTCGTAATTAACTCCGAAGGAATTATAAGACTCCATTATTCAACGAAACAATATTTCAATAGAGAACTACAAAAGCGGAATTCCAGATACGTAAATTGCTTATTGAAACAACATTCGAATATTTTGCCGGGTGAAACAAAAAAACGTTTTTGTGACGAAAAACTCAGAACAAAATTGGTCCAGTTAAGGCATCTTTTCCGTTTGGAAAGAGGACATCCGAAAAAGCTCTAACACTTTACAGCCACGTAAAAAACGTATTAAAAGACGGAACAAGGAATCTAGAAAGGATGCGAGAACGTGTGATTTTTCGATAGCTTTAAAAACACTTAAACACATGATAAAAAAATTGATGTATTTCAATTCATTCATAATTTCATTTCGACATCAATTACTCTAGTCCAAAAAAAGAGTACATTTAAATTCCGACTAAGAAGATGTAAGAATACAGGAATTGGTTCTCGGAAAAGGTTAAAAAATAACTAGAAGGGACATTTTGCCTTGAAGTTTAGATTCCACAGCAAAAATTTCTTAGTTTCACTAGTTGCTAGTTTAAATGGAAGTTTTATTTCCGTTTGAATTTTGTCAAATCAGTTCTTTCTTTACTTTAGATAATCCGTCTTTTAATAACATGTTTCGGTATTCTGATCTTCAGTCTCTCGAATACTTCCTCAAGAAAAACGTGGAATCGCCGAGCACAATAGGATTAAATTTATCTTATAACAATGAGACAGCTCTCACGAACGTGAGCAACATGCCGGCTTCATGAAGCACCAAAAAAGACCCATTGCCTGCTATCACGAATTGTGATGAGAGGATAGATTTACAAAACACTGACAGCACAGAAAACACAGAAAAAAGCACTTGTAAATGTATGAACTTAAGATACTGCGAATTGAATGAATGCAAATAAATCCATGAAGAAATCGAAACCAAAATAGATTTGTGTTCCGAGTCACTGCATCCTACTCGTCATCCCGAAAATGTAGTCATGTTATAAAAAAATTTAATGAAACGGCTCTGAAAACAAGGTCGTGGTACCGGGTTTTTTCATCTTTAAATTTTTCAACGATTAAGGACTACCTTAAGCCGTAAGACTTTCAGAAATTCTTTAAGGTTAGTGTCGTTTGGTGACATCTTTCACCATGATTGTGAACGACTGCCACATGACTGCATAAAAAGAAAATTTGAGTTGCAGGAGCAAAGTAGGTACTCTTACTTGCAATTGTCCACGTTTGAGAACTTGACCTCTTCTTTTCTCCAATTTAATGGGAAAATAGTGTGAACTACTAAAAATATTTCTCAGAAATTTTAATCGTCATTATTTAATGTGTCTTCAAAACTTTTCACAGAAATTCAGCATTGTTGGTCACTGGACTTAAATGACTCGTTTTAGACTTAAAGCATTTCAAGTAAAACACCATTGAACATTTTTGACCTCCATTTTGACGACTTTTTAGACTTTTCAATTCTAAGAAGTTATTGAAAAAATAACTTACCAAGCGAGGATGGGCATCAGCTTGAAAAACGCGCCCGATGATGAGCTTTTAAAAATGTTTACTTGATACATATAAGAAAACTCCAACCTTTTTCTTTTCTCTTTTTATTCAGAAGTTGTTAAGCTTTCATTTTTAATTGTCCGCCACAAGTTTAACATACTATGTGAGTTCAAGTAAAGTAACAAGTAACCTACTTCTTAATGGTTATTTTTTTTCCTGACCGAATAATGAGTGTAATTTAAGTTTCGTTATTGTTTAATTTTTTTTTTCTTAAAGCAACAACTTTTTGTCCTTAACACTGTCATTGAATACTGGTTAAGACTGTTTAAAGTAGGCAATGTAATTGTTTATTGTAAATTGTGATCTTATCATGTTGCTAATTGTTTGAACCTCTATATTTAATTTTCATTTTTTTTTCTTCTTTTTTTCCAGGTAAGTTTGACCTAGCCTCGCTGATTCATGACACCGATTCTACTCGTATGAAAGTTAGATTTGGTAAAGTATAAAGTTGAATGAAAAACAACAAACAAAGTATAAAGTTGAATGAAAAACAACAGATCTATAAAATGTTTCATAAAAAAGAGAATCTCTCAGAATAATTTCATCCAAAATCTGTAAGTTGTTCTTTTATAAGTTTTGACTTTATTTTCGATAATACTTTTTTGAGTAAAGCAGGATTTTGATCTAAAAGGATAAATGCAATTTTCACCTTTTGAATTGTACTGCTTTGTGTAAGCTCAAGAGCAAATGTAAAGGGATCGGAATTTTTTTAAGACGCAAAAAAGTCTTCAAGTTACAATAACAATTATTTGCTAAAGCAAATCTAAACCTCATATCAAAGAGACCCTCAATAGAAAGTCTCCTTCGATTGTATCTTCGATTTTAGAAAATCGATTTTACGTGAAATTAAAAGACAAATAATGATTTTATTTAAAGCTGATGAACCACAGAAAAGTGTCTTAGGTCCTGTGCTATTTATTAAATTTTTTTTTATCGGCTTGAACACTCAGCTGGGCGAACTTCAAAGCGAGTATCAGACTTGATTGTAAACATCATTTAATCATTGGATTTTTTGAGTTCCATTCTCTGTTCCAGCGTGGGTCTATTCCAGACATCAATTGGAACACAAAAGCTCTTCGCAAATGTAAGAATTTCAGATGTCTAGAATCAAAAATCAACAAATTTTGCTCCTGTGAATGCAAGAAAAAAGGAGAAAAGGTTTTGACCAAATCTGGTGTTCACTTCAGATTGATAGTAGCTGAAGTAAAATGCTTTACAGGACAGTGGAAGTAGCAACGTTTTGTAGAAATGTCAGCGTTAAAAGATGACTAACAAATTTTTTATCGAATTAGTTGATTGTCAGGCGTTTGAAAATAAAAAAAAGTTCAAATTCTTACAGTTGCTTAGAAAGAAATGCGACTTTAGTGTGCATCGAAGTCGTGGGAGTGACGAATGGAAGCACTGCATTTTCACTGATTTACTGCTTGCTCAGTCTCAGTCTTGAATTAGAATCGCGTCGCCGAAAAACAAGAGCTCGTGATGGCTTTGGCTAATGGTATCCAGACTGACACTACGCTCATGCCAGCCGGAGTAAAAATTTACGTTCTAATCTATCAAGCTGTTGTTTTGAAAGAATGTATGAAATCCCTGAGATTTTCCAAGAGGACCAACGCCCAATCACAAAGCCATGACGACTCATTTGGCTTCAATGAAACGTTACCGATTTGATCCGTCGTGCCTTTCCGTCCTCAATCGAATTCGACTTCAGTATATTGATTGTTTTCGAAAGCAAGGTCAGCTACAAAAACATATGAAAATTTGTCGAAAACGTGAATCGAACAGATTCCTGCAGAGTAAAATTCGACGCTCGTGCAGTGCGTTCGCCGGTAGACTGGACGCATAGTGATCAAGTGGTCGTATGAGTTTTTGAAAGAATTTTTTTTGCCTATATTTGAAAAATAAAAATAATAAAAATATAGCAATTCAAATACCCTCTTGATGTCCCCAAGGACGGTGTTACTTACCTCATCGCAAATTGAAGGATAAAACCCTCCTTTAATTCAATTAATTCACTGGAGGCTTAAAAGACTTGATTTACGACTTCTGTCGATATTCATTTTCCCTACCAAAATCAGCCGAAACCCGAAAAGCAACAATTCAAACTAATTCCCATACAAAAAAAAAGAAGAAAATAACGCTGACTCCTCAGGCGGGATGATGACTTCCATTAACCCGCATTTTTTGCGTCACATTTTTTTTTGTTTGTTTTTTTGTTTTTGAAAAGCGAAATGTATACCTACGGAACCCCCCGACTAGTATCCATATTTACATCAACACATATCCAAAAGCAGTCACACACAATCCACCGCATGTGGGTTCAATAAAACCTACGAAATTAATTTGTTTATATTCTCTTTGCCGGTGTTGGCCCGGTGTTTTTTTTTTTGTTTTTGGTGCTCCTAGTGCTGGTACTATGACCGCCATTGGCTACGTGTTTTGATAAACATCTAAATGGCTAGAAATTCGTCATTTTCTTGTTGTTTTTTTCCGTGGGGACTAGCCATACACAAGGTTACCCCTTCCTATATACCAACCAATCCACTTGCCTTAGTTAGGACCAAAGTCGTAAAATACCTGAAATTCCGAATGTTTAAAAACAGCGAGGTAATTTTTTCTTTTTTTTTGGTTTTTTGTAAATCAAAATACGAGTGTAATACGAAAATTAAATATATCACAATCACACACACGAGTCATTGTACTCGGGCGTTTGATTGCTGATATTTTTTTTTGTTTTTTGCTTTTGTGTTGGTCAGTCGTTTTCAAGGCCAACAGGTTGGCTCGAACAACTTTAAACCCCCCTCCCTATGGAAGTTTTGTATTATTATAATATTTTTTCTCTTTCTTAATTTGTTGCTTTATGTATTTTGTTTAAAAATGACATGTATGAGGGGGGGGGCGAGGGGCTTTCATTCTCAAGCCTTCACACGGGGTCTACTCTGCGGTGATAATTTATAACAATTTTTATTTTTTTTTTTGTCGAATATCTTTTGTTTAAAAATTTTTGCTTTCAAACTCAATTGTTAATGCAAATTTAAATGAAAAATATTTAATTTTAATTTAGAAATATATTATAAAGCAGAATATTAAGTGATCGTTAAAATTAACCTTTCACAGTTCATGAACTTTGGAAACAACTTGTTTCGAATTTACACTCAGAAAACCAAAAAAAAATTCAGGTTCATGGTCTTTTCGGGTTATTTTTTCTGTCTTTTTTTTTAAACTTCGCGCTTAATAGAATAGCAAGTCTATAAAGGGGAGGGAAAAATTGTTCATATTGTTGAAGAATAATTCGCTTTATTTTTTTGTCTATTCACGTGTCTTTTTTAGCACTGTGAATAATTTGTTCCGGTTTGTTGGTAGCTAGTCAAAAGGCTTTTGTGAATGACAATCTGGTTAACGAAATCAAACTCATTATCGTTGAAATTTTGCCATTTCATTGACTTTTATATAACGAGCTTTTTGTTGAAGGAATTTCTATCAGCCACGGGTAAATAGATTAATCGTGTTTCATGAAATTCCAGATTTGGATGACAATTAATCGTAATCGACCCTTTACAATCAAATGCACTTCAGATTATAACCATTCTCCAGAGAGCTGATTTTAAGGGTCCCGTAGTTAAAGGGTGCCAACAGAATCTTGACTTGACAAAAAACCATGGCCGATGCCAAGTAGGACTTGCGGAACGAAGGCAACATACAAATTTTTAGGCATGTTCTTTTCTATATTACATGCTTTTTCCTGCTTTTGTTTGTGATTTGATACCCTAAAGAGAGATTTTGTTAATTTTTTTTCGTGATTTTCGGATTTTTTCCTTTACTTGTGCTATAAGGCATTGCTTCTTGCATATCAAAGAATGCGGCAAAAACAGGCATATCTTTTGACTGCGTTGATTTTTTCTTACAGCTTTGAGGAACCGCTGTCATCAACTACGTCCTATAACGAAGGGAGCCTTAAAAATAATATAAAAACTAAAAGGGGTTCTTATACATTAAACGTGTTATATTAAAATTGATACTCAATTTTACTCAAAAAGTTGACTTTGAAATTAAAATTTAATTTAGAAATGCTACTCGATTTAACGACAAAAAATTTGTACTAAGTGCGGTGGTACAGAACCCTTTGTGAGCGTGTTCAACTTTTTTTTATTACAGCGCAAACGCTGACAAAGGGATCATCTAATTCGTGGTCCGGATTTAACATTCCTGTTTCAATCATTGTCAGCCTCTGCCAGTTCGATGGTCCTTTGTAACATAAAAGCGTACACAGAGGTCTAGATTGCGTACAGATCAGATCCGTAGATCGAAATTATAAGAAATCTGTTGCAGTTTGGCTTCGATAAGATTCAGTGATATTGGGACAACTGGAAGTTAAAGATCAACTTTCGGAAATGTGAGTTTGTATTGTTTGGGGCTCTGCTTTCTGAGGCTTCTAAGGATACCATAGAGTACAGGCGAGAGCTTGGAATTGTGGGACCGCGTGAATAGACACCTGGTGATGTTTTGGGATCTAAAATTCTAAAAACATGTTGATGCTGCTCGTGTTGGCTCTGTCACAAGTGGGCTTTTATCAACCCCAACAAAGAGAATCGACGGTAACTCGACGCCAGGGTAAAGGTTAAAGATCTGCTGCGTGTGGTTCGACGAGAATGGATTCAGTTTTCTCAGGGCTTTCTCACTTTTATACAGAACTCCAACTCCAGAGTCTTATGAAAGTCTGGGAAATATTTAAAACTGAACATTTTTTTTGTGAACTTAGAGGATCTGTTGACCTCGATGCAAAAGGCTTGCTATTCGATCCCTACGAGGAAGACTCGAATCCTTGAGAATGAGCGATGGACTCTTAAGCAAAATATTGTTTCAATGCCATCAAAGTCACGGCAGATAGTTTTCTGGTGGGACCTGAATTGTTCTGGTACTAGCAACAGTACAGTAAAACGTTGTCGATTTTTTTTTGCGGTCACTATGGTGTGAAAGGAAAGGCACATTGTATCATGGGAAGTTGGATTAGGCTAACAGATATTCCATCCCTCTGATGAAGGTCAGTCTTATGTCAAATGAAGATACATCTTCTTAACCAAATAAGAACTGGACATTCCCAAAGAATGTGTACAGCCGTTTGGTCGTCCTCCAAACAAAGTCGACACTCGGTGACTGTACTAAGTCCTAACTTGGTTAGATGTGATCTCAAGCGGCAATGGCATGGGAGGAAGCTTTCATATGTTCTCCTTGTTCAGTTTTAAGATGTCTCTGTAAGAGAAAGGACTGAACAATAATTTCGATTATCTACTCCCCGTTAGATTTCTCCAGAGGACGACACAAAGTTGGTTTTCCAAATTTTTGATCAGACCTGCGATCTTAGTTCAGATCATGCCACCGAAAGATAAATTTGGGCATTTGAGCACCGCATTTTTAATCATTTTGTGCTTCCAGAGGAAGTGTCATCGGTTACTTCAGACAACCCAAAGGAAAAGAAATCTGCAGCCGTGAAATCGAGCGATCTTACCGGTCACTTTGAATCGCCAAAACGAAACACTTGATGACTTGATCAGTGAATGCGGATGCACCATGGAACCCACATGTTGTTTAGTCCCAATTTATCAATTAACTTCAGTGAGGCATCATAGATCATGGTTCTGTATCGCTCACCAGTCACTGTAACCGTGGTTCACACAGTGTCCCTGATAAAAATGAGGACCGATGACACTTCCGGGGCAAAAGGCGAATTATACAGGGGACAGGACTCTTAGCTCCCTAGAGTTGTACAGTTTGTTGGTTAACGTTTCCCTTCAGATGGAAATTGGCCTTGTAATGAATTTTATTCCAAAATTGTACACTGCGTCTGGAGACAGTATCTGAACACATTTAAAGGGAGAAAAGGAGTTGTAACGAGCACTACGAGGTCCTCCAGTGCCTCTTTTCCAGGTTCTCGAGTCTCTTCGATGCAAGGAATCGGTTGTAGTAGAAAAGTCGGAAACTGACAGTACAGTACAGACAGTGTGCATCCTCAGCATCATCGAAAAATACGAATTCTGTTTGTAGAAAAAGATTCTTAGACTTAAACCTTCTACTGACTGCTTTATCACACGGTAATCTGCAAAACAAAAAAGCGTCCCTCGTAAACAACTGGAAGCGACGTCAAGATGAAGTCAACAAAAAGCAGAACTCATTTCCCTTTACCATGTCATTAAATACGGTAACCATCCATAAGATAAATTTAAGCCATTATGTAAAAAAAAAAAGACAAACTAACTTTTACTTCTAGCCAACCAACTTACAATCCCAAGACTAACTCTCGCTGTTCTTTCGTGCATGACAAGAATTATTTCCTATATTTCGTTCTACTCGTATTCTTTGTTTTCTGTTTCTGTTCTTCTCTTCCTCTTGATATTGTCGGCTTCTACTTTGTTTTTCCCTACCATGGGTTTTACTTTTTCACCTTTTTTGTGTCTTCAAGAGTTGAGCTTCAAAGCCAAGTCAAGTTTTTTTGGACACATGACTCCAAGGAACACATTCAAAACAAAAGAAAAACGTATCCACAATAAGGGCTTGAGTCGAAAGAAAGTCGGTTGGAAAGAGATATGCCCATCAGAGAAGTGGAAATAACCAGATTTATGGGTAAACTCTTTTCCCTTTTTACTCCACAATGTGGTTGGCTGGTTGGTTGATAGATGATCTGACAATGGTCTCGGTATGTGGCGCGCCTTCAAGCCGAGTGTTGCGTGTTCCGATACCATAGCTTTGGAGTGAGCATTTTATGGACAAACACTATTTGCCAGAAGTTTAGAAACACAAGCTTATGTCGTTCTTTAAATCTGTTTTACATAAGAGCGAGCTAAATTGAAAGATTACGAAGCCTCGACTAACAAGCTTCTCGTGATCATCGATCTCACGTAAAATTTTTCTCTCAAAATAACCCGAGGAGCTCTCATCTGTTTTTCATAGTGTAGATGCTTCTGCGCCACAAAGCAGGAGCCTAGGTAGACAAAGTCCCCAACTTCCTCAAAGTTATGGCGGTTAATGGCGATGTTGAGTGCCTTTTTTGATAACAACTTATACTTCGTTTTGCACTTGTTCACCGCCAAATCCATCTTTGCCTTCGTTGTCTCAATACTCAGAAAGGCACTGTTGACAGCACGCTTCGTTCTTTCGATTATGTCAACATCCTCGGCGTATGCAAGAAAGATGTTGAAGAAATCGCAAGCCAGCACCGCATCTTGTCTAAAAGCCTTTTTTGTCATCACGGGGTTGCTGAGGCCTTTGGCAGCCTTTATGGAGCAGCCTGAGCCCTCTATGGCATTCTGCACAAATCGACGAGCTTGACTAGCCAGGCTTATATAGCTCATCACTGTAGATGCTGTCATAGGCGGCCTAGAAATCAACTTAAAGTTAGTGGGTGGCGATTTGAAGCTTCTGGGGGTTTTGATCGATCGCCTTCAATGTTTAGGCGACTGATACCTCTATAGTTGACGAATTGAAGAATTTACTTAGAATCGGAGAAAGAATATTAATGAACCAAGTCATCGCCCGCCTTTTTGAAGTGATCAGCAGTTAAGCCTTCCGCTTCAACGGTTGGGTTGACTGTTTTGTTTGCCTCTGCCGTCTTCCCTGATTGGTTAAGCCTGCTCTTCAGCGAAAGTGGTTCTACCAAAACCTCAGCAAAGACTGCAATTTCATTACAATGTATAAATTTTTATCTTTGCAGTTTTTCGTTTGAATTATTTGCATTCGTTTAATTCGCAGTATGTTTTTTTTATAAAGGAATGTGACCAGGAAGAGTAGAAGATTGATTCATCACTCAACTGTGGAAATGGTTCTTCCAAAACCTAAGCAAAGACTGCGATTCTATTACGATGTATAAATTTTTATCTTTGCAGTGTTCCGTTTGACTTATTTGCATTCGTTTAATTCGCAGATTTTTTTAATAAAGAGATGTGACGAGGAAGAGCAGAAGTAATATAATAGAATCGCTCAAATTTGGAAGTGGTTCTATCAAAAACTCGGCATACACTGCGATTCCATTACGATGTATAAATTTTTATCTTTGCATGTTTCCATTTGCATTATTTGCATTCGTTTAATTCGCAGTATGTTTTTATATAAAGGAATGTGACTATGATGAGCACAAGATTGGTTCATCACTCAACTGTGAAAGTGGTTCTATCAAAAACTCAGCATAGTCTGCGATTCCACTACGATGTATAATTTTTTATGTTTGCAGGTTTCCATTTGCATTATTTGCATTCGTTTAATTCGCAGCATGTTTTTTTTAAAAAAAGAGATGTGACCAGGAAGACCAAAAAAAATTGATTTATCACTCAGCTATTAATTTTTTCGCCTGCTCGTCGGCGTTTGACTTATTTGCATGCGTTCAATTCGCAGTATTTTTTATAATGAGATTCTTAAATAACAGAAAGAGCTGGTTTTCATGTCTTAAAAGATGATTCATCATTCAACTGTCAATTTTGTGTTGACTGGGTTTGTTTCGAAAACTAATTGAAAGTTCAAGACTTACCTTAGGAATCAAATCTGGGATCTGGGAAAGGCACCCATCTTTCTTCTTCAGTCATTAATATTTGTCATAGTAAATGTCTGAATACTTTATAACGACCATGGCAAACATTTATGAAGTATGCTCAAACTGATGACTACTAGTGTCGTTTCACATATGAAGCAGCAGCAGTTAGGGTCCCACATTCGTATTTACCTAACAACTTATCTATCTATCTATCCAAACCACGGCGAATAGCTTCAAGTATCTTTAGGCAATCAAGGCGACATCAAGTGCAAGCTTACTTCAAGACCTGAACTGCTATAAACGTGTACTTCAGTCAAGTCAGCACAATGAATATAATTGCTTTGATTTTGCACACGTTTTTTTTTTGTGTCTTGACTCCAACAAAGATACAATGTATGAGACTGTCTTTGTGAGTATCTTTTTGTTTTGCACTCTCCTTCGTACCTTCTGGTATTATTTTATTTCATTTCAAGTACAATTTCGCTTAATGATTCAAGGCACGTTAATAAAAACGAACGATAAAAAAATGTCCAAAGTATAATAAAAATAAAATTGTAAAAAAAATATTGTATCTGCATAATCATGCTAAGCGCTGGTTAAGTTGGCTTACAATGTTAGCCGAGATTTGTGTTGCCTTTGTTTGGTAAGCCATCTCGGTGACAAGTTTATTATTTTATAACAAAATCAAACCCACACTTGGGATGCGAAAAAAAGTGGTGTTTGGACCGATGTAGTGAATTGATGATTTAAATTTTGCACTTGCGTTCAATGGCTTGAGACGAGTACGAGTAAATAAATAAATACTTTCTTTCGAAAGTTTTTTCGATCGGAAGCCTTGATCTTTTTTTTCCCGCTTGACCATCACCATTCAATCGAAGATAATTGGGCGGTTGATGTGGGAAAAGTGGCATGATTTTTTGTGTTTTTTATTTATTCATGCGTACAGAGAGGTTTGCAATAGAAAGTATATGAGGGTTATATAACTTGTTTCTGAAGATCTGAAGAGTAAAAACATATTTGTGAGTTCTTTGAAACGTTTTAAAAAGATAAAAGATGAATGAGAGAAATTTCTAATATTTCGTTCTTGAGCTAGTTGACATCAAAATGTTTTTCAACGTTACACGTCCTTGCAAAAGTACCGAGGAAGATTTGACATTACCATATATTAAGACCCTCTTTTCGCGCGATTTTTGCACCTCATGTGTGATCTTTCACGATGACACCAAACCAGGGATCCGCGGTTTATATTGGCCTAAAAAATTGCCTTCAAGACCTCAATCTTATTCTCGTTTGATAATTTTGATTCTTGATAAATGAAAGGATTGTCTGGCTAACGTGGAAGCCTAAAGCCAGCATGTTGTTTAGATGTGCTCCAAGGGATTTCGAATGGAAGTCTAATTCGCTCGGGTTGAATTCCTCCTTTAACAAGACCCTTAAGTGTTTTGAAAGAGGCTTTGATTTTGACTTTCGAATTTTAAAAATATATTGGAACGATGTTAAGAGCACAAGAAACCAAAAGTATCTTCTGTGGCAGTAGCACATTGGCAGTAGTTATGTTGTTTAACATTGGGCTGACCACACATCCCTAAGGTACACCAAATAAAAAAGATTCCTTACCCATGAATTCCAATCGTTTTTTAAAAACATTAAAGGTCTTTTTTGTCAGAAACGATTAGATGTTTTAAATCACAGCGATTGGGAAATAAAGTTGATGATTTGTATCAAAGAGTCCATCATGACAGACTGTGCAGCCATGCTTTTTCGATGTCGAGAAGAACTTTACCCGTACTTGGACCTTTTCGATTTTTTTCTAACGAATTTGATTGAAGGTAAATGATGATGATGTCATGATGAGCCCTAAAATCGTTTCGAAGGAAGAATTTTGTTATCTTCGGGAAATAAACTAAGTTTTTATTCGACTATTTTTTTAAACATATACTCAAGGAACATCGGGCTTAAGTCAGAAGGGTTATTATATTCTGTCGGGCCTTAAAATTACCAGGTTTACCTTTACTATTTTCCAAGATACGTATTTAAAGCAGGTTCAAAAACTAGCGTGCAGTAATCAAAAAGTATCGTTTTTGAACTCATCACATCCAATTGCTTTGAATGGCTCAGGGAATATATTGCTTTCTCTATTTCCTTCATTGAAATATCTATTTCAGCTTGTGAAATGAAAGAAGTTTTAATAAATGGAAATGAAATTCTGCTTCTCATAATTTTGTATACTCCTTATGATTGAAAAATTCAATCAATCCTATCCTGAAGTCGGACGGATTCTTTTCCTCCAAAATATCCTCCTATCGGGGACTTCCATTGGTACGTCAGTAACGTCAAATAATTTATTCAAAATTAAGTTCGAATAAGGATGTGAAAAGTTTTTATTTTATATTTCGTCGACTGAGTGTCAACAAGAAAGAATAAACTCGTTCAATGCATTAAATAAAAATTATTCGTCATATTGCTGATGCCTCATTCAAATGCATTTTTGGAACCACTTCACTGCCTCCAAACTTTCATTTTTTCGCACTAGACAAACCTAACTGTTCGAGTTTGAGGGATGGTCCACATTTTCATTCATGCTACAAATTTTAATAATGTCCTTTTCAAGTATAGAGAAGGAATACTCCTTGTAAGGACCTCCCACCGTTTTCTTTTAGTTTCTTATTGTCAGACATTTTCTTCCCTTCGTATTGTTTTTATATAGGTTTGCTTTTTACATTTAATTAACTTTAAAATTGTTAAATTGTTTTGTTAATTTCAACATTTTTCCAGTCAAATACAGTCTTCACAGACTACAGACTTCTTGGCCTTTTTTGTAAAACCGGTTACAACATCTGGGTATTTGTCCTTTGACTTAATAATTCCAATTGTAATCTTTTTGCTGCCATCCAACTTTAAACATAAATGTACATCCATTTATCTATTAAATCAACATTTTCAAAAAAAAAATAACTTGCATTTTGAATTTTTCAAACTTTTTCAACGAATTCCCCAAATAAATTAAAATTGAATATTTCCGCTAAATTTGATTTAAAATTTTCATCTGAATCGAATACCAAAGTTTTCCGTCGGATTTTTTCCCTTTTTTTCGAAAATCGTTCACGACGTCTTTCTTCCCCTGAAGGTAATAAATTTCGACAAAATTAGGGCTGAATAGCTTTCAAAATAATCCATTTTTAGTAGTGAGAATGCATATAATTAGTTTTCAAATAATCAATGTTGACAGGTTGATGCCTTGAAGTGCACCTTGATTTTTAATACACTTTTAATTTTATTCGGCAGCCAACTTGTATTTCAAAAATTCAAAAAGCAGCATTCTCAAAATTGGCTTTGAACTAAGCCAGTTTTTCAGTTTTTGCTACTCATTTAAATTTATGATGTCGTTTTTCGTTCACTTTCAATGATTTACGACAAAGTTTGTCGAAAACTCTTCAAAACCTGGTGTCCGTGTTATGCTACCATAGTTGAGCCATCAACACATGACCACTCAAAGCTCTAGACGATACTACAACAATGCCACCCGTCAGTCGGACTACTATCGATGTTCGGCCAATTCACTGATAGCGCCTTTAATGTTATCCCAATGGTGACTGGTAAAGGAATTGAACCTAAGATCTGTCATTTCAAGCAATTTTAAGGCAGGCGCTATACAAACTGCGCCACTCAGCCGATCTTGCCTTTTGTTTAAGTTGTTCAACGAAAGCCAGTCTTGAGGTGAAGATTGGATTCCTTTGTATTTAAGAGTCTTGACGATTGCAATTTCTGTCTTTTTTAATCCGTCTTTTCCTTTTCGATAATTAGCCGAATTTTCTATAGACCATTATTTTTGAATGTTCTAGACCTACTCCCAAATTCTAAAGGTTTGCAGTTCTGCTTCAATCTATTAGCCATTTGTGTTTAAAAATCTACCTAAAACGAATGGAAGAATTAGGAGAATAATTGAAATCTTGTGTAGTGAATTGAAACACAGATATATTTTCGTTTAGATTGTTTTTACGAATAAATTCAAATATTTTCATTCACTCAATTCGCCGTTTTTTATTCGCCATCATGTGATATACTTGCAGGTATTATTTTGAAAAATTGCATTACCGTTCTGCTATCATAAATTTTATATCCCTCACAGGGTATTTATTGTTAGGTTCCAATTGCAGACCATGATTTTGACTAAACGAACTTTGAATTCCAACATGACACATCAAAATAGTTATCACTAGGGGCAAGGACACCCATTAAGTGTGACTTTTCTATCGGTGGTCGGTCAAACATTTCGGTGATATTACCGATTCTAGAATTCCAACATGTGAGACTCGGTCTCGATTTACTCTCCCGTCTCTTTCAACCACTTTATCTGCTGGTGTTATAAGG
Organism: Orthonevra nobilis; assembly: GCA_963555765.1. Classification (NCBI taxonomy): domain Eukaryota; kingdom Metazoa; phylum Arthropoda; class Insecta; order Diptera; family Syrphidae; genus Orthonevra; species Orthonevra nobilis. The sequence continues at coordinate 118,044,271 of OY743224.1, forward strand.
GTATTCATATTCCCTTGAGCGCGTGTACATTGTATTAATATATGGGGTTTTCCAATAGGGAATTGACAACTTTGAATTTGATTTGTAAACGCACCCTTTCACTAATCATCGAGCTGTCATTGTCAATTTATTCAGTAAACCCAACATTTTCATCTTGGTGAAGTACACAAACGAGCAAAGTTTGCAAATGTTAAAATTATTCGGAGTCGGTGACCGCCACTTAAAGAGGGTCAACTCCAATTTTAGTCTACTTATCCGTTGTGTGATGTTGCCGTGTCAGTGAGACAACGGGTTCGTCGAAAATATCGCTGCCGTTCAGCGTCCGTTGCAAACGATCCAAGTTAGTCAATTCCACGGGGTTCGCTCAGACCACATAATGTCGTTTTTTGCGTAAGGATCTTGGTTTAAACCCAAACAAGATCAAGCTGAGTCAAAAATTGAAGCCGATGGATCATTTGAAGCGACGAACGTTCTCCGATTGGGCTCTAGAGAAGATGCGCCAAGATGATGAATTTCCCAGCAAAATCATCTTCAGTGACGAAGCTCATTTTTGGCTCAATGGGTTCGTCAGTAAGCATAAAATGCGTTGGCCGGCGTTATCACGCGATGATTGCCGATTATTTTTTGGCCCAAGTTGGAAGATATGGACTTGGACGACATGTAGTTTCATCAGGATTGTGCCGCAAGCCACACAGCATACCTTACAATCAACTTATCGAGGAGTAATGGGTCAGTCCATTGGCCGCCTCGTTCATGCGATTTAACGCCTCTTGATTATCTTCTTTGTGTTCTAAGTTAAGTTTTTGGTTTATGCCAACAAGCCGACGACGTTAAATGAGCTCAGAGCCAAAATTGAACGTAAAACAGCGGCCGTTTCAGCCGATATGTGTGGCGGAGTCAAACGGACAAACATGCCCGCGGTGGCCATATGAACGAAATCGAGTTCCATTCATAAATGTTTTGATTGTACTTCAAGCCGATAATAAAGTTTTTTGAAATATCTCAAATGATTTGCGTTTTATATAAAAAAAAGTTGTCAAGTCCTTATTGGAAAACCCTGTATGTGCCAATAAACGTTTGCATAAAAAAAACAGTGCAAATAGCAGTGGACTAACGTGGTATCCTTGTGGCACACCCATTGCGGTCTCGAGATATTCGAAAATCTTACAGAAGTCTTTGTGCTTTGGGGTTTTTTTTTAAAACGAAATTGAAGCTTGAAGCCTTCTTGAAGACTGTAACTTCTGTCTACATGTGCAAAACCCATCCACTAATCAGTCTCCAGTTAAGAGCTCGTCTTGAATTCAAGCAATTAGTGGTGATTTATTTCCATTGGACTTTGAAACTCAAAACTTCTTCAATTATTCTGTGAAAGATTATACATGTATGCAGTATATGTATCCTCATCGACTCTTGCTGGGAATTTCCGTCACGTCTTTTGCTAATTCGTCGCCATTAAAACTCAAGCTAAGCTCTTCGCATACGATTGTACATACCAATTAATTTTTTTAAGGGTCTTAGACATTTAAAATTCATCCAACACAAATCTCTGTTTCCTTTTCCGAAATAAGCTTAAAAGCAACACAAAAAAATTTAAAAAAAAAAACTAACTCAAGGAACGCGCGATACCTTGTTTATTTATTTATTAATCTTTTGGGTTTGCTTCAAGTCGTACTTTATCGAAAGTAAAAAAAAAAATAAAACAAGCAAATGAATAAAGAACTTGAAAACGAAATAAATAAAGACTTTTTCTGATTGTTAACTCTCACATTAAAAATCAAAAAAAAAAAGGAGACGACGACGAACATGAGAATACAAGTATACAAGTAGAAAGGAAACGAAATGGATTTGAAGAATATCTTAAAACCTGTCTCGGGAGGAACGCGTGTAGGTCGTTTATTGATAGATACATTTGGAATGAGCAACAAAAACTAGGTAGATACCTGTCGGCCACAGAGATACAAATAAATAAGAAAGAGGAACACCATCAAAACACAGTGACATCCAACATACGACTCATACAGGGTGTTTCAGTGTTCGCTTGTTTTGGTAAAATATATTCTATACACCCATACACGCATGCATGTCTTCCTTTGGTTAATGGGAATTCCTTGGCCGGAGGCTTAAGACCTCGGTCTTTTTTTCGATAGATACTTGCGGTCAACAATGCTTGGCAATTAATTTGCATATCTATGTTTGGGGGGACTTTGTTTTTTTTTTCTTTTTTCTATTTTCTATTTGACTTTTGATTGATGGCACTCATAGATAAATTCACGACTAGATCTACCGTTAGAAGGAGGAACACAAAAAAAGATACCAAAACCCCCATTAGCAAGTTGACCATATACGGTGCCAAGGGAGTTTGTTATGTTTTTTGGTTTGTTTGTTTTTTTTTCGCTTATTGTGGGTTGTAGAAAAGTTCGCGTCGGTAGTGTGCTTCAAGATGAAAGGATTAACTGTTAATTTTGTATGCTTTGTTGTGTTGAAGTTCTTCTATGTCAAGGCTTTCTGATGGCGCGGCGAGTACATTTCGTGCAGGGGTGTCAAGAAGACACGTGGGTGGTGCGAATACAAACCTGAGGACACCCAAACTGTTTACCTTATGGAATGAATTGTAAAAAGAATGATTTGCGAATTGCGCGTTTTAAATTATGAATGACGCCGTAAACAGTTGTAAATATTAGATTTGAGAAAAAAATTTTAAATGTTTGTTCGGAAATGAAAAAAAAAATTGATGGTGTGATCTTTGAGTGAGAGAGTAATTCTGTCTAGTGAAAGCTTTTCCAAAACAATCGATCATTGGAAGCATTTAGTAGGAACTAAAACTGCATACCCATGCACGCTGCTTCTCAGCATCACGGCTTCTGCCATTGCTTGATTACTACTGGGTGGTAACCCTATCGGTAAGTCCAGCTAGAGCTTCAAGCTCGTGCCATAAACTGATCGTTTCTGAGAATGATTTCACTGGCTCTGTTGTGAAGACAGAACGCTAAAAGTAGAATTATGAATCTGTCTTCTTAAAAAATGTTGTTTATCAACAATTTACAGTGACGCATAAAATACTGCGAATTGAACGAATGGAAATAAGTCGATATCAAGTTCTAAGCCTTTACTCGCACTCCACATATGGAGCCATCGATACCAATTTGGTCTTGAGCTTCAAATCTCCGCGTAATTTTTCAATTCTTATCCTAATACTTCTGCTCGAATTATAAGGGTAGTCGTAAGCCCTTGGAAGTGAGTAAATTATAATAAAAAAAGTTGAAGGTTCGGTTTTTCTTTTTTTGGTTAATCTGATGGCTGGGATTATTATCAAATCGCTTGATGTGGTCGAGTCATTTTAGGCGGCAGATTTTTATACCCTCATCGGAAACAAAACCGTGTAAACGACAGAGAATTTTTCCTTCGAAGGTTTCTAAAATTTGTTCTGCTTTCTGGCTTTAGATCCAACATTCGACCCCAATAAGAAGAGCTGACACGATCAGAGTTTTGAGAATATGAGTTTGGTCCTTCTAGCTCGATGTTTTGATCCTAAGTGTTTCGACAAATCGATATAACATCCTTTATCATCTCAATGTCTTGTCAACAGCATTCTGTTATCTGAAACTTTTCTGGTCATTGCTTGTGCCTTGTTTTAGAAACTTTAATGACGGCACGCTGCATGCTACCGATGATGCCAAGGACCTCTTTGTATCCAAACAGCTGGACAGACTTCATACAGACTTTATCTACCATGTTGACAGCAGAATAAAGTTGAGGAAGTTACATGACTGCCCGTCTTCTTGCTGAAATCTAGTGCAAGTCAAGAATTATCCGGAGATTTACGGTCCAATATTTTAGGTGTACCGCCTGATTTCCAGGCTTGTACGATATCCCGATTAAGGTCATCACTTTGTATAGTTAAGTGCGATTTATTCTGTCATAAGCGACTAAGAGGTAGTAATGCGAAATCTTGCTCTAATGTCTATTAATGGAGGCACATTCGAAGAGTGTCAGACTTGACAACACCTCCAACGACTACTCAGGAGTTGAAAATATAAAGGAGCATTTTGTCTACGTCTACGTCATGATGGACTCTGGACACTAAAAAAAGTTCCAATTTAAAAATTGATGGATTTTCATAAACAGCACAAAATCGTTTTAATTAGCCGCTGCCTGGAATACTCTTGTAAGGACCTTTGTTCCAATACTTTGGACTCGGTCAAGTCTGACTTGTTAAAAATTTCTTAGAATTTTGCTCCTGACTGTATTTTCCTCGGCACCTGTCAAAAAGGACACTGAAAATATTCTCCTACATATCCGATGGACCCTCAATTCTCCTTTTAACAAGCTTTTTCTTCTTGACTTCTTTTCAACTTTCACGTGTTAGAAATTCTACAACTCGTTCGTCTATATGCTCCCTATTATTTTATTCCCGCCAGGCTAAGGTGTTCATTTTCTCCGCAGCCGGGACATAATTTATCACTTTCCGTTCGCAAGAGTCCATCCTAGATGGCAAACGAAAAAATTGTTACCGCGCGCAGAGTTATTACTTCTCCCAAATCTAATTTCAAAAGGATATCCGCTGACAAAGAAAAAAAAACAAAAACCTAAAGGACATCACCTGTTAAAACAATACAAAGCAGGTGGTGTTGTTTGTTTCTGCCATTTCCCATTCAGCCAATAGATTAGCAATGTTCTGCGCTCAAACAATCGGTCCGATCTTATATCTGTTTATATTGACAGCTAAAATAATAGGAAATGCTTCTTGGGTTGATTTGGTGGATTCACATGGAGTCGTGTAGGTAAGTTCTTTGCACCTGCAAAGGGACTTCCTTTCTAGACGTTTTTTTTTTTTTTTTTTGTTGTTTGATGCTTTGGAAAAGATATGTGCTTAGGAAGTGCATATGTAAATTGATCGTTTATTACGTTGGACAGACAGTTTAATTGGATTTCGAAATGCGTATCTTTAGTTTGAGTTTTCAGATAAAAAGTGTCCTTCAGGGGTACAGTATTCAAAAATGCAATTTTTTTTTTTTTTTTTTTTTTAAATTCATTCACTTTTATCACTTGGATGACAAGCAAATACGCTGAAAACTGCGAACGGTCTAACGTAAACCTTAGAGTGTAAGGTTCTGATCAACCTTATAATACATTTTACAGACCGGTCAGAACGATTAGAATAAAAATTGATAGACTGTGTCGCGGCTCAAAATTCAGACGTATTTAAGTTCTAAATCTTTATGGGTGGAGTATGAATGGGGAACGAGAATTGTATAATGAATTATTTGCATTCGTTCAATTCGCAGATTTTTTTTTCGCTGCATCGAGTTGATCCCTTTGTCATGGCAGAAGCCAGTTCGGCTCTACTTGAATCCTCTCTGAACAAAATGTATCTAGTTTTTTGAAATTGGTTTGAATCGTTACGGAATCACGTAGCAAAAACTTCCTTGCATCCATATCTACGGAATTGGAAGGCTTCTTCAAGTTTACCATACAAGCACCCGAAACTAGTTTATACGCGGCCAGATAAAAGATAAAAGATAAAAGACCGATAAAAGATAAAAGATAGAGATAAAGAACCATCTTGTTTTTGATTCAAGCAAAATAAGTGATTTTCAATGTGAAGCCATTCATCAGAGCACATGTGAGACTCCTCAATTGTCTATGAATTGTTTTTCAAGTTGCAACTATTATTATTTTGATTTTATGAGAATCGTTGACGCCAGTTTTCAAGATAAAGTTAAAGCCCTTGGAAGAGAACATGAAATATCGTAAGCAAACGTATGAACTTTGCTTTTAACATTTTGCAAAAAAAAAAAATTGGTCCAAGCACAGAACCTTGAGGAACTCCAATGGAAATAGCTGTAGTAGGACTGTGATATCCTTTGATATTAACCTTTTGCCTTTCAGATCGGTATGACGAGATTCAATTATGAATTCCATCCCTAGAAGCACATTTGTCTTGTGAGCGACAGTATCAAATATTTTTGTTATGTCGGTAAGGAAAAAGCAGTTGAATTTCGGCTTCTAAGAAGTATACTGATATTAGAGAACTTGTTTAAAAGAGTCCCGGAAAATGAAAACTTTGATTTTTTAGTTAATGTATATTCGTAATGTCACAAATATTTAGAGCCACTTTAAAGATTTGGGTTCAAAATCGCTTAACCAAAACTTTCAAATACATTTTTGGTGTTCGAAAGCAGACTAATCGACCTGACATTCGCCGGATCTGCCGCTGTCTTTCAATGTGCATTACTAAACAGGGCAGTGAACATTTTTTCCGCTTCTATGGAAATCTGACTCAGAACTATAGTAGATCTTTCATCGATTCGAGAACTTGTATTTTCCCTTCGTACTGAATGGAATATTTGGGCCTTTCATCGGTGATAACATCATTTACTAAATAGTTCAGAGGAATGCCCTCTTTCACACAAAAGCTGTCATCCTCAAGTGCTTCTTCTGGCTCTATAAATGCTGTTGCAGGATCAGTTTGGTTTGGTCATAGATTGCGAACTCTTTAGGAAAGAGATCGAAAGGTTTGTTCTGTCGATAATTAGGAAAATAAAGTTGTTGCAAAGACTTTTAAGATGAACACGCTGACAAACAAAATTTCTTATTAGATTATTCATCGAAGAAATGTCTAAAGCTGGAATATTCAACTATGAACTATATCCAAGTATTCAGTACATTGCTCTGTATGTATCTGCATTAAAGCTTTTCGCATTTGTTTTTCATGAGGGCTTTCGTTTTTCATTCCAAGGATTTTTGTATCCTTTAAGCTGTTGATTTGATTATACTATCGGCAGCTAAAATAGCCGAATCGTCCACAAACGGGGATATACTCTTATGTAGCGAATACATTACAGGCCTAAGCATGCATCCTTGTGGCACTTCGGCAGCAGTATCTAGTAAGAGTAATAATTTCCGTTTTTATCACGGAAAACTTTATTTATTTTTTAATTATATTTCAACAATCTTACTTAAGATTTAATTCAAAACTTTTTGAGGATTTGTCCAGAAGTGAAATCGTTGTCAGAAGCTTTGTTATTTTTCAAATCTCATGACAAAGTTCAGCCAGCGTTTCAGTTTTAAATCGAAAATTTTCACGTTCTAGAACTGATTGCAGTAATTTCTGTTCAATTGCAATTTTATATTTTTAAACATTAAAAAAAAGCCCTTTGCTTCAATTATAGAAAACAAGACCGCTTTACCTCTCAAGTTGGCACTTTTCCAAAATACCCTAAAGTTAATCCATTGAAATATGTCTCGATTATTTCTCGAGAAATCGGAAAAGTGGGCTCAAATTGATTGTTGTTTTCATTGGAATAAGTAAATTGGTTTATTTGCTACTAAGCGCCTACAAGGCAACCTTACACATTACTTGAGAATCACGAAGATAAGAGGCAACGAATTATCTTTCAATTTCATCAATCAATATTGAAATTTTTTTTTTTCTTGGGGAGGGTGTAAGAAAATGTTCTTGTTTGTGTTAGGAAAACTCCTCGGGCATGTGTGGTAAACACAAATAAAATTCATTTCCTGTTTTTCTCCACATTTACGTATGGTTATTTGCTGGAGACGAAAAAGGGTTTTATTTTTCCCCAAAAAAAATAATTTTGTTTTTTAATTTTGAATAAAAATATCCCGGAATGGATTTTCTATTCTTTTGATTTGATTTGACTTGAAATCATGCGGAAAATAAAAAGAAAAGAAATAATATGGCGATGTCAAGGAAGTAACTAAGAAGATTTGAATTTGTGTCATCATAAAGGTAGAGGGCTTAAAATGTTTGTCTTAACTGCCAAGTCTTAAAAATTTAACGTTCAAAGTGAATCTCTTGAGTTCTCTTCAAGTAAAGGATTTTTCAATGCGTGCCTTGCCCAAATGTATAAGGTACTCTTCTTTGACTGGTTCGCACGAAAATCGGAAAAAATCCAGGAGGAAAAAGGTTATCACGCCTCCGGATGACCGATTTTTTATACGATCTTCGCTCAAAAATCGCATGGAAACGTCATCTGAGCTTGCTTCTGAGTTTTCGTATGATCGAGGGCGAAAAAAATTCTTTCAAGAACTGTTGGAAGCAGACGACTTAGGGAATGATGCAGAAGAATAAATCGTGGCTCTCGGAAAAATACAAAAAGGCACGCTTAGAGTGGTCAAAAAAACATGTGCATTTCACTGAAGGAGATTGGTCCAATAAACTGTGGTCAGTTCGAGGTACTTTTTATTTATGAATCACTATTAAATTGAATATTTAAAAAAGGTTGATGTTCTCAAGACGAATTTATCATTTTTAAAAACCTTTTTGCTTTCAAATGTTCAGATATTTGGCACTCCTGGAGTCACTCTTGCGAGGCGAAGGGTTGGCGAAGAGTACAATCCAAAATATGTACGTGGCAGTATTATGATCTGGAGATGCATGACTACCAGTGGTGCATGTTAAATGCATAAATGTGTTTGAAAATTAACTTCCAACTTTCTTTTTCAAAAATTTTCGGAGATACCAACATGCAAACTGTTAAAATGTTAAATTTCAGTCATTTGCTTCTTGTCTCAGAAGTCTGCTTGCTTCTATGATATTGTCAAAAAAACCCTGATGAAATCAAAACCTTTTTAAGAATTTGAAGACCAGGAGTTCAACAGGTACCATTCCAATGAATCAATGACCTAGAATAGAATAGAATATAGGTCTTTGAAATTGTACTTGAAAATAGACCTTTCAAAGTTTAAGAAATTACTGTTGGAGTTCCACAAGGTTGAGTAATTGAACCAATATTGTTAATTCTGTACTATCGCCTTTGCTAATAAACATTTGAGGTCTTTTGGCAGCATTTTCTTTATTCGTCCTTTTCTTCGGGACTTCAAGAGTCTTTGGTTTGTACTCACAGATTCGTGATTTCAAAAAACCTCAAAAAAAAAAATAAATCTAGAAAAGTTTAATCGGACAATTTTGACGATCAATGCAAATTGGCCAAACGAGACATAAGGATGCCCAGAAACTCATTATTTTAAATGTCCATTGTCGCTCGGAAGTTTGTTGGCCGTAGCTTGTGGACAGTACTGCACGTGATGAACTTATTATGGCCTAATGCGTGGCACGTCGTTTACGAAGTTGAACTTGTTGACTCATCCGCGACATCTTCAGCTAATATGAGGAAGTCTGGTGTCTTCTAGGTCTGTCTTCCAGGTGAGCGATTGGTGTAGGACGGTCGGTAACTCTGAGCTGTTAAAATGTTGCGCTAAAATCACTGAAAAATAATTTTTTTAAAAATATATCTACGATTATTTCGTGATCTCGAGGAGATGTCGATGTCAGCACATTAAAAAATGCAAAATGGACCTATCGAATCATCCTTAACGAAACCAATTTAAACTATGTTTTTATATGACTATCGGAAAAGCCCGGAAAATTCATAGACGACTTAGACTAGCAGCTTGAATCCTTGTCACTCCGAGCCATAATCTGTACCGTTTGGCATTTAACTCGAAGAATTTCTGTTTCTTGTTTTCAATAAAGTGATAAAAAAAAAGACGATTTAAAAGAATTACGACTTCGTTTACGAGCATACTGACCAAAGCCATGCTGGTTTAGGCATCCTTAACGCAACAACGCATTCGTTTCCTGTGCCTTATGGCATAGCAGGCATAAATCCAAGAATAAAACCGCTGAGAATCTATTCCAAAACAACAAAAAAATAACAATCTTCTCAGTGCGAAAAACTAATTAAAATTAACAGCGGCAATTAAGGCATAGTTAAAGCCAGTAGTAGTAAAGAGAGACAGACCACTTAGGGCTTTGGGGATCAGGAAGAGTAAAGATTGTATTGTAATTGCTTTATAACCCGCTGCCTGCCTGCACACGAAAGGATGAGGTAATCCGATCTGTTTGTGTTTTTATTGGAAAAGCAACAACTGAGGGACCCGAATGCGATGTCTTATCGCAGAAGATGTAGTAATGTCCTTTGGAAAGGAAAATAAAAAAAATATATTTTGTGTCGAATAAATCGTTAGTTGCCACTTTTTCGACTTTGAAAGACTGTCGTATCGGTATGTACACATGTGCGTTTGTATGCATGTCCAACATAAGTGATGATTAATGATAATCTTGAGTATTATATTCGAAAAGCAAAAACCAAGTGTACATCAAAAAAGAATTTAATTTTTTTTTATACTGAGAGCCTGCGGGGCTTCAGTCTTCCGTTTGGTTTTTTTTTTATTTGTGTTCCGTGGTACGAAAGTTGGCATGACGAGGTAAAAGATGGAACGAAGGCGGCGATGTGCAAATGACATCATTTTTAAAAGTGAGTTTTCGCATATGGAAAAATCATCATCATCACCGAATGTGAGTCTGAATGCGATGGTGAAATTTTATTCAGCATGAGTCGGAGGTTTAAGTTTATTTTGCAAAAAGGAAATGGAAAAGTTTATATTTTTAAGGTGTCATGGCATCTAACACCTCATGTGGATTGTTTACAAATAAGGGCATTTATTCGTCTTGAAAATATTAATGGTCTGTTCATTTTTGACGGTATTATTTTCATTGTTTTATGTCAGATAGTAGGCAATTTTTTAAAACATAAGGATTCTTTAAGGCGAATTCTGTTTTTGAAAGCCTGGGTTGAATTATATACCATTTTTCAACAGCTTTCATACACTGCGCTTCACCAAAATGATGCCACTACCAAAAGATCCTGCTCTACGATTCTTTTTTTATGTGATATGGACTGCCCACAAACATGAGCTTTCCAGTTGATGGTGCGGTATGGTATAGGAAGAGTGGTTGGTAAGTTCCCATTTGAATTGCAATCCTTGAACTTGCTTGGGGACTTTAACCTCACCAATGTATCCTGGACAAGCTGTACTCTTTTCATCTCTTGGTTTAAATCGACTGAATAGTATTATGAACTCGTATGGGAAAATTCTTGATCTTGTACTTAATACCGTTGACACAGATATATCGGTGGAAAGACCGCATGTCATACTTGTGACAGAGGTTCTAGATAATCCATCACTCATTGGATCACTATCATTAAACGGAAATACGAGGGTCGACTGAAAAGTTTCCAGCCTCAGCATGAAGAAAGCTGCACTCGTCAATAAAAGCTATTGAATATAGTTGTGTATCTTTTGACAGTTACTCACCAAAGTTTCAGCCATTTCGGACCCGCAGTTTTTAGTTGACTGTCGTTTGAGTGCGTCGATGTCAGAGTTTTTATGAAAATTGAAAAAATTGAGTGTCGAGCTGACACTAATTTTTGTGTTTGAAATGCGATATCAAATCAAAGATGAGTTGGACTCTGTGTATGGAGACTGCACCATCAATTACCACAATGAAATTTTGGGCAGTTGAATTTTAACGTGGCCGTAAGAGCTTGGAAAACGATGAACGTTTGGGACGTCCAAAAACTGCAACTTCTGAAGAAAGCATCGCTTAAGTTCACCAAATTGTGCCAGACAACCGCCGAGTTGGAGTTATAGAGATAGCAGTGGTTATTAAAATGTCCAAAGAACGAGTCTGTCACACATTCAATCTAGATTTAGGCATGAGACCGCGCGTTGGGTGAGGCTTTGGCTCACGTTAGCAGATTTTCAAGGCGGAAAAATGCATATTTTTGTGAATTTTGCGGCGACATGAGTAATAAATTTGTATAAAATTTAATAACACATTATTGTACAACTTTTGAAGTATGTAATTGAAAAAATTGAAAAAAATTTCAATTTCAAATTTTGAAACAAAAAAAATTGATATGCATTTTTAAAGGTGATGTATTTCTCGAGGTAGTCAGGTAGAGTTCTTTTTTCGCGGTTAATTTGTTATTAAAAAATAGTAAAAAACGAAAAAAAAAACTCTTCCTGTTGATTTATGCGAAGAAGTAATGTTAAAATTTTTAAGAGGATCGGTTCAGTAGATTTAGAGTTCACAAACTTCAAAAATGTCATTTTCGGGAAAATCGATTTTAAGTGAAAATTCGTAGAGATGCCTATTTCATCTAAAAAGAACAACAGAGCGTTTTGCTCCTAGATTGAAAATGCATGTTGACACATTTGCTGCATTTTCAAGAACGATTGCGCTTACTTATTTTTGAGAGATTTTCCAAATAAGTTGATTGAGACTCTCGTTGTTATTTTGCGTGAAACCTCCAAGACACCGCTGCAAAAGTCCATCTTTGCTCAAATCTTCATAAACTGGCTTTATGGCTGTTGTAACTTCTGCAAGAAGAGCATTGTAGCTGTGTTTGAACGAATGCAGAGTATTTGCAGCTGTGACTTATTGCCATTCACACCAGGAGTCCTCATTGCTCAGGCATTTGTCGTTCTAGGGTTTTTTCGTCTGTCTAGCAGCAGTGTAAGTATGTCGCCCAAATCGTATTTTTCATTATCGTTTCGGCCCGTCCATAATAAACGATCAATTTGCCTATCAACGATGGTTCACTTCAAAATATGATTGCTTCGGTGCTTTTTTCACTTTTTCACTACACAGAACATACCGAGGCGCTTTGCATTTTTCACATGACACTTTGATGGTGAAAGCTATCCTATACATACTAACAGGAAGTCTATAATCCTGAAATGTTTCTCAAAATTATGCTCTCCATGTTCAAAAGAACTAAGTTTTATTTGTTTATACGACGCGCAGGACACTATCAATTCCACGTTTTAGAAGACTTTTTTTTCTTGGATAACTCACAATATTGCCACTTTCCTGGCGATCTTGCCGGGTTACTTTTTTATTGGCATTTTACAAATAAATAAATTAATTACAAAATAACACTAAACAAGTAAAAATACAACAATAAATTAACGAACAGAACCGAAAATTTGAGAATAATTTCGAGAAAATGTTAGCTCGGTTCCAGTACAGTGCAGCAGAAAGTATGTCAGTAAACTATCATAGTTTATGTTCGTTTGTTTTTATTTAACGTCCAAAAATATTTACAATCATGACTTAAAATTAGACTTTTAACTAAGGTAAGGTTTTGACGGCTCAACAATAGGGGCCCGAGACTTATTTCATTTGGTATTTATACGAAGTATTTTTTTTGTTTTACAAAAACGTATTACAATGGCGACTTAATCTTTTAGGTGACTCTATGCAATTTTCCAAACATTTTGAAAATTTTTATTGAAGAATTTTTTTTTAAAAAATTTTAATTATAAAACTAATGACAGGGTCCTAACCTCTGTAATATCGGCTATCTGCTTTTTCGTAGAACGAACTCTCGTAGCAATTAACGATTTCCTCGAATCTCTCGTCGATGATCGCTCGTGGACTGAGGTACCTCAGCGCTGGCTCTAAGGTCTGCTGGCTGATGTTCCTGATGTCTCGGTTTGGATGGTCCTTTAGTTTGTCCAGTATCCTTCCGGAAAGCTGTAGCATGTATAAATCGATTGGCGACATGCCAGCGCTGCTATGGTTGGTGAAAGTAATGCTGCGTATGTGATGGAGTCGTCCGCATATAATAAGGTTTTTGTTTGAGGATCGTCCTCTGGCTGATCTGCCGCATAGATGTTGAACAGCGCTGGTTCTTCCTCCTTACTGGACACCCCCTCTTAGGGGCTTCATGGATGAAGAACCATCAAAGATCTGAACAAAAAAGAACCAATTTGTTAGTGAACTAAGGATTATTCTTACCAAATGTCTGGGAAATTCCATTTTCAGCAGCTTGTAAATAAGGCCGTTGATCCAGACACTGTCGAATGCCTTCTCAGTGTCTTAAAACTTTAAACGCGTTTTTCTCGAAACCACTTTTTTTGAGCTCGCCGAAGACATAACTCGAGCAAATCTTTACCGATCGACTTGAAATTTTGACAGTAGCTTCGAAATATCTTTCTCCAAGGAGCTACCTAGGATTTTTTATTTTATATGGCTTAATTTTTTTTTATCGACGATTTTATGGCGTTTTTTTTGTTTTGTTAAAAATTTAACTTTATTTTGAAACATGCACCATTTTGTTAAAAGTCAATATATCGAAAAAATCCTACGGAGCTCGCTAGCTGTTGTTATATGAAAACCAAAAAATGTTGGTGTTTTCTTCCAGATCAAAAATTAAGGAGTTTACGTCTTCGGCCATCGACATGCTTTCAAAAATAGGCGCCTTGGGGCCATTTTTGAATATTTTTTATTGAAAAAATTACATTTTGTACTTTTTTAGTATTGCTATAAAATCTACTTTACAGATTTTCGATTGATACTTTTATTCAGCCAAAATTAATTCATGAAAACATGCCTATTTTTTTTGTGTGCTACTGTGATTTCCCCTCTTAAAAACCTCCCTTTATTATTTAAATAAAAATATTTAAATATTTTATTTTTATTTCTATTTTTCTTTTTTTCTTGATTGTAAATTTTGTTGTTTTTAAACATTATTGAATTGAATTTACATGGAATATTTTCAGTTTTCGACAGACGGCATATTTTGCCATGTTAATTTTCTTTCCTTCTATCTAGTCGTGAATTGTAAATTTATTTAAAAAAAAAAAAGAATAAATAATAATATTTATAAAAAAAAATAATAAAAATAATAATAATAATAATAATAACAATAATAAAATTCGCAACTATCAAGAAGTTGCTCGATAGATTACCCAGATTATCGGCTAAAGTAGTGCAAATATGAAGTTCTGAATCCATTTCATTGCCCAAGTCCTTCTGTTTATTATTTTTTCCATTCAGATATCGAAACTTAGAAGCAAACCCTTGTTAACCCAGCTGAGAAAAATAAACAACGCAAAGGAATCCACGTATTTCTTGATTGAACAACAACATAACAAACAAAAAAATATTCAAGGACCTACAACAGGTGGTATCTTCACGCTCAACAAGTACACGTGAACACTTAACTCATGTGGTTCAAAATCATGCCTAATGTGATTCACATTCTCAGCCAAAGAAATTAATTTGTGGCAAGGCAATAAGTGATTTGTGTAAGACACATGAACTCCATTAATTAGTAATTTTCTCTTTGTGATTTATAACATTCGCGAATGGGTTTATAAAAGGAAACCACATGAAGCCATAACCACATGAGCCCAAAAGAGATGAATTACGACGCGCCCCGTTTATTACTTGTGTGAGATTTCGTTTATATTTCTGATTTGAAGGCCATCAATGTTTTGTATGGTTTTAATTTCCAAAATGTCTTGGACTTGTTTTTTTTTACCTAATTAGACATAAGAAAAATATTTGCTTGATGCCTTTTTGATTGTTGGGTGTGTTTGAATGTTGTAGGGAGTCAGGTGGCAGAAATTATGGTCCAAGAAAATTGGTAGGATATTTTTTGTTGGGATAGTCAATTTAATAATTTTTGTTTTTCGTTTTCAGTGCGAAAAAGTGTACCCGCTTTTTGTTTTTGTTGCCACGTTTACATCCATTTTTCTGACTGCTTTTATTGTTTTGAAAAACGATGCACTATTTTGTCAGCTACTGCGAAAAACTGATACGAATTTTTGAGTTTTGTTGCTTCGAATGAACATGGTATACCTCAATAATTTTGGATTTTTTCCAATGGTTAATAAGAACTTAAATCAATAGAAAAGCAAATCGATTTCAACATACCCTTTTTTTCATCCTCTTGTATTTCATCACAGCGAATTTTAGAAAATCTAGATACACCAGCAGTAGAGACTTATTCGAAGCGAAATTTCTGTTTTTGATTTTTCAGTATTCTAATTGCGTTGACAGATTTTTTTTTTTTTTTACATTTACATTCACATTTTTATATATAATTAATTATTTCGAAACACAAAAAGATAAGCATTAGTAAATTTACAGCGATATAACAAATAAATCATTATAGGTTTAAAAACAATAACTAAGACATGAAATGAAACTTTAACTTTCTTTTTCTAGACTTTTGGTTCATTATATTTTTTAAGTTTGCTGGTATGTAATTTTTGGCACTACATAGCCTAACATTCTTTTACCATACTCATTGTAGAAACTGGGAACCTGTAAAATATTTCGAGCTCTTCTTCTTGTATTGATTTCGTGTTCAATCGGAATTTGGAACCAGTTATCTGAATAATACTCCAACGCCGCAGTCAATTTGAAGATATTCTCCACGCTTAACACCTTAAATTCGTAGTCACTTTCTCGTCTTTTGTGTACTTTTATGCGTACTGCAGAGTTTTGTAGCTTTTGCAGATTTTCTATGTAACTCCTGGCAGCGTTACCCCACGCCAAGACACCATACCGAAGCTTCGACTCCACGAGTGAGTGGTACACCTGTTTCAGCACTTGTGCATTGGAATATCTGCTCAGGTACACCATTCCAAAGATTGCCTTCTTTATGTCTGATCTAATTTTTTGAATTTGACTGTGCCATCTGAACTTACTGTCGATGATTATGCCAAGATATTTATATTCCTCGACGATCTCGATATTTTGCACCTTTGCTTTTGGACACTTCTTATTTTCGAATGTAATGTTAAATTTTTGTGGTTTGTGTTTTGGTTCACGGATGTCATCACCATTTGACCGCCTCATTTAATTCTGCTTGCATAATGATTGCAGCTGTTTCTAGAGATATGTGACGAACAATGATTACGGTGTCGTCTGCGTACGCGAATACAACACTCTTTTTCAGCACATGTAGAGTTCATTCGCTTATAGTATATATAGTATTGGTCCCAGTTTTGAACCTTGCTGCACTCCAAAGATGACGAACTGTTCCTGGCTAAGTTTATCACCAACTTTTACTTTAAATCTTCTATTCCTAAGGTAATCCTGAAGCCAGATAGCTAGTCTCCCCCTTATTCCAGCACGGTGCAGTACATCCATTAGCTTATTGTAGTTTAGCGTATCAAATGCTTTACTGAAATCCAGGTTTTTGTTGAGGCTTTGATTAATTGTGTTCGAAAATTCGCCAAGTAACTTGTTCGTAATTTTTTGAAACCCATATTGGTTTTGGTTGATTATTTTGTTTTTCTCGAGGAAGTTACACAGCCTTTCAACTATAATTTGTTCCAGACATTTGTTGACTGTCGGTAAAATGGAGATTGGTCTGTAATTACTTATCTGGTTTTTTATTCCTCCTTTAATAGGTCTTACAATAGCCGTTTTGAGAAGACTGGGGACTTGGTACTGTCGTAAGCTTAGGAATATAATCTTCGTTATTATCGGCGCGAAAACATAAGCATTTGTTTTAAGGTCTAAAGCTCTTATGCCATCTAAACCTAGTGATTTGTTTACATTTAATCCCTTTAAAATTGCGAGTACGAGAATTTGAAGGCACAAGTCAAACCGAGTATACCCTAATAATTTGAAAAAAAAAAAAAAAAAACTGTTTATTTTACTTTAATTTTTGAAAAAGACAAACGGCTTTGTAAAATTTAACACTTTTCCGTAGACTTGTTTGCTTTCATCTTCGCGCTCAAAATTTGAAAGATTCACAGTTTCTTTCGTAATCCGTTGGATTTGAAAAATTATGTTCCCCACATACTGCGGCCTCGAAATATCCATTAAGCTACTGCAAATTCCCAGGCTCTATGTAAGCTGGGTTAAACCTTTTAATATTAACTTGGTAGTTTCTTTTAAGGTTCCGTTTCTTAAAAAGGAAAAACGTTACCACCATTTTTCTCAGAAATGCGTAGAAATTATTAGGAATCAATTGAAATAAGTACTAAAAAATTATGTTTGCGGTCCCTTAAAGCAGTAACAAATCATGCTTCTAAATCGACACATTCAAAAGGTCTGACTGCTTTTTATAGCATATTTTGTTACCTATTTAAATGCCAACAAATTTGTATGGAACCTTCGTTGCGCGAGTCCGACTCGCCGTGTTTATTTTTGTATAATTTTATTGATAAAGTTCATAACTAAAATAGCTGCATCGTTTGCAAACGAAGTTATAGTAGTGCCTTCTTTGCGTCTTCTCATGCCTATTACAAGTACAATATCGGACCAAAGACTCTCCCTTGTGGAACTCCAGCGGCAACTTATTAAAACGAAGAGTAAACATTTCCATATTGGTATAAAATGAAAGAGTCTACTTGCTAAATATAAAGACGCAATTTGTTGTTTTGTTTGTTTACAACAAAATCGTGGAATATTTGATTCTGAAACCAATTTGGTAGTCAGTGAAACTCGTGAGACTTGTTTTTCGGCGATCGGTTGTGGACGCTTAAAAATTAGCTTTTCAAACACTTTAGATTTTTCGGTTTTAAAATTATTATCGCCTGACTTCATTTTAATCATTCTGAGCCCTGTCGTCTCGTTCGTTTTAGGGTGAAAAGGCAGGTTTTCGGTTTTTAGTTTCGCATTCTTCATCTTCTTCTTGGTTCCCGGTATTTGTCCGCCGGAATTTGATCTTCGAAGACATTCGGTCTGTATGATCGAGACCGACTTATCCTCGGACAGCTTTGAAAAGGGGTTAAAAAGAAGCAGTTAATGGAATTCCCTACGATCCGTCCACCTCCGAGGAGGGTGGATTTGTCAGTATTACTGTACTGCCACTTGAGCTAGTGCATATGTGTCTGTTTTTTTTTTCTGCATTTTTTTTGTACACCACAAAGGACGGAAGCGAATAAATACACATTCAAGCATCAATGTCTTTTTCTGTATACATTTGCAAACGAATACGAATCCGGTGAATTTGTGCCGCTTCAAGACCTCAGGGAATATTTAAATACCTACCCGATGGGCCATTCAAGATATTGTGACACATTTGTATACTATGATCTGCCATTCGGACACGCATACGAAGGGTTCCGTACCTCCGAACAATGTACTAAATATTTTTCTTATTTTAAATTTTGCACAGCCTACTACTTGATGTGAAATTAAGTTGCAAAATTGGCCTCATTAAGTACCCTTACGAGTGTCAAAATATGCACCAAGACGTATCTCATGACTGCATCCATTTTAAAGATTGATAATATAATAGCTTAAAGAGACCACAGTCGTTAGTATTTGATATTAAGTTTAACTCGATACCCCACGCGAAACTGAGAAAAAGTGTCTTGACCAACAGACGATCGGACAACGAAGTCATCTTTTATAGTTCTGTTTGCCCCTTTGAAGTACGGTACCCTAAAAAAATGGTTCAAGAAAGGCTATTAGAGTCTTGCATTAGAGTCTTCAACATACTAAGTAAATGCGTTAAAGCAGAGAGCCTTTCTTGTCACATTTTGGACAAATAAGGAGTGCTGCATACAAAAGGCATGCTCAAGTCAGCGGCACTACTAAATTTTGTAAACTCAGAAGTAAAGTGTTGCCCTTTCACATTCCAAAAGATTTATGTGTAGTCTTTTTTTTTTAATCAAAAAATAAATGTTTACACAATTTAGGGTGACAGCTGTTCCTCGACGGATTTTGACATCTCAAAATATTAAAATGCAAGCATTTGATGGCATTGCAACTTTGCATATTTTCTATTGTAAAAGAAAACTCATGAAATTCTGGGTATCCTGAAAATAAAAGTAAAAAAAAAAGAAATACCACTTAAAAAGAACCAACGAACACTTTTACGATATCCCCTAAACAAGGGAACAGCTTTGTGTGTGACGAAACGACATAAGAGAGACGACAACATTTTTCTCAAGAAACCCATTTCAAATTGTTGTTGTTTCCCTTGTTGTTGCGCTTTCGAAGCCTCGGTCCGCACATCATTTTGCATTAATTTTAAAAATTACTTTTAATAACATAGAAGAACACATAAAAGTCTGAAATGATAGCCTCCTTAGAAGCAAAAAAACAGGGTCCGATCAGATAAAATGTTTCACAGAAGGAATATACGACGCGACCCATGTGCTGATGATTGGCTTGAAGCTACGTAATTGGCTTTATTTCTGTATCTAGGTTTTATCTATTTAGCTGTGTCTGCAGACAATCTTGAAATCCTTGAGAATTATTTTTATTTTTTGCACGAAGGATCACACGGCGAGATTGCGCGTCTGCTTTGCTCTAGAAACCAATTTTAAATTTGGTCTCATGGCCAAGCCAGGCTTGCATTAGATATTATATCTTTGAGGCTTGCTTGAAGGTTTTTTTTTGCACTTTTTGCCCAGAGCTCTCGATTCTGGCTTTCCAAATAGACCACGAATATGCGGAGAATGAGAACAAAACTGGTCGCCTGATGAGTTTTTTTTTTTTATTGGTCCAGTTAAACATGTGCAACAGCCAAGGAGGGAACCGCAGAAGATACCGGGTATAGCCTTTAATGTACTTGTTGGATAGTTATTTTTTTTTCCCCCATCTAGATACTCGTTCTAAAAATGGTTCGATTGGCTGACTGGATGGCTGACTGCTTGACTGGTTGGTTACGCTTTTGTTCACATTCTTTTCTGTGTTCTTCTTGGCAGGTTCTGCAATATAGACCTACATACATACTTATATAGACTTGTCAAGGGGACAAGTGGAGGCCGACAGAAGGCATATTAAACCCAAGAAGACTGTAAAAAAAAAAAAAACATCGTTCTCTTGGCCTTCAATTTTAAATCGAGTTTCATATCTCATCTTACCAACTTCAAGAACAACAATCGCGCGCATACATTTACCCAGCCTGCACACGCACACAGTGCTGCGGTGGTTGTTCTTGCTCTCGTATCTGATGGTAAATATCTAATTGGTTTCAGGATGGATGCTTAGATGATTTCGCTGTCTTTTTCGGTACGTTTCTTCTGCTGCAGAACGACATTCACTTCTTTCACAGTCTTTGGTCTTTTATCATTATTTTATTATTTTTCTTGGTCATCGGGATTACAATAACAAGTTTTATATTCCAATCTTGTTGTCTGGTTTACGAGTACCTACCTACATACTCGTATGGGTTAAGTGACTTCACAGGTTGGGGAAAAGGGGGCGCTTTGCGATGATTTGCAAAAGCAGGAAGAGAACAATAATACTGCTTGTCTGTCTGTCCGACTGTCTGTAATTCCATATCAGAAGATATCAATGTGGACATTGCTTGCTGCATTCAATTGTTTGGTTTCACTTGTGGTATGTTGGGATTTCAAGGTTTCGAGGTAAGACTCAATGCAATGCAAGACCAGCCAGCCAGCAGCGGTGAAATTGATCGACAGCTTTGGCTTTGCATTTGATGGTCAATTTGTGGTGCGGACTCAATATCGAGATGGAATAATGTTTCCATTTGGAAATAATGTTGGGACAAGAATTCAGTTAAGAGATATTAACATAGCAAAATTTACGATGTAAAAAAAATCAATTTCAGTGAAAACTGTCTGAATTTTAAGATTAAAATTTTTGAGCTTTTCCGAACTACTTCCAGCCGATATCCTTTTCTTGTCTTTCGAAAAAAAAACTCATTTGATTAATCCGTAATCTCATAACATTCGTCTCAAAAAACGACTTGTGGTTCAGCCTTCCTTTTTCCAGCGATGAATCAAGCTTTTCCAACCTTTCGCTGGTTCAAAAATTACACTTCCGTTCTACTTTATCGTGTCATAATGATCTACAACAAGGATCATAAATAAGAAAAGCAGCCAATCAATTTTATGTTTGTGTATTCATAGGGAGGGTCATCTGTTGGTTTTCTAACAATTAATTATGAAATAATTTTTCATTCAGACTTGTCAGCTCAATTTTTCAATACATTTTTCGATGGTTTCGGGCCATATTCTTGAGTCTAAATCGTCTCTGAATCCCTCGCATGACACAATTCAAACATCTGGGTCGATCAAGTCACAAAATACAAAATGAACTGAACACAAAATTAAGGAACTATGCAATAAATCGATTTCTAGATGGGTTGTGTAAAACGCAGGCCCATCTCGCTGGAACCTAATTCTTGAAGAAATGTTGCCATCGAAATTTGAAATTTGGGTAATTTTCGAACTGTTCTGAAGTACAAATGGAAAAGCAGTAACGAAGCGAATGGTTATTTAGTTCACAGATTCTGTAGACGCATAATTCTCCATCTTTGTGAAAAAAATATTTACAGGTTTGTGCGATTGTTGTTCTTTTGTTAAGGCGAATATTTTTCGTTATTAATCAGCAAGCTAGTCTCACAAAATTGCTTAAGGTAGCTGCAGATGGGGCAATATATCGACCGGATTTTTGTCTCAAAATACCCATTTTCGAAATAACATTTAATTCAAAAAAAGACCAACAAATGGTTCACTCAAAAATGCTCCAAAGCAGAACTAACATTTAGAGAAAATCAGCCCAATTTGTTCTTATCCGTTTTAACGCAAAGATTTTCTAATTTTTTTTTTTTTAACACAACAAATTTCTTACCAAATGCAAAGTCTTAGCTGCTTAGTCGACATTTCGTCATATTTTCAAAGCGCATGTTTAACACATTCGAATACTTTTGAAGAGAGGAATAAAAGTCTGAAAAAAATGTTGTACAATCAACGATGTCCAAGTTTTCAGAACCAATCTGGAAAAAGCTGTTTTGAATTATACTTGAAAATCAAAATTACTACAGAAACACATTTATTATATTTCTAAATAAAAATTTCGACACAAAATTAATACAAATATTTAAAATTTATTTATTTTTTTTTTATTTGCAGGTACGTAACTGTTGGCCTTAAAATATAAAACATATGATGTCAGCAAAGCGTATGTATTTAAATTGATTTTAAATCGAGTATTCGTCTTCTTTTCCACGTGCTTGATCTGATTTTGTATCTTTAGGCCAATAGCGATGAACAATACTTTATTCACATAAATTCAAAATGGACTGCAAGTTCGAGACATAGACCAGTTAACGCCCTGATTTACAAGCTTCTTCGAAACATCATCTCTAACTTCAGACCATCATCAGCAATCTTCGTCTCCACTTTCTGCCTAATCATTTCCACCCGCGTTTTGAACTAGTATTCAATATATTCAATATTCAAAGCCCTTGAAACTTTTGTGCATTGTGCAAAAAACATTAACTAAACAGGTTACTAGAAGTAAGGAAACTAACGCTATCATTTGCAGAATGGCTTATATTGTAAGTCTATCGACTTGAAGTGATGAAAAAAAAAACAATAAACTTGTATGAAATAAATAAAATTAAAACCAAAAAAGAGAATAAAATACTGCGAATTTGAACGAATACAAATAACTCAAACGAGAATGCTCCATCTCACTTCGAACTCCACCCATTGAGCAATCGAAATCACTTTGAATCTGAGTTTCAAACCATCATTTCGCTCCGTTTCTCTCTCCACAAAGTCTTAATAAATTGAGAGTGACGGATCTGCTAGTTAATTCTTCACTACTCTTCCTACTACTTAAATTTTTGTATCATTTAAAAATGTTACCATTGTGTTTTTTTTTAATTTTGAGAGACAAAAGAAACAATGTTGGCACCAACACACTGCCCTGAGGTATCTCTACTTTAATTACTCTGAAAACGGATTTTCTTTTTAAATTATACAGAAGATTTCGTTTGGCCACAATTAAAAAATTCCAAAACAAGAAAATCCGTAAGACCTTAGATCGATTTTTAAATAATTCCTTTTGAAAAGCGCACTGGTGATGTGAATAAATTCTTGCAAATAGATTCTCAAAATAATATCAGTCAAGCACCAACTGCGAAAGTATTCCACTGAGAACTTGTATCTTAAAAAAGTGAACAAGTAGAAAAAAAATTATAATAATAATAAAAGCATTTGCAAAGTATCTCATTCATATGTGAACAAGTAATAACACTCGAACGTGAAAGTCAGCCAACGCGTATGCGAGTAGTTTTAAACACTCTTTCCAACATACATTATTATTTATCTCAATAGTTTGGCAATACTCATAAAATACGAGGATGCGTACGTTCAAAATGTTTTTTTTCGAATCTATCACGAAAAATAGATGATTTGTGGGAGCATGGGGAAGAAGAGAAAGTCACTCAAGTGATGCTTTTAAGTAGTTCCAGCGTTATACTGATGATGAGATACAAATATGAATGATTATGATTGAAATGAAAGACAAAAAACAAAAATGAACTTTATACATGAATAATTTTCTAGATACAGTACCTCATCGGATAAAACAACTTGTATTTTCGGACGATATTGAGGTTAATGCCAATGAAAGAATGTGTATGTTTCTAAAAGTAAAATCATCAGAATTGGTTAACATTTGGCTATGGGAATGATAGTTGGCGGTGACGGATACAAGAAGTATCGACCAATGCCACCACCACACCAACTTGTACACCATACATTAACTTTATAGAAATGCAATGTTCGTTCGACAGTCAAATGTGATTTTATCTTGTCATTCGAATGAAAATTGAGCCCCACCACCGAAGAAAGTGTTTTGAAGAAATTCATCATCCAAACGCTGATGTTGAAGCATTCATTGGTCAGCTGTCTTTGGTTCTTGAATGTGAACTTTGTAGGATATTTTTGAAAATCCAAATGCAGTAGACGACATAATGTGCCGACTTGCCTAAATGCTGTCCTCCCCATTAAATCGATAGATTTGGATCTTGTTCAACATTTTCAAAAAGGCAGACAATTCAGAAGCCTTCAGACGTCCGTAACAGAGTCTTTTCGATTTTGTTCTTTTAGT
The DNA here is from genome assembly GCA_963555765.1 of Orthonevra nobilis. NCBI lineage: Eukaryota > Metazoa > Arthropoda > Insecta > Diptera > Syrphidae > Orthonevra > Orthonevra nobilis. The sequence continues at coordinate 118,068,716 of OY743224.1, forward strand.
TTTGCCTACAGTATGCTTAGATGGACGATAATGTCTTCCATAATCCCCTCGAAGTAGATCTCAAACCAAAGATATCCAGTGGAAAGTGACAGTGCGATTTGACGTTTGTGATTTTAGAACAGGGAAGTAGAATCCGTGCAAATGTTTTTCGAAATTTTTTTACCAAAACAAAATTTTGTTTCCTTATTTGCTCGCTCTCACCAGAAGGATTGAGAGAAAAACTAATTTAAAATTCAGATCTATTTTGGTTTCAATTGCTCCTTGGATGGAATCTCAAAAGCGACAGAGAAATTTCAATATTGACATTTTTGCGTTCGTTCAATTCGCAGTATTTTTTTGGCCAGATTTTGTCATCACTCGAGTCAATGCAGATCAGCAGCATAAGCCACTATTTTGATGATGCAAATTTGGAACTCCAGCTAGATATACCGATACTGTTATCACTACAGAATACATAGTATTGTTAATATGACTGCTTGACCATTCTATAGTCACAAAAACTATTGTAGATAAATTTAAACGATTTACTGCAACGGTCTATTGATTGTTAAAGTGTATTCTGCATATTTATATTTCGCCAAATAAAAAAACAAAATTGAAAATTGCCTCAATTTGCAAAAGTTTTAGCATCTTCCGATAGGGTGATCAATTTTGGACTACCCTCGATTGAAATTAAATCGGACAAATAAACGAATTGCGAGTTTCTCTGCGATGCAATCGAAGATGACTTCAAAAACGTCCTTGCTTCTACCTGCTGTTGTGAAAACGACTTTCTGCTACCGTTTTCTATAAATGCTCAGTGGAATTCCATCGAACTATAAATATCCGCCTGGAGCGCTTCATGCAACCGACCGTCAAAAGCAAAACTTTTATTTGAAAAAAAAATTTAAAAGCCTTCCTAAGCTGAATACGAACGACACTAATGTCATTTGTTTTGAATAAATCTACAAAAAGAATTCGGGGAAACGGCAACGAACCTAGCCTTTTTGAATAAGTATTTTCCAATTTTTTTTTTGTTGCCTAGATCACGATGAGATGTCATCCGAAAGATACAATAAAAGCACAAGAAGAACAGGATTTTTTTTTTTTTTTACATAAATTTCCTTGAAAATAATATATCCTAGTAGTTCTTGTGGATGGTTTTCCATTCCCTTTTCGCCCAACATTAAGTGGTTTTGTTGTATCAATGTGCCCGCACGTGGGTATGTTTGATTTATGATCCCTTCTCCAGAGATTGGTTTTGTTTGCCAAAAAAAATTTTATCCATCTAGACATTTTGGCGGCCTTTCTTACTTACTTACCGTACTTATGTATATCGGGGGTGTAGCTCTATAGTGTGTTTGTCTGTGCTATTTGGCAAATGTTAATGCAACGCCCAAAGCGGCTACACAACAATATAGACATTTACAACAACATTTCGTAGCGGAAATGCGAAACCTGCCAGTTTTCCCTTCTCCTAAAAAAAAAAGTATCTAGTTGTTGGTTCACAGTAGATATACACTGTGGGAGCACGGGGAGCCTTTCCCATTTGACAGAAGCTTGTGTTACGTCTTTCATTTCACTTTTTTCTGGGAAAGGACGTGGTGGAAAATTTTTTAAAATTGAATCAATTTTCATTGCAAATATTTTGCAAAATTGACAGAATCGTTTTTTTTTTTTTGAGTGCGGTGCAAAAGTATCTGCGGCATGAGAAAATTAAATTTTCGTATGATCGTCATTACTCGGCGGGGGCAGTGTGCGTCCTTGACTCGTGAACGGTCTCGCCGGTATAAATAATCACTGTCGTCAGCCAAGCAAATGAATCTTCTTTTTTTGTTGTTGTTGTCGTTTTATCGTGAATTCTGTCTCAAAGTTCAATGGATTTATGTACTCTTGGTTTGTTGTACTTGAAGTCCTTTTTTATTTTGGTATTACAACATTCCCTTTAGTGGGGTAGGACACGAAGGTCATGGAAAAAAAAAAAGGAAAAACTGCAGATGCGCAATAGTATGTATGTGCAATTGCAATTGAGCCTGTATGAGGGCCCCTTGAGCTGTTTTTTTTTTTTTTTGTTGCCTCTTTTTTAGTAAAAGTCATTGAGCCTTGTATAAAGGCAGTGCAATGCAGTGCAACGTTATATAATTGCATTTCGTACAGATACATAAAGAAAATGAGTATTTATGTTTGTGTGCACTTTTGTGGAGAATTATGCAATAAATGCACGCGCCTAAGGGCATCGCAATGCTGCCAAAGTTTTATGAATAATTATTTCCGTGAATTGCAGGCAAATACTAAATATCGTGCCAAATGTGTGTACATACGGAGACTTGTGCTTCTTTTTGCGGCACTTTCTGTTTTTAAATTTTTTTTTGTTGGTGGTTAATAAAAACTGAGATTTGAAGGTTGAAAATGCATCAAAAGAAAAAATTACCGTCCTTTTTTTGACAGTAGTATTTTTTTTTATCTGGTCTGGAGGAATAGACTGAGGAGCTTGGTTAGGCAAACAAATATTCCATCCTTCTTATAAAAGTGAGAATGTCTTTAGCATTTGTTTGTCTTATGTCCAATGGGGAGCATATCTCTTTGAGGAAGATATTCATTTATTTATTCACATCATTTATAATAGACTTCACAATCTTTAAGTATAAATGAAAGATAAGGAACAAAAAAAAATTAAAAAAAAAATTAACAGATGAAGAATATAAAAATAATACAATAGAAGAATATGAAGAAAAATAAAGACAAACAGACAAAATATGAATTTCAAAACAGTTCATACACAGCTGATCAAAATAATAGGGAAAAAGAAAAACCAAACAAATTTCAAGGATTGTAGAAAATAGTTGAAACTTAATAGCTTATATTTAGTATTCAATAATTTTAGCACATCATTTCGTCCATATATCGCTTAATTTTTTTTTTAAATTTCCTATTCTTAGTTTTTTTAAATTTAAAGTAAACATTCGTTTTTCCAAAAATAAGTGTTACGAAATCAAAATTTTTACTAACTTTTTTATCTCTATTACATTAAAAATATTTTTACGTTACGCTTATGTCCAGAATTTGTTCTTAAGGACAACACTTATTCGACCTGGCATAGAATCTATAAGTTTTTGACCCGTCCTTACAGGAATGGCCTTCCAATAGCTTTCAATTGAGGTCCACAGCTGAGTTTTGTTCTGAAAGGTCTGTCTCGCTAAAGATCTTTTCAGTTCCGCCCACAAATTCTCAATGGGATTGAGATCGGCGGACGGAGAAGGCCATGGTAACACCGACACTTGTTGGTCCCTCAACCAAGCACTTACTAACTTCGAAGAGTGCTTGGGATCATTGTCCTGTTGGAAGTGCCATCTCAACGGTCCTCAGCATATGGTAACATCATGTCCTTTAAGATATCCCGATAAATCTCTTTATACATGATATCTTTTATTTGTACAATAGGTCCAACACCGAACCAAGAAAAGCAGCCCCACACCATAACACTCCCGCCTCCATGATTAACAGTTTTTTTTGTATACCTGAAGTGGAACTCTTTTCCCTGAGGTCGCCGAACATTTCAACCACTGTCAGAACCAAATAAATTAATCTTAGTTTCGTCACTCCAGAGAATGTTACGAAACATCTCCTTGGAATGGTTTCTTAAACTCAAAGCGAAATCCTTTCTCGCTCTGATTTTTTTTCTACTAATTAGTGGAACTTTGCGAGCGATCCTTCCAGGCAACTGATTTTGCAGCAATCTTCTTCGGACTGCTGGGGCACTGACTATGTTATCAAGTTCAGCTGCAATTGATGACAAAAATGGATTTTTTTTTTCGCAAGCAAAACAATGTGGGAGTCATCAGTGGGAGTTGTTTTCCTTGGTCTACCTCGTGTTTCTTGTGATGGAGTTCTTGAAAGTGCATTGAAAACGAAATTGATTGACCTTCACCCAAAGTGTTTGCAATGAACTTTAGAGTATTTCCCTCGTTTCTCAGTTTTTTGATAACGCGATCTTCTTCCTCACAACAATGCCTTTTACGGCCCATGTCTAATAAATCTACAAAGGTATTTTTGCAATTACGAACAGTTCTTTATTTATAGAATGAAAAAACAATCACCTTTTTACTGTTTTTAATTAACTAAGTATTGTTTTTTAATAGAAATATTAAAGAGAAAAGAAAATTCCGTATTATTTTGAACACTCTTGAAAACACTTTTTTGAACTTTACACCACAGCACCATTCATTGATAATTATCCCGGCATAGGAAAGACAACTGCACTAATTGCTGTGCCGAAAGGGAAAAGGAAATGTGGAAACAAACAAAAGTACTGTTTATAAGTGATATTCCCTATTAATTTGAACAGATCTGTATATGATATAATTCGTTATTCAATTAAATTTACATTGAAACTTTTAGGTTATAAAGTAAAATAAATAAGTGTATCTTTTGCACATGTTTATCCTGTAACTCTAATGCTCATTTGACGTATTCCCAAAAAAAATGCCGAAAAAGTGCTTCACCAAAGCGACCAGTGTAATAATAGCCTTCTTATACGAACAGGGATTGCATTCCAAAGTCGAATGGCAAGAATGAAAAAATGACGCTCAGAAGAGGAATAATAGTTACGGGGAAGGGACTAAACTAAAAGATCGATTCGATTGCGAGAAATTAAGCTTTTCATAAAGATACGATATTTGTTTGCTGGTGATGACTCTATGAAGGCATTTGATCATACAAAAGTCGAGATACTGATTAATTGAACACCCAAGGATAGATCTCGAAAGCCGTGAAGCATGGTCATTACGTTTCAGTGCAGACACATAACTGATAATATTGTTAAACGCAACGTTGAGCCTTCTTTTGGTGTTTGAATTGACGCAACAATAATGGGGATCAGTAACACTTCAACTAGTTTTAAACTCGTATTGAAAGGGGTCTAGTTTCTTGATGCGCATAGATTTCTCAGAGATCCGTAAATTTTTCCTATTACTGTATTCATATGATAGTCCCAACACAATGATTTATCGAACCAAACGCCAAGATTTTTGACCTTACTCACAAATTCAATTGGCTCACTATCCAGGAAAACTTTTGGGAGGCTTCCAAAATCAAGTTCATTTCTGCCGACTACTAAGCACTTGGATTTGCTAGGGTTGATTCTCAAAAAATCTTCGCTAGACCAAACAAGAATATTGAGAAAGTCCTCGTTAAGTTTAGTAACAGCAATTCACAATTGATGTAAAGCTGCACATCGTCTGCGTACATATGTATCATTGAGTTTTTTATAGAACTAGGAAGATCGTTATTATATATAAGGTGAAGAGAAATGGGCCCAAAATTGATCCTTGAGGTACACCTGTTGTTGTGGCTACAAACTCAGACATACCATTTTTAGTTAAATCTGCTTGTTTTCTATCATAGAGGTACGAGTGAATAAAATTCGAAGCAGACGAAGAGAAACTATTCATAGATTTAAATTTTTTTATAAGTTTTCTATGGTTCACCATATCAAAGGCATTCGAGAAGTCTAAAAGTGCTAAAAAAGTGATTTGATTTCTGTCCATGGCAACTCGTATGTCATCCGCAACTTTGAGAAGCGCAGTTGTGCAGCTGTGACGTTGACGGAATCCCGATTGATTAGCACATAATAACTTGTTCCGTTGTAGGAAAGCAGATATTTGTTGGTGTATAAACTTCTCCAACATCTTGGACAGGAAAGGTAATATGGTAATCGGCCTGTATTCCGGCAATGAAATTCGGGTTAAATTTGTTAAAGTCAGTCTCTTCCAGTGTGTCACTTTTCGTGCGACCCACGCCTAAGTCACGCAAGTTCCTGCACAATGTTTAAGGGGGAAGCTTGTCGTCAAAATGGATTTTGTAAAATTCTTTTTTAGCTTGTTTAATCTGGGAATTTACTAAATTTCTTAGCTGACGAAAAGTATCATAATATTCGGGAAGTGCAAATCGTTTCCATCTCAAGTAGGCAGCATCACGTTTATTTTTGAGGGTGAAGAAACGTCTTCTTAGCCAATTTAGAGCTGGGCATTCATAAAGAATGTGTACAGCCGTTTCGTCGGCGTTTCTAAACAGACCCGGCATTCGGTAGTAGATGTGGTCTCAAGCGGCAATGGCCTGAGAGGAAACTCACAAACTTTCTTATGTTCTCTTTTTTGAGCTTAAGGATTTCTCTGTAAGAGAAAGGATTGATTAGTAATTAAGATTGTCTGAGTCCCGGTGGATTTCTTCAGTGGGCAACGCGTAGCTTGTTTTCCCACTTATTGGTCAGAACTGTGGCCGTGGTCCAGCTACCAGCTTTGGAACCAGCCCTGGTTAGTTGGTCTGTAATTTCATTGCCTTCGATTCCATGATGACTTGGAATCCATCCCAACCTAACTTTGTTGTGTCGGGCTGGGAATTGTGAGGCTTTCGACACATTTGGATTCCATTAGATTAGATGGCAGTGCCTTGAGTGCTGCTTGGTTGTCTGAGTATATTAGGATCCTGGCCCGTTTTAAGCCTTTTGCAAGGTTATCTATGGTACAGGATGCTTTCCCATGGGCATAGAGATTTTTGTGTTAGGTCCATAGACACCTTCTGCAAGTGCCATTTTTTTAGCCATCAGTATACCAGATTAAGTTTCTGGGGTCGGGGCAGGTGTGTGGCTCGAGCTATTTCTCGATCATCCGGAATGCATGTATCCTTTTCTGTTTTTTTATTGTTTTTCGTTTTTTGGAACGCTACCACAGTTTTGAATTTCTGCGTACGTTTTCCCTTCCCGTCTCCGTTTTCGGACAAATTTTTGAACTTTTTGAACACAAAATCATGAAAACTATCACTATATACAGTGCTGTGCACGTAATTAAAAACTCAGGTTTTTTTAATCAGAAAATGTTCATTTATTTCCACAGGAAATAAAATAACCTGTAGCCATAATTTTCAATCATTGCTCGCAGTCTTCGGCGCATAGACTCTACCAACTTTAAGTAATAACTTTGTGGAATGGCCTCCCAAGCTTTTTTAGGTTGTTAAAATTTCCAATTTTTTCGAAGCTAAGTTCATTCTTAAGAAAGTGCCACAAGTTCTCAATTGGATTGAGATCAGGGCTACATGAAGGCCAGTCTTAATCGGTAACCATTTTTTGTAAAAGCCGCTGTGTGCTTCGGATCCTTGTCCTGTTGTAAAATCCCAATGACAGGCAAATTTTCATCAGCGTATGGCAGCATTGTGTTTTCTAATATCTCACAATATTGAAATCTGTCCATTCGGCCTTAAATCTTTTGAATTGGACCAACGCCGCCGCAAGACATTGCACCCCATGTCATAATGGAACTGCCTCCATGTTTGACCGTCGGGCGGGTGTACTTTGGGTCAAATTCTTTTGACTTGGGACGACGTACACAAACTTTGTCGTCGGATGAAATTCTATTTAACTTTTGTTTCATCAGTAAATAGTACATTCTTCCACTGGGCAGCGGTCCAATGCCTATATTTGTACGCAAACTCCAACCTTTTTTCGCGGTTTCGGTCCGTAAGAAGTGGCGTCTTCCGAACAATGCGTCCAAAGAGACCAGCTTCACGCAACCTTCGCTTACCAGCGTCTAAGGATGGTCCACTTTCATTATCGCCAAAAACTTCAGTTCGCATGTGGGAACTTCTTACTATGCCGCATAATAAGTTGGTCTTCGCGAGTTGTTGCAATTTTCACCTGAAGTTTTCGTTTGACTTTTTAGACCGTTCCTTTCTTTTTGAAATAATGAACGGCGTTAAACACCATCTTCTTCGAGCATTTAAACACTCTGTTGGCAATGTTGCCGTATGAAGTGCCATGCTCATAATATTTTACTTGTACTTGTACTTTTTTAGGGTTCCGTACCTCAAAAGAAAAAACGGCATCCCTAAAGTGGTAAAAAAATTAAGTTTCTAAATCCACGCAGATTCGACTGTTCATGCAGTATATTTTGATATTGGGGAATCAAAACCTATGAAGAACATCCCTTTTGAGAAATCCCTAGAATCATGAAATTGGGCAAGGAACAATATTTTACGGTAAGAAAAAAACGAAAAATTCCGAAAACCATACATTTTTAAATGCAACAAACTTTTTTTTTTGTTATAAATCGCGTCAATCTACAAACAAGTTTGTTTGTAAGGAACCTTCGTTACGCGAGTCCGACTCGCACTTGATTGTTCTTAAAAACCAGATCATAAATTTTTAATTAAAATATTTTTTTTCCATAAGATTATTTCCTGATCTTTTTATTGATTATTTAACAACAATTTTTTAAACTTTCTACTCGGTTTTATTGCTTTTTAAAGTCGTGTGCCATTTCATTGTCATTGAGGCTTGTTTGACTACATTTTTAAAAAAAAATAAATGCGCAGAATATCACAACACCCCGGAGAGTTTATTGTCAGTCATACCACATACGTGACGTTTCAGGTTCAATAAATTTGACTTGTTTATTTTTATTTTTATTATTCACTGTCACTTCCTCCATCAACGAGAGTAGAAAGTTGTGAATAATTTGAATACCTTGCCAAAAGCTTATCTGTAAAACAAGGTGATGGGAACCTACTACCACCACCTGCCAATCTACAACAAAATTAAGCCAAAGTCTTAGTCTTAGCCGTGACACCGCACACACCAGTCTTATTATTTCTCCTTGAACTCGACCATATCGTAGAGCAGCGCAACGCTGCGAGATAGTAAACAGCTCTGAAAGCAAATGTTGTTTACCACACCCCATAATCAAACACACTTTCAACGTATTCATCCCATGCACACATGTATTTTTACATACATATGTATTTATGTATGTATACTAGAACTCCCTAGCGAGCTGATGGAGTTCCCACTGCTTCGGTTCATTCTGCAAACGCCTGTCATCTTGATTTGCCTGATGCTCTTGGGGCTACACACACTCCATACCACTTCACAACTTGTTTTTCAGCTCATTTCGTGTACACACAATTCATGTTGTGTGAACTCCTCGCCTTCGCCGCCTTCTCTTGCCTAGAGAGTAGGCAACCCCAAATGCTGCACTATTCACATGATAAACAAGAATAGCAAAAAAAAAAAAAGAAAACTAGGCGACGACGACGACGACAACAACGCCGCTCTTTCATGGTGTCGTCGTTGCACAGCAAACACCATCAAATGCTTGGTAGCCCTAACCTAGGCTCATAAAATATCTAGACACACAGCCTTGCCACACATAACCAACATCAACATCAACATCAACATCTAATGCCACAAATGAGACCCGCCGTCGCGCCCGCTGGGCCATGGACATACCACCAATGCGATGTGTGCCAAAGTATCACGCCAAACCCCGAACATGATGACATAAATGTCTGTGGGTATGCGTTGCATAGATACACTCATACAGCATTGATAGATCATGGGCTCGATATGCTCGGTGCATTCCCCATGAAAAACCACTTCGGTCAAAGTCGGGTAGATAGAAACCTACCCTGGCACATTAGCACATAGCATGCCGACGGACAGACACACACTCGCATCTGCACTCGTGAAAAGTTAGTGTATGCGCTGTGGATGCATCGCTTGGCATTTCAGTCGTTTATTTGGCTAAAGTATCTTTTTAGCGGATGTGATGTTGCCAGTTTTCATAGTTGGAAACCGAACAGAATTGAGAGACAGTTATTATAACAGAGTCGTTAAAAAGATACACTGCCGTCCATATGTTTTCGGACAGTGTACAAAATTTGTTCATTTACTATAAGGGTCGATATTGGCAGACCTGTTAAGTAATTAAGGCATTTTGGACTCCATAACAAGTTCAATACAATATACTGTACTTCCAGTTTTTCAATTACAAGTACAATTCCTTGGTACTTGTAATTAGAAAAATCAATTAGCAGTACACAGTACTTGTATGATCTAAGTACTTAATTACCATTCAATTCATTTTAAGTACTTTCAAAATCTTTTAATTACTTTAAATTCCTATAAAATTTAATTCCTTTTAAGTTCACAAATCAAGTTTGAGTTTCCAATGAATAGTGAGTGAAAAATAGCTTTTGTACATATGAATGATATATCAGTGCACCGGTCATTTGACCCACTAGTGACTGAGGATCTATACCATCCATCACCATTTTCCATCATCTCATTTTCATTAAACCATAATAGTATTTATGATTCACTTGGCTCCAGAGATTTTGAACTCAATTTCAGAAAAGCTGATTTTGTAAAATTAAATTCTTGTTTATCTTTGTTAAACTGGTCTAATATTCTTAAATGTTCTGACTTAAATTCAAATGTTTATAATTTTTATAACGCTTTGTTTGATTGTTTTTTAAAATCCGTTCCGATTTCCTCAAAAAAATGTTCAAAACGTTACCCTGCTTGGTACGATGGTGAGATAAAAAAAATCTGAAAAATCGTAGAAACAAATTGTGGTCTGTATATAAACACACTTATAGTGAAACTGACCTCTTAAACTATTTAAATGTCAAAAATAATTTCTTAAGAGTATCGAGTTTAAAATTCTTAAATTATATTCAGGGGGTACAAAGTGACTTAAAAATTAATCCCAAACATTTTTGGAATTTCATACAAAAAAAAAGAAAGAATGTGGATACTACCCGTCTGTTCTTAGTTATATTGATAACTCTAGCCATAACCCTCTAGTTATAGCTGATCTGTTTTCTGACTTTTTTAAATCTGCTTTTACAAAGTGTGGTATTTATAGCTGTGATAATCTTGACGAAAATGACCAACTCCTTGGTCATTCGAAATCTTTTAACCACTTGACCAACATTAATTTTAATATAAATACTGACATCATTATGACATATTTATCCAACCTTGATGACAACATAGCATCAGGTCCAGATGGTGTTCCATCTATTGTTTTAAAAAAATGTGTTTTGTTCAATCAATCTTTGTCTGATGGTCCTATTCCTATTGCGTGGAAGAAGTCGTTTATAATTCCTCTATTTAAGAAGGGTCGAAAAGATGACATCCAAAATTATCGTCCGATCGCGAGGTTATCGGCAATACCTAAATTGTTTGAATCTGTTCTATGTGAATCATTGTATTTTTATATTAAATCTATAATTGTTTTGCTTGAACTCACACAATTCTGCATCGACTCATTTAAGTTTAAAAATCAATCAGATTGTGTACTCACTGATTTTAGTAAAGCTTTTGGTAAGCTTTCCCACCGCATCTTACTTTCAAAAGATAAACAAAATTGGCTTCAGCACAAAGTTCTTAATTTGGCTTGAATCGTATTTATAAAGTAGATCTTATTCTGTTATTTTTAATGGTTGTTCCTCGAACTATTTCACTGTCAACTCTGGGGTACCACAAGGCAGCCACTTAGGTCCGTTGTTGTTTGTTTTGTTTATAAATGATTTAGTTTCAATTTTAAAGAGTTCACAATGTCTTATTTATGCTGATGATGTTACTATCTTTAAGAAGATACAAAACATTGGAGACTGTCATGATCTGCAGCGTGATCTTGATGCGTTTTATGTGTGGTGTTCCAATAATTGTTTATTTTTAAATATCAAGAAGTGTAATGTCATTAATTTTATACGTAAAGACTGGCCGGTTTCTTTCGCATACAATTTAAATGGCTCGACAATGTGCAATGTTGATAATATTTCTGTCTTAGGGGTTGTGTTGGATCAAAAACTCGAGTTTAAGCAACATATCAACATAATTTCCAATAAAGCGAACTCAATGCTTGGTTGGATTAAAAGAGAATCTAAGCAATTTAATGATCCTTATGTTGTTAAACAGTTGTTCATGACTTTCGTCCGTCCGATCCTTGAATACGCTTCTCAAGAGTGGTCTCCTCACTATAAGTGTCATATCGACAGGATTGATAAAGTTCAAAAGAGATTTTTGAGACTTGCCTTGAGGGGACTGGGATGGCAAGACCCTTATAACCTCCCACCTTATACAAGCAGACTTAATCTAATAGATTTGCCTAACCTTGAGAGCAGACGATCGTACCTATGTTTCTCTTTCATTACCAAACTTATTGATGGCAACATTGATTCTATGTACCTCTTGTCTCGTCTCAATTTCAATGTACCGCAAAGATTTTTTAGATACATACCTAATGTAATCTCAGTATCTCACCATCGTACGAACTATGAACGGTTTTCTCTATTCAATAATATGTTAATTATCTTTAATAAATAATCACACCTTTGGATTGCAAAAATGTTAACATTAATACTAAATCTTTTAAAAATATGTTCCTTTTACATGTAAATAATAATGTACAATTGTAAGCATTCTAAATAATTTTTTAAGTACAAGTATCATGGAATTGTACTTGTACTTAAAAAAAAAAGAAAGTATAGAGAATTATACTTGCGCTTGCAAGTCAAAAATCCGGTCAAAATCAGCGGACTTAATTGCGTACAACGTATTTTTCTGTCATTAGAACCGTCAAGAATGATTAGATTTTTTATTGGTATTTTTTGGAAAAATTGGATCTCTTTTAAGGGTCCCGTACCTTAAAAGGAAAAAAAACGGAACCCTTATAGGATCACTTTGTTGTCCGTCCGTCCATTTGTCTGTCAATCCCCTTTTTCTCAGGAATGCGTGGAGGTATCCTTTTGGAATTTATATCAAATACTCAGGTCTACTGTCCCTTGGAGCTGTGAAAAGTTCAAAGTTCTTAGCCAATGCAATCAGAAGATACGTTTGTTTATGCCGCAAATTTTCAACACTCGCAAGGGAATCAAAACCTACAGAGTACTTCCTGTGAATTCAGAATCTTGAAATTTGGTCAGCAACAACGTCTTATAGCACAGTGCGCGAGTCCGACTCGCACTTGGCCGTTTTTTTTTTAACTATAAAATATGTTGTTTGAAAAGTAAAGGTCCGGCAGTAGATCCTTGAGGGACGCCAGCATTTGTTGTTAGAAAATCTGTTAAGCCTCCGCCTGCACAAACAGCCTGACTTCTACCTCTCCGATAACTTGCAATTAACCTCTTGTTGGCTTAAATTTAAAATAATTCTTAAACTTATGAGTAACTATTTTTGATTTCTTCCAAATTTTGGGGCACAAAAGTGTCATAATAATGTTTTTCAAAATACGTGTGAGATGAGGTATGATCAATGAAATTTTTTATGTGTTCCATCGAGCCCGATTGTATCGGATTTTATTGCAAAAATGTCCGAAATGGAACTCTTCATTTCGTCAATTCTCTAAAACGAAAAAGAATAACATTTTTGCGCCTTTTTATATTTGCTTAATTCCGCACGAATCGAAAACGAGGCAGCGGCAAAAGCTTTGTGTTTAAATCATTTAAATATAAATTAAAATATCCTTTGAATCCTTAGATTCTATAAAAAAAAAATACAATTTCATGACACAAAAACTCTGAATGCGTTTTCAACTTTGACCTCAAGAAACCTTCTCTGATGCCACAATTTTTTCATCTCCATTTAATCTATCTTAAATTTAAGCACTAAGAGTTTTTTTTTTCTTTTTCAATTTTCAGTTTTTTTTTTTTTTAATAACCATCAAGCTATGAGTAGGCTATATATGAATACATAAGTAGATACTATTGTTTCTCTTATATTCCTGGTCCTTCAAACAATATGCCATTTGTATGTGTATGATGAAAGGACTGAATGGAGAACCCATTCAGTGTTTAAGGAAAGTTTGCTGTCCTATACAGCAGAGAATGCAAATGAAGGATATAAAAAAAAAAGAAGGAAAGGAAAGAATCAAAAGCAACACGCACAACATAATATAACAGGAATCTACTTGAAAGATTGCAAAAAAGCTCCTTCAACCTCACACAAACACAGACACATAAATATAGTACGCTTAGTGCACCACCATAAAATGTTGCTGCCGCTTGCCTCGTCCTTCAATTCTTCTGCAATCCTTCTGTGCTTATTTTCTTTTGTATGTGTATATTTATGTGGCTTTTATGCCGTTTTTTTTCGAGCTCTAGGCTAGGCGGCTTAAAGAAGGAATCAAATCCATTAAACACATCCACACATAACTTCTGTACGAGTGTATCCTTAGATACATTCACCATTTGTTTGGATTGTCATTCTGGATGAAAAGAAGCAAAAAAAAAATAGTTTTATGCAATCACGATGTTGTTGTTGTTGTCAGGAGCTGAGGCTCAATGTGTTTTATGTTGCTGCTGCTGCTGCAGGCGCAAAAGTCCTTCAGTTTTTCTCTCCTGACATGATGAATTGGAATATTCCGCCCAGTAGGGAAGCGTTGTTCGTTTTTCCTTGTTATTTTGTTTTTCCTTTAATCGATGCCTCGAAGAATTATCCTCAAGACTAATGAGACGTAAAACAAAAAAAGGACGCGCATAATCCGTCATAATCACATTGGCACAATTTAAACTTAATCGACTAAAATATGACTACCTACTGATCTTAATGAATGATGAAAGATGAACCCTCCTAAGCCTCAGTCCCAAAAATTTTAATCTAATTCATTATTGAGGTTATTTTCACGATATGATATCCTCAATTAAAGCACAGCCAAGTACTGGCTGAAGATACTTGGTTCTTGTAACCATTCTGGCCCCATCGGGAACTATGGAACCTGAACCAAAGCCAGTAGTATCTACATTTGCATTTCCTAAAGTTTTGCGACTCATCTTCGTAGGCTCCCTCGTTCTTGTGTGAGTTATGAGTCTTTCTTGAACTACCAAGTGTGAGGTTAAAGTCTTGAAAATAACATAAAGATGGCGCAACACCAATTCGTGTAAGAATTTTTAAGACTCATGTTTTTGGAAGCAAGGCGATTCTTTTCGACTCCATTTCTAGCGAGTTCATGAACTAGTTCATCAGCACCAACGCCCAAAACATCGGATAGCCGTGCCATAAACTGACAAGGTTCCGAAGGCTTTAACTCTTGACATCCTTTATAGCCCAAAATAAGGGCCGATTTAATTGAGGAAGGACGCTTCATATGATCCGTTTTATAATCACTTTGACTGATTTGATTCCTGAGCCATTTCTGCTTTTCAGGATTTGTGTTTCGTATTCGGAGCAAAGACATTCTGTGTTCTTGACACTTCGTCCATAGTACTAAGTAAATCGGAACTATTGACCGCTTGAAATATTCACAAGCCTCTGTCCTATCTTTCAAAGTAGACTGGTTTCGTAGGGTAACATTGTCCTTTCTAAAAAAAAAAATTGCAAATATCGCAAAATAAGCTCCTAAAAATTATGTTAAAGAGTCTCTCAATATTTCCACCAAGTCGGTATGAATGACTTTCTTTGATGACGGCTCAAACTTTTCTTTTTCTGATTTGTGAAATGAGTGTAGTTTTTAGGAAGGGTACCAAATTTCTATAATTTTTTAAGCCGTTTCGGGTTAAAGCATGAGGATGCTAGCAGAACTTATTGAAGATTAAAGAGCCAGTAAAAGACGCATGCACGGTCGGAATTTAGCATCTGGCAGCTCCATGTGAAGTTATTTAGAGAAACCGAAATTAAATTAATAGTTTTTGCAGTCACTTAAACAATATACGAAACATGGTCAAGTGAATGTCGGGGGAATGAATAATTGAAGAAACATTTTTTCAGTTTGCTTGGTGCCAAAATTTTGACTGTTAAATTTTCTGAGACATTTCAACTTTATAGTTTAGCTGTCCATTTTTTTTATTAGTGATCTTTTTGCTATAATGGAGGAGAATTCCCAGACAAGAGTCAACTATTGTTTCAAGAGCACGGAACATTCATCTCATTGCTGAAGGTTCAACGATGAATTCCGAATGTAAGAATACGAAGTGTATTCTAAGCCGAAATTTTCACTTTTGAAACAAGTTTTATAGAGAACTAACTTTCTCAAGAGTAACATCTGTATATATAAGCTTGTCGTCATCCAGTCATTTTTAAGCCAAACTTTCAAGCTATAATTTCATCGACTCTAAAACGGTTTTGAACAAAATCGGTAGCAGCCACTTAGGCAGTTTTTTCAGCGTTCCAAGACATTTCTATAAGTAAATAAAGTGTATTGTCTTGCTCAGAAAAATTCTATAAAAAAAAACGCGAACGGACAAGTGCGATACCTTTATTAAAAGGTATCCTCGATAGCTTTATTAAAAGGAGTGACAGCTGTCTGGTTTATGGTCTATGGCTATGGCTCGTGCAGAAATGATCAAGTTCCACAACAAAAATTTCCAATCGGGACACCACCAACAACAAGCCCCATCTTGAAGGCATGAATTTCATGTAATTTTTGAAATGTCATAAAAAAAGGCAATTAATATTTTTACTATCCATTTTTTTATTAGTTATTTATTAACATGACAAGAATACAGAAAAAAATCAAAAAATAAAAAAGTTGAAAATTTCATTTGAAGTGGGGGTCTCAAAAAATTGGCGCGTAACCAAACCCACGATTTCAATCCTCCTAGCAATAATGTCGCTATGTCTGGAACTACGGAAAAGTTGGAAAGATTTTTTTTTTTAAATGGCGACTGCCAGAAAAAAACAATTTTTGTACCACTTTCTTTGACTGTTTCGAATTTTTTAAAAAAAAAAAGTAATAGAAATTTGGAGATGGGGATAGTTCAGACACAGTCACAATAGACAAGTCTATAAAAAAGACTCTCTAAAAATTTCAGGCAGATCGGTCCAGTAATCCAGTAACCTGAGAAATCGTGGGTAGTGTTTTGAAAAACACAGTTTCGAGAAATACGCGTTTAAAGTTTCGCGTAAATTTTTTCGCAGTCTTAGTCATGAAATGATATTGTTGACTAACATTTATTCAATCTGCCATTCCTGCTTCATACATCGGACCTTCCTCGACTTCGAAAAAAAATATTTTCCGCGTTTCTCTCTTCATATCGAGCAGTTCTGGCCTCCTTTGATGCGTTGGATGCTCGTTTCTCGGAGCGGTCAATCTGGGCGTTGTCTCGTTTCACAACAAATGAATGAGCTTCCGGGCCAATTTTCATTCCCATAAGCTCCATCCTTTGCGCTAAGGATTTTTTATCCATTTTACTGAAAAAAAATATTTCACAATATGTTTATTTCACTCACAGACACCTTGGTGTCTTGTATTACAATATATACAAAGGACAAACGGTTTTACTGAGAAATATGGATTCAGGTAGACGGAGATTAGGAGATTAGATCTTTGATTAGTTCCAACCAAACCAGTTTGGATGGATGCCGGGTCAGCAAAATACCGATATCTCCGAAAATAATCCGAATTTCGAAAAATCCTCTTGTAGATAGTCAAACTTTGAAAATATAAAAAAAAAACATTTTTTTCAATTTCTAGACTAGAATACCCCCTTAATTATTTACATAAAAAATTTAAGTATTTTTTTACTTTATGCTTTGTTTTATTTCGCTTATCAAATAAAGGGTTTTTTTTGTCCTTAGTTTCCCCTTAAAGCATTTGTTTGAATTCACTAGCATTAATTTAGTCTTCCAGTTAAAAAACTTAACGTTGATATCATCTGATTGTATCTGCCTACAATATTGTTAATTTTAACTCACAAAATAATATTATAATAACAATTATAGGGACTCTTAAACTGGGTAGAATATCCCCAAAAGACTTGCATCAAAAAGCACGTTCATCCAAGTCCCATAGTGGAAATAATTTGAAAAATCTTGCATTTTTTGAGTGAAGATTTACCATCAGACATTTAGTTAAAATTTATTTAGGATCCCATATGGCAGCAGGATCCTTCATAACAAAATTTACATGAACGAGGTGTCGACATGCTGGATAGCCAAAGCGTTGACCGGCGATAAAAACAGAAATAGATTTTTGAGGCGATTTCTAATTTTGATGCTTTGATCCTCCAGTCTTCAGTAGGAGAACTTAAAAGTCGCAAGTTTATCAAATAATATCGTCGAAATTTTGGAATGGCGATGGTTTTATAAAATAAAAAGATTTCGGGAAGCCATCCAGAAAAAAGACGCTAAATTTTGAGTTGACGTCCTGTTCAACCAAGTCAAAGCTTCAGCACACAAAACAGAAGTATCGCTGACTTCCTTTCAAAAAGCTTGTTTCGAATCGCGCAAATAACCATTCCATTCTGCAGATGTGGTCTCCATTGACTTCTGTCTTTTTGGGCTATTTTAATGAACAGTTCAGGAATAGGATCAGCCGCTGTAGAGACAATCAAAGTTTCTTCTCCAAAAGATATTCGCGCACTTAAAAAGAGATGAGTTGTATTAACTTCGAATGACAGTTTTAGCTGACTATAAATTGTTTGCTTAAAAAACTTTCTGTAACTCAAAACTCCAAATTTAATAAAATAGAAAATGCCAAGTTGATGATGAACGTTTTAAGATAATCCTTGTCGCCAGTAAAAAATCATTTTTACAACTTCGTTGAAGCTTTGTTTGGCATAAAATTTGGCAAATAACTTTATGAACACTGCCCCTAATCCATTTATCCATCCATGTAACCAGCAAAATGACGGTTTTATATCAGAAAAACCTTTGAAAGATGATAAAAATTTCACATAAATGAAAAAGAAGGTAAAAGTCTCTATATCTTGAAATTCCGTCCTTCGCAGAAAAAAAAAGAAGTCCTATGTTTTACGTCAAGCCGCCACTCTAGCGCAACAAAAAAAAAAAACGAATAAAATATCCAGATACAGAGTGGCCTGGGAACCTTGTGCCTTCTTGTATGGTTCATTCGTGGTCTTCGACTTGATTTTCTTTTCATCTTTATTTTTTCATGGATAAGTACAATCGAATGTGTTTCACAACCAAGAAGAAGTAAAAATGGAAAATCGTGTGTGAATGCATTTTCGCACACACGTTTGCAGAGTGCGATGGTAATGATGAAAACCAGGCTAGAGTCTCCAATCTAGGAATGAGAAAACAGAAAAAGGAATTAAGCCAGAACTCTTGCTGTTGGCAAATGAATATACTATATACTGGCACTCGGTGTTGTTTTCAAGCCAGAGCCGGGGTAATTTGACTTTCCCTGTTCTGTTGTTATATAAACTCAATAATAAAAAAAAAAAAACTTCCGCGCGCTTACCTTCGCCATACTCATTTGTATGCCGCAGGATTGTTTTTCAGTACTAACACTGCGGATGGGAATTTTCATCATGAGCCATAAAAAGCGTGCAGGTTTTTCTGTACGTATCTGTACATGAATGATTTGCAGAACTGTTTTTAACATTGCTTTATACAATCTTCGCACAGCATATCATTAAAGCCAGAGTCTTTCAGACTAAGAATGACGATGTGTCAAAAGAAAATCCTTTCAAATTGTATAATAGCCCGCCCGCTGTATTCCTCCTAAAAAGCCAAAAAGGCATCCTTCAAAGAGTTCAAATCTTATGACCAACCTTTAAGATGCCAATACAAAACGTAGGATTTTATAATTTATTTGAGGACCCGACGGACGTTCTCATGTATGCAGTCTGCAGGCTCAGCAAACCTTCTTTCGTTGTTTGAATTTTCAATAAAGTGACAAGTGACTTTTAACATTTTACTTTCTATGAGCCGTTTAATACTCCGCACCAATGGTACATTAAAGTATGACATTTGAAGAATATTGTAAAAAAATTTTCACGAAAAAATATTGAAAAACACGGCAATGGCAGCAACTCACTTTTTGGAACACTTTGAATTGAAAAACGCTAATCGGTTAATTTGTTTTTGTAAAATAAAAATTAAAAATAAATTTGAAAAAAAGCTCTCCAGCGTTACTTCGTAAATTATGTACAGAAAAAGTGTTCAAAAAATTTCAAACGCATTGGTGCAGAAGTTTTAAAGTTATGAGGGACACCAATTTTGAAAGCGTGATTATTGGGAAAACTCTTTAAAAAATCGGGTATAAAACGTTCATCCGAGAGGTATCATAACTTTTTAAATTTTGCTCCAACCGACTTGAAATTTTGACACAGTATTCTTAAAATATTGTGCATTAATTTAAAAATGGAAAAAAAAAATTAATAATGTCACCACATTTGTTCATTATTCGACCGGGAAAATTTGTGCAAAAAAAATGCATGGTAGTACGAGCTGTATACGGGAATAAAAAAAAGTTTTCAAGACGCCCCGATAGCGGTAACCAATAACTGTTGCAGCATTGCCTCTTTTATGATATTGTCCAAACGACGCACCATGCAGTTACTCTACGAGGTTGTCATTTTTTGTGCAATTAGGCTGTTCGATTAACTAAGCTAGGAATGTCGAAATGGGCATTGTTTTTGAAACGTTAATGATCGACCAGGGATATTAACAATACTAAGTATTCTGTAGCCATTACTCTGGAGTTCCAAATTTGCATCATCAAAAAATGGCTTGCGTTGATGGTCTGTATTGACTGGATTGATGGCAAAATATGACCAAAAAATACTGCGAATTGAGTAAATGTAAAAAAGTCGATATCGAATTCTTTCCATGGAGAAATTGAAACCAAAATATTGGGTTGTCAAGTAAGTAATTGCGGATGTCACTCATAGATGGCTTTAGTTGAATTGTTAGGTTGGCTGACGTAATAGAATCAGTAAAAATTTTTTTTGATTGGTTGTGTAGTTTTTGTTTGGCGTCTGTTGAAAAATGGAAAATCAAAACGAACCTTTACGTCATATTTTGCTTTTTTATTTCCGGAAAGGAAAAAACGCATCGAAAGCTGACTTAATGTTATGTGCTGCTTATGGTGACGAAGCCTTAAAAGAACGGCAGCGTCGAAATTGGTTTGCCAAATTTCGTTCTCTTGATTTTATACTCAAGACCAAATCAAAGCAATAATCGATTCGGATCGTCACAGTACAACACGTGAGATTGCAGAGAAGCTTCGTGTATCACATACATGCATTGAAAATCGCTTAAAACAACTTTGCTATGTACGAAAACTCGACATATGGGTTCCTCATGAACTGAAAGAAAATCCTTTAACATAACGCATTAACATCTGCGATTTGTTAAAGAAACGTAATGAAAATGATCAATTTTTAAAACGATTGATAACTGGTGATGAAAAATGGGTTGTTTACAACAATGTCAATCAGAAAAGATTATCGAGCAAGCCAGGTGAACCAGCTCAAACAACATTAAAAGAAAGTTATGTTATCAGTTTGGTGGGATTACAAAGGAATTGTCTACTTTGAACTTTTACCACCCAACCGAACGATCAATTCAGATGTCTACATTGAAAAACTAACAAAATTGAACAATGCAGTTGAAGAAAAGCAGCCCGAATTGACAAATCGTAAAAGTGTTGTATTCCATCACGACAATGCAAGGCCACACACATCTTTGGTCACTCGGCAAAAATTATTGGAGCTTGGTTGGGATGGTTTGCCACATCCACCATATATCCCACCTGACCTTGCACCATTTGATTACTTTTTATTTCGATCTTTGCAAAACTCCTTGAATGGTAAAAATTTCAATAATAATGATGATGTCAAAATCGTGCGTGGTTCAGTTTTTTGCTGATAAAAACCAGAAGTTTTATAAACGTGTGGAATTACGATACTGCCTGAAAGATGGCAAAAGGTCATAGCTCAAAATGGGCAATACATTACAAAATAAAGTTATTTCATTCTATTAAAAAATTGTCTTTTATTTTCTAAAAAAAATCCGCATAGATCTCCGTTTCAAATTAATTTTTCACCTAATCGTTCCGTTCGCTGGTCATCCCTTGAGAGCGAACAAATAAGGTAACAAAATTTTATATTGGCTAACATTTTTGTAAAAAAATTCAATTTTCTTTCCGAATTTTCTGTTTCTTCTTAGCTTGAATTTGAAACAGCTTGAACAGAAACTTAGCAAACATTTCGCGCAAGATTCAAGCACTTAAACCAAAAAATGTCTTATATTTAAAATGTTTAAAAACCCAAACCTTTAACCAAAACCTCCCTCATCTTCTTGGTCTTGGTCGGGCTTATTCGGTTTTGAATTTGTTTTTCCCTCTTCACAGTTGATCCTGGTCATGTTCTTACCCAATCTGTCTTGGTCTTGGTCAAGCATTGAAAATACTTGCGTTATTTTTAACACAATTCGAT
Organism: Orthonevra nobilis; assembly: GCA_963555765.1. NCBI lineage: Eukaryota > Metazoa > Arthropoda > Insecta > Diptera > Syrphidae > Orthonevra > Orthonevra nobilis. The sequence continues at coordinate 118,090,652 of OY743224.1, forward strand.
ACCATGTTAAGGAGTTAGAACTTAACTTATTCGAAAAATACCTTTAAACCGTTTTAATTCGCTTATGAGGCTAAAAACTATCCCCTGGGCCTTAGCTACAGCTGCCTTTCATTCTTTAACGATACCAAATACGCTGCTTTCTGGTGGGTAGACAAAGTCTCCTAGCATCCGCGATCGATTGATCCTTGATCCAGAGATTCGGTCGCGTCTCATTTTCGTCAACATTGTGGCTGTAATTTCAAGACACTTCTTTGATGGTAAATTTATGTCCAATTGACAGGTCATATTGCTTGTAGTTTTAGCGGTTGTATCTTGTTACCCTTCATCTTAAACAGGCCCTTGTATCCGATAGAGAACTTCGTTTGGCAGGTCGTTAAAATCGGTTCTGCTTTCTTGCTAATGATGGTTTTTAAAAGCACAATTGTTGTCCTTCGAGAGAGTAGTTTTTATTTTAGTTGTTGGGATGTCCTTGATTTAGTTCTGAATCTGAATCACACAGGAAACATATGGCATTTTTCACGACCGAACCTCTCGCAATATTTCGATGACAAAGCTTCGGCGCAGTTTAAAGTCGTTAAAAAACTGTTGGTCCAACCTTCGACACTTGACGAATATTATAACGCGCACACACGAAGAGTGAAGTACGCTCCGATAACCTACTAGGAATCTTACGCTGTAGGCTTGTCCCCTTTAAAGTCTTGCGGGTGTGCTCCTGCTCTTGATCTCAGTCTAGGGTAAGGCAGTTGAACGCTCTTGATTTTGAAAAGTGGCATTTTCTTTTTTCAAAAAAAAATTATAAAATACAAATTTATCATCTCAGCATAAACATTAAGTGATGGTGTATTAAGCCACGTTTTCAAGTCCCTGGGAACCATTAAATTACTAGTTTTTTTTTTTTTCATCAAACGCCCCCGGGAGCACATTCATTCAGAAAATCTGCAGTCAGTTTCGTTGATAAACATCAGAGATAGTCACTGTTGTTGTATGTATCTATAACTATCTAAATGAGTCACATGACCTAGGAGTCCACATACGTCCATCGCCTATGATGAAAGCAAGAGCTCGCCTTGCAATAGATACAAAACAAAAGCCAAAGCCGCACTACTCATGGGATGCATGCGCCACTCCAGCACCAGTACGAACCGACTATGCTAGAAGAGAGTATTATTTTTAGTTTCATTTTGAATATGGTTCTCGTGCTCGTGCAGAACTCATTCTTCTTGTGCTATGGTTTGGCTTGTTAACATGTATATCAGTAGGATAGGTAAGTGCAGTGACGGCGATAAGGGAAAACAAAGCCTCGTGTGCGAGTGCAAAGGGATAGAGTCATGCACTTGGATTGGAGCTATATACTTGGGCCAAAGTATCTAAGATACATATGAGGTGTATATGCTTCTCACTATAGTGTTTCCATTTTTCCTGTTTGCTTCTGTTGTTTCTTTTCACATAGCTTTTTAAGTATATATGTATGTATATGTATCTAGATAGTTATAAAGCCGTATTCTTTAGATTGAATGTGGCGCGATTAATTTTTTTTTTCTGTACAGAACTATATTCATTGTGGTGAGGTAGGTACTCGTATATGACGTTGAGAATAGTTGTCGTGGGGAACGTCATAATGAGGATTTGAGTTGTAGTTGATCCTTTTATTTTTATTTTTTATATTTTTTCGAAAGCAGTTTTTTGTAAAGGGAGTTTTTTTTCCAGGCGCATGGTCTGTAGTTCAAAATGTGCATTCCTAATTTTTGCACGTTTTGTGTGTTATATGCAAATATTTGGATTCAGGAATACAAGCTCTTATTGCTCTTCGAATAGTGGCTTTTAGGTCCTTGCCATTCATAGGACTTTTATTTTTTAAATGATTGCTTTAAACTAAAGCTTAAATTAAGCAGTTCCTGGGGAGTAGTGAAGCGCGAAATAAATTTGAAATACGGCTTCGTAATATTTTAGAATTAAAAAATGAATGGCATTCATGAGATGTTGTTATGCTAGATTTTTTTTAAATTTTAAATTTTATATTTAATGTTTTTTTTAAAGATCTTTAAGCTGTTTTTTTTAGATGATATCGGTCAAGTGGTTTCCGGCATTGTTGATGTCCATTTGGGTATTTTTGATTGCGAATGGGATCCTTGAGTTGTACGTTGGGAAGCACCACTTCCGATTTTTTTAATTTACGGTAGTAAAAACTGATGATGACCGATGAAACAGTGTCGTTGAGTGGACGTAATGTCTCTTCGTGAATGACGAAAATCGTCGAGGAGAGGGCATCAGCGCAGTCTTCACGCTATTGACGGTCTGCAGGCAGTATTTGATGGACTTTCTGCACTTAGTAAGGAAACCTCTTCAAAAACTCTTTCTTTAAAATGCATTGCAACGAAGCAAGTGAAAAGGTCAATTACAGAGGTATTTTTATTGGAACGAACATTCCCTCAGTCTCTTCGAAACGACTTGTGAAACGCCTCAATTTTGACCAAATCAGAAATTCTGTGCCGAAATAATTGATGAATTATTAAAAAAAAAAAAAAATTAACGAGCTGCGAGCTTGAGAAGCAAATCTCTCTATGAATTGTCGACGTGCATACTGCATCTTCAAAGCTGACAGTTGGCATCACTTGCACTTATCCGAAGATGTGGTTATACTGAAAATCAAGTTTAAACCTTTTTTTCTGCTACCCAACGATCAATTATGCCAGTTTTCCGCCGGCACATCTTGACCAGTTTAGGTCCATTTCCATAAGTTGGATCACTGAAACTGTTTCATTACTTTAGTAGTCGTCCAATTTGCGACTGGACCCTGTCTTAAATCAGGTTTTTTTTTTGTTTTTAAATTTTGTTCAAAATTTTTTAAAGAATATTTTAAAAACAAGAATTTTTTTTTCTTTTTTTCTATTTGAAAGAACAATTAACAACTTATAAACTTTTTAAAATTATAAATAAAAAATTTTATTTTTCGAATTCTTAACAGGTTCAAAGATTCGACAATTTTTTTTTTAACCACGAATATTTTTGACTTATTTTCCATAGTTACATTAATTGTTACTTGCGAGATAAACGGGCGTTTCTCGAAACCACCGTCGAAATAGGAACTTCCCTGCGAGATACCTTAAAGCCATTACAGTATTCGGTATCCTCTGCTGTTCGTCCTGTGCGCTAAAAAGATAGTAACGCAGTTGAACCCAGAAACCTTAATGCGACAAAAATCTCAGTAGCTGGACATCAGTAGCTTCAGCAATATTTGGCCAAAACACGACCACTAAGGTTTTTAATGCCATTAATGGTCTACTGCAAGGCACAGTTTCAGTGCCCATACTTTTTAACATATATGTAGCTGAAATACTTTGGGAATCGGATGATTCGATAGCGTTTGATGACGATATTATCTTGTACGCAAGTGGCTCGAAAATCTAAGGTATTCAATGCAAACTTCAGGAAAAGAACAATAAGCTCCAATTATTTTGCTCGGAATGGAAACTGTTCCGCACCCAAATAAGACGCGGTAATTCAGATTTATGAAGGAACTGGAAAAAAACTAAGTATAACGAGTACTAACGGCCTTCACTAAAAAGTGTTGTGAAGTATTAAGGTGTACATCTTGATAAATTTCTGAGTTTTAATGTACACATAAATACTCAGTTACGAAAAGCAAAAGCGGCATTTATGTCCCTTAAGGCTCTTTTCTACTCCAACAGTTTGAGGTCCGATGTGTCGTATGCTACCAAGCATTTATCCGTCCAATCTTGACTTAGGCGAGTTCGGTATGGTGGAACATTAGTCCGTCCTACATGGAAATGCTTTGAATATTTGAAAGAAAATTTCTTCGAGCCTGCTGGCATATGCATAGAAGCGCTCATTCAGATTTGCGTCACTATGTTGCGAACAAAATTTTATTGGATGCCTCTTATCCTAACCCTGGGTAATTCAGAAGTTGTATGGTTTGTGAACATATTCCGCCGGAGGCATTCTTGTTCCTCACGAACGTACCTATAATATATACTTTTTATAGAAGGGCGACAGACAAGCGTATTTTCTATGAGCCTTTTAACTCTGGGGATGGATATGCAAACATCAGATACTGCGTAAACGTGCCTGAAAAGAATAAAGGCTGAACTCTGGCATGTAATATCTTAGCGTCTTGAATAATGAGCTGGATAAAATAATTTTAATATCTTGTGCAGCTCATATATAAACGATCTGAGAATTATATGACAGGATTCAGTCTTAGTATAAGTTAGGTTTATTAAGGTTAAGTTAGTATAGTAATATAGTATTTAGGCTTATTATTCTAAGGACATTAAAAAATCGACACGTTTTCCTTCCAAACAAAAATAATAAATAAATCGTGAACAGTTCAAATAAAGAGAAATATGTAATATCGTTTGATTATCCTAATTGTGTCATAAAGACTGTAATGAGAGCCGATCTGGCCATTTGGATATTAAATAGTTTAAAGTTTATTTATTCTACAGAAAAAGATGTTATTCCAAGGTGGACCAATAAACAAAAAAAAATTTTTGGCATACATTTTTTGAATCGTTCGCTTATGAAGTTCTTTCTGACTCGACAATTAAAGCCACACGATCAATCGCTACAGTATTTTTGACTTAGAAAATCCACACCTATGAAGTCATAGAGAAGCCCGATGCAACCTGAATATACGAGTGTTTGGTGTGGTTTTTATAGCGACGGCATTATTGGTCCGTATTTTACCGAAGCGTCAATGGATAATGCTGCCGGGGCATGATAACAGATTTTGTTGAAGCCTAGAAATCAAGTTTTGAAGCAGCTAGTTCAATGAAATAATGTTTTGTTATTTAAAGCTTCATAGGAAAACTAGCAGTCTCTTGCGACTTTGTCCGCACCTACTTAAATTACTCTGGAAGATTAAAATCAATTTCAATATAGTTCAACAATTTGTACATAAACCTTAACACATAGAGATATGTCTTCGCGGACTTTTTTATAGAACTTTTTGAGTTCTAAAACTTTTGTGTATAAAGAAATTAAATATCTATCACCGTTAGAGCAGAATTCGCAAAAAACGCATTCGTCCACCATTTTTTAGTAACGCAATTAATCACCATGAAAAACCTTTTTGTTTAAAAGTGTTCTACAACTTATTTTCAAAGGCCCATTGTAAATGGGTTGGGTAGTTTCGATGATTACTTCATAAATACATAATCTAACAATGATCAGAGCTCTGTAACATTTTTGAAACGAAAATATATGTACCCGGTTTCATAATAAACGACCAAAAAACAAAACAAAAAGGGCATGTTTTGTGCATGCCGAGTCATTTTTGTTTTAAAGTTTCGTCGACTGTAAAGTGAACATTGCTATTCCAGATTCTCTATCCGCGACTCAAAAGTCCCATCCTTGTGGTGATATTGGAAAAACTAGTCTACGAAGAAAAATCGTGCCAAAAAGTAGTTAAAACTTTTTTTCTTTTAATTTCTTAAATCCTTGACATGGTTTTGTATGAAATAAACAAATTTTACAAAAATTTCTAATGGTTGGAAACTGAGATGTCTTAGGTTGCGGCGATTGCTCAATAGGTGGCACACGAAACGGAACAGAGAACTTTTTATCAAATTATTTCTATTTGCACAAAATTCGCAGTATTTTATTCGTCTTAAAAAAATTTCAATAATTTATTTATTTCTGAATGAAAAAATATACAAAAGGAACACATTTCAATTATATCTGAGATGAATATGAGTTTCTTAACATAATCACAAATCATTATTCATGTAAGTTTCATCGTTAACATCCTTGCAAGTCCATTTATTCCAATCTGTCAGAACTGTTTTGTACCCCAGCATAATAGTGTACATTCGAATAATTGTCATCCGATTCTATCCATCCATCTACGTTCTCACAGTAATTCACTCAGACAGCGCCATATGCATGGCTGCATGAATTCAAGTCTCGTACCCTCCATACCATGGCAACTTGTGCATCTAGAATTGTTCAGGGACATGCCAAACAACGAACCAATCGACCGACTAAGACCGAGTCCAAGGTGGATCAGTTAGGAACCTGACTTTCTGCACTGTTTAAACCACTTACGAGTACCAGCCATATCACCATCGTCATCGTCATCGTCATTGCCAGCAAAACATCAGAATTCCAAAACGAACGAGGAAAACTGGAGAGAGAGAAAAATGAAAAGAAAAATAATAAAAAACAAACCGAAGAAGACTGCAAAGTGGTGGAAGCCTGCATAAACTATGGATCTATGTAAATGCGACAATGCACTGGCTTTCCATTTTATAGATGCGGGCTTTCTCTACATGCAAACACACACCAACCCAAGCTTTAAGCTTGTATGTGTTTGTTGCTAGTCCTTGTTTGTGTGTTTTTGACTTTCCGCCGGTTAGAACAGATGACTGAATATTCCAAGTCTAGGCTAGGCTGCTATAGTGTCATCACACACAACCCCAAAGTAGGTTGTTTGTGTGGAGAGGTCAGGGATATTGAGTCTCGGACGCTTGGTATGAGAATTAAATGCTGGTAGCTAGGACCGAAGGAAGGAAGCTCCCATTATTTGCCATTGTGTCATTAGTTGGCGCGAATGTTGCGCGTGGAGTTCCTTTTGTTTATTGTACTCTTAAAATGTATTATATCTAATTTTTTTTTTTGTTATTTTGCGGAAGCAATATGAGCCGCATGAGATCTTTATTGTATCTTAACATTCGTGCAACCAAATATTTATGGCGTCAGTGTGGGGGTCTTGATGTTGTTTACATACGTGATGAGTGTAGGGATTATCAATGCTGTGGCGTTGACCTTATCAAAATAAATAGTCATCCATTTTCAGCATGAAAATCTGTGAAAACGGTTTTCTTTTTCCAAGGATATTGTGAACAAGCAGCTTGTGAGGTTGTTCCAGGAATACAACATACTTAATATGTAGGAAATGACGCCGAATGATGAAATACCATTTGGTCCTTTTGATATACCATAAATGGATTTTTATATTCGTAAACAAAATTAAATATTTTTTTTTATAGACATCGAGAAATCTTCCTTAAATTTTAATGTACCTATCAAAGTGCAAATCCGTTTGGCATTGTACTTGATAACCCTTTTTTATAACTTGTAACTTGGCAAACAGCTTTAATAGTAAAACTAAACTAACTAACTAACTGGTTCCTCTTTGTTTTGTGCACGGTTAGAGTACTAGAGCATAAAAATCCTCCAAACATGACCCAAGTATCTATTTTTTTGAGGATATTTCGAGCTATAAAGATCCGCACAGATCTAAAAGTTAAAGTGACCATGTTGTCATTTAATGAATGAATGAATTTTTTTCCAAGAAAATTAGATTATTTCAAAAATTATTTATTTTACTTATCAATAACAAATTTAAAATCTATTACTAATATTCAATTTAAAAGCACTTGCAGAAGAGACGACTCACTTTCAAAAATTGTCCAACATTAAAGTATAGAAATATTCGTTAAAATATTATTTTATTATTTTATTTCAGTAAAAGCCTCTGCTGGCTCAATTTTTCAATACATTGTCGTTGTTTTCGTAGAATTTCAAATATAATTAATTATTATACAATTCATTAATGTTACAAATAATTCATGTAGAATGAACATTATTGGAGTGATCGAAAACTTAAAAACAAATCTAAAGAAAAACATACAAAAAAATATTAAGAAAAGTAGCCATGACTTGAATATTTTTAGGAATAATAACAATGTTTTTAAGACACGAATTGCGGTAGGGATCATATTATATAGTTTGCAAGAGTTCCTTAATTATGTGGTGCGAAATGTTGATAGTCTAATGATAGTTTTGCGAATCAGAATTCGGACTCTGCATATAACCACCTCTCAGAAAAAATATTTAAAACTTTATGTTTGTACAAATGTCTAAAAGGCAGAACTTTCAGTGACTTAAAACGCCTACCACTACAAACAATTCTAATGGAGCACTTTTGTAAAACAAGCAGTTGGAGAAATCTCTGGTTTTTCAATAAGACAAAAGTTTTTTAAAATAAAACAAAAACGGTTTTGGATATCAATGAAATTCTTCATTCCTGTGAAAGTACGTTCGATGCCATTATGTATGGAACTCAATTTCCAACACGAGCACGCTTGCAGAAGTCCAGACGCTGAACCCAATTTTCGACGGTTTTTCAAGCATAAAACGGCCGATACTGCTGCAATTTCACGTTCGATATTCGTACGAAGTTCATCAATCGTTGCTGGCTTGTTGGCCTAGACCATAGTCTTGACGTAGCCTCACAGGAAATAGTCTAACGTGAGGTAACACGTTCTCCAAACTTGGTTTCCAATAAATTGATTGTGACATTCGCTGTGTCGCCGTCCTATTGGAACCACATGTCCTCCAAGTCCACATCATCCAATTGGGGCCAAAAATATTCGGTTATCATTGAACGGTAGCGATCCTCATTCGCAGTAACGTGCTGGTCTTGATCATCACGGAAGAAGTACGGCGCATTGACGCCTCCGCGCCGGCCCATAAACCACACCAAACCGTAATTTTTTCGGGATGCAATGATGACTCATGGAGTACGTGTGGATTGCTGCCTGACCAATAACGCATATTTTGTTTATTGACGGAGCCATTCAGCCAGAAATGAGCCTCATCGCTGAAGATGATTTTTCGATGAAGATCCAAATCATTCTCAAGTTGTTGTTCAGCCCAATTCACGAACATACGACGCTTCTGGTGGTCAAGCGGCCACAGTTCTTGCGTCAATTTAATCTTGTTAGGATGTAGGCCAAGATCTTTTCGCAAAATTCGCCACAACGACGTCACAGAGATACCCAACGCTTGAGAACGACGTTTGAGAGACACATTTGGGCTTTCTGCAACTGAAGCCTAAGCGGCAGCAATATTCTCGACACTACGGGCACTTCTTTGCCTCACTGGCACGGGAACATTTTGTACTGTGCCTGTGGATTCAAATTTTTCCACTAGACGTACAATTGTTGATCTGCTAGGACGATTGTGATGACCATAAATTGGACATAGCGCTCTTAACGTTGAGGCCACTGACTCCGAATTTTGGTAGTAAATTTTAATAATTTCGGCTCGTTTTTGGCTCGTATATATTTCCATCATTAAATGGCAAACCTTACTGAGGAGAAATGTCGTTTACTGTCCCTGTCGCTCTACGTTTGTAGCGTCCCTATTTAAAAACCCTTTATAAAACAATGCATTTTTTGAGCACTTAATTCTTAAAGATACCAACAAATGGCCCACCCTTTATTTCTTTGCTACAACAGAAATAAATTCAAGTCCTCGCATAAAATAACACTTTTTATATGATAAATAATTTTAATAACATTTGTTTCAAAAATGCACTCATAAATTTTTTGACATAATTTGAAGTAATCTTAAATTTTTTTTGTAAATTTTTTGAAGTAAAAATTATATTAAAGTGGCCGATGTACGAATATTTTCAATTCTATTTAACTTTCATTGAAGATTCGAATTTCGGTTGGGTCTTTTTTGGTTTTCCAATATTTTACTTTTACTCACATTAGCTCTCTCTGGCTACTCGAACGTTTTTTGTCACTAAACCAAGAATTGGCTCTCAAAAACCAATCTGGATCTTTACAAAGAAGCCTTTATAAAGCATTTCTACAAAGAATCAGATGGTAACTTCAAATGCATAAAAAGAGAGTCGTACATTGAATTTCTATCTATAGAGCCTTATGCATGACTGGAAATAAGAAAAACCCATCGTTTATTAACTCAACTCGGTTATTAATTCAAGCTCTTCTTGGTTTGGTGTAAAATGAAAAGCATCACAAGTATTCAGTTATGCGATGTCTTATCCGCAGAAAGACAGCGCTGAAAATCGAACTTTTTTTTCAAATAAAATGGTGTGCAGCTTCAATAGTTTTGCAATCCGATTCAGTATATACAGATTATTAATGACAGATAAACACAAATTATATGAACAAAAAAAAATTCTTGACACTATGAGAAGAGCAACAAATTAAGTAAAACACTTTTGAAGTGATCACGAGAAAAATCTAAATCTACATTTTATTCAATGAAACAAAGTTCAAAGTACAAAGTTCCAGTTCATTTTCAAAAATATGTATGTTGTGAAACGCCTCTGGAAACTTGCGGTCTGAGTGAATTTTCGCATATTCTAGCAAAGACCTAACAAATGAAATGAAAAGTGAAATAAAGTTATAAGGTTCTGAAAATTCCTTGTTGTTTAGTTTGTAAGCCAAAAGTTTTTAAGTTTTAGCAATAAATAGCGTGATCAACATGAAATGCAAAAGTGAACCTTGATTCAATTACAATACTTCTTCAACTCTAATCTAACTCAGAGCAATACTGCCTAATTTGTATTGAAACTCAAAAAACTCTTAAACCTTGTTGCGAAAACTCACAATATCTTAAAGTTAAAATTTTAACGAACAGTTTTATGTCAACAGCATACTATAAATCAAAAGAAAGCAATATATAAAAACAAGATAAATCGTTGATAAATATTATAAAGAGTGGCGGATCTAAATAACTACCCTGTGGTAGTCCTGAACGGCATCTAAAGGAACTTGAAAAATAATCATCTATTTTGAGCCTTTGAACACTGCCAATCAAATAAGATGTTAATCACTTTAGCATTGTCGAATGAAACCCAAAATTTTCGAGTTTCCTGAAACGACAAGTATCTCAGATATTCCAAGACTATTCCAATCCATTCCATTAAAATCGAATTTTGAAAAATCAAATGTTTTAAACAGTTTACTGTCAGCTGTCCATAAAACTTGCATTGTGATAAATAAAATTATTTAAAAGAAAATATGAGGCTTTCACCATGATTCCCAAAATGCAAAGTTGCGCTTGTTTTAGTCTACTCGCACGTATCACCAATTCTCAAGGCTTTCTCCGAAATATATGCGGAGAACCATCGGAAGCCCTTCTGACAAACAAACGGGTCGAATAAATGAAACTGAAAATGAATTAAAAACCCTCATAAAAAGTTGTATGGAAGTGTTGGGGATGAAAGTCATTTAAAAGGTTTAAATGAAAAAAAAATGTTGGTATTAATTTAACCGCCTCACAAGCTTCGTAAGGGTGTAGTAATATTATAGTACGCACGTTAAAAAATAACTAAGCTGATAATATATAAGAGAAAGTGTGCAACTGTTTAAAACCGAAAAAAAATATTACACTGCGAATCACAAGAATGAGGCCATAAATTTTGCGGTCGAGTTACACCGTGTTTACCTGTTCGAAGCATAACATTTAAAGGCTAATTAGAAAATCTCATTAGAATCTTTTTATATCAAATAATAAACTACAGAAAAAGTGTTGTAGTTCTTAAATAAATTTAAGCACATCCTTTTCTTATTTTCCTTTAAATTGTTTGCTTTTCATTTGGGAAAATACATACCTGTACACAAATTGTTAGTGTTTTCCGCTTCAAAGAGTTCCTACTTACATACTAAAAATCGGCCGCATTCTAATGTTTGGCAGTGTTTAAGAATTACTCTATTCAATTACGTTTGTACATGGTACCACCAGCAGTCAAAATTCCTCGACTTTCGACCATCCAAATGCAAATTCATCGTCGAGTGTATTTGGAATTTCAATCATTACATTGAAACAAGTTTGAGACTGTCACCAAACCCACATCGGCACACACCACACCCAATCAACAAACGGATTTTTAAAATTCTGATCAAGGCACATTATGTGTGTGTACCAATAAGGCACATAAAGTGCATTAATTAAAGTTCTATTAGTATCTATAAATACTTCCTGATAGACCGGCAAAAATATTGATTCATTAGTTTAAGAGTCTTTTTCCCTCTTGTAATTAAACCAAGCGTTGATACATAATCCAATTATTGGGTCCTATTTTTTTTTTCATTATTGCCTAGGAGATTTCACATTAATTGTTGGCATAAATAAACCAATGAGAAGGATATTCATGGAACCTATCTCAACTCTATCGTTCACCGTATTAAGTAATAGAAGGAGTTAAATGCAGTGGTGTGGTCGATGGAAGGCTTTAGGAAAAATACTTGCCAAGGTCCTTCTAATTTGATTTGAGTGTTTACTTGGGCAACTTGATTTGCGCTGATTGGTTTGTTATATTTTTATTTAGTTTGTCATCAAAGATAACATAAGATGGTAATGAGGTACAATTTTTGGTGCAATTTATCTATTCATTTTCGAATTTCTCCACCTTGGACAAACAGTTTTTTGTCATCTCAGTTAAAAAATAAACGCCACTTTCCTTGTAAATGTCGAACAGAGATATGCACAAATTGTTTCCATACCCTATCTTAACCAGCAAAATAACACGCGTGCCACAAACAAATAGTAAATGTGCCACTTTGCCTACTTGGTGGTGACACTTAGAACCCATAGGCATAAAATCAACTCAAGTCGAACCCAGCCTTCAATAGTGTCCCTTTGCACCAAGTTTCTCGAGAAAAAAAGAATAGTTTTGCTTCTTCAGTAAAGTGTTATATTTCGAAATGAACCACAACTTTTTGTAAGCAATTTTTGTATAAAATGAACAGCAAAGGTCCCGGTTGGTTACCTTATGGCACCCCAGAAGAAACTTTTACGGTTTTTGATCCTTCACCTTTGTCGGGAAATAGTTGAGTTCAAGCCCAACGAAGGGAATCTAATTATGAAAAGCTACAACAGGAAAATAGTTTGATCAGGCTTCTAAAAATGGTAGCTTTAAGGTCTTAAGTTAAGCTCCTGTTCGATTGCAATGATGGAAAACAGGAATTATTTATTTTGGTTAAGTTTTTTTTTTTTTAAATAGTGCTCAAGCGTTCACTCAAGGGATTTGAAGTACCCTTAAAGTGTTTTTTTACACAGCATGAGCAGAAGTGGAAGTGAAAGAAGGTACCAGTGCACATTGGTTTTAAATTGTTGTAGGTTGCAGTGCCAAGGAAAAATAGAACGAGGTAACGCATTCCACATGCGCATTGTGCGGCTTATAAAAGAATTTGTAAATTTCAAAGTGCGCCCGAAAGTAGGCTTTAGGGTAAACTGATGAGCATTCGATGATGTACGGGTGTTGCGAGTGAATTTCTGGAGGGGCGGAATGCAATTAGCTATTTCGACGGAGCACATTTCGACGGTGTTCCAGCGAGTGAATTGTTTTCGATATGTTGTCATCGTCTATGAGTTTTATCGGAGTTGCAAGGTGGTCTTGGGTGCACCTGCCCAGATGTGAGCGTTGTACTCTATTTTAGGCCGAATAAAAGCCTTATAAATTATGGCTAAATCAGAAGGGGTAAAAAACTTCTTGTACCGGTTTAGAAAACCTAAGCATTTCGCTGCATTCTTGGCTATATCGAATATGAGGTCATTCCAACGTAGGCTAGATTTGACGCACATACCGGGCATTGAAAGCTTTTCGGTTTCTTCGACGCAAATGCCATTCATGGACAATGGCTGGGTCATTAAACGCATATGAGAAACTGACGGTACTGTCATCTGCGAAGGATTAGATGTGATAGACAAGAGATCGTTAATGAAAATTAAAAAGAGAGTCGAAGACAAAACTGAGCCTTGGGGAACACCAGCATTTACTATATATGGTGAATTTCAGACTTGAAACCTTCCAATACAACTAGTATTCTACGATTCGAAAGGTAGTTTCTAATCCATCGAAGAAGAGACTCACCGATCCCATATGAACGCATTTTCGACCAAAGAGCCGGATGCCAGACTCTGTCAAATGCCATTGAAATATCGAGTGCAACTATCTTTGTTTCACCGAAGTTACGTATAGATTGGTTCCACTTTTCAGTGAGACAAGTCATCAAATCACCAGTGGACCTGTTGCTACGAAAACCGTACTGACGGTCATTGTTCTGTGTTTGAGTAAGAATGTCAAGTTTTATTCCCATTTTACATGTTTTGAGCCTTTCCAGGAAAGTTCCCTGATCTCAAATGGGAAAGTGGATTTCAGCTTCCATCACATCGTCATCGCCTCACGTTTATTGGTCTTAACAAAAAATTCGGAACCCCCTGCTGCCTCTTACTAAAATATCTTTAAAAGTCCGTAAAGCTTTGAGGAATGGTCTTGCGGACTAAGAGTTTAATGTTGCAAGTAAGTTGCTTTTTTAAGGTCAATGACCTCATTCGAATAGTGAGCTTTGTATCAGAAAAGACAAGCTCAAAAATAAATTAATAAACATGGAGACAAGCTGCCTTGTGGATTGCTTATTACTTCTTAGTTAACAATAATGCAAAAATACAACACTTGATTGTTACATCAAACATTAACAAATTAAAAAAATCAAGGAAGCCCGTGCACCATCACTCTTGAATCCGCATCCATACATGCACGACTAAGCGCTCGAGACTTGATTCTTATTCTTGAATAGCTAGAAGCGTCGTTTTTGAATTTTAAAGCATTTATTTACGCATGGCTAGTGGATTCAAGTTAATGTGTCATGACTCATGATACTCTAGAAAGTGAGTCGTTACTTTCAGTCTGAGAGGAATACCTTAAATGAGGATTCTCGCACTTTAAATTGCTTATAAGCCAGTCTTTAAAATGCATTTTCCTAAGCGTAGAAAATATAGATGGACTTCATGATGGCAATGACTTCCACAGAGATTGCAGGCCTGATAAATTGCAACAAACTACTCGTATACACCTCATGTGCCGCTGTATAGTGATCTCATAAATATTTAATCATTTCCAGTAATTAAAAATGTATTGGTGTTTGTTTTAAAAGTGCAGAGGTCAGGAAATTGTTATAATTGATAACTTACTATTTGATAAGGTCAGGAACTCTGAGATTGCAATACTTTGTTTTTATTGATTAGAAAAAAAAAAAACTGTCGATTCACTGGGCATCAAAGTTTCAAGAACTTTAAGGTTTTTTGTTTTTAAAGGTCGCGAATTTTATTTCAGAAGATTTAGAGTCACGTTTAATGTAATGAATTCATCTGTGCCCTCTCGTTTGTCAACTTCCGAGACTATTGATCTGAGAGTAATTCTGGGGAGTGTTATGTGAAATCATAAAGAGTAAATTTTCCATGCCCACTAAAGTTGAATAAGGTTGTCCTAACTCCTCCAAGTATGCCAAAGAGTCACTCTCTACGGCTTCGAGCAATACAGCGATTATTTTATAATTATTTATTATTTTTATTTCTAATTCGGCTAAAAAGAAATTATAATAATTTTGTTTATATTCTTGTTTTTTAGTAAACCAAACTAAAATTCGAAATATGTGTGGAGTTACCCTTGGTAAGAACTTCCGAACTTTAACAGTTGATAGCGGCCATATTGTTGAAGCTTCATCCGTCAAATTGGCTGTTATTTATTCAGTCTGTTTTGACGAAACGCAAGATATGCTGAGAAGAGTGCAGCTCACAGACTCTATCCGTGAAGCAATCGAATCCAAAATACACCATCTTTCCATTCTTCTCCTTATCCTTCTGATCTCACTGTGCAGGGTCGAAGCGTGTCTCATTTAGACTTCGTCCTATGAGAAAGTATTCGAAACTTTTATTACGAAAATGATTACGATTTCCGCTGAATTTTTATTTCGGATTTCCGATAGTTTTGGGAGACTGTGTTGAAGAATCCGAGGCAGTCGATTTCGCGCCGCTCACATCTTTGATTTCCTTCATCAGCTAAGTATTATATTTAGAAATGAACCATAACTTCTTATAAGAAGTTTTTATACAAAAAAAGCGTAAAGGTCCCGGTTGGTTACCTTGTGGCATCCCAGAAGAAATATGTATGATTCTTAATCCTGCGCCTTTGTAGGGAAATAATTAAGTTCAAGCAGTTGTCGGTGAAAGTATGCGGAAGAATCCGAGGCAGTCGATTTCGTGTCGCTAACAAAGGCCTGAACCCGTAAAAAATCCAACTCAGGAGCTAAAAGTAAACGAAAATAGACTACGACATCATTGAGAAATCATCTTCAGCCATGAGTCGGCAAATAAAATTGTAAAATTCGGGAAGTCCAAGCATCCCGAAAAAGTCACTGTTTGGTGTTGATGGTGATTTTGGGCTGGTGGCGTATTCGATTCATATTTCTTTGAGAACGACAACAACGGCGAGTGCTATAGGTCGATGATCACCAACTTCTTTTAGCCTGAATTGTATCATATGAGAACCAATGACATGTGGTTTCAACAGGATGGTGCAACGTGCCGCACAGTTCACGCAACATTGGAAATTCTGCTCGATCGGTCGATTTTACCCCCCTCGTCTTTTTCTTTTGGGAAATCGCCGGTCTATGCGAATAAGCCAGAGCGGCCCTCAAACCCAACATTTAAAAATAGAAAGCGCTTAATGAAAGACCCTTTATTAGAGTATTCGATTGTTTTTAAGCCTAACATATGTAAGACAAAAATACGACATCACCAGAATGTTAGAACTAGACGTTTCATTAATTTCGTTTAACTTTTTAAAAAACTTAATCTGACAACAATGTCGTAAGCAATTTCCCAAAACACTCAAATCGTCATCATTTATTGACGAAAAAATTTCTGCGAACTGAACTAATGCAAAAAATCAGTAACAAATCTCCATCCATCCATCTGGGTTTCAAACCACTTCGCAATATTTCAATTCAAGCAGCATTTTAGGCGCCTTCTCTTGTGAACGTTTGCCACGGAATAGGCAATTAAATGTAGGATGGACCTACAAAACCATGAAAATTTTCATTGCAACATTAAAGCAATTCGCCGTTCAGAAAACATTGATCAATCGTGGAAGGAATCATTGTTTTTAAACCATCGTGGAAAGTTGAGAACCTTCATCTCTTCGACACCAATTTGCAGATCTGATAAAAAGAAAGCACATTTGTCAATGAAATTTAAACCTTGAGCTATTTGAAGATGCCCTCCATTAAAGAGGGGTCAGATAAGCATGAAGGGCAATGTTGGTCAAGTGACCTAAAACTGATATTTGATTCTCTATAGTTTCGCTGTAATTGTAGACTCAGAAGGTCAGGGTCACGACGGCCACACTCACCACCAGCAAAAAAAACATCAGTCTAAACTAGGCCAATGACTTTTAATGGGATATCCTCTCTCGCACACGTCAATAAAGGATAACAAAGTGTAATCTCCTTCAGCGAAATTAATTTTCCCTTGTTACATTTATTTTTTGCCCATCACCCCATTAGGTTTGGGTGTACGCGCGTGTACACCGCCGGCACCCAAACCGAGTAGGAGGAATCATGCCATTAATTCAGGACGAGTGAACACGTAATAGTGACAAACAAAGGATATTTCTGAGCGCGTGTGGTGGGTACAAGCTGGAATAGAATAGAAAGGATTTCCAAACTTTGACATAGGTATCCATTTCGTTGTGGTGATGTCTTAAAATTAAAATTAATTAATGTGAAATCCAGTAACGATCGAATTGAAAATAATGATTTCTCGAATTAATCCCAAGGATCCGAAATATAATCACGTTCTAATTTTGTTATGTTTTTTTTTTCTGGTTACAGGTCGCGATGATTTATCACCGTCGAGTAGTCTTAACGGCTACTCCACCAACGATGGCTGCGATGCGAAAAAGGGTAAGAAAGGACCAGCGCCCCGACTACAAGAGGAACTGTGTCTGGTGTGCGGCGATCGGGCATCCGGCTATCATTACAATGCACTCACCTGTGAGGGCTGTAAGGGTTTCTTCCGGCGCAGTGTCACCAAAAATGCCGTATACTGTTGTAAGTTTGGTCATGCCTGCGAAATGGATATGTATATGCGACGTAAATGTCAAGAGTGTAGACTGAAAAAATGCCTAGCGGTTGGCATGCGACCCGAATGCGTTGTACCCGAGAATCAGTGTGCTTTGAAGCGGCGCGAGAAGAAAGCACAAAAA
The DNA here is from genome assembly GCA_963555765.1 of Orthonevra nobilis. Classification (NCBI taxonomy): domain Eukaryota; kingdom Metazoa; phylum Arthropoda; class Insecta; order Diptera; family Syrphidae; genus Orthonevra; species Orthonevra nobilis. The sequence goes on from OY743224.1 coordinate 118,108,485, forward strand.
GAAAAGGACAAACAACAGATATCGCCAGCCGTGAGTACGACAGATTTCATTAAAAAGGAAGTACTCGAGCTGATGAACTGTGAGGCACCTCAACATGCGACATGTCCAGTAAGTCTTGTAAATACATCATTTTTTTCCATTCTGATCGATGTTTTTGAACATTGTTTTGTGTTGTTGTTTTTTTTTTTTATTACAGCTACTGCCTGATAGCTTATTGGCTGAGAACAAAGCAAAGAATATACCTCCATTAACATTAAATCAATTTTCAGTCATTTATAAATTAATTTGGTATCAGGATGGCTATGAGCAGCCATCCGAAGATGATCTCAAACGGATAATGATCGTGAGTATATTCAAAAAAAAAAAAAAAATGTAACAAGTTGTTTGGAAAAGTAAAGAATGTTTTTTTTTGTTTGTTTTGAAAACAGAGTTCACCCGATGAGAATGAGAGCCAACATGATGTGAGCTTTAGGCACATCACTGAAATTACAATCCTTACAGTACAATTAATAGTCGAATTCGCCAAGGGACTGCCGGCTTTTACCAAAATTCCACAAGAGGACCAAATAACACTGTTAAAGGTAAGTTTTAACAAATATTATTATTGTAAATCAAAAGGCTCTAGTTGAACTGGGATATCTTGAGTAAAGGCAGTAAAATTACACTGACATCAAAGTTATGATGAAATTTTCCATAGAACACACAGAAAATTTCACTTGTACACAGATCAAGCACTTGCGAATAAAATACTGCGAATTAAGTAAATGCAAATAAGTGTTTTTCCTTCAAACTGAAGTTTTTAATGTAGTCAGAGTAATTTTAGAGGCCTGAGTCACGGCAATCTTCCACTCTCGTCAATCCCGGGCACGCTGCAGACAGTTATCAAAACCAAGCTCTGGGATTCGCGGATTTTTAGTCTTCCTTGTTGTCTCGAAACTGGGGGCTGTGATTCCAAGATCCTCTTTTATGGATTATTATTTTCCAATCGCTTAAAGTGGCCGAGCCAATGTAGTTGTCGTGTTTTGACTTTTTGGACATCCACATCCAAAGTTCTCAAAATCTGTCCTGCCTTCATGCTTATCGTCCAGCACATGGCTCCATATGGTGGAACTGGCACGACAAAAGTTTAATCGAGCATACAAAGAAGTAGCGGTTTGCTAGGGTGGGGCCTTGCCGAATCTTTACTAAGATGTCATAAGTTGAGTTCATATTTACTCCGAGGTAGGTAAACTCCATAACCACCTCGAAATAGCTGTTGCCAACACTGACTGTTGTCCTATGCGGTGGACAGATATGTACTTGTTTACTTTAAGGGCAACTCGTTTCGTCTATTCTCCAATTGCCGTAAAAGACTCTAGGACGGATTGCTGGTAGTGACCAATGATGTCGATATCGTCTGCATATTCCAGCAGCTGGACAGATGTGACTACTTCTTGCCGAAATCCGGCGTATGTTTGAAAAAATTCGGAAGAACTATGTTTTCCAGCGTCATGCGGCACAGCTGGATTAATTTTGCCGGGATCCCGAAATAGGTCATTGCCTGGAGTTCAAGATGATGAATGCTATCAGATGTAGATGAAGAGATGGTGAGTCTCGACTTGAAATTCGTTGGTCTTTTACAGAATTTCCCTAAATGTGTTGCAGAAAGGCTTCAGAGGTTCATACAGTACGGCTTACAAGACATAGGATCGCCTTTCTTGAAGATGGGTCATATAAAGCTGATAGTCCAGTCATCGGACATGTTTTCATCCATCCAAACCTGTCCGAAGTATCGCCACAATGCTTGACAAGCTCCGCTTGTAGGTCATCGGATCCGGCGGTCTTGTTATTCTTCTGCTTTTTGATAGCTTAGCCAACCTCTTCTAAGCTAGGAAGGGGAATGGATTCTGTATTGACTGGATGAGCGTTTCTCCTCTTGTTCTCTTTACCTGTTGCCCATTAAGCAGCTGCTGTGAATACTGCTCAAATACATCTTCTATTTCCTATTCTTCGGTGACTAGGTTTCCTTCACTGTTTCGAAAAGCCTGCGTCCCGGACTTGAAGGCAGCTGCCAGCTGGTTGGTTTGGCTTTTGCCTATCGCGGGACTATTCGATTTCCTTGAGCTGGGAGGCTATTGACTATTTTAAGTCAAAAACTTACTTAAAGGCTTACCGACTGACCTAAAAACATCTCCCCTTGCAATAAATTATAGCAACCTTCAGGTCGTGCTTCATTGTAATGATGATATTTTGATATTTTCGAAACGTTTTTAACTAACACTGACTGATTGCAAGATCGATCGACTTACGTAGAAAGATGTCAACTACATCTCAGGTGATCCTCTACTGTTTTGCAAAACACCTTATGGTAACCATAAACATACTTTCCGGACTAAAATCAAAACAGTATACTGACAAGGAGTTTTAGGTTTAGTTTTAGGATCCCAAAGTATGGCAAGAAATATTTTAAAAGAAGTAACCGAGCTTGTGGACTAACAACGATATATTATTCAACATCTTGTTGGGTTACACCTTCCTACTTTACTGTAGAATTTTTCATTTATTTGGAAAAAAAATTGCATAAATTTTGATGTGAAATATTGGCAGTCATTGACTCTAACTATAGAAATTTTGAGTTATCAATAATATTCTGAGAGCCATCATTAGGGTTCCGTATCCAAACTACTAAGCCTCTGCTGTCCGTCTTTCACAGAGCTGCTTTATATCCTGAATTTAATAGGGACACACTTGCAATTTTCACAGAAGGTGTACTGCCATTGCAACTACAACAGAAAATAATAAAAATGATATCAAATTAACAAAAAAAAAAATGCTTTCATGAAATCGTAACTCAACTTAATGCCTTAAAGTATGCAATGATATCGTTTCATGGAGCAAGTGAACAGCGTTTCAAAGTAGGCAACGGTCCCATCCATCCAACATGAAGTAAAAGCTCGAACACCAAAAATAAAACAGATTAAGAAAAAACAAAACATTTTGGAAAAGATCATTCGTTGGGGATTTGTGGAGCGAATGTCAAAATGTTTAAGATGTGATTTGAGGTTGTTTTGCGTTGTGGTTGTCCAGCATTTCAATCAATCATAAGGATATTCAGTCTTAAGATATATTTTTCTTTATTTTCAATATTTTCCTATCCCTACATAAGAGCAATTCCTTGAATTCATTGACAAGTATAACTTAAACACGCTCCAGAATCACATGAAACACTTGTCTTCGATTATTTATTTTCAAGAAAATATCATTATAACAACATCACGAATTTGCACTCGGTTTGAGATGAATTTCTCGCATGATTTTGCAAAAGAAATATGTCAGAATCATAGATTCACACATTTGTACAGTAAGCCTGCATCAAATCGTCTTTTAATTTTGTGAACGTTTTAAATCCTTTTTTTTAAGTTTTTGAGTTCCCATCTGAAAGCTTTAACTTTGTCTTACTAACTCGTACATATTTATGAGCGATGCTATGAGAAAAAAATATAGTGTGGTTTACTCTTGGGTAGCGCGGAACCCTCCGATTTAGAGTAAACTCTCACTTGGCTATTTTTTTTTTTTTGTAACTCAGGCGGTAAAAACAATTTTTTTGTTTATAAATTATTTTCCTGTTTATAAAAAAACTGTAATTGCATTTGTAAATAATTTTTTTTTGTATTCTCTTTTCAGGCATGTTCAAGTGAGGTAATGATGTTGCGTATGGCAAGGCGCTACGATGCGGCATCCGATTCAATCTTCTTTGCCAATAATCGTTCATATACCCGTGATTCATATAAAATGGCCGGCATGGCTGATAACATTGAAGATTTATTGCATTTCTGTCGGCAAATGTACTCGATGACCGTCGACAATGTCGAATATGCCCTGCTCACTGCCATTGTGATCTTTTCGGATCGTCCCGGTCTCGAAGAAGCCGAACTAGTCGAACAGATACAAAGTTACTACATCGATACGTTACGAATCTACATCCTCAATCGGCATAGAGGCGATCCCAAATGTTTGGTATTCTTCGCGAAACTTCTATCCATTCTCACAGAACTACGAACGCTGGGCAATCAAAATGCCGAAATGTGTTTCTCATTGAAATTGAAAAATCGCAAGCTACCGAAATTTCTCGAAGAGATCTGGGACGTACACGCGATACCACCATCGGTACAATCGCATTTACAACAGCAACAAGCAGCGGCGGCAGCTGCTGCCGCTGCCGCCGAAGAAAATGGTGGCGGCGCTAGTATTATTGTAACTGGTAATACAAGTACAAGTGGAGATGACATGATGATGGGTGTAACTGGCCTGGGTACAGGACTTCCCGGTGGCAGCAGTGGTATTGTCGGCGCTGGTGGAGGAGGTATTGGTGGTATTGGTGATCATAGTACTGTAGCATAGCAGGATAAGTTGTAGTCAGTATCGTTATCGTCGTCCATCTCCATCACGTCATCTCCTCCTCTCCTCGGACAACATACATATTATTCATACAATACACACAAAACACCAACACAATCGTCGTGAATCACCTATAAAATAAAAACAACAACAACAACAACAACAGAATAAACATTTGCTTTTCGTTTAGTTGTGCAGGGCTTATATACAAACATAGCAATGTGTTTGTATATAAATTAAGTAAATAAGTAAAAAATAATATTAAATTTAATTTTTCTTCATTTGTTTTTTTTTTTTCGTTCGTAACTTAATCTTAAGAAATTAACATACAGTTGAAGTTCTTTTTCTTTGTTAAGTTTTCTTTTCAATTCACACTCTATACTGACACATACCATGTACAAGACCACTCTTAAAAATGTATCTTGTTCAAAAGGTAGAGATACAAACAGAAGTTATGTAATTCTACATTTCATATCCTAACAGTTTTCTTTCTTTAAGTTTTAATTGTAAATAAAAAATAAAAGAAAATTAACAGGAATGGCATTAATAACAATAAAAGAAAAAATTGTCTAAAAACAAAAATATAAATAAATAAAGCGAATTCAAAAGTATGAGCATATATATACTGTGAAAGTGGGGAATGGTAGTGAGAGGGCGTTAGATAGTGAGCATGGATTTTATTTTTTTTTTTTTTTGTATAATTAAAAAAAAAACCTGTAAGATAAAAATGAAGTAAAAAATTTAAGAAAAATTAAAAAAAAGTATGAGAGTGCGATCGAGTGAAAGAAAGAAAGAAAGAATTATATGTATTCAAATAAATTTTAAGAGAATGAGAGAAAAGATTGTTTTTTTTTATATATATATATAAGAAATTTATTTAAAAAGAAAAAAAATAGAAACTGCATTATTACCTACGTCATACAATGGTTATTATAAAAAAGGGAAATAATGATTATATTAACGAGAAATAAATTAAGTTTGTATAAAAAAAAAACATGAAAAAGAATAAAATTCAGTAATAAAATTTATAAACAAAAAACAAAAAAGATATGATATGATTAAGTCGTAAAAATAACCCATACTATCTTAACTAAAAAAAACAAAAGATTTCGTTTTTTTTTTCTTATAATTTAAGTTTAAAACAAAACAAGACCTAAAACGGAGGAAGTGAGAAGAAAAGAATTTGTTATATTTTTTTTTGTTTTTGTTAAATTTTGACTTTAAGTTAAGTGAAACAAAAGGAAAGGAACGAGCGAGAGAGTATAATATAACAACAAATTCCTAAAAAAAAATTTCGCATGTATGCATGTTCGTAAGGAGGAAGAGAGTGAGCAAGAGGAATGTGTCGTTTCAAGGCTCTAGTTGTTTTAAGAGTGCAGTTTATTGCTCCATAAAAATGTACCCAGACCTGCAATCACATTTGTATTTTGTAATTGTTTTAAAATTTTTGCAGAACAGAAACAAAGACGTATCGCGCCTTAATTCAGAACATTGTTATCTTCATGTTCCCACTGGAGAAAGGATTCTTTCTAAGAGCTGCATATTTTCTTTCACTTCATACTTAAGCTTCGTTCGCAACAAATTCATAATGAAGCCAGTGGCAAATAAAATACTATATTCTTTTTTTTTATTATAAATATTCGTATATATCAAGAAATCTTGACTACTACTCCTACTACAGTACTTCGAAATTAACACATATCAGTTTGGTTCTTACTCAAAAAAAAAATGGCATAATTTGGTTGCGTTTCGCAATGCTTTCAATTCCAATCATGCCAATAATCAAAATCTCTTTAACAACTGATCTGTAAAACTACTTTGCATTTTACGCAACAATTGAAACACATTTCCTTAGATCACTCTTTTACTCATCTTAATGTTAAAATACCTCATATGTTCGACATCCAAAAATAGATACAAATAATTTCAAACAAGCATGTACATTAATTTTTCACATTTTTTCCTTTTTACGCCCCCCTTCAAACTATTGACTGATTGACATTTAAAAAACTAGATATACGAGAGAACCCCTCCATTCATCGAAATTTTGGTATAACCTCTCTAATATTTGAGGTTTTCTTCTTGAATGTTTTTTTCATATATTTTTTTTTTAAGTTGAATAGTTTTTTTCAAAAAACACTTAAATGGCTTATGAGCGAATAAATTCAAAATTTTGTTGGGTTGTGTGCAAGCTAAATTTTTTTTTTTTATTTCCGTTGATGTTTTCATCTATTTTTTTTTTACAAATTATTAATAACAAAATTTATAAATATTAATAATTATATTTTTTTTCATTTTGGAAAACTCCCCTTATTAAATTTATATATTAATTAAAACAAAAAGTATATAGCTTAAATTTTCTTATACCGAATATCTCTAAAGTGGAATTATGCATACTATTTTATTATTTTAGTAAATTTTTTATTATATCCTTTTTTTTAGGTATAAATGTTATTTTTAAAATTTTTATTTATTTAAATGAAAAAAAAAACAAAAATGTCAGCTCAAAGGATATTGCATAAATTTAATTATTTCGTTTAACACACACCTAAATGTAAAGACTTTATTATTTTTTTCATTTTTTAAAGCAAAAAAATAAGAAAACTTTCGTACAATTTAAAAAGAAACACTCTCATGCAATTGATAATTATTATTATTGTTTTTTCTTTTTACTTCACAGCCTATTTTTTTTTTTTTTACTTTTAATTCTTTTTTTATTGTATAGAAATTTACACCATTAAATAATATTTACGAACACAAAAGGGCCTTATGTATTTCATTTATCTTTATTAGTAATGTAAACACAAGAATTTCTTTATATAAAAGTTAGATAATTCGTAGAACAAACTAAATCAATTGGCAAAAGAGAGAAAAAAACTCGGAAAATGATAAAGAAATTTCTTGTAAAAAATAAAAAAACACATGAATATATACATTATACATATATATTTTAAAATTTAAAAATTAGTTTTAATAAAAACATCATTTCACTTCCGAAGAAATGATATTTTTGATCTGTGCAATCAAAATAAATTATTATTATTTTTTATATATATTTAAAGAAAAACAAAAACCACACACACACACACACTAAAGCATACATTATTTGCGAGTTATCGTTTTTATTTACTTTATTTTTTTTTTAATTAAAAAAAATACGATTATATATAAAATATATAACAAGCTGAGGTAAATAAAAAAAATTAAGAAAAAAGAAAAGAGACAACAAAATCTTATATTATTTAAGAAATATTTGTTCTTGTATTAAAGAGAATTTTATTTAGTAAATAAAGAATATTTTTTTTAAATAAATATTAAAAAAAAAATTGTAATAACATTGGTTTTTTTGTTTTCTTTGGTTACAAAATGATTACTTTATTTTCAGTTGCAATTTGTTTGAGTTTTCGACCATTTTCCACAGCGTTGGTTACATTTATTTATTTTCTTTTGATTTCTAAATGGTGTTGAAGTTCATTTGGTGGGAAAATTTTAATGGCAAGCTATCGAATTAAAAAATTATTGCACAAGTTAAGTTAAAGGTTTGCGAATCCTGATGCCGTATGGGTGTCGTGCTAATTTTGTTTTATAAGGAATTGCTTTCACAAACTTTAAAAACTGATCTTTGAAAATAAACTGCGTTTAAAGCGAATAAATAAGGGTCGACAAAAACTTGCTCGTCCTCAGTCGGGCGCCAATTAAAAAACAAAATTAAAGCAGCAACCTACTGTTTATGAAAAATCCATCTTTTTCGACGTTCTATGCCCAATCCACATTGCAATGAATTCTAATTAAACATATTGCAAGATAAATGCCTTTGTAGTAAATGATTTACGAACTTCAATTTGAAACTATATAAAATATAGAAAGTTATCTCGTATCGAATGGAAAATCATAAAGGCGTTCCAATGTTATTAATGCTCGAGCTCAACACGTCTTCAATCAAACTAGCTTCTGTGGTTAAGTCGTCAGGAAAGTCATAGGTACATAAATTCGATTCAAATGAAGCTCGATATGGCAAATACCAAAAATTAAATAACTAATCGCAAATCGAAAGGGTTTCTTTTACTCTGCAGGCCAAAAATTAACTTGAAAGAAGACTCTAATAGAACTCTTCCGTGTAGTAAGGATCACATAATTTGAACGTGGATCATGCGAGCAAAGTACATTGTGTAATGTCTTCTTCCATTCTACCATTCTTCTCCTAATAGCAGTAGTTGCTCTTAGGGTTTCTATTTCTATATCTTACTGACCGTGATTTACGCTCAAGACATTGAACTGCAGACACTTTCCGCTACATTTTACCTTCTTAATGAAGACTTGACAGATCGTTACTTGACCTCGCGACTTTTTGAATATCAGATAAACCCTTATGATCCGAGAGTCCGAGAGTGACCTTTTTAAGCACCTCGCAATCCGCGGCAGCAAAGTTGATTTTAACAACCCTTTGATAAAAGGAGTCATAAGAATTTCCAGTTTAAAAAGTTCTGAATTCGGAAAAAATTGGGTGGTCTTCAAGTTTCATTTTCAAGCATGAATTAAATGATTTTTTTTAAGTAAATACTACATGAGACCTGAAGCATCTGTCTCCGCCTACAAATTTTTGAACTGTAGTGTATCAACTTACCACATTTTTATTTTTTATGTTTTCATCTGGTATTATTATTTTTCTTTTAAACAAAACTGAACTTTCAAGTTCAAGGCGATTCGTTTTATTAAATGCTTGCGGATCGGAGAAAGCACTTGAAACTTCAGCGGAACTAACCTTATGGCTAACTAGGCTTAGTCAGACTGAGCCACTGACAAAAATGTGCTGATTTAAACGTATCAACCGTGGTGAATCTTGTTGCTTAAGATAAACAGGAAATGTTTAAAAAATAGCCTTTGGCTCAATCAAGAAACTCCCAAGTGTACTCTGGCGAGCAAACTTGATCCCGACCTACAGCCGCCCGTTTTTTCAAAACTAATTTTTCAAGAGGTTATTTCATTGCCCATGCTCAAAAATATTGCACCTTAATTTTTGTTTTTGAGGGACAACTCTTCTTTCATATAAAGCTTATATTATTTAATAAATTAAAAATTTTACAAATAATTGTGTGTTATTTTATAATTTTTAAACAATATGGCTCAAGACTCGCTAAGCTTTTGACTGTCCTATGTTTTATCCGGTTAAATTTTATTATTCGCTCTTGTTTAATTTCAAGACATTTCAATGGCTTCCTTATTGTTTTAGTTCTTCTTTTATATTTTAACTAGCAAAAATATACTATTTAAATTTGCCTTGTAAGGTTCTAAGTGTTAAGACGCAACTTTCGTAGGACTTATTCAAGACCAGATTGGACGGCCTTCTTCTCCTTCTATAAATCGATTCATTTAGTTTATCAAAAATTTAAATTTTTTTTGGAAATGACTATGCTTTTAGGAAATGTAATTTTATTGTGATAGAGGGAAGTTTTCCATCACATTATTAAATTTTATATAATTTTTGTTTTTAACTATTTATTCATTGAAATTTTTTTTCTATTATATTAGTTTTTTTTTAGGTAAAAATAATGGAATGATTTGGAAAAAGCATGAGCGTTTGCGATGCATGTTTGACTGAGAGACTAGATAGACGATTTGGCTGTGAATTGCTTTAGTAGCAATGTAAAGACCTACGAATAAAATAAAACAAAAGCTAGTATGAGATCCTCCCTTAATTAATTATTTCTAGGTGCACATGTATATAATTTTTTTTTTAATTCTTTTGATATGGCATGCAAATTATAAGACTTTAACTTTTCGATTTCATTTTGCAAACATAACAAAATATTTAATTTTTTTATAAAGCAAAATTGAATATAAAAAAGAACTGTATATTATATTACAAAAAAAAAAACAAAAACAACTTTTTTTACATTCTCGAAAATAAAAATCAAACATTTATAAATAAAACATATATGTTTTTTTTTTTTTTAATAAAATGCTTAGATAATATTTTGAAACAAAAATACTTATAAAAGAATTCTTAGAACATCTTTTGACTTAAAATTCTTACTGATATATGAAATTATAGTAGACGAATTAGATATCATCCTTGAACTGTAAATAAAAAACAAATAAATCTTGAATAAACAAAAATCGAAGCACAATGATCTTTAAGTAGTAATAAAATATGTAAAAAAAAACTCGAAAACTGCTTTGTTTCAAATGTTTTGACCCACGTTTCAAAGTTTATGGCTTATTTAATGATTTTAAACAGAAAAACAAAAATAATTATTACTTTTCATATTTACGGGAAACGTAAAATGTATAATCGCGAACATTTTCAAAAATGACCTGTTTCATTACCTTTTGATGTAAATAGTCCAAATGATACTACCTCACTGAAACAAACATAACAAGCAAATAAAATAAATGAGAGTAAATTAAATTAATATATATGACGAAAAAAAAATATGGTTACATAAAAAATCCAATAAAAATGTTATGGAAAATAAATTTTATATTAACAAAAATCTCAGAATAAATAACAAAAAAAAACAAAATATTCACATACTCAAACGCAATGTACAAATTAAATTTTTAAAATTCCAACAAAACTGAATAATTACAAGTAAGATACCAACACACATACACACACAAATGAAAATGCATCAAACTTGAATAATAGAAACAGCTTGTTTATTTTATTATTACTTCAATTCGATTTTAATTTCAGCACTTTTTGTTGGAATTCTTTTTTTTTTTTTAACAAAACAAAACACTTTTTCTTGAGGCAATATATGAATCCTTCTAAGCTTCGTTAGAATTAATAGTGGTGACGTTAGATAATTTTAAAAAGAATTCTTTTAAGCAAGGCTATAAATTCGACACGTTCACTATTAAAAAATAATTTTATAAAAAAAAATGTAAGGCCTCTTTATGGATCGCATCATCACTTTCGCTAATTAATTTGAAAAAAAAGTCCAACCTAATAGCTTGCATTTTTCCATAGGCTTACGTTATCCAGATGATCTCTTGTCTGTAAATTCTAATCTAATTCACTCTTCCGTTGATAACAGTGCCATTAGTTCTTCAGATGTTGTAAAACGTCTCCTTTCTTTCCATTTTTATCGCTTATTCTACGAGCAATATGGACCTGCATTCGACCCCCCGAGCCGCCATTAAAATAATTCAAGAACAATGTAGCCCGATACCTCAATATATATGTACAGTATTGTGCAAAATGTAAGCAACCGTCTCAATTTTTCATCTCAAATATTTTTTTTTTCGTTTTACCTTCATAAAAGAAATAAAATAACTCTTTGAAAATTTTATTTATAGTATTTACTTTTTATTTTAACTGGAAAGAATAAAGTAAAAATACTTTGAATATTTTAAAACAACAAAAATGAAGAAACTCATCGATTTTACCTGTGCAAAATATAAGCAACTTATCAACATTTCGTATGATGCTCCTTGTTTTTGAGCACAGAAGCACATCTTTTCGGCATGGACGATATCAAGCTTGTAAATATTTTCGAATCCATGGTTTCCCATTTATCCTTCAAAGCCGACATGAGTTCTCTTTTATTTTGAAATTAGTGCCCTCCGACTTGTCGCTTTACGATCCCAAAAAAAATTTCCTATGGGATTTAAATCTGGGGACTGTGGTGGCCAGTCAAGAACTTGAATCCCTTTTTCCACAAGCCACTCTTTTACCAATTTCGATGTATGTTTCGGGTCGTTGTCATGTTGAAATACCCATCGAAGTGGCATTTCACATTCTGCGTATTGCAACATATGGCTCTCTAAAATTTCCTTGTACATACTTAAAGCGATCCATGATCCCTTCTATTTCAATTAAATGGCCTGGACCATTTGCAGCATTGAATTGTTTTCGTTTTGTCCTGCGATTGTAAACATGAAAAAATTCGGCTTAAATTGTTTCTATGAAACGATTGCTTATATTTTGCACAATACTGTATATGCACACAGCGAAATTATATTCGTTCGGGTATTCGAATCAATTTCATGTGTCATGCTAAGCCTCTCTTCTTACTCATTCACAAAAAGTGCAAATTCCCATTTACTATTTTTCCATACATCTCCTTTTTTTGAACAAAAAAACATGCACTCTTTTTTTGTTTCCTTTTAAAAAATGGTGCCTTTTTGAATTAAAGAAAAAAAAATCAATTTGTGAATTAAAAAGCATTCATAGAATACTACTGCGGTAAATTATAAAAACAAAAAGATAATATTAGTATTTTTTAAATTTTGTAGAATTTCAAAACCAAAAAAAAAAAACAAATTAAGACAACAATTCTCAAATAAGAAATCGACTGATTTATTTTAAAAAAAGAAATTAATTAAATAATGTTTTATTATATATTTCCAAAAATGTGTGGGACTTTTTTATTTATTTTTCAAATGTTTTGTTTATTTTTTTTTTCATTATTATTTTGCAATAAAGATTTTATAAAAAAAAAACAAAATTGAACTGAACGTTTGATACAATATTTAGTGTATTAATTAAATATAAAAGAAAAGTAAGCTAATGGCGCCTATATATTAAAATTTTGTTTTTAAGTTTTATCTATTCTTAGAAAGTATCTTTATTCAGCAAAAGTGTTTTAAATGTAATCTCTATAGCCTCTAGACGTTAATAACAACACATACAAACAAAAATTTCCCATGGTTTGCATTTTGGTTTCTTACAACCAATTGACACCCCAAAAAGACAAAAAGAAAAATACTTTTATAAATAAAAAAAAACAAAAGAAAATGTTGTACATAACACCTTTCAGTTACAAAATAATAAAAAAAAAAAACAAAACTATCAATTTTCAAATACGTAAAACTTAAATAATATATTATATACCTATACATACATAAATTAATTCAGCTTTTATTAATTAAAGAAATAAGAAATTTCCAAACACCCAAAAACCCATTTACATCTCTCCCCGTAAAAAAAAAAAAAACAAAAGTATATTTGTAAAATTTTGTCGTTGAAAAATGCCATCATGCCTTAAGGGTACCTGTTTTGCTGCAATAAAAAAACAAAAACAAAAAACAAAACAACAACCAAAAATAGTATGCAACACTCAGAAATTAATATATATACATTATCGATATACTTACAAAAAAAAAAAAGAAAATGAAATAAGAAAAGCATTACACTAAAACATAAACAAAATGAAAAAAAAAAATATTCAGAAAAAATAAACATTTTAAATATTTAAATTGGAAATAACATAACGTATAACGAAACGAAAACATAATGTACCTCTTTCATGAAATACCTCCGGTTCTTTTTTTGTTTACTTTTATGTTAATAACTATAATACCGTTTGCATTTTCTTTGATTATCTTATCCTTATAAATTTGAAAGGAAAAAAAATTGTCTTTTTGCGTGAAACTTCGTCCTGATGATGTACTGATGTCTGCAGAATATTATACCAATCTTCCACCACGTTAAATGGACTAAGGCCTCGGTCCTTAGCCAGCTGCTTCTTTTTAGGTACAGAAGTCCCTTTCCAACTGTGTAAGCGACTTAATGTGAGGCCGTTCCTGTGGTGCAAATTAAAAACTCTTCGGTCCGCTCTATGTGTCCTAGCCAACTTCCATACGTCGTGTTACTCAGAATCAACTGACTGGATCCATATCGATGTATTTACAATCCTTCGTTCAGCGGGGGACCAAAACCCCACAAAAATGTTTCTCTCAAAGAGACGAAGAACATTTTCACCGCTCTTTTATTTAGTGTCTTAAATATAACTATAATAATTATAGCTTTAATTGAAACTTTTAACTAAGGGTAAATTTTGTCAGCTCAACAATAAGGGCCCTTTTGAGTCTTTTACAAGATATTTTTTTATTTTTACAAAAAAGTATAACAATAGTAAAGGGTGATTTTTTAAAATAACACATAAAATTCAGAAAAATGCATGAAATCTTTATTTGAATCGATAGTACGGTCCATATTATTTAATGTTTGAAGATTATTTCATGCAAATGTTGACTTTGACTGCGCCTCAAATGGTCCATCCGATTAGTCCAATTTTGGCATACTCTTTCCAACATTTCGGCCGGTATCTCACGAATAAATGCTTCAATGTTGTCTTCCAATGCGTCAATTGAAGCGGGCTTGTCTGTATAGACATGAGCTTTAACATAGCCCTCCAAAAAAAAATCTAAAGCCGTTAAATCGCACGATCTAGGTGGCCAGTTGACCGGTCCCGAACGTGAAATAAAATGTTCACCGAACTCGCCTCTCAATAAGTCCATTGTTGCGCGTGCTGTGTGGCATGTGGCACCGTCTTGTTGAGACCACATGTCATGCAAGTCAAGCTCTTGCATTTTAGGCAAAAAAAAAAGTTGGATATCATCTCACGGGAGCGCTCACCATTCACAGTTACGTTACGATTCGCATCATCTTTAAAGAAGTAGGGTACAATGATGCCACCAACCCATAAACCGCACCAAACTGTTCTGGATGCATTGGTAGCTCTTGCAATACTTCTGGCTGATATTCACTCCAAAATCGACAATTCTGCTAATTTACGTACCCATTGAGCCAAAAATGAGTTTCGTCGCTGAACACAATTTTTCGGTAAAAAAGTGGATCTTCGGCCAACTTTCCAAGAGCCCATTCATCAAAAATTTTACCTTGCGGTAGGTCGTTCGGCTTCAATTCTTGCACCAGCTGTATTTTGAAAGGCATCACACCTAAATCCTTTCGCAAAATTGTCCACGTTGTTGAGTAACAGAGGCCCAATTGCTGCGAATGGCGACGAATCGATGATTGATGGTCATCATTAACACTGGCCGATACAGCTGCGATATTTTCTTCAGTTCGCACTCTACGTAAGCGTGTTGGTGGTTTAATGTCCAACAATGTAAATTTGGTGCGAAATTAAGTCACAATAGCCCGAATAGCCGCTTCAGTGGGTCGATTAAACTGACCAAAAAAAGGAAGAAGCGCGCGATGAACTTTCTTAACAAAGCACGCATTTTGATAATAAAATTCAATAATTCGCAAGCGTTGTTCGTTTGTAAGACGATTCATGGTTAACTTATGGACCAAACTGAAGATGTTTGACAGTGAAACAAAACACGAAGCGTGCCCTTTATAATAGGTGACTCTATAACAATTTTCGAAACATTTTGAAACTTATTTTTGCTGTCTCTCGACCTAATTTATTCACCACGACATGCATCAATTTTAACTAAGAAAATGATTTCAAAAATTTGAGGACAGTTTTTAATTTTCTCTGTATAAAAAATAAAACAAAAAATATTTAAGATTTCCTTAAAATTCCATAAATTAAACTTTACCCTATATAAAAATATACAGTCCTTTGAAAAATTATAGACCCAAACCAAAATTAAATTTGCCATATTTTTATCTTTTTTTTCAATAATATTTATTACCAAACGATATCAATTCGGGGTAAACCCTTTTAACGGAAAGGGAAAATGTGAAAAGTATAAACTCAATAGTTCTTAAAAAAAAATTATTTAATGTGTGATATTTTGTCCGTACGTGATTTCTAATAACAATTAACAATCGAAGTGGTAAACTGAAAAAAAAAGATTGCTTAAAGTGGTTTATTATTCCACGCTTCAACAATTCCTTATTTGAGTTGTTCTACGCTTTCAATTTTTAGCTTTTCCTGATCATTAACCATTCTTGCCAGGATGCCTCACACGTTTTCAATGGGTCGTTAGTCTGAACTTAATGCCCGATTCACAATGCAGCACGAGAGCGAGGCGAGAAATCGCTGCTGTCCTAAAATCGTTTCCCAGTACACAATGAAAGTCAAATTTATGACAGCGAGCTCATGTAGTCCATAGCCCCGTTCCAGCACGCCTTTGCTATACTGCTCCGCTGCGGGGAAATTCTTCTGGAACGCATTTGGAGCAACAGAAAATATGAGGTCACGTTAACCAGCAAATCAAATGGGGTTTGGCAGCTTTCCTTACGTAGCGAAGAAATCTTTGCTAAATTTCCCTCAAATATCCCTTAAATTTCCCCATAGTGACTCGATACCCTTCGCTACCTTTCGCTACGGGAAGAACTGTCATCTCAGTACATTTTTCGCGTAGCGGATCTGCGTTACGGCGTGCTGGAACGGTGCCTATGTTTCTAAGATGAACAAACTACACGACCGAACATCATCTTTCTCTTTCTGGCTTCTCATATCAGCCTGCTGTCACGCTGTAACGCCGCGAAAGTTTTTTTAATTTTTCGAAAACAACGCTATGCGATAGGACGAGTCTCGCGCCATTGTGTATTGTTTCATACATTTGCTTTGATTGAAATTTTATTTGACAACTCGCGCTAGACTCGCCTGGCTCTCGCGCTGCATTGTGAATCAGGTATAAAAGGCTGGCCAATCTAAAAGTTCAATTCAATTAAATTTATAGATAGAGACGTTGCCTTGTTGTCGAAATTATCCGAAGAATCGTCCGACTAGAATCGCAGTTCACATAGAAACGTCAAGTCAGCTGCGATCAAGAAGCTCTGTTTGTGACATTACACGAATAACAGCTCGTTATACATGTAATTTACTATTTACTATTTTTTTTTTGTCCGACCTTTGTTTTACAACTAAGTATGCCGTCGAATAGAAGTCTGAGTTTATAGTTTGACTTTGTGTATTGTTTTAGAAAAAATCTTTAAAAAAAAGCGGCCATTGTTATTGAAATCGCCAATATTTTGAGAAAAAAAAAACAATCATAAATTTTTATTCCTGATGATGATAAATTAAAATTTTGGTTCGAGTCTATAATTTTCGACTGGACTGTATGCATAAAGGTAGGATCATAAACACTCATTCACTGACCAATTATTCCGAAAAATAAATCTCACGAGTATTATAAGATCTTGAGGAGAAATAATACTAGAGATATGCAATTCATAAAACCCTGTAGATGACAGGTGTCAGTATAAAGCCTATTCTGAAACTTACTTCTAGATTGGCACACCCTTAAGACGGAACTCAAGCCCAACTTCGGTCGTACAGCCAAGTATAGAGATTCATTTTTTAACTGCACAATACGAATGTGGAACGATCTACCACACACGGTATTGCCTACTCATACAAATCTGCAGAAATTCAAAAACAAAGTACTTTTTTTTTTAAATAGTGCTCAAGTGCTCAAGGGCTCAAGGGATTTGAAGTACCCTAAAAGTGTATTTTTACACAGCACGAGCAGAAGTGGAAGGTAGAGAAAGGAGGTACCAGTGCACATTGGTTTTAAATTGTTGTAGGTTGCAGTGCAAAGGAAAAATAGAGCGAGTAACGCATTCCACATGCGCATTGTGCGGCTTATAAAAGAATTTGTAAATTTCAAAGTGCGCCCGAAAGTAGGCTTTAGGGTAAACTGATGAGCATTCGATGATGTACGGGTGTTGCGAGTGAATTTCTGGAGGGGCGGAATGCAATTAGCTATTTCGAACGAGCACATTTCGACGGTGTTCCAGCGAGTGAATTGTTTTCGATATGTTGTCATCGTCTATAAGGAGTTGCAAGGTGGTCTTGGGTGCACCTGCCTAGATGAGTGAGCGTTATACTCCACTTTAGGCCGAATAAAAGCCTTATAAATTATGGCTAAATCAGAAGGGGTAAAAAACTTCTTGAACCGGTTTAGAAAACCTAAGCATTTCGCTGCATTCTAAGCTATATCGAATATGTGGTCATTCCAACGTAGGCTAGAATTGACGCACATACCGAGCATTGAAAGCTTTTCGGTTTCTTCGACGCAAATGCCATTCATGGACAATGACTGGGAGTTAGGGTTTCGCTTTAATGACATAAGACAGCAGTGGGTTTTGGAAGCCTTTAATTCTGCTCTATTGGCTTGTCCCCATTTGGTTTTGCTGTCAATATCAGAATTTAATGAGTTAAGCATACGTTGTCGCTCGATGTCCACGTCCGAAGAGCAGGGGCGTGAATCATTAAACGCATAAAATTAAAAAGAGAGTCGGAGACAAAACTGAGCCTTGGGGAACACCAGCATTTATATGGTGAATTTCAGACTTGAAACCTTCCAATACAACTTGTATTGTACGATTCGAAAGGTAGTTTCTAATCCATCGCAGAAGAGACTCACCGCTCCCATATGCAAGCATTTTCGACAAAAGAGTCGGATGCCAGACTCTGTCAAATGCCATTGAAATATCGAGTGAAGCTATCCCTGTTTCACCGAAGTTATGTAAAGATTGGTTCCACTTTTCAGTGAGACAAGTCTTCAAATCACCAGTGGACCTGTTGCTACGAAAACCGTACTGCCGGTCATTATGAAGTTTTCGTGATTCAAGTTATTTAATAAGCTGATGATTAATCAGCGTTTCCATGACCTTAGAAAGAAGGGACTTAAGTGCTATGGGTCTGTAATTGGGACAGGCTGGACAAATGCAGTTTTCAATTTGCTTGGAAAGAGACCTGAGGAGTAGGAAAGATAAAAAAGCTTACGCAGTGATTTTGCCAGCGTGGAACCCCTATTTCCTCTCCAATCCCATCCACTCGCGTTATGTACCATCAAGGGTAGTCATAACCTCACTACCTGCTCACTTATAAGAAAACACATTTGCTGACGGCAAAGTATCCAATCAGTGGTCACCCCAAACTTCCGCTTGTGGGTTCCTCGCTGACATTCATAGAGTCTTAATTATTTCAAATTTAACACAGAAACACCAGGAAGGAAGTACGGCTTCCATCACGTCAGTTTCCGCGACAGCCTAATTAATCGATTTCAGTAAATAAATTTTTGCCATGTTTGCATGTTAAAGTTAATGCATAGACGGCAGTAATAAAGTTTAAATTAAATAAAAAATTTTATTTCCAAAAGCTACACTGCCATATCGTATATAATTTATTTTTATTTTATTATTTACAACGTTTTTAAAAAAAAATATGAGAAAAATCGTTGAAAGTTTACATTCAAAATAGCTTAACCTAAAATAGCATAATAATGTACAATAATAAATGGTATACACAACGTTCATTTTTTTTTTTATTTATTTTAATCATTATGTTTTTGTTTTAAATCTGTCTTAAAAAGAATTTCACATTATATATAAAATAAATTGCTTTTCTTATTTAAAAAGAATTAATAATATTAAATAAAAAATTATATAAAAATATTAATATCTTCAAACTCTGTTTAAAATATATTTCATAAATTCAGTCAGCAAATAGTGAGATTTCATACAAAAATAAAAACAAAATAATATAAATTCTATCTATATACTTAATATATGTAAATCGCAGGTATGAAGTACATACATTTATATATAATGGGGTAATGTAAACACTTTCACAAAACAAAAAAAAAACAGAATATTTAAATTTAGAATTATGATTAACACGAAAAAAACCATTAATAAATTGAGAAAAAAAAAACAGAATCATAATTATTTATTTATGTATAAAATATTTAAAAACAAAAATGGATTAAGAAGAAACGAAGTAAAAATGTAAACAAAAAAAAAAAAAAAAAATATGAAGAAATGAGAGAGAAATTAAGAGATTGTTAGTAAGTAACTGGTAGTACGAACGGTGCAAATAGAAATGTGAATATTTATCTCAAGATTGAGTAAAACGCATAAAGTTATTAAAGAAAAAAAAACCATGCATATAAAATATGAGGAAGACATATATAAATATAACATATTTAAATAATAAAATTACTGAATAGATCCCCTTCATTTTTATACTAAAAACAAAAACCCAAAATCAACAGAAAAAAAATAAAATAAATAAAATGATTTCAAAAACAAAAATGTAAACAAAACATAATTGCAAAAAACAAATAAATATTTATTGAAAATATTGGTTAATTAAAATATTATTGACGTATTAATAAAACATTTCTATAATAAGTTTATTTGTAAGTTGTATATTAAAACGAATGAAGAAATTAAAAAAAAAATAAATATGTATACATATATATATATTTAAAATATGTTTAAAAAAATCGTGTGTTTTTATTTCACTTTTTATTTATTGGGGTCCATTCTTAATCCTGTTACTTTCTCGGAGGATCTAGGCTTAAGCTTAAGCTACTTAGCATCTTGCACAATCTCGTCGGACTTGTCATCCCCGAATTTTCGCAAACTTTGTACTGGTTTGAGACTTGGGTGTACTTTTGTTTCGATTGCTTCATGGGTGGATTCCGGAACTTTGATATCGACATACAGTCAAAATCGGTTATAACGACTTTCAAGGGACTGACGAATGTAGTCGTTGTAAGCGATAGGTCGCTGTAACCGATATCAAGGTATGCACGTTAATTAATTTGTTTTCAAGTAGAAACCCATTCTTTTATTTTTATTTTTGTTCATAATTCTTATTTATTTTTTATGCACATACGAGTATCTTTGTACAAATAAACATTAATACTATTTATTTAAAAAAGTGGAAATATCCAATTGCTAAGTTTTTGTTGTTACAAACTGTTTTTCAATTATTTTTTCCATTTGCATTAGATTTTCAGTAAAGATGTTGCCACCGACATCATTTAATGAAAAAAATGTTCTTAAAGTGCGCACAGAATTCAGAGAATCTTCGATCGTTGGCTGAACAAATCCCATTTCTGATATAAAAAAAAAATTGTTTGTTATGTTTTGATCGAGAAAATATTAAACTCAGTTACCTACTTCTTCTTCGCTTTCTTGAGGAGCATCATTTCGCACAAAATCAATAATTTCTTCATCAGTCAAAGACGCGGCTGTTAAAAGGTGCTCGTCAACTAGCAGTAAGTCGTCAAATAAACAGGGGAGTGCATTTTCAACTGATACAGTATTTTGAAGCCACTGATTTAAGGGCCATTCATCCTCGTCCTCAAAATCTTCTCTCGTTTGGGCATTTGTCAATCCCGAAGTTTGCAATGGTTGAACAAGTAACCCTTTCCCAAGCTTTTGAAATGAGTAAAATCGCTTCCAGTAAATTAATGTCGCGTCGATGTTCGATATTTTTAATTAGCTCTAGCACTTGAAGCTTCCTGTAATTTGCTTTAAGAGATCTTATAATTCCTTGGTCCATTGGTTGGAGCACCGAGGTAGTATTTGGTGGAAGGAACTCAAGCCTTCCACTGCTGGATGTGCAGGACAATTATCCACGAGCAATAAGATCTTTTTCTTCACCTTTTGAAGTCGGTGGTCCCTGTTTTGCAAGTATTTCTCAAAAATTGAAGATATCATCCAAGCTTTCTTATTGCTCTCATAATTTATTGGAAGCCGTTTCTTAAAACATCTTGGGTTTCGTGATTTACCCACAACAAGAAGTTTCTCCTTTATTGTACCAGTCATACTTGCACCTACCAGTATAGTTATTCGATCCTTAGCCATTTTGCCTCCAATACATTTTTCGCATTTAAATTTAAGCGTATTCGTTGGAGTTATTTTAAAAAATAGACCAGTTTCATCAATATTAAAGATGTTTTCATCGGTATAATTTGTCCGAAGTTGAGGCCAAACAACCTGCAACCAATTGTCTACTGCACCTTTAAGAACACTTTTGGCCTCTCCTATTATTTTGCCACTCACAATTTCATGACGCTGACAAAAACAATGTATCCATGCTGAAGAACACGCGAAGTCATTCTTCCCCATCTCCTTGGCAAAGTCATTTGCTCTATCTTGCAAAATGGGTCTACTGATGGGTATACCGGAACTTCGCTGCGTCTTAAACCATATAAGGAGAGCCTTTTCAACCTCAGTATGAAATGAACTTTTTACTTTTACCTCAAATAGTTTTTTAATCTATTCCTTATCCTTTAAAATTGTGGAAATAGTGGAGTGTGAAACGGAATACTCTTTGGCAAGGTCTTTATTTTGCTCTCCAGCTTCCAATCTAAAAATTATAGCTGCTTTCTCGTCAATCGTAAATATTTTTTTTGGTCGGTATAACCGATGCGTCGTTATAGCCGATGTCGTTGCAAGCGATTTTAACTGTATTTGCATACAATTCAATTCGCAGGATTTTATTTGTCAATAGTTTAAACGCTAGCAGGTGCGTTTTTTAGCTTTGTTGTATGCTTTCAAAGTAGCTTCAATAACATCATCCTTATTTATTCATTCTAAATGAAACTCCAGCATTAGAAGACGATTGAGTAGTCACTACAGACTATTATCGATGGTTGACTACTCCTATGATGACCGCATTTATTTGATCTCATCGTCGAATAGGTGACTAGGATTCGGCCACCTCTGTGTACCATATATCATAGCTTGTCCTTTCGATGATTTGCGAAGTGTGACAATTTGATCCATTGTCGATTTGATGGATGCATCAAAAATTCTCTGCGGATCAGTGATAAGATGTGCTTCAAAATTAAGGAGAGGTTAGGTTCCATTTTTTGTGAGCTGTAGCTGGGGTTTTGGCTCATTCGTCCCTCTGTCGCTAAGATCTGAAGAAGGATTATGCCGTCGTAGAGTTCCTGGCATTCCTCTCACTTAGAGTCTCAGCTTCTTCGGTGGCGACTTGTGCCCACATGAAACTGACATTTTAAAATTCTCAGACTATCGCTAATTGGCTAAAAATGTATGATCTTCATTCTCATTCCAATATCTATCCTGATGTGTGCAATATTTTTTGGCAGATGTCACATATGTGAAATTTTTTCCTCTTTATTGTTCCTGATCTATCCAGCAAACCATTCCTGGATCAACTCTTGAATTGGAGTAATATCTAATTTTGGAGAATGGTAGAGTTTCCTTACACTCTAGGAAGTTATTCGTAAACATTTGTTCTCTGTCATATCGTTTCGTCTTCATTTTTAAGGACCGAAGCCTGCTCTCTGATAAAAGGAAATATTTTATGTGGTCGAGGTGATCACCCAACGTTCAATTGCCATCTACACGGAGTGGTGTGCTGCTCACCATTCAGCAACTGCTAAGACGGTTATCCAGGGACGCCACTTAAGTTAAATCATTCATTCAGTTAAGTGAAAAGGGGTAGTTCGGTCAGGAAACTACAAAAAAAAAATGGGCCCATCGAGACCTATGTGTGACCATACGAAGCAGCCTAGCTAACCAAAAAGCAAAAGCCATTTTGCTTCCAGTTTTCAAGAGATTTGCTGAGCTTTCCAACAGCTGAAGAAGAACAAGGCTGCAGACCGTGATGCTCCATCATGATGTTGGTAATTCAAGACTTCATGGGCTTCACAGCTCGAAACCGATTGAGCTGTACCGCATGACGTTGGCAAGTACGCGAAGCAAAGTGCGATTCGGGAATAGTTCCATGGAGATGCGCTTACAAGTTCGAGTGCTGGAAAGGAGAATGCACAAGGTCGATATTAATACGGAAATTATTTTCTTTAACAAAATTGTCCACATGTTGGAATACGCACACAATTTCTTTAGCCGTCCTGAACTCTTCTTTTCCTCTTCCAGCTGAAGATTCTTATTTAGCCTCGGACGGTTCTTATTGCTTTTCCCTCGGAGAGTTTGGGATGTATGTACATATATGCTCTATACAGGGTGATTCGCATAAGAAGTGGCAAAAGGCTAGAGTGACTAGGGTAGGAATAGGAGTGCTTATTTTTTGAAAAATTTACTTAAAACAATCCCCCTTCAGCGACAATTGGAAAATTGAGTTTATATTACTGAAAAAGAGCAATGGTCCAGCTGTTTTCGACAAGAAGCGAATCATTTGTGAATATTTCTCCTAAGCCCAGTTCTATAAAGAATTTTTTAAAAAGCTTTATGATTCACTAGGTCCACAAGCCTTTCTTAGATCTAGAAATAGAGTAGTGGTCTTTTTTACTTTTATAGAAACCTTGATCAATATCTTCTAAAACGAATAAGATGACATCTTCTGTAGACTTGTCTTTCATTAAGTCAAATTGATTCTTACTCGAAAGTTGATATATACTGAGGAATTCGTTTGGTGATGACTTTATAAAAAAGAAATTGAAATGAGTCACTCGGATCAAATTTTTCACCGTTTTTGTGTATCAGAACTAGTAAAGAGATTTTAAGACAATCCGGAAAAATGCCATTTTCGAAGCTTTTATTAATCAAAGTCAATAGATCTGTGATGTACTCGCTGAGTTTTTTTTTAATACCGAACTAAAGTGTTTTCCAATAGGGACTTGACAGCTTTGAATTTATTTTGTGAACGCATCCTCACTAAACAACACACTCACTAAACATCGAACTGTCATTGTCAATTTATTCAGTAAACTCAACATTTTCATCATGCTAAAGTACACGAAAGAACAACGTCTTCAAATTATTAAAATTTTCTACCGAAATTCGGAGCCGGTGACCGCAACTTTAAGAGCGTTACCTCCAATTTTCTGTCGGAATTCTCGCCCTAGTAGGCTGGGAATAACAAGTTAAGTGCAAAAATTTGCATCTAAATGTTCGTTCTATGATGTTGCCGGAAATATCGCTGCCGTTCAGACGTCCGTAGCAAACGATCCGAATCAGTCAATTCTACGGCGTTCTCAAAAATTGGGCATCGCCCAGCGCACATTATGGCATATTTTGCGTAAGGTTCTTGGTTTACACTCAAACAAGATCAAGCTGACTCAAGAATTGAAGCGTTCTCCGATTCGGTTCTGGAGAAGATGCGCCAAGATGATGAATTTCATTGCAAACTCATCATCAATGACGAAGCTCATTTTTGGCTAAATGGAATGGAAATCCGCATTTGATTCATGAATCACAATTTCATGCGAGTGGTTTTTATGCCGGTGGCGCTATTGAGCCATATTTTTTCGTTACTGTGAATGGCCAGCCATAAGACACACAGCACACTTTACAATCGATTTAATAAAGAGTAAGTTTTAGAAGCGTGTTTTCTCAAGAAATGTACCAGTCGATTAGCCGCCTCGTTCGTGCGATTTTATGCCTCTAGATTATTTTCTTTGGGGCTCCGTTAAGTCATTAGCTTATGCCAACAAGCCGACGACGTGGGAAGAGCTCAGATCCAACATAGTGGCCATTTCCGCCGAAATGTGTCGTCGAGTTAAAAAACGTGCCCGTGGTGGCCATATGAACGAAGTCGACTTCCTTTCAAAAATGTTTTGATTGTAATTCAAGTTTTTGAAATACAGTCGACTCTCGATAAATTGAATCTGTTGGGACCTAGTAAAAAGTTCAAATTATTGAGAGTTTTATTAAATAAAAGTTTTAAAATATCGAGAGAACATAACAAACGATTCAAATTAATGAGCGTAATTTTTTTTTTCAAAAACTACTTTATATTTTATTCATATTTATAGAAAACACTTTTTATCAACTAGGTCGTCCTCATCCTTATCGTCAACCGAATCAGCCAGAATTTCAGCATCAGAAAGCGGGCAATGTACGCCCACGTCGTCATGAAAATGTATGTAGTCCTCAAAAGTCAAATCGCTTTGGTTAGGAAGAAGGTCCCAACAGGAATGAAAAACTGGTTCCGGTTGCTGTTGAATCGATGTACCTTTATCGAATCCACATATCCTGAAACAGTTGAAAATTGTTGTTGGGGTTACACTTCTCCACTTACACTTATGTAAGCCTTCGTTCTATTATCAATACTGTAGAGCAGCAGGGAAACAACTTCTTTGCGGTAGAAAGTTTTAAAGTTTTGGATAACACCATGATCTTACGCCTGTAGTTAAGATGCCGTGTTTGGAGGGAAAAACTGGAGTTCGATGTAGGAAAACGGTGGTGGGTTGTTATAAACAGTGCAGTTGCCCAAAAATAGCAGAATTTTGCGTTTTCGTTTTGCCATGTCACCGTTCAAGTTAAGAATCCACTCATTGAATTGGTCCGTTGTCATCCACGATTTTTTGTTTTAGCGATAAAATACAGGAAATGATTTCACACCCTTGAAACATCGTGGCTTAGCAGCTTTCCCTATCACGAGTGGCTTTAGTTTTTCATATTCGTCCATATTTACTGCTAGCAATACTGTTATCCTTTCTTTGCTGTGTTTGCCACCGTGGCATTTTTCATCTTTAAAGGTCAACGTTCGGTCGGGAAGACATTTACAAAAAAAATAAAGGCCGGTCTCATCCGTGTTGAAAATGTTGCATGGATCATAGTGTTCCAGCAAGCGATGTAGTTCTTCCTTCCACTCCGAACAAACTGTTTTATTAACACTGGCACAATCGCCACAAATCTTTTTGAAAATAATACCGTGACGTTTTTTAAAATTTTTCACCCATCCTTCACTAGCACTAAATCCTTGAATCCCAAACGAAGTTACACTGGGGACTGTGCTTTATTCTTCAGCATAGAACTTCCACTTCAACTCCATCATCCCCCTAGGAATTGAAGAGTTATCCAGAAGAGATTCCCAGGGAATTCTTCCATCAATATTGAACGAACCAAAAGTATACTCCTCTGCAAGATTCCTAAGGAAGAATTTCAAGACCAGTTCGCAGCTTCTCTCCCTTGCTGGGAAGAAAGCAACCAGACAAATAATTAAAAATTATCTCAGCAAACGAACGAGTAACCGTTAATTTATAAAATTTTAAATTTCTATTTTATTTTGCCTCTTTTCTAATAGATGGCGCTAATGGCGCCTAAAAGAAACATAAGTGTCAATCAGCTGATTATCCACTTGACAAATCTCATTTGTTGTTTGTTGATTTCTCATCCCTCTGTCTGTACATAAACTTTTTGTATCGCAATATTTATTTCCCTTTTTTTTTAATTCATCATAAAAGTTTCATAGGGACATCCTTAAATTGCAGTCTTTTGAATTCTGCTACTTGTGGAGCACAGCAAGTGCAATGAAGTCGATTTTTCGTAATAATTTTTCCACGAAACGTGAGAACGTTATTAAGGAAACATTAATCAATACGCTGAGTGAAAACGCAAGGGAAATACAATTTGAGTATAAGGAAAATGGAAAGGGTAAAGTGATTTTTTAAGTTTTTTTTGTTGTTTTTCATAAGATACATATTCATAAATAGATTACTTGGAACTTAATGATGCGACAAATTCGTTGTGTACAACCCTGGAGGCGATATTCTTGCACGGACTGAAGGACTCATTTCTATGGCAGACCATCAATGTGATATCGGGTGATGTTGATCGTCGACCTGAACCAAGCTTTTGGTCACCAATTTTGGTGTTTATGCACAAACAAGTTATCGAACAGGTAAGTCTTTGTGTTAATGGTTATTCTAATGATGCTACGAATGTGATAGCTTGGCAAGGGTTGCTTTGATTTATAATAATAGCCTTAAGTCATTTGTTGCGTACGCGAATAGAGGTTATCTGTAACTTCCGGTGATGATTGTATTGTGAAGATGTTCTTTTATGAGTTCTTCGTTTCGCATGGCAGTATGCGAGCAATGGCCTTTTGATATCAAAGGGCGAAGAACAAGATTAGCTCACTCGCATTGAAGGGCAATATAAATAGAGCAGATAGCTTGCAACAATTGCACAGGGGAACTGCATAAAGAGAATCATTTTCATGCTACTTATGGTAACCAAAGCAAAGAACAAAAACAGAACTCGGAACATTCAACAACTTCACCTAGGGATGTTCATGCAATCGCTCCAACTTTCGCAATTTTTACACATTTCCCCATTTTCGAGGTCCCACGAGTCGGACTCGATTGTGTTCAGAAAGATTTCTGTGTGGTGTGTTCGTATGCATGTGCGTATTTTTCGACTCGTTTAAATTTTCAACTAGACTAGTTGATTTTTTATTATAAACAAAAATAATCCTAATGCCTGCGGAGTACAAAAAAAAGAAGAGAACAACGGCCTTTTAATTTTCCACACCCCATCACCTTTTCGTGTGCACCTTGGAACAACAGACCAAAAGGGAAGCTTATTATTCTATACTTCACAGCAAAATACTTTATGAAATCCACTGAAAATTAAAGGAGACTAAATTAAAAAAAAATTAGAAGTAGTAACAAAAAAAAAAAAAGGAGGGAATTAAGAGAAAACTAAGAAAAAAGAACAATTTCATTTCAATTTTAAAAGAATAATGATTTTAAAGAAAATGAAAATAATACCGGGTCCTCCCATACAACAAGCTGGCGCCCAAACTCCGGGTCACCTTCAATCCTCCAAAAGCTTTACCAGAGTCAGGATTGGCTTGTGATTTTCTTTTCCCTTTGGCGCGATATCCGCACTCGACTCACTCGGATTTTTCTTCTGATTAAGGAAAACCTCAGATACTGATACTGAGCCGTTATTTTGACGTGAAACTCTCGTTTGGATCGGACGCGCAATTAGTTTCTTCTTAGCGCCGTCTTAACATAAGACAGCAGCTTTAAGGTTGGATATTTTCTTTTGTTTTATTTTTGTTCACACACACCGCGATTTATTAAATTTAATTTGGGCAACTATATGCCCAAGTAAAAGACACTATCAATTCTAATTTTACTAGTTTTCTAAGTTTTCAAACTCCCCTTGTTTTGAACACGCGATCTTTATTTCGCTCCCTCTCTTAGACCGGTTTCCATATGCCCTTTTCGAGCACTAGCTTATTCCGAAAGATTCGGCCGCCTCATAATTTTGGGCGGAACCAATCGGGCTATAACTCGGTGTTGTGACAAATACTTCAGTTAAGAAATTGGCCTCTATTCTATCTTGTCTTGATGAGGTGAAAACTTCTCAACTCCTAACATTGGCATGTAGACTTTTTCCCAAAACTTCGCATGTGACCTTTGCATGGAAATTATTCGCATGTAATTTTGCATGCGCTTATACGCGACATGTAAGACGGTTCGTAAGCATAGCGTTCTAGGAGCAAACAAAAACACATTAACATTGCTGACAGAACGCGATTGGGCAGGGTAACATTATGAATTTATTTTTGCATCCTTTTTGATGTTCAGTCAATTTGTATTGTTAAAAAAGGTTTTTTTTAATGTTCAACAAGGAAATTGCTTGATATTAGACCAGCAAAGTGATAAGGAGAACGTTTTATTCGGAGTTCCATAGGGTTCCATACTAGGACCGCTTTTAATTACATAATGTCAGCGATCTTCTAAGAGTTCTTAAGCGCACAGCACGACACACAGGAGTGCAACGGTGTCACAGCTTGGTATCATGATAATGGTCTCATCATAAATGTGAACAAGACAAAAATAAAGCGCATACGACGACCACTACTACCAACTTTAATGGAATAACCACATCATGGAGCTAATCAAAAAGCTACGAAATGCAGCATATGCTCTATTCCATCTGAGCAATTGCTGTCCATATGGTGTTCTATGACAGTGCTATTTTGGACTTGTGGAACATCATCTTCGGTACGGCATTTTCGCCGACTCAGAATAAGAATTATTCCTTAATATTCCAGTTCGGCAGCTTGAACGTAGGCATTTTGTGTTCTCTAGTGAACAAAACCAACTCCATTTTCGCCGGATTGACGTTGAGACCACTTTCATTTGATAATGGTTGTTAGACCAGATTCAAGTATTTCACTTAACGTGTTTGGAAATTTCCCCTTCACAAGTCGTCTGCGTAGGCAGTTGCGGTCTACGACCATTACCCATAGTATCCTCCCCACCCGGAGGAGTTCCTCTAGTGACTAACTTCCTAATGGGAATATGTGCTTAACTTTCGCCCTTCTCCAAAAAGACATGGACTTTATCCTTCCAGTTCTCATCGCTTTGTTTAAAGCTAGCTATAATTGGGGATATATTCCCTGATCTCGCGACAGGTTATCTTTGTATTTATACTATAACCTGGGAACTCAGGGAGGTTATCTGTCGCCTCTCCTTTGGTCGTTGGTCAAAGACAACCTCCTGGTAAGCCTTAATGAAATAGGCTATGTCACAATAGGCTATGCTATTATTAGGAGAGGCAAATATGACACCACAATCACTTGCGTTATGCATTCAGCACTAATGAAAGTCTTAGAATAGTGTCACTACATTTACTCCTCATGTGGATATCCAGGAGCCTCTCGAAAGTTTTAAGTGCAAACGACGAGAGACTTATGGGTCTATAATCTTTCGCCATTGTGTGTCCTTGTTTTCCGTTTTTGGTATAAAAACAAGAGTCACTTCCCTCCAACCTATCCTATATTAAGGCATAGCTTAAAGATGTCTCTTAATATTTTCCTGGCTTCATGAGGTTCTTTTTTAAGCATGATTGGTCAACTCATCTTAAACCTTTTTAAAAACCAAAGGTGGTGATGATATCATTTGTAACCAAAAAAAACATGTCTAAACTGCTAAAACTTTTTTTAAGAATTTTCCCAATTTCTCTCTCGTTCCAGATTCAGACATACTCGCAGATTACCTCTGAGATCGGTTACTGTCGCTCGTGGGTGCGCTTGAGCCTTAACGAATCGTTATTCTCGTCGTATCTCAACAACATTCGTAAGAATAGCTCCGCCCTCAGTCCGTATTACAAAAAATTTGCATTCCTTAAAGACGCCGACAACATGGAAATGGCGTCCAAAATCTTAGAGGGCATCGAGTCATGTGTTCAAATTAATCTGCCTCTTAACTCGAGCCTTCTTAATCAATGGCAGAACTATTCACTGCAGTTGGCTGGTGTTTGGACACCGCCACTAAAATCATGTCCAGTAAGCATTTACTATTTCTACGAGTATATTAAAAGTAAAACGCAAACGAATTTCTCATTCTAGATTAGCAGTGGTGTCGATGTAGCAAGTTCTATCACTGAAGTCGTCAATATTCCAGCTCCACGCCCGCTGCAAACCAATGAACTGTTCTCAGAATCTATTTCCAATTCACCCTTTAGTCGAACGTCCAATTTCGCCGTCGAAGATCTTACTCATAAAGAAAATCTAGATTTATTCTTACAAAAAGTGGACGAAATGGAAAAGATTGTGGAAGAGGGTGACTCTCTTGAATCAAATACCGATGAGCTGAGTCCATCGGCGGCTAACCAAAGAAAAGACAAACATGCCACGTTGGGTTCGACGGAGCACAAATTTGGCGACAGGCCATCACATGGCAATTCATTGACAAATCTGATGCACACTTCATGGTCATCGGAACTGACCGATGACAATATGACCAACAACAATAGTACCCCGATTGCGGAGAGCGTTAATTTTGTGCGTTCAGTTAGTAACGCCAGTTCGATAAGTTCAGTGCGATCTCCTGTCGATCGATGTAGCTACAATGCACTGCTGAAGAAGCACGAGGATAATAGACCGTCGGATTGGACAGACGTGTGGGAGAAATTTGTTGGACTGCATGGATGCACGAGTCCAAGCGTTGGCGGAAGCAATGAAGCAGAGGAGGAATGTAACGCTGATGGAACTTCAAATGTGGGAAACCACCAAGACAGATGAAAAGGTTTTATAATTATGTGTTTTTTTGTTTCACAGAGCAATCTTGATTTTGAAATCGTACCACACTCGGTATCGGAGAAGTTCGGAATCGATGAGCTGCAGGAAATGGTAGAGACTTTGTGTAAATTAGCCCGAGAGCCAGGCTTAGATGCACAAGGGTTTTTATGTAAATCTTGTGCACATCCTCTGGGAATTGGTTTCTCGGTAGCGCAGTAAGTTTTTTTTTTTTTTAGTTATAATATGCGGTCTGTCTTACGTTCTTTTTCGTTTCTAGAGTCTGTTCATTTAGTGGTAATTACTTTTGTGAATCCTGCATGGATGTTGAGCAGGTATCAATTCCAGCCAGGATCATTTACAATTGGGACTTTCGAAAATATTCCATTTCAAAACGAGCCGCTGCATTTCTAGCAGAATTTCAGTACCAGCCTTTTATAGATTTGAAGGTACTCCACTTACAAGGATTGCCTCGCTTTAGATAGAAAAGAAAATCCTTTTGCTTTTTCAGTTGTTGAATCCGGATATTTACCATGCTTCGGAACAGATGGCCGAGCTTCAATCACTACGCATACGTTTGAATTTCATTCGAGCATATCTCTACACATGCTGTCCATCGAGCATAGAAGAGCTTCAACGTTTAGTGTTCATGAAGGAATATCTCTTCGAGCATATCCATCAGTACTCGATAGCTGATCTGAATATGATTCAACGAGGAGTTCTAGCACAACAACTACAGAAGGCCGTTAACTCGGGCGAACAACATATTCTCAAGTGTGCATTGTGCAGCGTCAAGGGTTTCATTTGTGAAATTTGCAATAGTCCCAAAGTCTTGTATCCTTTTCACATTGACACAACGTATAGGGTAATTGACGCAAAAAGTTAGCTGGGATCTTAAATAATTCATTGCTTTCTTTTTAGTGTGAGCCATGTGGAGCGGTTTTCCATGCTGGTTGCCTGAATGAGATGGAACCATGTCCGAAATGTGAACGTAGACGAAAGCGACAAGATCTGCCATTGTTTGAAGCTGTTCAGAATATGCTTTAAATTGCTTACGACTGCTGCAGATTCTGCGAATATCGTTATTGGCCTTACATAAACGTTGATGTTAATTATTTATGTATTAACTTTGCCAGTGTTGTCTGAAAGCGTTGCAAAAATTCACGATCTATGTTTGTAGCCTGTTTAAATGTGTCATAAGCTATTTGTTATAAATTTTATTTTTCATTTGTTAATATATATTTTTATATTATTTAAAAGATGTTTTTATGTTTATTGCTTAACATAATAAATGCTCATACTTCTTATTTAATGAATAAATGACGAATTTAATTCGTATCACATCCAAGCTTTCGGCTTACTTTAACTAAGCTGTTTTCGAAAATTTCACGAAATTTGTGTTTGTAAAATGTGCAGTAGAAATGCCGGTGGTCGAAGAAATGTAGCGAGGCTAGAGCCCTTTTTGCGTTCGAACATTGAAAATCAATTTTTTTTTCTTATCGACTGCCTGTGCAAAATGATCAAAAATAAAATTCTATAAACAAAACTGTATGAAAGCTTAATTTATCTTTTATTTACACATCATAAAACAATGAACCGGACAAAAGTGGTAAGCAATAGAAAAACAATTTGGAAAAGTCTATTTTTTTGATAGAAGCGATTCGTGGACATCGCGAAGGGAATTTGCATAAAATCTTTCTTTTCTTGGACTTTTCTTGGTGTCGAAAAGTGTTTCAAAAAACTGCAATAAATAATCGTGCTGATTCCGTGTGTCGTTTGTCGTTTTACACGACTGTCGTTTTTTTTGTCGTGTCGTTTTTTTCTTTGTTATTCCGTACCTTTCACGACATCAAACGGCAAGGTGATTTGGCAATAAGAAATTGTGTTAAAGATTCCATTGGGACACCTAAAACAATGCCATTTGGATCTATCACATTTTTATATGATAGCAAACCAGCCACTTCATCTTCTAATGGTGTGAGAATCTTTTGTTAATATTAACCTCCTCTTGTAGATTGCTGTTCTTTTTTGTTGTGAACCAGTTTTTTTTTACTTTAAATTTTAAATTCATTTATACCTAAATCAAACGAATTGTATTTAAAATTTCAAATTCAATCTATTTTATTAACCTTTTGCCAGCCATCACCATCTCTTGTTGGTGGACCCAAACTATTCATCTTCAAGCGTATGCCATTCCTTCCTAATATTTGTTTTATTTATACCCCTATTGAAGCCTCGGGGTCTTGATGGTTTTCATATATGAAACCAAAAACCCAAACTAGCTTTGATTTGTGATTTTCATTAACTTCATTCATTAACTTTTTGTTTTAAATATGTTTTTGTAAATTTAATATCGGCTTTGAAAAATTTCCTATAAGTTCTGACCGTTGTCGCCTTACTGTCGTCCACTTTTATCTCAACGACAGAAATAGTCGTTTTAACGACAGTCGTGTCGAATTTAATTAGGTAATTAGGATTTGACATCGTTTAACGATTGAAAAACTACAGTTGACATTTGAGCGCGACAAAAACGACATACAGAATACCGATTGTTTTCTGTCGTTTTTTTTTTTGTTGTCGTTTACGACTTAGGGAATTGCCCCGAATATTTAGCAAAATAAAACTTTTTAAAGGGGTTAGGATGTCCACTAAGACCTCAAAAATGATGCTCCAAAAGATTATGGTCGGGAAAAATCAGTAAGAATTTCAATTTTGAAGGTATTACGAAATAATTCATGATTTTCTATTCTAATACTCAAAATTTCATACGCGTGTTTTTAAATACTGCATTTTTTAAGTTGGCCAGAAACATAACTCAGACAATTTTCAACCGATGTACTTGAAACATTGAATGAATGCATAGATTATTGTGACTACAAATTTTGGTATTCTAAAAAAATCATGTGTTGAAAATGAAAATTACCACGCAAGGCAACGATCGACTACATCGACAAAAAAGAAGGCAAGACTTAAACTCTTGTAGAGACGTTTTAATGACTCACAAAAATTCGGAGGTTAGGACACTGAAGTCACAGCTTAAAAATCTACAGCAATTAATTCAGCAAAACTACCGTGTTGCAATTAATTCGCGTTGGAAAACCAAAATGGCTCTCTAACCAGAGCCAAGGGTGCTTTTGCCCAAGCAAAAAAACTGTTTTTTAGCCAGCAACTCTGTGCCAGGATAAAAGTAATCTGCTACATGGCCCTCATCCGGCCTATGCTCGCCTATGGATGCCCCGTGTGGTTCAACGTGGGAGCAAGCGTAATGGAAAAGATTCGGTTGTTTGAGAGGTGATGTCTCAGGGCTTGCCTAGGTTTATACAGAACTCCAGAGTCTGAATACAAAAAATTCTATCCCAACGAGGTCCTATACAATAGAGCGAACGTAATTAGAGTAGACGATTTTCTTATAAAGCTGACACGAAATCACGTTGCAAGAGCAATGAACTCTGTCAACAATCTGATCCGCGGTGCATACTATTTCAATGGCAGGTATTAAGAGCAGGTGCGGCTTAACGGTTTTATCCCGCCTGAGGCTTTTCTCTATCTAGATACGGTAGGTCTCATTCAGGATAGATTAGCGTTACCGCTAATATAATATAGAGGTTAATAAAATTTGCAAAAAAAAAAAAAAAAAATTCAGGCTGTTAAAGCTACAACCAGCGTTGCCAATTTAGTGCTTTCAGTTTTAATTTCAGTGCTCAAAATTATTTCAGTGCCCATAATGTCATTTTAGTGTTCGGGCGTTCTTTTAGTGCTTTCATATTATTTTTAGTGCTTCATTAACCTTGTTTTTTAACGCTGAAACCTACAAAAATCCTTATGGAAACATTTACGAACTAGCCTTGAAACTGCTTTGTTTGCCACAATCTAATGGCGATGTTGAAAGGGTTTTTAGTCAAGCAAACCCAGTCAAAATCAAACTTAGGAACAAAATTAGTTTGGAGATGTTAAATGCAATTTTGCAAATACGCTTTGCGAATACGCTCATACAGTAATTCCAGTCAGGAGCTCTATAGGACTCTTTTGTCTGTTATTCTAGCAGCATGGTATATAACGAGAATATGGCTCGAGTCCGACAAGCAGCCATGTGCGTTTAAATATCAAAATGCCTGAGGTAATATGTGTTCCTTTTCTACTGAGTTTTTTCAAATATCTCGGGTTAGGATAAAAAAATTCCGACTTGAATTCGTTTTCAATTACAGTTGCCGATCACGCAAAATGATTCCTCAGTGAGCCCAGTATAACGTTGTCAATCCTAGACGCACAGGAAGCATCCAATAGTCTTTTGTTTTTTGCTGATGCCAGAAGTCAGAGCGCTTCTGTAAATCGAGTGCAAACTCGCAAGCACTTATTTTCGAAAACTCTATACTATATCAGATGTGGACGCACAAAGGCTTGGTAACACTTATTATCGACTTAAGCTAAATAAATGTTTTTTTTTTTGGGAAGCTGGAAAATGATTTTTTTTTTGGTGACCAAGGTATCAAAATTAACGCTGAAAATATTAGGAACGCTACAACCCTAGTATGTTTCCGAAAATTAACAACATTTTTTCCAAGAAAACCAGATTTTTTTTTTTAGATTAAGATGATTTTATTTATTGTCCAAAAATATTTACAATCATGACTTAAAATTAGACTTGTAACTAAGGTAAGGTTTTGTCGGCTCAGCAATAAGGGCCCGACTTGTTTCATTTGGTATTTATACAAAATATTTTTTTACGATGTCCTCGAATCTCTCGTCGATGATCGTTCGTGGGCTGAGGTACCTCAGCGCTGGCTCTAAGGTCTGCTGGCTGATGTTCCTGATGTCTCGGTTTGGATGGTCCTTTAGTTTGTCCAGTATCCTTCCGGCAAGCTGTAGCATGTATAAATCGATTGGCGTCATGCAAGCATCTTCATACAGCTTCGTGTTGCTGAAGTATTTCAGCGTGTCCGGTTTTCGCCAGAGTCCTGTACAGGACCGAAGTATCCTTCTTTCCATGAGTCTGATTTTCTTCATGGTTGTTGGTGACACCGTGAACGATATTAGGTTATTACTGATCTTATGAGTTGCTTGTAGACCAGTAGTTTGGTTTTCTTGCTTAACCCGTTCCTCTTCCTCAGCAGTGGGTTAACAAGATGTAGGGCAAAGTTGGCCTTTTTCATGTCGTTGTTGGCATGGGCGTTAAATCTGAGCCGAAGTTGATTCCCAGGTATTTTGTCGTGTCTTGGGGCACAATTTGTGTGTTGTCCGGGAGGATTAATTTGGGAGGATTAATTTGATGCTGCAAATTGTCGTCTTCCTCTGGTTGCCGTCGTTGGTGTCCTGAAACAGATGAGTTCTGTTTTGTTGCTGTTGACTTGGAGTCCCCACTTTGAGTAGTAATCAAAGAGCTTCCTAATGTGGTCCTGGATCCTTCGCGCTGCTATGGTTGGTGAAAGTGATGCTGCGTTTGTGATGGAGTCGTCCGCATTTAATAAGGTTTTTGTTTGAGGATCGTTCTTTGGCTGATCTGCCGTATAGATGTTGAACAGCACTGGTGCTGTTCTTCCTCCTTGCTGGACATCCCCTCTTAGGGGCTTCATGGATGAAGAAGCATCAAAGACCGAACAAAAAAGAACCTATTTGTTAGTGAACTAAGGATTATTCTTACCAAATGTCTGGGAAATTCCATTTTCAGCAGCTTGTAAATAAAGCCGTTGATCCAGACACTGTCGAATGCCTTCTCAATGTCCAACAAGCAGACAACAACTGTCTCCCTTTTTTTTAAGTCCCGCGGTGATGTCATGGTAAAGTTTAAGCAGTGGATGAATTGTTGAGTGCTTTTCCCTGAAGTCACATTGTTGGTCCGGTATTATCTGCTTTAAGTGGCAAACTTTATTTATTTGTTTCAGCAGTATTAAGACTAGGACCTTTCCTACACAGCAGATATTGGCCGTGATATTGGCCGATATCCTTCGATGCACGTTCTGTTGATCTTCTTTGGAACTGGAACAACTTTACCTATTTTCCACGAAGTGGGAAAATATCCATTGTTTATGCAGTTGTTGAAGATGATGGTGAGCATTAGGATCGCAACGTTCGGCAACTTTTTTAATAAAAAGTCGGAGATATGATCAGGACCAGCTGATTTTTTTGAGTTTACACTCAAAAGCAGCTCATCTACTTCTCCTGCATTGGTGAAAATATCGTTGTTGTTGGGGAATGTTGCCGTATTATCACTGCTAAATGTTGTGATGCTGCTATGGTCGTTTGAGAGTTCTTCGACCTTTTTGTTGACCTCTGCCAAGAATTCAGGAAGGTCCACTGGTGGTCTTTCGGTGAAGTTTTGCTCAAAATGGCTTGCAAAAGCTTCTGAATTCTCCAGTGGCGTGATAACTCTTGGTCTCCGTTCTGCAGAATGTCCGGTAAATTATTCGATTTTCCGACTATCGAATTAATTTTCTTGAACATGTCCGGTCCTGGTTTTATTTTTTCCAGTTTTTTCTGGAACTCTTCATCCGTGTGGTGTTTGACTGTGAACAGGGTCATTAAAGTGGCTGATGGCATTGTCAATCTCGTTGTTGGAGAGATTTGATATGTCGGTACTGTTTGTAAGTTTACTCTTAATGTCTGCGGAAAATGTTCTCCAATCGATTCGTTTGTAGTTGGTGTGAAGGATTGGAGTTGAACGTGTAGTCATTAACCTTCTAAATAGACGAATCTTATGTTCAATGCCCATGTGGAAGAAAAACCAGAATGATCTTCTGTGTCTTAAGTTCCCCCCAAGTACAGATAACGAACAAGTTCTGGTGACAGCAGGCATAGATCCATAAGAAGCGATCGAATATGAGAACTTTTTTGTGATCGAAGATCGAAGATGTTTCAAGATGAATACACGTTGAATGTTAGCACTCACCTGAACCATGTTTTAGAAGATTGCGTCCTCATTCACAACTCCGATCTTCAAAATGATGTTGAAATTGTTGGCGATCGGAGAACACTGGTTATTTTCGGTTCAATGACGATGATTTGGCAAATGATGTCGTCGCGAATGAGGGAGTTCATCCTACGTACATCTCAAAGGAAGATCTCCTGGTTATTTTCGGCTAACAACTACAAAATAATGTATAGTAATGAGGTCCTGTACAACGGGGCCAACCTGATCAGAGTGTGGATAACTTTCTGATAAAGCTTATTCGAAGCCACAGTGCAAGAGCAATGCGCCGTAATGGCCTTATTCCCCCAGAAGGGTTTTTCTATCTCGATAGAAAGAGTCTGGTTCAGAATAGATTAGCGGTATCGTTATCGAAAAGCAGAGATCGGGCGAGTCAACTACGAGCAAGACGTGGCAAGTAGCTCACCGGAGGCTCTTCGGTTTAGTAGGTCGGTATCAGTCCGCGAGAGAGCTGATGTCGAAAGGCAATACCGACACTATTGGTGGGTGGACGTAGAATAGTCTCTGTCTCTGTTTGTATAAGGCAAGTAAAAAGCATGTAGCATGGCCGTCTTACATACGTTTAAGTTAGTGTAAGTTATTATTACATTACATTATACATAAGTGTACTGTTAAGTAGTTTTGATGTTGTTTTAAGATAGATAAGTTTAAGTTTAAGCAAAATACAAATGCCCGTACACTTAGTTTTTCGTTTTGAACAAAGCAACTTTTCTTAGTTTTATAATAAGTTAGTAGAATTTAAATATTATAAATACTTTTAAGTCGAAAGACGTTATTTTGTGTTGTTAGATTTATCTGAGGTCTTAAAGAACGTGTATATATATAAATCTTATTTCTTTCTCTTTTTAAATTTTACCAAACCAAACAGCAAAACTTAAACAGATTCTGAAACAAGAGACCCTTTTGCCCAAATCATTAATTATTTACTTTTATTTTATTATGACAACTATTCATTGTGTGTACAGGGAATATGTTTCCGATGTTCTCCTACGGTTAGAATCTGAATAGACATGCAACTTTCTACTTTTTTGCATTCGTTCAATTCGCAGTATTATATTCTCTGTAAGTTATTTAAAAAGTAATGCATATTTGGGCTTCCTAAAAATTGCATCATCACTCTGACTTCAGTATTATGCAAAGTTAACTATTTGGTATGATAACAGAGCACAAAGGTCACGGCTATGCCCACCACGGGCACCAACTTAGTATGACTACTATCAAGTTTACTCTAGTGAAAAAGAGACTTTTAATTTTTCTTAAATGGCAAATGATGACTGGACCGGATTCTAAATCTAAATAAACCTTTAAAACTTCAAAAAAAAGCCAACTACTGGACGGACTATGCCAGGTAGCTACTTTGCTATATTCGTGATATGATTCTCTCCCTTCAAAATAAGATTGGGACTAGTAAGAGTAACAAGGTTACCGAAAAAAGTAACGCTGAAATGGTTGTTCCCAACCTCGACACACTTTCCTTTAGTGAACTGCAACTGACTTGATATGTGCATAGTTTGGAAAAATACGATCAACCTTCCTGGGCGTTGCTCTTTTGAGACAAGCAGGAATTAAAGATTCTCTGGACATGTGATTTGAAGTCCGCGGTATTCGTCCTATCTCTCAGCAGAAACGTCTGCAGGCTTATCGTTGTAAAACATTCGCCAAACACTTTTAATTTCAAGGCGACACTACAAACTTTGAAGCTTGCAGTTACGCAGTTGTGATGAATGCTTATCGTCTAAGCTGGATGTGGATCTGACCCAAGACAATCTGATTCGCAGTAGTATCTGCCACGTACCGTCTTTACAAGAAATTCTCATTCGACTTTGCACTCCAGCATAGATAGCAGTGGTTTCGGTAAACAGCAACAAACCAAAAAATCATAATTAAAAGTTCCAGTCATTGTCGAAAAACACCACCGCCGCCCTTGACCGACACAAAAACATAATTCAACTCATAAAACATACAAACTGATAACACGATAAGCTTTGATTCTTTTGTTGTTTATTTTTTTTATTAAAATCTATAAACCATTTTTTTTTTTACTTAATTAAATAAGTTTATCGCTTCAGTAAGCGATAAATTGATAAGCTAGACAGTTGCTTCGAAATTAAAAAAAAAAAAAATAATAATAATTAAACTGTTCATTCTTAAGTCAATATCCACACTAAGTACGCTCGTGATATCACGTAAAAAGACCATTGATACCACTCCAAAGAGGCACCTCTTTAACCACCTGAATAAAGTCATCGTAACGACAACAAATCAATGGACCACGATACTTAGAGTTAGCTACCCTTGTCAGCCATGTAATCTTCTCACATTCACTCTTGCAAATTGATTTGCGTGCCACGTCCTCGGACTGCAAATCAGGATCATTGAAAACACCGAATGCCACTGCCTTGTCGGCGTTCTTCACGAGAATCCAAATAAGCTCCGGCATCGGGAAACGATTTTGTCCATCGCCGAAGCCGGCATAGAACTCCATTTGCATGCCATTGGAACTTTGTAGAACATTCACACCATGACTACCAATGTATACGTCCAGTTCCATACTGAGGCTTAGGTCCTTAATGTCCTCCTTCAGCAGGTTCAGTGTAAACAGGTTATCTCTCATAAGGAAATAATTCCACGATAGCTTCTTCACCGCATTCAATTGATTGTGCATCAATAGTGGCTCATCCACGTAATTGCTTAGTTTAAAACCAGGAGCCTCAAGGATTCCCAAAGTCTTCCTTATCCTTTCGTAGATCTCATCGAATCGCAGCAATTTGAAAAATTCAATCTTATACTTGGAATTCGGATGATTGTGCAGAAGAAATGATTTTTCAGCTTTCTGAAGATACTCCGAACCACCTCCCAGCTTGACATGAGCGAAATATGTCTTTCCAGCGGTCACATCGTAGCAAGACTCACCAACGATGAAAGTGTGCTTCTGAAGTGGATGCACATATCCAAAGTTTGTGGAAGTCAAATTGATTGGACATCCATAAACTGGATGCACGGTTTCCTCGATGACCCGCAAATCACAGGTGAGCTCCTTCAAAGTCACTCCCTCATACTGGCCATCCAATTGAAATTGTCCCTCGGGACCACATTTTGCATGAGTTTGCTCTGATTTGCCTCTCGAAATAATATAATTCGGGCCACATGACACTAAAACCTCCTCACCTGGAGCCACCATTACCGAATCCGAACCATCAATAGTGACGGTGTCATATAACGAACCATTCAGACGGAATATCAAAGGCCACTGATACCCGATGTGCACCTTCGACGAATATGGTATTTCACAGCCATTCGTGGAGCTGGTACTCGTGCTGCCCGTGGAACGCGACGAAACCGCCACAATACTGATCACCAGAAGGATCGCGACGACGACAAGTTCACTTGTTAACATTTCTATGGTAAAGTTAAATCTGAATGCGATGCAATTTTTGTTGTTCAATATATAAAAACGATTGACGCCACTAGCTCGGCGCGATTCTTTATCAGTTGTTGATCAGAAACACTCACACCGACTACAATTTGGAGAAGCAGAAGCCACATGATCATAGCCAGCATCAGCAAGCGACCA
Organism: Orthonevra nobilis; assembly: GCA_963555765.1. Taxonomy (NCBI): domain Eukaryota; kingdom Metazoa; phylum Arthropoda; class Insecta; order Diptera; family Syrphidae; genus Orthonevra; species Orthonevra nobilis. The sequence continues at coordinate 118,150,567 of OY743224.1, forward strand.
TACAGCTAAAACATAATGAAATAAACAAAAACAATAACAATGACAGGGACCGAACGCAAGCTGGGACACACTAACGACCTAAGAATTGTATTTGTGATGGCAGAAAATATAAAGTAAGGAGTCAGTACTTATCAATTAACAGCATGGTTCCATGAATAATGCAGAACTGAGCATCTTCGAGCACATAGGACACCAGGGACATGTGTATGTATGTAGGAGATAAGGGTGACGTTCCTTAAAAGATACAGATACAGTCTTCTTGCGATTATTGGCATATGATGTGCATAATCAAAACCCAGATAGGGTTTAACCGAACTCTTTGTACTTCTCTCATGCTGCTCGGGAATTTCTTTACAAGGCCTTTGCCTGCGCCATATTCTCCTTCAGAATGTAATCGTCATCATTCCACGAATTTCTTGTCGAGGATTTGCTGATTTCAGATTCAGTGAAAGTTTTGTTTAACTGCTCTCAGTAGGTTCTGGCTATTTCCGATGTAGTGAGACGTCATCTCCGAAGCGGCTTTCATTCATTGAACAGTTTGATTCTTAATCAAGTTATTACTAATAGGACTACCGGTTGAAAATGTTGTTATCGCAGACAACTTCATATCTATTACTCTGAGGTGAATTTTGACAATGACAGCTGTCACATCAGAAACTTCATGTCATTGTCTAATTATTTCAGTCTAGGTTATTGTTCATTAGTGAAAACACACAAGTTTTTGTAAAGCCGTAAAATGTCTACATTCGTGCCATCAAAACAACATTTGCGGGAAGTTTTAATATGCTTCTTTCATTTAAAGAAAAAAGCAACCGAAGCGCATCAATTGCTTACCGAAGCTTACCCGGGCTGTACTGTAGGAGTTAGAATGTGTCAGCGGTGGTTTAAGCGGTTCAAAGATGGTGATTTTGATACCGAAGACAAAGAACGCCCCGGCCAGGTGAAAAAGTTTGAAGACCATGAATTGGAGGCATTGCTCGATCAAGATCCGTCACTTGGCGTCGCTCAGCAAACCATTTTCGATCGTTTGAAAGCAATGGGAATGATCCGAAAGGTAGGAGATTGGGTGCCGTATGAATTGAAGCCACAAGACGTCGAACGCCGATTTTGCATGTCCGAAATGCTGCTTGAACGCCACAAAAAGAAGTCTTTTTAGCATCGAATCGTCACTGGTGATGAAAAATGGGTACATTACGATAATTCAAAACGTCGGGCAACGTATGGATACCCCGGACATGCGTCAACATCGACGGCCGTTCAGAATGTTCATGGCCTGAAGGTTGTGCTTTGAGTTTATATCTATTTTTAATCAATAAAGCATTGATTTTTGAAAAAAAGCTACATTTTCAACCGGTAGTCCTATTAGAAATTTGTCGAAGTCCAAATAAGAACCTCTGAACGTTGGAACATGAAGAATGTTTGACGAATGTCACTCAGCACATCGTCGATTTAGTTGGCAGCCTCTACCGGAGGTAGCCAGGATTCTGTGAGGAATTCTTGAGCTACTTATCGCCGTTGTTGGTTCTTTTATTGTAATTATATTTTCCTAAAAAGAAAACTAAGCAGGAACATTGTTTGAGTCCGAAAAGTAGGCATGTATTTCAGGTTCTTCTTTTCTAATGAAATTCTACAATATCCCGAGCTAGGATGAAACATGCCCGATGTGAGCTCATACAACAATTCTAGAAACGCCGGAAGCATCTGACAGTCTTTTGTTGAAGGAATTATGCCAAAAGTCGGAATGTGCGCTTCGCAGCTCGCAGGTACTTTCTCTCGAATATTCTATATTTTTCCATTTAAGATGGACTCAGGTTCCACAATACTGGACTCGCATAAGTAAGAATTAGACGCACAAAGGCTTAGTAGCAAATGATCTTCACATTTGGTCGTAGATAAATAGAGTAAGATAGTCTTTTGAGCGACATAAACGCTATTTTCGCTTTCTTTACGTATTCGTTGTAAAAATACCTAAATACGTCTTTAACTCGATCCGAAGTTCAAGTCCACGCAGTCACGGGGGCAAAAAATGTGTGCCTCATTTTTATCGACTAACGAAAAATTCTTTATTAGTGCAGTGTTTTTTATTTTTTTTTTTATTACTTCTCAGAAACATTCTCCATCTTATAAGTACGCTGTTGGACCTCCTCTTGCTTTATTTACAGCTGCACATCGGCGAGACTTGATTCAGATAGGTTTTTCCATATGGGTGAAGGTATGGTTTCCAGGACCAGGCTTTAGGTTTTTTTTAATGCATTTTAATTTGTTAATTCACTTATGCTTAATCTAGCTTAATTAACTTATCTACTAACTAACTGTCCCTCCACGGGTGCTTTAAGCTCAACATACAAATTGAAGAAATGTCTTTCGACTCAAGGCTACTTTTATGGACTTTGTATGTGTTTTTTTTTTTGCTAGACCTAGAAGCTAAACTAACGACTAAATTAAAAGCTAATCCAAAACCTAAAATGCTTAATCCATTTAAAAATAACATATAAAACAACTTACTCACTTATTACTAACTACTCAAAATACCTTAAACCTACATATGCAAGCCGGGCAAAACATGCTATATTCATTGGCTGAAGGGCATCAAAGATTACTTAAAAACGACAGAGTTCTACTCATCATCTAATCACCAACAGTGTCGACATGCGCTCTGTCGCGGTCTGATACTGCCCTACTGAACTGAAGAGTCTCCGCTGAGCTTCTTGCGACATCTTGGTCGTAGTTGACTCGCACGTCCACAGCTTTTCGGCCACGGTACCACTAACTTATCCGAGATAGAGAAATGCATCAGGGGGAACAAGGCCGTTAAGGCGCACTGTCTTGTAGTGCATATCATTGGGATAAAACAGATCAAGTTGTCCGAATAAGTTTTATCATAAATCTCTCCTCAACTCTGATCAGGTTGGCCCCGTTCTACAGGACCTCATTACAACAGAATTTTTTTTAAATCAGACTCTGGAGTTCTATATAAATAGAGACAAGCCCTAAGACATCGTCTCAGGAAAACCCGAATCTTTTTCATTAAGCTTGTTCCGACGTTGAACCAAACGAGCCGTGCAGCAGATCACCTTTACCTTGGCATTGAGTTGACTGCTGTGAAACAGTCTCTTTGTTAGGTCAAAGGCCGCTTTGGCTCTGTCCAAAGAAGTATCTACATGTTTGTTAAAAAATAGATACTGACCAAGCCTGATCCCAAGGCATCTGACAACACTTTGATACGCCAGTGGCTGTCCGTTTTTTCCAACGATAGAGAACATTCGCCACTTCTTTCTAGTATTTCTAGAGGCCCCAGAGTGGTCTTGCACTTTTGGAAATTGATTTTCAACTTCCAACCGTCACAATATTCCTGGATTTTTTCGAAGTCACGTTGCAAAGGACTAACGGTGACCTCGAGCTTCGGACTTGACCTGTACGCGATCGAGTTATCTGCGTACGCTATGGAGTGGCGGAGAGATCCTAAAAGATCACTTGTGAAGATCGTAAATAAAATCGGCGAAATAACTCCACCCCGTTGTTAATTTCAAAAGTCCCAGCTGACGTCAAACTGCTATTGACTGTTTGCTGGTGAGCATATCTAAGATTATAAACAGCAGCGGTTTCCTTATGCCCAGCTGGTGTAGCTTGAAAAAGAGCTACTGCAACTATACGGTGCCAAATGCCTTCTCCAAGTTTATCAGCAAGGCACCCGGGAATCGTTTCATACATTTTTTCCATTGGATATCCGATACCCCGCTCTAAAACCGAATTAGTTTTCCAGAATAATCTGGCTCTATTGATCACCTTTTCAAAAACTTTGCTGATGATGAGAAGGAGTCTTTTCGACCGAAGATTTTCAGGGTTGGATGTATCTTTATTCCGTTTAGGAATTGGTTGCACCATCGCTGTCTTCCAATGAACTCGATAATGTGCATTATTCAGCAAATTATTTAACGGTGTAGTGTAAATGTTTACGACTCTAGTGGAAGGTTTTTTAGAATAATGTTAAGTTTTTCGTCGATTCCCATCGATTTCTTGCCTCCCAGTGAACCGAAAATAACGAGGAGATCTTCCCTGGAGATGTACGGGGGCTGTCCACTGGCATCACATGTCCAAAAACCGCACAAAATAGATTCTAAAACAACGTGTGGACTTAGCCTTCGAGGTGGAATGCACCTCATATGAAAATATGTTTTTTGGTTTTTGTTTAAAGCCCGAACGGGGAAGGGATTCCAAAGCATGTCTTCATTTTGCTTCAATTCCTCCTCTCCTCGGGTTCGAGCGACTTATTATTATTCAGAGGTTAAGGCGCACATGAGAATTTGTTCGTTTATCGAAAAGCAAAAGTCTCTTAAAATTTCTCAACAAACTTGTTTTTCTTACTTTTTGCGACTGAAATTTCTCTTGAGGGGGTACTCTAGTCTAGACGCATGAATTTCATGTAATTTTTGAAGTGCCATAAAGAAAAGGCTATTAATATTTATAGTATCCATTTATTTATTAGTTATTTCTTAATATAACGAGAAATCATATCAAATCAAAAAATAAAAAAAAAGTTGAAAATTTCAAAAATTAGCAGTTGATGAAGTGGGGGTCTCAAAAAATTGGCGCGTAACCATGCCCACGATTTCCTACCCTCCTAGCAATCTGAAACCAAGAAGATTATAAATCTAGAATAATGTCGCAATGTCTGAAACTACGGAGAAGTTGGAAAGATTTTTTTTCACAAAATCAAACAATTTTTGTACCACTTTTTTTGACTGTTTCGATTTAAAAAAAAAAAAAAGTAATAGAAATTTTTGGATGGGGATAGTTCAGACACAGACACAGACATAGACAAGTCTATAAAGAAGACTCTCTAAAAATTTCAGGTAAATCGGTCCAGTAGAACCCGAGAAATAGTGGGTATTATTTTGAAAAAGACAGTTTCGAGAAAAACGCGTTTAAAGTTAAGCGTAAACTTTTTCGCAGTATAATTCATGAAATGATATTGTAGACTTACATTTATTCAATCTGCCATTCCTGCTTCATACATCGGACCTTCCTCGACCTCGATAAAAACTATTTTCCGCGTTTCTCTCTTCATATCGAGCAGTTCTGTTCTCCTTTGATGCGTTGGATGCTCGTATCTCGGAGCGGTCAATCCGGGTGTTGTCTCGTTTCACAGCAAAGGAATGAGCTTTCGGGACAATTTTCATTCCAAAAGCTCCATCATTTTACAAAATAGGAATGAAGCCTTCATTGAAAAATACAAACAGCAATAAATGTCGCTATCTCATCATCTTAGGTCCGGAATGAGTATGTTTTAGATCGAAAGTCCAAAACAAAGAGTTTAGAGAGAATTCAACTGTCAGCAGCTGGACGTAAGTGAACCCTAAATATAAAAGCTACAAGTCACCTTGGGTTCTTTTATTACAATATATACAAAGGACAAAAGGTTTTACTGAGAAATATGGATTCAGGTCGACGGAGAATCCCTAATGTCTTTTGTTCGATTAGTTTCGGTCGAACCAGTTTGGAGGCCGGGTCAGCAAAATACCGATATCTCCGAAAATAATTCGAATTTTGAAAAATCCCTTTGTAGATATATTCTTGAATAGTTAAACTTTGAAAAAAATCGATATTTTTAAATTTTTAGATTCGAATACGCCCTTAAAAACTCGCACTTTTTCCCGGAACACTTTGTTAGTTACTTTCCATTTCTTGGAGAGCAATAGAAATAGCAAGATATCATATGGTATGATTTTACCAACAGCTAACCCCCACTCTGTGTTATAACAACCACGGCATTTTGATTGCATGTGTCTTACAATTTTACTCTTGTAACACAGACTGTTACTCTTACTTTCGTGTATACGCACCAATATAGTACTTAATTCTTCGAACTAATTGCGTGATAACATTTACCGAACAAAAATTCCATGGAATTGATTATGTTTTTCAATTCGAATTGTTTAATATTTATTTTCCGTCTTTATGATGCGAAGAATCATCTTGAGAGGTTCGATGAAAACCATGGAGACGGTACTTTTGGCGATTGGAATTGTCATCAATCAAACTGACAACGATAGCCGACAGAGGCATCATCGATGCGAAGGATCAGAGATGCAGCAGATCACAGCAGTAGTCTTTGTTAACATTAGCAATTCATGGAATTGCACTTCAGTCAGATCCGGCCTTATGTAGATACAAAAATGGCAGGCAGGCCGTTGATCTCGGTGTCACTCCAATGGTTATAAATGGCTAGGCTGCTGCGTCTTATCAATGAAGCATTATGTTCTTATTGCGATTCATGAATGAGAAGCGCATCTTGCTTGTGAACTTTGATGGTCCCGCTGTATGCCTACATACACATGTAGCCAATAGCTCGATCGGAAAGTGCGTAATAATGATAGATTTACGGCCCATCAAAAATGTACGACGTACTTAGGGGCTAATAGTTTACATTGCATGTGATTGAAAATACTACGCAGTGATTTAAAGGCAAAGGCCACTCGCGTTCTGTGTACACATGATGCCGATGTCGGTGTAAATAAATAGGGCGATGCTCCTAGTATACTCGAACTACACCAGCATCAAGTTGAGCGGAAGCTGCCTCTGCTGACGTAGGACACTAATTTTTATTGATTTTGAAGAAACTACGCTTTTGTAAACGAACTCGTACTACAGTGGTTAATATTCTTTACGTAAACAATCAACAAATGCTGATAGTCAGGAATTCGTATCTTGTAAGTAAAAAGATTGTGAGCCGATGATTTGGTGTCTACTGATATACAACAGATTCGTGTGATGTAAGCGTGATCTTTGTAACGTAATCAATTCGTCTGGGCACTTGGTGGGTGGCGCTTGTTCACGTGCACTGCCCGATAATCTCCTCCGGATTGTGAACTGCAATCAAGGAATAAACAAGTTTTAATAACTAACAACTTACAGCTTCTTCAAAAATTCAATCTTTTGAGTACGACTTCACAAAAAAGTGAATTTACAATCCTTGACTATAGCCCATCAAATTTGATCAAAAATAGCTTGATTTTCAAATGTCCATATTTTCGTCAAAAATCATATCTATAACGAAATTTTCAGAATCGTCAGTTTACAGATTCAGAAATTTCGTGAAAAAAGTGAATTTACAATCCTGGACTATAGCCCATCAAATTTTATCAAAAATAGCTTGATATTCAAATATCCATATTTTCGTCAAAAATCATTTCTGTAACGGAATTTTCAGAATCATTGCTCAGCTTTCGATTTGAGGTCATTCGAACTGCCCAGTTTTCGGATTCAAAAATATTGTGAAAAAAGTGAATTTAGAATCCTGGACTATAGCCCATCAAATTTTATCAAAAATAGCTTGATTTTCAAATATCCATATTTTCGTTAAAAATCATTTCTATAACGAAATTTTCAGAATTATGGTTCAGCTTTCGATGCTTAGTAAAATAAACAGTTCACTTTACGGATTCAGAAATTTCGTGAAAAAAGTGAATTTACAATCCTGGACTATAGCCCATCAAATTTTATCAAAAATAGCTTGATATTCAAATATCCATATTTTCGTCAAAAATCATTTCTGTAACGGAATTTTCAGAATCATTGTTCAGCTTTCGATTTGAGGTCATTCGAACTGCCCAGTTTTCGGATTCAAAAATATTGTGAAAAAAGTGAATTTACAATCCTGGACTATAGCCCATCAAATTTTATCAAAAATAGCTTGATATTCAAATATCCATATTTTCGTTAAAAATCATTTCTATAACGAAATTTTCAGAATTATGGTTCAGCTTTCGATGCTTAGTAAAATAAACAGTTCACTTTACGGATTCAGAAATTTCGTGAAAAAAGTGAATTTGCAATCCTGGACTATGGCCCATCAAATTTTATCAAAAATAGCTTGATTTTCAAATATCCATATTTTCGTCAAAAATCATTTCTATAACGAAATTTTCAGAATTATGACTCAGCTTTCGATGCTTAGTAAAATCAGCAGTTCAGTTTACGGATTCAGAAATTTCGTGAAAAAAGTGAATTTGCAATCCTGGACTATGGCCCATCAAATTTTATCAAAAATAGCTTGATTTTCAAATATCCATATTTTCGTCAAAAATCATTTCTATAACGAAATTTTCAGAATTATGACTCAGCTTTCGATGCTTAGTAAAATCAGCAGTTCAGTTTACGGATTCAGAAATTTCGTGAAAAAAGTGATTTTAAAATCCTGGACCATAGCCCATCAAATTTTATCAAAAATAGCTTGATTTTCAAATGTCCATATTTTCGTCAAAAATCATTTGTATAACGAAATTTTCAGAATCATTACTCAGATTTCGATGCTTAGTTATATGAACAGTTCAGTTTACGGATTCAGAAATTTAGTGAAAAAAGTGAATTTGCAATCCTGGACTATAGCCCATCAAATTTTATCAAAAATAGCTTGATTTTCAAATGTCCATATTTTCGTCAAAAATCATTTCTATAATGAAATTTTCAGAATCATTACTCAGCTTTCGATATAAAGCAATTCAAACAGCCCAATTTACGGATTCAGAAATTTAGTGAAAAAAGTGAATTTGCAATCCTGGACTATAGCCCATCAAATTTTATCAAAAATAGCTTGATTTTCAAATGTCCATATTTTCGTCAAAAATCATTTGTATAACGAAATTTTCAGAATCATTACTCAGCTTTCGATGCTTAGTTATATGAACAGTTCAGTTTACGGATCCAGAAATTTCGTGAAAAAAGTGAATTTGCAACCCTGCGCTATAGCCCATCAAATTTTATCAAAAATAGCTTGATTTTCAAATGTCCATATTTTCGTCAAAAATCATTTCTATAATGAAATTTTCAGAATTATGGCTCAGCTTTCGATATAAAGCAATTCAAACAGCCCAATTTACGGATTCAGAAATTTAGTGAAAAAAGTGAATTTGCAATCCTGGACTATAGCCCATCAAATTTTATCAAAAATAGCTTGATTTTCAAATGTCCATATTTTCCTCAAAAATCATTTCTATAACGAAATTTTCAGAATTATGGCTCAGCCTTCGATGCTTAGTAATATGAACAGTTCAGTTTACGGATTCAGAAATTTCGTGAAAAAAAGTGAATTTAAAATCCTGGGCTATAGCCCATCAAATTTTATCAAAAATAGCTTGATTTTCAAATGTCCATATTTTCGTCAAAAATCATTTCTATAATGAAATTTTCAGAATTATGGCTCAGCTTTCGATATAAAGCAATTCAAACAGCCCAATTTACGGATTCAGAAATTTAGTGAAAAAAGTGAATTTGCAATCCTGGACTATAGCCCATCAAATTTTATCAAAAATAGCTTGATTTTCAAATGTCCATATTTTCGTCAAAAATCATTTGTATAACGAAATTTTCAGAATCATTACTCAGCTTTCGATGCTTAGTTATTTGAACAGTTCAGTTTACGGATCCAGAAATTTCGTGAAAAAAGTGAATTTAAAATCCTGGGCTATAGCCCATCAAATTTTATCAAAAATAGCTTGATTTTCAAATGTCCATATTTTCGTCAAAAATCATTTGTATAACGAAATTTTCAGAATCATTACTCAGCTTTCGATGCTTAGTTATATGAACAGTTCAGTTTACGGATCCAGAAATTTCGTGAAAAAAAGTGAATTTGCAATCCTGGACTATAGCCCATCAAATTTTATCAAAAATAGCTTGATTTTCAAATGTTCATATTTTCGTCAAAAATCATTTCAATAACGAAATTTTCAGAATCATTGCTCAGCTTTCACTTTTGGTCGGATTTTAAGCAATATCGACTCGTTTTCTTTAAGTTTTCTGTTGTGGTTTTGAGCCAGATTTCAGCCTGTTATTTATAATCCACGTATGATATTAGAGCATGGCGGGAGAGTTGCTACTTTTCTTGTTTTTCTGCGCGCCTAGTGATTTGGTTATTTATAATGCAATATCGACTTGTTTTCTTTACGTTTTCTGTTGTGGTTTTGAGCCAGATTTCAGCCTGTTATTTATAATCCACGTATGATATTAGAGCATGGCAGGACAGTTGCTACTTTTCTTGTGTTTCTGCGCGCCTAGTGATTTGTTTGTTTATATTGCAATATCGACTCGTTTTCTTTAATTTTTCTGTTGTGGTTTTGAGCCAGATTTCAGCCTGTTATTTATAATCCACGTATGATGTTAGACCATGGCAATATAGTTGCTCTTTTTCTTGTTTTCTGCGCGCCTAGCGATTTGCTTGTTTATAATGCAATATCGACTCGTTTTCTTTAAGTTTTCTGTTGTGGTTTTGAGCCAGATTTCAGCCTGTTATTTATAATCCACGTATGATATTAGAGGAGAGCAGGATAGTTGCTACTTTTCTTGTTTTCTGCGCGCCTAGTTATTTGGTCGGATTTTAAGCAATATCGACTCGTTTTCTTTAAGTTTTCTGTTGTGGTTTTGAGCCAGATTTCAGCCTGCTATTTATCGCCCACGTACGATATTAGAGGAGAGCAGGATCGTTGCTACTTTTCTTGTTTTTCTGCGCGCCTAGTGATTTGGTTGTTTATAATGCAATATCGTCTCGTTTTCTTTAAGTTTTCTTTTGTGTTTTTGAGCCAGATTTCAGCCTGTTATTTATCGCCCACGTATGATATTAGAGGAGAGCAGGATAGTTGCTACTTTTCTTGTTTTTCTGTGCGCCTAGTGATTTGGTTGTTTATAATGCAATATCGACTCGTTTTCTTTAAGTTTTCTGTTGCGGTTTTGAGCCAGATTTCAGCTTGTTATTTATCGCCCACGTATGATATTAGAGGAGAGCAGGATAGTTGCTACTTTTCTTGTTTTTCTGCGCGCCTAGTGATTTGGTTGTTTATAATGCAATATCGACTCGTTTTCTTTAAGTTTTCTGTTGTGGTTTTGAGCCAGATTTCAGCCTGTTATTTATCGCCCACGTATGATATTAGAGGAGAGCTGGATAGTTGCTACTTTTCTTGTTTTTCTGCGCGCCTAGTGATTTGGTTGTTTATAATGCAATATCGACTCGTTTTCTTTAAGTTTTCTGTTGTGGTTTTGAGCCAGATTTCAGCCTGTTATTTATAATCCACGTATGATATTAGAGCATGGCGGGACAGTTGCTACTTTTCTTGTTTTTCTGCGCGCCTAGTGATTTGGTTATTTATAATGCAATATCGACTCGTTTTCTTTAAGTTTTCTGTTGTGGTTTTGAGCCAGATTTCAGCCTGTTATTTATAATCCACGTATGATATTAGAGCATGGCAGGACAGTTCCTACTTTTCTTGTGTTTCTGCGCGCCTAGTGATTTGTTTGTTTATATTGCAATATCGACTCGTTTTCTTTAATTTTTCTGTTGTGGTTTTGAGCCAGATTTCAGCCTGTTATTTATAATCCACGTATGATGTTAGACCATGGCAATATAGTTGCTCTTTTTCTTGTTTTCTGCGCGCCTAGCGATTTGCTTGTTTATAATGCAATATCGACTAGTTTTGTTTAAGTTTTCTGTTGTGGTTTTGAGCCAGATTTCAGCCTGTTATTTATAATCCACTTATAATATTGTAGCATGGCAGGATAGTTGCTACTTTTCTTGTTTTTCTGCGCGCCTAGTGATTTGGTTGTTTATAATGCAATATCGACTCATTTTCTTTAAGTTTTCTGTTGTGGTTTTGAGCCAGATTTCAGCCTGTTATTTATCGCCCACGTATGATATTATAGGAGAGCAGTATAGTTGCTACTTTTCTTGTTTTTCTGCGCGCCTAGTGATTTGTTTGTTTATAATGCAATATCGACTCATTTTCTTTAAGTTTTCTGTTGTGGTTTTGAGCCAGATTTCAGCCTGTTATTTATAATCCACGTATGATATTAGAGCATGGCAGGACAGTTGCTACTTTTCTTGTGTTTCTGCGCGCCTAGTGATTTGGTTGTTTATAATGCAATATCGACTCATTTTCTTTAAGTTTTCTGTTGTGGTTTTGAGCCAGATTTCAGCCTGTTATTTATCGCCTACGTATGATATTAGAGGAGTGCAGGATAGTTGCTACTTTTCTTGTTTTTCTGCGCGCCTAGTGATTTGGTTGTTTATAATGCAATATTGACTCGTTTTCTTTAAGTTTTCTGTTGTGGTTTTGAGCCAGAATTCAGCCTGTTATTTATTGCCCACGTATGATATTAGAGAAGAGCAGGATAGTTGCTACTTTTCTTGTTTTTCTGCGCGCCTAGTGATTTGGTTGTTTATAATGCAATATCGACTCATTTTCTTTAAGTTTTCTGTTGTGGTTTTGAGCCAGATTTCAGCCTGTTATTTATCGCCTACGTATGATATTAGAGGAGTGCAGGATAGTTGCTACTTTTCTTGTTTTTCTGCGCGCCTGGTGATTTGGTTGTTTATAATGCAATATCGACTCGTTTTCTTTAAGTTTTCTGTTGTGGTTTTGAGCCAGATTTCAGCCTGTTATTTATCGCCCACGTATGATATTAGAGGAGAGCAGGATAGTTGCTACTTTTCTTGTTTTTCTGCGCGCCTAGTGATTTGGTTGTTTATAATGCAATATCGACTCGTTTTCTTTAAGTTTTCTGTTGTGGTTTTGAGCCAGATTTCAGCCTGTTATTTATCGCCCACGTATGATATTAGAGGAGAGCAGGATAGTTGCTACTTTTCTTGTTTTTCTGCGCGCCTAGTGATTTGGTTGTTTATAATGCAATATCGACTCGTTTTCTTTAAGTTTTCTGTTGTGGTTTTGAGCCAGATTTCAGCCTGTTATTTATCGCCCACGTATGATATTAGAGGAGAGCAGGATAGTTGCTACTTTTCTTGTTTTTCTGCGCGCCTAGTGATTTGGTTGTTTATAATGCGATATCGACTCGTTTTCTTTAAGTTTTCTGTTGTGGTTTTGAGCCAGATTTCAGCCTGCTATTTATCGCCCACGTATGATATTAGAGCATGGCAGGACAGTTGCTACTTTTCTTGTTTTTCTGCGCGCCTAGTGATTTGGTTGTTTATAATGCAATATCGACTCGTTTTCTTTAAGTTTTCTGTTGTGGTTTTGAGCCAGATTTCAGCCTGTTATTTATCGCCCACGTATGATATTAGAGGAGAGCAGGATAGTTGCTACTTTTCTTGTTTTTCTGCGCGCCTAGTGATTTGGTTGTTTATAACGCAATATCGACTCGTTTTCTTTAAGTTTTCTGTTGTGGTTTTGAGCCAGATTTCAGCCTGTTATTTATCGCCCACGTATGATATTTCTTGTTTTTCTGCGCGCCTAGTGATTTGGTTGTTTATAATGCAATATCGACTCGTTTTCTTTAAGTTTTCTGTTGTGGTTTTGAGCCAGATTTCAGCCTGTTATTTATCGCCCACGTATGATATTAGAGGAGAGCAGGATAGTTGCTACTTTTCTTGTTTTTCTGCGCGCCTAGTGATTTGGTTGTTTATAACGCAATATCGACTCGTTTTCTTTAAGTTTTCTGTTGTGGTTTTGAGCCAGATTTCAGCCTGTTATTTATCGCCCACGTATGATATTTCTTGTTTTTCTGCGCGCCTAGTGATTTGGTTGTTTATAATGCAATATCGACTCGTTTTCTTTAAGTTTTCTGTTGTGGTTTTGAGCCAGATTTCAGCCTGTTATTTATCGCCCACGTATGATATTAGAGGAGAGCAGGATAGTTGCTACTTTTCTTGTTTTTCTGCGCGCCTAGTGATTTGGTTGTTTATAATGCAATATCGACTCGTTTTCTTTAAGTTTTCTGTTGTGGTTTTGAGTTAGATTTCAGCCTGTTATTTATAATCCACGTATGATATTAGAGCATGGCAGGACAGTTGCTACTTTTCTTGTTTTTCTGCGCGCCTAGTGATTTGGTCGGATTTTAAGCGATATCGAATCGTTTTCTTTAAGTTTTCTGTTGTGGTTTTGAGCCAGATTTCAGCCTGTTATTTATAATCCACGTATGATATTAGAGCATGGCGGGACAGTTGCTACTTTTCTTGTTTTTCTGCGCGCCTAGTGATTTGGTTGTTTATAATGCAATATCGACTTGTTTTCTTTACGTTTTCTGTTGTGGTTTTGAGCCAGATTGCAGCCTGTTATTTATAATCCACGTATGATATTAGAGCATGGCAGGACAGTTGCTACATTTCTTGTGTTTCTGCGCGCCTAGTGATTTGTTTGTTTATATTGCAATATCGACTCGTTTTCTTTAAGTTTTCTGTTGTGGTTTTGAGCCAGATTTCAGCCTGATATTTATAATCCACGTATGATGTAAGAGCATGGCAGGACAGTTGCTACTTTTCTTGTTTTCCTGCGCGCCTAGTGATTTGGTTGTTTATATTGCAATATCGAATCATTTTCTTTAAGTTTTCTGTTGTGGGTTTGAGCCAGATTTCAGCCTGTTATTTATCGCCCACGTATGATATTAGAGGAGAGCAGGATAGTTGCTACTTTTCTTGTTTTTCTGCGCGCCTAGTGATTTGGTTGTTTATAATGCAATATCGACTCGTTTTCTTTAAGTTTTCTGTTGTGGTTTTGAGCCAGATTTCAGCCTGTTATTTATCACCAACGTATGATATTAGAGGAGAGCAGGATAGTTGCTACTTTTCTTGTTTTTCTGCGCGCCTAGTGATTTGGTTGTTTATAATGCAATATCGACTCGTTTTCTTTAAGTTTTCTGTTGTGGTTTTGAGCCAGATTTCAGCCTGTTATTAATAATCCACGCATGATATTAGAGCATGGCAGGACATTTGCTACTTTTCTTATTTTTCTGCGCGCCTAGTGATTTGGTTGTTTATAATGCAATATCGACTCGTTTTCTTTAAGTTTTCTATTGTATTTTTAAGCCAGATTTCAGCCTGTTATTTATAATCCACGTATGATATTAGAGCACGGCAGGACAGTTGCTACTTTTCTTGTTTTTCTGCGCGCCTAGTGATTTGGTTGTTTATAATGCAATATCGACTCGTTTTCTTTAAGTTTTCTGTTGTGGTTTTGAGCCAGATTTCAGCCTGTTATTTATCGCCCACGTATGATATTAGAGGAGAGCAGGATAGTTTCTACTTTTCTTGTTTTTCTGCGCGCCTAGTGATTTGGTTGTTTATAATGCGATATCGACTCGTTTTCTTTAAGTTTTCTGTTGTGGTTTTGAGCCAGATTTCAGCCTGCTATTTATCGCCTACGTATGATATTAGAGCATGGCAGGACAGTTGCTTCTTTTCTTGTTTTTCTGCGCGCCTAGTGATTTGGTTGGTTATAATGCAATATCGACTCGTTTTCTTTAAGTTTTCTGTTGTGGTTTTGAGCCAGATTTCAGCCTGTTATTTATCGCCCACGTATGATATTAGAGGAGAGCAGGATAGTTGCTACTTTTCTTGTTTTTCTGCGTGCCTAGTGATTTGGTTGTTTATAACGCAATATCGACTCGTTTTCTTTAAGTTTTCTGTTGTGGTTTTGAGCCAGATTTCAACCTGTTATTTATAATCCACGTATGATATTAGAGCATGGCAGGACAGTTGCTACTTTTCTTGTTTTTCTGCGCGCCTAGTGATTTGGTCGGATTTTAAGCGATATCGACTCGTTTTCTTTAAGTTTTCTGTTGTGGTTTTGAGCCAGATTTCAACCTGTTATTTATAATCCACGTATGATATTAGAGCATGGCAGGACAGTTTCTACTTTTCTTGTTTTTCTGCGCGCCTAGTGATTGTTTATAATGCGATATCGACTCGTTTTCTTTAAGTTTTCTGTTGTGGTTTTGAGCCAGATTTCAGCCTGCTATTTATCGCCTACGTATGATATTAGAGCATGGCAGGACAGTTGCTTCTTTTCTTGTTTTTCTGCGCGCCTAGTGATTTGGTTGGTTATAATGCAATATCGACTCGTTTTCTTTAAGTTTTCTGTTGTGGTTTTGAGCCAGATTTCAGCCTGTTATTTATCGCCCACGTATGATATTAGAGGAGAGCAGGATAGTTGCTACTTTTCTTGTTTTTCTGCGCGCCTAGTGATTTGGTTGTTTATAACGCAATATCGACTCGTTTTCTTTAAGTTTTCTGTTGTGGTTTTGAGCCAGATTTCAGCCTGTTATTTATCGCCCACGTATGATATTTCTTGTTTTTCTGCGCGCCTAGTGATTTGGTTGTTTATAATGCAATATCGACTCGTTTTCTTTAAGTTTTCTGTTGTGGTTTTGAGCCAGATTTTAGCCTGTTATTTATCGCCCACGTATGATATTAGAGGAGAGCAGGATAGTTGCTACTTTTCTTGTTTTTCTGTGCGCCTAGTGATTTGGTTGTTTATAATGCAATATCGACTCGTTTTCTTTAAGTTTTCTGTTGTGGTTTTGAGTTAGATCTCAGCCTGTTATTTATAATCCACGTATGATATTAGAGGAGAGCAGGATAGTTGCTACTTTTCTTGTTTTTCTGTGCGCCTAGTGATTTGGTTGTTTATAATGCAATATCGACTCGTTTTCTTTAAGTTTTCTGTTGTGGTTTTGAGCCAGATTTCAACCTGTTATTTATAATCCACGTATGATATTAGAGCATGGCAGGACAGTTGCTACTTTTCTTGTTTTTCTGCGCGCCTAGTGATTTGGTCGGATTTTAAGCGATATCGACTCGTTTTCTTTAAGTTTTCTGTTGTGGTTTTGAGCCAGATTTCAACCTGTTATTTATAATCCACGTATGATATTAGAGCATGGCAGGACAGTTTCTACTTTTCTTGTTTTTCTGCGCGCCTAGTGATTGTTTATAATGCAATATCGACTCGTTTTGTTTAAGTTTTCTGTTGTGGTTTTGAGCCAGATTTCAGCCTGTTATTTATCGCCCACGTATGATATTAGAGCATGGCAGGATAGTTGCTACTTTTCTTGTTTTTCTGCGCGCCTAGTGATTTGGTTGTTTATAATGCAATATCGACTCGTTTTCTTTAAGTTTTCTGTTGTGGTTTTGAGCCAGATTTCAGCCTGTTATTTATCGCCCACGTATGATATTAGAGCATGGCAGGATAGTTGCTACTTTTCTTGTTTTTCTGCGCGCCTAGTGATTTGGTTGTTTATAATGCAATATCGACTCGTTTTCTTTAAGTTTTCTGTTGTGGTTTTGAGCCAGATTTCAGCCTGTTATTTATCGCCCACGTATGATATTAGAGCATGGCAGGACAGTTGCTACTTTTCTTGTTTTTCTGCGCGCCTAGTGATTTGGTCAGATTTTAAGCGATACCGACTCGTTTTCTTTAAGTTTTCTGTTGTGGTTTTGAGCCAGATTTCAGCCTGTTATTTATAATCCACGTATGATATTAGAGCATGGCAGGATAGTTGCTACTTTTCTTGTTTTTCTGCGCGCCTAGTGATTTGGTTGTTTATAATGCAATATCGACTCGTTTTGTTTAAGTTTTCTGTTGTGGTTTTGAGCCAGATTTCAGCCTGTTATTTATCGCCCACGTATGATATTAGAGCATGGCAGGACAGTTGCTACTTTTCTTGTTTTTCTGCGCGCCTAGTGATTTGGTCAGATTTTAAGCGATACCGACTCGTTTTCTTTAAGTTTTCTGTTGTGGTTTTGAGCCAGATTTCAGCCTGTTATTTATAATCCACGTATGATATTAGAGCATGGCAGGACAGTTGCTACTTTTCTTGTTTTTCTGCGCGCCTAGTGATTTGGTCGGATTTTAAGCGATATCGAATCGTTTTCTTTAAGTTTTCTGTTGTGGTTTTGAGCCAGATTTCAGCCTGTTATTTATAATCCACGTATGATATTAGAGCATGGCGGGACAGTTGCTACTTTTCTTGTTTTTCTGCGCGCCTAGTGATTTGGTTGTTTATAATGCAATATCGACTTGTTTTCTTTACGTTTTCTGTTGTGGTTTTGAGCCAGATTGCAGCCTGTTATTTATAATCCACGTATGATATTAGAGCATGGCAGGACAGTTGCTACTTTTCTTGTGTTTCTGCGCGCCTAGTGATTTGTTTGTTTATATTGCAATATCGACTCGTTTTCTTTAAGTTTTCTGTTGTGGTTTTGAGCCAGATTTCAGCCTGATATTTATAATCCACGTATGATGTAAGAGCATGGCAGGACAGTTGCTACTTTTCTTGTTTTCCTGCGCGCCTAGTGATTTGGTTGTTTATATTGCAATATCGAATCATTTTCTTTAAGTTTTCTGTTGTGGGTTTGAGCCAGATTTCAGCCTGTTATTTATCGCCCACGTATGATATTAGAGGAGAGCAGGATAGTTGCTACTTTTCTTGTTTTTCTGCGCGCCTAGTGATTTGGTTGTTTATAATGCAATATCGACTCGTTTTCTTTAAGTTTTCTGTTGTGGTTTTGAGCCAGATTTCAGCCTGTTATTTATCACCAACGTATGATATTAGAGGAGAGCAGGATAGTTGCTACTTTTCTTGTTTTTCTGCGCGCCTAGTGATTTGGTTGTTTATAATGCAATATCGACTCGTTTTCTTTAAGTTTTCTGTTGTGGTTTTGAGCCAGATTTCAGCCTGTTATTAATAATCCACGCATGATATTAGAGCATGGCAGGACATTTGCTACTTTTCTTATTTTTCTGCGCGCCTAGTGATTTGGTTGTTTATAATGCAATATCGACTCGTTTTCTTTAAGTTTTCTATTGTATTTTTAAGCCAGATTTCAGCCTGTTATTTATAATCCACGTATGATATTAGAGCACGGCAGGACAGTTGCTACTTTTCTTGTTTTTCTGCGCGCCTAGTGATTTGGTTGTTTATAATGCAATATCGACTCGTTTTCTTTAAGTTTTCTGTTGTGGTTTTGAGCCAGATTTCAGCCTGTTATTTATCGCCCACGTATGATATTAGAGGAGAGCAGGATAGTTTCTACTTTTCTTGTTTTTCTGCGCGCCTAGTGATTTGGTTGTTTATAATGCGATATCGACTCGTTTTCTTTAAGTTTTCTGTTGTGGTTTTGAGCCAGATTTCAGCCTGCTATTTATCGCCTACGTATGATATTAGAGCATGGCAGGACAGTTGCTTCTTTTCTTGTTTTTCTGCGCGCCTAGTGATTTGGTTGGTTATAATGCAATATCGACTCGTTTTCTTTAAGTTTTCTGTTGTGGTTTTGAGCCAGATTTCAGCCTGTTATTTATCGCCCACGTATGATATTAGAGGAGAGCAGGATAGTTGCTACTTTTCTTGTTTTTCTGCGCGCCTAGTGATTTGGTTGTTTATAACGCAATATCGACTCGTTTTCTTTAAGTTTTCTGTTGTGGTTTTGAGCCAGATTTCAGCCTGTTATTTATCGCCCACGTATGATATTTCTTGTTTTTCTGCGCGCCTAGTGATTTGGTTGTTTATAATGCAATATCGACTCGTTTTCTTTAAGTTTTCTGTTGTGGTTTTGAGCCAGATTTTAGCCTGTTATTTATCGCCCACGTATGATATTAGAGGAGAGCAGGATAGTTGCTACTTTTCTTGTTTTTCTGCGCGCCTAGTGATTTGGTTGTTTAAAATGCAATATCGACTCGTTTTCTTTAAGTTTTCTGTTGTGGTTTTGAGCCAGATTTCAGCCTGTTATTTATCGCCCACGTATGATATTAGAGGAGAGCAGGATAGTAGCTACTTTTCTTGTTTTTCTGCGCGCCTAGTGATTTGGTTGTTTATAATGCAATATCGACTCGTTTTCTTTAAGTTTTCTGTTGTGGTTTTGAGTTAGATCTCAGCCTGTTATTTATAATCCACGTATGATATTAGAGGAGAGCAGGATAGTTGCTACTTTTCTTGTTTTTCTGTGCGCCTAGTGATTTGGTTGTTTATAATGCAATATCGACTCGTTTTCTTTAAGTTTTCTGTTGTGGTTTTGAGCCAGATTTCAACCTGTTATTTATAATCCACGTATGATATTAGAGCATGGCAGGACAGTTGCTACTTTTCTTGTTTTTCTGCGCGCCTAGTGATTTGGTCGGATTTTAAGCGATATCGACTCGTTTTCTTTAAGTTTTCTGTTGTGGTTTTGAGCCAGATTTCAACCTGTTATTTATAATCCACGTATGATATTAGAGCATGGCAGGACAGTTTCTACTTTTCTTGTTTTTCTGCGCGCCTAGTGATTGTTTATAATGCAATATCGACTTGTTTTGTTTAAGTTTTCTGTTGTGGTTTTGAGCCAGATTTCAGCCTGTTATTTATCGCCCACGTATGATATTAGAGCATGGCAGGATAGTTGCTACTTTTCTTGTTTTTCTGCGCGCCTAGTGATTTGGTTGTTTATAATGCAATATCGACTCGTTTTCTTTAAGTTTTCTGTTGTGGTTTTGAGCCAGATTTCAGCCTGTTATTTATCGCCCACGTATGATATTAGAGCATGGCAGGACAGTTGCTACTTTTCTTGTTTTTCTGCGCGCCTAGTGATTTGGTCAGATTTTAAGCGATACCGACTCGTTTTCTTTAAGTTTTCTGTTGTGGTTTTGAGCCAGATTTCAGCCTGTTATTTATAATCCACGTATGATATTAGAGCATGGCAGGATAGTTGCTACTTTTCTTGTTTTTCTGCGCGCCTAGTGATTTGGTTGTTTATAATGCAATATCGACTCGCTTTCTTTAAGTTTTCTGTTGTGGTTTTGAGCCAGATTTCAGCCTGTTATTTATCGCCCACGTATGATATTAGAGCATGGCAGGACAGTTGCTACTTTTCTTGTTTTTCTGCGCGCCTAGTGATTTGGTCAGATTTTAAGCGATACCGACTCGTTTTCTTTAAGTTTTCTGTTGTGGTTTTGAGCCAGATTTCAGCCTGTTATTTATAATCCACGTACGATATTAGAGCATGGCAGGACAGTTGCTACTTTTCTTGTTTTTCTGCGCGCCTAGTGATTGGGTCGGATTTTAAGCGATACCGACTCGTTTTCTTTAAGTTTTCTGGTGTGGTTTTGAGCCAGATTTCAGCCTGTTATTTATAATCCACGTATGATATTAGAGCATGGCAGGATAGTTGCTACTTTTCTTGTTTTTCTGCGCGCCTAGTGATTTGGTTGTTTATAATGCAATATCGACTAGTTTTGTTTAAGTTTTCTGTTGTGGTTTTGAGCCAGATTTCAGCCTGTTATTTATAATCCACGTATGATATTAGAACATGGCAGGACAGTTGCTACTTTTCTTGTTTTTCTGCGCGCCTAGTGATTTGGTTGTTTATAATGCAATATCGACTCGTTTTCTTTAAGTTTTCTGTTGTGGTTTTGAGCCAGATTTCAGCCTGTTATTTATCGCCCACGTATGATATTTCTTGTTTTTCTGCGCGCCTAGTGATTTGGTTGTTTATAATGCAATATCGACTCGTTTTCTTTAAGTTTTCTGTTGTGGTTTTGAGCCAGATTTTAGCCTGTTATTTATCGCCCACGTATGATATTAGAGGAGAGCAGGATAGTTGCTACTTTTCTTGTTTTCCTGCGCGCCTAGTGATTTGGTTGTTTATATTGCAATATCGAATCATTTTCTTTAAGTTTTCTGTTGTGGGTTTGAGCCAGATTTCAGCCTGTTATTTATCGCCCACGTATGATATTAGAGGAGAGCAGGATAGTTGCTACTTTTCTTGTTTTTCTGCGCGCCTAGTGATTTGGTTGTTTATAATGCAATATCGACTCGTTTTCTTTAAGTTTTCTGTTGTGGTTTTGAGCCAGATTTCAGCCTGTTATTTATCACCAACGTATGATATTAGAGGAGAGCAGGATAGTTGCTACTTTTCTTGTTTTTCTGCGCGCCTAGTGATTTGGTTGTTTATAATGCAATATCGACTCGTTTTCTTTAAGTTTTCTGTTGTGGTTTTGAGCCAGATTTCAGCCTGTTATTAATAATCCACGCATGATATTAGAGCATGGCAGGACATTTGCTACTTTTCTTATTTTTCTGCGCGCCTAGTGATTTGGTTGTTTATAATGCAATATCGACTCGTTTTCTTTAAGTTTTCTATTGAATTTTTAAGCCAGATTTCAGCCTGTTATTTATAATCCACGTATGATATTAGAGCACGGCAGGACAGTTGCTACTTTTCTTGTTTTTCTGCGCGCCTAGTGATTTGGTTGTTTATAATGCAATATCGACTCGTTTTCTTTAAGTTTTCTGTTGTGGTTTTGAGCCAGATTTCAGCCTGTTATTTATCGCCCACGTATGATATTAGAGGAGAGCAGGATAGTTTCTACTTTTCTTGTTTTTCTGCGCGCCTAGTGATTTGGTTGTTTATAATGCGATATCGACTCGTTTTCTTTAAGTTTTCTGTTGTGGTTTTGAGCCAGATTTCAGCCTGCTATTTATCGCCTACGTATGATATTAGAGCATGGCAGGACAGTTGCTTCTTTTCTTGTTTTTCTGCGCGCCTAGTGATTTGGTTGGTTATAATGCAATATCGACTCGTTTTCTTTAAGTTTTCTGTTGTGGTTTTGAGCCAGATTTCAGCCTGTTATTTATCGCCCACGTATGATATTAGAGGAGAGCAGGATAGTTGCTACTTTTCTTGTTTTTCTGCGCGCCTAGTGATTTGGTTGTTTATAACGCAATATCGACTCGTTTTCTTTAAGTTTTCTGTTGTGGTTTTGAGCCAGATTTCAGCCTGTTATTTATCGCCCACGTATGATATTTCTTGTTTTTCTGCGCGCCTAGTGATTTGGTTGTTTATAATGCAATATCGACTCGTTTTCTTTAAGTTTTCTGTTGTGGTTTTGAGCCAGATTTTAGCCTGTTATTTATCGCCCACGTATGATATTAGAGGAGAGCAGGATAGTTGCTACTTTTCTTGTTTTTCTGCGCGCCTAGTGATTTGGTTGTTTAAAATGCAATATCGACTCGTTTTCTTTAAGTTTTCTGTTGTGGTTTTGAGCCAGATTTCAGCCTGTTATTTATCGCCCACGTATGATATTAGAGGAGAGCAGGATAGTAGCTACTTTTCTTGTTTTTCTGCGCGCCTAGTGATTTGGTTGTTTATAATGCAATATGGACTCGTTTTCTTTAAGTTTTCTGTTGTGGTTTTGAGTTAGATCTCAGCCTGTTATTTATAATCCACGTATGATATTAGAGGAGAGCAGGATAGTTGCTACTTTTCTTGTTTTTCTGTGCGCCTAGTGATTTGGTTGTTTATAATGCAATATCGACTCGTTTTCTTTAAGTTTTCTGTTGTGGTTTTGAGCCAGATTTCAACCTGTTATTTATAATCCACGTATGATATTAGAGCATGGCAGGACAGTTGCTACTTTTCTTGTTTTTCTGCGCGCCTAGTGATTTGGTCGGATTTTAAGCGATATCGACTCGTTTTCTTTAAGTTTTCTGTTGTGGTTTTGAGCCAGATTTCAACCTGTTATTTATAATCCACGTATGATATTAGAGCATGGCAGGACAGTTTCTACTTTTCTTGTTTTTCTGCGCGCCTAGTGATTGTTTATAATGCAATATCGACTTGTTTTGTTTAAGTTTTCTGTTGTGGTTTTGAGCCAGATTTCAGCCTGTTATTTATCGCCCACGTATGATATTAGAGCATGGCAGGATAGTTGCTACTTTTCTTGTTTTTCTGCGCGCCTAGTGATTTGGTTGTTTATAATGCAATATCGACTCGTTTTCTTTAAGTTTTCTGTTGTGGTTTTGAGCCAGATTTCAGCCTGTTATTTATCGCCCACGTATGATATTAGAGCATGGCAGGACAGTTGCTACTTTTCTTGTTTTTCTGCGCGCCTAGTGATTTGGTCAGATTTTAAGCGATACCGACTCGTTTTCTTTAAGTTTTCTGTTGTGGTTTTGAGCCAGATTTCAGCCTGTTATTTATAATCCACGTATGATATTAGAGCATGGCAGGATAGTTGCTACTTTTCTTGTTTTTCTGCGCGCCTAGTGATTTGGTTGTTTATAATGCAATATCGACTCGTTTTCTTTAAGTTTTCTGTTGTGGTTTTGAGCCAGATTTCAGCCTGTTATTTATCGCCCACGTATGATATTAGAGCATGGCAGGACAGTTGCTACTTTTCTTGTTTTTCTGCGCGCCTAGTGATTTGGTCAGATTTTAAGCGATACCGACTCGTTTTCTTTAAGTTTTCTGTTGTGGTTTTGAGCCAGATTTCAGCCTGTTATTTATAATCCACGTACGATATTAGAGCA
The DNA here is from genome assembly GCA_963555765.1 of Orthonevra nobilis. Taxonomy (NCBI): domain Eukaryota; kingdom Metazoa; phylum Arthropoda; class Insecta; order Diptera; family Syrphidae; genus Orthonevra; species Orthonevra nobilis. Next base: position 118,174,624 of record OY743224.1, read on the forward strand.
TGGCAGGACAGTTGCTACTTTTCTTGTTTTTCTGCGCGCCTAGTGATTGGGTCGGATTTTAAGCGATACCGACTCGTTTTCTTTAAGTTTTCTGGTGTGGTTTTGAGCCAGATTTCAGCCTGTTATTTATAATCCACGTATGATATTAGAGCATGGCAGGATAGTTGCTACTTTTCTTGTTTTTCTGCGCGCCTAGTGATTTGGTTGTTTATAATGCAATATCGACTAGTTTTGTTTAAGTTTTCTGTTGTGGTTTTGAGCCAGATTTCAGCCTGTTATTTATAATCCACGTATGATATTAGAACATGGCAGGACAGTTGCTACTTTTCTTGTTTTTCTGCGCGCCTAGTGATTTGGTTGTTTATAATGCAATATCGACTCGTTTTCTTTAAGTTTTCTGTTGTGGTTTTGAGCCAGATTTCAGCCAGTTATTTATCGCAAACGTATGATATTAGAGGAGAGCAGGATAGTTGCTACTTTTCTTGTTTTTCCGCGCGCCTAGTGATTTGGTTGTTTATAATGCAATATCGACTCGTTTTCTTTAAGTTGTCTGTTGTGGCTTTGAGCCAGATTTCAGCCTGTTATTTATCGCCCACGTATGATATTAGAGCATGGCAGGACATTTGCTTCTTTTCTTGTTTTTATGCTCTCCTAGTGATTTGGTTGTTTATAATGCAAGATCGACTTGTTTTCTTTAAGTTTTCTGCTGTGGTTTTGAGCCAGATTTCAGACTGTTATTTATAATCCACGTATGATATTAGAGGAGAGCAGGATAGTCGCTACTTTTCTTGTTTTTCTGCGCGCCTAGTGATTTGGTTGTTTATAATGCAATATCGACTCATTTTCTTTAAGTTTTCTGTTGTGGTTTTGAGCCAGATTTCAGCCTGTTATTTATAATCCACTTATGATATGAGAGCATGGCAGGACATTTGCTTCTTTTCTTGTTTTTATGCTCTCCTAGTGATTTGGTTGTTTATAATGCAATATCGACTCGTTTTCTTTAAGTTTTCTGCTGTGGTTTTGAGCCAGATTTCAGACTGTTATTTATAATCCACGTATGATATTAGAGCATGGCAGGACAGTTGCTACTTTTCTTGTTTTTCTGCGCGCCTAGTGATTTGGTTGTTTATAATACAATATCGACTCGTTTTCTTTAAGTTTTCTGTTGTGGTTTTGAGCCAGATTTCAGCCTGTTATTTATCGCCAACGTATGATATTAGAGGAGAGCAGGATAGTTGCTACTTTTCTTGTTTTTCTGCGCGCCTAGTGATTTGGTTGTTTATAATGCAATATCGACTCGTTTTCTTTAAGTTTTCTGCCGTGGTTTTGAGCCAGATTTCAGCCCGTTATTTATCGCCCACGTATGATATTAGAGGAGAGCAGGATAGTTGCTACTTTTCTTGTTTTTCTGCGCGCCTAGTGATTTGGTTGTTTATAATGCAATATCGACTCGTTTTCTTTAAGTTTTCTGTTGTGGTTTTGAGCCAGATTTCAGCCTGTTATTTATAATCCACGTATGATATTAGAGCATGGCAGGATAGTTGCTACTTTTCTTGTTTTTCTGCGCGCCTAGTGATTTGGTTGTTTATAATGCAATATCGACTCGTTTTCTTTAAGTTTTCTGCCGTGGTTTTGAGCCAGATTTCAGCCCGTTATTTATCGCCCACGTATGATATTAGAGGAGAGCAGGATAGTTGCTACTTTTCTTGTTTTTCTGCGCGCCTAGTGATTTGGTTGTTTATAATGCAATATCGACTCGTTTTCTTTAAGTTTTCTGTTGTGGTTTTGAGCCAGATTTCAGCCTGTTATTTATAATCCACGTATGATATTAGAGCATGGCAGGATAGTTGCTACTTTTCTTGTTTTTCTGCGCGCCTAGTGATTTGGTTGTTTATAATGCAATATCGACTAGTTTTGTTTAAGTTTTCTGTTGTGGTTTTGAGCCAGATTTCAGCCTGTTATTTATAATCCACGTATGATATTAGAACATGGCAGGACAGTTGCTACTTTTCTTGTTTTTCTGCGCGCCTAGTGATTTGGTCGGATTTTAAGCGATATCGACTCGTTTTCTTTAAGTTTTCTGTTGTGGTTTTGAGCCAGATTTCAGCCTGTTATTTATAATCTACTTATGATATTAGAGCATGGCAGGATAGTTGCTACTTTTCTTGTTTTTCTGCGCGCCTAGTGATTCGGTTGTTTATAATGCAATATCGACTCGTTTTCTTTAAGTTTTCTGCCGTGGTTTTGAGCCAGATTTCAGCCCGTTATTTATCGCCCACGTATGATATTAGAGGAGAGCAGGATAGTTGCTACTTTTCTTGTTTTTCTGCGCGCCTAGTGATTTGGTTGTTTATAATGCAATATCGACTCGTTTTCTTTAAGTTTTCTGCCGTGGTTTTGAGCCAGATTTCAGCCCGTTATTTATCGCCCACGTATGATATTAGAGGAGAGCAGGATAGTTGCTACTTTTCTTGTTTTTCTGCGCGCCTAGTGATTTGGTTGTTTATAATGCAATATCGACTCGTTTTCTTTAAGTTTTCTGTTGTGGTTTTGAGCCAGATTTCAGCCTGTTATTTATAATCCACGTATGATATTAGAGCATGGCAGGATAGTTGCTACTTTTCTTGTTTTTCTGCGCGCCTAGTGATTTGGTTGTTTATAATGCAATATCGACTCGTTTTCTTTAAGTTTTCTGCTGTGGTTTTGAGCCAGATTTCAGCCTGTTATTTATCGCCAACGTATGATATTAGAGGAGAGCAGGATAGTTGCTACTTTTCTTGTTTTTCTGCGCGCTTAGTGATTTGGTTGTTTATAATGCAATATCGACTCGTTTTCTTTAAGTTTTCTGTTGTGGTTTTGAGCCAGATTTCAGCCTGTTATATATCGTTCACGTAACGAAATTTTCAGAATTATGGCTCAGCTTTCGATGCTTAGTAAAATAAACAGTTCACTTTACGGATTCAGAAATTTCGTGAAAAAAGTGATTTTAAAATCCTGGACTATAGCCCATCAAATTTTATCGAAAATAGCTTGATTTTCAAATGTCCATATTTTCGTCAAAAATCATTTCTATAACGAAATTTTCAGAATTATGGCTCAGCTTTCGATGCTTAGTAAAATAAACAGTTCACTTTACGGATTCAGAAATTTCGTGAAAAAAGTGATTTTAAAATCCTGGACTATAGCCCATCAAATTTTATCAAAAATAGCTTGATTTTCATATGTCAATATTTTCGTCAAAAATCATTTCTATAACGAAATTTTCAGAATCGTTGCTCAGCTTTCGATATAAAGTAATCGGAGCGGCCCAGTTTACGGATTCAGAAATTTCGTGAAAAAAGTGAATTTAAAATCCTGGACTTTAGTCCATAAAATTTTATCAAAAATAGCTTGATTTTCAAATGTCAATATTTTCGGCAAAAATCATTTCTATAACGAAATTTTCAGAATCGTTGCTCAGCTTTCGATATAAAGTAATTGGAGCGGCCCAGTTTACGGATTCAGTAATTTTGTGAAAAAAGTGAATTTAAAATCCTGGACTATAGCCCATCAAATTTTATCAAAAATAGCTTGATTTTCAAATGTCCATATTTTCGTCAAAAATCATTTCTATAGCGAAATTTTCAGAATTATGGCTCATCTTTCGATGCTTAGTAAAATGAACAGTTCAGTTTACGGATTCAGAAATTTCGTGAAAAAAGTGATTTTAAAATCCTGGACTATAGCCCATCAAATTTTATCAAAAATAGCTTGATTTTCAAATGTCCATATTTTCGTCAAAAATCATTTCTATAGCGAAATTTTCAGAATTATGAGTCTGCTTTCGATGCTTAGTTATACGAACAGTTCGGTTTACGGGTTCAGAAATTTCGTGAAAAAAGTGAATTTGAAATCCTGGGCTATAGCCCATCATATTTTATCAAAAATAGCTTGATTTTCAAATGTCCATATTTTCGTCAGAAATCATTTCCATAACGAAATTTTCAGAATCGTTGCTCAGCTTTCGATATAAAGCAACTCGAACAGCCCAATTTACGGATTCAGAAATTTCGTGAAAAAAGTGAATTTAGAATCCTGGACTATAGCCCATCAAATTTTATCAAAAATAGCTTGATTTTCAAATGTCCATATTTTCGTCAAAAATCATTTCTATAACGAAATTTTCAGAATTATGGCTCATCTTTCGATGCTTAGTAAAATGAACAGTTCAGTTTACGGATTCAGAAATTTCGTGAAAAAAGTGATTTTAAAATCCTGGACTATAGCCCATCAAATTTTATCAAAAATAGCTTGATTTTCAAATGTCCATATTGTCGTCAAAAATCATTTCTATAGCGAAATTTTCAGAATTATGAGTCTGCTTTCGATGCTTAGTTATACGAACAGTTCGGTTTACGGGTTCAGAAATTTCGTGAAAAAAGTGAATTTGAAATCCTGGGCTATAGCCCATCATATTTTATCAAAAATAGCTTGATTTTCAAATGTCCATATTTTCGTCAGAAATCATTTCTATAACGAAATTTTCAGAATCGTTGCTCAGCTTTCGATATAAAGCAATTCGAACAGCCCAATTTACGGATTCAGAAATTTCGTGAAAAAAGTGAATTTAGAATCCTGGACTATAGCCCATCAAATTTTATCAAAAATAGCTTGATTTTCAAATGTCCATATTTTCGTCAAAAATCATTTCTATAACGAAATTTTCAGAATTATGGCTCATCTTTCGATGCTTAGTAAAATGAACAGTTCGGTTTACGGGTTCAGAAATTTCGTGAAAAAAGTGAATTTGAAATCCTGGGCTATAGCCCATCATATTTTATCAAAAATAGCTTGATTTTCAAATGTCCATATTTTCGTCAGAAATCATTTCTATAACGAAATTTTCAGAATCGTTGCTCAGCTTTCGATATAAAGCAATTCGAACAGCCCAATTTACGGATTCAGAAATTTCGTGAAAAAAGTGAATTTAGAATCCTGGACTATAGCCCATCAAATTTTATCAAAAATAGCTTGATTTTCAAATGTCCATATTTTCGTCAAAAATCATTTCTATAACGAAATTTTCAGAATTATGGCTCAGTTTTCGATGCTTAGTAAAATAAACAGTTCAGTTTACGGATTCAGAAATTTCGTGAAAAAAGTGAATTTGAAATCCTGGGCTATAGCCCATCATATTTTATCAAAAATAGCTTGATTTTCAAATGTCCATATTTTCGTCAGAAATCATTTCTATAACGAAATTTTCAGAATCGTTGCTCAGCTTTCGATATAAAGCAATTCGAACAGCCCAATTTACGGATTCAGAAATTTCGTGAAAAAAGTGAATTTAGAATCCTGGACTATAGCCCATCAAATTTTATCAAAAATAGCTTGATTTTCAAATGTCCATATTTTCGTCAAAAATCATTTCTATAGCGAAATTTTCAGAATTATGAGTCTGCTTTCGATGCTTAGTTATACGAACAGTTCGGTTTACGGGTTCAGAAATTTCGTGAAAAAAGTGAATTTACAATCCTGAACTATAGCCCATCAAATTTTATCAAAAATAGCTTGATTTTCAAATGTCCATATTTTCGTCAAAAATCATTTCTGTAACGGAATTTTCAGAATCAGTCCTCAGCTTTCGATTTAAGGTAATTCGAACTGCCCAGTTTACGAATTCAGAAATATTGTGAAAAAAGTGAATTTAGAATCCTGGACTATAGCCCATCAAATTTTATCAAAAATAGCTTGATTTTCAAATGTCCATATTTTCGTCAAAAATCATTTCTATAGCGAAATTTTCAGAATTATGAGTCTGCTTTCGATGCTTAGTTATACGAACAGTTCGGTTTACGGGTTCAGAAATTTCGTGAAAAAAGTGAATTTACAATCCTGAACTATAGCCCATCAAATTTTATCAAAAATAGCTTGATTTTCAAATGTCCATATTTTCGTCAAAAATCATTTCTATAACGAAATTTTCAGAATTATGGCTCAACTTTCGATGCTTAGTAAAATAAACAGTTCAGTTTACGGATTCAGAAATTTTGTGAAAAAAGTGAATTTGAAATCCTGGACTATAGACCATAAAATTTTATCGAAAATAGCTTGATTTTCAAATGTCCATATTTTCTTCAAAAATCATTTCTATAACGAAATTTTCAGAATTATGGCTCAGCTTTCGATGCTTAGTAAAATAAACAGTTCACTTTACGGATTCAGAAATTTCGTGAAAAAATTGAATTTACAATCCTGGACTATAGCCCATCAAATTTTATCAAAAGTAGCTTGATTTTCAAATGTCCATATTTTCGTCAAAAATCATTTCTATAACGAAATTTTCAGAATCGTTGCTCAGCTTTCGATATAAAGCAATTCGAACAGCCCAATTTACGGATTCAGAAATTTCGTGAAAAAAGTGAATTTGCAATCCTGGACTATAGCCCATCAAATTTTATCAATAATAGCTTGATTTTCAAATTTCCATATTTTCGTCAAAAATCATTTCTATAACGAAATTTTCAGAATTATGGCTCAGCTTTCGATGCTTAGTAAAATAAACAGTTCACTTTACGGATTCAGAAATTTCGTGAAAAAAGTGAATTTACAATCCTGGACTATAGCCCATCAAATTTTATCAATAATAGCTTGATTTTCAAATGTCCATATTTTCGTCAAAAATCATTTCTATAACGAAATTTTCAGAATCGTTGCTCAGCTTTCGATATAAAGTAATTGGAGCGGCCCAGTTTACGGATTCAGAAATTTCGTGAAAAAAGTGAATTTAAAATCCTGGTCCATAAAATTTTATCAAAAATAGCTTGATTTTGAAATGTCAATATTTTCGTCAAAAATCATTTCTATAACGAAATTTTCAGAATTATGGCTCAGCTTTCGATGCTTAGTAAAATAAACAGTTCACTTTACGGATTCAGAAATTTCGTAAAAAAAGTGAATTTACAATCCTAGACTATAGCCCATCAAATTTTATCAAAAATAGCTTGATTTTCAAATGTCCATATTTTCGTCAAAAATCATTTCTATAACGAAATTTTCAGAATCGTTGCTCAGCTTTCGATATAAAGTAATTGGAGCGGCCCAGTTTACGGATTCAGAAATTTCGTGAAAAAAGTGAATTTAAAATCCTGGTCCATAAAATTTTATCAAAAATAGCTTGATTTTGAAATGTCAATATTTTCGTCAAAAATCATTTCTATAACGAAATTTTCAGAATTATGGCTCAGCTTTCGATGCTTAGTAAAATAAACAGTTCACTTTACGGATTCAGAAATTTCGTAAAAAAAGTGAATTTACAATCCTAGACTATAGCCCATCAAATTTTATCAAAAATAGCTTGATTTTCAAATGTCCATATTTTCGTCAAAAATCATTTCTATAACGAAATTTTCAGAATCGTTGCTCAGCTTTCGATATAAAGTAATTGGAGCGGCCCAGTTTACGGATTCAGAAATTTCGTGAAAAAAGTGAATTTAAAATCCTGGTCCATAAAATTTTATCAAAAATAGCTTGATTTTGAAATGTCAATATTTTCGTCAGAAATCATTTCTATAACGAAATTTTCAGAATTATGGCTCAGCTTTCGATGCTTAGTAAAATAAACAGTTCACTTTACGGATTCAGAAATTTCGTGAAAAAAGTGAATTTACAATCCTAGACTATAGCCCATCAAATTTTATCAAAAATAGCTTGGTTTTCAAATGTCCATATTTTCGTCAAAAATCATTTCTATAACGATATTTTCAGAATTATGGCTCAGCTTTCGATGTTTAGTAAAATAAACAGTTCACTTTACGGATTCAGAAATTTCGTGAAAAAAGTGAATTTACAATCCTGGACTATAGCCCATCAAATTATATCAAAAGTAGCTTGATTTTCAAATGTCCATATTTTCGTCAAAAATCATTTCTATAACGAAATTTTCAGAATCGTTGCTCAGCTTTGATATAAAGCAATTCGAACAGCCCAATTTACGGATTCAGAAATTTCGTGAAAAAAGTGAATTTGCAATCCTGGACTATAGCCCATCAAATTTTATCAATAATAGCTTGATTTTCAAATTTCCATATTTTCGTCAAAAATCATTTCTATAACGAAATTTTCAGAATTATGGCTCAGCTTTCGATGCTTAGTAAAATAAACAGTTCACTTTACAGATTCAGAAATTTCGTGAAAAAAGTGAATTTACAATCCTGGACTATAGCCCATCAAATTTTATCAAAAATAGCTTGATTTTCAAATGTCCATATTTTCGTCAAAAATCATTTCTATAACGAAATTTTCAGAATCGTTGCTCAGCTTTCGATATAAAGCAATTCGAACAGCCCAATTAACGGATTCAGAAATTTCGTGAAAAAAGTGAATTTGCAATCCTGGACTATAGCCCATCAAATTTTATCAATAATAGCTTGATTTTCAAATTTCCATATTTTCGTCAAAAATCATTTCTATAACGAAATTTTCAGAATTATGGCTCAGCTTTCGATGCTTAGTAAAATAAACAGTTCACTTTACGGATTCAGAAATTTCGTGAAAAAAGTGATTTTAAAATCCTGGACTATAGCCCATCAAATTTTATCAAAAATAGCTTGATTTTCAAATGTCCATATTTTCGTCAAAAATCATTTCTATAACGAAATTTTCAGAATCGTTGCTCAGCTTTCGATATAAAGCAATTCGAACAGCCCAATTTACGGATTCAGAAATTTCGTGAAAAAAGTGAATTTGCAATCCTGGACTATAGCCCATCAAATTTTATCAATAATAGCTTGATTTTCAAAAGTCCATATTTTCGTGAAAATTCATTTCTATAACGAAATTTTCAGAGTAATGGCTCAGCTTTCGATGCTTAGTAAAATAAACAGTTCAGTTTACGGATTCAGAAATTTTGTGAAAAAAGTGAATTTGAAATCCTGGACTATAGTCCATAAAATTTTATCAAAAATAGCTTGATTTTCAAATATCCATTTTTTCGTCAAAAATCATTTCTGTAACGGGATTTTCAGAATCATTCCTCAGCTTTCGATTTAAGGTCATTCGAACTGCCCAGTTTACGAATTCAGAAATATTGTGAAAAAAGTGAATTTAGAATCCTGGACTATAGCCCATCAAATTTTATCAAAAATAGCTTGATTTTCAAATGTCCATATTTTCGTCAAAAATCATTTCTATAACGAAATTTTCAGAATTATGGCTCAGCTTTCGATGCTTAGTAAAATAAACAGTTCACTTTACGGATTCAGAAATTTCGTGAAATGAGTGAATTTAAAATCCTGGACTATAGTCCATAAAATTTTATCAAAAATAGCTTGATTTTGAAATGTCAATATTTTCATCAAAAATCATTTCTATAACGAAATTTTCAGATTTATTGCTCAGCTTTCGATGCTTAATAATATGAACAGTTCAGTTTACGGATTCAGAAATTTCATGAAAAAAGTGAATTTACAATCCTGGACTAAAGCCCATCAAATTTTATCAAAGATAGCTTGATTTTCAAATGTCCATATTTTCGTCAAAAATCATTTCTATAACGAAATTTTCAGAATTATGGCTCAGCTTTCGATGCTTAGTAAAATAAACAGTTCACTTTACGGATTCAGAAATTTCGTGAAAAAAGTGAATTTAAAATCCTGGACTATAGCCCATCAAATTTTATCAAAAATAGCTTGATTTTCAAATGTCCATATTTTCGTCAAAAATCATTTCTATAACGAAATTTTCAGAATCATTACTCAGCTTTCGATATAAAGCAATCCGAACAGCCCAATTTACGGATTCAGAAATTTCGTGAAAAAGTGAATTTGCAATCCTGGACTATAGCCCATCAAATTTTATCGAAAATAGCTTGATTTTCAAATGTCCATATTTTCGTCAAAAATCATTTCTATAACGAAATTTTCAGAATTATGGCTCAGCTTTCGATGCTTAGTAAAATAAACAGTTCACTTTACGGATTCAGAAATTTCGTGAAAAAAGTGAATTTAAAATCCTGGACTATAGCCCATCAAATTTTATCAAAAATAGCTTGATTTTCAAATGTCCATATTTTCGTCAAAAATCATTTCTATAACGAAATTTTCAGAATCATTACTCAGCTTTCGATATAAAGCAATCCGAACAGCCCAATTTACGGATTCAGAAATTTCGTGAAAAAGTGAATTTGCAATCCTGGACTATAGCCCATCAAATTTTATCGAAAATAGCTTGATTTTCAAATGTCCATATTTTCGTCAAAAATCATTTCTATAACGAAATTTTCAGAATCATTACTCAGCTTTCGATGCTTAGTAAAATCAGCAGTTCAGTTTACGGATTCAGAAATTTCGTGAAAAAGTGAATTTGCAATCCTGGACTATAGCCCATCAAATTTTATCGAAAATAGCTTGATTTTCAAATGTCCATATTTTCGTCAAAAATCATTTCTATAACGAAATTTTCAGAATCATTACTCAGCTTTCGATGCTTAGTAAAATCAGCAGTTCAGTTTACGGATTCAGAAATTTCGTGAAAAAAGTGAATTTGCAATCCTGGACTATGGCCCATCAAATTTTATCAAAAATAGCTTGATTTTCAAATGTCCATATTTTCGTCAAAAATCATTTCTATATCGAAATTTTCAGAATCATTACTCAGCTTTCGATATAAAGCAATTCGAACAGCCCAATTTACGGATTCAGAAATTTCGTGAAAAAGTGAATTTGCAATCCTGGACTATAGCCCATCAAATTTTATCAAAAATAGCTTGATTTTCAAATTTCCATATTTTCGTCAAAAATCATTTCTATAACGAAATTTTCAGAATTATGGCTCAGCTTTCGATGCTTAGTAAAATAAACAGTTCAGTTTACGGATTCAGAAATTTTGTGAAAAAAGTGAATTTGAAATCCTGGACTATAGACCATAAAATTTTATCGAAAATAGCTTGATTTTCAAATGTCCATATTTTCGTCAAAAATCATTTCTGTAACGGAATTTTCAGAATCATTCCTCAGCTTTCGATTTAAGGTCATTCGAACTGCCCAGTTTACGGATTCAGAAATTTCGTGAAAAAAGTGAATTTAAGATCCTGGACTATAGCCCATCAAATTTTATTAAAAATAGCTTGATTTTCAAATGTCCATATTTTCGTCAAAAATCATTTCTATAACGAAATTTTCAGAATCATTACTCAGCTTTCGATGCTTAGTAAAATCAGCAGTTCAGTTTACGGATTCAGAAATTTCGTGAAAAAGTGAATTTGCAATCCTGGACTATAGCCCATCAAATTTTATCGAAAATAGCTTGATTTTCAAATGTCCATATTTTCGTCAAAAAACATTTCTATAACGAAATTTTCAGAATTATGAGTCTGCTTTCGATGCTTAGTTATACGAACAGTTCGGTTTACGGGTTCAGAAATTTCGTGAAAAAAGTTAATTTAAAATCCTGGACTATAGCCCATCAAATTATATCAAAAATAGCTTGATTTTCAAATGTCCATATTTTCGTCAAAAATCATTTCTATAACGAAATTTTCAGACCCATTACTCAGCTTTCGATATAAAGCAATTCGAACAGCCCAATTTACGGATTCAGAAATTTTGTGAAAAAAGTGAATTTGAAATCCTGGACTATAGACCATAAAATTTTATCGAAAATAGCTTGATTTTCAAATGTCCATATTTTCGTCAAAAATCATTTCTGTAACGGAATTTTCAGAATCATTCCACAGCTTTCGATTTAAGGTCATTCGAACTGCCCAGTTTACGAATTCAGAAATATTGTGAAAAAAGTGAATTTAGAATCCTGGACTATAGCCCATCAAATTTTATCGAAAAAAGCTTGATTTTCAAATGTCCATATTTTCGTCAAAAATCATTTCTATAACGAAATTTTCAGACTCATTACTCGGCTTTCGATTTAAGGTCATTCGAACTGCCCAGTTTACGAATTCAGAAATATTGTGAAAAAAGTGAATTTAGAATCCTGGACTATAGCCCATCAAATTTTATCGAAAAAAGCTTGATTTTCAAATGTCCATATTTTCGTCAAAAATCATTTCTATAACGAAATTTTCAGAATCATTACTCAGCTTTCGATATAAAGTAATTGGAGCGGCCCAGTTTACGGATTCAGAAATTTCGTGAAAAAAGTGAATTTAAAATCCTGGACTATAGCCCATTAAATTATATCAAAAATAGCTTGATTTTCAAATGTCCATATTTTCGTCAAAAATCATTTCTATAACGAAATTTTCAGACTCATTACTCAGCTTTCGATATAAAGCAATTCGAACAGCCCAATTTTCGGATTCAGAAATTTTGTGAAAAAAGTGAATTTGAAATCCTGGACTATAGACCATAAAATTTTATCGAAAATAGCTTGATTTTCAAATGTCCATATTTTCGTCAAAAATCATTTCTGTAACGGAATTTTCAGAATCATTCCACAGCTTTCGATTTAAGGTCATTCGAACTGCCCAGTTTACGAATTCAGAAATCTTGTGAAAAAAGTGAATTTAGAATCCTGGACTATAGCCCATCAAATTTTATCGAAAAAAGCTTGATTTTCAAATGTCCATATTTTCGTCAAAAATAATTTCTATAACGAAATTTTCAGAATTATGAGTCTGCTTTCGATGCTTAGTTATACGAACAGTTCGGTTTACGGGTTCAGAAATTTCGTGAAAAAAGTGAATTTGAAATCCTGGGCTATAGCCCATCATATTTTATCAAAAATAGCTTGATTTTCAAATGTCCATATTTTCGTCAGAAATCATTTCTATAACGAAATTTTCAGAATCGTTGCTCAGCTTTCGATATAAAGCAATTCGAACAGCCCAATTTACGGATTCAGAAATTTCGTGAAAAAAGTGAATTTAGAATCCTGGACTATAGCCCATCAAATTTTATCAAAAATAGCTTGATTTTCAAATGTCCATATTTTCGTCAAAAATCATTTCTATAACGAAATTTTCAGAATTATGGCTCATCTTTCGATGCTTAGTAAAATGAACAGTTCGGTTTACGGGTTCAGAAATTTCGTGAAAAAAGTGAATTTGAAATCCTGGGCTATAGCCCATCATATTTTATCAAAAATAGCTTGATTTTCAAATGTCCATATTTTCGTCAGAAATCATTTCTATAACGAAATTTTCAGAATCGTTGCTCAGCTTTCGATATAAAGCAATTCGAACAGCCCAATTTACGGATTCAGAAATTTCGTGAAAAAAGTGAATTTAGAATCCTGGACTATAGCCCATCAAATTTTATCAAAAATAGCTTGATTTTCAAATGTCCATATTTTCGTCAAAAATCATTTCTATAGCGAAATTTTCAGAATTATGAGTCTGCTTTCGATGCTTAGTTATACGAACAGTTCGGTTTACGGGTTCAGAAATTTCGTGAAAAAAGTGAATTTAAAATCCTGGACTATAGCCCATCAAATTTTATCAAAAGTAGCTTGATTTTCAAATGTCCATAATTTCGTCAAAAATCATTTCTATAACGAAATTTTCAGAATCGTTGCTCAGCTTTCGATATAAAGCAATTCGAACAGCCCAATTTACGGATTCAGAAATTTCGTGAAAAAAGTGAATTTAGAATCCTGGACTATAGCCCATCAAATTTTATCAAAAGTAGCTTGATTTTCAAATGTCCATAATTTCGTCAAAAATCATTTCTATAACGAAATTTTCAGAATCGTTGCTCAGCTTTCGATATAAAGCAATTCGAACAGCCCAATTTACGGATTCAGAAATTTCGTGAAAAAAGTGAATTTAGAATCCTGGACTATAGCCCATCAAATTTTATCAAAAATAGCTTGATTTTCAAATGTCCATATTTTCGTCAAAAATCATTTCTATAACGAAATTTTCAGAATTATGGCTCAGCTTTCGATGCTTAGTAAAATAAACAGTTCACTTTACGGATTCAGAAATTTCGTGAAAAAAGTGAATTTACAATCCTGGACTATAGCCCATCAAATTTTATCAAAAGTAGCTTGATTTTCAAATGTTCACATTTTCGTCAAAAATCATTTCTATAACGAAATTTTCAGACTCATTACTCAGCTTTCGATATAAAGCAATTCGAACAGCCCAATTTACGGATTCAGAAATTTCGTGAAAAAAGTGAATCTACAATCCTGGACTATAGACCATAAAATTTTATCGAAAATAGCTTGATTTTCAAATGTTCACATTTTCGTCAAAAATCATTTCTATAACGAAATTTTCAGAATCGTTGCTCAGCTTTCGATATAAAGTAATTGGAGCGGCCCAGTTTACGGATTCAGAAATTTCGTGAAAAAAGTGAATTTAAAATATTGGACTATAGTCCATCAAATTTTATCAAAAATAGCTTGATTTTCAAATGTCCATATTTTCTTCAAAAATCATTTCTATAACGAAATTTTCAGAATTGTGGCTCAGCTTTCGATGCTTAGTAAAATAAACAGTTCACTTTACGGATTCAGAAATTTCGTGAAAAAAGTGAATTTACAATCCTGAACTATAGCTCATCAAATTTTATCAAAAATAGCTTGATTTTCAAATGTCCATATTTTCGTCAAAAATCATTTCTGTAACGGAATTTTCAGAATCAGTCCTCAGCTTTCGATTTAAGGTAATTCGAACTGCCCAGTTTACGAATTCAGAAATATTGTGAAAAAAGTGAATTTAGAATCCTGGACTATAGCTCATCAAATTTTATCAAAAATAGCTTGATTTTCAAATGTCCATATTTTCGTCAAAAATCATTTCTATAACGAAATTTTCAGAATTGTGGCTCAGCTTTCGATGCTTAGTAAAATAAACAGTTCACTTTACGGATTCAGAAATTTCGTGAAAAAAGTGAATTTAAAATATTGGACTATAGTCCATCAAATTTTATCAAAAATAGCTTGATTTTCAAATGTCCATATTTTCTTCAAAAATCATTTCTATAACGAAATTTTCAGAATCGTGGCTCAGCTTTCGATGCTTAGTAAAATAAACAGTTCACTTTACGGATTCAGAAATTTCGTGAAAAAAGTGAATTTAAAATATTGGACTATAGTCCATCAAATTTTATCAAAAATAGCTTGATTTTCAAATGTCCATATTTTCGTCAAAAATCATTTCTGTAACGGAATTTTCAGAATCAGTCCTCAGCTTTCGATTTAAGGTAATTCGAACTGCCCAGTTTACGAATTCAGAAATATTGTGAAAAAAGTGAATTTAGAATCCTGGACTATAGCTCATCAAATTTTATCAAAAATAGCTTGATTTTCAAATGTCCATATTTTCGTCAAAAATCATTTCTATAACGAAATTTTCAGAATTGTGGCTCAGCTTTCGATGCTTAGTAAAATAAACAGTTCACTTTACGGATTCAGAAATTTCGTGAAAAAAGTGAATTTAAAATATTGGACTATAGTCCATCAAATTTTATCAAAAATAACTTGATTTTCAAATGTCCATATTTTCTTCAAAAATCATTTCTATAACGAAATTTTCAGAATTGTGGCTCAGCTTTCGATGCTTAGTAAAACAAACAGTTCACTTTACGGATTCAGAAATTTCGTGAAAAAAGTGAATTTACAATCCTGAACTATAGCCCATCAAATTTTATCAAAAATAGCTTGATTTTCAAATGTCCATATTTTCGTCAAAAATCATTTCTGTAACGGAATTTTCAGAATCAGTCCTCAGCTTTCGATTTAAGGTAATTCGAACTGCCCAGTTTACGAATTCAGAAATATTGTGAAAAAAGTGAATTTAGAATCCTGGACTATAGCTCATCAAATTTTATCAAAAATAGCTTGATTTTCAAATGTCCATATTTTCGTCAAAAATCATTTCTATAACGAAATTTTCAGAATTATGGCTCAACTTTCGATGCTTAGTAAAATAAACAGTTCACTTTACGGATTCAGAAATTTCGTGAAAAAAGTGAATTTACAATCCTGGACTATAGCCCATCAAATTTTATCAAAAATAGCTTGATTTTCAAATGTCCATATTTTCGTCAAAAATCATTTCTATAACGAAATTTTCAGAATCGTTGCTCAGCTTTCGATATAAAGCAATTCGAACAGCCCAATTTACGGATTCAGAAATTTCGTGAAAAAAGTGAATTTGCAATCCTGGACTATAGCCCATCAAATTTTATCAATAATAGCTTGATTTTCAAATTTCCATATTTTCGTCAAAAATCATTTCTATAACGAAATTTTCAGAATTATGGCTCAGCTTTCGATGCTTAGTAAAATAAACAGTTCACTTTACGGATTCAGAAATTTCGTGAAAAAAGTGAATTTACAATCCTGGACTATAGCCCATCAAATTTTATCAATAATAGCTTGATTTTCAAATGTCCATATTTTCGTCAAAAATCATTTCTATAACGAAATTTTCAGAATCGTTGCTCAGCTTTCGATATAAAGTAATTGGAGCGGCCCAGTTTACGGATTCAGAAATTTCGTGAAAAAACTGAATTTAAAATCCTGGTCCATAAAATTTTATCAAAAATAGCTTGATTTTGAAATGTCAACATTTTCGTCAAAAATCATTTCTATAACGAAATTTTCAGAATTATGGCTCAGCTTTCGATGCTTAGTAAAATAAACAGTTCACTTTACGGATTCAGAAATTTCGTAAAAAAAGTGAATTTACAATCCTAGACTATAGCCCATCAAATTTTATCAAAAATAGCTTGATTTTCAAATGTCCATATTTTCGTCAAAAATCATTTCTATAACGAAATTTTCAGAATCGTTGCTCAGCTTTCGATATAAAGTAATTGGAGCGGCCCAGTTTACGGATTCAGAAATTTCGTGAAAAAAGTGAATTTAAAATCCTGGTCCATAAAATTTTATCAAAAATAGCTTGATTTTGAAATGTCAATATTTTCGTCAAAAATCATTTCTATAACGAAATTTTCAGAATTATGGCTCAGCTTTCGATGCTTAGTAAAATAAACAGTTCACTTTACGGATTCAGAAATTTCGTAAAAAAAGTGAATTTACAATCCTAGACTATAGCCCATCAAATTTTATCAAAAATAGCTTGATTTTCAAATGTCCATATTTTCGTCAAAAATCATTTCTATAACGAAACTTTCAGAATCCTTGCTCAGCTTTCGATATAAAGTAATTGGAGCGGCCCAGTTTACGGATTCAGAAATTTCGTGAAAAAAGTGAATTTAAAATCCTGGTCCATAAAATTTTATCAAAAATAGCTTGATTTTGAAATGTCAATATTTTCGTCAAAAATCATTTCTATAACGAAATTTTCAGAATTATGGCTCAGCTTTCGATGCTTAGTAAAATAAACAGTTCACTTTACGGATTCAGAAATTTCGTAAAAAAAGTGAATTTACAATCCTAGACTATAGCCCATCAAATTTTATCAAAAATAGCTTGATTTTCAAATGTCCATATTTTCGTCAAAAATCATTTCTATAACGAAATTTTCAGAATCGTTGCTCAGCTTTCGATATAAAGTAATTGGAGCGGCCCAGTTTACGGATTCAGAAATTTCGTGAAAAAAGTGAATTTAAAATCCTGGTCCATAAAATTTTATCAAAAATAGCTTGATTTTGAAATGTCAATATTTTCGTCAAAAATCGTTTCTATAACGAAATTTTCAGAATCGTTGCTCAGCTTTCGATATAAAGTAATTAGAGCGGCACAGTTTACGGATTCAGAAATTTCGTGAAAAAAGTGAATTTAAAATCCTGGTCCATAAAATTTTATCAAAAATAGCTTGATTTTGAAATGTCAATATTTTCGTCAAAAATCATTTCTATAACGAAATTTTCAGAATTATGGCTCAGCTTTCGATGCTTAGTAAAATAAACAGTTCACTTTACGGATTCAGAAATTTCGTGAAAAAAGTGAATTTACAATCCTAGACTATAGCCCATCAAATTTTATCAAAAATAGCTTGATTTTCAAATGTCCATATTTTCGTCAAAAATCATTTCTATAACGAAATTTTCAGAATCGTTGCTCAGCTTTCGATATAAAGCAATTCGAACAGCCCAATTTACGGATTCAGAAATTTCGTGAAAAAAGTGAATTTGCAATCCTGGACTATAGCCCATCAAATTTTATCAATAATAGCTTGATTTTCAAATTTCCATATTTTCGTCAAAAATCATTTCTATAACGAAATTTTCAGAATTATGGCTCAGCTTTCGATGCTTAGTAAAATAAACAGTTCACTTTACGGATTCAGAAATTTCGTGAAAAAAGTGAATTTACAATCCTGGACTATAGCCCATCAAATTTCATCAAAAATAGCTTGATTTTCAAATGTCCATATTTTCGTCAAAAATCATTTCTATAACGAAATTTTCAGAATCGTTGCTCAGCTTTCGATGTAAAGCAATTCGAACAGCCCAATTTACGGATTCAGAAATTTCGTGAAAAAAGTGAATTTGCAATCCTGGACTATAGCCCATCAAATTTTATCAATAATAGCTTGATTTTCAAATTTCCATATTTTCGTCAAAAATCATTTCTATAACGAAATTTTCAGAATTATGGCTCAGCTTTCGATGCTTAGTAAAATAAACAGTTCACTTTACGGATTCAGAAATTTCGTGAGAAAAGTGAATTTACAATCCTGGACTATAGCCCATCAAATTTCATCAAAAATAGCTTGATTTTCAAATGTCCATATTTTCGTCAAAAATCATTTCTATAACGAAATTTTCAGAATCGTTGCTCAGCTTTCGATATAAAGCAATTCGAACAGCCCAATTTACGGATTCAGAAATTTCGTGAAAAAAGTGAATTTGCAATCCTGGACTATAGCCCATCAAATTTTATCAATAATAGCTTGATTTTCAAATTTCCATATTTTCGTCAAAAATCATTTCTATAACGAAATTTTCAGAATTATGGCTCAGCTTTCGATGCTTAGTAAAATAAACAGTTCACTTTACGGATTCAGAAATTTCGTGAAAAAAGTGAATTTACAATCCTGGACTATAGCCCATCAAATTTCATCAAAAATAGCTTGATTTTCAAATGTCCATATTTTCGTCAAAAATCATTTCTATAACGAAATTTTCAGAATCGTTGCTCAGCTTTCGATATAAAGCAATTCGAACAGCCCAATTTACGGATTCAGAAATTTCGTGAAAAAAGTGAATTTGCAATCCTGGACTATAGCCCATCAAATTTTATCAATAATAGCTTGATTTTCAAATGTCCATATTTTCGTCAAAAATCATTTCTATAACGAAATTTTCAGAATCGTTGCTCAGCTTTCGATATAAAGCAATTCGAACAGCCCAATTTACGGATTCAGAAATTTCGTGAAAAAAGTGAATTTGCAATCCTGGACTATAGCCCATCAAATTTTATCAATAATAGCTTGATTTTCAAATTTCCATATTTTCGTCAAAAATCATTTCTATAACGAAATTTTCAGAATTATGGCTCAGCTTTCGATGCTTAGTAAAATAAACAGTTCACTTTACGGATTCAGAAATTTCGTGAAAAAAGTGAATTTACAATCCTGGACTATAGCCCATCAAATTTCATCAAAAATAGCTTGATTTTCAAATGTCCATATTTTCGTCAAAAATCATTTCTATAACGAAATTTTCAGAATTATGGCTCAGCTTTCGATGCTTAGTAAAATAAACAGTTCAGTTTACGGATTCAGAAATTTCATGAAAAAAGTGATTTTAAAATCCTGGACTATAGCCCATCAAATTTTATCGAAAATAGCTTGATTTTCAAAAGTCCATATTTTCGTGAAAATTCATTTCTATAACGATATTTTCAGAATTATGGCTCAGCTTTCGATGCTTAGTAAAATAAACAGTTCACTTTACGGATTCAGAAATTTCGTGAAAAAAGTGAATTTACAATCCTGGACTATAGCCCATCAAATTTTATCAAAAGTAGCTTGATTTTCAAATGTCCATATTTTCGTCAAAAATCATTTCTATAACGAAATTTTCAGAATCGTTGCTCAGCTTTCGATATAAAGCAATTCGAACAGCCCAATTTACGGATTCAGAAATTTCGTGAAAAAAGTGAATTTGCAATCCTGGACTATAGCCCATCAGATTTTATCAATAATAGCTTGATTTTCAAATTTCCATATTTTCGTCAAAAATCATTTCTATAACGAAATTTTCAGAACTTTGGCTCAGCTTTCGATGCTTAGTAAAATAAACAGTTCACTTTACAGATTCAGAAATTTCGTGAAAAAAGTGAATTTACAATCCTGGACTATAGTCCATAAAACTTTATCAAAAATAGCTTGATTTTGAAATGTCAATATTTTCATCAAAAATCATTTCTATAACGAAATTTTCAGATTTATTGCTCAGCTTTCGATGCTTAATAATATGAACAGTTCAGTTTACGGATTCAGAAATTTCATGAAAAAAGTGAATTTACAATCCTGGACTAAAGCCCATCAAATTTTATCAAAAATAGCTTGATTTTCAAATGTCCATATTTTCGTCAAAAATCATTTCTATAACGAAATTTTCAGAATTATGGCTCAGCTTTCGATGCTTAGTAAAATAAACAGTTCACTTTACGGATTCAGAAATTTCGTGAAAAAAGTGAATTTAAAATCCTGGACTATAGCCCATCAAATTTTATCAAAAATAGCTTGATTTTCAAATGTCCATATTTTCGGCAAAAATCATTTCTATAACGAAATTTTCAGAATCATTACTCAGCTTTCGATGCTTAGTAAAATCAGCAGTTCAGTTTACGGATTCAGAAATTTCGTGAAAAAAGTGAATTTGCAATCCTGGACTATGGCCCATCAAATTTTATCAAAAATAGCTTGATTTTCAAATGTCCATATTTTCGTCAAAAATCATTTCTATAACGAAATTTTCAGAATCATTACTCAGCTTTCGATATAAAGCAATCCGAACAGCCCAATTTACGGATTCAGAAATTTCGTGAAAAAGTGAATTTGCAATCCTGGACTATAGCCCATCAAATTTTATCGAAAATAGCTTGATTTTCAAATGTCCATATTTTCGTCAAAAATCATTTCTATAACGAAATTTTCAGAATCATTACTCAGCTTTCGATGCTTAGTAAAATCAGCAGTTCAGTTTACGGATTCAGAAATTTCGTGAAAAAAGTGAATTTGCAATCCTGAACTATGGCCCATCAAATTTTATCAATAATAGCTTGATTTTCAAATTTCCATATTTTCGTCAAAAATCATTTCTGTAACGGAATTTTCAGAATCATTCCTCAGCTTTCGATTTAAGGTCATTCGAACTGCCCAGTTTACGGATTCAGAAATTTCGTGAAAAAAGTGAATTTAAAATCCTGGACTATAGACCATAAAATTTTATCGAAAATAGCTTGATTTTCAAATGTCCATATTTTCGTCAAAAATCATTTCTGTAACGGAATTTTCAGAATCATTCCTCAGCTTTCGATTTAAGGTCATTCGAACTGCCCAGTTTACGGATTCAGAAATTTCGTGAAAAAAGTGAATTTAAAATCCTGGACTATAGCCCATCAAATTTTATCAAAAATAGCTTGATTTTCAAATGTCCATATTTTCGTCAAAAATCATTTCTATAACGAAATTTTCAGAATCATTACTCAGCTTTCGATGCTTAGTAAAATCAGCAGTTCAGTTTACGGATTCAGAAATTTCGTGAAAAAGTGAATTTGCAATCCTGGACTATAGCCCATCAAATTTTATCGAAAATAGCTTGATTTTCAAATGTCCATATTTTCGTCAAAAATCATTTCTATAACGAAATTTTCAGAATCATTACTCAGCTTTCGATGCTTAGTAAAATCAGCAGTTCAGTTTACGGATTCAGAAATTTCGTGAAAAAAGTGAATTTGCAATCCTGGACTATGGCCCATCAAATTTTATCAAAAATAGCTTGATTTTCAAATGTCCATATTTTCGTCAAAAATCATTTCTATAACGAAATTTTCAGACCCATTACTCAGCTTTCGATATAAAGCAATTCGAACAGCCCAATTTACGGATTCAGAAATTTTGTGAAAAAAGTGAATTTGAAATCCTGGACTATAGACCATAAAATTTTATCGAAAATAGCTTGATTTTCAAATGTCCATATTTTCGTCAAAAATCATTTCTGTAACGGAATTTTCAGAATCATTCCACAGCTTTCGATTTAAGGTCATTCGAACTGCCCAGTTTACGAATTCAGAAATATTGTGAAAAAAGTGAATTTAGAATCCTGGACTATAGCCCATCAAATTTTATCGAAAAAAGCTTGATTTTCAAATGTCCATATTTTCGTCAAAAATCATTTCTATAACGAAATTTTCAGACTCATTACTCGGCTTTCGATTTAAGGTCATTCGAACTGCCCAGTTTACGAATTCAGAAATATTGTGAAAAAAGTGAATTTAGAATCCTGGACTATAGCCCATCAAATTTTATCGAAAAAAGCTTGATTTTCAAATGTCCATATTTTCGTCAAAAATCATTTCTATAACGAAATTTTCAGAATCATGACTCAGCTTTCGATATAAAGTAATTGGAGCGGCCCAGTTTACGGATTCAGAAATTTCGTGAAAAAAGTGAATTTAAAATCCTGGACTATAGCCCATTAAATTATATCAAAAATAGCTTGATTTTCAAATGTCCATATTTTCGTCAAAAATCATTTCTATAACGAAATTTTCAGACTCATTACTCAGCTTTCGATATAAAGCAATTCGAACAGCCCAATTTTCGGATTCAGAAATTTTGTGAAAAAAGTGAATTTGAAATCCTGGACTATAGACCATAAAATTTTATCGAAAATAGCTTGATTTTCAAATGTCCATATTTTCGTCAAAAATCATTTCTGTAACGGAATTTTCAGAATCATTCCACAGCTTTCGATTTAAGGTCATTCGAACTGCCCAGTTTACGAATTCAGAAATCTTGTGAAAAAAGTGAATTTAGAATCCTGGCCCATCAAATTTTATCGAAAAAAGCTTGATTTTCAAATGTCCATATTTTCGTCAAAAATAATTTCTATAACGAAATTTTCAGAATCATTACTCAGCTTTCGATATAAAGTAATTGGAGCGGCCCAGTTTACGGATTCAGACATTTCGTGAAAAAAGTGAATTTAAAATCCTGGACTATAGCCCATTAAATTTTATCAAAAATAGCTTGATTTTCAAATGTCCATATTTTCGTCAAAAATCATTTCTATAACGAAATTTTCAGAATCGTTGCTCAGCTTTCGATTTAGAGTAATTGGAGCGGCCCAGTTTACGGATTCAGAAATTTCGTGAAAAAAGTGAATTTAAAATCCTGGACTATAGCCCATCAAATTTTATCAAAAATAGCTTGATTTTCAAATGTCCATATTTTCGTCAAAAATCATTTCTATAACGAAATTTTCAGAATCATTACTCAGCTTTCGATATAAAGTAATTGGAGCGGCCCAGTTTACGGATTCAGAAATTTCGTGAAAAAAGTGAATTTAAAATCCTGGACTATAGCCCATTAAATTATATCAAAAATAGCTTGATTTTCAAATGTCCATATTTTCGTCAAAAATCATTTCTGTAACGGAATTTTCAGAATCATTCCACAGCTTTCGATTTAAGGTCATTCGAACTGCCCAGTTTACGAATTCAGAAATATTGTGAAAAAAGTGAATTTAGAATCCTGGACTATAGCCCATCAAATTTTATCGAAAAAAGCTTGATTTTCAAATGTCCATATTTTCGTCAAAAATCATTTCTATAACGAAATTTTCAGAATCATTACTCAGCTTTCGATATAAAGTAATTGGAGCGGCCCAGTTTACGGATTCAGAAATTTCGTGAAAAAAGTGAATTTAAAATCCTGGACTATAGCCCATTAAATTATATCAAAAATAGCTTGATTTTCAAATGTCCATATTTTCGTCAAAAATCATTTCTAAAACGAAATTTTCAGACTCATTACTCAGCTTTCGATATAAAGCAATTCGAACAGCCCAATTTACGGATTCAGAAATTTCGTGAAAAAAGTGAATTTGCAATCCTGGACTATAGCCCATCAAATTTTATCAATAATAGCTTGATATTCAAATGTCCATATTTTCGTCAAAAATCATTTCTATAACGAAATTTTCAGAATCGTTGCTCAGCTTTCGATTTAGAGTAATTGGAGCGGACCAGTTTACGGATTCAGAAATTTCGTGAAAAAAGTGAATTTAAAATCCTGGACTATAGTCCATCAAATTTTATCAAAAGTAGCTTGATTTTCAAATGTCCATATTTTCGTCAAAAATCATTTCTATAACGAAATTTTCAGACCCATTACTCAGCTTTCGATATAAAGCAATTCGAACAGCCCAATTTACGGATTCAGAAATTTTGTGAAAAAAGTGAATTTGAAATCCTGGACTATAGACCATAAAATTTTATCGAAAATAGCTTGATTTTCAAATGTCCATATTTTCGTCAAAAATCATTTCTGTAACGGAATTTTCAGAATCATTCCACAGCTTTCGATTTAAGGTCATTCGAACTGCCCAGTTTACGAATTCAGAAATATTGTGAAAAAAGTGAATTTAGAATCCTGGACTATAGCCCATCAAATTTTATCGAAAAAAGCTTGATTTTCAAATGTCCATATTTTCGTCAAAAATCATTTCTATAACGAAATTTTCAGACTCATTACTCAGCTTTCGATTTAAGGTCATTCGAACTGCCCAGTTTACGAATTCAGAAATATTGTGAAAAAAGTGAATTTAGAATCCTGGACTATAGCCCATCAAATTTTATCGAAAAAAGCTTGATTTTCAAATGTCCATATTTTCGTCAAAAATCATTTCTATAACGAAATTTTCAGAATCATTACTCAGCTTTCGATATAAAGTAATTGGAGCGGCCCAGTTTACGGATTCAGAAATTTCGTGAAAAAAGTGAATTTAAAATCCTGGACTATAGCCCATTAAATTATATCAAAAATAGCTTGATTTTCAAATGTCCATATTTTCGTCAAAAATCATTTCTATAACGAAATTTTCAGACTCATTACTCAGCTTTCGATATAAAGCAATTCGAACAGCCCAATTTACGGATTCAGAAATTTCGTGAAAAAAGTGAATTTGCAATCCTGGACTATAGCCCATCAAATTTTATCAATAATAGCTTGATATTCAAATGTCCATATTTTCGTCAAAAATCATTTCTATAACGAAATTTTCAGAATCGTTGCTCAGCTTTCGATTTAGAGTAATTGGAGCGGCCCAGTTTACGGATTCAGAAATTTCGTGAAAAAAGTGAATTTAAAATCCTGGACTATAGTCCATCAAATTTTATCAAAAGTAGCTTGATTTTCAAATGTCCATATTTTCGTCAAAAATCATTTCTATAACGAAATTTTCAGACTCATTACTCAGCTTTCAATATAAAGCAATTCGAACAGCCCAATTTACGGATTCAGAAATTTCGTGAAAAAAGTTAATTTAAAATCCTGGACTATAGCCCATCAAATTATATCAAAAATAGCTTGATTTTCAAATGTCCATATTTTCGTCAAAAATCATTTCTATAACGAAATTTTCAGACCCATTACTCAGCTTTCGATATAAAGCAATTCGAACAGCCCAATTTACGGATTCAGAAATTTTGTGAAAAAAGTGAATTTGAAATCCTGGACTATAGACCATAAAATTTTATCGAAAATAGCTTGATTTTCAAATGTCCATATTTTCGTCAAAAATCATTTCTGTAACGGAATTTTAAGAATCATTCCACAGCTTTCGATTTAAGGTCATTCGAACTGCCCAGTTTACGAATTCAGAAATATTGTGAAAAAAGTGAATTTAGAATCCTGGACTATAGCCCATCAAATTTTATCGAAAAAAGCTTGGTTTCAAATGTCCATATTTTCGTCAAAAATCATTTCTATAACGAAATTTTCAGACTCATTACTCGGCTTTCGATTTAAGGTCATTCGAACTGCCCAGTTTACGAATTCAGAAATATTGTGAAAAAAGTGAATTTAGAATCCTGGACTATAGCCCATCAAATTTTATCGAAAAAAGCTTGATTTTCAAATGTCCATATTTTCGTCAAAAATCATTTCTATAACGAAATTTTCAGAATCATTACTCAGCTTTCGATATAAAGTAATTGGAGCGGCCCAGTTTACGGATTCAGAAATTTCGTGAAAAAAGTGAATTTAAAATCCTGGACTATAGCCCATTAAATTATATCAAAAATAGCTTGATTTTCATATGTCCATATTTTCGTCAAAAATCATTTCTATAACGAAATTTTCAGACTCATTACTCAGCTTTCGATATAAAGCAATTCGAACAGCCCAATTTACGGATTCAGAAATTTCGTGAAAAAAGTGAATTTGCAATCCTGGACTATAGCCCATCAAATTTTTTCAATAATAGCTTGATATTCAAATGTCCATATTTTCGTCAAAAATCATTTCTATAACGAAATTTTCAGAATCGTTGCTCAGCTTTCGATTTAGAGTAATTGGAGCGGCCCAGTTTACGGATTCAGAAATTTCGTGAAAAAAGTGAATTTAAAATCCTGGACTATAGTCCATCAAATTTTATCAAAAGTAGCTTGATTTTCAAATGTCCATATTTTCGTCAAAAATCATTTCTATAACGAAATTTTCAGACTCATTACTCAGCTTTCGATATAAAGCAATTCGAACAGCCCAATTTTCGGATTCAGAAATTTTGTGAAAAAAGTGAATTTGAAATCCTGGACTATAGACCATAAAATTTTATCGAAAATAGCTTGATTTTCAAATGTCCATATTTTCGTCAAAAATCATTTCTGTAACGGAATTTTCAGAATCATTCCACAGCTTTCGATTTAAGGTCATTCGAACTGCCCAGTTTACGAATTCAGAAATCTTGTGAAAAAAGTGAATTTAGAATCCTGGACTATAGCCCATCAAATTTTATCGAAAAAAGCTTGATTTTCAAATGTCCATATTTTCGTCAAAAATCATTTCTATAACGAAATTTTCAGACTCATTACTAGCTTTCGATTTAAGGTCATTCGAACTGCCCAGTTTACGAATTCAGAAATATTGTGAAAAAAGTGAATTTAGAATCCTGGACTATAGCCCATCAAATTTTATCGAAAAAAGCTTGATTTTCAAATGTCCATATTTTCGTCAAAAATCATTTCTATAACGAAAATTTCAGAATCATTACTCAGCTTTCGATATTAAGTAATTGGAGCGGCCCAGTTTACGGATTCAGAAATTTCGTGAAAAAAGTGAATTTAAAATCCTGGACTATAGCCTATTAAATTATATCAAAAATAGCTTGATTTTCAAATGTCCATATTTTCGTCAAAAATCATTTCTACAACGAAATTTTCAGACTCATTACTCAGCTTTCGATATAAAGCAATTCGAACAGCCCAGTTTACGGATTCAGAAATTTCGTGAAAAAAGTGAATTTAGAATCCTGGACTATAGCCCATCAAATTTTATCAAAAATAGCTTGATTTTCAAATGTCCGTATTTTCGTCGAAAATCATTTCTATGACGAAATTTTCAGAATTGTGGCTCAGCTTTCGATGCTTAGTAATTCAAACAGTCCAGTTTGCGGATTCAGAAATTTCGTGAAAAAAGTGAATTTAGAATCCTGGACTATAGCACATCAAATTTTATCAAAAATAGCTTGATTTTCAAATGTTCATATTTTCGTCAAAAATCATTTCTATAACGAAATTTTCAGAATCATAACTCAGCTTTCGATATAAAGCAATTCGAACAGCCCAATTTACTGATTCAGCAATTTCGTGAAAAAAGTTAATTTAAAATCCTGGACTATAGCCCATCAAATTTTATCAAAAATAGCTTGATTTTCAAATATCCATATTTTCGTCAAAAATCATTTCCATAACGAAATTTTCAGAATCGTTGCTCAGCTCGCGAATCGTTGCTCAGCAATTCGAGGAGCCCAATTTACTGATTCAACAATTTCGTGAAAAAAGTGAATTTAAAATCCTGGACTATAGCCCATCAAATTTTATCAAAAATAGCTTGATTTTCAAATGTCCATATTTTCGTCAAAAAACATTTCTGTAACGGAATTTTCAGAATCATTGCTCAGCTTTCGATTTAAGGTAATTCGAACTGCCCAGTTTACGGATTCAGAAATTTCGTGAAAAAAGTGAATTTAAAATCCTGGACTATAGCCCATCAAATTTTATCAAAAATAGCTTGATTTTCAAATGTTCATATTTTCGTCAAAAATCATTTCTATAACGAAATTTTCAGAATCATAACTCAGCTTTCGATATAAAGCAATTCGAACAGCCCAATTTACTGATTCAGCAATTTCGTGAAAAAAGTTAATTTAAAATCCTGGACTATAGCCCATCAAATTTTATCAAAAATAGCTTGATTTTCAAATATCCATATTTTCGTCAAAAAACATTTCTATAACGAAATTTTCAGAATTATGGCTCAGCTTTCGATACTTAGTAAAATGAACAGTTCAGTTTTCGGATTCAGAAATTTCGTGAAAAAAGTGAATTTACAATCCTGGACTATAGCCCATCAAATTTTATTAAAAATAGCTTGATTTTCAAATATCCATATTTTCGTCAAAAAACATTTCTATAACGAAATTTTCAGAATTATGGCTCAGCTTTCGATACTTAGTAAAATGAACAGTTCAGTTTACGGATTCAGAAATTTCGTGAAAAAAGTTAATTTAAAATCCTGGACTATAGCCCATCAAATTTTATCAAAAATAGCTTGATTTTCAAATGTCCATATTTTCGTCAAAAAACATTTCTGTAACGGAATTTTCAGAATCATTGCTCAGCTTTCGATTTAAGGTAATTCGAACTGCCCAGTTTACGGATTCAGAAATTTCGTGAAAAAAGTTAATTTAAAATCCTGGACTATAGCCCATCAAATTTTATCAAAAATAGCTTGATTTTCAAATGTTCATATTTTCGTCAAAAATCATTTCTATAACGAAATTTTCAGAATCATAACTCAGCTTTCGATATAAAGCAATTCGAACAGCCCAATTTACTGATTCAGAAATTTCGTGAAAAAAGTTAATTTAAAATCCTGGACTATAGCCCATCAAATTTTATCAAAAATAGCTTGATTTTCAAATGTCCATATTTTCGTCAAAAATCATTTCTATAATGAAATTTTCAGAATCGTTACTCAGCTCGCAATATAAAGCAATTCGAACAGCCCAATTTACGGATTCAGAAATTTCGTGAAAAAAGTTAATTTAAAATCCTGGACTATAGCCCATCAAATTTTATCAAAAATAGCTTGATTTTCAAATGTTCATATTTTCGTCAAAAATCATTTCTATAACGAAATTTTCAGAATCATAACTCAGCTTTCGATATAAAGCAATTCGAACAGCCCAATTTACTGATTCAGAAATTTCGTGAAAAAAGTGAATTTAAAATCCTGGACTATAGCCCATCAAATTTTATCAAAAATAGCTTGATTTTCAAATATCCATATTTTCGTCAAAAATCATTTCTATAACGAAATTTTCAGAATTATGGCTCAGCTTTCGATACTTAATAAAATGAACAGTTCAGTTTACGGATTCAGAAATTTCGTGAAAAAAGTGAATTTGCAATCGTGGACTACAGCCCATCAAATTTTATCAAAAATAGCTTGATTTTCAAATATCCATATTTTCGTCAAAAATCATTTCCATAACAAAATTTTCAGAATCGTTGCTCAGCTCGCGATATAAAGCAATTCGAAGAGCCCAATTTACTGATTCAGCAATTTCGTGAAAAAAGTGAATTTACAATCCTGGACTATAGCCCATCAGATTTTATCAAAAATAGCCTGATTTTCAAATGTTCATATTTTCGTCAAAAATCATTTCTATAACGAAATTTTCAGAATCATAACTCAGCTTTCGATATAAAGCAATTCGAACAGCCCAATTTACTGATTCAGCAATTTCGTGAAAAAAGTGAATTTACAATCCTGGACTATAGCCGATCAAATTTTATCAAAAATAGCCTGATTTTCAAATGTCCATATTTTCGTCAAAAATCATTTCCATAACGAAATTTTCAGAATCGTTGCTCAGCTCGCGATATAAAGCAATTCGAACAGCCCAATTTACGGATTCAGAAATATTGTGAAAAAAGTGAATTTAAAATCCTGGACTATAGCCCATCAAATTTTATCAAAAATAGCTTGATTTTCAAATATCCATATTTTCGTCAAAAAACATTTCTATAACGAAATTTTCAGAATTTCAGCTTTCGATACTTAGTAAAATGAACAGTTCAGTTTACGGATTCAGAAATTTCGTGAAAAATGTGAATTTACAATCCTGGACTATAGCATATCAAATTTTATCAAAAATAGCTTGATTTTCAAATGTCCATATTTTCGTCAAAAATCATTTCTATAACGAAATTTTCAGAATTATGGCTCAGCTTTCGATACTTAGTAAAATGAACAGTTCAGTTTACGGATTCAGAAATTTCGTGAAAAAAGTGAATTTGCAATCGTGGACTATAGCCCATCAAATTTTATCAAAAATAGCTTGATTTTCAAATATCCATATTTTCGTTAAAAATCATTTCCATAACGAAATTTTCAGAATCGTTGCTCAGCTCGCGATATAAAGCAATTCGAAGAGCCCAATTTACTGATTCAGCAATTTCGTGAAAAAAGTGAATTTACAATCCTGGACTATAGCCCATCAGATTTTATCAAAAATAGCCTGATTTTCAAATGTCCATATTTTCGTCAAAAATCATTTCCATAACGAAATTTTCAGAATCGTTGCTCAGCTCGCGATATAAAGCAATTCGAACAGCCCAATTTACGGATTCAGCAATTTCGTGAAAAAAGTGAATTTAAAATCCTGGACTGTAGCCCATCAAATTTTATCAAAAATAGCTTGATTTTCAAATATCCATATTTTCGTCAAAAAACATTTCTATAACGAAATTTTCAGAATTATGGCTCAGCTTTCGATACTTAGTAAAATGAACAGTTCACTTTACGGATTCAGAAATTTCGTGAAAAATGTGAATTTACAATCCTGGACTATAGCCCATCAAATTTTATCAAAAATAGCTTGATTTTCAAATGTCCATATTTTCGTCAAAAATCATTTCTATAACGAAATTTTCAGAATCGTTGCTCAGCTCGCAATATAAAGCAATTCGAACAGCCCAATTTACGGATTCAGAAATTTCGTGAAAAAAGTGAATTTAAAATCCTGGACTATGGCCCATCAAATTTTATCAAAAATAGCTTGATTTTCAAATGTCCATATTTTCGTCAAAAATCATTTCTATAATGAAATTTTCAGAATCGTTGCTCAGCTCGCAATATAAAGCAATTCGAACAGCCCAATTTACGGATTCAGAAATTTCGTGAAAAAAGTGAATTTAAAATCCTGGACTATAGCCCATCAAATTTTATCAAAAATAGCTTGATTTTCAAATATCCATATTTTCGTCAAAAAACATTTCTATAACGAAATTTTCAGAATTTCAGCTTTCGATACTTAGTAAAATGAACAGTTCAGTTTACGGATTCAGAAATTTCGTGAAAAATGTGAATTTACAATCCTGGACTATAGCATATCAAATTTTATCAAAAATAGCTTGATTTTCAAATGTCCATATTTTCGTCAAAAATCATTTCTATAACGAAATTTTCAGAATTATGGCTCAGCTTTCGATACTTAGTAAAATGAACAGTTCAGTTTACGGATTCAGAAATTTCGTGATAAAAGTGAATTTGCAATCGTGGACTATAGCCCATCAAATTTTATCAAAAATAGCTTGATTTTCAAATATCCATATTTTCGTTAAAAATCATTTCCATAACGAAATTTTCAGAATCGTTGCTCAGCTCGCGATATAAAGCAATTCGAAGAGCCCAATTTACTGATTCAGCAATTTCGTGAAAAAAGTGAATTTACAATCCTGGACTATAGCCCATCAGATTTTATCAAAAATAGCCTGATTTTCAAATGTCCATATTTTCGTCAAAAATCATTTCCATAACGAAATTTTCAGAATCGTTGCTCAGCTCGCGATATAAAGCAATTCGAACGGCCCAATTTACGGATTCAGAAATTTCGTGAAAAAAGTGAATTTAAAATCCTGGACTATAGCCCATCAAATTTTATCAAAAATAGCTTGATTTTCAAATATCCATATTTTCGTCAAAAAACATTTCTATAACGAAATTTTCAGAATTTCAGCTTTCGATACTTAGTAAAATGAACAGTTCAGTTTACGGATTCAGAAATTTCGTGAAAAATGTGAATTAACAATCCTGGACTATAGCATATCAAATTTTATCAAAAATAGCTTGATTTTCAAATGTCCATATTTTCGTCAAAAATCATTTCTATAACGAAATTTTCAGAATTATGGCTCAGCTTTCGATACTTAGTAAAATGAACAGTTCAGTTTACGGATTCAGAAATTTCGTGAAAAAAGTGAATTTGCAATCGTGGACTATAGCCCATCAAATTTTATCAAAAATAGCTTGATTTTCAAATGTCCATATTTTCGTCAAAAATCATTTCTATAATGAAATTTTCAGAATCGTTGCTCAGCTCGCAATATAAAGCAATTCGAACAGCCCAATTTACGGATTCAGAAATTTCGTGAAAAAAGTGAATTTAAAGTCCTGGACTATAGCCCATCAAATTTTATCAAAAATAGCTTGATTTTCAAATATCCATATTTTCGTCAAAAAACATTTCTATAACGAAATTTTCAGAATTTCAGCTTTCGATACTTAGTAAAATGAACAGTTCAGTTTACGGATTCAGAAATTTCGTGAAAAATGTGAATTTACAATCCTGGACTATAGCATATCAAATTTTATCAAAAATAGCTTGATTTTCAAATGTCCATATTTTCGTCAAAAATCATTTCTATAACGAAATTTTCAGAATTATGGCTCAGCTTTCGATACTTAGTAAAATGAACAGTTCAGTTTACGGATTCAGAAATTTCGTGAAAAAAGTGAATTTGCAATCGTGGACTATAGCCCATCAAATTTTATCAAAAATAGCTTGATTTTCAAATGTCCATATTTTCGTCAAAAATCATTTCTATAATGAAATTTTCAGAATCGTTGCTCAGCTCGCAATATAAAGCAATTCGAACAGCCCAATTTACGGATTCAGAAATTTCGTGAAAAAAGTGAATTTAAAATCCTGGACTATAGCCCATCAAATTTTATCAAAAATAGCTTGATTTTCAAATATCCATATTTTCGTCAAAAAACATTTCTATAACGAAATTTTCAGAATTTCAGCTTTCGATACTTAGTAAAATGAACAGTTCAGTTTACGGATTCAGAAATTTCGTGAAAAATGTGAATTTACAATCCTGGACTATAGCATATCAAATTTTATCAAAAATAGCTTGATTTTCAAATGTCCATATTTTCGTCAAAAATCATTTCTATAACGAAATTTTCAGAATTATGGCTCAGCTTTCGATACTTAGTAAAATGAACAGTTCAGTTTGCGGATTCAGAAATTTCGTGAAAAAAGTGAATTTGCAATCGTGGACTATAGCCCATCAAATTTTATCAAAAATAGCTTGATTTTCAAATATCCATATTTTCGTCAAAAATCATTTCCATAACGAAATTTTCAGAATCGTTGCTCAGCTCGCGATATAAAGCAATTCGAAGAGCCCAATTTACTGATTCAGCAATTTCGTGAAAAAAGTGAATTTACAATCCTGGACTATAGCCCATCAGATTTTATCAAAAATAGCCTGATTTTCAAATGTTCATATTTTCGTCAAAAATCATTTCTATAACGAAATTTTCAGTATCATAACTCAGCTTTCGATATAAAGCAATTCGAACAGCCCAATTTACTGATTCAGCAATTTCGTGAAAAAAGTGAATTTACAATCCTGGACTATAGCCCATCAGATTTTATCAAAAATAGCCTGATTTTCAAATGTCCATATTTTCGTCAAAAATCATTTCCATAACGAAATTTTCAGAATCGTTGCTCAGCTCGCGATATAAAGCAATTCGAAGAGCCCAATTTACTGATTCAGCAATTTCGTGAAAAAAGTGAATTTACAATCCTGGACTATAGCCCATCAGATTTTATCAAAAATAGCCTGATTTTCAAATGTCCATATTTTCGTCAAAAATCATTTCCATAACGAAATTTTCAGAATCGTTGCTCAGCTCGCGATATAAAGCAATTCGAACAGCCCAATTTACGGATTCAGAAATATTGTGAAAAAAGTGAATTTAAAATCCTGGACTATAGCCCATCAAATTTTATCAAAAATAGCTTGATTTTCAAATATCCATATTTTCGTCAAAAAACATTTCTATAACGAAATTTTCAGAATTTCAGCTTTCGATACTTAGTAAAATGAACAGTTCAGTTTACGGATTCAGAAATTTCGTGAAAAATGTGAATTTACAATCCTGGACTATAGCATATCAAATTTTATCAAAAATAGCTTGATTTTCAAATGTCCATATTTTCGTCAAAAATCATTTCTATAACGAAATTTTCAGAATTATGGCTCAGCTTTCGATACTTAGTAAAATGAACAGTTCAGTTTACGGATTCAGAAATTTCGTGAAAAAAGTGAATTTGCAATCGTGGACTATAGCCCATCAAATTTTATCAAAAATAGCTTGATTTTCAAATATCCATATTTTCGTCAAAAATCATTTCCATAACGAAATTTTCAGAATCGTTGCTCAGCTCGCGATATAAAGCAATTCGAAGAGCCCAATTTACTGATTCAGCAATTTCGTGAAAAAAGTGAATTTACAATCCTGGACTATAGCCCATCAGATTTTATCAAAAATAGCCTGATTTTCAAATGTTCATATTTTCGTCAAAAATCATTTCTATAACGAAATTTTCAGAATCATAACTCAGCTTTCGATATAAAGCAATTCGAACAGCCCAATTTACTGATTCAGCAATTTCGTGAAAAAAGTGAATTTACAATCCTGGACTATAGCCCATCAGATTTTATCAAAAATAGCCTGATTTTCAAATGTTCATATTTTCGTCAAAAATCATTTCTATAACGAAATTTTCAGAATCATAACTCAGCTTTCGATATAAAGCAATTCGAACAGCCCAATTTACTGATTCAGCAATTTCGTGAAAAAAGTGAATTTACAATCCTGGACTATAGCCGATCAAATTTTATCAAAAATAGCCTGATTTTCAAATGTCCATATTTTCGTCAAAAATCATTTCCATAACGAAATTTTCAGAATCGTTGCTCAGCTCGCGATATAAAGCAATTCGAACAGCCCAATTTACGGATTCAGAAATATTGTGAAAAAAGTGAATTTAAAATCCTGGACTATAGCCCATCAAATTTTATCAAAAATAGCTTGATTTTCAAATATCCATATTTTCGTCAAAAAACATTTCTATAACGAAATTTTCAGAATTATGGCTCAGCTTTCGATACTTAGTAAAATGAACAGTTCAGTTTGCGGATTCAGAAATTTCGTGAAAAAAGTGAATTTGCAATCGTGGACTATAGCCCATCAAATTTTATCAAAAATAGCTTGATTTTCAAATGTCCATATTTTCGTCAAAAATCATTTCTATAACGAAATTTTCAGAATTTCAGCTTTCGATACTTAGTAAAATGAACAGTTCAGTTTACGGATTCAGAAATTTCGTGAAAAATGTGAATTTACAATCCTGGACTATAGCATATCAAATTTTATCAAAAATAGCTTGATTTTCAAATGTCCATATTTTCGTCAAAAATCATTTCTATAACGAAATTTTCAGAATTATGGCTCAGCTTTCGATACTTAGTAAAATGAACAGTTCAGTTTGCGGATTCAGAAATTTCGTGAAAAAAGTGAATTTGCAATCGTGGACTATAGCCCATCAAATTTTATCAAAAATAGCTTGATTTTCAAATATCCATATTTTCGTCAAAAATCATTTCCATAACGAAATTTTCAGAATCGTTGCTCAGCTCGCGATATAAAGCAATTCGAAGAGCCCAATTTACTGATTCAGCAATTTCGTGAAAAAAGTGAATTTACAAT
Organism: Orthonevra nobilis; assembly: GCA_963555765.1. Lineage (NCBI taxonomy): Eukaryota > Metazoa > Arthropoda > Insecta > Diptera > Syrphidae > Orthonevra > Orthonevra nobilis. Next base: position 118,210,634 of record OY743224.1, read on the forward strand.
CCTGGACTATAGCCCATCAGATTTTATCAAAAATAGCCTGATTTTCAAATGTTCATATTTTCGTCAAAAATCATTTCTATAACGAAATTTTCAGTATCATAACTCAGCTTTCGATATAAAGCAATTCGAACAGCCCAATTTACTGATTCAGCAATTTCGTGAAAAAAGTGAATTTACAATCCTGGACTATAGCCCATCAGATTTTATCAAAAATAGCCTGATTTTCAAATGTCCATATTTTCGTCAAAAATCATTTCCATAACGAAATTTTCAGAATCGTTGCTCAGCTCGCGATATAAAGCAATTCGAAGAGCCCAATTTACTGATTCAGCAATTTCGTGAAAAAAGTGAATTTACAATCCTGGACTATAGCCCATCAGATTTTATCAAAAATAGCCTGATTTTCAAATGTCCATATTTTCGTCAAAAATCATTTCCATAACGAAATTTTCAGAATCGTTGCTCAGCTCGCGATATAAAGCAATTCGAACAGCCCAATTTACGGATTCAGAAATATTGTGAAAAAAGTGAATTTAAAATCCTGGACTATAGCCCATCAAATTTTATCAAAAATAGCTTGATTTTCAAATATCCATATTTTCGTCAAAAAACATTTCTATAACGAAATTTTCAGAATTTCAGCTTTCGATACTTAGTAAAATGAACAGTTCAGTTTACGGATTCAGAAATTTCGTGAAAAATGTGAATTTACAATCCTGGACTATAGCATATCAAATTTTATCAAAAATAGCTTGATTTTCAAATGTCCATATTTTCGTCAAAAATCATTTCTATAACGAAATTTTCAGAATTATGGCTCAGCTTTCGATACTTAGTAAAATGAACAGTTCAGTTTACGGATTCAGAAATTTCGTGAAAAAAGTGAATTTGCAATCGTGGACTATAGCCCATCAAATTTTATCAAAAATAGCTTGATTTTCAAATATCCATATTTTCGTCAAAAATCATTTCCATAACGAAATTTTCAGAATCGTTGCTCAGCTCGCGATATAAAGCAATTCGAAGAGCCCAATTTACTGATTCAGCAATTTCGTGAAAAAAGTGAATTTACAATCCTGGACTATAGCCCATCAGATTTTATCAAAAATAGCCTGATTTTCAAATGTTCATATTTTCGTCAAAAATCATTTCTATAACGAAATTTTCAGAATCATAACTCAGCTTTCGATATAAAGCAATTCGAACAGCCCAATTTACTGATTCAGCAATTTCGTGAAAAAAGTGAATTTACAATCCTGGACTATAGCCCATCAGATTTTATCAAAAATAGCCTGATTTTCAAATGTTCATATTTTCGTCAAAAATCATTTCTATAACGAAATTTTCAGAATCATAACTCAGCTTTCGATATAAAGCAATTCGAACAGCCCAATTTACTGATTCAGCAATTTCGTGAAAAAAGTGAATTTACAATCCTGGACTATAGCCGATCAAATTTTATCAAAAATAGCCTGATTTTCAAATGTCCATATTTTCGTCAAAAATCATTTCCATAACGAAATTTTCAGAATCGTTGCTCAGCTCGCGATATAAAGCAATTCGAACAGCCCAATTTACGGATTCAGAAATATTGTGAAAAAAGTGAATTTAAAATCCTGGACTATAGCCCATCAAATTTTATCAAAAATAGCTTGATTTTCAAATATCCATATTTTCGTCAAAAAACATTTCTATAACGAAATTTTCAGAATTTCAGCTTTCGATACTTAGTAAAATGAACAGTTCAGTTTACGGATTCAGAAATTTCGTGAAAAATGTGAATTTACAATCCTGGACTATAGCATATCAAATTTTATCAAAAATAGCTTGATTTTCAAATGTCCATATTTTCGTCAAAAATCATTTCTATAACGAAATTTTCAGAATTATGGCTCAGCTTTCGATACTTAGTAAAATGAACAGTTCAGTTTACGGATTCAGAAATTTCGTGAAAAAAGTGAATTTGCAATCGTGGACTATAGCCCATCAAATTTTATCAAAAATAGCTTGATTTTCAAATATCCATATTTTCGTCAAAAATCATTTCCATAACGAAATTTTCAGAATCGTTGCTCAGCTCGCGATATAAAGCAATTCGAAGAGCCCAATTTACTGATTCAGCAATTTCGTGAAAAAAGTGAATTTACAATCCTGGACTATAGCCCATCAGATTTTATCAAAAATAGCCTGATTTTCAAATGTTCATATTTTCGTCAAAAATCATTTCTATAACGAAATTTTCAGAATTTCAGCTTTCGATACTTAGTAAAATGAACAGTTCAGTTTACGGATTCAGAAATTTCGTGAAAAATGTGAATTTACAATCCTGGACTATAGCATATCAAATTTTATCAAAAATAGCTTGATTTTCAAATGTCCATATTTTCGTCAAAAATCATTTCTATAACGAAATTTTCAGAATTATGGCTCAGCTTTCGATACTTAGTAAAATGAACAGTTCAGTTTGCGGATTCAGAAATTTCGTGAAAAAAGTGAATTTGCAATCGTGGACTAAAAGCCCATCAAATTTTATCAAAAATAGCTTGATTTTCAAATATCCATATTTTCGTCAAAAATCATTTCCATAACGAAATTTTCAGAATCGTTGCTCAGCTCGCGATATAAAGCAATTCGAAGAGCCCAATTTACTGATTCAGCAATTTCGTGAAAAAAGTGAATTTACAATCCTGGACTATAGCCCATCAGATTTTATCAAAAATAGCCTGATTTTCAAATGTCCATATTTTCGTCAAAAATCATTTCCATAACGAAATTTTCAGAATCGTTGCTCAGCTCGCGATATAAAGCAATTCGAACAGCCCAATTTACGGATTCAGAAATATTGTGAAAAAAGTGAATTTAAAATCCTGGACTATAGCCCATCAAATTTTATCAAAAATAGCTTGATTTTCAAATATCCATATTTTCGTCAAAAAACATTTCTATAACGAAATTTTCAGAATTATGGCTCAGCTTTCGATACTTAGTAAAATGAACAGTTCAGTTTACGGATTCAGAAATTTCGTGAAAAATGTGAATTTACAATCCTGGACTATAGCCCATCAAATTTTATCAAAAATAGCTTGATTTTCAAATGTCCATATTTTCGTTAAAAATCATTTCTATAACGAAATTTTCAGAATCGTTGCTCAGCTCGCAATATAAAGCAATTCGAACAGCCCAATTTACGGATTCAGAAATTTCGTGAAAAAAGTGAATTTAAAATCCTGGACTATAGCCCATCAAATTTTATCAAAAATAGCTTGATTTTCAAATGTCCATATTTTCGTCAAAAATCATTTCTATAACGAAATTTTCAGAATCGTTGCTCAGCTCGCAATATAAAGCAATTCGAACAGCCCAATTTACGGATTCAGAAATTTCGTGAAAAAAGTGAATTTAAAATCCTGGACTATAGCATATCAAATTTTATCAAAAATAGCTTGATTTTCAAATGTCCATATTTTCGTCAAAAATCATTTCTATAACGAAATTTTCAGAATTATGGCTCAGCTTTCGATACTTAGTAAAATGAACAGTTCAGTTTACGGATTCAGAAATTTCGTGAAAAAAGTGAATTTGCAATCGTGGACTATAGCCCATCAAATTTTATCAAAAATAGCTTGATTTTCAAATATCCATATTTTCGTCAAAAATCATTTCCATAACGAAATTTTCAGAATCGTTGCTCAGCTCGCGATATAAAGCAATTCGAAGAGCCCAATTTACTGATTCAGCAATTTCGTGAAAAAAGTGAATTTACAATCCTGGACTATAGCCCATCAGATTTTATCAAAAATAGCCTGATTTTCAAATGTTCATATTTTCGTCAAAAATCATTTCTATAACGAAATTTTCAGAATCATAACTCAGCTTTCGATATAAAGCAATTCGAACAGCCCAATTTACTGATTCAGCAATTTCGTGAAAAAAGTGAATTTACAATCCTGGACTATAGCCCATCAGATTTTATCAAAAATAGCCTGATTTTCAAATGTTCATATTTTCGTCAAAAATCATTTCTATAACGAAATTTTCAGAATCATAACTCAGCTTTCGATATAAAGCAATTCGAACAGCCCAATTTACTGATTCAGCAATTTCGTGAAAAAAGTGAATTTACAATCCTGGACTATAGCCGATCAAATTTTATCAAAAATAGCCTGATTTTCAAATGTCCATATTTTCGTCAAAAATCATTTCCATAACGAAATTTTCAGAATCGTTGCTCAGCTCGCGATATAAAGCAATTCGAACAGCCCAATTTACGGATTCAGAAATATTGTGAAAAAAGTGAATTTAAAATCCTGGACTATAGCCCATCAAATTTTATCAAAAATAGCTTGATTTTCAAATATCCATATTTTCGTCAAAAAACATTTCTATAACGAAATTTTCAGAATTTCAGCTTTCGATACTTAGTAAAATGAACAGTTCAGTTTACGGATTCAGAAATTTCGTGAAAAATGTGAATTTACAATCCTGGACTATAGCATATCAAATTTTATCAAAAATAGCTTGATTTTCAAATGTCCATATTTTCGTCAAAAATCATTTCTATAACGAAATTTTCAGAATTATGGCTCAGCTTTCGATACTTAGTAAAATGAACAGTTCAGTTTACGGATTCAGAAATTTCGTGAAAAAAGTGAATTTGCAATCGTGGACTATAGCCCATCAAATTTTATCAAAAATAGCTTGATTTTCAAATATCCATATTTTCGTCAAAAATCATTTCTATAACGAAATTTTCAGAATCGTTGCTCAGCTCGCAATATAAAGCAATTCGAACAGCCCAATTTACGGATTCAGAAATTTCGTGAAAAAAGTGAATTTAAAATCCTGGACTATAGCCCATCAAATTTTATCAAAAATAGCTTGATTTTCAAATGTCCATATTTTCGTCAAAAATCATTTCTATAACGAAATTTTCAGAATCGTTGCTCAGCTCGCAATATAAAGCAATTCGAACAGCCCAATTTACGGATTCAGAAATTTCGTGAAAAAAGTGAATTTAAAATCCTGGACTATAGCCCATCAAATTTTATCAAAAATAGCTTGATTTTCAAATGTTTTCGAGCCAGATTTCAGCCTGTTATTTATAATCAACGTATGATATTAGAGCATGTCAGGACAGTTGCTACTTTTCTTGTTTTTCTGCGCGCCTAGTGATTTGGTTGTTTATAATGCAATATCGAATCGTTTTGTTTAAGTTTTCTGTTGTGGTTTTGAGCCAGATTTCAGCCTGTTATTTATAATCAACGTATGATATTAGAGCATGGCAGGACAGTTGCTACTTTTCTTGTTTTTCTGCGCGCCTAGTGATTTGGTTGTTTATAATGCAATATCGACTCGTTTTCTTTAAGTTTTCTGTTGTGGTTTTGAGCCAGATTTCAGCCTGTAATTTATCGCCCACGTATGATATTAGAGCATGGCAGGATAGTTGCTACTTTTCTTGTTTTTCTGCGCGCTTAGTGATTTGGTTGTTTATAATGCAATATCGACTCGTTTTCTTTAAGTTTTCTGTTGTGGTTTTGAGCCAGATTTCAACCTGTTATTTATCGCCCACGTATGATATTAGAGGAGAGCAGGATAGTTGCTACTTTTCTTGTTTTTCTGCGCGCTTAGTGATTTGGTTGTTTATAATGCAATATCGACTCGTTTTCTTTAAGTTTTCTGTTGTGGTTTTGAGCCAGATTTCAACCTGTTATATATCGTCCACGTATGATATTAGAGCATGGCAGGATAGTTGCTACTTTTCTTGTTTTTCTGCGCGCCTAGTGATTTGGTTGTTTATAATGCAATATCGACTCGTTTTCTTTAAGTTTTCTGTTGTGGTTTTGAGCCAGATTTCAGCCTGTAATTTATCGCCCACGTATGATATTAGAGCATGGCAGGATAGTTGCTACTTTTCTTGTTTTTCTGCGCGCCTAGTGATTTGGTTGTTTATAATGCAATATCGAATCGTTTTGTTTAAGTTTTCTGTTGTGGTTTTGAGCCAGATTTCAGCCTGTTATTTATAATCAACGTATGATATTAGACCATGGCAGGACAGTTGCTACTTTTCTTGTTTTTCTGCGCGCCTAGTGATTTGGTTGTTTATAATGCAATATCGACTCGTTTTCTTTAAGTTTTCTGTTGTGGTTTTGAGCCAGATTTCAGCCTGTTATTTATCGCCCACGTATGATATTAGAGGAGAGCAGGATAGTTGCTACTTTTCTTGTTTTTCTGCGCGCCTAGTGATTTGGTTGTTTATAATGCAATATCGACTCGTTTTCTTTAAGTTTTCTGTTGTGGTTTTGAGCCAGATTTCAACCTGTTATATATCGTCCACGTATGATATTAGAGGAGAGCAGGATAGTCGCTACTTTTCTTGTTTTTCAGCGCGCCTAGTGATTTGGTTGTTTATAATGCAATATCGACTCGTTTTCTTTAAGTTTTCTGTTGTGGTTTTGAGCCAGATTTCAGCCTGTTATTTATCGCCCTCGTATGATATTAGAGCATGGCAGGATAGTTGCTACTTTTCTTGTTTTTCTGCGCGCCTAGTGATTTGGTTGTTTATAATGCAATATCGACTCGTTTTCTTTAAGTTTTCTGTTGTGGTTTTGAGCCAGATTTCAGCCTGTTATTTATCGCCCACGTATGATATTAGAGCATGGCAGGATAGTTGCTTCTTTTCTTGTTTTTCTGCGCGCCTAGTGATTTGGTTGTTTATAATGCAATATCGACTCGTTTTCTTTAAATTTTCTGTTGTGGTTTTGAGCCAGATTTCAGCCTGTTATTTATCGCCCACGTATGATATTAGAGGAGAGCAGGATAGTTGCTACTTTTCTTGTTTTTCTGCGCGCCTAGTGATTTGGTTGTTTATAATGCAATATCGACTCGTTTTCTTTAAGTTTTCTATTGTGGCTTTGAGCCAGATTTCAGCCTGTTATTTATCGCCCACGTATGATATTAGAGCACGGCAGGATAGTTGCTACTTTTCTTGTTTTTCTGCGCGCCTAGTGATTTGGTTGTTTATAATGCAATATCGAATCGTTTTCTTTAAGTTTTCTGTTGTGGTTTTGAGCAAGATTTCAGCCTGTTATTTATCGTCCACGTATGATATTAGAGGAGAGCAAGATAGTTGCTACTTTTCTTGTTTTTCTGCGCGCCTAGTGAGTTGGTCGGATTTTAAGCGATATCGACTCGTTTTCTTTTAGTTTTCTGTTGTGGTTTCGAGCCAGATTTCAGCCTGTTATTTATAATCCACGTATGATATTAGAGCATGGCAGGACAGTTGCTACTTTTCTTGTTTTTCTGCGCGCCTAGCGATTTGGTTGTTTATAATACAATATCGAATCGTTTTCTTTAAGTTTTCTGTTGTGGTTTTGAGCCAGATTTCAGCCTGTTATTTATAATCCACGTATGATATTAGAGCATGGCAGGACAGTTGCTACTTTTCTTGTTTTTCTGCGCGCCTAGCGATTTGGTTGTTTATAATGCAATATCGAATCGTTTTCTTTAAGTTTTCTGTTGTGGTTTTGAGCCAGATTTCAGCCTGTTATTTATCGCCCACGTATGATATTAGAGGAGAGCTGGATAGTTGCTACTTTTCTTGTTTTTCTGCGCGCCTAGTGATTTGGTTGTTTATAATGCAATATCGACTCGTTTTCTTTAAGTTTTCTGTTGTGGTTTTGAGCCAGATTTCAGCCTGTTATTTATCGCCCACGTATGACATTAGAGCATGGCAGGATAGTTGCTACTTTTCTTGTTTTTCTGCGCGCCTAGTGATTTGGTTGTTAATAATGCAATATCGACTCGTTTTCTTTAAGTTTTCTGTTGTGGTTTTGAGCCAGATTTCAGCCTGTTATTTATCGCCCATGTATGATATTAGAGGAGAGCAGGATAGTTGCTACTTTTCTTGTTTTTCTGCGCGCCTAGTGATTTGGTTGTTAATAATGCAATATCGACTCGTTTTCTTTAAGTTTTCTGTTGTGGTTTTGAGCCAGATTACAGTCTGTTATTTATAATCCACGTATCATATTAGAGCATGGCAGGATAGTTGCTACTTTTCTTGTTTTTCTGCGCGCCTAGTGATTTGGTTGTTTATAACGCAATATCGACTCGTTTTTTTTAAGTTTTCTGTTGTGGTTTTGAGCCAGATTTCAGCCTGGTATTTATCGTCCACGTATGATATTAGAGGAGAGCAGGATAGCTGCTACTTTTCTTGTTTTTTTGCGCGCCTAGTGATTTGGTTGTTTATAATGCAATATCGACTCGTTTTCTTTAAGTTTTCTGTTGTGGTTTTGAGCCAGATTACAGCCTGTTATTTATAATCCACGTATCATATTAGAGCATGGCAGGATAGTTGCTACTTTTCTTGTTTTTCTGCGCGCCTAGTGATTTGGTTGTTTATAATGCAATATCGACTCGTTTTCTTTAAGTTTTCTTTTGTGGTTTTGAGCCAGATTTCAGCCTGTTATTTATCGCCCACGTATGATATTAGAGGAGAGCAGGATAGTTGCTACTTTTCTTGTTTTTCTGCGCGCCTAGTGATTTGGTTGTTTATAATGCAATATCGACTCGTTTTCTTTAAGTTTTCTGTTGTGGTTTTGAGCCAGATTTCAGCCTGTTATTTATCGCCCACGTATGATATTTGAGGAGAGCAGGATAGTTGCTACTTTTCTTGTTTTTCTGCGCGCCTAGTGATTTGGTTTTTTATAATGCAATATCGACTCGTTTTCTTTAAGTTTTCTTTTGTGGTTTTGAGCCAGATTTCAGCCTGTTATTTATCGCCCACGTATGATATTAGAGGAGAGCAGGATAGTTGCTACTTTTCTTGTTTTTCTGCGCGCCTAGTGATTTGGTTGTTTATAATGCAATATCGACTCGTTTTCTTTAAGTTTTCTGTTGTGGTTTTGAGCCAGATTTCAGCCTGTTATTTATAATCCACGTATGATATTAGAGCATGGCAGGATAGTTGCTACTTTTCTTGTTTTTCTGCGCGCCTAGTGATTTGGTTGTTTATAATGCAATATCGACTCGTTTTCTTTAAGTTTTCTGTTGTGGTTTTGAGCCAGATTTCAGCCTGTTATTTATCGCCCACGTATGATATTAGAGGAGAGCAGGATAGTTGCTACTTTTCTTGTTTTTCTGCGCGGTTAGTGATTTGGTTGTTTATAATGCAATATCGACTCGTTTTGTTTAAGTTTTCTGTTGTGGTTTTGAGCCAGATTTCAGCCTGTTATTTATCGCCCACGTATGATATTAGAGGAGAGCACGATAATTGCTACTTTTCTTGTTTTTCTGTGCGCCTAGTGATTTGGTTGTTTATAATGCAATATCGACTCGTTTTCTTTAAGTTTTCTATTGTGGCTTTGAGCCAGATTTCAGCCTGTTATTTATCGCCCACGTATGATATTAGAGCACGGCAGGATAGTTGCTACTTTTCTTGTTTTTCTGCGCGCCTAGTGATTTGGTTGTTTATAATGCAATATCGACTCGTTTTGTTTAAGTTTTCTGTTGTGGTTTTGAGCCAGATTTCAGCCTGTTATTTATCGCCCACGTATGATATTAGAGGAGAGCAGGATAGTTGCTACTTTTCTTGTTTTTCTGCGCGCCTAGTGATTTGGTTGTTTATAATGCAATATCGACTCGTTTTCTTTAAGTTTTCTGTTGTGGTTTTGAGCCAGATTTCAGCCTGTTATTTATCGCCCACGTATGATATTAGAGCATGGCAGGATAGTTGCTTCTTTTCTTGTTTTTCTGCGCGCCTAGTGATTTGGTTGTTTATAATGCAATATCGACTCGTTTTCTTTAAATTTTCTGTTGTGGTTTTGAGCCAGATTTCAGCCTGTTATTTATCGCCCACGTATGATATTAGAGGAGAGCAGGATAGTTGCTACTTTTCTTGTTTTTCTGCGCGCCTAGTGATTTGGTTGTTTATAATGCAATATCGACTCGTTTTCTTTAAGTTTTCTATTGTGGCTTTGAGCCAGATTTCAGCCTGTTATTTATCGCCCACGTATGATATTAGAGCACGGCAGGATAGTTGCTACTTTTCTTGTTTTTCTGCGCGCCTAGTGATTTGGTTGTTTATAATGCAATATCGAATCGTTTTCTTTAAGTTTTCTGTTGTGGTTTTGAGCAAGATTTCAGCCTGTTATTTATCGTCCACGTATGATATTAGAGGAGAGCAAGATAGTTGCTACTTTTCTTGTTTTTCTGCGCGCCTAGTGATTTGGTTGTTTATAACGCAATATCGACTCGTTTTTTTTAAGTTTTCTGTTGTGGTTTTGAGCCAGATTTCAGCCTGGTATTTATCGTCCACGTATGATATTAGAGGAGAGCAGGATAGCTGCTACTTTTCTTGTTTTTTTGCGCGCCTAGTGATTTGGTTGTTTATAATGCAATATCGACTCGTTTTCTTTAAGTTTTCTGTTGTGGTTTTGAGCCAGATTTCAGCCTGTTATTTATCGCCCACGTATGATATTAGAGCATGGCAGGATAGTTGCTACTTTTCTTGTTTTTCTGCGCGCCTAGTGATTTGGTTGTTTATAATGCAATATCGACTCGTTTTCTTTAAGTTTTCTGTTGTGGTTTTGAGCCAGATTTCAACCTGTTATATATCGTCCACGTATGATATTAGAGGAGAGCAGGATAGTCGCTACTTTTCTTGTTTTTCAGCGCGCCTAGTGATTTGGTTGTTTATAATGCAATATCGACTCGTTTTCTTTAAGTTTTCTGTTGTGGTTTTGAGCCAGATTTCAGCCTGTTATTTATCGCCCTCGTATGATATTAGAGCATGGCAGGATAGTTGCTACTTTTCTTGTTTTTCTGCGCGCCTAGTGATTTGGTTGTTTATAATGCAATATCGACTCGTTTTCTTTAAATTTTCTGTTGTGGTTTTGAGCCAGATTTCAGCCTGTTATTTATCGCCCACGTATGATATTAGAGCATGGCAGGATAGTTGCTTCTTTTCTTGTTTTTCTGCGCGCCTAGTGATTTGGTTGTTTATAATGCAATATCGACTCGTTTTCTTTAAATTTTCTGTTGTGGTTTTGAGCCAGATTTCAGCCTGTTATTTATCGCCCATGTATGATATTAGAGGAGAGCAGGATAGTTGCTACTTTTCTTGTTTTTCTGCGCGCCTAGTGATTTGGTTGTTAATAATGCAATATCGACTCGTTTTCTTTAAGTTTTCTGTTGTGGTTTTGAGCCAGATTACAGTCTGTTATTTATAATCCACGTATCATATTAGAGCATGGCAGGATAGTTGCTACTTTTCTTGTTTTTCTGCGCGCCTAGTGATTTGGTTGTTTATAACGCAATATCGACTCGTTTTTTTTAAGTTTTCTGTTGTGGTTTTGAGCCAGATTTCAGCCTGGTATTTATCGTCCACGTATGATATTAGAGGAGAGCAGGATAGCTGCTACTTTTCTTGTTTTTTTGCGCGCCTAGTGATTTGGTTGTTTATAATGCAATATCGACTCGTTTTCTTTAAGTTTTCTGTTGTGGTTTTGAGCCAGATTACAGCCTGTTATTTATAATCCACGTATCATATTAGAGCATGGCAGGATAGTTGCTACTTTTCTTGTTTTTCTGCGCGCCTAGTGATTTGGTTGTTTATAATGCAATATCGACTCGTTTTCTTTAAGTTTTCTGTTGTGGTTTTGAGCCAGATTTCAGCCTGTTATTTATCGCCCACGTATGATATTTGAGGAGAGCAGGATAGTTGCTACTTTTCTTGTTTTTCTGCGCGCCTAGTGATTTGGTTGTTTATAATGCAATATCGACTCGTTTTCCTTAAGTTTTCTTTTGTGGTTTTGAGCCAGATTTCAGCCTGTTATTTATCGCCCACGTATGATATTAGAGGAGAGCAGGATAGTTGCTACTTTTCTTGTTTTTCTGCGCGCCTAGTGATTTGGTTGTTTATAATGCAATATCGACTCGTTTTCTTTAAGTTTTCTGTTGTGGTTTTGAGCCAGATTTCAGCCTGTTATTTATAATCCACGTATGATATTAGAGCATGGCAGGATAGTTGCTACTTTTCTTGTTTTTCTGCGCGCCTAGTGATTTGGTTGTTTATAATGCAATATCGACTCGTTTTCTTTAAGTTTTCTGTTGTGGTTTTGAGCCAGATTTCAACCTGTTATATATCGTCCACGTATGATATTAGAGGAGAGCAGGATAGTCGCTACTTTTCTTGTTTTTCAGCGCGCCTAGTGATTTGGTTGTTTATAATGCAATATCGACTCGTTTTCTTTAAGTTTTCTGTTGTGGTTTTGAGCCAGATTTCAGCCTGTTATTTATCGCCCTCGTATGATATTAGAGCATGGCAGGATAGTTGCTACTTTTCTTGTTTTTCTGCGCGCCTAGTGATTTGGTTGTTTATAATGCAATATCGACTCGTTTTCTTTAAGTTTTCTGTTGTGGTTTTGAGCCAGATTTCAGCCTGTTATTTATCGCCCACGTATGATATTAGAGCATGGCAGGATAGTTGCTTCTTTTCTTGTTTTTCTGCGCGCCTAGTGATTTGGTTGTTTATAATGCAATATCGACTCGTTTTCTTTAAATTTTCTGTTGTGGTTTTGAGCCAGATTTCAGCCTGTTATTTATCGCCCACGTATGATATTAGAGGAGAGCAGGATAGTTGCTACTTTTCTTGTTTTTCTGCGCGCCTAGTGATTTGGTTGTTTATAATGCAATATCGACTCGTTTTCTTTAAGTTTTCTATTGTGGCTTTGAGCCAGATTTCAGCCTGTTATTTATCGCCCACGTATGATATTAGAGCACGGCAGGATAGTTGCTACTTTTCTTGTTTTTCTGCGCGCCTAGTGATTTGGTTGTTTATAATGCAATATCGAATCGTTTTCTTTAAGTTTTCTGTTGTGGTTTTGAGCAAGATTTCAGCCTGTTATTTATCGTCCACGTATGATATTAGAGGAGAGCAAGATAGTTGCTACTTTTCTTGTTTTTCTGCGCGCCTAGTGAGTTGGTCGGATTTTAAGCGATATCGACTCGTTTTCTTTTAGTTTTCTGTTGTGGTTTCGAGCCAGATTTCAGCCTGTTATTTATAATCCACGTATGATATTAGAGCATGGCAGGACAGTTGCTACTTTTCTTGTTTTTCTGCGCGCCTAGCGATTTGGTTGTTTATAATACAATATCGAATCGTTTTCTTTAAGTTTTCTGTTGTGGTTTTGAGCCAGATTTCAGCCTGTTATTTATAATCCACGTATGATATTAGAGCATGGCAGGACAGTTGCTACTTTTCTTGTTTTTCTGCGCGCCTAGCGATTTGGTTGTTTATAATGCAATATCGAATCGTTTTCTTTAAGTTTTCTGTTGTGGTTTTGAGCCAGATTTCAGCCAGTTATTTATCGCCCACGTATGATATTAGAGGAGAGCTGGATAGTTGCTACTTTTCTTGTTTTTCTGCGCGCCTAGTGATTTGGTTGTTTATAATGCAATATCGACTCGTTTTCTTTAAGTTTTCTGTTGTGGTTTTGAGCCAGATTTCAGCCTGTTATTTATCGCCCACGTATTACATTAGAGCATGGCAGGATAGTTGCTACTTTTCTTGTTTTTCTGCGCGCCTAGTGATTTGGTTGTTAATAATGCAATATCGACTCGTTTTCTTTAAGTTTTCTGTTGTGGTTTTGAGCCAGATTTCAGCCTGTTATTTATCGCCCATGTATGATATTAGAGGAGAGCAGGATAGTTGCTACTTTTCTTGTTTTTCTGCGCGCCTAGTGATTTGGTTGTTAATAATGCAATATCGACTCGTTTTCTTTAAGTTTTCTGTTGTGGTTTTGAGCCAGATTACAGTCTGTTATTTATAATCCACGTATCATATTAGAGCATGGCAGGATAGTTGCTACTTTTCTTGTTTTTCTGCGCGCCTAGTGATTTGGTTGTTTATAACGCAATATCGACTCGTTTTTTTTAAGTTTTCTGTTGTGGTTTTGAGCCAGATTTCAGCCTGGTATTTATCGTCCACGTATGATATTAGAGGAGAGCAGGATAGCTGCTACTTTTCTTGTTTTTTTGCGCGCCTAGTGATTTGGTTGTTTATAATGCAATATCGACTCGTTTTCTTTAAGTTTTCTGTTGTGGTTTTGAGCCAGATTACAGCCTGTTATTTATAATCCACGTATCATATTAGAGCATGGCAGGATAGTTGCTACTTTTCTTGTTTTTCTGCGCGCCTAGTGATTTGGTTGTTTATAATGCAATATCGACTCGTTTTCTTTAAGTTTTCTGTTGTGGTTTTGAGCCAGATTTCAGCCTGTTATTTATCGCCCACGTATGATATTTGAGGAGAGCAGGATAGTTGCTACTTTTCTTGTTTTTCTGCGCGCCTAGTGATTTGGTTGTTTATAATGCAATATCGACTCGTTTTCTTTAAGTTTTCTTTTGTGGTTTTGAGCCAGATTTCAGCCTGTTATTTATCGCCCACGTATGATATTAGAGGAGAGCAGGATAGTTGCTACTTTTCTTGTTTTTCTGCGCGCCTAGTGATTTGGTTGTTTATAATGCAATATCGACTCGTTTTCTTTAAGTTTTCTGTTGTGGTTTTGAGCCAGATTTCAGCCTGTTATTTATAATCCACGTATGATATTAGAGCATGGCAGGATAGTTGCTACTTTTCTTGTTTTTCTGCGCGCCTAGTGATTTGGTTGTTTATAATGCAATATCGACTCGTTTTCTTTAAGTTTTCTGTTGTGGTTTTGAGCCAGATTACAGCCTGTTATTTATAATCCACGTATCATATTAGAGCATGGCAGGATAGTTGCTACTTTTCTTGTTTTTCTGCGCGCCTAGTGATTTGGTTGTTTATAATGCAATATCGACTCGTTTTCTTTAAGTTTTCTGTTGTGGTTTTGAGCCAGAGTTCAGCCTGTTATTTATCGTCCACGTATGATATTAGAGGAGAGCAGGATAGTCGCTACATTTCTTGTTTTTCTGCGCGCCTAGTGATTTGGTTGTTTATAATGCAATATCGACTCGTTTTCTTTAAGTTTTCTGTTGTGGTTTTGAGCCAGATTTCAGCCTGTTATTTATAATCCACTTATGATATTAGAGCATGGCGGGACAGTTGCTACTTTTCTTGTTTTTCTACGCGCCTAGTGATTTGGTTATTTATAATGCAATATCGACTCGTTTTCTTTAAGTTTTCTGTTGTGGTTTTAAGCCAGATTTCAGCCTGTTATTTATAATCCACTTATGATATTAGAGCATGGCAGGATAGTTGCAACTTTTCTTGTTTTTCTGCGCGCCTAGTGATTTGGTTGTTTATAATGCAATATCGACTCGTTTTCTTTAAGTTTTCTGTTGTGGTTTTGAGCCAGATTTCAGCCTGTTATTTATAATCCACTTATGATATTAGAGCATGGCAGGACAGTTGCTACTTTTCTTGTTTTTCTGCGCGCCTAGTGATTTGGTCGGATTTTAAGCGATACCGACTCGTTCTCTTTAAGTTTTCTGTTGTGGTTTTGAGCCAGATTTCAGCCTGTTATTTATAATCCACGTATGATATTAGAGCATGGCAGGACAGTTGCTATTTTTCTTGTTTTTCTGCGCGCCTAGTGATTTGGTTGTGTATAATGCAATATCGACTCGTTTTCTTTAAGTTTTCTGTTGTGGTTTTGAGCCAGATTTCAGCCTGTTATTTATCGCCCACGTATGATATTAGAGCATGGCAGGATAGTTGCTACTTTTCTTGTTTTTCTGCGCGCCTAGTGATTTGGTTGGTTATAATGCAATATCGACTCGTTTTCTTTAAGTTTTCTGTTGTGGTTTTGAGCCAGATTTCAGCCTGTTATTTATCGCCCACGTATGATATTAGAGGAGAGCAGGATAGTTGCTACTTTTCTTGTTTTTCTGCGCGGTTAGTGATTTGGTTGTTTATAATGCAATATCGACTCGTTTTGTTTAAGTTTTCTGTTGTGGTTTTGAGCCAGATTTCAGCCTGTTATTTATCGCCCACGTATGATATTAGAGGAGAGCACGATAATTGCTACTTTTCTTGTTTTTCTGTGCGCCTAGTGATTTGGTTGTTTATAATGCAATATCGACTCGTTTTCTTTAAGTTTTCTATTGTGGCTTTGAGCCAGATTTCAGCCTGTTATTTATCGCCCACGTATGATATTAGAGCACGGCAGGATAGTTGCTACTTTTCTTGTTTTTCTGCGCGCCTAGTGATTTGGTTGTTTATAATGCAATATCGACTCGTTTTGTTTAAGTTTTCTGTTGTGGTTTTGAGCCAGATTTCAGCCTGTTATTTATCGCCCACGTATGATATTAGAGGAGAGCAGGATAGTTGCTACTTTTCTTGTTTTTCTGCGCGCCTAGTGATTTGGTTGTTTATAATGCAATATCGACTCATTTTCTTTAAGTTTTCTGTTGTGGTTTTGAGCCAGATTTCAGCCTGTTATTTATAATCCACTTATGATATTAGAGCATGGCAGGACAGTTGCTACTTTTCTTGTTTTTCTGCGCGCCTAGTGATTTGGTCGGATTTTAAGCGATACCGACTCGTTCTCTTTAAGTTTTCTGTTGTGGTTTTGAGCCAGATTTCAGCCTGTTATTTATAATCCACTTATGATATTAGAGCATGGCAGGACAGTTGCTACTTTTCTTGTTTTTCTGCGCGCCTAGTGATTTGGTCGGATTTTAAGCGATACCGACTCGTTCTCTTTAAGTTTTCTGTTGTGGTTTTGAGCCAGATTTCAGCCTGTTATTTATAATCCACGTATGATATTAGAGCATGGCAGGACAGTTGCTATTTTTCTTGTTTTTCTGCGCGCCTAGTGATTTGGTTGTGTATAATGCAATATCGACTCGTTTTCTTTAAGTTTTCTGTTGTGGTTTTGAGCCAGATTTCAGCCTGTTATTTATCGCCCACGTATGATATTAGAGCATGGCAGGATAGTTGCTACTTTTCTTGTTTTTCTGCGCGCCTAGTGATTTGGTTGTTTATAATGCAATATCGACTCATTTTGTTTAAGTTTTCTGTTGTGGTTTTGAGCCAGATTTCAGCCTGTTATTTATAATCCACTTATGATATTAGAGGAGAGCAGGATAGTTGCTACTTTTCTTGTTTTTCTGCGCGGTTAGTGATTTGGTTGTTTATAATGCAATATCGAATCATTTTCTTTAAGTTTTCTGTTGTGGTTTTGAGCCAGATTTCAGCCTGTTATTTATCGCCCACGTATGATATTAGAGGAGAGCAGGATAGTTGCTACTTTTCTTGTTTTTCTGCGCGGTTAGTGATTTGGTTGTTTATAATGCAATATCGACTCGTTTTGTTTAAGTTTTCTGTTGTGGTTTTGAGCCAGATTTCAGCCTGTTATTTATCGCCCACGTATGATATTAGAGGAGAGCAGGATAGTTGCTACTTTTCTTGTTTTTCTGCGCGGTTAGTGATTTGGTTGTTTATAATGCAATATCGACTCATTTTCTTTAAGTTTTCTGTTGTGGTTTTGAGCCAGATTTCAGCCTGTTATTTATAATCCACTTATGATATTAGAGCATGGCAGGACAGTTGCTACTTTTCTTGTTTTTCTGCGCGCCTAGTGATTTGGTCGGATTTTAAGCGATACCGACTCGTTCTCTTTAAGTTTTCTGTTGTGGTTTTGAGCCAGATTTCAGCCTGTTATTTATAATCCACTTATGATATTAGAGGAGAGCAGGATAGTTGCTTCTTTTCTTGTTTTTCTGCGCGGTTAGTGATTTGGTTGTTTATAATGCAATATCGACTCATTTTCTTTAAGTTTTCTGTTGTGGTTTTGAGCCAGATTTCAGCCTGTTATTTATCCCCCACGTATGATATTAGAGGAGAGCAGGATAGTTGCTACTTTTCTTGTTTTTCTGCGCGGTTAGTGATTTGGTTGTTTATAATGCAATATCGACTCATTTTCTTTAAGTTTTCTGTTGTGGTTTTGAGCCAGATTTCAGCCTGTTATTTATAATCCACTTATGATATTAGAGGAGAGCAGGATAGTTGCTACTTTTCTTGTTTTTCTGCGCGGTTAGTGATTTGGTTGTTTATAATGCAATATCGACTCATTTTCTTTAAGTTTTCTGTTGTGGTTTTGAGCCAGATTTCAGCCTGTTATTTATCGCCCACGTATGATATTAGAGGAGAGCAGGATAGTTGCTACTTTTCTTGTTTTTCTGCGCGGTTAGTGATTTGGTTGTTTATAATGCAATATCGACTCGTTTTGTTTAAGTTTTCTGTTGTGGTTTTGAGCCAGATTTCAGCCTGTTATTTATCGCCCACGTATGATATTAGAGGAGAGCAGGATAGTTGCTACTTTTCTTGTTTTTCTGCGCGCCTAGTGATTTGGTTGTTTATAATGCAATATCGACTCATTTTCTTTAAGTTTTCTGTTGTGGTTTTGAGCCAGATTTCAGCCTGTTATTTATAATCCACTTATGATATTAGAGGAGAGCAGGATAGTTGCTACTTTTCTTGTTTTTCTGCGCGGTTAGTGATTTGGTTGTTTATAATGCAATATCGACTCATTTTCTTTAAGTTTTCTGTTGTGGTTTTGAGCCAGATTTCAGCCTGTTATTTATCGCCCACGTATGATATTAGAGGAGAGCAGGATAGTTGCTACTTTTCTTGTTTTTCTGCGCGGTTAGTGATTTGGTTGTTTATAATGCAATATCGACTCGTTTTCTTTAAGTTTTCTGTTGTGGTTTTGAGCCAGATTTCAGCCTGTTATTTATCGCCCACGTATGATATTAGAGGAGAGCAGGATAGTTGCTACTTTTCTTGTTTTTCTACGCGGTTAGTGATTTGGTTGTTTATAATGCAATATCGACTCGTTTTGTTTAAGTTTTCTGTTGTGGTTTTGAGCCAGATTTCAGCCTGTTATTTATCGCCCACGTATGATATTAGAGGAGAGCAGGATAGTTGCTACTTTTCTTGTTTTTCTGCGCGCCTAGTGATTTGGTTGTTTATAATGCAATATCGACTCATTTTCTTTAAGTTTTCTACTGTGGTTTTGAGCCAGATTACAGCCTGTTATTTATAATCCACGTATCATATTAGAGCATGGCAGGATAGTTGCTACTTTTCTTGTTTTTCTGTTTATAATGCAATATCGACTCGTTTTCTTTAAGTTTTCTGTTGTGGTTTTGAGCCAGATTTCAGCCTGTTATTTATAATCCACGTATGATATTAGAGCAAATTTTATCAAAAATAGCTTGATTTTCAAATATCCATATTTTCGTCAAAAATCATTTCTATAACGAAATTTTCAGAATTATGGCTCAGCTTTCGATGCTTAGTAAAATGAACAGTTCAGTTTACGGATTCAGAAATTGCGTGAAAAAAGTGAATTTACAATCCTGGACTATAGCCCATCAAATTTTATCAAAAATAGCTTGATTTTCAAATGTCCATATTTTCGTCAAAAATCATTTCTATAACGAAATTTTCAGAATTATGACTGAGCTTTTGATATAAAGTAATTCGAGCGGCCAAGTTTACAGATTCAGAAATTTCGTGAAAAAAGTGAATTTACAATCCTGGGCTATAGCCCATCAAATTTTATCAAAAATAGCTTGATTTTCAAATGTCCATATTTCTGACAAAATATATATATATATATCATAAATGATTTTATTGTGGCCGCATTGGTTTCGAAGTCGAATACCAAAAAGGGCGTAGTTTGCTTATGAGTACGACAATAGGGGTGTATATTTTCGGCGCTTGCGGTGGCTAATTTCTTCGCACTACTACTTTTGCTGCACTCTTCATTGTCTGGTTCACTTTAAATCGATTCCTATAGAATCTGAGTTTTCGTGACTTCACTGAACGATCACCACTCGATTTATCACCTTTTAGGATAACTTGACATGATATTATAAAGATGTGAACTCGACAAGACTCAGGGGAAAACTAGAAGCAGTACACAAACTAAAAACAATACTATTGTCGCTCGCATCCACTGTTCCCTACAACCAAATCTAAATTCCAAAACACTTTCAAGGCTACGCTTGGGACAAGTTTTACACACCATCGTCACTCACACTGCGACGTTAGCCATATACTCTAGGTAACGCAGGATGCATAGCCAACACAACAAACACAAACCCATCAATCAATCACCTACTGAGAACCCCAACTTTTGCACAATTCACAGTACACCATACAGCCATAAGACTTAGCAGCTAGTGCTCCTATTATGTTAGCATTTGATTTGTACTTGTATGTTTATTTAATTATAATAATATTTAAGCAAAAAAAAAATTATTTTTTTGTGCCTTCTAAAGCAGGATTCCCCTTAAACCAAAGATTTAACTCAATAACTCTTCGCGTTCGCGAATGCAATTCAACAAATAATTTGTTTTAGTTTTTTTTTACACTTTTATTCATATACACATCTTTAAGTTTTTAGTTTTTTTTTTATAAATAAGTTTGACAAAAATACATTGAGTTATAATTCTTTGCTTAAAATTTATTTATTTATTAATATGCTTCTTAATTGTTTAAAGTTTATCAAAGTTAACAATTACAGTTACGAATTCGTTGTGCATATTTTAGTTGTTTTAATTTTTTACATTATTAGCTTCACTTAATATACAAATATATGCAGTTTATTTTGTAAAAATATTTTACTTTTCAATTGGATCTCTGATCGGGGCATGTGGCGTTTCAAACGCGACAATGCTCATAAATTGTTGTTTATATAAAAAGATAAATTAAAGTATATGTATTGTATACATTAGTTTGTATAAAGTCTGCATTTCCCATGTTATTTGTTTAAATTCGCCTGTTGTACTAAAACTTTTTATTCAAACGAAAATGTTTAGAAAATAAAACATAAAGTAACTCCATGAAGTCATTAGTAAACTATAACATAGTTGCAATATTGTTGTATAAGACTTTTCAACTGCTGTAATGATAGTCAAGCATAGTTTTTTGTAAGCAAAATTTATACAACTGCTGGTCAATTCTGGTACTGTGAAAAAGAAAATAGAAAACAGACATCTTTGTTGCCAAAAAAATGAAGGCATGTTTTTGCATTAAGAGCAAACAAATATAGAATAATAACTCCGGATTTGCCAGGAGCCTGAAATAAACCCCTTTCTGCTGAAAAGCAACGAAACCAACTCTCTCAAACGCCTATATACCTTTCGACATGGCTCCTAGTTGTTTTGTGTGCCCTGTTAAATGTTTCTACCTCAGAATTTTTTGCAGTAAAGGACGTCATTAGCCACGGCTGCAATGGATATCCACTAACATCGAGTAAATACAAATTTCTTCCACCTGAATAATATAAGGATTCCAATGTACATTTTGTCTTGGTACATCTCAAAATATAGGAATCGTGAGCCGAACCGCCTAAATGCGCATTAGCACTAAAAATTAAATAATCTGTTCCACTGTTGAACATTTTTCGAATGGCCCCCTGTTTTTTACAGTTGTTTTTTTGTGCTGCAATCTTAATATGCGTGCCATCAATCAAACAATCAATCAAACAATTATAAAGGGTGTTAACCTTTTTATCTCCGAAACCTGGGAGAACTTGGAAATAGTCGGTTCGCTATGCAGATCAAACTTCTGAAATGCAACGAGATACTGACGACAAACTATCCTGACCAACAGCACGTAGAAAACTTCCTAAGCATGGAACCTTAATGCGCGCGTAGCACTTTTATATGCGATGGAGCATGAATTGAAATTGCTTTGCTTTGATATGCACAATTTGTTTAAATAACAGCAATTGACTAAACACTGTTTGCGATATTGAATGCACCACAGCAGTTTCACTTATTAAACAAGGCTCGCATTTTAATACTGAGTCGAATCGAAAAAATGTAAGCAATGCGTGAAAGCGAATGTGAAAAGGATTTATTCGATACACGCTTTCACAGAACCAGATCAATAAAAGATGGTTGTTTCGGGAGCAAAGGTTCACCATTTGTGTTTGCCCATCATACAAGTACTTGGCATATATTGGTGGAGGTGGAAGTAATAGTTCATTGCCGCTGCCGAAAGGTACAGACGCTTTTAATGCCGTAGTACTCTTCAGAGGGTTTGAACTCGCATCACACTTACTATTTACCCACAAAAACAGCCTTTGAAATATAAAAATGACCATAAAACGCATTTGGAGTAAGAGTTTCTACCCTTCCAAAACTTATTGACATGAAAATAAAATCGGGTTCAATAATGTCTCCAAATAAACTGGACATCAATCTATTTAATGGAACAAAAAGCATTGCGTTCGACACAAAGCTCTGATACATAATTTATTTTTCATTTCGCTTTAAGCCTTTGTGGCTATTACTTTCGTTAGAATAAAGTTAAAGTTAGTCTTCTCAGTGCTACATTTTATAATTCAACAATACGAAGTAAACGACAGACAATGTGATAATGTGATTATCTTCAACCTCATAAAACAATAAACGTCAAAATTAGACGAGTTCTTACTAAGTGGTAACTTTCCAAGATGAGCAAGGAACGCAAGATAGCTTCAACCCCCTCCAGGATGACACAAGGAGGACAGCCAAACAGACCTTGCTTTGAGATTAGTTGATGGCGGATCAATTACTGATCAGGAGTTGACTGGAATTATAGGGAATATAGGGGTTGATAAAGAAAGATTGAAAGCCTTAAGAGTAGAACATTGGCCACAGAATGAAATCGAGGATAGTCCCACCTGTAGTGCGAAAATTAGATTCAATCGACGCGTTCTGAAATCCGATCTGTCTGAGATTCAAGATGTGGGATTTGGGGACACTGAGTCAGAGCATCGGAACCGCTCTATCAAAATGGCTGCACCCAGTGAACCTGGCCCAACCACCAGATCCAGAGCCAGAAGCCAATCCAAACTCTGCAACACTAGCGGAAATGGCAATTGATCAACGCGATATGAGGTACAGCGACCAACGTCTATCGGACCCGCTGGGGAGGCAGGTTTACAATTAGCCCGAGATGTTGAGACAATTTCCTTACACTTTAGAAGATCAGACCCCGACCAGTCCACTCAAACACTACAAACATAATAGAAGGTTTGTCCGGCCGAATTTACATTCTTTGTTATCATCTCCAATAAAAAGACCGGAAAACTACTAAAGATTGAATGCTCGTCTAACGACCATAAGGATATGATCTCTTCTGATAAACCTTACGAAATTAAAATTCTACTTTTATTAAAAATGTCCAAGAGCTTTTCCAGATATCGATACAACCATGATTTCTCCAAGGCTACTTTGGAGTAATACAAAAAGAAATAAACATCAATTGCATGTGCATTTTCCAAAACAGGGCATAGAAACCTTTATCCTTTGGAGGCTTTTCACTTGCACACTGTTTTATATTTTAGTATTTTACGTTGTTAATGTTAAATGTATAAATTAATAATAAAAAAAGGAATATTTTTAACAACATTACTCATACAATAATACAAAATCTAGGTAAAAGTTTTTTTCTTCATTCTCTAATCTCTTTTTGCAATGGAATTTCTGAGAACAGGATTTCTCAATACCAATTCAGTCTCTTCGGATATAATTGGCAACGCATTTGTCCAGTGATAGTTGATTAAATGGCTTATGCTATCGAAGATTCGATCCTTTGTTCGTACAATACCTTCGGGATCAATAAGAAGTAAGTGCTTCGGTGTCTTACCCTCCAGTCCAGTTAGAACGTATTGTCCATGTTTACCCTGAGATTCGCGAACCAAAAAATCTCCATCATTCCGTAGAAGGTTTTCAGCGATTGGTCGACTTATTGCAGCATGGAACCATGATTCTGTCATTAGTTGGGAACGTTGTACTTCGACTGATAATGAGAATGGCTCTAAGAATGATAAAAAAAAATAAATAACTAAAACGAAACTAGTTTGATGCAACTTACGTATGTCGAAAACATCTCGAACAGATGGCGCTGTTTGTGCTTCCTTGACGGGATCAAAGTGTGGGAGGTACATCTTAACGCTCTGATCTGGTGGTGGGCTGTTCAAGTCAATAAGATTACTGCTGAGCCGATCACGAGGCTTTTTCAGATTCAGTTGTGTGATTTTGTGAGGTAGATCGTTTTCGCAGACTAAGTCAGGTGGAAGTTGGTTCGGTAAATCATTATAGTAGTCTTTGTCGTTTTCCTTTCCAATGTTGTAGTTTTCCGCAGGCAAATGGCTGCAATGATAGAATGGAAGGATACAATGAAACATATTGCATTAATTTTTTTTTTGCAAATTGAATTTACTTCTTTTTATGGCATGTGACAGCGTTATACCGTAACATGAATGCTTTTCCAATGGTTACAATGAGGTCTTCACTTTGTCCGCCACCACATTCTAGAACGTAGCATGCGCGCCAATCATCCTCATTTTTTGCAATATAAGCTAAAAAGTCCAAAGTTTCCTAAAGTTGGAAGAAAATAAATTGCTTAAGATTTTTAATATCAACAAGTGTGATCGGTCGAAAGAGCGGTCGTCTGGCAAATTATTGCATTGGAGGTCTTGGAACGTCATTAAGGTAAAGGTAAAGGATTGATTACATCGGCAAAGTAGAGAGAGAATAAAAGAAAAGGTGAATAAAGGAAAAAGGAAACGATGGATCAGGTGGTTCCTCACCAGGCTGTTAATATCTATGTACGTGGTTCCACAATGGAACCACTGAGCTCTTAAGGGTTAATCAAAGAGTTGTTCAGCACACAGAGCTGCTTTTGAACAACTGCAGTAAATGTTCATCTGTTACAGTTTAAATAAAGCTCCTCGAAATCTGTAATAGCCATGACTTAAAAAAAAACTTGCTGAACTTACCGCATCGCCACCAGATGCAAATGATATTCTCGGCATATTGTGACCAACAATCATTTCACCAGTTTCGGTATTTATCAAATTCAATGCTCTGCTGCTCACATTTATAACGACATTTGTTCCAGCATGCTCCATGCAAGGTCTGTCGGCGATATATTGCAAAAGCTTTTTGTCAACTCGTCTCTTCCCGGCGCTCTTAAGCCCAGCAGCCTCACAAACACGATTTATACATTCCCTAAAGAGTAGAAAATGATAAAATAATGTTTCGCCTTCATTCAAAGCAATAAATTTATATAGACTCTGTTTACCTAGCCACTTGTGTGCGTGTTTGAAAATCCAAAGTTTTCATAGAAGTCTTCACTTCCAGACAACCGGTATACTGCAATGGAAAATAAAATAAAATTGGCACTTGATTCAAGGAAAAGTCTTTGTTATGTATTTTTATTCAAATGAAACCTACCCTAACTTGAAATGATACGCCATTGTCCATAATATCTTCATCCGGATACAGACATCCATAACTGCCACCCGCAGCTCCACCACCAGCGCCACATTCTCCACTGGATTTATTGTTTTTGTTACAATCCCCTCCGCCACAACAGCCACTGCCACTGCCGCCTCCGCCTCCTCCTCCTCCACCGCTGGCATTTGTTGACTCACATCCATTCCCTCGTGGCATCACTCACGTTTATTTCAATGCTTGAGAATTCCTTCAGTAATGTTGCGACGGTTATGAAATGTTTTCCTTCTGTCCGCTTTAGAATATTAAATAGAAAAGGATTACAAAAAAAAAATCAATAAGAACCCATTCCAACGGAGTTCTGAGTGCCATGGTTTCACTGCCACGAACACGAAACAAACCGGATTTATTGAAAAGAAACGAGGTTACAACAAAGAAAAAGAATATAGTTTTTTTTTTCAAGGATCTAGTTTTGTATTACTACACGCTTTGCATTGTTGGATCAAGGACCTTCGATGCTTCTCCTAAATGGGATGACCAAAATCTCATCTCATCTGGCCAGTTCTAACGATAAGAAATATGACAAAAGATTAAAATCGAATATACGGTCCTATCTGTGGAGAGTGGAGGATCGAGTTCAAGATGTTATTTGTCTCCTTATTGTTGATACACATATCATCTCTATGGACATTGTCAACGACTCATAGAAGGTGGGTCGCATAAAAAGTCTTATTGGTCTTCGGTGATTTTGACCATGCACTTTAAGCTAATCAGGGCGACAAACTAATATGTTGGGCACTTTAAATTACAATTGTTGGAGAAAAACACAGACAGTGTTCTTTTGTTTTATAAGGTTCGCGAGCGTACAAGGGTGATGGAGAATTGTTTTGGGTTTACCAAGAGGTCAAAGAATACGATTTCCTAAACGCAGTTTGGAAGTTCCAGCAGAAGTCACAATGCTTTTTTCACAATCAACTACCTTTTTTTTGAATGTGTAAATGAGAACGTAAATCACTTGCTTGCTAATGTTTCTTGTAAAAATGTCCCTGAAGGCCTTACTTGATAAGCAAGGCGATCGAAGTGAGGACCCGGATGATGGTCTCCAATACCGGAAGACTCCATCATAATATGTACGGATGGGACAAAACTGGATCAGAAATCGTAAGTGGTATGTTTTACAATAAACTAAACCTAGAGCAAGAACTCTACTTCCGCATTCGAGCTAACTGCTGTGCATTTGAAGCCGAAATCAATGCGATCAATGGCTGCTGTGTATTTGCAAAACTTGAGTCGCAATTCTTTAAACATCCTCATATCTTTACTCCCAGGGCACTGTCTTATTGACAGACATGCAGAAAGGCTAGACTTACAGTCAAATGACTCCTGCAGAAGCTGCGGCTCGGATAAAGTGCAAGGAACCGTCTCTCATCTCTCATCTCTTCTGCGAATGCCCGGATTTAGCAAGATCGAGGTATATAAATTTGGGGTCCCATTTTTTCACATCTTTATCAGAACTTGCAGTGTATACTAATTGGGAGGTATATCATCAACTTTAAAGGCGAACCAAACAATAACCATAAACACAAAAGTGCAAAAGATACAAAAATGCGTTATTAGGGCATACGAAACTGCATACCCCGCTTAAGCCGACACCAAGCAACCTTGGTGGAATAAAGAACCAACATGCGTATCTCAAAGGCAAGTCTACAGAAACCGTACTTCATAATGTAGTTTCAACAATTTAGGACGTCTTCGAATAAAAGAGTCGGTCGTATGGGTTTTTCATGACATCGAAGGGGCGTTTAATAATATCAAAATTACGAATATGGTAGACGCCCTATCGACCTACAGTAACAACACACAAATCAAAAATTAGTTTGAACATATGCTATCGAACCGCATCATCACAGCCTCCATCGGAGACGATACAAGATAGGGCAAAGTGCTAGAAGGGAAACCCCAAGGGTACTCGTGATGGATAAGTTCCTTAAAAAATTAGAAGGAACATGCGCCAAATGCATAGCATATGCAGACGACCTAGCAATTCTCGTTCACAGAAAACACCTAGAGATGATAGTAGAAATCGTGCAGAACATCCTCAACACCGTTACAATATGGACGATTGAAAACGGACTAAATGTTAACCACAGCAAAAAAGACCAAAATAAGTGACTTCCCTGAGATTGGAGGTACTAAACTTGAAATCAAAGACAGCGTGAAGTCCTTAGGATTGATAATCGACAAGAAACTCAATGTGAGGAAAAATATGCAGGAGGGCATTTGGGAAGTCCTGGGGACTGAAACCCTTCATAACGGCATTATAGTATGGTGGAATTCGATAGAAAAACATATTTAGACGACAGGCTCACTAAAATGCAACGTCTGTCATGCTTGCGAAAAACTCCACGCCGACCGCAGCCATCAAAGCAATGCTAAATATAACACCAGGACTCTCAGCCATAAGACTCAAGGCACTGGGTTAATAATCTTTCCAGAACTTGTCCAGTAATGCTCAACGAATCTTTGATCATTCTTGGGTTCATAAGATTAAAATCACAAAGAATGCATTGAATTCCACACTGTCATTAATGATTCTACCATTTTCCGTTCGAAATTCATTTATACTTTCGATTTTTTAAATTTTTAAATAGGTATTTTTTAATTTTTTTTCTACATGTCCTTTTGACTACCACAGTTATCAATATGTAACGATATAGCGAGACGTTACCGTCTTTTATATGTGCGGAATCAATGGAATGCAATGGAATTTCACCAAAAGCTGCTGGCAACACTGAGTTGTACTCTTCGCAGGATTGCGAATCAGTCGAGACTGCAGGGTCTTGAAATAATACCAGCTATTGTTTTCCGGATCTTACTCTTAACTTCAAGCACAGTTCTTATAAGAGAAAAAGACTTTTTGGTCAAAAATACGATCGAAGAAAGAGGAAATTCATTGAGCTAGAAAATAGGAGTGGTGCCGGTGTGCCATAAATATGTCTTCCACCTAACCTTTGGGTGTATTTACTTACAATAAGGCAGCGCTTAGGATAGATAAATACGAACATTGCTTAAGTCTGTCTTAATTTTAATTGTTTGATTAGAAAGACTTACATTCTTTCGATTTGAAATGGATTATTCTAAGATATACCGAGCAAACATTTTTTTGATGAAACTTGTTTTTCTATTTTTTATATATGTATGCTTTAAGTTTTCGGTTTAGCCTAGTAAAATGGTAAAATGTGAAAATGTGCATTTTTTCTGATGTAAAATGGCCTTCTAAACACGATAATAAAAGTCATTGGATAAAAGTGCAATAGAAACCCTAAACAAAAAACAAGACTTTAACTTTATGCGCATTAAAATGATTAAGGACTCCCTAAATATTACCGGACAAATTGTCCAAAGAATAATTAATATATCTCTTAGTGCAGGAATATTCCCAGAAGCATGGAAAGAAAAAAACTAGTGCAATAACATTTAGTAACTACCGACCCATAAATATGATGCCTATCTATGAAAAAATATTAGAAAAAATTGTCATGTTACAATTACAAGAACATTTGAAAAATCAATTTCTCTTGTACAGTTATCAATCCGTATTTCGAGCTAAGCCTTCACACGAAACGTGCATACATTTTGTGATTAACGAATGGAAACATTTAACATTAACCGAGACCTTGAAAACAAAAAATAAATGGTTAAAAATGAACAGACTTGTGCTTAATGTTCTGTCCCAACGGTAAACGTAAAAATGAATAACGAACAAATTGAAGTGGTGAATAATCTTAAATACCTTGGCGTTATGCTTGACGACAGACTATATTTTAAAGCCCATATATAGTCTTTATGTAAGAAAGTGTAAAAAAAATTGGTATGTTAAGGAAAATGAGACAGAATGTTTCCACGACATCAGCTATAAATGTGTATAATGTACTAGTAAAGCCTCATTTTGATTATTGTGCAACCGTATTATTCATGTGTCCAAAATCTTACAAGGATAGACTTCAGCTACTGCAAAATAAAGCTATGAGAACAATACTAAAGTGTAACAGATACACATCGAAAAGAAATATGACAGCCGCACTAATGTGGTTAAACATAAACCAACGTTTATATGTTCTGACAATGTTATTTGTCTTCAAAATAAAAAATAATATGCTACCTGGATACCTTTGTGCCCACGCTAATAGTGAAGATGTACTAAGAAATGCGAGAGATCTACGAATTGATAGAGCACGAACTACGAGCGGTCAGCGAACCATTTTTTACATGGGATTAGTAGAATTTAACAACTTGCCACCTGACATCAAATACTTAACAAACATAATAGAATTTAAAAGAAAATTAATTGACTTCGTGAAACTAAACCATATTTGAAAAAAAAAACAATTTTTCACTTGTCCAATAAAAATCAATGTAAATAGTTTATATATGTATGTAAAAAATAGCTTATTGAAGCTTAATAAAGTATATTCAATTCAATTCAATTCAAGAAACAATTAACAATAATTTTTTTTGAAAAAATCCCGAAATTCTGGTTATTTCCCGCGTGAAGTGACATTGGCGCCTGAGTGGCGAAAAAGACATACCCTGAGCGTAGTGACGAAGTCTCGTGAGCGTGGACTGACTACGAAAAGAGAGTTGAAATCCCTCCCATAAATGAAATGCACTACTATAAAGCTGCGTGCAGGAAATAAGCACATACATACATTATCTAATATACCTATGGAACACCCTGTATTTCATATATATATATAAACAAACTTTATGATACACCCAACCTCGATTTTACTTCAAATCCAACAGTGATTCCAAGCATGGGGGTTGCAGACCGGCAGATCCCCATACATAAACGAAAGTTTATTACTGCGAAATTTTAGTTCATACTTTATCTAATGCATAAAAATCATCCAAACTTTCAATGGAGCGCCCTGTATTTTCAATAACGGCTAATATCAACGGCCAGTATCACTTAAACCTTGCAATAATGATACACTGGCCAAAGAAACTTCAACTTCATTTCAGTCCAGCACAAGTGCCAGTACTTCGCTAGAAAGTACTTTCGTTGAAGAACAAAGTGCAAAGCGGTGGTTATATTCAGAAGAAATGAAAAATCAGTGAAATATAGCTCGGTTAATCTCGGAATTCGGTAATTTGTGTAAATTTGTTTATAAGTAAATCATTAGCGGGAAAATTATAATTCTAGTTAAAAAAAAAGGACTGTTCAATTCATTGAAAATCGTAGACTGTTACCGAGGGTCAAGTGGTGTTTTAACCATAAGTGTCCCATGAAATTATATGTAAGAGAACTCCATCAGTGAATTTAGGTGCACGAAATCAAATCAAATTGAAGATGCCAAGTTGCCTTTGGATCCAATGTTTTATTTAATATATTGCTATACCAGGAAACACTCATACGAGACTGCTTATATTGAATATTTTACTTCGGAAGAAAAATGTCTGTCTCAAAGGACTATTTCCGATTGGTATAAGATTGGGGGCCCGGCAATATGGTTCAGATTAACGAGATCAAATTTGGACGAAGAAAATTTAACAAAGGCAGGCGGGTTGATGGACATTGGTTATTGGGAATGATTGAGGATGGAACGCAAGATTTGCGACTGGAAGTGTGTCCAGAAAATATTCGAAGGGCTGGAGTGCTGAATCCCCTTATAGAGAAGCACGTACATCGCAGGACAACAATTCACACGGCTTATTGGAAGGCAATAAATGATTGCCTGAATGAACACGGGTTTGTGCACAAAAAAGTTAATCACAGCGATCCTGATAATCCGTTCGTGACCCTTCAGCAACTTCTGTTTTGTAGGCTTATTTATGCTTAAATTTTTAGCGAATCTCCCATATTGGGAACCCGCCCCCAATTCAGTGCTGCTTAGACTTTGTGACAGTAATTGACCTGTTGAAGCTCTACCTCTTCTCAAGCAAATGGAAACCCTCCACAAACTCATTTTCAAATGATGTTAAGATCTCTCATAAGAGAATGAATTTGAAGAATTCACGTGATTGAAACGTTCCGCCGGTAAATCAATGTCACTACGAATTTCAGCATTAAGCTTTTCTGTGTCACCCGCACCGGAATTCACCCATTTGTTCTTTACACACAAATCAGCTTGCTAACGGAATGACTAAACCACGATTTGTAATTATGAGACCAACAACAGCACAACGAAGGAATAATAATCAGAATATCGCGGAAGCACTAGTCATCCAAAGGTATGCCCCAAAAGCGTTTCCCACAAGGGGACACTGGCATATTTGTTTTTTTTTTTCACAAAGATTTTTATTGGAATGCAGAATGAGTCAGGGCTCAGGGAACTGCGCTTGGTGTCACACAATTAGAGTATGTATCAGTAAAATTTTAATCGGCAACAGAGGAACCACATTGGAATTCGTGCCTTTCACCCAATCAGCGTAGATCTTGGGTTTAATTTTTGCATTACAAGGGGTGTGTAGATAAATTATATCCATCAAGTTAAATTGAATCGATGCGAATTCTTCTCTCGATAATGGCTCAATTGGAAGTTAATTAATACTTGCACAATTGTCAAGGTTTTCAGGCGGATATTGCACAACAACACAACAATAAACAATTTTGTTTGATAAACTACAACTAAACATTTCTGCTAGCTTTAGTTCTCACATTATTTACCTTTTAAATCGATTATTTTCAAATAAAAAAAAAACGCCACAATCTTTTACAAATTCAAAGTGTTTTGGAAATGTGTATATTCTGAGACCTTTATTAATTAAAACGTAATTTCCCGAAACAAGAAAGAAAACATCACAGTTCGGAAAACAATTCGTTCGTTGTCCGCGTCTGGCGAAAGGAAAATGAACAAATAACAGAGAATTGCCTTTGACATGTGTCAATTGGAAAATGACAGCGAAGAACTGTTATACGCGGGGTTTGTGTATTGGGTTTTATTTTTATTTTTAGGAATTACATCCGGAAGTAAGCCATCAAAATTAAATTACAAAAAAAAAGTTAATGTTTTTTTAAATTCATGAGAATTGGAAGTGTGCTGCGTGTGGGCGATTGATTGAAGAAAATTGTGATGGTGAGATGTTTTTTTAATAGAAAAATAGCCACATAACTATGGAGAGCCACGCGATATGCACCTTAAACAGAATTTATAAATTAAGGGCTTGAGCCGTTCTCTTGTTTCATTCCTGCTAGTTTAAATATTTAAATCTATTTTTAAAATTTTATATATTTCATTACTTTCTTCAGTTCGGAACGAATTTGAGTATTGCCTACTAGTATGTAAGCGCAGCTCGTTCCATACAGTGCGGATCACTAGGATGAGGCTATAATTTTTAAAGCCGATTTTCGCCTCTTAAAGACGATTTTGAATTCAATCATAAAGTTGTTTTAAAAAGTCAGGTGAAGTCTCGTTCCAGACACTTTTTCAATGTTCTAATTCTCGAATTTTCTACCGCCTTCATAAACTTTTTCAGGTAGATATGCCCAAGTATTTTCGGCGATGTTAAAATCCGATCAATAAATGGATAGCGACAATAGTTCCACGTCTTCTCAACCTTTTTCCTAATCATGGAAATGTTGGAGGGTGCTTAATCTTGTCTTCGTCTTTGAAAATAAACGTTCACGCAAACATTCGTTGTTATTTCTGTTTGGGAGGAAAGGTTTCAATCAAATTGTGCCCTTGTATAGGCTGCTAGGTATATTTCTGGCCTATGCAACACTAAGTGTTGCCAGGTGCAATCTGACATTTCCATTGGAAAGTTTGACATTTTTTAGCATAACATCACTCAGAACGTGTTGTCATTTAATCGTGAATTGTTTTATTCACAGAGACTTGAAAAATACATCTCGGCAAAAAAATGGAATTAACTCGTGACACTTTCGTGCGATCAATTTTCACAACTTTCGACGTGAAAAACTGGTTTAATGAATTCAGTCATGGCCGACGCTCGCTCAAAGTCGAATTCCGTGAAGGTCGTCCAAAAACGGCCGTTGTGCCAGAGAATATTGATGCCGTGCGTGAACTGATAATGCAAGATCGTCATGTGACATACCGTGAGATAAAGGCATCCCTAGTCATTTCTTCCACCAGCATACTATACATTCGATATTACATGAATACCTGGCGGTAGGTTGGTTCTCGTTGGATCCCTCACAATTTGACAATCGCTCAAAAAAAGGCTCGTGTCGATTGGGCCACAGGTGACGAATCAGGCATCTATGCGTATGAGCCCGAAAAAAAAACAACAATCGACCGTGTGGGTCTTCGAAGACGAGCCAAATCCAACAAAAGGTGTTCGTGGAAAAAGCACTTCGAAGCAAATGGTCGCCTGTTTCTTCGGCAAAACTGGTCAGGTGGCGACTGTTCCACATGAGCAACGTAGGACACCACAATTTGTTTCCCGGAAGTCTTCGGAGAAATTCGAAAAACGAAAAAGAGAGGACAAATCATTGTTCACCATGACAATGCCAGCTCTCACACATCGGCTCACAGCCAAAACGTCGAATTGATGAGTCATCCGCCGAACAGCCCTGACTTGGCTCCCAATGACTTCTTATTATTCCGGCACATCAAGAAAAAAATGCGTGGTCAACGATTTTCGTCGCAGTCTACGTAGGTATAGCTCCCCAAACCGTAAAACGTTATGTACGACTGTAATGTTTTGAAAGAATAAACTGCCTCTAACTAAAACGTGAATATAAAATCCCCAACATCGGTACTGTCAATATTTAACTAGTTTCATGTCGAAACAAAATAAATCCATGCATTTAAAAATACCAAATCGAAACTCATGTTTTTGTCGCAAAATTTTCGTGGGCTACAGTCCATGATTTCCTGATTCTTACCTCAAATGACCTGGTGGAAAGAGCACTTTTTAACTAGTTTCTTGTCAGAAAATAAACAATCCAAACATATAAAAATATAAAATCGAAAATCATGTTCTTTGTCGTAAAATTTTCGCGGGCTTAAGTCCATCATTCAGGCCAGTTTTTCCAAAAACCTGTCCTCAATTGGTTTGCTTTTGTTTACCAAAACATAATTCAACTAAACTCAAACAAATAAAATTACAAAATCAAAAATCATGTTTTTGTCGCAAAACTTTCGTGTCCATGATTTTTAGGGCAGGTTTTCCATAAACCTCGAGATTATTTGGATTATAAACTATTTTCATTAGTCGCATGGATTATATAATAGGACTACCGGTTGAAAATGTCGTGTTTTTTTTTTTCAAAAATCAATGCTTTATTGAGGAATAATAGATATAAATTCAATATTCAAAGTATTGTCCATCGCTAGCCACACATTTTTCCCATTTTTCTGGCAATTCATGGATACCCGTTCTGAAAAATTCGACCGGTTTGGCCACAATCCACGAATCGATCAATTTTCTTACAGCATCGAAATGACGGAAGTGCTAATCAGCTAGGCCACGTTGCATCGATCGGAAGAGATAGCAATCGGATGGCGCAAGGTCTGGACTATACTGCGGGTGGGGTAGGACATCCCATTAGAGCGTTTCAAGGTAAGTTTTGACGACATTTGCAACATGTGGCCGAGCATTGTCATGTTGCAAAATAACTGTATCGTGTCTTGCGACCGTTTCCGACCGGGTTTTTCTTCAGTGCTCGGCTCAAACGCATCAATTGTCTTCGGTAAACCTCGCCTGTGATTGTTTCATTCGGTTTTAGGAGCTCATAATACACAACACCCTTCTGGTCCCACCAAATGCACAGCATAACCTTCAATATTCTGAACGGCAGTCGATGTTGAGGCATGTCCGGGGTATCCATACGTTTGCCCGACGTTTTGGATTATCGTAATGTACCCGTTTTTCATCACCAGTGACGATTCGATGCAAAAAAGGCTTCTTTTTGTGGCGTTCAAGCAGCATTTCGGACATGCAAAATCGGCGTTCGACGTCTCGTGGCTTCAATTCATACGGCACCCAATGTCCTACCTTTCGGATCATTCCCATTGCTTTCAAACGATCGGAAATGGTTTGCTGAGCGACGCCAAGTGATTTTGCAAGTTCTTCTTGCATTTGTGACAGATCTTGATCGAGCAATGCCTCCAATTCACGGTCTTCAAACTTTTTCACCTGGCCGGGGCGTTCTTTGTCTTCGGTGTCGAAACCACCATTTTTGAACCGCTTAAACCACCGCTGACGCATTCTATCGTCTATAGTTTAGCCCGGGTAAGCTTCGGTAAGCAATTGATGCGCTTCGGTTGCTTTTTTCTTCAAATGAAAGAAGCATATTAAAACTTCCCGCAAATGTTGGTTTGATGGCACGAATGTAGACATTTTACGGCTTTACAAAAATTTGTGTGTTTTCACTTATGACCAATAACCTAGACTGAAATAATTAGACAATGACATGAAGTTTCTGATGTGACAGCTGTTATGGTCAAAATTCATCTCAGATTAATAGATATGAAGTTGTCTGCAATAACGACATTTTCAAACGGTAGTCCTATTAGCTTGCTATAATCTCAAGATATGCGAAACGTTAAAAAATTCTCACAAACGATCATACGTATACACAGACATACTCCTAGAAAAACAATAATCCAACTCCAGGACATCAAAAAGCGGAGATATTTAAAAATTTGGAACACCAAAAATCGAACTTATTTCAAGAACTTCCAGATGGCAAGTTAAAAATAAAGACAGCCCCTAACTCAGCTTTGAGAGCGATTGAACCTTATCAAAGCATTTTTGCCAAACACATTATCTTTTAAATATTTTTATTATTTTGTTCATAAGAAATTGCTACTATTCATTAAAAAAAAATCTCCATGCATTCAAGAGTGTTAAATAATTTATTTACTTTGTTATTTTTTCATTTCTTTTTTTTCATACATAAAATAAATATACAACAATCCAAACTTGTTTGAAAGAAATTAATTTATAATTTAAAATTTAAAATGAATAAGACACAAATTTTTACTTTATTTTATTTCTTTTATATCAAACTAAAGGCAACTACATTTTGCACATTTAAAGCTTAAACATAACTTACGCGTTAGGTTGTTGCTTTTTTTTTGTTCATAGAGGTTTCGAAAATAATTGTAAAAATGTTTTTTAAATTTTTTTTAAGTATATTTTTTTTCACACAAAGAGCACTTGAACTAATCAAAAAATATATACTAACAATTATTTCTTATTTGAAACTTATATCCAAGTATATGTTTTTTTTTTAATTAAAAAAGTATTTTCGCTTTTTTCGAAAAATATATTCATACAATCTCGATTTACAAAAAATGTAAAAAAGAAACTGCGAACAAATAAGTTTGATTTTGCAATGTGGAAAAGTACTACTTACTTAAATAAGTAATTTTGAATTTTTACCTAGTTTAAGGAAAACAATGGCAGTATTGTTGTTTCTTTTATTTTTGTTAATTACTTTAAATATTTCAAATATATTGTAATTTATTTCTTACTAAATATTGTTGTTTATATATATTGAGAGCTATAAAAGTTACATAGTAATGTTTTTCGATTTTTTTCTTTAATCGATTTAGTAATTTTTGTTTTGTTAATTTCTGCAACCAGAGAATAAAATAAGAAAAATCTGAAAAATGCATTAAAAGAATAAAAGGGCAAATTGATTTCTGAGAAATAACAACGTGGAGAGTTTCAGTTTTACATGTGATAGTGTTATGAAAACTTTGTGTAAAATACTATCTCTACTGAAGTCACTGAAAATTAAACTAAATAAAGGAACAACGTGCAAAAATGAGTTATTTAAATGCTCAGCAAACCACAGAAGTTATACTGGATTCTTAAATTCTCTAAAGAGTTGTTATCTTTGAATCATGATTTCGAAAGCTTGAAAAATCCTTCACGTCAAAGAACTCAGCGCAATGGAAATGGATCACAATGAGTTGATGTTATTACGTCCAAAAGTGAGATGTTATGAACCTCAAGTATCAATCAATGGAGCATGGCTCAAAGAGTTTCTTATCGAAGGTTACTCATGCATTTAAAGCATACATTTTAGCAACGAGAAGTTCCATCATCGCTTTTGCGATTTTGAAACGAAAAAAAAAATTTAAAAAACCTCGGTAGGATGAGCTTCAAATCAAAAGAAACAAGAAAACCTTATTATAATAATATTTCTTTTGAATTATATTTTTATAGAAAAACAACTCATCAACTTGATGCAAATGTTTTTGAGAACTTCCTTCCATGAATGAAAAAAGTGTAAATTCATTTGAAAGCCAATGCATACTGTTACTACAAATATTAAAATTTATTACACTTTGTTAACAAGTTCAATATTATTGGCTTAAATCACTTCCACAGTAGTTTCATAAATTGGAATATAAAATTGATGAAGCTTTTCAATATTTTTCTTTCATTTCATTTTCTTTAACTAAGTACCAAATGCACCGAGTCCCAATTGAGAGCATTGAGGGATATTCAGCCTTATTTTGACATTCGTTTTCATTCGAAAGCTAGTCGAATTCGAAAGATCTGCATTTTGACTTTCTAACGAATAGAAAGTTCATTTTTTCAGTCGAAAGCTCATTTATCATTCGAATGTTATGCGTATTTTGAGTTTCTATTCATTCGAAAGAAATGTCATTTTTTATTCGTTCACAAGTTTCGTGCGAAATAGGTTCAGACAAATGAAAGTGCACATGGAATATTATAAAAAAAGTATTTAAAATACTAATTGTCGACTCTGTTACCATAGGTCGCATTCAAACAGGACAAATAGGGAACAGAAGGAAGTTTTGGTACGGCTGATGGAGGAAAATCCTGAAATAGCAAAAGGATTTTTGTCCAACCGGCTGGATAATGAACGCTTCTGGAAGGATGCTGCGGAAAAGCTGAATAGCTTCGGTCCTCCAATTAAAGAAGGAGCTGATTTCAAATCTAAGGTGAAGAAGAAGCTTGTGGACAACGAAATCAAAAGGAAGCAGTCAGGCCACATACAGACAAGTTAACTCTAATTGAAAGACTTACAATTATTACATAAATGCTATAGAATAAATGTCTGTTTTCTTGTGTGGGGGCTTTGATTGCAACGTGCGTACCATCAACGCAGCCAATTACTCCCGGAAATCCAAACTTTTGGTAAAAATGAATCCTTATTTCTTCCTTCTCACTTTCGTCAGCTTCAAAATTAATCAATTTGGAGCAAAGTTTTTCTTCTAAGGCAGATATAACTATTTTTCAATTCAAAATTCATTTAAGTTAATTTTTTGATATCATTCGATTATGAACATTATTCGTTCGAATGTCAAAATACACAAAATTCATTCGAATGAATAAACCCATTCTAACGAATTGAATTCGAATATCAAAATAAGCATGATTACTTCAAAACAATTGGTTCTTATGCTCTAATCCTTTTAAACTGAGTAAATTCCTGAATCTTTGGATTTTCAAGTCCCCATTATGATAGCACAGAAATAATATCATTGAACCATTCCTTGGCAAAAGAGAAATGATTGTTCGATTCACTTAAAATTTGGATCAGAGAGATCTATCCGAAAATTTCTTCGCCACGTTAAGAGAACAAATCAATTTTTTACAATTTCCCTCGTGGTAGTGGTAACCACGATGGCTTTTCTGGCAAAACTTTGTGGTTTGATAGGGCTTCGTTTCAAACGATAAACAAGATGATGATTCGAAACATTTTACGCCTCAGTGTGTTAAGTGATCAGAAACACAGAATTCGCTTAGTAAGCAAGTAAAACCATTTCACATGAGTTTCAACAAAG
The DNA here is from genome assembly GCA_963555765.1 of Orthonevra nobilis. NCBI lineage: Eukaryota > Metazoa > Arthropoda > Insecta > Diptera > Syrphidae > Orthonevra > Orthonevra nobilis. The sequence goes on from OY743224.1 coordinate 118,249,597, forward strand.
CAAAATTAAATTTCCTTTAAATAAAAAATAAATAAAGATTTTTATTTAATGTATAAAGTAATTTTTATTTGCAGTTGTCCAAGATTATTTATAAATTAAACAAAAATATTATTTTTTTTTTCAAAATACAATAAATTATAAAAAAAAAAAAAATTAAATAGCTGTAGTTTCTAGTTGCACAATGTGTGTAGATGTTTTTCTCTCTACATAAAATAAATGAAAAAAAAAATAAAACAAACTTATAACTGATTTTCCAAACTAGTAAAAAAAAAACATTTCTCTTACATTTCAAAAAAAAAAGAAACAAATATCAGAAACAAAAATATACCTTTTTCTTGAATTATTATAAGGAATGACAGAAATATACAAGTAAGTTCATTTAAGTGAAAGTGTTGGACAACAAAATGAAAAAAAAAATAAAGAATTCTACTTAAAAAAATAATAATAAAAAGGAAATAACTAAATTAAACAAAGGCAAAAAAAAATATGTGTTGTTTTATCGTATTCTGAAGAAATTGCATCAAATAGAACAAATTAATGCCCCGCTTATTATTTTTTGTTTTTAAATCCTAGCATCGTATATTTTTTTTTTTTTTTAAATAAGTAAATACATATATATTTTATTTATAATAATAAAAAAATAAACAAAGTCTCCAAAAATGGGGAGATTTCATCAAAACAATAAAAAAAAAAAGAAATAAGTAAACAAAAGTAAATCAAAATGCGTTTCCTGATTTTTCTCTTTCTGTAGTTTTATCTTTCTATCGTGCTCGAGCGTTTTTTTCTTGGTCGCATATGTATATGTAAAAATTAATTACGGGTGTGTGTACACAATAATCTGCTCCTTAAATTTTATATGGTGGGTGTTGAGTGTGTATGTGTGAGTGTTTTTGTGTATGATTGCTTTCTTCTTCTTTTTTTTCAATACATACATAATTATGTAAATATTTATATAAAAACTTTTTAATAATTTTATTCCTAATACATTTTTTTCCTCATTTTTTTCAAGAGTATTTGTTTCTTTTTCTTCCTATTTAATTAAAATCTGTTGCCAAGGATTATTGCAAATATAATAAAAAAAATTGTTTTAATTTTATATATGAATGTATATAGATATTGTTTGAAATAATTTAGCACAAAGTTGATTGCGATGCTGTTATATTAAGTTGTTTGTTTAAATATCTTAAAAGCGCAACTGGTATCGAAGTGTGTTTCTTAAAATGTTTAAATAAACTTTATTTGTTTACTTTAACGACGAATCGGTGAATTTGTTTACTTTTGTTTGTTTTCTTATTGTTTTATATTAAAATATTTTGTTTCATTTTATTTTTTTTTCTGCTGATGTTGAGTTTTCCATTTATTATTAATTTTGTTGTTTTTTTTTTAAATATATATTTCTTGTATATATAAGTATGAATAAAATTTTTCTTTTTAAGCTTCGACCTTCTTCTTTTCCTTCCTCTTTTTCAAGAAAGACGGTGTCCTGAGTCCCTTCTTCTTCTTCTTGTCTTTCTTGGGAGAACCATCTGTTGAAATATCCTGGAACAGAAGTAGAAATTTTCAATGAAAAGATCGTTTGTACTTTGGATAATTCCAAAAAGAAATCCAAATGATATTTTAAATAAATTTCGATGTAGGCAGGTGTTTCACTTTGAATAGAAGGAATGAGATCTGTGCATTGTGCCTCAGAAATTTACTTATTTTAGCGTCATCACTAAAATGGTGCACTAGAAATAGAATCCATGCTTTGCGAGTGCATAATCATGACGAAGCACTATAATCACGTAAGAATTATACCGAGTACATAATTTAAAAGGTAAAGTCATTAGCTGTGCTGTGAAGGTGAAGCACCGACATCATGATGACGCAATCTTCCAAACTAACAAAATACACTTGCTACATTCGTAACTTATGACGAATAATAAACTGCGAATTGAGTTTATGCAAACAAGTTAATAGGATGCAGACAACATTGTACGATAAAATCCAAAATAAAAACATTTAAGTTTCAAACAGAAGTTTCAGTTTTTAGCTTTCTGCTGGCTCTATGCGAATAAATCATAAGGGTTGTCATAACCCCCTGAGAGTTAAGTCGGACCGGCGATCTGAATTGTTATTTACGAGAAATATAAACTTAAATATTTGCATGGCTCCACCTGCCGCGAGTTATTGACAATCCTTCGAAGACTTCAAGGCTTCTAGAGCCATGCGCAAGGGTCTGGGTTAAGCCCCCCGCTGTGTCTAGAAAAAATAAAACAAACCTACACAATTGGTAAAACCAGGCCATAGCTTCCATAGAGATTTTGTAGCCCTTCTGGATCACACTAGTTGACCGTGTGTTGTGGTTGTTCTATCCTATTGACATAACCACAATCCTATGTCTAGTAGCATCAATCGAGACATGTCATTTACTACAAAATTTTAACCAGTGAACTATGCACGTAAACTTCGACCAATGCCAGCGTGGCTATAGTTACCTTATATTCAAATAGTTACCTTATATTTCAAGTCCATAACCAGCACCTACTCAAAGCCGAATACTATTCCATATCACGTCCCTTATTTATGGCTGTGATTCCGCGTATCTTAAGCTCAATTAATATGGGAATATTAATATTTACCAATTGGAATTAAATACCTCCAGCACACAATGCTATCTACTGTCACTTAAGCGAAATATAAACCCTCATCTATTATCCTTGTATGACACTTGCAACGCTGAAGAAGAGAGACTTTTCGTCCTCGAAATGTTCATAGCCAAACATGCTGCAAAATGTCATTATTTCATGCAAAGGTGCAAGAAATGCTTTACCCCCATCTCTGGATTTCATAAACAAAAAGCTCATATTCTCTCTACACTTGAGTATAACTCCAATGTATGGGTTGATCCTGCCAAACCCATCTTGAGCCTGCTAGAGCGATAAAATTCATCGGTGAGAAAAATAGTTATGAAGTTTTTGACACCGGAAAAAGGTCTCCTGCCTTTCAGTATTTTTACAGTTCTTTTAGAAACACTGCTTAAGCAAAGTAACCAGTTGCATCGGTGTTTTTGCCACACAGCATGATTTTGGAAGGCTGTCCAGCACTCCAATTGACCCTTTCTACCCGCATTATCTGCGTCACAGTAATAATAACCTCCAGAATGCATTTAAATTGCAAATAAAATTAAACGAATTAGGAGTTGACTCTCACGCGAAGGGTTCCGCGCCTCCCAAGCGTATACAATAAATATTTACGAGTAAGCTAGACAAAGTAAAAGCTCGTCATCGGTTCACTTATTATTCCAATAAGAAAAAAAAAACGCTTTCAGATGGCAAATTAAAAAAATTAAAAAAATAAGGATTTAAAACGATCATAATATCAAAAGATTATTTGAAGCAGCCTCACTGTAGAAATGTGTGCATCTGTGATTGACAAACTTATATTTGAAATTCATGCGAGGAATTCATCTCAAACCGAGTGAAGATTGGTTCGGAATTCGTTGATGAAGGGTAAAATGCAGTGGTATAAATGCGATCTCCAATTTTCGATCTACGTGCTTTGGTATCGGAACTAAAGATATTGGTTATAATAGAATTTTCTAGATATAAATTACCAAAGACAAGTGTATCATAAGATTCTGAAGCGTATTTCAGTTGTCAAAGTATTCAAGAAATTGTTTTAAAGAAGGGATTGGAAAATATTGAACAATAAGAAAACAATTTGAACATTCAATATCCTTGTGTGCCTTAAACGCGTAATCAACATGTTGTGAGTCATTCAATGTTTATATTTTTCTTTATTTTTCGACCACTTTTGAATGTTTTCACTTTTGAATGTTTTACTGAAATGCTGGGACAATCATTAATCAAACACACATCAAAATCGCATGATATACTATTTTTAATAATTTATTTTTAGAATATGATTTTGTAACTTATTCTAAAGAAAAATGACGCCACGAAAGCAAAACACGTAAACATGGATGTAACACTTTGTTTGGTTGGGTAGAAACATTTTGACATTTGTTTCACAAGTTCCCAGCGAATAATATTTTGCAAATTGCTCTAATTTTCCTTATTCGAATTCGAGCTTTTACATTGTGTTGGATGGACGAAATTATTGCATATTTTAAAAAGTTGTTTAGTTGCTCCATGAAAGGGGATCATTGCCTACTTTTAGGTGATGAGTTGAGTTGCGACATTGAAAAGAAACACTTGCTTTGTATAGCGACCCGATATATTTTTAACTTTATATAATTTTTAATTTTTGTTGTTGTAGCGGCAATAGCAGTACACCTTATGTGAAAATTGCTAGTGTCGCCCTAAAACGGTTGAGGAGGATAGGGTTCCTTTGGACCATTTGGGTACGGAACCCTACGTATTGTAAAATGACTGGAGTTCGGAAGGAAAAATTAAGTCGATTTAAATAACTTGGCCACATGAAGCGAATGAATAACAATGTTCCAGCCAAGAGTTTCTATGAACGGCACAACTTAACCGGTTCAAAGATTAAGTAATCGGGGATCCCAGGTAGTTTGATCTAACCAATTGCTTGTGTTTTATTATTTACTAGTTCTCAAGGGATTATAAATATGCTTATAATGAATTTTGCACAGACCGGAGAAGCATTGAAAGATTGTGAAGTGATTCGAAACTCAAATGCATTTTTGGTTTCTATTGCCCAATTGGTTGAGTCCGTATAGGGACGGAAAATTCGACCTATTTGCATTCACCCAATTCGCAGAATTTTATTTATTTTTATCGGCTTCACAGCAGAGCCGAGAAAGTATCATGATTTTCAAAAAGCATTGACACCACGATATGGGAACAAGCATATGACCATTCCCAACAACGTCACTCACGTATTTATTTTTTATGTATAAACTATTTATTTTTTTTTTAAATATATAATTATATTTACCTCTTTACTGCTGTGAGAAAATGTGCTCAAATGAGCCTCTGAATGATCTCCATTTTGTACATTTTCACCTGAAATAATAACATGCGAAAAAGGATATCATTAAAAATTTATAATACTGATAAAATAAATTAATTGTTTTGATTTACAAGTTAAAAATTAAAACATGTTAATATTTAAATAAAAACTAGAAAGTTAAATGTAATTTTGAAATATTTTTTAATTGTTAAAGTGTTGAGCATGCATAGGATTAATAAAAATAAAAAACAAGTGTCGACGAAATGCTTAATATGTGTGCGAAAATGCGTGTGTGAAACATGCAAATATGTTTAAAAAAAAAAATAATGGAAAAGGAAATGAAGGAACGTTTTAAAAAATTACCTCAACCCGAAAAACATAGTTTTTTTCTTTTTTCTTTTTCATTTTCTTAACATCTATATTCTTCATTCTTCTTCTTCACCATTGTTCCTTCTTTTAACTTAAATTCTCTTCTTGAGTTCATTTTCCAAACTTAACTTAATTTCTGAAATATCTATTCGGAACACAGGGTCCGCGAGCCTAAACTCGCTCGGATGTCCTCCGTAATCTGAGAGATCTTCGTCTTACATTCGCAAAGTATGGTTCGGTTGTGCAATTCATTGGCTTGAATAATTAAATTTATTAAATTCTCTAGCTCGTGTTCCAGAAGCATCAACACTTTGTGATGTGATTCGTTGGAAGGGATTTTATTGGAGCCCAGAATCGAGTTCGTTTGCAATTGATGGGAAATGGTTGAGATCTCTTCGTCGATGACACGCTCCAGCTGCGATTTGATTTCATTTTCATGAGCAGCAAAGTTTTGAGCATGATCCGAGTTTCGAATGATTATGTTTATGGATATCTCTACAGATTTACCCGAATCTGCAGATGCAATCGAACTTAGAGGACGTTTTTGAGCTCGAATTGCTATTGCGTCCGAGTCAAAGACCTGCTCTGACTCGGGATTGATGAGAAGGTCGAAACTGCGACTTCGCACTGGTTGGTGAATGTTGAAAGTGTAAGTCTTTTGTAGACGATCTAAGGCAAGTTCTTCATCACTTTCGATATGTGATGCATTAACTGGCGAGAGAAGACTTCTGAGACTATCGGATAGATCGTCCATATGAAGGGAACCGGACCGTACGCTAGTCGTACTTAGCGGTCCCGGAGACGACGGAGTAGGTGGTGGTGCTAGATTTATTTCTTTTATAGAAATAAACGGACCTGCCGTGGAAGTGGATATAAACTCGACGATTTTTTGACGTCTTAATTGCAGTTTGGCTTCTAATAAAGTCTTAGGTGACAAACTAACCGTGGGTAAGTAGGTAAGAAGGGATTTGGGACAGTTGAAGCCATAATGCGAATGGGTTCGATACGGTTTGGGCTGTGATGCTGAGACGTCTTTAATGTGACTGTAGAGATTTGTGGAAGGATACTTGTATTGTGGTGATGGTTCTATCTTATGGATCATATAAGCTTGAATGGATAGAAATGCGGGAAGCTGGGGTTTCCAGTGGGTTAGTGTGTACAGAAAAGAATACTTTCGAGAAAGTGTTTGCATATGTGTTGAATTGATGGCGCGGTTTAGTGCTATTGGATGAATTGTCAGATTGTTGTTTGATTGTGGATGAGGTGGCTTCGTAAGTGCGTGTGTTGTAGAAATTAAAGCTAGAGAAAGAAGACATAAATAAAAGGAAATAATTAACTGATCGGGACAGACAAAGTTTGACACTTAACACTGGACAAATCACAAACAATGACGTTTACCCACAAAAGGAGAGCACTACTGAATACCTAGATGATCAAAAATCGAATAGAACATAGTTCTGTATTTTGATATTGAGCCTTGTTGTTAAAAAGGTCCAAAAACAAAACAAATCCAGACTTCCTGAAACTATTTGGACATAATGGCATTTTCCAAGTTTATAAAGATATTTTTGAAGTATGAGAATGAAACAGAAAATACATCGGTGTTGGAGCGATATTTTGAAGTCTTTTAAGCTAGCTTAAGTTAGTTTTTGACTTCCCAGAATCAGTTACCCATTAATGGCTTAAGAATGGGAAGTTCCAGCGATTTTCACTTCTGTATTGTGCGGAGTAAAATTGGTCTAATTGGAATCATTTCGAAAATAGTAGTGTGAAAGTTCAAAGTTTTTTGTGTCTTAAAACAGTAAACAGCTTACCCAAAAGAGACTGAAGAGCACATGTCCTAGATGCACCCAGTAAGAAAAAGGAAGTCTTCAGCTCGGTAAGATTGGATACTTGTCAGACAGTTTTTAAAAACTGGGAGAAAAATTACAAGAAGGCTTAAGAAGCGGCAAGGCCAGAAAATTCGGCTTTCTGAGGAGGAATTACATATGGTTTGGAGCCATGAAGACTGGAGCAATGTCGTGTGATCAGACGAGGTAAATCAAAAGCTGACTTACGAAAATATTGGATATTTCTTTAAATAAAAATGGGTCCGAAATGGACACTTAATAAGAATGTGTCTGCTGTCAACGTTCACAGGAGAAAAAAAGAAGAGTACCATTCCGATTGTGTCAAGTTTGGTAGGGGTAGTTGCTTATTGTGGGGCTGCTCGACGGCAGGAAAGCTATTTACGTTCGAGGAAAGAATGAATATTGACAGCTTTATGTATGTTTAGAGACCTTCTAAAAGGCATCCTATCGAAAAATATTTTGAAGCAGGTCTCTCCGAAGGATAATAATATGCTTCATGCCATAAATCCCGAAAAACGATGGAATGTTTTTCAAATCAAAACATTCAGGTTTTGGAGTGGGTAGCTCAACCACCAGACCTGAACCCAATTGACTACCTGTGGATACTGCTAAAAAAGAAGATAAGGGATAATAGTGGGCCTGACGAGTGCTATACGATGAAATTGGGACAAATCAGCTCGGAGGAAAATTTAGTTGCTAGTATACCTCGTAGGGTTCTTGCTGTGATAAAGACCAATGGAGGGTGGCCAACTTAATATTAAAATTATACCAAAGATTATGATATCGTTCAGATAAAATACATTTGCAAAGGGTGCTTTTCCTTTATAGCCAAGACTGCATATTTCGCAATATAATTAATTTATTGATGTGCGTCTCTTTAAATTCGTCTATAATGTTGAACGAGCATTCTGTCTTTTTACAAAAATATCTTTGTTCCTTCGATGATAAAAAAAACCTACGAACTACGAACCACACGTGGAAGTAGTGTATTTTATTAAATATCATAAAAAAAATTATACATACACAAATTAATTTTTTATCGAAAGTTAATTCAAAGACATACATATTAATAAATAAAGTACCTACAAAAAATACATTCCCAAAATATACACATTTGCAAGTATTTCAAAAAATAAACAAATGCAGACATTTTTTTCAAAATACTTGCAAATATGTTTACAGAAGAAGTTCAATTCGAAAAATAAAAAGAAAACTAAACAAAAATTCAAAATATTCGCTAAACGATCCCAAAAAATAAAATTAAAAAATTTCACAAACCAAGTCATGAGCAGCAGAAAACGCATTTAAAAAAAAAAAAACAAATTAAATATATGGTATACTATACAAGCAAAGGAAATAAAACTGCACAAATACGAGCTGTTTTTGAAAAACTATTTTCGTTTTTTTTTTTGTTTTAATCATCCGTTTCGGAAATGGAAAAAGTCTGTACATCACAGCAGATTCTCTCCATATACTGATTCAGTACAATATCTTCTCTCATCTTCTGACGGGAATCTTCAATTTCATTTTGAATTTCTGTGACAATGTCCAGGGCTTGCGACACACTTGCAATCTGTTTGCCATATTCATTAATTGTGTTGTCGTAGCGTTCAAAACGCGGTTTCAATGCGCTTATTTGCTCGCCCAACGAATCAATTGCCTGGTCCACTGTTGAAGGCTCCATGTCAATGTCTGAATCTTCATTGGTGTACTTGGACCTGCTTTTCCTAGATGGATTGACTTGGCACTTGTTTTTTTCACCATTTCTTCGGGTGCCGATCTTTTTGGCATTGAGCTTCGGATGTGGAGAGTTTTCTTTCTTTTTTGGTGTCAATGTGACCCAGAAACGTGGCGAACCACGAACTGATTTCGTCTGGAAAGAGTAGACCGGTGGAGCTGACGTATTTGGGGAATTCACAGAAGGGCTACTAACACTGGCGACGAACGGTTTCGATGGGAGGCACCTCGCAGCGTGGTATCGTCGACGCGGCTTTGCCGCATTGAGAATATTCTCCACAACAAAGTTTCGCTTGACCCGCTTCCGATCCAATTGAGTGTCAGAGCTTTCGGAACTCAGAGGATGCTTTGGGCACTTGGTTGGCTTTTTTGGCATGGAGCGCTCGAGTGAGCGTGATTTCGGAGACGAATTATCTGTCGATGAGGAAAAACCTGATGGCAATGAATAAGAGTCATGTTGCCCGCACCTGGACAGATTTTTCAATGTTGGTACTTTTCGAAGTTGCTGATGCTTGGAGGAATCTTTGTTGGATTCGTCACTTTCATGGTCGACATGCGACACGCTTAAGGAGTAGAAACTGTCGGATTGTTGCGAACTCACAGGCTCTGGGGTGGATGACACCATATTGCTGGCTGATTCCCAAAGTTGCCGTTGAACAAGTTTCTCAAGCTTTGATGGAGTCATCTTATGGCGAATGCTTTTTTCGATGTCATCGAAGATTTGCTCCTGATCCTTGAGATGATTGACTGCGATCTTTTCGATTATCATACGCTCCATGGAATTTAACTCGGAATCAGAAGCCATGGGTTCTGATTCCACAAGCGAATGAAATTCCACTGACTGCGATGTATTAGCCTGTTGTACAGTTGGTGAAGGAGACTCAGTGGCAGTTTTGATATCAGTTTCCTTCACAAATGTTGTATTACTCAAGTGAATCTCGCCGAAAAAGACTTCACTTTTGCTGCTCTCCGATTCGTTGTCAGAGTCACTCATTCGCTTTGGAGTGAAATATTCAATATGATCCTCCCAGAGCTCAACGAATTCGTGTTTTCTTTGATTACGCTCCTCGCGTGTCATCAACTTACGAGCACTCGAGTCTGATCGAATTGAGACTCCCCCAGAGGAACTATTTACGTCTACAGTGCGATCATCAGAGAAAGGCTGTTCAGCTGAACAGAGTTGCTCGCTGTCATTGTCTTTGGTTAATTGAATTGAAAGATCACACATTTCATGGGCCAAATCACTTATGAGATTACTCTCCACGTCAGTGGTTATGTCGGAAGTCACTGTTCTCGATGGAACGAAGCCAATATTGGTTGATTCTTCGGAGTAATTCATTCGAGTAATTTTATCGAAGAATGTCGATCCCTCTACAGTGTTGATCACATTGGAATTGTGATCAACTGCAGGGGCATCGCAACAAACTTGATCTTCTTCGTCGGCTTCTTCAACAGGCTCGAGTACCCTACTAGCATTCAATTGTACGCCATCAATCCAATTCTTCACATCCTCTAGAAGATCAAAGTCATCTTCTACGTCATTGCTTGAGTTATAGTTCTGTTCATTGTCATCGCCCAGCCAAAGGTTAATAAAAGGCTTTTTCATAGCCTGGCAATCGCAATTGGTCTCAAAAGGATAGATCAATTTAGGTCGCTGACTTAGGATCTTATTAAAGCATGTGTCACAAGCGTCAACGTAGCGAGGACTTGAAAAGATCTCATTGTAACTTGAGGATTTGTTTACAGGCACGTATTTGCTGGGGGACACAGGTATATGGAAATGTTCGGGCGGTTTTTGAGACATTGGACAATTGAAACCAAAATGGGAGAGTGTGCGGTATGGTTTGAACTCAGCTCTTTCACTTCTTCCTCTCGCTGTGGACGTTTTGGACCACATATCATCGTAAAGGATAAAGTTCGGCTCTGTATTGAAATCTGGCTGAAAATTTTGATCCATATGTGTGAACAAATGGGCGGATGTTGTTTCAAATTCTGCCGGACAAACGTCATAGTGTAATTTACGAAATGGAAAATTGGAAAGCGTTTTCTGCTGCATGAGTTGGTTGAAATTGATATGCGACATGAGACAATTATTGTCGGGGAATATGGGATTGTATGAATTCGGAAGTAATAAATGATCATAATTAATCAAAATTAGATGACTGTCTTGATCAACGTTTTGTCCGGTTTGAGCGTTAGTTTCGTTAGATTGGTTAGTGTAGAAAAATTTTTCAGCTAAAAAATGAGAAATGCGGGTTAGTTACCGTTGCGTGGTAAGTGTCGTTTGTAGAACAATAAATTTATAAAAGTTTTGCGAAAGTAAAAATCGCTAAGAAATGGTGATGTTTTCCTAATAAAAATTAAAATTTATACTGCACATCATGGAGTAAAATCACAAATAATTTTTTTTCAGGCGTTGTCATTTAAATCTGATCCGGTAAAGCAGATCAAATGGAAGGCAAAAACTGAATGGAGTCCAAAATAATATCTTAAAATTTAATCTGGTTGTCGAATCTGTTCCAGTCACCTTTTGACGTTGGGATTAAATGAAATTTACTATTATCGGCGCTGATTGTATGCAGTGGTTTCTCCATCGACTGGCTCTGCTGGAACTCCAAATTCTTGTCGTCAAAATAGTGGTTTTTGGAGATAATGTTAATTTTTCTATTAGGTAGATTTAACATCAACGGCAGAGTAATGAAGGAATCTTTCAAGATGCACTTGCTACTTTAGCGAAAAAAATACTGCAAATCGAGCGAATGCAAATAAGTAGAGCAATCGAAGCCATAATACATCCGAGTTTCAAACCGCTACACTATATTTTAATTCTTCTACTCACTCTGTGAAAATGCGATAAGTTATCAACTTTGGTTAATTTGATATTCATTAACCAAAGCCACCTTTAAAGTAAAAGCCATCCCATTGAAGTCATTGCATAATTGAATGGAGATGACGGGCAGGACAAACATATTGCCATTCATGGTTAAATGATGATGCAATGACAAGATTAACATGTCAGTCGGGGTCCACCAAACAGTTTCCAGTCAAAGTCGGTATACTCCAGGAAAGCAGCCTTATCATATTGCTGGCTTCTATGGTTCAGCAAGCAGGTTATGCTCTATGCACCACAATGGGCCCATCGGGATCTCTGATATCGAGATGACAGAAAATTGAACTTAAGTACCGCTACACAAGCAGACTTGTATATGTGCTGTATACAGGCAAACAGAAGTAAGTCTGTGAATAGAAGTATAAATCGTTCAAATTTTGACTTCAAAAAGGGATACCATCATTCAAGGATAGGGATAGAAAGGCGCAGATACGAGGTGTGATCCAAAACCGAAAATAATCAACCACTAGATCATGATCAAAAATAGCAAAAAAAACATATAAATAGGCCACGATTCCAGGGAGGTTCGCTTATTTGAATAGGAACCGTCAAAGAGAGAGTATCGAAACTGAGGAAAACGAAATAAGAATCGTCGTTAAAAACATCTGAAACATCAAGGAACTCTGCTCCTCCGTAATCTATAGTTGCATGCTATGCCCATGAGTTCAAGTTGGCGAGAACATCCTCTGAGGAGGAACACGGCGAAGACGTCCCTCACTGAAGACAACGTTAAAAGAGTCGAAGATGTCTTGTTGACAAATCGAAGAGTGACCATCTGGCATGGTTGCTGAAATCACAGGGATCTCGTTTAGCAGTGTTTAAGGAACCCTTGCCAACAAATTATAGAGACTGTGCCTTGGGTGCTTAAAATATTGACCGGCGAGTAATATTAGAAACGAGTCGACATTTCAATGGTGAAATTTTTGACCATGACCATGACTTTGAACGAAAAATCCAGATCGACTTTTTTCGATCCCGAAGAAATTCAAATTATCGAGTTCGGCAACAGTTTTTTATGACGCTGATAGAATAATTATGGTGAAATTTAGGGAACAGGGAGGCGATATATATCAGGATATTACTACGCAGGAAAAATAGGTAAGCTGCGAGCCGGAGTCCTGTTTCATCAAGACACTGCATCGGTTCACAAGGCTGCATTTGCGATGGCTGCAATTCAAAAACCATTCACCAGATCTAGCTCTCAGTGGCTTTTTCCTCTTTCCTCGGCTCAAGGAACACCTTCGGGAGAAAAAAATTTGAAGACGATTGTGCAGTGATGGCCGCGGTTGAGAAGTTTTGGGAGAGTGAAGCCAAAGATTTTTTTTTATAATGGTTTCCTGGGTTTTGAAAAAAAAATTTATATTAATTTATATGAAAATAGTTTAGGTATTTTGTTTAAAGAAGAAAAGAAGTAAAAAAAAATCACCATTTCAACGCGATTTTACCCCACTTAGGCGAATAGAATATTAATTACATAATTAAGTTCTGAATTATATAAAATTTAGTTAATACTGTATCAGGGTGAAATGAAGGTTTTAATATATATATGAATGCACCAAAATAAAAACCCTAAAATCTACAATAATAATGAGACCATGTTACCAGGTTACTTATTTTTATAAATCTTTTACTATACAGACTCTTTATTTTTACCTCGAGGCGATGGCAAACTCTTGATAGCTGCGGTATGTTGTCGCTCTCCATTGAGAAAGTCAAGAGTTGCTATAATTTTTTTTATTTTTTGTTATTTAAATTCAAAGCAAAAAATAATAATATAATAAATAAAATGCTATGCAATAAACAAATTTGTTTAGAATACTTTCATTTATGATACGATTGCTATGCACTAGAGACGGGTTGTTGGATGGGCGAGGTGAAGTTTTTTTTTACAAACCACACTTAAATAACGCATACAGCATAACACGAAAAATATCAAAACATAAAAAAAATTTAAAAAATGATGAGGGGAAAAAAAATTACACAAAACTTGAACAAATAAAAATGTTACGAAAATATTTCCATGCGGCTCCCATAAAACGCAAAACAAAAGATGAATGTGAATTTATTTAATATGATTAACATTTGCTGAAACTTTTTTTCTATTATTATTAATAATAAAAATACCTTACAAATTTAATAGAAATCAAAGGTAAAATGCAATCATTGATTTCTGTAAAATAGTTTCGTATGTTGATACATTGTATGCCATTGACGACTGAGTGAGTTTTTCTATTTAATGTCGAAATTTTAATACTTTTTTTTAAATTTACCAGTCACAGTTGTAAAGCTAATTCTTTTGAAATCATTTAAAATGATTTGAATTCATTCGGATTAAAAAAAAACGGGGATTTAAAATCCTAATGCAACATTCTTTGAATGTTTATAGATGGTTGAATAAAGTCAAACGATTGCATTCTTGATATTATAAGTGAATTCACATTAAATCAGTTGAAGTCAGTGAAGTCAACAAAACCATTTGATTTTTTTTTTCAAGAGTGGAGAAATTATCTAACTTAAATATTTTACTAGTTGAACATCATTTTTATTTTGATTTTAATTTTATATTTATTTTGTGGCCTGTGGAATTACCCCGGACTTAACTTAATACAAGCTGGCTTAAAAACTAAAAACTACGATCTAATTATTGGGTGACGAGGGTAATTAGTTGGAAAGGCCGTTTTTTAGGGAGACTTTAATTAGGTGGAAATCAAATTTTTGTTGTGCGGCTTTGGCTTTTCGCATCATTCTGGACAATGGCTCGTGGGAGCCATAGTTGGTGCGGTGAGAGTTTGGACAGAACAGGGAGATAGATCTAAGGTTACGGGGATTGGTGTGTATGGAGATCAATCGAAGCAGAGCGGGACAGTCGATGTTTCCACTTAGAATCTGGTGAATGAATAGGATATCGGCTAAGTCACGGCCTTATTTTAAGGATTGCAATCTTATAAGTCGCAAGCGTTGTGAGTAGGGCGGGCGGAAGGTTGAACCTGTCTGACCATGGGAGACTTCGTTATGCAAAACGAAACGAAATCGGTGCTGGACGGCTTCAATTCGTTTTATATGGATGTCGTAGTAAGGAGACCAGAGGATGGGTCTAACGAAAGTAGTATAAAAGGATTTGGTAACATAGGGGTTGGAGAACTCCTTGGACCATCGTTTAACATATCCAAGTGCAGAGTTAGCTTTGTTAATAATGGAGTCAATGTACAAGCGAAAGTTAAGTTAACTATCGCACATAACTTCCAGATCACGCAAAGAAGAGACTGAAGGGACAGGTTCATTACAGATGGAGTAAATTCTGGAGGATTGTGGTAGACGCTTTCGAGTGTATGTTATGGATTGGAATTTTGATATATTAAGTTCAAGGAAATTTTTTTTTTGCACCAAATTGGAAACCTTGTTAGGTCGTCTTGCAGGAGGGAATGGTCGGCGTAAATGGATATATATATGGACGATGAGGTCAACATAGTTAATTGTAAGGACAAAGAGCAACGGACCAACATGGCTACCTTGGGCGACGCCTGAGGTTGCTGTAAACGGATCAGATTTAGAGGATCTAAAGAGCACAACGTATTGACTATTTTCAAGGTAGGATTAAATCCATGCAAGGAAGCCAGCGGAGAAACCAAGGGCTTTAAGCTTAAGAAGGTTTATTTTATGGGAGATTTTATCAAATGCTTTGCTGAAGTCCGTGGCTATAACATCAACTTCTTTTCCTTCTTCTAAGGCACAAAGGGTTCGGTAAACAAATTCCGTCGACCACCCTTTTAAGAATCCATGTTGATTTGGAGAAACACACAATGAAAAAACACTGTATTGTAGATTATACTCTCGAAAAGCTTCGGAATACACGAAAGTTTTGAGATAGGCCTGTAGTTCAAAACATCGTTTTTTGGGCCTTTGTTTATGAGACGGGATTATGTACGCATTTTTTCAAAGTTTAGGAATTATTCCTTGCGATATTGATAGTTTAAAAAGGGCCGTTAAGGGTTGAATCAGAGAACTGCAGCATCTTTTGAGTACTATAGTCGGCAAACCGTCCGGATCAGGGGAGTAATCATCTTTAAGTTTTACGATCTTCTCTCTTAACTGTTCCGGTGTGATTTCTACAGAAGAAACGGTTGTAGGAATGACATTATTAAGGTAACTGAAATACTCTTGATCGGGTTCCTGATCATGAATCGCGTAAGATTGGCTGAAAAAATTAGCGAAAAAATTTACAATAATATTTGAGTCTGCTGAAGTTGTATTACCATATTTTAGTGTGGATAGGTATACATCAGATTTGCTTTTGGCGTTGATGAATTGGTAAAAACGTCTGGTTTCAGATAATAGACTCGATTGCATTTGGTTAACAGAATCAAGGTAAAGAGAGTTGCAAAGCTCAGAGAATTGGGTGTACGCAAGTTGGTAGAGGAAACAGTCAGAGTTAGATTGTGTTTTAAGATATGTTTGCCAGAGTCTATTCCTTTTTTTTCCGAAGTGAGCGTGACTCCTTATTGCACCAGGGTGGAGTTGAAGAACTTCGTTGTAGAAATTCGCCAGTGCACTGTCTATTCCGATGGAGCTCCAGTTGAGGATGTCGAAATTAACGTTTTTGAGAAGGCAGTTCAGTTTGTTGTAATCTGCTTTGCAAAAGTTGAAACTGTAGGAATACTCGTGTTGGGTAGACATAGGTTCATTATTATATGAAAATGTGAGGGAGAGATGTGGGTGAAAATGGTCTAAAGTCGACATGAGATGAGTGCTCCTAGAGACTAGACAATTGTCGGTGTCTGACGAGAACACGAGGTCTAGTTGTCCATTTAAATTATTAGTTACTCCACTAATTTGGAAAAGGCCAGCGTTAGAGAGACAATCAGTAAAAAGAAATTCTTTTTCGGATGAGGGGTTAAAAGCAACGAAGTGGGACTCGTCGTCGGGCTTTACCCACTGCAGGTACAGTAGTTTTAAATAGCCCATAATTATGACTTCGTCAGACGGGTCCAACGAATCGAGAAGAGATATACCTTTTTGTGTAGCTAAGTGAAATGAATGAAACGCAGACTTCTGGAATTCGTTGGAAAGGCAATCCAAGTGAATTTGCTCTGTCTCAAATTAAGTTTTGGGTGGTGTGTAACGAGTTCAATTTTTCATAAACCTAATAACTGAACTCACCCCTTTATGTACTTAAATAAAAGATGTACGGCGTGAGTTTGATTATCGCTTTATAAGTATACATTGAAGTTTTAAGTCAATCAAAACATTGAATTGGGATCAATACCTAAAAAGTATAATACAAAGCTTTTGACTATGTCCCACAATAGACGCTTATACGCGATGTCTGATCAATGAGAAGAGAGCGCTGCAAGCCGTATCCCTTAAGTACTGTATGGGCTGAAAAATTCCTGGATTTTTTTAAAGGTGGCGCCAATAGACAATGACGATTGCGAGAGCCTGTCTGTCACTAGTTTGTATATGAAGTTTCATAAAAGTTCGTCCATTTTTTAGCTAGAAGTCCCTTGAATTACTCCTCTTTCGCCACCGTTTAAACAATAAAAAAAAAACAGGACTATCTTGAGCAAACATTGTTTTTTTTTGTTATGAGAAAAACTTTCGAACAATCGTTGCAATGTTTGCAGAAATATTATCCCAGTCCTACAGTCACCGAAGACGCACCTCGCTGGAATTGGTATCTCAAAAAATGGACGGGAGACATTATGTTCGATGCCTTGGAGATAAAAAAAAAAACTATCGGCGCAATGGGTACCGCGTTTACAGAGCGCCGACTAAAACCATGTTGAAGACTTAAAGGCCGGTTAAGTGCTGTTGCAGTGTAATCGAGCGGATGCGGGTGCACAACTATACGCCAGTATGTAATAGGAAGTAATAAGAAGTCTTCAGATTGACTGGAAAGCAACATTAGCCGACCAAAGCAGATATCATAATCATTATCGATTATCTGCAGAAGAGAAGGACAGTCAAATGAGACTAATATGCAGCCTTATATGGCGAAAAAAGTTGTGTACCATCGTGATAACGCACCGGCATCGGCAGGTTTTTTTAAAAGCGATGGTCAAAAATTGGACCAATTACGATTCGATTTAGTTACTCTACTCAGCCACCGGATTTTCAAGACTTTGCTCGCAGCGACTATTTTCTGTTTCCAATCCTCAAGCGTTGGCGGCTCTAGGGAAAGAGATGCAGATCGAATGAGGAATCTCAAGGCGTATCTCAAAGGCTTTGACGTTTCGTACTACAGAAAGGGCATAGAAATATTACGAATTCGGCATAATAAGGCAACTATGTTGACTAATATCTATAACATTGCCTAGAAAACGCTTGTATTAATCAATAATCGCTTGGCATTTCAGCCCAGGTTGTGCTATGAACAAATTAGTAAAAACACATGCCAGTAGATTTTTTTTTCCAAACAGAAGCCTACGGATAAAGTCCTCAAATAGCACACAATGATCACACATATTTTATAATTATTTATTAATCCTATAAACTAAAACAAAATGCCTTGTCATATTGATGTTTTGATTATTTATTAAATGTTGTTACGTTAGAAAACTAATAAGAGAAGAAGCAAAACAAAAATTGAAGAACATCCTCTCAAACTAAAATGAAACACAATGTGTACGAGAAGTAATTTTGTCTGCCGATATTTTCTAATCTAAACAGCGAATGAAAAAAATTTATAACGAAAAATTAATTCAAAATGATTTCACAACAAAAAAAAACGAGATTTTTTTTTGATTTAACTAATTTTGCGACTCACCGTGATTTATTTAAAAGAAAAAAAAACTAGATGTAAAAAATCGATTTGTGTTGTTTCCTATTTTTTTATATCATTTCTTACAAAACTGCTTGAGAGAGATTGTTGGATGTTGGAAGTTTTCGTTTATTTTAATTTTGTTTTTATGTATTTATTTATTTATTTATTTGTTCTATACAAAAACTAGGCTTCTATATTGTTTTTATGCGTTAAATAATTCACTTTCGTTTGGAATTACGAGAGCTGGCTACGATGGAAATTTTTTGAATTTTATTAAAAACTTAATTAAGTTGTTGTTGTTTTTTTTTTAATATTAATTAATAAAAGGTAAAATCAAACAAACTTTGTTGGAAATAAATTAAATAGAAGTATGCAGAAAATCATTTAAAACACAGCATAAATTTTGTTGTTCCTATTTGAAGTTGTTTTTTTTTTTTTTACAATAAACAAAGAGAAACAACATCTATTACTTTATGATACAAATCTAAAGCAAAAAGAAAGAGAAAACAAATTTAAATTGTTTTGAAACTAAGACTTTTGTGGAATGTCTATTAATTAAGTATTTTCTAAAGGGGGTCAGGGTAAAGATTGCACTACATATATCTTAAGGAGAATACATATTACATTAAAGAAGTTGGCCTCTTTATACATAATTTTGAAAAAAAAAAAACAAGAAATTAAAAATAATAGTAAAAAAAATTATACGTTTTATTTTAATTCTTTTCACAGAATCGTCTCAATTTTAATAGCTAGGTGCTTTTGTTTTTAAATATTTAAATAAAATAAATAAGTTTATGTTCAGTTTTTGTGGTTAAAAGAAAAATTCAGCTAATTTTTTTAAATATTTCTACTTTATTCAAGTCAAAGAGAGTTAACGATTTCAATACTAAAAACAATAAGAGGCTGAGGACAAATAGACGGAACGAAGAGAGAAGAGATTATTTGAGCGTTCCTTCGTTGTGGTAAACATCGAAAGCATACTATACCTCGTTAGCACCATAATAAGTCCTATGGTGTGGCGGAAAAGCGAGAGGATTGGTGTCACCCTGACCGAGTGGGTTGAGGACAAAAATATAATTCTCGGTTTGAGAGCGGGGCATGATTACATAAATGACTTGAATGGTTTCAGATATCCAATGGAACAAACGTTAGAAACAATGCACGGGTGGCTTGCTGATTGACTTGGTGAAGGCCTTTGACACCGTATGGTTGCAGGGGCTCTTTTTCAAGTAAGACCAGCTCGGCACAAGCAAACCATTGCTGTACATACTTTTTAATATGCTCATTGGTAGAAAGTTTGTTATAAAGAATGGCAATGTAACTTCTGCTAGAAACTTTAAAATTAACAACGATCTTCAACAGGGTGCATTTAATTCGCCGATTTTATTCACTATTTTCATGAGAGATCTTGTAGGATCTTTCCGCCACTCCATAGCGTGCGCAGATGACTTGATCGCGTACAGGTCAAGCCCGAACATCGTGGTCATCGTAAGTCTTTTGCAACCTGACTTCCAAAAGATTCAGGGATATTGCGACGGATGGAAATTGAAGATCAATGTACAAAAGTGCGAGGCCATTCTGTTCTGGACTCCGGTGTCATAGGCCTCTGGAAATACTAGAAAAAAAGGGCGACAGTTCTCTATCGTTGAACAAAACGGGCAGCCACTGGCGAATCGAAGTGTTGTCAGATACCTTGGGATCTGGCTAGATCAGTATTTATATTTTAACAAATTTATAATACTGCTCTGGCCAGTGCGAAAGCGGTCTTTTCCTTGACAAAGAGAAACAGCAGTCAACTCGATGTCAAGGTAAAGGTGATCTCCTACACAAGCAAACTTTATGGAAAAGATTCGGGTTTTCGAGATACGGTGTTTTAGAGCTTGTCTCCAATTACATATATAGAACTGCAGTCTGAGTACAAAAAAATTCTATAGTAATGAGGTCCTGTTCAACGGGACTTCCTGATAAAACTTATTCGGAGTCACATCGCAAGAGCAATGACGGGGCTTTTTACCCCAATGATATGCACTATGAGGCAGTGCGCATTAACGGCCTTGTTCCCCTGAAGTTTTCCTGTATCTCGTTAGAACAGATCTGGTCCATGATAGATTAGCGGTACCGTTAATCTTCCACGTTGTTCGAAAAGCTGTGGACGGTCGAGTCAACTACGACCAAGACGTTGCAAGTAGCTTACCAGAGACTCTTCGTTTAAGTAGGGCGTTATCAGACCAAGAAAGAACGGATGTCAAAAGGCAACATAAACAGTTTTAGTGGTTGGACGAAGATTAGAACTCTGTCATTTAGCATTTTTGGTGCCCTTAAGGCAGCTATAAAGTGTGTATGTAGGTTTAAGGTATTTTAAGTAGTTAGTAATTAGTTAGTAACTAGTTTTTCACGTTATTATAAATTAAGATAAGGGTTTAGATTAGTTTTAAGTTTAACTTTAAGGTTTAATTTAAATTAAAATCAAAGAACTTTCACTAAGTTTTTTCCAAATAGTTACTATTTTTCTAGCATTGTTTTAATAATTCAAATTCAGTAAAAATGTGTGCCTAAGTCGAAAGACATATTTTAAGTTGTAAGATTTAGCTTAGAGCGCCCGCAGAGGGCCAATTAATTAGTTTACAAAAAGATAAGTTTATTAAGCTAGCTTTAAGCGTTTTTATCTAGCATGTAAGTAAATCTCTATAACTAATTTTCTATGCAATTTGCCCAGCGCTAACTAGAGTCAGACACTAGGCGACCCCTTTTTTCGAGTCATTCGATGAAATAACCAATTAAACCATAAACCAACTAATTAACTTTCCTAATGGTTGTAAGAAAACATTAGTAACTTACATAACTACCGCCAATGCGCACACAAATAAATTACTTATAAAATGATATAGATTGATTTAAACACTCTAGATACTAAAAACGAGACGATTCTGTTTTTTGCTTCAAGAAATAATTTATGATTTTATTTAAAATTGATTCCACAAAAGACTATTTAGAAAAAAAAAATTGACTTAGTCATCGTTTCAAAAATTGAACAAAGACAAAAAACAAATAAATTAAATTAATAAATGAAAATAACTAGAAACTTACCATCGCTCAATACTACTTCAGGTTGGCTAGGGACTGGCGCTTGCTTAGTTTCTATTCTCATTACTTGATGCTCTGTAAAATATTTATATTTAATGTTTAAAAAAAATTTAGGTGAACACAAATTGTTTACCTGATGCATCTTCAGTTTCAGATTGGCTAACAGCGGCAGTTTTCGATGAATTTTGCTGTTGTGCTCCGGAAGTTTGAAGCGAACTGAGAGCTTCTGACTCTGAGAAATCGGTGTCGGTATCTACAAAAAATATTAATGAAATGTTAAAAATATCGACTGTAATTGTAGGCTTTGTTTTCTTTTAATTACATTCGCCGTGAATATTCTTTTTCCTTTCAACAGTTCTCTTGTATTCGTTGAGTTCGTCATCAGTTACATTGTCGAATGGATTTTTAGCGTATGGTGCCTTATAGACGGTTGCGTTGTGTTGGAAACCACGTTGGATAATACCCTTGGATGCAGCACCCATTAAAACAACATGATCACCAGCTGAAGAGACGGTTGCATCTTTGATACGATTCGCCTCATCCCATGTAACGCCCTCCAAAATGTGGGATTGTGGACCAGCAGAAATTTTATCAGCGCGACGATTGTCTTTGATCTAAAGTTGATATGATAAATATTATTAAAATTTGTTTGAACATTAACTACGGGAATAAATAAATAATTTTCTTAAAAAAAGATTTGAAAAACTAATCTTAAGGCTGCTGAAAACGAAACAGGGTTCGAAGTTTGATATTGTGATTAACATACAGTCGGATCAGATATTGGATGCGAGATCAGTCAGGCATTGAAGGCTTAGATCTTAAGAAACATGGAGACGCTTTGCCAAGGTCTACTGTGTGGTATAGAGTCATAAAATAATGAATTTATAATCATGAGTTGGATTTGCCTGTGGACAAAAGCCTTGAAAAACCGAGGACTTATAAACAATGTGCGTTTATTCGTTTTAACGGATTACGACTCACACAGATGAGTTCAAATAGGATGTTCAGAAGGTTTGCATTTCAAGATTGCAAGTACCGCCTTTTTTCTTGGAACTTAATGTGGCACCAAAAAGTTTTTCTCAATTCCATTACATAAAAATGATTGCCGGGATGACTTTACAAATTTAAGACTGGTAGCTAACTGGCAGCGTTTGTTTAACCTTTTTGTGGCACATTAGCAAGCCATTTTTCACAAAAAGCATGGTTTTGTAGAAAAATAAACTGTGACTGACTGTACTTTGTTGGGGTACACTTGATTTATAAATAAAGTCGACCGGCATATACACCGACTTGAGTAAGGCCTTTGAAAAGCTTTCCCAAAAGCTAATAAGATAAATGAAAGCAATTTGTTTCCCTGTGTCCTTTGTGGATTGACTTTGCTCGTATCTTGTCGGGCAAACCTATCCAGTCTTGTTCATGTGATCAAACTCTTAAATGCTACCTCAGGTGTGCCTTAGGCTAGCCTCTAGGGCCTCTATAAGAATGGACATCCAATATAACGAATGCTCAATGTTTAGTTTGTTAGATTTTTTATTGACTTTCATTTCGCGAAGATCATATCTGGGCAGATGCACCCAAGACCAGCTTGCACCTCCCAGATAAAATTCAAAAGCCAGCTTATTGCATTCCGTCCCTTCAACAATTCACTCGCAACACCCGCACATCGTCAAATGCTCATCAGTTTTGCTCTTAAGCTTACTTTCGGGCGTACTGTGTTAACTCGCTCCCTATTTTTTTTTTTGCACCACAACCTACAGCAATTTAAAACTAATGTGCTCTGGTACCTTCATTCTTTCCTGTAAAAAAAATCGCTTTAAGGGTACTTCCAATCCCCTGAGCTCTGTTTAAAAAAAAATAACAAATGAGACTTCTATTCTTTTAAATGCCTCCCAGAAAAAACTTTTATTTTTAAAGGAAAGGAAAGCCTTGGAGGAAAATCTAGTAAATAACGCGTAAGTGTGCATTTATGTGACAATACGTTTAGCTCTGAAAATTCTCCTTTTCTTCTTTTCCGGCGATCGAAGCAACAAAGATGTTCCAGACGTATAAAAAATCTGCCAATGGATTACAAAGTAATAAACAAGCAATTAACTATTCAATTGGTTAACGAGGTTATTACTAGCAATAATAAAACTGAAAAAAAAAATCCTTTCGAGTTTTTCAATTCTTTCAGAACCCAATTCAACATTCTTTCTTTCGTGGAGATCCATCGTAGAGTGGTGCCATGGTACGTTAAGCATGATTCTAAGTATTAAGTGTTTTGCGACACTTGTAAACGTTTAATGTGGGATTTTGCGATATTACCCAGACTGGACAACCATATAACATAAGTGCCTGCGTGCCTTTTAATATCGGAAAGAAGTTGTCTATTTCATTCTTAAGTACATGGAACGAAATTAAGGCTCCGATATAAGTATCCTCGTGGGTTTGCCAGGAAAGCTTGGTACTGCGTTAATGAAACCACAAGAAAAGAACTGTTTTAAGGAATCTGGCTTTTAAATTACTGAAATACACAAAGGAACTGTGGAGCGGGAGTTGGAAGAAAGTACCCAACCGGAGGTTACAGTGGATGAATGGAATAAACATTTCAATAATGAATTAAGGACTTTGAAGCTTTAATATCTGGAAAGCAAACAGAGGATGACATAATTTAATAGCTAACATATACAATATGTATTTCGATTTATTTGAAGGCCTCCTGGGTAACTGGAAAACTTCTATAAGTGGGACCGAAGTATATGACCTATTGGATTCCAATCAACCAGGTTCGACTGTATATTGTTTAAAAAACATTTGATCCCAGGTTCGAGCCTAATTAAATTGGTTGATTTACTGTCCATCAGAATAATAATAATTGTAAAATAATTTATACTTTTACACGAATAGCTCCAAGACTAACCGTACGATTTTTATGAATAACTATCAAAATTTAAACATACATAAAAAAGAAAAAAGAAGTTGAAGTTGTTACTAAATTAAATAAATCTCTTTCACCGTTTGTATATCTACAGAAGAAAAAGGTGACTTACCTGTTGCTGCACTTTCTTGAACTCTTTTGGATTTGTTCCTGGAGGTACAAATTGCAGGGCACCTTCAATTCGCACTGGTGTGGAATGTGTTGGTGACCCTTCAGCAACCCACTGTGTTTTATATTTAAGTTTTTTTTTTTTTTTTATGATTGATGAGAAAAACGAGAACAAGAATTTTTATTTTTTTTTTTGGTTGGTCAAGTTAAGAATGTAAACCCATGTTGAAACGTTCAGAGGGCAATCGTCGGCAAGGGGAGGAGTTGAATATGAAAGAAAAAAGAAAATATTTTTGTTTTCTTTTAGCAAGATGTGCTACAACAGAATTTTATAAGAATTAACTTATTTAGACAAACAAAACTAATTTATACAAAAAAAAAGTTATTAGCGACAGTTTTAGTAAATTTTCAACACAAATTAATAAAATTTCATCAAACTTAAATTATTAAATATTAACTTCGTTTTTCATTTGTTAGTATTTCATATATATTTTTTTTTGTTGATAAACAATGCGAAAAATAAAAGCAAAACATAAACCAAAAATAAGAGAAAATAATTTTGTGCCTATTTACGGACGAGAAACACTTAGTTTTTTTTTTTGTAATTTATTTGAAAACAAACATGCTTTAGTATAAAACAAAAATAAGGAAAAGAGAGTATGACAAAAACAGGGTAAACAAAATGCAAATAAACACGCAAAATTATAAAAAAAAAAAAACTGAAGGAAAAAATTAAAATAAACAAATATTGAGGTGAACATTGTCGCTTAAACTTTTAGATTTATTTCTATAATTTATGTAACGTAATATTTTCTCTTTTCTTTCAATTTAGGAAAATTAAAATATAGTTAATTATTTTGAAAAATGTTCTCGCGCAGAAGACCTTGGTTTTTCATCAACTCCGTGATGTGGCACAAAATTATTTCTATTTTTTGCAAAGTTAAAATTAAAAGGAAACAAAAATTTGAAGGCTATTCATTTTTTTTTTATTAAAATTTGGTTTATTACATTTCTTTGTCTATATAATTGCTTTAATATCTTTTACAAGCGTTGCTATATATAAGCACCTAAGAAAATGTTTTGCATAAAATTTGTTTATAAAGAGTACATGTGTTATATAACTTTTGAACAATAAAAAAAAAAAAACTGTTGTTGATTGATATTTTTAAATATATATTCGTATTTATTTATTGGGGCCGGGATTAGTCTATTGCAAAAGCAAGTTAATTGAGTTATTTAAATGTTTTCATTTAATACCATTTCTTGATTAATTTTCATAGAGATTTTGTTAATGCAAAAACCAACCACACCAGCAAATATTTGTAAAAATTAAAAATTTAATTTTATCAGTAAAACTTGAGTTTTGTTCTTGAACGGTGGAATGTGAATGTTTTTGAAAACAGTTTAATAAGAATAGTGCAAGACTTTGTTCTAAAAAGAAATGGGTTGAATGAATTAAATGTGTTATCGAAATAAGAATTTGTAGATTTAAAGAGGTAAAGGGCTTCGAAAAATTCTTTCCGATGACCATAAGCGTTTCAAATTTGCAGTGGTCAAAGCTTTTTAAAGGTCAGTGTTAACGGGGTTTAAAAAACAAATACACATACGCCCAAAGTCTTACCCTCTTCTTTAATATATAGGCGTAGAAGTGCACCAATTCTAATCAACCCATCGAAAAATATGTTTAAAGAACAAATAGGTAGGTTTGCATCTGAATTCAAATTCATTTAACTAAAAACTCATTTTCTTGTGTCTTAAAGTTTTAGTTCGTGTTTTTTGATCACAAAAAGCATAAATATAGTCGTCCATAGATTACATATTCAATTTTTTTTTTTGTTAACACACCCAAATCTCGAAGTTTTCGCCAAAATACTTAATATCAAAAATATTTTGCTTTAAATTGTTTTCATTAAATTGTGCATTTGTTTCAAGTTATCACAAAAAAAAAAATGAAAAAATTAAATTATAATAAAAAGCTACAAATGGAATGATCAAAATTCATAATGGCAATAACTTTTCGTTTTAATAAAAACTTTTTTGAATGTGTTTTCTTTTCTTTCTTTTTTTTTTTTTTTTTAGATAAAATTGTGGACTTAATTGTTTTTAATTAGTTCTATCCTCGAATGTAATAATTTCTACCTTTGTGATTTTCTTCGGATCAGGTGTACCGGTTTCCAACACTTCAACCTTTTGGTAAACATTTGGCGAATTAAGCCATCGACTGCGGTCGCCGCCCTTGCGCCAATCTCCTTTTTTCCAAATGCTGAAAGTAAACAAAAAACAAATTAACTCACAAATTTTATCATCAAATGGTTCAAAAAATGTACTGTAAATGTAAACAAACCAAATGGCTTTTTGGGGGGAGGGTAGCTCCAGAAGTTATGAAAAAAAATTCTGGTATTGGAACCTCATTCAAACAATGCAAGTGTGGTAAATTCATTATAATCGAAAACACAAGAACACAACAAAGACAGCTTCCATTTTTCCATCATATTAAACAGAGTATTCAAACAATCTTCTGGTCATCGGAGAGAACAAAAACGCCTTATTTTGAAGACTTTTTTATTATTACTAAACAATGGATGTAAATTAAGAAACGATTTTTTTTTAAAAGATCGCTTAAAATCTCACGAAAAGAGAGGAAGTGCCAAACTACCCATCTATCAATTTACTGGGTGTGTAAAACATCACTAAAAACGCATAAGGAAAAAATACTTTGTCCAAGAAACAAAGCAAGTGCGCTCCATCAGATTTATATACACTTGTTCAATTAAGAACTCGGACACTAACCTGGTAAAAAAATATTAAGAAAAGAAGGTATTATTGGAATTTTGTGTAAAAATTTCCAGTCGATTTCTGAACATCTCACGTTTTCAAAGTCGGTGTCCCTCATAACTTCAAAACTACTAAACCGATCCTCTTGAAATTTAGAACTGTACATAATTTACAAAGTAACGCAGGAGAGTTTTTTTTTTCAAATTTATTTAAAATTTTAATTTTTCAATAACAAATTAGCCGATTTTTTCGCAAAAATTCCAATGAATATTAATTTTTTGATTTCAGATGATCCAGCACCATAACAGAGGCATAATCGTGTTTCAAATTGCATTCTTTCAACTCTTCACGCAAAATTAACCATCTGATCTAAATAAATAAAATTTATCCTCAGAAGACTTGGTTCCAAAAGGAATGATATTATTTTTTTGGGCTTTAACGAATGTTAACCTTTTCGTTTATTTGTGAATGGTTTCTTACGGTTTACTCTTCCATGCAAATTCTTCTTTCGCAATAGCAGTCCAATGATTTTTGGATGGACGTTTTTATTTGGGTACTGTCGCTAATTTTGGTGAGCGTGGCTAGGGATTGTTGTTGATTTCACACATAATCCATCGCTCGTCAGACGGTGTGTGTGAATAGTTTTATGATGTCTTCAAACTTGTGTTCAATATCGCGAACCGATTTTCTTCATCATGATGCTTTATTATCAGAGTCCTCATTTCTAAAGAAATGTGTCCCAGATTTGAATGAAACAATAGAAACGCATCTAAGATAAGCTTTAGTTGAGCGAACACAGGAACTAGAATATGAAAATTCGCCTATCGTTTTATCAAATTAAACGAAAAGCGAAGAAAATGATTTTGTGAACTTTGTTATTATAATTGTAAGAAAATAATTAAGTTATTTTTTGAATGATTTTTTAACCCCTTGAACCTGATAAAAACGTGAGAGGTCACAGTGTCCGAGTTCTTTTTTCATCCGCATAGATCTGCCTAAAATAATGGGTAATTCGAGGGTAAGGTGAAATGCTCTCGGCCTGACCCAGAAATACCGGTGTCTGGCTACACATTTCATTAGTTCATATGATAAGTTTCAACTTGTTCACACGAACTTTTGCAATTGACGTCTTCTCCGTATTTTTTGTTAAAATGAATGAACTCGAATATGGTGCGGTCATAAAATTCATAAAATGCTTAAAATGTCAAAGCTTACAAAAGTCAACGGGTACTCTTGTCCTTCCATTTCAACCGAGAAAAAGTTAGAAGCTGAATTTAAACGTGGCCACACACGTCCCTCGAAGATGACACACGTAAAAGGCGGTCAAAAACCGTAACCACATCCGAAATCGTCAAAAACTGCACGATCTCGTGATGGATAATGGGCGAGTGATTGCGGAAGCTGTGTGGATTTCGGAAGAATGCATGCGAAATATCTTGCATAAGGGATGCGAAATCCCTGCAAAAGATGGGTTCTGCAGTTGCTGGATGTCGAGATCAAAGGCGAATCCGCAAACAATATTCGCACAAATCTTTGGACCGATTTTGGGCGTCGGTTTATCATCAGGGATGAGACATGGGTCGGCCTCTAAGCGCAGCACAAAACAGCAGTGGAAGCATGTAGTGCAGCAAATTTTTTAATTTTTGACTAAATCATATGTTCAAAACTAAGCTAAAGGAAACTTGGAATATGACCAATGAATTGGTCACCCACAAGCGCTTCTCATATTAAGACTTGGTTAGTCTGTGCACTAAGTTCAACTTGAAACAATACTGCGAACTGTATTTCTTCTAGAGATAATCAAGCATTGTATTTAAAGAGAACTTTGATGCTGAAACTTGAAGAGAACAATCGTCCCATCAGCAAACTCCTTTTCAAAACTACCCACGAGACATGAAAGTAATCTAGGCAGTTGGTTCTTGAAGGTTCTAGAGGACATCAACAACAAACACAAACTTTTAGCATCTTCTGTTATACATGTTAATATTTTTCTTTTCAGATATTTTGCAAAGCCAATCTCTAGAGTCATATAAACACCAGTCGTTTGTGTTTGCAGCCCTTAAAGAAGCTAATAAAGCATAGTTTGTTTCTGCCTGAACTACATTTGAACATTAACAATACTGTACACTCACCCTTGTCGGTAGAGTTCTTCTTCTTCGAGCAAGTAACCCAACGATGATACAGCTGGTGGAACTTCAACATCATTTTTATGTTTAGGCAATTCAGATTTAATCAATGGATGACGATAAATGTAGCCCGTACGGAAGCCAGCATTATCCAGCATGCGCATCAAAGCTTCAAATTCAGCACCTCCGACACGCCATTTCGGTTGTTGTAGCCACTTGTGGCTAGTCTCCTTTCCATTGTCGGTCTGTGATTCGTCTTTATCGGTTGAAACATCTTTATCTTCGGAGCCAGCGGCAGCTGCAAGAGAGGCTTTCTTTTCAAAGGCAGCAGCTAAATCCTCTGGTGGCCGACGTGCTGCATCGTAGATAAGTTTCCTTGTCTCTTCGGGAATCATGACTAAATTATCAACACCCATTGGCAATAGGTTCAATTGTGTTTCACATGCCTGCACAATGTGATGGGCAGCGAAGAATGCCTCTTCGATTGTTTCGCCACAACAAAGAGCGCCATGATTTGTCAGCAGCATAACTTTTGAGACTGGGCCCAAATTGCGAACAAGCCGTTCACGTTCCTCCGCTTCGGACAGGCAGCCGGTGTATTGGTGTGTAGAAATTTCGCCCAGAACCACAGAATTATTGGTCAATGGCAATAGACCGACTTTGAGTGATGATACAGCTACAACAGGATTACAACCGATGTAAATGGCACAACGGATATCTGGGCGGGCTGCATGGACGACAGAGTGTAATATAAATTCTGAAAAAGTCAAAAGAAATAATTATTAGATTAAATTCGAACGCACTTTTTACTGCTACTTACGATTTTTGTTGACGCCAAAATTCGTAGTTCCCTGCTCAATGACATTTCCTTGCATATCAACTTTATTCAGAGATGATGCAGTCACTTCATGGGACAGCAAACCATACGGATTCACCAGAAACAACTCTTGGTCGACTTTAAGTCGGGCAGTAATCTGTGCGCCAATACCTTTTGTCCAGCCAAACAAATCAAGCAAACGAAATGTAGCGGCCAACTTGCATCTGAGTATTTTTTCACCCTTGGAATAGCCCATCGATTCGACGCCACGAATATCATTGATTGGTAGAACGCAGTTGGAACTTTTGAAAACATTTCCAATTCGTGCTGTTGGAACACCAACGATATCCGACAAATGTTGTAGGATACCGGATGCTCCACCTTCACGAATTTGACTGTCGACAATGCGTTCCAATTCTTCGCGGAACAACTTTGAACCCATTATGGCTTCGACACGTTTGCGACGTTCCATTTCTCGCATATCCTTAAAATAGTTTTTATTTAACTCTTGCTATTAGAAGAACTTCTAAATCTAAATATACCTGCTCAATATCAGCCGGTCTAGCTTTATTGTTTTCATCTTCTTCCGTTGTCAGTTCTATGCCGTTCTGTGATGGTTGCTCAACTTCGGTCATTTTTGATTAAGTTTTCTACTAACTATAGCGTCGCGGTAGTAAAATCTGCAAAATATAAAAAACAAAAGTTAAAACTATAGCATGTGGAAGATAAGTGTATATATAAATCAAAATATTTTTAGTTAAACGATTTCTTTTAAACATTAAATCTCTTCTGTGTTCTTAACACTTTTCTATTTCTTTCAGAGCCACCTCTTAAGTTGAGGAAAGATGGGCACCGACTCTGTTAATCATGGGCAGAAAAATCATCAGTTGTTGAGTTCAAAATACATTTATAACATTTAAGTAAGAATATTTATTTTCCAACAAACTGGGTGCCCTGTAATTAGTCAAGGAAAATTAAAGGGGTGGCTCTTGGGAACATTCTTAGCAAACGTGTGCACTACAGTATGGGTCTATCTCTTAAGTTGATATCACTTACTTTGGTATCCCTTGACCCATGTTAACGATAAAAATTTGTTTAAGGGTTTTGTTTCTAGGCGAAATATAACTTTGTTAATGCATTTCAATAATGTTGATATATTCTTTGGATACTAAGTTATATGGCGATCAAAAATTGACTTTCTATTACTAAATATTATATTCTTATTATGAACCCATTTATAAAAATTATATTATCTTTTGCGTCGTAAGAAACCAATGCAGACATTAATTTCTCAAGGGTGTTCCATTTTTCTTGCAAGTGCTAATTTTTGATTTTGAAGTCAATTTTTCTTCCAAGATGCGTAATAAACAAAGCGTTTTTTTGAATATTTTTCAATTGAACGAAAAAATAGGAAAAACAAAATCAATGACAATCAAATTCTTTACTAACGGGTCCGCCAAATAACTTTTTTTTGAAAATGCTATTAAAAAAAACTGCTGAATATTTTCTCAAATTTCTTTTTTTTTTGTTGAAAGTAAAATCCTTCCGGTTAATAATGGAAAATAATTTCATTCAAATGGCTGCCTCGGCAGGCCATGCAGTAGCCTACACGATCGGTCCAATTTCTCGATTCCAATCGATTGTGTGCAGTTGTATTTCACCAATGGCAGCGTCAATTGTCTCTGGCTTGTCGGCGTAAACTTATCTTTGAGGGCACACCACAAATAATTGTCCAACGGTGTCAAATCGCAGCTCCGAGGTGGCCAAACGACATCAGCTCCGCGGCTGATAATGCGATCTTCAAAAACAGGGCGCAAAACATCGAGTGTAGCTTCCGCTGTGTGGCACGTAGCGCCGTCCTGTTGAAACCAAATGTTGCCAATATCCTCCTCTTCAATTTTTGTGCACAAAAATTCGTTCAACATGGTCCGATAACGATCGCCATTGACTGTAACGGCCATTCCTTGCTCATTTTCGAAGAAAAAATGGCTCAATTATGCCTCTGGACCAAAATCCGCACCAAACAGTGACTCGGTATGCGTGCGGGTTTTCTGTGCCCCAAATGCGACAATTTTGCTTGTTTACATTACATACCCGCCAAGAACAAAATGAGCTTCATCTGAAAAGATGATTTTTTTTGACAAAATCGGCATCTTCTGTAAGTCGATCGCAGGCCCACTTAGCGAAGCGAAAACGCATTGGATGGTCAGTTGGCTTCAACTCCTGAACCAATTCGACTTTGTATGGCGTCATACCAAGGGCTTTATGCAAAATTCGTCTCAATGATGTCTCCGATATGTTCAATTGTTGAGAACGAAGGTGAATGATGTTGATGTTGCTTCACGCACACTTTCTGCCACAGCAGCAATATTCTCGGGTATACGCACTGTTTTTGGCTTTTCACGCTTTGCTTTATCGATGAGGATGCCAGTTTCTTTCACTTTTTTCACAAGATAACGAACATACGGAGCTGACGGTGCTTCTTTTCTTCCAAAATCCTTACGCAATTTTCGCACACATCCTGCAACATAACCATGATTTTCAAAGTAATGTCGCAATATTTCCCAGCGTTGTTCAAGCGTATACAGAACCATATTCGTTCAACGGAAGGATAAAACTAATTATCTGTCAAATCAGACATGAGCTTAGTGTTACCATTCACGAAATAAGCACTAGTTGAAAAAAAAAGTTAGATGGCGGACCCGTTACTTGGAAATACCTGCAAATTGTATTTTTCAAAAAGCATTTTGACCATTGGATAGTACTTCCTTTTCGAATGCGTATGTATTTTTTGAGGGAGTATACTCATGTGATCGCATTTAAAACTTTCAAAGCAATCAGATGAATAGTTTTTTTTTTGTTTAGGACCATGACCGTTTTAGAAAATAATGTTTCGAGAAACACACGTGTAAAGATACAAGAGCAGAATTTTCGTGCTTTGTTGTAATTTTTGCTTTCACTAATCTGCTATGCCTGAACCATACAATAAACCCTTGGTGGCTTCATACGCATCATTTTCTCTCAGTTTTTTGTGACCTGAGGGAAGCCCTCGAATTTCTGGATGCCTCGGACCTGGAGCGCGCTGCACGCTTTATTCGTCGTTCATCGCACACGAGTAGGCGTTTCGGCCAATTTTGGTACAAAAAATCTCCATTATTTTAAGAATGGGTGAAAATCCTTCATTAAATTCATGAAGGAAATTGCCAGCATATTTTTTTTTTCGATTTGAATGATGCTTTGAAACCAAGTTCCAGTTCCAAGTTTTAAACGACTCGTTGTTGTCCTAAGTGTTTTTTCCCAGTTGATAGTTCTTCGTAAATTGGCTTCAAAAAACTTGCTGTTTCTTCATCAAATGCTGGAGGACGTGTGTAGATTTCCTCTGTATTCTCTGCCGTACAGTACGAGTGGTAAAGGTTTTCATGGGTTGAAATGTAATAAAAGCTCACACTGCTTTCTTCATTTCATCTTGAGAATCTGGATTTCTCAAAAAAGGCAAACCATAGTATATATCGAGTTTTTCAATAAGAGCGCTACAAAAGTTTTTTTTATATAAAACAAAAACGGTTTTGGATATCAATGAAATTCTTCATTCCTGTGAAAGGACGTTCGATGCCATTATATATGAACCCAGAACCCAGACGCTGAACCCAATTTTCGACGGTTTTCAAATCGGCCGATACTGCTGCAATTTCACGTTCGATATTCGTACAAAGTTCATCAATCGTCGCTGACTTGTTGGCATAGACCATAGTCTTGACGTAGCCCCACAGGAACTAGTCTAACGGCGTCAAATTGCACGACCGATGCGGCCAAGCGACTGGACCATTTTGTGAGGTAACACGTTCTCCAAACTTGGTTTCCAATAAATTGATGGCGCCGTCCTGTTGGAACCACATGACCTCCAAGTCCATATCATCCAATTGGGCCAAAAATATTCGGTTTTCATTGAACGGTAGCGATCCCCATTCACAGTAACTTGCTGGTCTTGATCATCAAGGAAGAAATACGGCCCAATGACGCCGCCGGCCCATAAACCACACCAAACCGTAATTTTTTCGGGATGCAATAATGGCTCATGGAGTACGTGTGGATTGCTGCCTGATTAATACCGCATATTTTGTTTATTGACGGAGCCATTCAGCCAGAAATGAGCCTGGACGAAATTGGGCGTAGCGCTCTTAACGTTGAGGCCACTGACTCTGAATTTCGGCAGTAAATCTTAATAATTTCGACTCGTTGTTGGCTCGTATATCTTTCCTTCATGAAATGGCAAACCTTACTGAAGAGAAATGTCAAAAGAGCGGCAAGAAATATGGCGTCGTTTACTGTCCCTGTCGCTCTACTTTTGTAGCGTCCCTGTTGAAAAACCCTTTACTTAGCTTACATGGCATTGGTCAATGCAAGAGTCGACTTCCTTGCTGCAGCACAAGTGGTTGATTTATTTTTCCGGTGTAAGATTTGTGACCGCATATTTACCTGCTTAATTTTTTTTTATTATTTTTGGCCTTCTATTTTTGAGCTTCTTCCAAGCCTTTTTTTGTTTTTGTTGTTGCTTCTTTCACTCGTCTATACATTCTTTTTTTGACGTGCAAGATGCACTCTATTGTTTTCCACCACAAGGTCACCGTTGTATTGATCGGCATCCAGCAATTTTTTAAATGTTTTACTGTCCCCATTTCAATGAATTTGATTTTAAAATCAAATCTACAATTTTATTAGAATATTTCAATATCAAAGAAACAACACCCAGCAGCGAGGTAAAACCACGCTTGGCCCGTGATCCATCACCAGAAACCGTGATTTTATCTTCAGCACAACCGTTTTCAACACATAATTTTTTTTCTTCTGCAACGGCTTTTTGAAAACAGCATCAACTCCTGACTTTACAGCAGAGCATACCATAATATCCATTCATTTTAATTCCATTACACAAGTTCATAAGCGAACAAAATAAATTTATTCCAGCCACGCCGACTCCAAGTAGTCGAATAATTAGCAGATTAAAACGTATATTGATTTTTAAGCATTTTTGACCATAGGAGAAGAATTGATGTCAAATTCTTGACTCAAACACTTTACACACAATTTGAATCGTAGTCCTCGCGATGATTTTTTCAAAAATTTGAGGTCACATTTGCATAGCTTGCTGTAAACACCAGCGTGAAACACAGAATGCCAAAGCTGAATCCTTCGTCAATCTCTTAACTTTTCAGCTGATGTGCTCGCAATTTCGA
Source organism: Orthonevra nobilis (assembly GCA_963555765.1). Classification (NCBI taxonomy): domain Eukaryota; kingdom Metazoa; phylum Arthropoda; class Insecta; order Diptera; family Syrphidae; genus Orthonevra; species Orthonevra nobilis. The sequence continues at coordinate 118,285,181 of OY743224.1, forward strand.
TACCGCTTTCATCAGTATACTGATTCCCTCGAAAACTCCTTTTCCTGCTTTTTGCCCTGGATATCTTCTGAAGCTGCTCGCACCTTTTCTATTCTTTTCTATTCTTTCTTTTTATTTTTTCTGTTTGATTTTGCCATACAGCATCGACTGTATAGAAATGTAGCACCTGAAGACCTGGGCACACAGGAAGAAAATAGATCCTTTTATCAAACAGTATTCCTGCCTCATGAGATTTCATCACCAGCTCACGGATAGCAGTGCATCGACTGCATTATTTCGACCAAAATTTTCATTTCAAAATTCGCACTCATTCGGACCCAGAACAACTAAAATACAAAATTCATTTTGATTCAGTTGATCCACTAACGAATTTAGAACAATTCAAGAACAATGAGCGTCGCTACCTCTACTTTGTTCCTTTCATTCGTGTCTCGTATTTTCTTGAACACGAATGAAAAATAAGTAAATAAGATTTTCGAGCTCAGTGAAGAAGTTTTGAAAATCCTCAAGTTCTTCTGATACTCATGCCAGAAGTACGTAACCAGTGGAACAACTGGAATGCAGAAGAGTGGGACGGTTCCGACCCTTCTAATCCTAACCATAAACTCGTCGAATCAGAAAAAACAATAACTTCAGCCATCAAATGAAAATTATACTTTTGTTTATTTGTTTGGTAATATTTAACGTACTAAAATATTTTTATACTCAATCATAAATCCTCGAAAATATTTTCAAAAATCAAAAAAACAGAAAAAAAAAACAATACTTTAAGAGCCCAACTAAGGCTAGTCCGATCCAGTTTTTTTTATTTCCCCTTCAAACTATTTAAAAGAACAGGAAAAAAAACAAAAGGGGATAAGGAAGTTCCCTCTTGGGCGCTATTTACAAAGGTAACGACGCGCATACACATAATTCTCCATGAACTTGTCAGACGCTTCCAATTCGACGTCACCGCCGCCCTCAATTTAAGAAACAAAATACGAAAGCCAAGCGAAGGTGACTCTCAACACTGCTCGCTCTTTTTATCTGACTTGACAACATAATCCGAAAATAGAACACTCGAGTGCACAGGAGCTGGAGGGAGTTTATACTCGTCGTATATTGTAGGTTTCTCCTGAAGGAGTTTTCAGTTCATCTGTTTGAATTTATGTTTTTAAAAGAAGGACTGTCCAAGGAAGACCATCAAGTGAATAGGGATCTTAATGATTGATGACCGAGGTAGCTCCTGGTATGTCCACGAAGACAAGCCATCCAATTGGACGTTTGTCTCAATTAATGTAGTCGCAGCGCCCACGACGCCAACGTTTCGTGACGACGGCAAGGAGCACCCACGCAGCTCTATTAGATCTAATCTAAGTTAATTCTTATGACGGTGCACAGTGCCACCGGTTTTATGCATTTTCGATTTGCATTTACAATCGAGAGACAATAGCTTCATTTCGATGGGCTGGTTGCGTGTGGGTCTTGTTTTTGGAGCAGTTGTTGCACTATTGCACATGCGATAGCAATTGTCATTACCGGGAAATGAGTCAGGAAGTACATAACTCATGGGCGCCGCCAGTGTTTTTGTAGTTTGTGCCCGGCAAATGCTTTTTCCCTTTCAGAGTTACGTCGAGCGTTGAAACACGAGACACACGTGACTGCTTTTGTTTGGACGCCTTTTGAACGAAAAAAACAAACCAAGCAGGAGACAGATCAGGGTGAATGACCCACGGTAGCTATTATAATTTCTAGCGTGCTTATGGAACATTGTAAAATGCTGTTTATCGAGTGCGAGATTTGGTTAACATTTTGCATGTTGTCACAAAAGAGAATGGCGTACAAGGACAAATTTAGGGGCCACAATCCCGTGGGAAGTTACTCAAGCCCTTTAGTAATTTGCCGCGGCGAATAGAACTCTTAGGCGAACACAGTAAAATTCACAGAAACAGCACACCCTCTTTTTAAGGCGAGATGATGATCCGAACTTACAGCTTCTTCAGGTGTCAGGTGTCACTGTCTTTTAGTCGCTCGCATTGGAACGCTGATTGCCACTGGATTTTTGACGGCGTTCCTAAGGTTACTTCTTAGATAATGTCAGTTCCGACTGAGTCGCTTCATTTTCATAGAGAACGGTTGATGGACGTGAAGGCTTTCTCGAAGCCTTGTTAAAGTTTGGGTTTTCCACACAATTGATCTTATTGAAATATGTAAATGTCTAGTATAGGACGGAATTGATCAGGGAATGGACAGCACATGTTCCCGGCTTTTTTCTAGATCGTTGCCATCAAGTTCTCTCATCGGGAAGATCGTCTGATCCTCGCTTCTGATTGCTTCATCATTAGCAAACCTTTTACTTAAGCAGATAATCAAGGACAACAATACCAACTTTTATACGGTATACTCAGGGTGATTTCCGTGGGAACAACTTTCGATAGTCTTCGCTCTGTCTGAGTGTGTCCGAAACTCCTTATTTTCTTAGATCTCTCGGTTGCATATGTGCCGCGTTTTCAAAATCAACAAACACTGTTTGGCTTTAAGAAATCACGATGTTATGACCCAGCACAGATTTGGAGACGTTTATGCGAAAAATTAAAGAGGAAGAGAAGATTATGAATTTAGACAGCTGTCCGAAACGAACGCAAGTATTGTAACTTTAAGACCCAAACACTGGGAAAAATCAGTTCAGAGTGCAAAGTTAAATTTTGTGCTTGTCACGTTTCAAAAAAAAAAAAAAAAAAAAAAAATGGTGCTCAACATTAAGACCGGGACCACCAGCAAAAAGAAAGGCACCCAAAAAGATGACCCCAGTGGAAGACCGTTTTTTTTTTTTTTTTTGTCTTCCGAAACCGTCGGCATCGGTTCAAGAATTCGGTTGATCTTTAAAATGATCTGTGTTGAGTTACAGGAAAAATAATCTCAAGCGCAGTGAGGAAAAGGGTCTTGAAAGTTGAACTTAAAGTACTCAAACTGGTACTGAAGCCGGATTTTCCAATAAGAGTGAGAGAAATAGGATTGCTCTGGGCTCAGGAGCATTCTAATTACACACAAGACACATGGAACAATATTATCTTTTTCGACGAATCAAAGTTGGAGATGCATAGATTCTTACTCGAAGAGAACCGAAGGAAAGACATTGAAGGCCAAAAGACTGTTTCATGGGAGATGCGAATGAATGAAGAATGGTCTTTTTAGAATCGAAAGTCACAATTGAACGATTGAAACTGCAAAAGAAAACAGACCCAACAATTTTGACAGCATTCGAAAGAAAAAGTTTGACCAACATTTTTGGAAGGGCACTGTTTATGCCAACACAACTTCCGATGAGTTCACCATGTCAGAAATGAAGAAGATCATAAAAAACAAAAAATGGTTTTGGATGGCATTCCACTCGGAGTGTGTGAGCTAACAGACATTAACCTTTTGAGTCACAGTGGTACTGCCAGAGCATTACCTATTTAAACCGCTGTCAAAAATGTTCTACTGCATATTTTGGTCTGAATATTTGTACTCGGCAGTTTTTGGGGTCGCTTAACATGAATCTGAGGTTTTATTGACGGAATTCAAAATGGCGGATCCAAGATTGTGGGTATACCGAAAAACTAACATTAGAATCGTGATCTGTGACCTTGAAAGCCCCTATTTTTTTGGAATTTGATTGAATTTTACGAATTTAGTCCCCCTTCTTTGATCCACCATTTTATTATTTGTAAATCTAACCTCAAATTTGTAATAAGTCACCACGAAAGGACAATCGAGTACAAAAATTCAGACCAAAATATGCAATAGAATTATGTCTGATCGGTTGGTCTAAACGATTCAATTGCACAAAATTTAGGCCGCCATCATGGATTCGCCATCTTGAATTTTGCAAATCTAAGCTCATGTTCGCGATCAGCAACCGCCCAAAAACCTCTGTATACCAATTTCAGTGAAATTTGATTGAAGTTCACAAAATTGGTCCGCCATCTTGAATTTTTGAAAATTATAAAAATATAACCTCAGATTCGTGATCAGCGACCCCAAAAATCACCGGGTACAAAATTTCAGGTCAAAATATGCAGTAGAAAAAAACATAACTCAAAGGGTTAAAGGTATTTCAAAAAGTAATCGTGCCTTTTATATTGACTAAAAATTTAACGCTGTGAAGATATTTCATTCCAGTATTTGGCGAAGTTTTATTTCACACTCGAAATGAAATCGAAACCTCGATGAGAAAATGTAGGTAAAGAGTAGCTTTGTTAAAAAACTTTTGTTTTTGATATTATTTCACTTAAAAAATATATATTTAAAACAGTGGAAAACATAAAAATACTGCACAAGAAGAACTTTTTATAAAATTCATTGAGCGTCTTAACGATCTCGTCAGAAAATTTATAAAACTCGATCGTGCTGTTGCACATTATGTAAGTACGTTGCATTAACCAGTTCAAGAAGGCGTCTTGATTCAATTTTAAAAAGTGTTCTTGAACTCTTAGTTTTCGAAACAAACTTAGGGTAAGCAATCTCTCTAAGAGATTAAAAATATCTCTTCGCTTTCGTATTGATTTTTTCGTCTGCCGTTTTATTTTTGAAAATTCGTAACACTGCAACAATTACTTTTTTTTATTATATATTTTATTTATATATGGTATTATTTCTTCTATTTAAATATTAACATATTAATTTTTTAAACAAGGGATAGTTCGCCATAAAGAAATAATAGTGAATAGTTCTTTTGTAATTTACATATTAAAAGTGAATATAAAAGAAAGCAAACCATATTACAAAAAAGAAAATAAAAATAAACAAATCAAAGTAAAACCTAGAAGAGAGCTTCAACACCTCTAGTATCAAGGCAGAATTAGCCAATTATTTACTCGCTTCATAAACGCATGGAGATGAGTGCTCTGATAAAATCCGAAAGTCTGTCAAATAAACGACATGAAGACACGCTTTAAAAATTACGAAACGCTTGTACGAAAATCGGGTACAGATACTTGATTTAAGGCATTGCTACGGAAACCATATTTTTTGAATAGTCCAAAGTTAAGATAACCTGACCTTATATAGAAAATTTTAAGCACTTTATAGGAGTACAATTGTCGAATTGGAAGAATCTTCAAATTTTTGAATAACGGAAAACTTGGGTGTTAACGAGGCTTGTGGCAAATTCTTTGTAAAATGTGTTTTTGAAGCGACAAAAGTGGCTGAATTTTATTTGAGAAAACTCTTCCCCAACAGGTGAAACCATATTCCAATCTAAAATGAAAAAAAAAAATCTTTAATAAATTTTCAACAATAGTTGTGTAGGGCAAATATTGTGCAGAAAATAAAAGTTTCTGAATATGCCACGAAAATACATTTTTTTTAACTACTCGTCTCGTATGGCTATAAAAGCTCATCCTCGAGTGAATGACAAGTCCCAGACACTTAAATTCACTAACATTTTCCATTTGAAAACAATTTTCGCTACAGCTGAGACAACTACGAAAATTACAAGAGGACAAACTTGTATTGCAAGTGCAGAGACCTAGTTTAAACTTTGGGCAGTCAGTTGCATGACCGCATACCTCTATATCAAAACTGTTTTGTGGTACCAAATCGAAGAGCGTAACTTTAGTTCTTGAGCTTATAACCAGAGTCTTAATATATCAAAATCAGCATTGATATTCGAAATTAGGTTTATAGTAATGCTTGGCCGATAAACAAAATCAACATCATCTGCAAATGCTGTAAGTAATCCTTCGAACGGTAAACTGAACAAGAAATCGATATAAATTAAGAAGAATATTGGTCCAAAAACTGAATCTTGAGGTACGCCAATGTTGTTCGCTTCTTATGCCATCAATTGTTACTTTTCGTGACCTATTCCCCAGGTAGGAACTAAACCATGTAAAAATTAACCCCCGAAAGTCGGCGTTTTCCAGTCTCTGAAGCAGTTCAGTCTACAAATAATCCAACCGTACACTTCTTTTTATCTAGATTGATATTCATTTGTGAACAAAAATGTAAAAGAGCCTCCTGTGTTGACCTATCTTGTAGAGGGTTTAAAAAAATTTGTCTTGTTCAAAAAACTATTGAAGCACTAATTGTAAAATTCGTATTTAAAATAACAGTAAAATTTATTTAGCGTTTGAGCCTTTAACAATTTACCAAACATAATGTCCAAATGACACATGATGTCAGTTGTTTTAGTTTTTTTTTTTCAATTTCACTAAAGTGATTTCGATTTTTTTTTTCGAATTTCGATGGTAGCAAGTCGGTCGAAATTCAGACACAAAAATTTACTCGATTTGCATTTTCATAATTTATTCAATATGATTTCTAGAACCTAGGGATTTGCATCAATTCATGACCATGGATGAAACCATCACTTTACACCTAAGACGAAATAACAGTCTTAAAAATGAACTGAAAGGAGGCAATTCGCTCCAAAGAAACCGATCAGAGTTCCATTTGCAGGCAAGGATATGTCGTCGACTTTTTAGGGTTGCTTAACGTGGCGCTACAGTCCGGGGTGGTCCTGGGCCTCAACCAACAACCGTCTCCAGCCAGCTCGATCTTTTGCTAGCTGTCTCTAGTTTCGCACGCTAATTTGGTTGAGGTTCCTTTCTATTTGTGCGCGCCACATGAGTCGCGGTCTTCACGGTCTCATGCCGTCTCTCGGGGGTGGATTCGATTTACTTCGAACTACTGATGACGTACGATGCCAACTTTTTGGGATGAGGTGGGATAATTTTCATTGATTTTTATACCAGAAAGGAACTACAATCAGTGACGGGTATGATATGAGATTTTGAAAAAAAAGTTCGAATTCATTACTAAGTAAATGATTTGGCTTGGTTTCGGCTAGTGTTAAAGATGTGGAACCTGCGGTTGATGGCTCATTGATTCTCCCTCTAAACAGGGTGTCGAAGCTAGTGAACATCACTGGGAAAAGTGTATCGAGCGAGTTGATCTTCAACTATCAAATTCAATTCGGGCAACAAAATTGAAATTTTATAGAATATTTAATAATGTAATCCATCCGCTAAACAAAGACTTGAATACCAATCAAAACAAGCTTCTGCAGCAAATTCCGGTTGCTAGATAAGATTGTCGCCTTCACACGTAAAATCCAAACAATAGCTCGATGTCTCCGTTTCAGTTTCATCAGAAATCCACCACTGAAACTATCCACTGACTCATCTGAAACTTATTTAGAAAATCGATATCGATAGTTCATAAAAAAATAAAAAAAATAATAATAAGACGAACATGAGAGCCGCATTTCAGCAGAAATGTTGCCATGAGCTCGTTGGATCAATTTGTCGGTTGATTGAAGCGACAATGACGAGATGATAGATACGTGTACTCATATTCCTCTTCGTTTAAGCAAAGGTGCCGCGAGACTTCTACCAACCATGTCGTGATGGTATCATTTTCCAACTCATTATCAATTGGCCTCCATGAGGAGGCATGAATCTGCAATAACTCCGCGTATCATGTCATCCGACGACTAAATCTCTAAACATTAGAACCCAATTGAAGTTTTTTTTTGGTTTTTTTGGTTTTGTTGTTTCTCATTTGTATTTCAAAGCCGAAAAGGTCATATTTCGTGGTTCGTGGCATTCGTCATGGTCGGTTGACGACTAAGAGACGCCAACCGGTGTGTGAGCGCAATTAAAAAAGGAAATTATAATGTTGCCGGCGTCGTCGTCATAGACGTCGTTTGACGAATACAGAAATGTGCATAGCCGGCAACAAGCCACCCACCCACACGTAACAAGTACTTAAATCGTTTCCATCGATTTTCTTCCTTGGGACACACGAAATAAAAAAAAAAAAAAAAAACGACTCGAACAACGCCCACAATAAAAATGAGAATTCGAAACATCTGGAAGGGGGGAGGGAGCACTGAGCCCTAAAGGCATCAAGTTCAATGACACAGCGTCGTCGTCAGTTGGCTGTTTTCTTTGGGCGCGCGTGAACTTGCTTCCGTGACTATGAGCTTATCGAGCTGCCCTGAAGGGGGATGGCTCTTTCAATTTCATAAATTGCTTTCCACCCCCGTTAATAGAGCCTCGAATTGGAGTGTGAGTGTTGCTAACTGCGAAATGACGTAATGCCCAGAGACTTGATGTCCTGCACGAGTATAGTGAATGGAACTTGGTTTACCAGTGACGTGGTCGTGAGAGTATTTATTTTGTGTTTTTTTTTTTTTTTTTGGTACGTGCGGATCCAAGCTGTTTATATTCATAACAGGTTCCGTTGAGCCATTTATATTCGAACGGGTGACGTGATGCAATTGTGCATCGTAGCTCATGTGAGGCAGAATAATGCGCGTGGTCGCTTGTATGTGATTAGGTTAATTATCGCGGTCTGAGGAAATATCAAATTCAAATGGGGAATTAACGAGCATTTGGGAATTCATATTGATTTTTTAATTTCTATATAGTATAGTCAAAGACCCCTTGTTTTTATTCTAAGTAAGCTTTATACACATTTCAGTCACGAGGGGGAAAGTCAGTGCATGTCTATGGGCGAGACTTCAACGCAAAATGTCTCCTGAATACCACGAAATAATTTCAATCGTTTTCAATCTTATCTTACCCCTCGATTGAAATCTTAATATTTTCTTTAGGCACTTTTTTGGAGACCATTCGATTGGTCGGCCAATGATTTTAGTCAAATATTATTAAGATGATCTGTTATTGGCTCTATGCTGTCGTAATATTCCTAATCACAAAAAACAAAAATTACGCAACGGAAAATAAAAAACTGCGAATTCAACGAATGAAAATAAACTCCACCCATATCAAAATATGTACATACATGTGAGCTGTATCATTCCAAAGCTTCGGAATCACGCGCATCATCATCATGAATGAGTATCTCGGAATCGATTTCAACCGTTCTACGAAGAGGAATATAGAAGAGAGGTTGGAAAAAAGGCGTATTAGGTCTTAGCTGGAAGAGGTTCAACCAAATACTTTGGATGAGGCAAGCTCTGGCCAAGAATTTAACTAGCCAAGAATTTAGACTAGGTTGAGGCGTTGAGAATGCTTTCGATGGAAGAGAACGGATGGGAAAGGTGTGGATAAAGATTGTATTAGGAACAACAATGTCACTGCAAAATTTTAGTTTTTACAAAACCGCATTCGCTTTGGTGATAGAGCAATGAAGGAGAAAGGTTGAAAAAAAAAGAATGATAACTTTGTTCAATGCTGTCAGGAAGACGATATGGATTTCGTGTTTACGTTCACAGCGAACCTGCCAAGTAAGGCATCAAAGTCCAGGCTCTCGTTAATGGAAAATCTCATTCAATGCTGTTTGCAATAAGGCATTTGATGCAGTGAGACGACCTGTTCAGCCCATATCAAGCTGCCGCAATTTAATAATGCATTTGCTATGCATGGACACAGGCTTCATCTACTGGAACTGTTAAAAGATGTGTTCCGCCCACGTTTTCGAACACTGTAAAGGCTCAAGGATGTTCCGTGCACTGTCATCAAAATGATATTTCTATGATCCAAAAAATGTATAAAGTGGTCATAGTTTTGTCGACCCTACATCATGATGAATAAATTGCTGGTCAATTTAACCCAAAGGGAATTATAAAGTTACCTAAAATAAGGGACTGATGAAGGTTAAAGCCTTGAAATCCATGTAACCCCTTTAAATAAAATAGATTGTAAAATCAACCACTTATATAACTGGTCAGCAAGATCTAGCAAAAGGTATACTTGAACGATGATGAAATTGTATATTTTGTACCATACTCAGCAAAACAATAGTATACCGACAATAGTAAGCGACCTTACTTTCGTTACTCCCACTGACTTACTAACTAACTCTTTCTTAATCCTTACTTTCCGACTCAAAGAAAACATTTTGTAGTTGTTGGATTTAATCTCTTTTCAACCGATTTCTGTCATTCGACCATAGTCAATAATTGAAAATATTCTTTCGACAAATGCATTTAACGCGGGAATTGAAAGTATTATTCGAATTTTATTTTTTAAATTTTTTATCATAATTGCTGTTTTCCTATGAAAGCATATTTTCTACTTCCCGTCAACTTTTTAGAATAATATTTACTTCATCATATAAAGCATCCTTAACATAAGATGTTTTCAGTATGAAACAATTCTACAATATCTTTTTTTTCGAACAAAAAACCACGTTGAATATTCCTTTACTCGAAAATATGTAGTTAGATATTTCAAAACACTTCCTTCAAAACAATTCAGGTTTTACATTCATCGGTTCGTTTTCATTACCCTCATAAACAAACTTTCAAACAACTTTGCTTTTTTTTTTTAGGTGTCGATTTATTGATTCCATTATTAACCGATGAATTATCAGTCGCGAAAGAAACACAATTAGAATTTTGCAGAATATTATTTTCTAAAATTTTCGATATTTATCCAAAAACAGTAATAGTCCTCGTAAAAATCGAACACTCTTATGAATTTAAATAAAATATTGGACAATTTGACGCGTCTTTTGCTAATGAAAAAGAAACGTCCTGTCCTTCAGTGATGCCAAGATCTAGGGTTAAACATTTTTAAGCCACCATTCTTCTTTTAGCAAGCAATTATTTTTGGAAATGTCAAAATATTATGGCATTTCAAAAACAAGAAAGAATAAAGTAAAATTATTTTGTATACTTTCATTAGGCGCTGATAACACTTTTTCTGAGCATGTTTGTGATTTTGTAGACAAGTAAAACTAAAAACATTGAAAAATCCGGAGACTTAATAGAATTTCCGGCGATCCCTATTGTAGGTCACAATGAAATTATTAAGAAAATTACAATCAAATTTGTCTCAAGTCACGTGCTGTCAAGAAAAACTACTTTCGAATTTAACATCGATCAACAATACTCGATTGTATCATGTTACGTGCTGGCACTCCTGGAAAATATCCCAACGAATTTTAAACAGAGACTTATCGTCTCTGCAGCGGTGCAATGTGCAATTCGGAAACAGGTGATGTGTTGAAATGTTACTTCTTCAACATAGTGCTGGAACGGATTATCCGCAAGGCAATATATTCAGTAAATTTGTCCATCTTTCGAATCGAATTGGACTCCACAAACTTCACTCATCCTCCGTTGGAATCAAATCGTGGCTTTTGCGGCCAGTCATCGAGTCTCATAGATCCATAGGCCTCTTTAACCTAAATCGAAGCGATATCCGTCTCGTTTCAAGCATAATAACAGCGACTTTTGCAGAAGCTGCAGAGATGTCGAAGAAAAAGAATCTGTTCGTCATCTGCTTTGCAAATGTCCCACACTAGCCACAATATTATTGAGAACTTTTGGCAGTTACTTAATGAACTGTTCATTTTCTTTCTTCCATAGATGTATTTCGACTATGGGCACGAAGGACCCAATGTGGTCTTACTGAGTCGTTAAAAATTCTTCAAGGGTCAAGAGCGCATTCAGTGAAGTAAGTTTAACATAAACAATAGGTGATTTTTCGCATACCTCAAAAATGTACCGACGATTGAAAAACCTGAACAAAACTTGAGTATTTTGTTGTGTAAGAAAATGTATTAAATAAGAACCCAAGTGATTGTTTGTTAATTCAACCTCAAACTTTTCGCCTGCAGTGTACATTTTCCCAGTCACTTTTATTTCATATTTGGACGCGCGGTTGTTTGTTTTCCTCCAATCAAACCGCTAACTTTATGGAAGCATCTAACCTTTGTCATGCTTCATTTAGGTCATTGAAATACGAAGACATGAACATGGCACATTCTTTTGATGACTTATCAAAGGGCTGCTTGTTGGCCCTCTTCAAAGCAAGAGAATAAAATTACCTAAATGAGATAAGCCTCACTCGTGCTGATACGTCTTAATAGCTTTTCGGTTAAATTACAATTTCACAAGGCTCTGCGGCAAAATTTGAAATACTCATCAATTTAGATAACACGGATATCTGGCATGTTTTCAAGTTCACATAAATGAATCTTATGAACAATAAAAATATTAAAATAAAAAAAGAAACATACGCAAACAAGAAAAATGTCTTAGCAGTCGGATTGTATCTCGAACCAACAAATCCATGTACACAGTTCGTCGTCTCCCCAGCGAGCGAGAATTTTATAGGAAGTGAGACTACGCCTTAAGATTTATAACAGGTAGTGCGTATACGTTTGACTGTGCCAACAACGAAATAGAAATAGTCGAACATATGGGCTGACCTGAAGGTTGACGACCCTAGCCAGTGTACCAAGGACAAAGATTTATAATTCAGTGCGTTAAAATTGGCTCATAAACTATTTCAAGCTTTTAGAATGGAAAAAAGATGTTTATTTAACTTTTACTTGGAAAACACTGCGAAATTAATTCACAAAGAAGAACGAGGTTCGGAATACAGGTCTGCGAGGGGTTGGTCATATTTAACCCTGAAACATATCTCTTAAGAGTAGACCAGTTGCGTAATTTATGGTTAAATGTATACAAACAATTTTCTGGAACAGAGTACATGTTTTTAACATTTGCAGGAGAAACTGTCAAAGTGGTAGAAGAAGTCGCTACAAAAGGTTGTCCATTTTATGAACAAAAATTATCTCCTTTTCATACGCAAAATTCAAGAAGAGTACGCAGACAAAACTAAATATTTCTAAATAACAATAGATGCAGAAGTAGAGATCTGAAAATAAAAACACTGCTTTAAAAGGTGGATTAGAAAAGAACACGGGTTTATTTGCTCGATTTTTTTTTTTTTTTTTTAATAAATTCGACACATTTCTCAACGTAGTCCTCACCCCTTTCATTTTCAGCTTGATACAATTTGTAAAAAAAATATCTACAATTCGATTTTTCTTTAAAAAAAATTTTATATATGCGGATTTGGTTAACATTTTTTTTTTTTTTTTTTGAAAAGTCAAACCCCTGCCCAAGTGACGGTCACTGCTGCTGACTGTCTGAAGGAATAGACCTGTTGTATCTTAACTAATTAAAGCAAACAGACATTCCATCCTTCTGACGAAGGTCAAAATGTTTTAACATTGCATTGTCTCATGTCCAATGAGGAGCAAATCTCTTTGAGGAAGATACATTCACTTAGAATGTGTACAGCCGTTTCGTCGTCCTCTAAAGAGAGTCGGCATTCGGTGGTTGTACTGAGTCCTAATTTGGTAAGATGCGATGTCAAGCGGCAATGACCGGAGAGGAACCTCGCAAGCTTTCTGATGTTCTCCTTGTTCTCTCTGTAAGAGAAGGGATTGATTGGTAATTTAGATTGTCTGAGACCCGGTAGATTTCTCCAGTGGGCAATGTGTAGCTTGCTTCCCACTTATTTGTCAGACGCCACAGAAAGATTTCGGACCAGTGAACGCTGTTTTTCATCCAGCCCTGGCTAGTTCATGCGCAAATTCATTACCTTCGATTTCATGACGACCTGGAACCAAATCTAACCTAACTGTATTACGTTGGGTTTGATTCTATTAGATTCGATGACAGTGCCTTGAGCGCTGCTTGGCTGTCTGAGTATATTATAATTCTGTCCCCTTTTTGGCCTTAAGTTTTCTATGGCGCAGGATTCGATGCCTTGTAGATCATGGGATGCTTTCCCATGGGTTTCTGGGGTCGGGGGCAAGTGTGTTGATCGATTAATGATCACGCTTCGAAATGCCTACTTCCAAAAGACGCCCAAAACAGTTTATTGCCTTCATACTATCTGGGATCGAGCAGAACATGTCTTTTTGTCCGTGATGAAATTGATTATTCTCAAGTGTCCCGTTTGGTCACCTGGTTTGTATTTCATTTCCAGTTGCATCTTTAGAGCATATCTGATTGGACTTTTTCCAGCTTTTTAGAAGTTGTAACCATCTTGATGTACAATCAATAAATCATCGAAGATTTGAGACCCCAAGTCCTACCGTAGAACCGCTTACAAGCCCACATGCTCTTGGTGGCGCGTTCTGTGATGGACTTGATATGTGAATTCCAGTTCAGTTTCTTATCGAAGATAACACCGAGATACTTGACTTCACTGGAGTATTCCACGGAAGTTCCTTCAATAACAATTGGAGACCGAGGCAGTTGTCTCCTCAATGTGTTTTGCAAGGATTCACAGATAGTCCTTCACACTTGCACCAATCTAAGACTTTCATTAATGCTGAATGCATAACTCAAGTGATTGTTGTGTCGTATTTGCCTCCTATGACAATAACCAGATTATCAGCATAGTCTATCTCATAAAGGGTTACTAGGAGGTTGTCTTTGACCAATTACCCAAGGAGAGGCAACAGAACACTTCCCTGAGGACAACTCCTAGTTGTAGTGACTGACTTTGAGTTTGACACTTTGAGGAAGTTATAACTCGATTTTCAAGCACGGATCTTGTCTTTCTGTTACTCCAGTCGTCAATTTCTTTATTCCGAATTGCGTTCGTAATGAACTTGTAGCTAGCATTGTCAAAAGCACCCTCAATATCCAGGAAGGCGCAGAGAGCAATTTCCTTAGAGTGAAATGGTTAATATACCTTAAAACTTAAATTAAAAAACTTAAAAAAGGATTCGAATTGCGCCTGACAAAAGGGAAGATGATTCAGAACTGTTGCTGAAAAAAGTAGTACTAGATTCCAATTGCAGAGTTGGTAAATAATAAAGTAAAATAATAAATAAAAATATCAATGCATGAATAAATAAATATTATATATAAATAAATAAGTGAATATATACAAAAACATATAAATAAAAAGATAATTATGGATAATAAAATAAAAAGATTCAAAACAATTTAAAATATATTTTTTAATCCTGTTTTCAACAATTTGTGCATTAACCTTAACATAAAGAGATGTGTCATCGTGGACTCTTTAATAGAAACTTCCCAATTTTAAAACTTTTCTCTAGAAAGCAAGTAAATATCTTTTACCGTAACGACAGGATCGCAATCAGCTAGCGCCACGAAAGACCGTTTTATTTAAAAAGGACAATTTATAGCCTATGTTCATTCCGAAGTTCCAATGTAAGTATTTGTGAAAGAATTTTGAAAATCGGATGGATATTTTCGAAGATTACCTCATACATACAAACTTACAAGTATTACCTCTTTATTATATTAGAAAAGACATGTTTGAAAGTTTTAAAAGCGAGTAAAAAATTAATTGAAATATTGTTACAGATAATATTAGTTTTATAAAGCTAGATTTGAAATCAAGTCAATATCAACCGATAAACAAGAAATGTTGTATTTAGCGGCAAGTTTTGTAATTCTTGCTTCAACTGTTTCAATCGGCGCTAAGTAGTGTTTAAGATCATTTTGAGTGTCTTGTTTTGCGCGACTTGGATTTTACGTAAAAATGTTTAAGCATATTTGCTCCATAAAACTTTATAGCTCGAAAAATTTGGCGGAAATAGTCTCACTTCTTTCGACATAAACCTTTCTGCCGAGGCACGTTTAAAGTTCTTTATCTAAAATTGGAGAATAACTTTGGCGGGACAGGAATTCGAATCGCATTTCGACCAATTTGGCAGTGAGTCGGTGTGTTGTCAGTTCTGCGTCAAACTACCCAATAACCAGGCAAAGTAGATACCCCTGGTGATCGTTTCCATTTTCTTCAAGTAGTCCGTCAAAATCACGCCTTTAGAAATTAACTGTTTCGAATGGAGTCTGGTTTACGCTTTAGAAGGTCCACGAAAGCTTTTGACACCCTTCTCATAGCCAATTTTTCATGCAAAATATTTTGCACTCGTTCATAAAAGGAGCCTTAATTCTCATTCAACTACTTTTACCATACGACGATATGTTAATTTTTTGAAATCGATGTCATCTCACGTCATCATAAAACCTATGGTGGTCCAGGGGCCTTGACTACCCTTATAAAGTAGAGCAATGGAAAGATTGCCATTTTTTAAAACTCAGTTGTGCTTGGAGTAATCTTAACAGACATTTTGAAAGCGTCAAGATTTTGCAGATTGTATGCATAGCACAATCTTTGGAATTGTCCCAATCCAATGGCAATTAGCCACACGATCTTGGCGGCCAGTTCGTAATGTGAACGAACAAAATGCGAAAAAACTTATGTCTACGATCGTAGTTGGAAGAAACTGGGTCATGTTGTGTGAGATAAAACACCTTCGCCGTCGTGTCACTTCTTCGATGTGAGGATTAAACATTTCGGTCAAAACATGCTATTGCGATGACAACTTTGACGGCAATAGCTTTTTCAAAGAAGTATGGACAATTCGACAAAATCACTCAAAAAGAGAGTATTTTCTGTATTCGATGATTGACATGCCTTTAGGCTCCTACAACAGACTTAGCCTCTTCGAAAGTGGTTACTATTCTGCTTATAGTACGCGATTGAATGGAATTTAATATCGACCGCAATCCGGTCATAATCTGCGAAACGCTCAGCTGGTGTTAAGTCTTAAGGCATTAAAAGTTATAATTTTGAACCTCGCCAAAAGAAATATTTAAATATTCTTTTGCTTGTGACCTCAGTGCAATTTTATAGAATTAAAAAAATATTTCAAAAAATGTGCTTGTTTTTTTTTTTAATAATATAAATCTATTCATCGCTAACTCAATGCACTGATATCACTTTCGTGTGATCACGAAATACTTGTTCACACTATGTTGTTAATTTATTTATAAATAAATTCTATGTTCTTTCAAAAACCATCAATTAGACTCAAGAACAGAGCGTTAACGACCTTTTTATTAGCTACTTAATATTTTCTCACAGCCAGATGACCTTTCGTCTATCTACTCTTTTTCGAATGAGTGTAGTTTCACAAAGCTATGAAGACATCAAAAGCCACAGTACCATAGATTAAATTGGAACTTGTTATCGTGTTTTTTAACGCACACACTGCTCGCTCGCCAGCTTATGTCACGATTTTATGAATCAATTTTCGTTCATGGCTCCATTCACAGAAACTAATACAAACAGAAATATTGTAACTAAAAGTATCTGTATAGCTGAGATCTGTATTTGCATTTGGTTCACTCTTCGAGTCGAACCGAATTGATTTGACCTCGTACAAGGGAGCCCAGCAAGCGAACGAACAATTGTAATATACAAGAGCGAACGAATACGCACTAAATTGATCTAGATATATGTGCATACAATTGAATTAAAAAAAGAAAATAGAAAGAAATATAATTGAATGTATAGTATGTCGGGATTCGATTGGTCTAAAGTGCATGGAAGTTCAGCAGACTTTTGAACCCAAAAATACGACTAGAAAATCAAATGAAAGCATTATTTACTTTACGATGTAAGTTTTAAGTTCAGAAACAATTTATGGTCCGTTGTGTCAAACAGTGGTCTATTTAACAAACTACAAATTTGTACTGTGGTTTCTGTTTCACAAACTGCTTCCAAAACCCATACAAGTTAATAATGAGTAGAAAAAACAAAATTGTAAGTAGAACTTGTTTACTAAAAAGCTTGTAAAAGAAATGTGTACATGTGTTTCAAATAATCTGTGAATATTAAAAGCGATCACGGGTGACGTAAATGACGAAATAGTGTGACGAAGTTGGTTAAGAACCTCCCCTTTAATTGATCAATTCTAGTGATCTGATCCAGCCACTATTTGCGGATCAAATTTATTTATCACTGAAATGTTGTCGACCAGTGTTAGTCGTTGGCTCAGTTTGTGAGGAAACACTGACAACAAAGTAAAAATACCATCTTCAAATAATAATGAATAAAATACTGCGAATTAAGCGAATGGAAAAAATATTGAATTCTCCGAATCGAAACCGAAAAACTTTTCTGAGACTCGAACCATTACATAATCTGTGAATTCTTCTCCTAATACCTCGGCCTGACGAACTGACGAACGAGTAAAAAAGAAATTCTTGGCGCTACAAATTTTTTTGGCAACAAGGGCCAAGCTTTACCATTTGCGTGTCCGCGTTATGTTTTTCGCACAAAGTGAAAATAGATCGGTTTAGTGTCAGGCTATGAATATATTCCTTCAGTCTTATTTAGAACCTTGTAAGCGATGAGGATAGCCCAAAAAAGTTTTACGTAAACCTGTCTACTCTATTGAGTAATCCATGTAAACATACTGACGTACCAAACAAACAATTGATCGGTATGTCAGAAGTCAACAGAATGCGACACAACACGTCACTCATAAGATTCGCAATTCAAGACAACCTTCGCGCGAGCAAATTACATCATCGCATGACGACGACTGATAAAATATTCAATTAAGACAACAGTGAACGGCTGGCGTCGGGCGTCGGCAAAGTGTGCCATCCTCAGCGTCAGAATCAAAAGTAGGATGTCGTAAATTAGTGTGTACTCGAGTCGTTGATAAGACTCAAGAATGACCTCTCTCACTCTCGCGGAATGGAAGAATGCCCAGAGCCGGAACACATGTTGACTTTGAATGCTGACAGATATTCGAAGAATTTAAAGTTGCATAATAATAGCTTTAAATGTTCGTTCTCCTTCTTGTTGGATTTCGTATTCAAAACATGTTCTTGGCACTTTTGTTTACCATCAGGCTAAGCTGCAGCTGTGGACTGCTCGAGATCCGTTCCGTTCTTCTAGAGGCGGCTTAACGTCTGGCTTTAGTGATCGACCGATGTGATATGAATATTGTATGCGGCACGAGAGCTATTATGTCCGCTGGGGTAGAGTGTAGGGCTAGGAAGAAGAGGAAGCCACTCGGAACGTAATCGGGTATCTGACCGACCATAAAGCTTGTCGTTCCAGGAAATGGTTTTATTTTTGTGGATAAACGAAAGTAGAGAGGTATTTGTTGGATCTCTCGTTGCTCTATTTTACGTTTGTTTAATTATTCACAATTTAGTAGTTTACGCTTTATTTTTTTTCAGAAGAAAAGGGTACGAGCTAAAACAATAAACAAAGCGAAACAAAAAGAACATAGACGTGAACTTCTTGTGTCTAACCACCGAGATTTCGCCAGGTTTGACCTTAGTCATATTTTTTTTAAATCACTTTTTTTTTTTAAGGTAAAAGGCTTCAGATAGTGTTTTCTGTAAAGTGTTTTGTGGCACGTTACCATCCATGCAAGGACTTACAAGCCAAAAAGGTTTATAAATCGTGGAACGTTTTTTTTTTTTTTTTTTTTTTTTTTTTTTTTTTTTTTTTTTTTTTTCAAATTTTGCGTGCCAAATTCATTGAGCAGCTTATGACACATATTTTAGGCCGATTTTTGTCTGTTATTCACTAAAAAATTCAACTAGTAAGCGTTTGGCCGAACTCGCAAATTTTCTGGTTGTAGGCTCAACAAATTTGACAAGAAATGGTAAGGGTTGACCTAACTCCTCCAAGGCCATCAATGCACAATCTCCGGAAAATGGACAATGAAGTTGACATCTTGTACTGGAATACCAAAATTCAGAGTGCACATTATTTTAAAGCAATTTAATGGATGCACTATTATGAGAAATCTTTAGCAGAGCGACGCTGAAACGTTTTCGAAAAACACGAATGCTTGGCAACAGATGTTGAAGTAGAACCACTGTCTGCATCTTCATAGGAGTAACATTTCGGGTTCTTTGATACAAAAAGTGTAAGATGGATCTTAATCTGCAATTCATCATATAAATATTGGTGTGCCACAGGGCTCCGTTTTGTCGTCGACACTTTTTTAATTTTCTCAAATGGTCTCATTTCTGCATCTATAGTTTTGTTCAAAAATGCTTTGAAATAATGCTGAAAACCAAAAACATGGTATTGGAAGCACAAAACTTCAAAAGCTGATGACAGATTGATAGTGAAATATTCGAAAAACAAGCCAGCGGCATCTTTCGAGTTCATACGCACTCCTGACAAAGCAACATCTACTAACTTGTATCAAATTTGTCAAAAGTCATACCTAAAGCCCTTTGACGAAACGGCGCAATATCGTTTGGACCGACGGAGGTAAAACTGTCCTTTTTAAAAGAACTGGTTCCCGAGACTGCAACACAGAATATTTGCTTCAATACACGGTGAAAATCGTAAAGCATGGGGGTGCGAAAGTTATCGTTTGGGCATGTTTTTCTTATGACGGAGTAGGGCCTATACATCATTGATCAAAGCGTCTATATGATAATCCTAGATGAAGATATATAACCAAATGCCAGGTACGAAATGCTGCTTCAAGAGTTGTACCAGCAAGATAGCGACTCGAAACACATAACTGAGTGTTTTCGGGTCAAAGGTATTGAGGATGAAGATTGGCCCTCAAGTTCCAACGACTTGAATCCAATACAAAACTTGTGGTGTGATATAAAAGAATATGTTGCTTAAGTCAAACCGGTAAAAAATCAACAGCTTTGGAGCGTTTTCTAAGAAGCTTGGCGTAAACTAACTCCAAGTCATTCTCAGAAACCTGGTGGACTCTATGCCTTGTCGATAGTGTGAGGCAGTAGTGAAAAATTAAGGATTTTCAACAAAATACTTATGTACTCACATAATATTATTAAATATCAATATTATTATGTAAAATATTAAGGGTTCTTATGAGCACTCCTATTTTTTTTTTTGAGCAACTAGAATGTTGGCATTTAGTACACTTTTATTTTCTGTTAACTAATTTTTTACGTAACGCTTAGCTTTTTTGAACTCGATGTTAAATTTAAAATTATTTCTATTTTCGGGAAAAAGAAAAAAGAAAAGGGACAAAATTTTTAACAAAAATCGAGATACTGTTCCTTTTATTTGGATCACAGCTGTGTGTACATCTAGTTCAATTTATTCATGACAGTTCTCTCGGATTATCATAGTATTTTTTTTTTTAATTCATGACAATCATCTTCGGTCGTGGAAATGAAACGACAGCGTATGTAAATCATTAAATTCCCGATATTCTATTCGCCGAAAAGAGTGGAATTAAAAGCTGCCAAGACACAATGCTGTTTTCTGTCACTTAAATTTAATATAAACCCGGCGCAGCTATCCATGAATGATACTTGTTACTCTCGGCTAATTGACTTTCTTTTATCCTCGATTGGAATGACCAAATAACCAATGCTGCTTAAATGCTGCAAAATGTCATCAAACACTGCAAGAAATTCCTTGCGTGTACCGATCAATATATCATCTATAAAGCGAATATTTGCTTCAAATATAAATATTAATAACTCCCTAATAACTTTTACAACGTTAGCAGAACTCGCCAGGAATTGTCATGGGCTATTGAAGGGTAAGATTTACTTTAAGTACTGAAATTTCATCTCTAGTGTTTCCTCACTCTGTAAAAATCTGGAACAATTCAAGAACAATGTGATTCGGTACCTCTCTTTTTTCCTTTCTTATCCCTTCCACTCGGGTTTAGTTTTCAATCAGTAAAAGGGTTTTTAAAAATTGTTTTAATTGTTTTAAATTATCCCACTTACACAGCGTGCTCGGAATCGTAGAAGATGCAGCTATAAGTCGGACTCAGAACCGTGAAGGGTAAGAAAAACAGACAAGTTCCGGACAAGGGTTCCGCACCACCCTACAGTATGCGACACTTTATATTTCATTTTTTATTATTTAAATCATAGTATTGCACTTAAATACATTTATACGAGTAAATCAATTGACGATTGGTTATTTTTCACCTAGTTGTGATTTTCTGAACCCAATCTGGCACAAAGTTAAAGTTAGAAATCGGTATACAGATAATTCACATTAGAAAAATGAAAAAATAATTTTTGTTTTAAACGAATGAATCATAAATTAGGAAGTAATGTAGAAATGCCTACATCTATGATTTCGAGATTCATCTCAAGACGACGTTCGGAATTTGTGTCATGAAAATCAGAATGAAGTGGTGTTAGTTCGTTATATTGGCACTCTTTGGGTACGGAACCCTAAAAAGGCAAGGCAGAGTAGAAGTCGTTTTCCAATACTCCACGATATAAAATGTTGGAACACAATTTACAATTATTAACACTTAACGACTGATTTATGGTTCTAGTGCGATACAATTTCCGAAAACAGATTAAACTACACTCATCCATATCTACTTACATGCGTGACCCATAATGGAACTGTAACAAATCGTTTTACAAACCACCCAAAGAAAAATAAACATCTAGTGTTTCTGAGGAATAAAACAACTAAGCAATATGTTTACATCAAACGCGCTATCGAACAAATACAGTCGCCTCCTTCCCAATGACGAGGAGATTAACCAATTCGAGACACCACACCCATGCACATAGTGTTTTTCAAATGCACAACAGAAATACATTTGGGCGTGTAGTGTGGTTTGATTTTTACATTAATCTTTACAAAAGCCTTTACGGGTCGACCTTTACATTTCATCTTCATTTTTTTTTTTCAGCACATTTTTAGTGGAAATTTAATTTTCTAGGTTAAGTTATTGCTACAACGTTCAGCGTGAGTGCTAATTTAGCGACGAACAAAAAAAAAATAAATAAGCATACTCATTCACACTAGCGAAATAAATCCAATAAAACCTGCAAAGAGTATCTGAGAACGTATCTCGCTTTTCTATTACATATTTTGGGTACTCTGTTAAGTATCTATTTTTAAATTTCGGTAGGAATTTCGCCTGAGAGCGTTTCGATGGAGTGTAAAAAAAAAACAAATAGAAAAAAAGAAGAAACGAAAAAAGAAATGTAGTTCCCAAGATTTTTCCAATTTGGAATGGACAAAAATAAAGTTTCAATTCGTTGGAATTAAATTGAAGTAAGATCGAAATAATGGAGCCAAGTTTGTTGTTCATTGCTGAGGAGGCATGTACTTGTGACCGATACGAAAATGTTAAGAGGAGAACAATCGGCCCATGGCCATTTTGTTGAGTGATTTTTCAAAGTTCGTTTACCTTTCGGAGATTCTTTTTTTTTATATAATTTATATCTTTGGGATGCGGCGATACTTATAACGTCGACGTGTGGATTGATTGATCTGTTTTGTTGAGGTTCGTTGTCGTTTCGTTTGTCATGATTAATTTGTCTCGTATAGTGAGAAATATAAAAGCCGACACGGTGATGCAATGCAAATTGTTTTCTTTTTTTTGTATCTTTTCATATTTATAAAAAAATTTGATTGAATCGGAGAAATAAATTTGAAAGCTTCTTTTTAGGGTTTAATTTAAATCATGCAACCATAAAACATACAAAAACTACGGTAAAAGTTGCATTCAAATCTCGTTTCTTAAGCCACATTACAATGTACTAAACTAAAACATTTACGAGGTCCCACAAGGTTGAAGTTTACGATCCCTTCTCTTGTTAAATAATTTTTTTTTTGTTGTCAAATATTGAAAGACTATATTTCGCGTAATTTTGAAGTTAAGGAGGATGCGGGTACGAAGCACACAAATTTTGTTTCTATTTTCTTCGATTCGGAGCGTAAATATACGCAACACTGCCCGACGATAGATTGAGATACGTCCGATTTTGGTCTTTCCGTTGTGAATTGCAATTTACAAGAAAACTAAGCGAATTTGAAGTGATTGTTATTTTGATATTTAACAAATTTGCCGGGAAATGCTAAATTAAGAAATGTAGGCTCAACCAACTTAAGACAACAAAATGAAGCGACACTTCTTTTTTATAAGAAATAATTGAAGTGAATAATGATAACGAATCGAATCAGTGATAATAAATGTCTTTTGGTAGACTTATCTTATTCTGAAAAGATTAATAAATAAGTGTTTCGGCCGAGAGGAATGAAAGATTCTATCAAAAATTTGTTTCCAGTATAATTGTTTGTTTACTTTTTTTCACTAATCCTGAAAGAGGAATACGGCGGCGGAAATTGAACCCAACCGAAAATATATTTTCCAAATTCACACTGATGCATTTTTTCAACGTTTTCAAACGCGAAAATGTATAATTGGGCTTCTGTCACTTTTTCGATCGCATAAGAGCTGTCAGTGTCAAAATTATAAAAGATTCAAAAAGAAGCACAAAACTCTCAAGTCCAAAGAGCGGATACACTTCTAAGCTGTTTACGAACATTCTTAACATGACTCGAAAATTTTATTTAAAAAACAAAATAGTCGGACTTGCGCAATGAAGGTTCGGTACAAACTTGTAGGTCTGTAAATACTTCGTCAATCACCGGAATCGAGTCTCGAAAAGTTTTCCCGTTTTTGTTTCGTTTGCTTCTATCAAAAGATACGGTTAACAATACATTTTTTTTTTAATTTAAATGTCACAAAGCCTTCTGCTTGGCCGTAAATTGAGTTGCGATTTGAGCAACAAGACATCGCTTCTTAATAAGTCATAGTGTTGTGACAGACAGGCGAAAAACAATGTGATCCTATAATGGATCTGATTTTGCTTTAAAGGCACGGAACCTTAAAACTATGATTTTTTTTATAATTTGTCGGGTTTAAAGGGACTATGACTGCATTTTAAATACACAAGAACAGAAAGAAAATTCAAAGATGCCCTACCCTCATAATGCGCAGCAAAAACAATCTTTTGAGAATGCTGCGCATTGCGTAGGTCTCTTCAACCGGTACGCCATACGTTTTCTTTTTTCTTCTCAAGACAATTATATGCCGGTTTGATAGGGTTTTTAACTGACAGCTTAAACTTGTCTTGAGTCACTTCAGCATCGATACAACTCCTCCTGAATGTTTTTTTTATCATTCCTTTCATAACTTCAGTGAATTATTCTCCAACTTGCAGTGAATTTCACTTTAACATGCGACATGTTTCTGGGACTCTTTTCTTAAAAAAGGAGTGACTTTCCCTCCATGAACTTTCCACAACATTATAAGGGTACCCATAATCCCAAGAACGTATAGTCACCTCAATTTATTAAATTTGAACGAACCAAATGAGTCTACACAAATAAAAGCTCAGTAAGTTGAGCAGAAATAAATTTATTAAAATCGAAAAAAAAAACGAAATAATTTATAGTTCACCTAAGAATAGAAATCTAAAATGAACGAGCGGAAATAAGCAAACTATCGCTTGTGTGAATAAATATATTTATTTATTTTACGAAAAATAGGTTATTTGACGTAAGACAAGATCGTCGAACGCCAAGGTTTGCCAGACGAATGTGATTTGCATTCAAAGATGCGTATAAATGTTGATAAAATTCCACAACAGAATTGAAAATTATCGTTTGTATTTTAAAAAAAAATCAACCGGCAAAGCCGAATGCATACAAATTTTATCATAAAAGAATTTGTTTACCAATTTTTTTTTAATTCAAATTGCGTAATATATTTTCGGTTTTAAGTAAACAAATGGAAAAGGGAGTGAACAAGTTTAAAGTATCTTTAATGAATCTGTTATCGTCTGCCTTTCAATTGGATCACTGGACTGGAAGTCTGGAATTTAAATCTGGTTTTCCAGCCAGTCTTGAAAACAAACTTGATGTCAACTTCATTGGGGTATTTAAAAAGGTGTTGGCGTACTACAATAAGTCAACATGAAACGTGGAAAACCGGAAAAGGATCAGTTCACAAAGGGGGGAAATAATCATATAAACTACGGGTACGAAGTGTAAAGTAATAACAATCGATTAATTCCAGTCTTAACTAGTCTTTTACTACCTCATAAACCCACTAAGTCAGCATAAAAAAATAGCAACATATAAATAGGTCCCGGATTCCATAGAGCTATACTTACCGGTCATGTACAGGAGTCTGGCGAAAACCGGACACGCAGAAATACTTCCACACCACGAAGCTCTATGCATGCCTTACAGCTGCGCGGATGGATACTGAAAAAACTAAAGGACCATCCAAATCGAGGGATAAAGAATTTCAGTCAGCAAACTTTAGGGTCAGTGCTCAGGTACCTCAGCCCTCAAACTATCATCGACCAGAGATTCGACTATACCCTAAATTGCTAGAAGCCATTGTTTTATGAAAAAGCAGACAGTCGTTATTAAAAATGTAAAAACACGGTTATTAGTTTAAAAATCTTAATTCGAAAAAAAGGTTCAAAAACAATTTTCAAAATATTTGGAAAATCAATCTTGGTCAGTTATTAGCTAAGTAGCCATTGTTATACTTTTTTGTAACAAAAAAAAAAACTATTGTATAATATTTGAAAGAAATAAGCCGGGCCCTTTTTGTTTAGCAGACTAAATTTTACCTTAGTAATAAGTCAGAAGAAGTTGCACGCTGATCCAAGGAGTTTAAGCTGAAAAGAACATCGACTGAAGATGATCACCGTGACCGACGTCTCTTAGTGAAAACGTAGCCTACTGGGTGTTGACTCTCACACGAAGGGTTCCGCGCCTCATAAAAGAATGCAACACAATGTTTCATAAATTTAAGATTTCTCAGCCTATATGCGCACAATCCGCATGAGACTTCAGAACTTCAATCTATCAGGAAGAGTCGTCAGAAATGTTCCCCTTCTGAGAGCTAGGAACGTAAGGTCCCGAAAAGAATCTACCTTAAGTCATAGAGGTTGGAACAGACCTGAAGGAGAAGATAACATGAATTTTTAATAGGACAACAATCCGAACCATATGGCCTCTTCTGTGGAAGATTGGTTTCGGGATCAAAAAATCTCTGTAATTCCACGGCCAAGTCGATCTCCAGATCTCAGACCCACTGAGAACTTATGGGATGAAATGAAGAGAAAATTAAGCGGTCAGGTCTTCACAAATGGCAATCAACTGTGGTAAGCAGTTCTAAGACAATGGTTTGCCATTCCTCCCGAATCGAGACAGAAATTGTTCGGTTCAATGCCACGCCGACTTCAAAAAATTTTGGAAAACAATCAAAGTTGTTCAGGTTATTTGAGTTAGTCTTAGAAAAAAAAATTATTTAGGAAGACACTTACATTTTTGTCCAAGCTGCATCAGAAGTCAAAAGTTTTCGTCGTTTTTTTAATTATTCGAAAAATAAATAGATTTTCCAAATTGTTTGAAAGAAGATTTTATTAATGTAGATGTAAAAACAATAAATAATTTGAAAAAAAAAAAATAGGAAAATATTGAGTTTAAAAAAAAAAAATTAAAATATTGAGTTTTTTAAAAAAATATGTTCTCACACATATTTTTGACCAGCTGAGAGAGAAAGTAAAATCTGCAAAATGTTTTTTATTTTTTTCATTTTTCTTATAGGAATTCGAGCCTTAACCTTGTGTTAGACGAACAGAATCATTGCCTACTTTGAAAAATTGTTTAGTTGCTCCATCAAACTCATTGTCTACTTTTAGATGTTAAGTTGAGCTGTGATTTTATGAAACAATTTCTTTGTATAGCGATTAGCACAAATTTTTAACTACATATTTTTTTTGTACATGTTTATTGTAGTGAAATGTTAACCGACGACCAAAAGAAGAAACGAGTTGACATTTCAAAGATTTCTTGAAGAATTTCTTGACACGTTTCGTGACCAAGGACGAAAATCCAGATCAACTTTGTTTGAATCCTAAACCAAACCCCAATCGTTTACCTTTTCAGACGACGAAGAAATTCATAGTCTCCGCTTCGGCAGGAAAGGTTTTGGCGTCAGTGTTTTTGGGAAGCTGAAGGAATTATTATTGTCAAATATTTGGTACAGGGAGCCAATATATCAGGGTCTTACTACGCTGACCAAATAAGCAGATTTGGGGAGGCTATTAAGGCAAACTGCGAACCGGAGTGTTGTTTCACCAGGAAAACTCATCGGTTCACAAGGCTGCAATTGCGAAAGCTGTAATTCAAGAAACAGAACTGGAACTGCTTAAATTTTTACCTCTTTCTTCGCCTCAAGAAGCACCATCGGTGTTGAGGCATTTAGTTTCTGGGTACGGAAAAAAATTAAAAACTACTGTGTCCAAAAAATAAGGTGACATTGTATTTATTTTGAAAATTCTTTATTTATTCTTCCAAATCAATTTCATCCCCTTCAAAGTAATCCCCTCCCGATGCAATGCACTTATGCCAACGGATTTTCCAATCTTTGAAACACTGGTTGTAGTCACTTTCCGGGATGGCCTTCAGTTCCATCTTCGCTGCGGCTTGAATCTCCTCTATCGTATCAAAACGGTGTCCCGGGAGCGGTCTTTTGAGCTTGTTGAACAGCCAGAAGTCGCACGGCGCCAGATCAGGTGAATGATCAGGTGGTTGCGGATTTTTGAGCAACTTTGGTGCGGTTTTTTTGGTCTCGGCTCTCCTTTGGCACGATATTCGCTCGATTGATCGGTTGTTTCGGGGTCGTAAGCATAGATCCAAGTCTCATCGCCAGTTATAATGCGTTTCATGACATCCTGGTAGTCGGAAAGCATTGTTTCACACACTTCAACGCGACGCCTTTTTTCCAAAACATAAAATGTTTTCGGTACCAGTCGAGATTTGACGCGCTTGAGGCCCAAAGCATCCTTCAAAATGGTTTTGACTGAGCCTTTCGATAAGCCAACTTCATCAGCAAGGTCTCTAATCGTTAATCGATGGTTTTTCAACACCAAATCTTTGATTTGTTGGACGTGAGCTACATCGGTTGAGGTTGATGGTCGCCCAGAACGCTCTTCGTCTTCGACACGTTCACGGCCGGCTTGGAAATCACTATACCACTTGTAAACATTTTTTTTAGACATAGCCTCATCATCGAAGGCTTTCTGCACCATCCTCAACGTATCCGCAGCAAAAAATTGATTCCGCAAACAAAATTTAATGCAAATTCTTTGCCCAATAAATTTCGACATCGCAAAAAACGAAAAACTCACTTTTAGTAGCTCACAAAACGACGCGTATCTCAAACACTATGAATATATTTTGACGAAATTTCACATAGATGTCACTGACAGTACTACCAACCTAAAAAGAAAGAAAAATTTCCAAATCCTTCGACGCGGGCAGTTTAAATTTATATGTCACCTTATTTTTTGGACACAGTAGTATATGTTTTACTTGTTTGGATACTGTGTTGAAAAATATATGTTTTGTTAATATAGTTTAATCACCTTTCCTTCTGGCTCTTCTCAAAAATACAAATCGTGCAGAAAAGAAAGGGTTCCACGCAATTCTTGAGATCGAAAGAGCTAAGCCAGAACAGGAGTTGAAGGCTCTTCTAAAAGAAATCCACCAGAAAATTTTCAAAACATAACATCAAAGTTGTTATAAGTTCATCGTTCCTAAAGAAGCCATAAACTTAAAAAACAAACAAAAAACAAAGCCAGATTTCACTATTGTGATATTTCTGTGGTATTCACTATACAGGGATCCAATGTCATTTAAGTGACCCAGTTCTAGCTCATTTGAGCACGGAGAAAAGAATACACAAATATTTTAGTCTTCTGTGGCACGTTTTCGAAATATCGTAAGTTTATTTTGACAGGAAGTGCGTGACACGGTGTTTTCCATGTGTCATTCACGTGTCGCTTCATAGCTCAAGCTCAATAAGATGTCGTCAAATGATATGTTTTTATTATAATCCTTCTGGTAAAACGTTTCCTCTAGATTCCACCAACACCTCAATTAAAAAACTCTTGATTAACATTATGAGGAGCGAAACATAAAGTGGAAAATAAGGCCATGCACACATCTGTGTTAATAAAACACCATCTACGTTCTATGTTTACGATTCAAAACTATAAAAAAAAAGTTTTTCCATAGTTCATGCCACACACTTGCTAAATGCTTTCGAAGAAAGTTTACCTCACTCCCTGGCACAGATACGAGTGTTATCACCTTTTTTCCAGTTACCAGTCTTGTGGCTTATTAGGGGGAAGAAGAGTACACTCGTATAATAAACCTGAATTTTGACCACACCGCTGGGAGTCCGCAAATTTTATAGCAAAACGAAGAGATAGTATCGCAGAAGGTGATTCCACCTGCGCTTAGAACGGCAACGCAACCGCAACGGTGATTGTTCTGGAACCCCATTCGAGCAATCGTTGTGTGGCTCTGTTTAGACCAACTTGAAAGGAAACGTATGAATGGATGAATGAATGACCCATTTTGATGGATGGACAGACATAAGATAGCCATGTACATTATTGCCTCCAGGGTTTAGCTGGAGCACTTGTTTAAACCAACAGTCATAAGAGCTGGAGGAAAACTAATGGAAGTGCATGACAATACGACGTTTTCATCAACTGGAATGCGACGACGGGACACTTAGTTCGCAGACAGAAAAAAGATTGCACCAAGTGTGCACTCGTGATTGACGTTTATTTAAATATGTTAAGAATGCAATCATTGAAGTGAAAAAGTGGGCACTTTGTGTGAACGGAGCTTGGGCTGAGTGAACGGATAAAAAGCGACCACTTCACGGGAATCCAATGTGACAGCCGCAAGTCATTGGGGAATATAATGTAGCCACGAATTTTTAATAAAGGCATACACTGTGCTCGAGTGTGATTAAAAGAACTTCCTTCCTCATCCACTTTGATAAACAGGAAGGGAATACGAAACAGTGCTTGCCAATGTTCCTGAGAGGAATGATTTCAAAATCTCTATCGTTTGTTAGGGGTAAAAACTCATCCTTGGAAACTACATTCAAATGAAAACGAACAAACACGAAAATGGAGTAAAGTGACTGAAAAAATGTATTCAATGGCTTTATAGAAAGATTTTGAGACCCTGCTGATCCATATTCGTCAGCTGCAGGCTGGCGCTAGAGCAAGAAGTTTGAGCTGTTAAGACATCCACAGGAGGCAGCAGTCATCTTGAAGAAAAAAAGTGGAAGACTTTGTGTAAGCTGAGCCAAGACATACAGAGACATCATTCAACTTCGCCTAAACAAGGAATTGATTCTTTAGGCAACATATGAAGAAACGAGTTGGCATTTCAAGAGCAAATCTTTGGGACCTCCAACTAAGCCGACGTGGATAGATTTTTGAGGCGAATTATAACCCTGGACGAGACGTGATTCCATGACTTTGATTCTGAGACCAAAGAACAATGTATGACCTGGAAAAAAGTGTTTTAACCGAAAAAGATGGACTTGAAAGTTTTTTGGTATGCCGTTTTTTGGTATGCCGAATTCAAATGATAATTTTCCTGGAAAATTAAGCCGCTATTCCAGGATCTTTATTGGTAGACCAAGTAAGAAGATTGCGCAAATCTAACATGGAAAAACTTCCAACAGGAGAGCGTTTTGTTTAATTTTTTTTTAAAATGAATTCGCGCACTCGAGATGCGATGGGCGAAATATATTGACAGATTAGAAAAATATGAGTCTGTAGAAAATTAAAAATTATACCTGCAAGGATATGTAAGTTGCCCATTTCTACAGTTCTCCATACTCAATAGAATATTTTGACCGACGATTTCGATGCTATTTTCCAAATCGTTGCAAGTCAAGCATTGAAAGCTGGATTGGCTTAAACAAGAGTCTTATACATATTTGGCTGGTTCTCTTATTGATGTTTTTTGGGAGCTTAAATCTACAAAGGTAGGAAAAAACATGTAGTCCGCGCAAGTATTCGCGGCGAAGATAGCCAATTTGTATGAAAACCGTCTTTACCGACACCGAAGAAATTCAAAGTCGCAAGTTCGGCTCAAAAGTTTATGGTTTCCGTACTTTGATATCCCAAAGTCTAATGATAAATAACCTTGAAAATTAAGCCACTATTCCCGGATCTAAATAGGCAGACCAAATAAGAGGATTGCGCAAATCTGTCAAGGAGAAGTAGCTGGAAAAACTTCGAACCGGAGAGCTTCTTCACCGCACCGGCAAAAAAGCTGAAATTGCGATGAAAGACTGGTTGGAGAATCGTGAATCGAATTACTCGAACACCCACCTTTTTCTGCGGATTGGCCACAACGCCTGCTATGTTTCTTCTCGGCTTGAGAAACGAGCCAGAGATAAGAAATTTGAAGGCAATGGTGAGTTGAAGAAGCATTTAGGGATTGTGAAGATATATTTTTTTTTTTTAAAGCGATGGACGGAATAAATTGACTGATTAGAAAAATGTGATTCTGTAGAAAAATAAAATTTATATCAGCGAGGATATGTAAGTTGCCCATTCCTAAAGCTCTCAACACCAAAAAAAAACCTTTCGACCAGCGATTTCGGTGCTATTCTCCAAGTTCAATGAAAGCTGTGCTCTTTGTTTCAAATACAGCAGTTTTTAAATACACTTTTTGCGACACAAAACTCGGTCAAACTAGTCTGGTTTCCCGACCGATACATCGACAATGAAAATTTTGACCCAAATCGACTTTAAAGCCATATTTGTCAACGCTGACCTGTACCAATCGATCGCCGAATTCGGAATCGGAAAACTGTTCCGGTATTAATGCAGCACCACGCTCGAAAACACGCAATGTACTTTAACAGAAAAAGAACTTCGTTGTTGCATTTATTCAAGATCTGCACTGAATTCTGGGTTGGAGATGCGCTGTCATGGGCTGTATAAGAAACATGGAAGACAATGTTTTTCAAGCCCGTCTAAGCTGCCGAGATATGCAGCATGATTGAAGAATAGCCTAGAAGAGCGAATCTTAAATTTATACGAATATATTAGTGGATATCTGACGAAAACTCATCCTATGCAATCCATGCCAATTTGGTTTAACCTGACAAGGAAGGAAATAAAATGTTCTTAAAAAAGTCATCTTGCCATATTCTTCTAGATCAAGCAAATGTTGCACGATAAACAAGATTTAGAGAACAGATTTTTCGAGGTTCAACGAGCTGAACAAGGATTTGTGTCTCCAGCTGCTTCACGAAAAAAAAGACTCACCCACCGTGAACCGTGAAGGATGGAAAGCAGTTAAGTTAGTCAGTTAAGGCTCGGATCATTCAAGGATCCTTACAAGTATGTAAGTACGATTACTGCCAGACGTCCAAAGGTTGAACTCCGAGTGGATTTTTTTTGTTTTTTAATTTTTTTTGAGAGGCAAATGCCGGCAGTACTACAAGTGAAAAGTGAGTGGGACTGTGTGCCATAAAGTCTTATCACAGCTAAAATGTAAGCTAATGAGTAAAGACGAAAGACGTTTGAAACAACGAAAACCTAAGCCGATGCAAATGTCGCCAAGCCTCGTCAATCATATTTCAAAGTGGACGAGTTTTGAAGCGGCGTTCATTCAGATAAATTAACTAATGTTACTCCAATTAACTTGACAGGACAGTTAAATAAATTAAATTTTCAGTTAATAGTCGAAACCTATGTTTTGTTTTTCTCAGAAAACAGTATCATGCTAAAACCTTAAACAAAAAAAAAAATAATAAGTTTCAGTACAATGATGGGCAATTTGTTAAAATTTATTAATGACTTTCCGAGTTCATTTGCAAAAAAAAGCACGTTCTTTCCCATTTAAAAATAATAAAACATTTTTTTTTTTATTTTTATGTGAACTGTATTACAGGTATTCAATGACAGACAGTCATGGGATGGAATTTTTTTTTATTTATCCTCGTTTCTAATTCAAAGCAAAGTTTTAATGACATACACGAAATACTTAGCTTTCGTCGTCCTCATTCAAACTGACAATGCAGTTAAATGCATTATGTTCTTGATTCGCGAAAGCTATATCATCTGCGAATGCTGTGAGTTGACCATTGTAAGATTGGTAGAACAAACAGTTTATACAAATCAGAAGCAACACAGGACAAAGTACAGATCCCTGTGGGACTCCATTCTAAAAAGTGAGATAGTTGCTCAAGTTCCTATTTATTTTGAGTTTTTGCTTCCTGTCTTAAAGATAAGAATTAAACCAGTCCAGTAAAGCTCCTCTAAAATTTGAATTATACAATCAGTCCAAAAGCAGCTCGTGGTCTACTACAACAGATCGAAAGCTTTCGACATATCAATGAAGAGAGTCATAGCAGGTTTCGAACGATTATATCTTCATACAATTTAAACATACTGGGAGAACCGCATCTTCCGTGGATTTTCTTGATCTGAAACCACACTGATTTTTCGAAAAAAAAAAAAAAAAAATTGAATTTCCAAAAAAGAAATCATGCGGTACTTCAAAAGTTTCTCTAACAGTTTGGAAAAAGTTGGAAGTAAAGATATTGGCCGATAGATTTTCATATCTCTGCTATTTCATTTTTTAAAAAAGAATGTCAGCTATACTGAAAGCAAATTGTTTTATTTTTTTAAAGAACGATGGTAATACTGTCGCTGGTATACGAATTTTTACTTTTTTGTGACATTATTAACTTGAATATTTCTTCAGAAGAAATCGGTTTAAAGAAAAATTATTATGATGGCATAAAAATTGTAATAAACTGTCATTGTTCTAAGTAAGAAGTGTAATATTACGTTTGGTTTTTGTTGTAACTCTTATAGTGTAACAACCAGCCCCTGGCGCGGGACCAAAAGATACACGCCTCTTTACCCAGAATTTATTCATTTATCTAAAATTATTTTTAAATTAAAAGCCCAAATAGTTACTTAATCAATTAAACAAACGAAAAATTGTGACACTTTCTAAAAAAAAAAAAAAATTACACGAGGTCGGTTTTCAGCCTCTTCGCGGAATGACTGGTCCAACCTAGGTTTGACCAGTTTGCCGGCAAACCCCGAAATAGAACAATTCCCGAATTTGGCTGATGTCTTTTTAGTTATTATAAGGTTATTATTATAAGGTTATTATCTTTTAAGTCATGCTTTTTTCTACTGCATATTTTGACCTGAAATTTTGTACTCGGTGATTTTTGGGGTCGCTGATCACGAATCTGAGGTTATATATTTATAATTTTCAAATCCAGGATGGCGGACCAAATTTGTGAACTCCAATCAAATTTCACTAAAATTGGTATACAGAGGTTTTTGGGGATGCTGATCACGAACATGAGCTAAGATTTGCAAAATTCAAGATGGCGAATCCAAGATGGCGGCCTAAATTTTGTGCAATTGAATCGTTTAGATCAACCGATCAGACATAATTCTATTGCATATTTTGGTCTGAATTTTTGTACTCGATTTTCCTTTCGTGGTGACTAATTACAAATTTGAGGTTAGATTTACAAATTATAAAATGGTGGATCAAAGATGGCAGACTAAATTCGTAAAATTCAATCAAATTTCAAAAAAAAAAAAAAAATGGTTTATAGGGGTTTTCAAGGTCACGGATCACGAGTCTAATCTTAGTTTTTCGGTACTTTTCATGTTCTGGCGGATACAATATGTCAGTAATACATATTTAGACTAAAATATGCAGTAGAATAAAGTTTGCTGACCCTCGTGTACAAATATTCAGTGAAATAATGTTTGTGTGCTTAGTCTTAAAAATAAGTTCAGCTTCACATATTATGCCCACAATCTTGAATCCGACATTTTGAATTCCGTCAATATAACCTCAGATTCATGTTTCGCGACCCCAAAAACTCCCGAGTACAAAAATTCTGACCAAAAAATATGCAGTAGAACATTTTTGACAGCGGTTTAAATAGGTGGTGCTCTGGCAGTACCACTATGACTCAAAGGGTTAACTTTTATGTCAAACGTAGAAAGTAAAATAATCTGTTTCGGCCTTTGCCTAACTTATCTTAAAGCGAGCACGGCGAATTCGGTCGAACGTCGATTTCTTACATGTTAATGATTCAAGTCTTTATAAAATGCCAAATGCAAATGGCAACTCAAATTTTTTTTTAATTTTTGTCATATTACAAAATAACACTAAAAAAATTTGATTATTTTTTCTGATTATTTATCAAAAGTAGGAAACTTTCTGTTTGGACTTTGACTAAGACATAATGTCAGACGTGAGGTTTGACTGGGCAGATGCAATCCTTACTTGTGTCCGTGTACGTGGTGTGTTGCCAAAAAATTGCTCTAAAGAAGGAAACATTGAATACCTTTGTGTGTAATTTATGTAATCAACAAACACAGCATCATTCAATGTTTACATTTTTCTTTGTTTTTCAACCCTTCAATTTAATAAATTTTATTGGAATGCTGTGACAGTCAAAACTCGTCATAACGCATCAATATTAATTCAAATACTTTTCATAAAAAAAATTATTTTTGGAAAATTACATTGTAATTTATTTTTTCGAATTGAGAAAAATTGTCGCCAGGAATAAAAAGCACGTAAGCTTGGAGGAGACACTTCGTTTGGTTGGATAGAAAACAACATTCAATTCGCACTAACACCACTTCGTTCCACAAGTTGCAAAATGTTTTTTTCATTTTATTCAAACTTTTACATTGTGTGAGAACGCAAGGATTGCATGCTTTAAAAAGTTATAAAAATGCTCCATGAATCTTATTGTCTACTGGGTGTTAAGTTGAGTTCCGATTTAATGAAACACTTTGCATGGTGATCCTCATTTAGTTTTAACTTTTGTCATTTTTATTATTTTTTGTTTAAGCAGCAATAGCAGTACACTTTCTGTGAAAATTGCACGTGTCTGCACAACTATGTGACAGACAAATGTTCAGCGGAGAACAAGAAATTTTGGATAATTATATTAAGATAACGAAGACGTATAAACGGCCGTGTAGATCCAATCAACCGGCTTTCCATCGGAGCTTTTTTATGCTTTGATTTTTAAAACAAAGGCACAGAGAAAAGCCGAGAAAGGAAATTCAATTCAAAAACGTTATTTTCACGAAGGAAAACGTCTTTCATTACTGTTTGAAACAGAACCATCGCTTTCAAAAATTGACCCAATTCACAACTCCAATAAAATTAAAAATTCCCCTGCTTGGTCAGAGTCCTCACCGACCGACCGTTCGCTAATTATTTTCCGAAACATGTGATGTGAATGATATTACCTCGTCTCTTTCTTTGTGTCTCGTTTTCTTCAAGAGCCAGCGCATTTATTTAAAATAACTATGGACATACCGTTAATGGTGCAAAATTCAAATTTCAAACCGAAGACAAATTTCCATTGACATTCCAAGTTCAAAAACAATGAGATAAGAGAAACGAAAAAAGTTTTTTTAGATCACGAACCGGCTCATTTAGCCAACCGATCGCAAATCCAATGAATGAATCACATTTCAATCAGAATTCACGAATTGTGAGTACACAGTCATTTCAGCTGTGCAAGTCTGTATAGCCAAGACTAAACCGCTATTTAAATTTGCAATTCCAATGAGCAAGAGGAAGCTTTTAATTAGTCGGCAAGGCAATCCAAGACGTTTGTACTTATAGTCGGAGTTTTCCTTTTTTGTTTTTCTTTTTCAATTGTCTGCGGTCTAGAATATATAATTGATGTCATGGCGGACTGATTAAGACTAGCTATCTAACCGCAAATCTAATAAGCCGATCCATGGATAAATATTCATATACGCAGAAAACGAAAACAATGCAATTTAGGTCGAACACGGGTGTTAGATACATTCATCAGGTTCCGGTTAGATGTTAGACATTTTAAATTGGTTTTTCTATTTTCTTTTCTTTTTTTTTTCAATTTTCAAATTAACATAAAAAGAATAGGAGAAAAAAAAAAGTGAAACAAAAAAAAAACTTTCTCTTTCTATAATCTATGCTCGATGTTCTCTGCCTCTGTGCCCTCCCTGCTTTTATTTTTCTATTCTCGAATCGAAAGCATTTTCCTCTCACTTGCAGCATTGTGCCCCTTCTTCTTTTTCTTTAATGTGTATTTTTCTTCGTTCGTCGTCGTCTAAAAATACAACAAAAATAATGAGTCAACGAAAAACACATTTGATAGAGACCCACCAATCCAAACTAACAGATACACTCCTCGAAATAAAATGAGATAATTTGATTTGAATCGGAGCCAACTGAGCCAAGTTTAAGAACCCCTCTTCTAGTCTCTAAGGCAGTGATTTTTGCATGAGTTGATGATAGACCTACCAACAGTACGAAAATTGGATTTCGTAAAATCAAAAATTTACATTCTTATGGCATTTTGGAAATAAATAAATGACGTCAGCCGAGATGAAGGTGATGAAATTTTCTTGAAATATTTATTTAAAAATTCAAAAATGTGTATATTATTTTTTTTCCAACTTTTGTTAGACGATGCCGCCGCCGCACAACAGTTTCCGGGCGGGCAATGCATTTCTCTTCCATTTATATAGTGCAGTGATTTATGTGTGAAGGCGGCTAAAAGTGTGGTTTTAAAAATAGCACTGGAAAGCTTTCGGGTTATGAGTGTTTCATGTGGAAGTATTTTCATTAAGACCAACAGTCTTTAGTTTATTGAAAAGAAAAAAACAAAAAACAGTTCAATTTTTTTGTAGACAAGTACTATGATAGATGAAATAACAACAGCAAGACTACTGACTTGGTCAGAGTACCACTCCATCGGCAAAAGTTGACTGAACCAAACTCGAAAACCCAGTAAAAAAATAAAAACTATAAGATTAGCGTTCGGGACCCATCAATTGATCAAATTGAAAGGCAGACACGCTTTTTTAGCTGGGCCTCTTGGCTGCATTGGTTACCTTATCTTATAAAGAGGCTGTTCAAAAAATCACTTACTCTGAAGTGAGATGGCGTTTGGATCGCTTAGACAAATAAATCACAATCAAATCAGTGGACGAGCTTACTCCAAAAAAGAGCCAAAAGCAATTTCGGCAGTCGAAAAAGTCATGGAAACAGTTTTCTATGATTCTCACGGCGTAATCAACATTCACTTTTTAGAAAATATCATAGAAAAACGATCACCAGACAGTTCTTTGCCAATGGGTTGCAATGAACAGTGGTCAGTCGAACTTTGAGATATTTTAAAAAAAAAATTAAGAAATGAGGGTGAATCTTTAAGAGGTATTGCGAAGACAGTTTTGTGTCCTCTTGGAATTGTGAGGAATGCTTTAAAAGAGAGGATACCAGAAGGAACTGGGGTCGGAAACGAAAAACATCCGTAAATAGCGATCTTCGCATAGTGAAGTGTGTGAAAAAAAATTCGTTTGTGACTTCTGCGTAAATAAAAATGGATGTTCACCTGGACATCGGTACCTCCATAATAGGAAAAAGACTGAACAAGCACATTTTAAAAGCCTACCATGCCTACCAAAAAATATTAAGAACCGACTCAATTTCCTACAGTTAACGCCACTTGGTCAGCCGAGAAACGGTGTACGATTTTGTGGTCAGATGAGACCAAAATTAATTTGTTTGGACCGGATACAAGAAAAAATATGTAAGAAGGCAGACTGGTAAAGATTCGATCCCAAATATACTTTAAAATCATTTAGTATGATGGCGGGAATATTATGGTCTGGGGATGTGTTTGCTATTCTCGTTTTGTGCCAATTCATTGGATAAGAGATTCTTTGACAATGGAAAAATATGTCGAAGTCTTTGATTCTATAATTTACCCAAGTTCGTCAGTTTCAACAGAATAATGATCCTGAAAATCTCTGAAAATGTTAAGGGTTTTTCAACAGGGACGCTACAAAAGTAGAGCGACAGGGACAACAAACGACGCCATATTTCTTGCCGCTCTTTTGACATTTCTCTTCAGTAAGGTTTGCCACTTCATGATGGAAAGTTATACGAGAAAACAACGAGTCGAAATTATTAAAATTTACTACCGAAATTCGGAGTCAGTGGCCTCAACGTTAAGAGCGCTACGTCCAATTTATGGTCGTCATAATCGTCCTAGCAGATCAACAATTTGAATCCACAGACACGGTACAAAATGTTCCCGTTCCAGTGAGACAAAGAAGTGCCCGTAGTGTCGAGAATATTGCTGCCGCTGAGGCTTCAGTTGCAGAGAGCCCAAATGTGTCTCTCACACGTCGTTCTCAAGCGTTGGGCATCCCTGTGACGTCGTTGTAGCGAATTTTGCGAAAAGATCTTAACCTACATCCTAACAAGATTAAATTGACGCAAGAACTGAAGCCGCTTGACCACCAGAAGCTTCGTATGTTCGTGAATTGGGCTGAGCAACAACTTGAAAATGATTCGGATTTTCGTCGAAAAATCATCTTCAGCGACGAGGCTTATTTCAGCTGAATGTCTCCGTCAATAAACAAAATATGCGGCATTGGTCAGGCAGCAATCCACACGTACTCCATGAGTCATCATTGCATCCCGAAAAAATTACAGTTTGGTGTGGTTTATGGGCCAGCGGCGTCTTATTCCGTGATGATCAAGACCAGCTCGTTATTGTGAATGGGGATCGCTACCCAATGATAATCGAATATTTTTGGCCCCAATTGGATGATATGGACTTGGAGGACATGTGGTTCCAATAGGACTGCGCCACAGCGAATCTCACAATCAATTTATTGGAAACCAAGTTTGGAGAACGTGTTATCTCACGAAATGGTCCAGTCGCTTGGCCGCATCTATCGTTCGATTTGACGCCGTTAGACTATTTCCTTTGGGGCTACGTCAAGTCTATGGTCTATGCCAAGAAGCCAGCGACGATTGATGAACTTCGTACGAATATCGAATGTGAAATTGCAGCAGCATCGGCCGATTTATGCTTGAAAACCGTCGAAAATTGGGTTCAGCGTCTGGACTTTTGCAAGCATGCCCGTGGTGGCCATGCGAAAGAAATCGAGTTTCATGCATAATGGCATCGAACGTACTTTCACAGGAATAAAGAATTTCATTGATATCCAAAACCGTTTTTGTTTTATTTAAAAAAGTTTTGTAGCGCTCTTATTGAAAAACCCGATAGTTTGAAGACAGGCATGTTAAAGTTCGCCAATGGCCAGGACAGTCCCCAGACCTGAACTCCATAGAAAATCTTTGGGTTCATGCCAAACAAGAGCATTATAAGACTCCTAAGCCAAAAAATAAATGCAAGCTGTGACGAAATACTGAAAAAATTTTAAACGAAATTCGTAACGCTGTGTGCCAAAAGCTAATGAACTCAATGCCCCGCAGATGCAAGGCTGTGTTGGCAAATAAGTGCAGCACACCACTAAATATGATTAATCATCTCCACTGTAGTAAATAATAATTGAATTTTTTTTTCTCTTAACTCTAAAAATTCGGTTTTTCGTTAAATGAGCTTATTTATTTTTCACAGCACTAGCCGATAGCCCTGGTATCTAGTGCTATTCCTCCTTTGTATTACTAAGGTAATATAATTTCTTATTAATAAAGAATTAATAATAATAATAATTATAATAATAATAGTAATAATAAAATTATTTCTTGTTTTTTTTTTTTTTGTCATTTAATTTTTATTCTGTTATTTGAAGTCAAAATGTTTGCTTTTGCAGTTACCACCATAATTAAAGTTATCGACATAAACCGATTTAATTTGTCCTAATTTTCCAACATCAATTTTTATTGAATGTCTGTGCTTATTATTTTGCAAAGCAGTGTATGTACACCTCGTGATCTTTATTGTCTTTACAAAAAAGACTTAAATTCATTTTTAGAGCGACTCTATAACCTTGAAGTCTAATTGCATTAATTAAGTGCACTCAACTTATTCTCACCTCAGCCGGAGAGAAATTAGTTCCACTTTTTCATGGGGTCAAATCGACAATGGACCTGTTTTACTACGAAAACCGTACGCGTAGTCACATTAAGATCTTTTTCGTGATTGAAGAAATTAGCGTTTATATGACCTTGGACAGATCGGCTATTAGATATTTGGGTTACTAAGAGATCAACAAAATAGCTGATTTTTTTTGTTTCTACAATATTCCCGAAGGTTAAATCTTAATGAACGTAATCATGTCCTAATTAAGAATTTTAATGAACTTATGTGCATTTTTTTAGTGTTAAGAAAATAGAACTCACCTTTAATAACGATAAAATATTCCTTCCTTAATTTACGTCAATTTAAATGTTGAGTAATCTGAAAAACAAAAACAAAATAAAATAAATATATAACAAAAGTACAATTAAAAAAAAAAAACTATAAACTTTGCAAGATTTTTTAACTCGCGCTCTAAGCTCCCCTTTATAACTTAACAATTTCTGTAAATTTACACGTATTGTGTGAATAAAAGTTTTACGATTAACCATTCTTACTTAATTACTGCTCCTATTTTCGCAGTAAGCAATTTCAACTCAACCTGCCTAAATCAAACAATTAAAACAAAAAAAAAAAACGGAATCGTATACAAACTCTGTCAGTTCTTAATGACCGCACATTTGATATTCATTTAATTTCTTTTGTGTGCTAATTTTGTATAGCAAACAAAAAAAAAAAGAACGTTAGACCAAAGACCACGCAAAGAGCGTAGGAAAATTGCGTCCAAGTATGAGGAAACAATAAACTCCTGACCGGCACCACTGACTAGAATTTAATTAAGTACAATAAGGTCGCGTGAACGGTAGGTAGAAGACAAGGCAGATTTGCCGTTCGATTTTATTCTCCAGTAAAATCCTGACGAAAACACAAATCGATAAATATTCAATTGATTGCTTGGCGCCATTCAAATCAAAATAAATCACGTAACCTCCGTTTCGACAAGTGATGTCATCGTTTTCACAAATCGCTGTACAATTGTGTTTGAAAATTACATAACTTATGACAATCGTGCCTCAGAACGTAACCAGGCAACCTGACATTATTGATTTGA
Source organism: Orthonevra nobilis (assembly GCA_963555765.1). Classification (NCBI taxonomy): domain Eukaryota; kingdom Metazoa; phylum Arthropoda; class Insecta; order Diptera; family Syrphidae; genus Orthonevra; species Orthonevra nobilis. The sequence goes on from OY743224.1 coordinate 118,327,362, forward strand.
GGAACGGCGATAAGAAGAAATCAATAAACAAGGTGTTTTTGCAGTATGAGTGGTTAGTGGCTCGTTGCGCAAATACACACAGCAAAATACTATCTATATGAAGCGTATGTAAATATTGTACTTGTTATCAAACTAAATGAATATAAAAAAAACTGAAATTATTGAATTCATGTCTAAGCTGATAACCGAAGTAAGAAAGGCTACCAAAAGTCATTCACCTCACAGGATAAATCATAAAACAAATATTTGTCGCGTTAAATTTAGATATATAGATAGATAGATATCTTTATTTCGAAACTAATTTACAATATTGGGGTTACCACACATTTTACATTACAGAGATTCGATATTAAGCAATCTTGCTACTGAAACATTTATTTATATTGATGAAGTTGAATTAGATATAAACAGAGAATATCACGAAGAAAAGAACCTTCACTGAATAGTTGTAAAACTATTGTAAAAAAAACAAAAAAATAGCCGCTTCACACTCACTCAGACTCGGAAAGTCAGATGTGAATAGATTGTATAAAGGAGGTCCTAAAACAGAGCCTTGAGGAACTCCCAGTTTGAAATAAATAAGACTAGATAACACACTATTGACAAAGACTTTAAAGCAACGATCAGACAAAAAACTTTGAACTATTTTACATAAATACGAAGGAAAATAAAGACTTATCATTTTATATAAAAGACCATTATGCCAAACAGAATCGAATGCCTTTTCAATGTCTAGGAGAATCATGCCTGTTGATTTTCCTTGCACTCGATTTATTTTAACGAAGTTGCATATTCGGAGCACTTGGTGGGATGTCCTATGATTTGGCCTAAAACCAAATTGTAAAGCCGGGTATATATTTCTTTGTTCGATAATTTTCGTTATCTTTTCTTTAATGACTTTTTCGTATAATTTACTTACACTACTCAGCAAACTTATTGGTCTGTAATTATGAGGGTCCTCAGGTGACTTCCCAGCTTTAAGTATTGGTATGACTTTGGCCATTTTCCAAGCATCAGGCAAATATTGTATTTTAAGGCACGCATTTATGTATAATTCTTGCCAAAAACTTTATTCCACTTCGAGGTAATTGCTTGAGATATATATTCTTAATGCCATCAAAACCTGCACTCTTATTTACTTTCGAATTGTCGACATGAAGTTGGATATCTGCCTCCGTAATAAGTGCATTGGTTAAAGTCTCAGCGGTCAACATATTAAACGCAGTAAGAGTGTTGTTCACTAGAGTGTCAGTATGCGTGTCACCTAAACCAGATGAAACACAATAATTATTTGAAAAAGTTTTCGAAAGTAAGCCAGCCTTTTCAGTATCAGTAAAAAAAACAAATTGGAGGAAATTTTTAACCCAGGGATACATCTATTTTTATTTTTTACGATTTTGACAATGTTCCAGAATGGTCTTGCATGTTTTTCTAGAACTACAAGTTTCCTGTTCCACACCTTATTACGTTCAAATAGAAGGAGTTTTGAAATTAATTGGTTTAAATGTGCCAAGTTCTCTCGATACACAGGTTAACGATTTCTTTGCCAAAATCTCTTTTGGACATGCCTGCACTTAATAATTTCTAGGATGTGAGAAGGAAGCACCTTATAGGGATTCTTAATTACAACTCTGGGCACGGAGATTCTAATTGCATCATGAATCAGCGCATTGAAGCTATTTACACATCTTCTTTACAAGTAGTATTTTGAAGGTCTTCTGGTATCTCACAAGCTTTTGCTTTTATGAACCTGCGGTAGCGCACCCAATTTGCATTTTTAATATCTTCTATATAATGAATTTTTTACTTTCCTGAACATCTAAGTTGGCACAGAATGGGATTATGGTCAGAACCAAGAGCGCTAAGCGAGATTGGTTGCGTAAACTGACTAGAACAGTTGGTAACAAAAAAAAAATCGAGAACAGAAGGACGACCACGAGAACTGACTGGAATGAAAGTGGGACTAATTTTAATCATCGCGATTTATTGTAAATTGTAAAACTAATTTCATGTTTAAGAAGCCAAATGATCGAACTAAATAAACCTAATGAAGATAAAGAGTTCCACACCTTTTACGTCGAAAAAAGACCCAACTTGTTTGCGGCACTTTTGCACGCTTTGTTGATAGTCTGAAATGTCATTGACAAAACTCTCTGTCAATCGAATGCAGCTTTTGTGGGTTGAGATGTTTTAATTGGGCAGTCTATTTTATAAGAAAGATCCACAAACACTTATTGAACCACTGCCACACTTGGTTGCAGAGAATTCAAGCTGATGTCATCGCCAATGAAAGGATTCATCCTCCTATATTTCAAAGTAAGATCTCCTGGTTATTTGCGGCTAACTAAGAATGAAGACATCTGTGGGCATCGACCAATAATATAATGCACATTGTCCAGCTCATTGGAAGACAGACTAATTCCTTAAGGGGTTAGTGAGGTTAATTCCTACGGAAAAAGGCATGCTTTTGTGAATTTTTTGTGACGACACACTTACTAAAATCAATAGTTACACTAAAACATGACATTTGAAGAATATTGTATAAAATTTTCACGAGGAAATATTGAAAAATACGGCAAGGGCCTCCTCATAACTTGGTGCTGGATCAACTGAATTCAAAAAAACAAAGTTCATCTCTTAGATAATAGTTTTCCCCAGGTAATGCTGCGAGGGTTTTTCGAAATTTTAATTTTTCACTTTTTTGAAACACTTTGAAGGGGAAAACGCTATTTTTTGCGAAAAAAAAATAATTTTATTAAATAAAAATTATTAATAAATTTGAAAAAAAAAAACTGTCCAGTGTTCAAACTTTCAAAAGAACTTTGAAAACGTAAGTTGTGGCGAAAACGCTTTTGAAAAAGTAACAGAAAACCTTTAATTAAAAAAAATACAACTTTCTGCAATAAATTTGTTATACAATTACATGAAAAAAGTAAACAAGTAGACGTTAGAGGACGTAAATAAATAAAAAATCAATGATTACAAATGATTATAAAATAAAACAAAAGAGAAGAAGTACAAGTCCGAAGAAAGGTAAATAAATAAAAAGCTTAAATAAATAAAACAAATAAATTAATAGTAAATCAAAATATAAAATAAATATATAAATAAATGAATACATACATAAATAAATCAATAAATATATAATATTGTAAATAAAGGAATTATTAAATAAATTAATACATAAATAGTTATATAATAAATGAATTAGATGGAAAATTGTAATTATAATTGTATTTATTATATTCGAAATAAATTTTACAAAGGTAGGTGTTACCGCACATATAACAATTCAGAGATACAATACAACTGTATTTTACAACTGAAATATTGTCTTTATGTTATAGAATAAAAACATTAAATGAAACTATAAAAACCATTTTAGGAAGGAAAATTCGTAAAAAACCTTCGCAAATACAAAAAAAAAAAAAAAAATAAATAAATAGATAAACGAGAAATAGAAACGAGAAAGAATAGGGAAAACAAAAAAAAAACAAGCTGGAAAATAAATAAAAAATTGAATTTATCAGCAACGAATCAACGTATTTACAAACAATATAAATAAATGAATAATTAAATGAATAAGTAAACAAACAAATTAATAAATAAATAAATAAGTAAATAAATATATAAATAAACAAATAAATAAATATATAAATAAATAAATAAATATATAAATAAATAATTAAATGTATAAAAATATATTGTATTACAATACAATGAGTTTTTTTTTTTGTTTTTGCTTTGCAATTAGCTATTCAATTGGTTTACGAAGTTATTATTAGCTATAATACAGCTCGAAAAAAAAATTCTATTGAGTTTTTCAATTCTTTCAGAAACCGCGGAGATCCATCGTAGAGTGGTGCCATGGTAGGTTAAGCATCATTTTAAGTGTTTTCTCTTTTTGAGACACTTGCAAACGTTTTATGTGGGATTTTGTGATACTACCCCAGACTGGACAACCAAATAACATTAGTGCCTTAAGAATTATTGTTTTATTTTCATTCGATAATTTAGACTTCCTGTTAATAAAGGGGTACATTCAATTAGTTGCTATTTTGACTTTGTTCACTGTTCTTGTAATGTGTTCTTTAAATGTCAATTTGGTGTCAAGATAAATTCCCAAATACTTAACGGATTGCTCCCAAGCTATATTTTTCCCATTTAAATGGAAAAGAATAAATAATAGTGTAAGGAAAGTTGAGTGCCAACTGGTATCGAACGTTTTTTTCACGTCTAGTAAAAACAAAAACACCGGTGCTTTTCGTTAAGTCGAAATAAGTTTTAATGCAGTTTGATAATCGATGTATTTCATGAACCGAACTACGAAAGGGTCTAAAACCAAACTGCTCCTCAACTCATTATATTTATGTAATTTTCGTCCAGATGTACATTCATTAAATTTATTTTTGATTAATCTGTGGAGGATTTTGCTAAGCAAACTTAGCGATCTACAACCGATATCTACGGTGAACTGCGTAAACATTTTGGGAGCTCCAACCCGTCGGTCCCTCTTTCTAATTTATTCTTTATTCCATTCCTCTTATTTTGATTGTAACTTTGACTTTTTGCTTTTCTTCGAGGTTGAAAAAATCAATGATTTGTTAAAACTTCGTTGCTTGCAACTCCCCACTTCTACATTTTGGGTTAATATTAAATCGAACCCAAGAATATCGTTACACTCAACTTCTTCTTTGAAGTATTATTTTTGGCTCTTAATGAGGTTCATCAGTTTTATGGTATCGGCGGGAAAGTGTGCAACCTGCTTTAGAAACACTTTATTTTCGAAAGATAAAATATGCAAGTTCAAACATCCCCCCAAACTTGCTTGGATAAAAGCAGTATGAAAGTAACACATTATTCATTCGCATATTTTTTTGAAGGATTTTTAAATCTTTTTAGATACTGACTCGACTGTAGAAAGCGTTTCGTCCGCAAACGTCGCTATGGTTGTGCCTTCTTCCCGATGCATATCTCTCGCGTAAAACAAGTACAATATCAGCTCAGGGACTTTTCCTTGTGGAAATCCGGCGACAGTTTAAACAAGAAGTAATCCTTCCTATGTTTTAAACAGATGAGTCCAGCGTCGAAAAACCTAACCGCAGCTTATACCTCAAGCTTTCATACCACACGTCGTCAAAATCTTGACGGACGTCAATTTATTTAAAATATTTGCATAAATGTAACATTAAGCGCAGCTTGAAATGTTGTACAAGTGATTAATAAAAAGCCAAAATAACCAGGGTCCTAAGCGGCTTCCCTGAGGAACTCCGAGCAAAACAGTGATTGGATTTACAATTTTAACACATTCCTTCCGTTCAGTCAAATAAGATCAAATGCAATTTAAAAATGAGTAGTGGAAGCCTGAGTGCGATAGACTTTAGCAAAATCCATCTACACGTGTCGTAAAGTGTATTTAAAGTCCACTCTGCCATAAAAATACGCGCTGCAAACTTGTTCAATATTTCCAAATTCTTAAAGCACTAGGTTCCCTTTTTATATCAAATAAAAGATAAGGAATAAGGGTTCTACCAGACATGCAAACTAGAATTTATTTCCAACTTTATCACGAATTCTTAAAAAGACATTAAACCTATTATCAACCTTTCGGCTACTTCTGTGCACTTTTCGAGCTCTCTGAACCACACGCCACAGAACGTCATAAAAATGACATAAAAACTCCATTCATGCACTTCTATTGTTTATATATTTTTTTTTAAGGCGTTATTGCATATGTTGTGGTTGAAAAAATGCTGTTTACATGTCCTTACAGCAACGTTCCGAATGAGGTTTAACGAAAATGAAAGAAAAAACCTACTTTTCATTTTTTTTTTTTTTTTTTATTTATATTCATATAATTGTAATCGTAAAAAAAAACTGACATGAGTTCCACACGCACGCAATGATAATTAAGTTTTGTCATTATTATTATTTTTTAGAGCCACTAAGTATATCTTCACCGCAAAGTCCTGGAATTCACTCATAATAGCCGGGTCGGTGGAGAGACCTTCGAACTTTTGGTAAGGCGTTTCCCAAATGCTTTTCCAACCCAAACTATCGCATATTCTGGACGTCATTGGATTCGTACAATTCACACGGAAATAATCAAACCCAGACAGCTTGGCCAAGTCCGCCGAACCCTGAACCAGTTCCCTTGCAAGACCTTTACCACGATCACGAAAACCAACCGCCAATCCAGCTAATTCCAAAATCCGCTTGCCGTTTGGAAATGATGGTTCACGATCCATTTTTTGCCAAGCATAAAATAAATTTCTTGTGTTTTGAATTTTAATATTCTTGGACAATTTGAGCATAGACGCGCGTGATTGTCCAACTTCCGCTGGCATGGGAACATTTATGCTCAAACCATGGATCTTCCTGCGATTGACTGCTGCCAGAGACATGTCTGCAAAGCCAATTACGAATTCTTATAATTAAGATTGTATTTATTTACCAGCTCCTAAATAATCTAGCCACAGTGCGGAGAGGAACTTCTCGGCATCCTTGTTTTTTCCTGTGATTCCCAGTGAACGCAACAATGGATCGTCAACGTAGTTGTTCTTCATAAATTCAACTGCATCCTGGAATTGATCCTTTCGAACATTTTTAATTGTAATTGGTGTCTATCAGTATAAAAATCATATTTAGACAATATCGAGAAGATAAGTTCACCACAAGCCTTACACGATTCAGAAGGCTTAAAAAACGAAGATTGGCCATTTGATGCTGGGTAATGTAAGTTTCGAGTTTTGTTGTTTTATTGTTTTTATTTTTTGTTGCTATTTTTCAAGTTTCTTTCAGAAATTTTTGATAATTAACACATAATTTTGATTTATTTAAAGTTGCACCGAATTATTTTGTAAAAATTTGACATAATCAAATTCGACAACTTATTTTCGAAACTTGATTTTATTGTCAGTGTGAATTTACACAGGTTTTTTGATTCAACTAAAACTCTTTTCTTGCGAGATGTTAGATTATTTCTCGTCTGCAGAATCAGGTGTAAAATCAATGAATTTCAAAAAATATGTCAATTCGACTGGCTCCTCTTAAAACCTAGTTTCGAGGATGCTGATTTTTTTTTTATCATAAGGGATTATGACTTCCCTTATAATGAAGTCATATTTCGCACAGAGAGTAAAAAATTATTAAGAAACTTCGATCTATTTTGGTAAAAATAAATTTCACGGCCGGCTTGGAAATCACTATACCAGTTGTAAAAATTTTTTTTTTAGACATAGCCTCATCATCAAAGGCTTTCTGCACCATCCTCAACGTATCCGCAGCAGAAAATTGATTCCGCAAACAAAATTTAATGCAAATTCTTTGCTCAATAAATTTCGACATCGCAAAAAACGAAAAACTCACTTTTAGCAGCCCACAAAACGACGCGTATCTCAAACACTATGAATATATTTTGACATGAAATTTTACATAGATGTCACTGACAGTACTACCAACCTATAAAGAAAGAAAAATTTCCAAATCCTTCGACGCGCGCAGTTTAAATTCATATGTCACCTTATTTTTTGGACACAGTAGTATATAGAAGTTTGATTTCATATATATTTATTTGTATTCCGTTAAAATTCACAGTATTTTATTCGGCATTTGTCGAATTTTAGACTCAAAGCAAAATTTTAATTTTACTTCGATTCGATTCGAAACGATACCAATTCAGAGAATTACTCTTCTATGGCCTTTTTTCATTTTTTGTTTGTTTCAGAAACGAGAATATTTTTCTAAAAAAAGAACACAATACCCAGAGTCGCACTGCGTAGTTGTAAAGCGAAGACCGATGTGCTTACAAGGAAAAGTTGATTTAAAAAAAGTCGAATGACGCAGACACAAATTGCCATTGAAATATTTCTGATATTTTCTACAGGCCGACAGATGGGAGCTTCTTCACACCAAATGATTTAACGTTTTAATTTGGACTGCGATTAAAGTCTCGTAAAAAAATTAAGAAGCAGTTTTGGACAGTTTTGAATTTGTTGCAACACATGTCCAACACGGTGAAATGTGGTCGCATTATCTTATCTTTTGTGATGAGAAGAAGTTCAACATCGATTGTACCGGCGGCTTCAAATACTCTTGACTTGATATCAAAAAGGAACGAGGAATCATATCACGCAGGCCTTTAAGAGAAAGAAGTGTTATGGTTTGGGCAGCTTTCGCCGGTAATCAAAAAACAGAAAATGTCTTTATTTATGGAAGAATTGACGACAAGAAATACCAAGTGGAGTGTCTTCCCCTGATTACGATAAATGAGGACAATGATTTTATATTCAACAAGACTACTTTTTCGAAACTTGGTTTCAAGAATATGGAATGGAATTTATCTTTTAGAAGTTCGAATTGATTGAAAACATATGGGGTATCCTTACAAGGACGATTTATGAACAGGAAAAGCCAAAAAATTAAAAAATGTGGAACAACTGAAACAAAGAATTGTTGAAGCGTGGAATAGTATTCCGAAAATCAGTTTACCACTTTGAATGTTAATTGTTACAAGAAATAAGAACATGTTCCTTATTTAACAAATTTTGATCCAAAAATTTCTAAATAAATATCTTGGTCAAATTTTGGTTTGTGTTAGAACTTTCTGTAAAAAAAAGGAAGTAATCCATTAAAGGGGTTGCCCTGAATTGGTTTTGTTTGACAATATTTTCGGAAAACAAAAATTATAAAAAAAGTGTAAATAAAAAATAATTAAATTTTGGTTTGAGTCTATAAATTTTTTTGTTATTTTTGGAAACAAAAAAATTACAAATTTGAGCTTGTGCCACCATTGCTGGCCTAAGTTACAGCATGCCGACATAGTGGCTACTACCCGTAAGTTTTCTATTGAAATCTGGGATTGTGCGGTCCCATTCCAACATTGAGCACTTCTTCAAGAGAAACTTTGCTGATGAAAATTGATATCTTATATTTTTCACAAGCTGGGTTCAAAGCTGATCGATGGAATTGATGATCGGTTGATTGTACATTCAAGAAGTCGTTAACAGGGTTAACATCACGATTAAAACTCTCGACCCGTTGATCAACAGAAAATCAAGGCTGAGCAACGAAAACAATTTTCTGATTTTCAAAGCAATTTTCCAAGTTTTATGGAACAATTAACTGCACTTCCTAGCGTAAATTGAAAAAGTTAAAAAACAAATAGCAAAACTGGCCGCTAAATAGACCATTTTTTCTTGATCTGCTGATAATGACTTGAATTCAAACCTAGCCTTATAAATTCAATCTTTTATTTGTTTTTTTGTTAATTTATCTATTAATTCATTTATTAATAAAGCTATTCATCTATTCATATACTTATTTATAAATTTATTGATTTGTCTATTTATTTATTTATTTATTTACCAACTCTGTGATTGGAATCAAATTCTACTTTACTCAGCAACTGATCCTCTTCTCTATTACCCTAGACAATTTAAATATGATGAAGGTTATTTCTGGTGGCATTTTCATTCAAAACTTTTATTCTGTGATATATCGAATTTTCATATGGGGACTTGACAACTTTGAATTTAATTTGTGAACGCACCCTTTCGCTAAACATCGAACTGTCACTGTCAATTTATTCAGTAAACTCAACATTTTCATCATGGTAAGGAACACGAACGGCAACTTTAAGAGAACTCCAATTTTCGACCGTAATTCTCGCCCTAGTAGACAGTCAATAAAAAGTTATGTGCAAAAATTTGAGCCTGCATATTCATTGTGTGATGTTGGCGTGTCAGTAAGACAACGGGTTCGGGTCGAAGTGTCGAAACTATCCCTGACGTTCAGGAGTCCTTAGCAAACGATCCACATCAGTCAAATCCACGGCGTTCTCAAGAATTGGGAAATGCTCAGACCACATTATGGCCGATGGACCATTTCTCCGATTGGGTTCTGGAGAATAAGCGCCAAGATGATGAATTTAATCGCGAAATCATCTTCAGTGACAAAGCTCATTTTTGGCTCAATGGGTACGTCAACAAGCTAAATATGCGTTATTGGTCGGGTGAAAGTTCACATTTGCTTCATGAATGACCACTTCATCTACAAAAACTAACTGTTCGGTGCGGCTTGGTTGCCGGAGGCGTTATTGGGCCATATTTTTTCGTCGAAGATAACTATCGTCATAACGTAACGTGAATGGCCAGCGTTACCGCGCCATGATTACCGATTATTTTTGGCCCGAATTGGAAGATAAGGACTTGAGCGACATGTGGTTTCAACAGGATTTTGCCACAACCTACACAGCACACCTTACAATCGATTTATTGAAGAGTAAGTTTAATGAGCGTGAAATCTCAAGAAATGGGAGCCTCTAGATTATAATTTTAAGACTACGTTGGGAGAGCTCAGAGCCAACATTGAACGCGAAATAGCGGCCGTTGCGCTCGAAATTTGTGCCCGAGTCATGGCAAGTTGGGTCCAACGAATCGACCGCTGCAAAGCTGAATAAATGTTTTGATTTTACTTAATGCCGATCATTAAGTTTTTAAAATATCTCAAATGGTTTGCGTTTTATTTAAAAAAAAAAATTTTCAAGTCCTTTTTGAAAAATCCTGTATTTTAAAGTTAATTCATACAAGAAATACCCTGTACATATTTTGGCCACAATAAAAATGTCTAAAAATGTCTATTCTTAATGTAAACACCAAAAAACGCGATCCATAAAAAAATAGACAATTATTTGCATTTTGTGATTTAAATACTCTGCATCGTTGAGGCTGTGAGCCACTGTATGAGGAGAAATACGCCAGATTTGCAGTAGTCTAGCGAACAGATACAAATCCGTGTTGGACTTCTGGTATCTTCTCTTATTATTTATTACTATTTAGTTATATACTAAATATTATTTAGTTATATACTAAATTTACATTCAAATTATAAACTAAGACAGCACTAGTTACCGTGGTTTTCAGGTGTCAGTGAAATAATAAAAAAAATCTACTCTACAAATCAAAACAAACTTCAAACTTCGGCAATGTACACAAATTCTTACAAATCAAAGAAAACAGCACAGTTCATTTTGCTTCTTTGATAAATTAAGTCAAAAAGATTTTGAAATCAAATAAAAAAAAGGCTGAATATCCTCGTTTCGTTCTAGCGAGAAGACAGACTTTCCACCAAACGTAGAAGACAGAAAAGAACGTACTTTTCAACACCTCTTAACCACCGCACGCTACCATCATAAAAAAAATAGAACTGAGTATAGTACTGGAATTCCAAATGTTCTGGTTGAGAAAGTTCCAACTTGTCCCTGTAAGCTAACCTTGCCTTTGACAAAGCTTGTATTAATTAACGCTTCAAATCCGTTTAAATCCAGTTTTTTTTTTTTTATTTATTTTTATAAATGTGATCGTTAAATTGTACACGGAAACGCACACTCATGAGCTGCACACGTCGAAATGTTTAACTTTTATTTGTACCTCGTTGTAGAGGAACAACGTACACCTTCACCATCATGTCCTTGAATTCATTTAAAAGCGGCGGCGTCGCCGTGACACCTTCAAATTTTTCGAAAGGCATTTCCCAAATTTTTTGCCAACCCAATTTATCGCAAATTTTTGCCGTATTCGGATTTGTACAATCAACGCGTAAATAATCGAATCCCTTCAGCATGGCAAAGTGTGCCGAACTCTGAACCAACTCCTTTCCAATACCTTTGCCACGATCACGATAGTTTACCGCCAGACCAGCTAATTCCAAGATTCGCTTAGGGCTGCCATCGGGCCTTTTGCCTTTTGGGAATGGTGCCTCACGTTCGATTTTATCCCATGCTTGTAATAAATTGCGGGTGGGGATTGTTTTGATAGCCTTCGACAATTGAAGGAGGGTTTCGTTTGATGACTGTCCATCTCCAGTTGAACAGGGTGAATTTACGCTCAAGCCACAAATTCTTTTGCCATTGATTGCTGCCAGAGACAATTCTACAAAGCCAATTACGAATTGTTACGACAAGGATTGAATTTAGTTACCAGATCTTAGAAAAGTTAGCCACAGCGCCGAGAGGAATTGCTCGGTATCCTTGTTTCGTATGGTGATTCCCATTGAACGCATCAGTGGATCGTCAATGAAGTTCTTTCGCATAAATTCAACGGCATCACTAAATTTATCTTTTGGCACATTTTGAATATCAATTGATTTCTGTCATAATAGAGAACACAATTCAATTACAAATGTCAAGTGGAAGAGTTAACAAGATTTACACGACTTATTCGGCTGAAGGATCGTAGGCTGGACAATTGGTGGTAATATTGATTTGGTATTTTCATAATTTTTTTTTTAACAACAAGAAATTTTTTCAATACTTAGACATAATTTTGGTTCATTTAAAATTGCACAAAATTTTTGGATAATAAATCTTGACTTAAGTCGAATATAAATAAACGAATTGACAACTTATTGTCGAAAAAAAAAAGATTTTATTAGAAGAGTGTATATTAAAACAGGTTGTTCGATGTTGGAAACGCATTTTCAGCCTAAAAGTATGAAATTTTCAAATCAATCAAGCTTGCGTTTCAGAGTTCTTTAAAATAATAAAGTTTTACGTATGTGGGTATAGGCAATTTTTCTTCGTATTTGTACACTAATGAGCAACAACCGAAAATGTTAACTTGAAATTTAAAAAACACAGGATGGTCACCATGACTTAAGTTAAACTTTAAGCACCCACTTGAGCAGACTTTCTCAGATGCTGAATTTTGTATTTTTTTTATTAAAGAAATCGAGTGAAGTGTAGTGGTTTGAAACTCATATGTATTTTGGATATGATTGCTATATGGTTCGAGTCCGAAGAATTTCGCATCGCTTTTTTTTCATGCGTTCAGTTCACAGTATTTTGTTCGACTTTTATTTGAAATTGATGAACCAGCAAGAAAATTCAGTTTTTGTGTTTATTTTGGAAGATTCATCGGCATCGCCTATAAAAAAACATTTTTTGAACCTGAAACTCCAGTATGACAAACCGATGGAGCAATCACTTCAGCGCGACCACTCCAGTCGCAGGATACACAATTACCAATAAAAAAAGCCTGTCAGCAAGTTTACAGCGACAGCAACAGTTCTGCGATAGTTTAGGGGGCAAATGTCAACTTGCTACTTTTGTATGTCGAAACAACTTGGGTCGAAACTCCTCACTCGAACGATCAAATTCATGCTCTACAATATTTTTATATTTCCAGTCGTGCTTAATGGAGCCGAAAGCTGGACGATAAACAGCACGGCAGAGCTGATTCTTGGCTCCTTCGAAAGAAATATCATGCGTCAGATATTTGGTAATGTCTGCGAGGAAGGCGAATGGAGGAGAAGACATGACCACGATCTCTTTGAGCTGTACAACTTTGTGGACATAGACCGGAAACCGTCGACTTTATTGGCTCGGCCACATCGAGCGGATGAACATCAACGCTCAAGCTTAAAGAGCCTTCGAATCCGAGCCTCCTGGTTCGAGAAGAAGAGGAAAACCAAATCTCCGAAACAAGACCAAGTAACCGCGTATGCAAGACGACTTGATCTTGGCAACTGTTAGCAGCGCCCTCGGTTACGTCAAGGGTTGAAGGCAGCCTAAGCTAAGGCTCAGACCGTCCATGGGTTTGTGGCTTGAGATGTATGTTTGTAGTATGTAGGAACTTTATCATCCCACAAAAAATTTCGTTCAGGAAAAGTTCATTCTGGCGGGTCAATATAATTCAGGTAGTTTATGAAATTATTTGAGCACCAAAAAACCTACAGTTATGCAGGACTTCGAAATATAAAACACAACTAAACTAAAGTTAAATAACGATCCGGAGCTTGAAAAAATCCCATGCAAACAATGAATTTTTGAGCAAAGTTATCGTCAATTTCGAGTTGCTTTTAAGCCCTAACCGAGAAGCGTTAAAGATCACGAATTGTAATTATCTTGTAATTCATAAAGCGATTGGACCTTGCCAATTTGTGAGCGAATAATCCGAGATCTTCATGCAAAATTCTCTTCAAGCTAGTTGCTGTGATCTTTGGCATGTTCTCGGATTCAGGTGACTCAATCAATGTAACAAGCTACTAGTTGGGGTATTTGTACGCACAAATTTCTTTTTAAATGACACCTTTTCGACAACAGACCTTCGACTTTGACAGTTACTTTGCAATTTTCTTCCTACTGTTCTGAGTTTCTGTCAATTTTTTAACGTAAAAAACTGTGAACGTAAAAATTGTACACGATGTTTAAATGCAAAAAACAATTGTAACATTCTTTTTAATTTTTTTTTGTTACTACATCGGGAAACCCTTACACTACTCCACCCTGTAACAATGATGACAGTTTTCGTACAGCTTAAACCAATTGAAAATCGTCTTCAGCGGTCTTCCACCTACACTCAGACCGGATTATAGAACAAAAAAAAATCGAATAAAGACACATCAAGTAGTTAGTGCTGGTACTCGGTAGAATAAACCTACCCTCCAGATGCCCTGCTCACGTCGGACTGCGGTTTGCCCAAGATTTGACTGTGTGTCGTCTTGGCAACAAAAGCCAACCATTACAGTTGAGACTATATGTCACAACTGTACCCATGAGCACTCATTAACTGGCTTAACAACAACTCCTTGAACTGCAAAACACATGAGTCAATTCTCAAGATACTGTCGACTTTTTTTGTGTGTATCTTTGCACGAGATACCACCAACCATGTTATTGCTTATGGTGCATCACTTGGGACTGGTTTTGATGTTCTTTGCCTTTCCCCTTTTCTTAAAACAAAAATGTGAACGATTATGTCAAACGAGAAAAAGAGACGAAACACTGGAAACTGAACTGGATGTATGAAATGCACTTCCGTTTTATGCACAATTTTACATCCAATTTAAGGCGAGTAATAATGAGTTATATAAGACTTGAAGAATCGCAACTTTAAGACTAAGTTCAATTGCAAAACAGTTTCTTTGGACTCGCACAGGAAGCCTTAAAGATGCACTTCACAGGAAACCTTTAATCTAAACGCATGTTTTTTTTTTCAATCAAAACATCTAAACCTGAACATATGAACAGTGGAACCCCGCTAATCCGGACCTCGGCTTATAAGGTGATCTTAATAATCCGGACGGGCAGTCATTAATTAAATTAAATCGTGAAAAGTGACAGAATTTTTGCAAAATACAACAAACAGCAAAAAATTTTGGCGTTTATAAGCCAAACTGAACGCAGACGAGGGAAGAGGCAGACACTCCGAATGCCTGAGAGCCCAAATGTTGAGACGACAACGACAGCTTAACGTGCCGATTTCAGGAGAGTTTTTCACGATTTTTTCACAAAAGGATAATCAATTCTAAGAATTTCAAGAAAAGCCACAGAATAAGGCAACTCGAAGTAACAGGAGAGATTCTATTAAAAAAATGCAGCTTTGTCTTCTGGTTATTGGAAATGCAAAAAAAAAACAAAACACGTGTTTTTGGTTCAACTTCTCTCGCAGTATACTTGAAAGTAAAAAAAATGTTTTCTCGATTGGTTTAAAAAAGAACTTATTCCAAGTGTCAAGAACAAGCTGTCCTTTTATTGGACAATGCCCCCGTGTGTCCATCAGAAGAAGAAAAGTGAAGATAAGAAAATCGTCAGCCTGTTTTTTTTTACCACCAAATTGCACTCATGATACAACCGATGAACCAAAACGTAATCCAGAACATCAAGCTCAAGAAACTTAAGAAGTTTAACATAAAAGATGTCAACTGCAGCTTGGGAAAACGTGACTAGAAATCTAATACAAAAATCATGGACTACTCAATTAAAAAGCAAAGCTCTATCTCGGATTACCAACCGACTTTTAAGATGACTCCACAAGTCCCAGTCATGCTGAACATGACAGTAGCTTGGACGTTATCAACAATGAATGAAAATGGGTTTCAAAGATATTTTTTCCGTGCGATAAAGCTGCACTTTTGATGAGTATTTGATTGGCAATCCTAGGAAAAGTATATCTTTATAATCTTCCAAACTTTCAAAGTAAACTAATATCGAATAAAATACTGCGAATTAGGTGGAAGCTAAATTGGTCGATATCAAAATCCTCCATCCCGTTTCGGGCTCCACCCACGGAAGACAGTTGAAACAAAATACACCTGAGTTTCTCAACCACTACAAAAAAATTAAATCTTTCATTCTTTTTCTTATTCTTCCGCTCGCTCTGTGCTACACGCATTATAAGTGTATAAATATCAACTTGAAGGGCGAGCAAATAATAAAAAAAAAAATCTGGAAAATGATCAAGAAAGGATCTTTAAAGCTGTACTGCGATAAATGATAATACTTCTGGGTGGTTGAGAAATGATGTACGTAAACGCTCTTTCCCGAAGAGTCACACCTTAATCAATTTTGTGTGGCAGCTTTATCCTCAGTTATCTGCCTCGAGAGATTTTATTGAGGTTCCGGCGTAACCCGACTTACACCGCATCGATATGAGTAAGTCGGTAAGTCTCGCATTTGCCTCCAGCTGTACAAGTGGGTTGGCTTTGTGGCTTCTTCAGTAACTGTCTTATTATGTTTTTTTTAAATGGTTGTGCTTGTAGCTTACCAAGACGTTTTTGTATTCAAACTTCACTTATACTTAATTTTGAATGAAAGGATTTTCCTTTTGACAAAAGTATCATCATTTCTTCTTCAAATTGACATAATAAATTTGATGTTAAATTTTCTCTTCAAAACTTCACAGTCTTATCTCTAAGTCTTAATTTAAAATTTTCCCGTCCAACGTTTAAAAATGCATAAGAACTCCCTAGATTCACATAGTTTGCAGTTAGCTGATCTTTTAAACTCATTAAGAACGGTTAAGGGTATATTTTTGGGTCCCCCCGCAAAAGAAAATGTTTCTCAAAAATATTCGGATATGATTTTCCCACAAGTTTCCCAGCAAATAATTTAAAATGCACCAGCGAATTTGTTCTTCTTGTTTGTAAGTTAAAAAGGATAGAAATTTAAGATGGTTTCAACACAACGTGCTTACTTTTCAACTTGTCCACCATTAACAAAATTATTTGAGCTTATTTCCTACAGTTCCAAATATACAGCCGCATCCAGAACCCAAAGAAAAACATGATACCATACTCCCCACAGATGAATCTTCATTCACAGAGCAATATCTTGGACAAGTTTATAATGTCAAATGCAGGAGGACCAAATAGTTTTGTCAAAGATGCGAGAAGGTGGTCCAGATGCAGGCTTGCAAGGACAATAAATGCTTACACATGAGGATATAATTTGATGATAATTGTAAAAAAAAAAAAAAAGGATTTACAATAGGAAATCATACTAACAAAGAAAAGTCCCAAACAGGCTGCAGAGGCTTAGGACACATCCTTGCAGTGGACATTGTTCTGCTTCGAAGAATGCGTTTTAAGGTATTTTCTCGAAAATTAAATTAACATTTAAATGTTACGCTGATTTTATAAACTATGTTAATTCATAGGTTTGTGTGTAATAATAAAAGAACATTTTACTTTTAATTAAGGTTTCATTTTGATTAATAAATCAGCATTTTTCTCGCACATTATCTGATCCGGACACCCCTTTAATCCGCAACCGCCCTTGTTTTTAGGGATCCGGATTAACGAGGCTGCACTGTATGTGCTACTTGATCTCCGTATATGTATGTTTTTTTTTTGTATTGTCAGGAAGTCTTCCAGCAAATTAACCTGCATACACCGATATGAATAAATTGGTTGAGGTGCACCCTCATCGACCACTCGAAAAACGTCAGATCTATTGTGCACTGCTCACCTTTACCAACTAAGTTTGTGAAAAAGTTCCTAATCTGTACGAATTTGAAAATCTCCGGCATATTTCCTGCTGCGTTATGCATGAAAAGTACCCTTCCTTCCGCATCCTTATATTCATTAGTTTATGTCATCTTGACAACTCGCCGGAGCGTTTGATTTTATAATGAATTGAGTGCCTGCCGGAGTGGTACTCTTCAAGATGGGTAAAATTACCACTCTGGATAACGATTGCCTTTAAAATGGATAGACTTCCACCTGAAAAACAGCTCAAGAGGTCTGATAGTCTGGAAGGATTCAGACCGTTAACAGTGTTAAGTCATATCATCCTAAGGTACGTTGCCTCTGTCAAGAGGTTGATAGTCGTGCTTCCGAACTTAGGTAGCGTGAATCTGGGCATTTCTCTTTCTGTGCAAAAAGTACCTACCAGTTATAGCTCTAACCTCATGACAAGCTATCAGAAAAAACTCCGAATAACATTTACAATTTTTACGTAGAACCAAGAATAAAATCGAAACATAAGAATAAATATGGGGAGGATCTGCCGAGCACAGCTTCTCAAAACGGGGCTCAAGTTTAGAAATCACCACTCTCGACTCTATCTCCATATTTATATGCGACCAAATAATAGTCCAAAATATAAAAAGTTTGGCTTTGTTGTATTGGAGCTTAAGGCTGGAGTCACAGGACAATTATATTAATTGTTCATCTGCCTCTGTCGAATGTGTTGCCCGACCAAACGACTTGAAAGTATTTTCAAAATCAGTTATATTGTTCCAGATTTTCGGGAAAATATTTTTCAAAATGTTTGCTTATTGATGGAATGTGCTGCGTAAAAATAATTTATATTTTTAAAGAGGGTTTGAGGATTTCTTTCGATTTTGCTTGTATTTAGAATGCATTGTAAAAACGAGAAACTGCAACTTTTGAACCCAGTAATTTTATCTGCCATTTGCAGTATGTACTACTGTGTCCTAAAAATAAGGTGACATTGTATTTATTTTGAAAATTCTTTATTTATTCTTCCAAATCAATTTCATCCCCTTCAAAGTAATCCCCTCCCGATGCAATGCACTTATGCCAACGGATTTTCCAATCTTTGAAACACTGGTTGTAGTCACTTTCCGGTATGGCCTTCAGTTCCGTCTTCGCTGCGGCTTGAATCTCCTCTATCGTATCAAAACGGTGTCCCCGGAGCGGTGTTTTGAGCTTGTTGAACAGCCAGAAGTCGCACGGCGCCAGATCAGGTGAATACGGTGGTTGCGGAACGATATGGTTTGAGTTTTTGGCGAAATGATCACGAATTACGAGTGCGGTATGGGATGGTGCATTATCGTGGTGTAAAAACCAAGAATTGTCTTTCCACGATTCCGGCCTTTTTAGGCGGATAGCGTTACGCAAACGACGCATAACGTTCAGATAATATTCCTTGTTGACTGTTTGGCCGGTTGGAAGGAATTCATAAAGCACAACACCACGATAATCGAAGAAAACAGTCAACATGACCTTGATTTTTGAGCGACTTTGGCGCGGTTTTTTTTGGTCTCGGCTCTCCTTTGGCACGATATTCGCTCGATTGATCGGTTGTTTCGGGGTCTTAAGCATAGATCCAAGTCTCATCGCCAGTTATAATGCGTTTCATGACATCCTGGTAGTCGGAAAGCATTGTTTCACACACTTCAACGCGACGCCTTTTTTTCCAAAAAATTCAATGTTTTCGGTACCAGTCGAGATTTGACGCGCTTGAGGCCCAAAGCATCCTTCAAAATGGTATTGACTGAGCCTTTCGATAAGCCAACTTCATCAGCAAGGTCTCTAATCGTTAATCCATGGTTTTTCAACACCAAATCTTTGATTTGTTGGACGTGAGCTTCATCGGTTGAGGTTGATGGTCGCCCAGAACGCTCTTCGTCTTCACTATACCACTTGTAAACATTTTTTTTAGACATAGCCTCATCATCAAAGGCTTTCTGCACCATCCTCAACGTATCCGCAGCAGAAAATTGATTCCGCAAACAAAATTTAATGCAAATTCTTTGCTCAATAAATTTCGACATCGCAAAAAACGAAAAACGCACTTTTAGCAGCTCACAAAACGACGCGTATCTCAAACACTTTGAATATATTTTGACATGAAATTTCACATAGATGTCACTGACAGTACTACCAACCGAAAAATTTCCAAATCCTTCGACGCGCGCAGTTTAAATTCATATGTCACCTTATTTTTTAGACACAGTAGTATTTCGTCAATTTTGCTCGAACCGACTTGAAATATGGAAATATGACGAATTAGCTAATCCCACCATAAAAAAAGGAAAAACTATGCCAAGTGGAGTGCCCTGCAAATCTGCCCATCGAAGTCTTTATACAAACAATGTAGACATTTATTAAAAGCACCTGTATATGAGTTGCTCTAAATAATCCAAGTGATCTCAAACCACACAAGCAACACAAACAACAAGTTCACATTCATAATTTAGAGTAGTTCCAATTGATAAACAAGACAAAAACTATGCCACGCCCTAGTAAACTTTAATCATCATCATCGTCGTCGCATCGTTTGTCTCGTCCGTCGTCAGCCACGAGCTTTGTTTACACTTGCAACAAAAAAAAACATTCACCACTAAATAAATCCATTTGAAATCACACACAAATAAATCACATGCGGAGTCCGGGTCCGGAGTCATTGTAACAATTATTTCGAATGGTGGCAAATCAAATTTTCTACCCCCTCACTAGAGCGCACCATGCACACATGCAAAATACAATCACTCCACCAAACAAGTGTCTGTGTGCTACTGTAAGCCTCCCCCACACACCCCATGAGGGTACCTACATATAAATACATTGATTTACGGGCCAATTTTCCAGTGTGTGGCATTTCGCAGCATTGCTGCTGCTTCCCTGCTCCTCTTGGATCTATAGTTCCGACTTTTATGTTCAGTCAGGCCATAAAATTGTGACAGAGTGATGGCACGGTGCCTTCCTGTCTTTTCAATTTATGCAATCAAGAGAGTAACTCATAATAAATAGAAACGAGAGTCGCAACACAAAAACATACTGCGCTCTCGATTGGGGAATATAAATTGATGACGCCATCGGCTAAAGGTTATTATATAATCAGACGGTTGAAGAAGATAGCCACCGCCAAAATACGGCCTCAATGAGATCGTGCGTTAAACTTATGGAAGGGAAGGTGGTGGTTCAGTGCTTCCTTTAGTCTATCGCGGAACACTGTGTTCTTTCCGACGGACGATAAGATAACGTGTGCTCGCTCCACTCCAGAAATAGACGTGTAGCCATGGCGAGTCAGTGCATATTTTCTTTGCGAAAAAATGAAAACACCGCGAGTAGAAAGAGAATTATTTTTTTTGGATACATCTCGAATCATGAAAACTGAATATGAATATGGGCGGGGCAATGTGCCTGGCAGTTGTTCCGAACGAGTATGACGTCTGTCATAGTTTGAAGAAAGAAAAAAAAAACTATAAAAAGTATCGCATTTGATATTTTCGAAACAGAAATTGATGTGAGAAGGGTTCACCAGACATGTCATCATTGAAAAACTTCAAGATTCTTTTTCTTTTGAAAATGTAAGTCGATAGTGCCCCCTTTAATTTTTTTTCCAAAGTTTTTATACTATTTTCAGGATTAAGAAAAAAATTGTGAGGCTGTGTGTAGTGGTTCGAAACTAAGGTTGGTTGGAGTCCATGAAGGGACGGAGTATTTGCTATGGACTTATTTGCATTCACTTAATATGCAGTATTTTATTTGTCATTATAAGTAAAGTTTTCTGTGTGTTTTTGGAAGATTTCGTCATCACTCAGCTGTCAGCGTTATGACAGAGACAATTATAGGTCAACAATATAAAGCAAACTAATAAAGTGACTCAAACTGTTAGTCAGATTACTGCCGCTGACCGACAACACTCTTCTAGTTATAACGCCGTGAATTTGATGCAAAGATCAAATGATGCCTGGACCAGATTTGAAATAAGATAAATTTTCAAGGCTTTCTCAAGAATTTAAACCTTGGACCTATACATTTTTCGTGCGGTTAACCAACTGTGTCACCCAGCCATTCGTTGTCTCCATTGACCGCTTTTACACTCCATTGGCAGAAGCGTACTAAACCCAACGTTTGATGCAATTCATTAAATATTTTTAAAAACGGATTTCGGCAAAGCTATCAGGGTCTTCTTCGATTGCCCTAATATCTTTCCTAGGCTCCCACATGCTCTCCGGGACGGTTTCTTGAATCGATCGAGCGCATAGAAGAATTCACAGAAAACCAAATCAAATAACCAAATGGTTATCGTATTCCATGAGTTTAAAGCACGTAAGCGTTTGATCTTGCGGCAAGATTTCATGAGGCGACAAACTGTTTAAATCCATGAAAACCCCGCGAATCCACTTTATTTTTGAACTGAACTCGGTCTTTTCGGTGTCGACTCTTTCGGTGTATGCTTTTGATGAATGTTGAGACCGATTAATGTCGTTTCCTGTGTCAATGCATAAAATTGAGACCATTTGGCTGGTTCGAAACCTAATAGTTGACCAAAACGTCCTGTTCGAATCCTCTGGCAGATCTTTGATGATCAATTTGGTCGCTTTTATTTAGACCATACTCGCTATGATTTTTTTTATACACCCAGCAAGTGTATTGGGACAGTGTCGTGGTTTGAAACTCAGGTTTCGAACCATGGTTGAAGTCCATATAGTGACGGAGTGTGTGACATAGACTTATTTGCATTCACTCAATTCGCAGTATTTTTTTTTTTTACCATTATTTCATATATTTGCAAGTGCATATTTGTGATTTTTGACATAGTTTATCACCACAGCTGCAGATTCTTAAGACAAATAAGGACTGGACCAGATTAACAGATGCAAGAATTACTCTCAAATTCGAACCTGGACGCATAGATTGATCCAATTGAAAAGCAGACGTACAAGCAACTTTATGCATTCGCCATTGGCCTTTCTTACTCTCGATTGACAGAAACAAAGCGCTTGAACCAATTTTTGAAACATTTTTTACAATCGAATTTTCGATTTTCGTTGTATCCCCTTCCGGCGTCTAAAATGTGTTTGTCGGAACGGCTGTTTGAGTTAATCGACAGGGAAGAAATCGCAACAAGACGAATTCAATAGATGTTGGATGGCATTCATATTGTTCTTGGTCAAAAACTCACGAAGATGGATGGTTATCGTGTTGCAAAACCAAAGTTTTTCACGCACGCAAATGTCTCATAAGTCGCAAAATTTGTCGACTGTCAAATCATGTAGCAAGAGTTACCGAAACATGAAATTGTTTTAACCGTCCGAACCATCATCTTTTTCAATGGAAAACGACTTGTTCTGTTCGATCTTTGTTAAAGGGGTATGTTGCTTTTGCCATTCATTCAGCCATACAAATAATGTTTTTTTCGACACGTCTGAAATCCAAATCATTAACAAAAATGTCTTGAACAAATCCATTATGATGTTCGAATCCTGTGCCAGTTCTTTGACAAACAATTGTGATATAAATCATCGTTAAAGTTTGTTAAATGTTTGTCCAATTGGAACAATAAATAGGTTCAAGGTTCACACTTTTATGGAGTTCCTGAACTTTTATCGAGTATTCGAATCTTTTCGAGTCACCATTTGCAATCAAACAAACGTCTCTATCACTGGAGTGGTGGAATAGCAAAAAGTATGAAGTAACACTGACAGCAGAGTAATGATTCAAATGTTCAAAGAAGAAAAACTGCACTCGCTGCCATAAAAAGTAATAACAAATAAAATACTGCGAATTGAACGAATGCAAATGAGTCGATTTCGGACTCTAATTGACCCCAAAATACACCTGCTTTTCAAAGTATACGATTACTCAATTCACCCCCTAATCGTTCTGCTCGCTCTGTGCAAACTTTCTTCATAAGGGAAATCATAATCCCTTGAGAGCGAGTAAATTATAAAGAAAAAAACCGGCCGAATGCGAGTCGGACACGCACAACGAAGGTTCCGCACAAACTTTAAGGACCAGTGCCGTGCAAATTAATTTGAACAAGTTTTTTTTTTTTTTTTTCAATGTCTTCGATTCGAAGCCAGGCAAGTTCTCAAGCCATTCCTACACTATGATGTTTTTTACAGCGTAAATAGAGCGGATAAAAATTTGGTATCAATTTCAACTTGATACCTCCACGCGTTCCTGACAAACAACAAACATTGGTGGCAGACAAACGGACCACGACGTGATTTCATAAGGATTACGTTTTTCTTTTTGAGGAATCTTAAAAAACCATCAGATATGTGATAAAATAAGAAAATAAAAATGTCAGTCAACGGAACGTGTTTAAATCGCAAAATATGTGCTAAAAATTTATAAAAAAAAAAAAAACAAAAAAAACATTTTTTTGTTTATTAGTTTAAACTAGCCAGATGGGCGTAAACAATTACGTCAATCGGTCGCTCGCGCGCCATGACCTTCGAGGCGATGATGAATAATTCTGCTTAAATTAATAATTAAATAAAAAATGTCACGCATGTCTTTATATTTAAAAACAAATTCTAATTCGTTAAAAATAAAAATTGTGCACCGATTTAGAGCTCAAGTTCCCTTTTTAACGAATTAAAATTCAAGATTAATTTCATCTCTTTAAAAAAAAAAAAAAGACCAAGGCGGTGATGTAGTTCATTTACAATGTTTTAATTTTAACTCAATCATAAAAGTGTGTCATCGCTGTCATCTAACAATACAACATCACAAGTTCATTCAAAGTTGACTACTAAGAGTACACAAAAAAAACAAAACAGACAAAAAAAATTAATTTTATTCATTTTACTACTACCAAAATGGATTATAAGTGAACCAGTAATTTCCGCTCGTTGTATGATAACGAAATTAATTTTAAAGAACCCAGGCAGAGGACAAATATGCACGAGATAAACGTCCCGACCTCCCGACGATCTGTATCACACTTAATTGGAACTTAATTCGGTGTCATAAAACAACCTTGTGGCTAGATATGTATGCAAAAGCAACCAGACCGTGTCGAAACCAATTCCGCCCCAAAGTGCGGGATCGATTCTCATGAAAACTGACACCATAACTTCCTGCAATCAATAAAAAAAAAAAAAGAAAACAAAACACTACACAACCATTTCTCCTGACCGCTGAAATCTCATCCATCAATTTCCGTAACACGTCAATGTCACACCCTGTGCACCTGACAACTATACGCGGCGCCAATGTTTACCTTAACAAATTGGAATTCTCACAAAAATAGCTGTACATTTGTATCTACACGAGCCCGTCCATGTGGCGGCTTGCACGAGTATCTACGAGTACTCTATTCAAAGAGCTTATAAAAATGAAAGTGAACGACATGCATGTTTGGTTTTGAAGTCTTTCCCATAGTTATTGTTATTTTCTTTTATAAGACTTGCTGCTTTGAGGTTGCTAACGTCTGTGTGCACACTCTTCAATTGCAATTTTGTTTCCTACATGAGTTCGCATTGTATTGCACCTCTTAAAAGGTATGCTTGTTATGCTAACCAAAAAAATTCCTTTTATAAAAGATTTTTCTTTTTTTAGGATTTGCAGTTGGCAATTCCATAGCAACATAGACGGTTTTATTTGGATTCAAAGTTGATCGATAAGGCTTCTAGAAGACCACCAAAATATGGTGCTTATTGACTCACCTCAACATTGTCGCACCGTCTTTTCTATAAACAGTTTTCGAAAATGGCCAGCTGCATTTCGCATTCAAGATCAACGAGGATCGTTACCTCTCTTTTCTTTCTTCCTGATCTTCTCCAGTTGTTTAATGTACAATACATCACATATTTGGTTGCATATTATGATGGGTAGCTCCTACGGAGCATAGAGCGGTGTCAGGGACTCTGCGAGCGGCTCTGTCAATACTCCTTCTCAACGGTTCACCTCCAAGTTGAGCTTGGACGACCTCAACTACGCACTGGTGTCCAAGTAAATGCCATCCTTCCATTACCGGGTGTGACCAACGACGTTGGATCTCTGCTGCGATGGGTTTCCGTGAAGCAGCAGCTCTTCGTTCGTGATCCATTTCGGCCAGAAGACCTTTAGGATAAATTTCAAGAATTTATTGACGATTACTAGAAGCTTGCATAAAACGATGGTGGTGGCTTCAAAGTCTCGCATCCCTAGAGCAATATGGATTTCACGTTGGAATTGAATATCCGAAGCTTGAGTAAGGTGGAGAGCTGGTTGGACCTCCAGACGTTGCCAAGCGAGTAGTAAGCGTGGTGGGCCTTGCCTATACGAGACAAAACGTCAGATTATGCGTCGCCTGTCAACACAAGAGCATATTGACGTAATAAGAAGAAGGCAGCATGATGTCAGAAGTTCGTTTTGGGTTTTGCGGGTAATCGATGGAAAAACGAAGTGCATGCTTTCATCGAAAAAGGTTCCGCTGTAAACATAGAGAACAACATCACCAGCGGTGAGATCAAACGCGCTGAATAACTCTTGCTAATCGCTGTTTCTTTGGGCTTAGAAAGCGATTGAGAAGTAAAGCCTTCTCTCGAAAAACGTCTGCAAAGGCAGTGAGTAGAGGAGAAGATTCAACGCCGTACAGGTTGTACAGCGAAACCGACTAAGACGGTTTATTTGTGTAGAGCGAATGGACATCAAAGCTCCGGTTCGGAAAGCCTTCGAATCCACTCCCGAGGGACGGCGTAGTTGAAGACTACCGTGACTCAGGTGGCGCACGCAATTGGAAAGGGACCCCAACCTACTTGGCGTTCAAAACTGGAGACAGCTAACTATGGACGAGCCGGCTGATGGAACTTGTTGGTTGAAGCCCTGGTCCACCCCGGCCTGTAGCACCACCTTAAGTGAGTAAATGTTTTGAGTGGCAGATTGTGTAAAACTTGATGTCGAAATGTGTAACAGTGAAGTGAAAGAGAGAAGACAGATTAAATAAGATGAGATAGAAGACAAGCCTCCCCGACAGTCGTGGGTAGAGTTTTCGTTGATTCATTTTGACGTTTCTCTTTCTCATTTTTCGGCGTTTTTCTACTTTTCTTCATTTCTATACGGATGTGCAAGTGAACTCCTTTAAAGACACACGGAATGAAAGAATAGCTGTCAAATTACTGACACGGAAAAGAGTCAGCGAAAGAGTCAACGTATTTTAGCACAAGCCTCGCCGAATGACTTTTCAAACGAGAATGAGCAAGAAATGCAGACCCAAAAGAGTCGATGTGTCAAACCGGACTTAAGATTTTTGTTAATCGTTATCCTATCTTGACTAGACTTTCAAAACCAATAAGTTCCGTGCTTGACATGACCAGCATACTCCTGGACACGCACAATATCGAGTCAAAGATTTCTTACATCGAAACTGAAGATGACCATTTTTGAAACCCAGACGAAGGGCATCGTAAAAAAATTCTGTTTGGGAGATCAGAGTTTTTATGGCTCAGCATTTTAAATCCGAGAAGAACTTAATATCCCGACTGTAGTCATACTATCCAGCTACTATCAGTCTTTGCAAGAATCAAAACCAAAGTAACAAAACGAAGTATTAGTTTTCAAAAGAAAAATGACCTTAAACTTCTTGGTATAAAATTCGACTTACGATATCAGCGCAAAAATCAAACTCAGAATCCGTCTTGTGGTAACAAGACTTATGATTAATAAAGTCCCATTTCGAACGAACAAACATTATGCAAGACCCTCATTATCGCAGTCGTCCTATACGAAGTTGCAACGTGGACCTTATGAAAGGCTCTTGGTCTCTTTAAGTTAATGAACTCTTTGGGGTGATTTTTTCAACAAAAAGCCACACCGGCGATTCAGAAGTCACAAATTCCTTATAGAAGGACGAATTTGTCTACGAGATGGAAATCGAATGGACATCTACGCTCCGGATAAGAGCCTTTGAATTTACACCACGGTGCAGTTGGTTCAACGCGCCAGAATTTTAATTGGATTAACTGATAGATCGCGGGTCAACGTCAGGTTGTGTTGCGAATGGAAAATTATGACTACTGTCTGTCGGCGTAAACTTCAAATAATCACGAATAAAATACTGCGAATTGAGCGAATGCAAAAAAGTCGATATAACATTTTCCGTCCCAATTCGGAAATCAATCATAGAGCAATATAAACCAAAATACATCCGTGTTTCGAACCATTACACCATCCCTCTGTCCTTCTTGTCCTTGAAAAAAGAAAAACAGAAGGACAGTGCGTTAAAGTAAGTTCCAAGTCAGAAGATGAAACCAAACAATTTAATGTACGTAATTTAAGGCGGATATCTAAGGGTATTTGTTCCCAATCATCGTTTCCCTGGTTGAAGAAAACTGTCACCATCATTTTTGTGAAGAACGAACGAACTTAGGTTTCTAGGACACTATTCGGTGGATAAAAACGGCCCATTTTGGTGGCTTAAGCTAACGGTCCCGATGAATAGATTTTACTGAGCCATAGTTTTTATGGCACGCTCTGTTCTTTAGGAGTCCATTTTAAATGTGAACTCGTTAAAAAAAATTGTATTTAAAATTTTTCCAATACAAAATAAATCAAAATATTATATTTTGAATAAATTTCGAATAACAACTGATCACAAAGATAACAATAATAAATAACTCATAAACAAAGTCATCAAAAAAAAAGTGTAAATACATTCCACCTTAAGCAAACACAGCGCGCCATTGGATTCGCGACATCGAAAAAGACTGAATATAGTAGTAGACCATAGAAACATTGCGGAGTTTACTTTCGTATGGTTAAGTTGTCTTATCTTAAATTAGATAAAGACTCCACCTTAACGATCGCAACCTGCGTGTCACCCCAACTCGGACTAGATTCGAGCGCAGTCCACTTCGGATATGTTTGGTTAGGAACTGACGGCAAACATTTCGAGATATGATGAAGTTTCTTATCAAGCTGAAGAACACGTATAGTCTTGGAAAACTGGCACAAACATTTTGTTATGACAGTTTAAATATTGTACTTTCGGAAGTGGTTTTTTCTTCGAAATTTGAAGAGAAAAACACGTGTTTTTTTGTTGTCATTGTTTTTTTTTTTTAAATTAAGATGATATAATCGTTTGATTAAATGAGTCATCTTTGAAAAAAAAAAACGTTGCGCAAGACAGTCGAAAATCGAGGGACCTAGACAGCACTTTTTTTTTGTGGAATATGCACGAGTTTAAGGGTTTATGAGTACCCTTATAAGAAAAGCAAGTCGTTTTAAAAGTTTTGAAGTTGTAATGAGGTGGGAGAGCTTCTCACATTCTTGTTGTGGCCGTTTAACGAAACACTTTTCATACATGCTTCATGGGCTGGAAAGTCGCGGGAAAATGATCATGATTTCTTGCGAGAAGCTCATCCGCCACGTAATAAAAAAAAATAGAAAACCTTCCAAAAAATTGCAGAAGTAGCAGAAATGCTGACCCACCTCTGCTCCTTCGCGAACAACCGTTTTTCGGTGGTAAAGAAAGACGAACCTTACTCATCAAGCAAGTGCGTTTTGAGTGAACGAAAAGCTGAGACCGTGGATATCTCAAAACAACGGACGGGATACATTTTGCACGAGGTCTTGATGATGTTAAGGCTATCGGCGCGACAGGTGCCGCGTTTTCTGACCATGGAGCAAAAACAGCTCGTCGCTGCGTCGTTGCAACGTAAGTAGACTTTTTTCGTCGTTTTGTGACGATGGATGAAACTTGGATGCATTACCATACGCCTGGGTATAATAGGCAGTCTGCAGAGTCAATCCAAAGACGGTCGAAAGACTAAAGCTCGGCCGGCTAGATTTTGCCCTCCGTTTTTGGGATGTACTTAGCATACTCTTTATTTGTTATCTGCAGAAGGGAAGAAGAATCACACGACGGTATTATGCAGTGCTATTGGACAAGCTGGACGACGAAATACGAAAGCTGCCAAATTGGACCAATGACGATTGAAATTGCCTGCTCACCCACCGTATTCTCCAGACTTGGCTCTAAGCGGGGGAATGAGATTCAGATCGAATGAGAAAGTCATCGCGGAAACCGAGGTGCGTTTTGAAGGCTTGGACGTTTCTTACTACAGAAAGATCATCGAAACATTGGAAACTCGGCATCGGCAAGTGAATTGCTCTCGAATTGCTAGATAGACTCAGCCGATAGACTTTGCTAGATTTTTTGTCTTCAATGAGTTTTGTCACTCGATTTTGAACTCGGTTTAGCATGAACGTGATGGTTTTTCCGGGATGGTTTATCCGTGAACGAGTTGGTTTTTGGAGCAACTATCCAAACTTTCCACAAAATCAAGGTTTGTTGACTTTTCGCATCAGGTATCCCATTATTATAACCATGTTCCCAATGATACCAACACTGGAAAAGACAATAAGAGAACGCTTTCGATTCTTTTAATAGCGCACACGCTTTGTCAGAACAAGTCAATTTTTAGGTCTCTTTAATCTTTTTATAAAACACGCTGAGTAAGCTGAGTTTTCAACTCTCAACAGGGTGCTCCGAAAAATTGTGTTGAAAGTTTAACCCCAACTCCCATTTTTTAATTTCTGTATTATTCGATTTTGTATGTTAATCTTTGTTAACTGTAATAGATTAAATGTTTTTTTATAGGTTTGGATTAAATTGCGGGTTTTTGGAATTTTAGGCCGGGACTTATTGTCCCATTGGTATTTTTTAATGGGATGGGCAATGCAGCTGGCGCAAATAGTTTTATTACGTTTTTCGATCTGGTTTGCGGAGCTTTGAACACAACGACGTATTTGTCTTATAACTTCTGACATGTGCTCCCCGATATTTAACATATGTTTTAATTTCTTAGATAGACTACCAGAACTACGCCTTCTCTTGAGGGTTCCTGATTTCTCCTTTCCGATACCTTTCATCTACTCAGCCAAAGGAACGAGAAATTGGAGTAGTTCTAACTTTTTATGATGCAATTCAGAGTAGATTGTAGGGACGTTTACAACCGCCATGTTTTATAACTTGAAAAAGCAGATCTTCGATCCAAATCAAAAGTTAACATTTTTTGATCAGCCAGATCCACGCCTCCAATTATTTCGTTGTAGCTTTTAATTGCAACTGGTATAGGAACTTCAATCTTCTTACCGTCTTTCACTTTGCGTAGACCTTTAGCAATTGTAGGTGGGAGGCTGTTTGATAATACTATTAATTCCTTTGAATCGACCCACTTTGCAGCTAATATTCCACCATTGCTGATTCTCAAGTCCACCTCGTATTTTTTCAGTATGCTGTCAAAGATAGGAAGGTTTGTCCTCGATTTTAAAATGGTTCCAACTGCAGCATATTCAAAGTGCTAGTGAAAAAACTATCTGTTGCAATCATTACATCAGGCTCCCGAATCGTACTCCAAAGCTTTTTTACAACTCTCTCCCCAAGAGTTCTTTCAAAGAATTCCTCCTCCTTTCCAGCATATATATTCATGTCATAAGTGTAACCTGTTTTCGCGTCACATTGCATCCAAATTTTAATCCCCCGCTTTATTGGTTTTAACGGTTGATACTGTTTCAAAGATGACCTGGCTTTCTGAGATTCTTCGAACCTTGCTTGGGACATATGATCCCAGTGGGAGCGAAAAGGTTAACGGCACATATAACAAAACAGGAACATTATTGTTATTCAGTAAATACGAACGCGTCGAACGAACAATTTTTCTCACAAATTAAACGTCAAATGATGCCACAATGTTTTCGATTTCAATGCGTTTCCGCACGACTACCTCTCTGCTTTGAAGATTTAAATAAATGACACTCGGTTTTTATTAGGCGGATTTGACAGATTTGACAATTTTTATAAATCTGTCCAAAGAAATTTCAGCGCACTCGAACAGGATTTCGTACATTTTGGTAAAAATTCACTGTTTTTGCAGACTATTCGTACAGACCTAATGCGTTGCAATGAGAATTCTAAATAAAAAGAAAAATAGTGTTGCATACAGATGGGTGGTGCGGAACCCCCCGTGTGAGAGTCAAACTCGCACTTGGAACTATAAAAAAAAAACAAGAGTCGACAAAAGATAATTTTCACAAAAAAAAAAACAAACAACTAAGCAGTGCACCTCGACACAATTACACAAAATGTGAGTTTTTTTTTTTTTTTTTTCATTTCATTGCTTGTGTCAAGGGTTAAGGTTCATGTGTCGATTCTCGAAAACAAACCGCGCATGTTGCCATGGAATCCCTTTGTTCCAACGAAATAGTACAGTTAATATTGGAGGGCACACATTCTATACGAAGGCTTCTTTTAATTTCTTATTTTAACATGGAATTGTATTATAAAAAAATAACTTAAATAAAATAAAGTGATGAGAGGAAATTTGCTGGTGAACGCGCGCCAAACGGTTTGTCATCGATTTTAACGATTTAGTATTCCAAATTGAATTATAAATTAATATGAGAATACATTGCTTTCGTGCACCCTCAAGCATTTTCATTGCACTCCCCTTACTGCAGAGCTAGACTAATGTTGAGGGCTCCTTTATGAGGGGGTGACGTCATTCTTGTACCGCACTGTAACCTTATATTAACCTCAATCTTTTTATTTCTCGGAATCGATTTACTTTATTTTCACTTTTTTTTAAACAAATTGCGCTTATTTTCAAAATCGTAAACATTCACAAATATGTTCAAATATTTTCAAAAAAAAGTGCATTTGACTTGTGAAAAAACTTACGAAAATAATTGTCCGTGAACTGACGACCGGCGAACGATGGCAGCAGTACGTATAGATATTGGGAATAGTACTCCACAAAAACAATCTATGCAGCTCCTGGGATTCCCAATAGAAATTTGGAAAATTTTGAATTTTATTTCACTTCTAATTGGAACACAAAAAATTGTGAGGAAAATAAAAAAAGACGACAATAAAATCCACAAGAATCCCAGCGAAACCGAAAAATATTTTAAGTGCAAGAAATTTCCCCGAAAAAATATCCCAATGTTTTTTTGCTTTTTTCTTTTCTACTTTGCCAGCGAAAAGGGAAATGGAAGAAAATAAACTCGCACATCATCGCAGATTATAAACGACGAAAGAATTGAAAGGCAAAAGGAAAAACATAAAAAAAAAGGAAAAAGTACTCACCGAATTTTGACTTTTTGTGGTCTTCGGTTTTTCTTCTGCTTCTCCACGCACACAGGGGAAGAGAAGAGTGAGAAAAATAAAATATAATCCAAGGTTTATCGTTTTAAACTAGCGGTACAAACGGCACAGGCATTTAGTATTTCTTTTTTTTAAATATTTTCAATTCGCAATTGGGACTAAAAAACAAATAGGAGATAATTAATTAATTTTTTTTCCCGAAAAGTGTAACGCGACCACAACCGTATACACACAGCGAGCACGCAAGTTCCGCACGGTTATGAGAGGCGCGAGGGAATTTTTTTTTTGCTTTCACACACACGCACACACACCGAAAGAAATCCCACGAAAGAGCAGTACAAGTGGAGCAACAAAATACAAAAAAATACAAAAAAAAAATCCCAATAATTTTCAAAGCATACGCCCAGTTGACGTATCGAATGGGAAAAGAATAAACAAAAATGAAAAAAAAAAAGGAAAAAGCTAAAAATTTGAATTGGAAAATTTGAAAATGATTAAATTTTCCTCCACGAAATTTTATTGCTGCACTTTTGATTTGCTTTCCGAAGTTAATTCGTGATTTTGCTTTTTTGTCACACTTGTATTACGTCACGTAGGGTGGTGGCAATGCCGGCGCGTTGTCTTGTCCCGTTTTCTTCTCTTTCGGTTGGTTTGACCGATTGGAACAGGTTTTTTTTTCTCTCGTTTTTTTTTATGGTTCTTCTGACGCGCTTACGCGATTGCACTATTGCGACACTTTTATTGGAATTTTAGTCCAAACTTGAGAACTTAGTACGGACTAGTATGGAAAAAATTACCTCTCAAGATTCACCAAAACTCAACAATTAAAACAGAAAAAATATTTTCAAACAACGCGTTCGTCAGTCGAGGTGCGCTACGTCCGATGCAATACGCTTCTCCTTTGATTCTGCAGGCTAAGAATTTCCCTGTAGACAGTACACTGCTTGGTCGGGTTAGACTCAGGGGAAATAGTGGGTTTTTTTTTTTATATACGAATGGAAAGGGTGATATATGTGAGGTGCGTTCCTTTTTGTTTACCACGCATTGGATAGAGCGAGACTGCAATCTGTTGGCTTTGCTTAATTTCGATGCGTTTCGGTGCGATTAGACGCGATGATGATGATGTCAACCTGATGGGAAGTTAATTTTGTCGGGAACGTGGGGAAATTATACGGTCAAGAACAGTGGGAAATCTAACACTGGGCCGCCATTTCGAGTGATACGTTGATTTCAAAAATCAATTGGAAAAATTCAAATCGAGAGATCGGGAAGTGCATCAAATTGTAAATGATATAAGTTTGATGCTTAATTTCTGACAGGTAACTGAGCTCATGTACAGTGCAAGTCAAAAGTTTGAGACCACCTTCGTTTGATTCGATTTTCATAAGAAATTTTTGGAATTTCGTTGAAAAAGCCTCCTCTAAAGGCGTCTACACATTTTTTTCTTTGGCTCGAAGTACTAATTTTTATTAGTGGTATTGATCTCAGACCATTCTATTAAGTACCTTACACAGATGTTTAATAAAACGACCAGTCACTAAAACAGCAACAGCGAATATTGCATAAAGAGTTCATTGCTTTTGGAACGGAGAGACTGCAACAGCGCGTTTGAAGTAACCGCTAAGTTCAAATTGTGTGGCGTCAGTTTATTTCTGACGACTTGAATTTTTTTTCATTATTTTAAGCTCTCTACTGTTTTCTCTTGCTCGGTTTTAGCTGTTAAGTGTCCCTCAGCTTCAGGTGGTCATGACAAAGTCTTTACATGTGCTGAACAAGGTATCCTCCGGCAATCAAATTTATTCTAAGGTGTGTTTTTTTTTTTTATTTTTATCACTCAAAATAGCTTTTTTGATTGAACCTGCCCTTTTTACAGACCTCAAAAATCCTTTTTTGAACTCTTTCAATCCTGTCGATTTGACATTTGTAGAAAGGAGACCACACTTGACTTGTTTAACAACACAAGTTTCATTAAATTGTATAGATTCTCTTTTAATTATGATTGAAAACAAAGTACAGATTAAAGAAACTGTCGCTAAAATAAGATATGTCTGCATCGTCAGCAAATGCATTTGTATCATCTTTAAATTCTTGCAGAAATAATGAATTTATTAATAAGAGGAATACCAAAGGCCATAAAACAGAACCCTGTGGAACATCAAGCGAAATATAGTTTACTGAACTAAAATCAATTTTGAGATTGACTCTTTCTTTTGATTTTTTTAGAAGAAGCAAACAAATCGTGAATAAATCCCCTTAAACCTGCATTCTGAGTAATTTAAGCTATTGTAAATCTCCCCAAATAGTTTCAGGAAAGAATTTGATGTGATTTAAGAAAGCCACTATCCTAGACACTATCCCTTACTCAAATATTTTGAAGATTCTAGATAAAAGCGATCGTTATTTACTTCGGTCGTATCCCCTCTTTTATGAAGTGGTATTACAACTGCGGTTTTAAGTCCGAAAATCCGAAAACTAAAGTTAAAATTAAAACACAGAACGTCTCATAAATTTAATGAAATTTACTCTGTGTCCAAAAAATAAGGTGACATATGAATTTAAACTGCGCGCGTCGAAGGATTTGGAAATTTTTCTTTCTTTTTAGGTTGGTAGTACTGTCAGTGACATCTATGTGAAATTTCATGTCAAAATATATTCATAGTGTTTGAGATACGCGTCGTTTTGTGAGCTGTTAAAAGTGAGTTTTTCGTTTTTTGCGATGTCGAAATTTATTGAGCAAAGAATTTGCATTAAATTTTGTTTGCGGAATCAATCTTCTGCTGCGGATACTTTGAGGATGGTGCAGAAAGACTTTGATGATGAGGCTATATCTAAAAAAAATGTTTTCAAGTGGTATAGTGATGTCCAAGCCGGCCGTGAACGTGTCGATGACGAAGAGCGTTCTGGGCGACCATCAACCTCAACCGATGAAGCTCACGTCCAAAAAATCAAAGATTTGGTGTTGAAAAACCATCGATTAACGATTAGAGACCTTGCTGATGAAGTTGGCTTATCGAAAGGCTCAGTCAATACCATTTTGAAGGATGCTTTGGGCCTCAAGCGCGTCAAATCTCGACTGGTACCGAAAACATTGAATTTTTTGGAAAAAAAGGCGTCGCGTTGAAGTGTGTGAAACAATGCTTTCCGACTACCAGGATGTCATGAAACGCATTATAACTGGCGATGAGACTTGGATCTATGCTTACGACCCCGAAACAACCGATCAATCAAGCGAATATCGTGCCAAAGGAGAGCCGAGACCAAAAAAACCGCGCCAAAGTCGCTCAAAAATCAAGGTCATGTTGACTGTTTTCATCGATTATCGTGGTGTTGTGCTTTATGAATTCCTTCCAACCGGCCAAACAGTCAAAAAGGAATATTATTTGAACGTCCTGCGTCGTTTGCGTAACGCTATCCGCCTAAAAAGGCCGGAATTGTGGAAAGACAATTCTTGGTTTTTACACCACGATAATGCACCATCCCACACCGCACTCGTAATTCGTGATCATTTCGCCAAAAACTCAACCCATATCGTTCCGCAACCACCGTATTCACCTCATCTGACGCCGTGCGACTTCTGGCTGTTCAACAAGCTCAAAAGACCGCTCCGGGGACACCGTTTTGATACGATAGAGGAGATTCAAGCCGCAGCGAAGACGGAACTGAAGGCCATCCCGGGAAGTGACTACAACCAGTGTTTCAAAGATTGGAAAATCCGTTGGCATAAGTGCATTGCATCGGGAGGGGATTACTTTGAAGGGGATGAAATTGATTTGGAAGAATAAATAAAGAATTTTCAAAATAAATACAATATCACCTTATTTTTTGGACACAGTAGTATATCAAAATTTTGTTTGAAATCAGGTCTAAGGAAGAGGAGCTCTTAAGCATTGCGGCAAAAACTTGCTTGCCAAAAAAAATCTATGTTTTAAACAACTGTTGATATCGAAAATGTCGATAAGTTCATTTGAAAAAGGCTGGCCAGAGCATTCATAAACATTTCTCTAGTTTTTCAAATGTGTTTCTAAATTGTACATTTTTAGACGAAAAATCATAGTTAAATGATTGGATTGTTGTTTATGAATACTTGAAATATAATATTCAATACAATTATCGTTGCTCTTGAAGGCTTATTTGATGCTCATTTAAGTAAATTGAGTTCAGCTTTTGAAATCGGAACACATTTAAAGAAGTGTTGCTAGTTTAGATTAGATATTTTATTGTGGCCAAAGTAAGTACAATTTGATTTTTCTTTACAAAATATAGTATGTTAGAGGATAAAATATTTGTATAAAGCTTAAAAATATATCACAGAATAATAGTTTTGAAGGAAAAGCCACTAGAAAAACCTCCATCACATTTAAGTTGCCCAGGGCAAGAGAGAAGAGGATTCAGATCAGTTGCTGAGATAAGTACAAAAACTATTGGTAAATAAATAAATAAATAAATATAAAAATAAATAAAAAAATAAGTAAATAAATGAACAAATAAATAAATAAATAAATTATTAAATGAATAAAATAAATACATAAATAAAAAGATATATAAATTTATAAATAAACAAGTAAAGTAAATAAAAAATAGACAAATTAATAAATAAACATTTAAATAAATAAATAAATTAAAAAGTGAACAAATAAATAAATATATAAATAAATTAATAGACATTATAGCAAAAAAATTGATTAGGAATATGTTTATAGACTAGATGATAAAAGTTCTACAAAGCTAGATTTGAAATCAAGTCGTTATCAGCTGACAAACAAGAAATATTGTATTTAGCGGCGAGTTTTGTAATTCTCGCTTCCACAGTTTCAATTTGCGCCCGGTAGTGTAATTCATTTGTTGAGAAATGCCAAGGAAGGTTAAAGATCATTTTAAGTGTCTTGTTCTGTGCGACTTGTAATTTACGTATATGTGTCTTAGCACATTTGCTCCATACAGGAGATCCATAAAACATAATTGCTTGAAAAATTGCTTTGAAAATCAGTTGCCGAGCTTAGATTTTCTGTTGATAAAAGGATAAAGAGTCTTAATAGTGATGTTAACCTTGTTAACGACCTCTTGTATGTGGAGATTATAAGTCAAGCTATTATCCAAGTGAACTCCACGATACTTCGCTCGCGATTTCCACTCGACCTGGGTACCGTCTATTGAAAGTCTATTGCTTGGAAGCAGACAAGCTTTTCTTCTACAAGTAAAAAAGATAGCTTGGGTCTTAGAAGCATTGATTTTTATTTTCCAATTGTTATAGTACGCTTGGACTGTATTTAAGGCAGATTGTAGGTTGGTTTCAATATTAAGACCAATTACATCTGACGAAAATATACAAGTATCGTCTGCAAAAAGCGCAAAATCACAGTTACTCAAGTGAGGGAAATCAGAGGTATACACATTGTAGAGAACAGGACTTAGCACTGATCCTTGAGGAGCTCCATCTGGAATATGGAAAATGTTTGAAAGGACATTATTTAACGAAACTTTGAAGCTGCGAAAACATAAAAAGGATTGGATGATTCTTACAAGGTACATCGGAAATTTAAGATTGAGCGTCTTGTATGCAGTAACCCATTGTGCCAGACAGTGTCGAATGCTTTTTCAATGTCAAGCATTACCATTCCTGTGCTTATGCCTGTATTAAGATTTTGTTTTAAGTATCTTGTCAAACGATGCACTTGGTGGACAGCACTGTGTTGCTAGTTTATATTTTCTGATATTAAATCTAATTTTATTCAAGAACTCAGTCTATAGCTTAATTGATAAATGTCAGAAAAAAAAATTGGCAAATAATTACGTTTCGGAGGCTTTACCGAAGCTGAAGGGAACACTTGATTAGATATAAAACAAAACATTCAAGACGGGTTTTAAGTAATAGCTAAGACTTGTTTCTTGATTTTTGGTTAAAAATCTAGGAACTGTGCTGGCAATCTAGAATTCAGATTCTTCTACACAACAATTTTTTTGTTAACACTTTTGCTACCTCTGTTTCATTGTTCTGTTCATTGTTTTGATAAAACAGGAAAAAATTTCTATTTTGAGGGTTGTGCTTTGCTTTGCTTTAGAAACGCTGTATAGTATCCTGTTTCGGCATATGTAACTGTTTTCAAGTCGAGAGAATAAACAGAATTTTAACATGCTATGAATGAATGGGTTCCCTCAATAAGCTTCTTTGGTAAAAAATGTTAAGTTATGAATGAAGAACAGAAAAAACTATTATCTTCGCCTAAATTTCGGAATATAAATATAAAGCTATAATAGAAACAAAAATCAGAGGCAAGAAAAGAAAATGCGAATGCCCGAGGTTCAATGGTTTAAACGCCATCGTTATACAAGCTAAAAAGCTTGAATTGATTTCATATTAATTTTTATAACGAGAACGATCCGAATGGCAACAATTTTTTAACCAAAACGAAGAAAAAGATATCTAAGCAAGTATAACATTTTCTGTGAATGAATATCGCCTTTAGTATATCACCAGAAAAAATGAAATATTAAGTGTAACCCTGCCCTAAACATTTTTTTTCTTCTTTCCACTGTGAATAAAGAAAAAAATTCCCATGCAGCGCGAAAAAACCCGCTCAGCTGTCAGTTTAAAAAAATTGAGTTTGAGTGCGCCCGTCGTCGCGTCAAAGAACTTTCTTAAGTTTCTATTTAAAGTGAAATGCCGGTGTCAATTTAATTTCTATGACACACAAATAATAGCGGTAAGTTTGACTTTCCATAATATTTTCGAAATTCATTAAAAAGGACATGCCAAGTAAAAAAAAATTGAAAATTTGATTTCAACCCAAACGTTGTCTGGTCGTTTGTTAACACCTCCCCACTTTTTTTTTGCTTTTTTTTTTTTGCTGTCACCCTTGCAGGCATTTATTTTTTTTTCTTTCCTTCACACCGTAAACTCGTCGAACAACAAAATTCCCTCAAGTTGTGCAAGTAGAAAAGAGAAGACACGAGTATGGGACGCAGTCCATCACCTGTGCACAGGCGGCGCGAAAAGGAACGCAGCGAGAGGAAGAAACGTCGCGAACGACGTTCAAGAGAGCGTGAGCGTGACAGAGATCGCGGCGAAGGTGGTGGTGGCGGCGGACATCGTCTGACAAGAAGACGTTCGCGAGAAAGAGAACGCGACAGGAGTCGCAGTCGCGACAGATCATCCAGAAGGCGCTCGAGGTGAATAAAGTGTAGTGTATACGAACCATGACCAAAGAATAAGTATAAAAAATTATTAAAAATATTAATTTTTCCATAATTAATCATCGGTAAGTTATTTTTTTTATTTAAATGAGTAATTTGCTGAGGATTCATTGATATTTAAATTTGATAAATCAAATCTCAACTGTCATTTTTCGGTGGTGGTGGTGGTGGTGAATATCTCTGTGGCAGTTGTCTGACATTTCTCACCGCGCTTTAAGTTGAAGTGTCTGCTGTCTCCACGTGAGTCGAGTGAATTTCATAAAAGTCGAAATTTCCCTGCAAATTTTTATCATTCCGCTTCAATCGATTCGTACGAAAAGTCGTTTAATTAATTAGTGTAAATTAACAAAGTATACAAGAAGAAAATGGCTTTACGCGTTCAGTTCGAGAACAACGACGATATTGGTGTTTTCAGTAAATTAACAAATAGTTACTGTCTGGTAGCCATTGGCGGCTCAGAAACCTTCTACAGCGTCTATGAATCAGAATTGGCCGAAACGATTCCAGTGATTCACGCCAGCATCGGAGGATGTCGTATAATTGGACGTCTTACCGTTGGTAATCGCAATGGACTGCTCACACCCAGTTCTACGACAGATGTGGAATTACAGCATCTGCGCAACAGTTTGCCGGATAGTGTGAAAATCCAACGCGTGGAAGAGCGCCTATCTGCTTTGGGGAACGTGATAGCTTGCAATGATTATGTTGCCCTGGTTCATCCAGATTTGGACAAAGAAACAGAGGAGATCATCGGAGATGTGCT
The DNA here is from genome assembly GCA_963555765.1 of Orthonevra nobilis. Classification (NCBI taxonomy): domain Eukaryota; kingdom Metazoa; phylum Arthropoda; class Insecta; order Diptera; family Syrphidae; genus Orthonevra; species Orthonevra nobilis. The sequence goes on from OY743224.1 coordinate 118,368,170, forward strand.
CAACGTTGAGGTCTTTCGACAAACCATTGCCGAAAACACACTAGTTGGCTCATATACTGTGCTTAGTAACCAGGGTGGCATAGTGCATCCGAAAACATCGATACAGGATCAGGATGAATTGTCGTCATTGCTGCAGGTGCCATTAGTTGCAGGCACCGTGAACAGAGGAAGTGAAGTACTTGCCGCCGGCATGGTTGTCAATGATTGGATTTCCTTCTGTGGAATGAGTACAACAGCCACAGAGATTTCTGTCATTGAGAGCGTCTTCAAATTAAATCAAGCCCAGCCGGCAACTGTGACAACGAAGCTTAGAGCGGCGCTCATTGAAGACATGTCTTAAAAACAAATCAAGAGAACTGTGTTTATTCATTTTCTATAAATTGTTTAGAATAAGTATTCAAAAAAAAAAAATAAATGTAATTTCACAAGAAAGATTAACTCTATTTCTGTCTCTTTCGCAAGATAAAAAAAAATATAAAAGATTTCATAAAAGAAGAAATAAAACAAAAAAAATTGTGTTTCTTTTGCTTGCACCGCACAGTAGGGTCACAGTGGCAACAAACACAAATTTCAACTTATTTAAAATTAATATTTAAAAAATAAAATAAAACCAACATGATTTTCTGGCGTATGGAGCAAGAAGCTTAGAAATTGTTTGATTGTTGGCACCGAGGGGAATATTAGCAAACTGATAGCCTCTCAGGATTGGTTGGTTAGTTAGGGTGAGCTTTGTTAGCTCTTCACTTATGCCTTGTGTTCCCTTTTTTCCTGTGTGGAGACGATTTTGGTTAAAATTCGGGAGTTGCATTAGAAAAAGGGGGTGATGTCAGATGGATTACTATGGAGTGTCTTGATTCGTATTGTCGGGAAATCTTTTTTTGTTCGTTTTGCGAAATGCACGATCTCACCAATCCCAATTTCTTTGAGGTGCGCAAAATTCGGTATCAGTGCTGACCCCAGTATTTTTTATCGCAGTCTCGCTGTTGCTGTGTAGTGGAAGAGGAAGTGCTCAAGATCTTTCTTTTCCTCCTCACAGCTTTAGCAAAAAGAGGTTTCTGTAAGTCCGAGTCTATGTAAGTGGAGGTTAAGGTTAATGTGCCCTGTCACCAGTACCACATTATATTCCGTTTGCTGGAGTAAAGAGCTCGTTTCGCTATCTTGTTAGTCGGTTTTTCTATTATCGATTTTGCTGTACTGCACGTTTTAAGGTTGACCCAGTGATTTTTGAATTCCCGGGTCGCCCATTCGTTTATAGCTCTTTTCATAGTTGTCAGCCGGCCGCCTATTTACTTTACAGGGTTTAGGTGGCTATTTCCTCGTTTCACGTTACACCTTCGTTTCCCGACACCTGTGCAAGACCGACGTCGTTCACTGGTGCTAGTTTGTTTAATTACCAGTCGATACTGGTAGAGGGTTTGTAATGGCTTTGTAGATGACTTCCATTTTATCGGAACTGCCTTCATGATTTGCTTCACAATGCTCAATGTGATTTTCATGCCACTCCAAAAATTCGTCTGACTTTACCCTGTCAATCGATTACTCGCATGCTTTTGGTTCATGACGTGAGATAGCAATCTTTTTTGTAGATCAGTTTTGTTATTCGTTTGATATTCCAATCCATCAGTTGGATCATGGACGTACAGTATGGTGGTAAAACTAGTATCTTCATCATGCCGTCATCAGTTTTAAGCTCACTCGCTGGTGGGTGGGATGGCGCATTGTCCAATAGCAGCAACGCAAGTCCATTTGCACGCATGAGAGTTTTGATTGAAGAACCACTTTTTGAAAACTATGGATTTTATCCAGGCACTTGTGTGTGGCAAATTCACCGCACCAAAGAAAAAACGTGGCTTCTTTGATTTGCCAATGATTATCATTTTCAGTTGATGTGTGCCTGATGAGTTAGTACAGGCGAATAAAGAAAAACGCTCTTTGCTTGCCTTTCGTCCATGAGTTGTTTTTTTTTTTTTCGGTAGAACTTCCAATATAGACCACTCTCGTCGGCGTTGTAAATTTGCGACGGGTGAAGTTCAAGCTGTTTTATTTTGTGGGAAACGTTGTTCGGAATTCGGTTGCGGCACCTTTATTGGCACAAAGTTTTTTGTCACTAGTTTTTTATTTATTTGCAATCCATCCTCGACTTTTATTTCAATAAGTCTTCAGAGGCAGGAGCGTCTTCTCACTCTGTTTAAGAAACCTGGGTACTACACAGATTTCGTTGCTCAAAATGCTTAGCTAAGTGCGTTTGTTATCCCATATTGTGGACGCGCCAAAATCGTAGTTTCGAGCAAGGGATTTTCCGAAAACACACATAAAATTTTTAAAAACAATGAAAAAACTCAAAAACTTCTGTATTGATAAGTATTGTGCCGCAACAGAAGTTCTGTCGTTGACCTAGAACCCTTCGTTTTACAGTCAACTATCACTTGGTTATTTATTTGTTTAAACCCACAAGACGTCGAAACTACTTATCTTTTCCATTATGCTATTGTTTAAGTTTGTTTTGTTTTTCAACAAGTACGTTTCGAATTTTATGGCATCGGAAAATTTCATTCATGTTTCATGTTTGCTGGGTTCGTTGGAACTCTGGAACGAAGGAAGTAAACCAATTCACTCATGGATGAGGCATTATCAATATCTAAGTTATATTTTTAATAATATTCGTTTGTATTAAAGAATTTATAAACATGCATAAATTTATCTTCCTGCAGATCGAGATCCACACGTTCAAGAGATCGGGCGTATGCATCCACATCGTCACGTTCCAGGGCGGAACGACCAAAAATCAGTGAGGCTGACTTGGAAGGAAAATCACCCGAAGAAGTTGAAATGTTAAAAACAATGGGATTTTGTAATTTCGACACGACCAAGAACAAGAAAGTCGACGGCAACGACGTGGGTGAAGTGCATGTCATTCTCAAACGCAAGTACCGCCAATACATGAATCGTAAGGGTGGCTTCAATCGACCGCTGGACTTTGTTGCCTAGCAAACATTTTACGAATTTTGTTTTGTTTTATTTTTTTTTTTTTTAACTTTAACTTTATCACACTTTTTCAAACCACAACCAATACACAAATGTTTGTGTAAAATTCTTAAATAGAATTTGTACAAGTGCCTAGGAATGTACCGGGCCAATCATTATAGTATATTAATCTACTCTGACAATCCTGCAATTTTTTGCCATAGACCGGTTTACAAAATTCTCAAAATTTCCACATATTGCCTCTATACACAGAAATAGGTTTAGCAGAGGGGCACGCCACAATTTTGTTCGGCGTTCCCAACATAATCAAAATACATATTGAAATTCAGTAGCTGCCGCTCCAGTAGTAGTAGCAGCCAATAAGTTTAATTGTTAAAAGCTTTTAAGTTTTTGTTGATACAGTTTCTTAAAGATAGACCATTACACTCAGCTACTAGGTATATTAGAATAGAATGACGTTTTGTTTATGAGACACTAACTAAAGTCACTTAGGTAGTGTCTCATAAAATTGACGCCAACTCCATTTGCAGCTGATTGTAATTATCAAAATCTTTAATGATGGTATATTTAATATACAAACACAAAATTAAATAAACACTCACACCACATCACTCAACCTCTCTCCAATTGTCCCCCTTCAACAGCACAATACCCTATCCTCCATACAATGCAATAGTACAACTTTTTTTATACAGAGCTTTATTTATAAACAAAAAAAACAAAATATTTATTTATACACACACACACACCACCTCTCTCCCTGTCCTCAGATATCCTGTAAATATAATCCAGCAATAGTAATCAAAACCCAACAAGCACCCTAAACAATAACCCACTCCTTACAATAGACCAAATGCAATAGCCAGGATTTTTTTTCTTTTGTTGATAACTTTACACCACAGTGCCACTTTTATACAACAATAATAGATGAATATAAAATCAGAAGTTATATTAAAAAATATACCTCATGTTTAATTTGATAAAATGTCTGTAAACGTGCGTTATTATTTATATGTAGTAACAAACCCTTTTTGGCTCATGCTCTTTTGGATATCTTATATCAACTTACACACATTTTTAACTTTAAATAACATAACAGAATTGCAGGGATTTAATTCATATTAATTTGTTGTTATCTTTTAAAATACATAACTACTTTTGTACTTTAATTTTTTTTTATTTATTTCTACTTTATTTTTTTAAAACTATTTCAAAGCTGAACTAAAACGAAATGAAACTTTGGTTTATATTTAAAAAGTTAAGACTTTAAATTTGTCATAATTATTTAGAAGCTTAGTTTTCAAAACAAAAAAATGGTAAAAAACATTTTCGAAAAGAAAATTTGTTTTTAAATATAATACGAAAAAAAAATTGTTTTAACACATTTTGTACAAAGAAAAATTAACTTTAAATAAAAAAGATAAACTTGTATGTATTAAGAGAAATAAACAAATAAAGTTTTTAATCGAATAAAATGTTTTTCTTGAAAATGTTTAAAGTAGAGTGGATCAAGGAAGGAATCCGAATAAGCTTTGGAATAATAAAATGAATGCTTCAACCAACATTTTCAACATGGTAAGGTACACAAACGAGCAACGTCTGCAAATTATAAAAAATTTGCTTCCGGAATTTGGAGTCGGTGACCGGAACTTTAAGAGCGTTAACTCCAATTTGAGCCTATATATTCGTTGTGTGATGTTATCGTGTCAGTGAGACGACGGGTTGGTCGAAGTGTCGAAACGATCCAAATCTGTCAATTCCACGGCGTTCTCAAGAATTGGGCATCGTTCAGACCACATTATGGCGTATTTTGCGTAATGATCTTGGTTTACACTCAAACAAGATCAAGCTGACTCAAGAATTGAAGCCGATGGACCATTTGAAGCGACGTACGTTCTCTGATTGGGTTCTGGAGAATATGCGCTAAGATTATGAATTTCATTGCAAATTCATCTTCAGGGACGAAGCTAATTTTTGGCTCAATGGGTTCGTCAAAAAGCAAAATCAATAAACAAGGTGGTAGAAGAACTTATTGTTCGAAAGGTTAATCGCTTCTGCACCACCAACAGGACGATCCCGGACAACCGATTCGAATTCCGGGAAAAGCGCTAAACTTTGCACCCTTATGATTTTTCATCATGATGTGACGAGGGTCTTGAACAACCATCAAGTCACTGTGGCATGCTTCCTGGATATCAAGAAAACATCTGACACAATATGGATTCAAGGACTCCTTTACAAACTCAACATTAAACTTGCCAGTGCCACTATTAAAAATAATATTCTCCTTTCTCATCCACAGAAAATTCTACGTTTAGGTGACCCAGGAGAAGTCCAGCTTGGAAACCGGTGTCGATGTCACCAACTATTGCTGAACGGAGAGTAGACACATACGCTACCTCTACGAATACTACATTAAGTGGGGAATCTAAATCAACACCAGCAAAAGCGAACTGTCTGCATCAGGAGGCAAATAACAAGAGACAGACGTGCAACTAGGCGATCAGCCATTACTGTCGATTCGTCAATATTTGACTCCAGAATGGCACTGTAATCAAGACGTCCCTGAATGCCCGCTATCTTGGGGGACAATTAAATGTGCGGATGAAATTCAACGGACACATAAAGTCGATCCTAAAGAGAGCCAACTTTGCCTTCCACCGGATTTATCCACTAATGCGGAAACAAAATGGGCTCATCCAACGGACCAAGTTACTACTGTATAAGCAGCTCATCAGACTCATAATCATATATGAGTTCCCTTTCAAAAACTTTCAAACAAGGAGGTAGACTCAAGCCACCACCGCGGATGAAGCTGCAAAACAACACACGACCATCACCCGGATTTGAACAACCCGAGGTTCACCTAACAGCACGACTAATTTTTTTTGACATGACATTTTCTATCACTAGAAAAAAGCAATTCTATATCGCTGGGGCCCTATTGTTGAGCCAGCACCTATTTCAAAAAGAAAATGTTAAAAAGCCTTAAGAACAATTGTAAATTAAATGTTTAATCCGTTAAAAAAGTGAGGGTTTGGTTTGCAAGGCTTGTGCCTTTGGTCGTTAGCAATAAGACCAAAATAATTTATTTTTCCTTGAACGCACAAATGTCACGGGATGTAGATGTGGTTCTTCACAATGCTGATTGTTTGAGACATAAGCTGTCCAACAATTTATGCAATCAGTTTTATTTTGATAACAATATAAGCTATAGAAATCATTGCTTTATTAATGAAACTGTCACGTTTCAACAAAATATGTGCGAGTCTGAAAATATTTCAAAATTGAAACAATACACATTGAAAATAATTTATTATGGCATAATTCATTCCAAATTGCAAAACGACAGAACTTGCATAACGCTCTAAATGCAACCGCTCCTTGTACTTCCAAAATGTGCTATAAGAAAAGTTTGCAAAACCAGACGCTTAGCCCAATCAAAGCAGCACTAGTTCTGCATTAAAGTCCTGAAATATGCAAGCCCAATTTCAAATCTTTATGACCTAAATAATTCAAGCATATCTGTTATTCGTTCCTCTTATTCTATTATTACCTTGTGAATTACGAGTCATTAGGAATCATTCCGTCTTACTAAATAAATTAAAATTACGGATTTTCGATATGTATACAATATATATATTTTCTAACTTTCCTATTTTGACTATTTGCGTATTTTGAAATTTTTATTGTCCAGCCCACAATGAGCATCAACAAGAAAACCTGATCGTTCATCAGGTTTACTTGTTGATGCTGGGCTATCAAAGTTATTGTCACTTGTAGGACCACAAATGAATAGCGTTTTCTCGCTCATGAGATATTATTAATTTTTTTAGTTTTGTCTGTTTTAAATAAAGGCATTATTTGATCAAAGACTATACAATTTAAATAACCCAGTACCGACCTGTAAGCTATGAATAATGGTTGAAAATGTTTCGAATTTTGGAAACTGTTATTCTGTATGCTCTGCTAAAACAGCTTTACAATCTAAGAAAGGAATACAGTGATATGGTTTAAAAGATAATGGGTTTATAAAAATGTCCCTATTTGCACACCCTTCAGGCTCCACTTAAATGAGCATTCTAGTCGAAAATACGGCGTGCTAAGTTTGACACGATTGTTACCCTCCTAATTATCTGAAAACAGAAAATTCAAACGGGAATGAAACCTTCATGCAAAAATTCAAAATTTAAACTGCTATGAAAGTTGCAATTTTAATAATGTATGTTCGGAATCATTATTACTTTGACACATCCAATCTGGCAAATCTCCAGTCGATAAGTCTCCTTCCCAACATCAGCAAAGTGTTTGAAAAAGTGATCAATAGAGCCCTGACCGAGTGGGTTGAGGACAAAAATATTATTCCGGATAACCAATTCGGTTTCAGAGCGGGGCATGATTGCATACATGCCGCCTCTAAACTGGTATCGGATATGCAATGGAACAAAGGTAAGAAACAATGCACGGGTGCCTTGTTGATTGACTTGGAGAAGGCCTTTGACACTGTATGGTTGCAGGGGCTTTTCTTCAAGCTTTACCAGCTCAGCATAAGCAAACCGCTGCTGTACATAATCTTAGATATGCTCACCAGCAGACAGTTTATTGTGAAGAATGGCAGTGTGACGTCTGCTGGAACTTTTGAAATTAAAAACGGTCTACAACAGGGTGTAGTTATTTCGCCGATTTTATTTACTATCTTCACAAGTGATCTTGTAGGATCTCTCCACCAATCCATAGCGTACGCAGATGACTTGACAGGTCAAGTCCGAAGATCGAGGTCATTGTAAGTCTTTTGCAACGTGACTTCGAAAGGGTTCAGGGATATTGCGATGATTGGAAGTTGAAAATCAATTTTAACAAACATATAGATGCTGCTCTGGCCAGAGCCAAAGCGGCCTTTGCCTTGACAAAGAGGCTGTTTTACAGCAGTCAACTCGATGCCAAGGTGAAGGTGATCTGCTACACGGCCCTTATTCGGCCTGTCCTTGCTTATGGGTGTCCCGTTTGGTTTAACGTGGGAACAAGCTTAACGGAAAAGATACGGGTTTTCGAAAGACGGTGTCTTGGGGCTTGTCTCCATTTATATAGAACTCCAGAGTCTGAGTACAAAAAATTCTATAGTAAAGAGGTCCTGCCAACCTCATTAAAGTGGACAACTTTCTGATTAAACTTTTTCGCAGTCACATTGCAAGAGCAATGACTTCGACCAACAACTTTATCTCCGGGGCTTTTTACCCCAAGGATATGCACCACAAGACAGTGCGCCTTAACGGCTTTATTCCCACTGAAGCTTTTCTCTATCTGTGGACGGGCGAGTCAACTACGAACAAGACGTCGCAAGTCAGCCGTGGCCGGCTTACATATGTATATTTAAGGTAGTGTTAGTTGTTTTTATAGTTGTATATAATAGTTAGTTTTAATATTATTAAGTTAGGTTAAGATTTTATATTTTAGATTAGTTTTAAGTTTAGTTTTAGGTTAAGTTACAAAAATAAAAGTCCATATACTATGTTTTTTCCAAATGAATAATTTTAAAAATAATTAATAGTATAAAGTCGAAAGACATATTTTAAGTTGTTAAGCTTAGCTTAGAGCGCCCGCACAGGGCCAGTGAGTTAGTATAGGCATAGTTAAGTTAATTAAGCTAGCTTTAAGCGTTTTCGTCTAGCATGTAAGTTTATGAATTGAAAAATAAAAATGCATATGAATTGAATTGAACTGAGACCTCGAAGAAAACCGAAATCTTCAAAGAACGTAATGTTTGGCCCTGATCAGTTTTTTTTAAACAGCTATTTTATTGGAGACAATTTAGATTTAATTTTGAAAATAAAAAAGAATGCTCATCCGCTGCGGACAGGATTCGAACCTGTGCGGGTAGAACCCAATGGATTTCAAGTCCATCTCCTTAACCACTCGGACACCGCAGCTACATTTAAATGCTTGCCAGAATGCTTTTATAAAAAAATGTATCGCTAGCGACATCTAGTTGATGGTAGAACATTGCGAATAGTTTTGAATTTATGTAACGTACTATTATAATTTGAAAAATTAATTCAAATGAAAAAAACAAAAATTTATGTACACAACACACAACACAACTACAGTATTAATCTCATATTTGCTTACACTAAAATAAAGTTTGACTGTTGTTGTCTAATGCTGTCCATTCGTCTCACAAAATATGCTTTTGGAATCGGACTCTCAAATTACTGCGCGGTTAATTTTTTTTGGAATAGGGCCAAAATTGTTCGAAATTGTTGCTGTAAGCCTCGGCTTGCCCCTTATTTTTCAATTCGTTCTTGGACTCACGTCTTTTTGATTAACTGGTAGTTCAAGTTCATAATCATTTGAAGGCAAGAAACAAAAATGCTTAAACTAGCCTAAATAAATACATAATTACGTACTGGCCCTATGCAGACGCTCTAAGCTAAGCCTTATGCTATGTTTTTCGACGCTCAGAACAAAGATTAAATATTTAAATTTCATTGCAAACAAATAACCAAGAAATTGTGTTTACAAAAAAAATTGCTACATGAAAAATGTTTGACACTTATTACAAGTAATTTAAAATAAACTTAATAAAAATTTATTCTGGATAATTAAAAAATATTTTCATATTTATGGCTTACAATTTTTCAATAATTTTTGACTTATAACTATGATAGTATAAATAAATTTCTGCGAGCGCATTACATTTTTTCTATAAATAGAATTTGTTTTGGTTTATTTTAATGTTGATAATGTTGAAGATGATGATGGTGATGATTGTGCTGTTGATAATGGCTAGAAAGCTTCTAGTTTTCTAATTGTCAGCCCCGGTGATAGTTGCCAGGCATGGCAGCGTAATGTTCTTATCCTAATAGGGGTCACTACAAAGAGAGAAGATACAGCCACGAATCATCTACTTCCTACCTTTAATAAACCACCAAAATTGATGGCGCTGCCTACTTACATCCATCTTGTCTCGGACTTGTACCGCCCTTATGGAACCGAGGTTTTCCTCAGAGCTGCGAACGACAACTCCATTGTAGGCAAGTCGCTTGTCTGTAAAGGCGCACTGTCTCATAGCACATGAATTTGAGTACTCTTGCAACGTGTCTCCGGTTAGGTTGGCCCCCGTTGAACAGGATTTCATTAGGAAACAATTTTTTGTACTGAGACTCTGGAGTTCGAGATAAATGGAGATAAGTCTTAAGAGAGCGTCTCTCCCACGTTTAAACATATAGAATACCCAAGTGCAAGAACAGTTTGAATGAGGGCCGTGTAGCACATCACCTTTACCCTGGCATCCAGTTTGCTACTACGAAACAGTCTCTTAGTCATGGAATAGGCTGCTTTGGCTCCGACCAGAGCAGCATCTAGTAAATGTTTGTTGAAATACAGATACTGATCTAGTCAGATCCGAAGGTATCTAACAACACTTCGATTCGCCAGTGGCTGCCCGTTTTGTGAAACAATTGGGAACATTCGCCACTTCTTTCTTGTATTTCTAGAAATCCCAGACAACAGAGTCTTGAACGGAATGATGTCACACTTTTAGAAATTGATCTTCAACTTCCAATCGTTGTGATATCCATTAATCTTTTCGAAATCATGTTGCAAAAGACTTACGATGACCTCGATCTTCGGATTTGATTCGTACGCGATCAAATCATCTGCGTACGCGGAGAGAGCTTTCAAGAGGGCTCGTAAAGATCGCAAATAATATCGGCGAAAAACTACACCCTACTGCAGACCATTTCCTGTTTGTCCCTCTTTGATCATCTTTTAACAAAAAATGTTCTAGTGAAACAATCAGTTGCATTCCCATCCTTCCCCACGGCTTTTTCACCGCAATACGCTCATTAGTTTCCTCTGAAACCTAATTTCGGAAGTTCAGAATGCTCTCATATGGTATGTGTTTCCGCTATCTTGCCAATGTTATTCAAGAACAATGCGCACTGTTACCTCTCCTTTCTTGGTGAATCAGCTTCTCCATTGAAACTCTAGCTGTGTGTCTATTGGCTCCGTTTTGCTGTAAATCTATTCTATTGTTGGTACCAAAAATTCGTCGAACAGATGTGACCGTTTCGCGCTGGTATAAGCAGTGATGTTGAATCTGAACCACGAATAGAAAAAATATCTCATCAAAGAATTGTTAAAGAAAACAATTACATTTTTTTAAGAATTATCTTTATTATTTTGGTACATTTTTATAGTTTTAGTTTTTTGGGTACAATTGCAACACTTCAAAAACAATTTTCATCAGTTTTAAATAATTAAAAACAAAAATTCTTGAAATAATTTTGAAAATAAAACATTGAGTAATAATTTACTTATTTATTTATTTAAAAAAAAAAAAAAACAAGTCAAAAGCTAACATTTTTCAAAATTCATTCATCAAAATCAATGAATCACAGATTGTTAAAATTGTTCTCTCGTTTCAAATTTTATTTCTCATCTTTCCTTATTATCTTAATTCTTTTCCTTATTTAAATATGTATCTTTTGTAATTTTTCGAAATTTACAACTTGGCACGCGATTTAACGGCCAAATTTTCAAGAACTCCAGTATCTTCCAAATGTTTCAATAACATGGCCAAGTACTCGTCTTTATGTTTAATGTAATGGGCTGCATGCAGTGACTTATCCCAGCATTTAAAGTTAATCTTTATGTTCGCCCTCTCCCAGTTGTCGGTTACGGCCCGATTGGACTTTTCCGGCCCGATAACATCGTTTTTGGAAACAAAGAATAGTGCCGGAACTTTGAGCAAAGTCGAGTGAAACATTTGGCTTGACCTCATGTAGTGGACTGTTGCTTGGTTGTGGAATGTTTTCATATGGTAGCTTTTTTTTAAGAAAATCGTAAATAAAGGTATTCAAGCGATAAAAAAAATAATTTATTTGGTTTGGACTTACAGAACGTAGTTACGCAATGCGGTTTCCAATCGTGCATTTTTGGGGAAAATCGACTTTGGTAGACCGACTGGAATCTCGGTTATATCAGCAGCACTATCCCAAATCTGGGACATCACTCTGTCTAGAATTGGTTGGTATCTGTTGCAAAAAATAAATGCAAAAGTAAAGTTTTAAAAATTCAGGATTATATTTAATTAAAATAATATAATAGTAATAATGTTCACCAATTTTTCAAAAAAACTTTTGGACATATTTTTTTGTGTTTTAATAGATATTTAATAATTTTCTATAGAAAAGTTGTTGAGGTCAAAAAGATCTATAAAAGAGCCCACGATGACACATTTCTTTATGTTAAGGTTATACCACAATATTATACGGAGTATAAGTTTGTAAGCTTTTAAGTTTATAGCTTCGAGGTTATCTTCTTAATTGTTTATGCAATTTCATAGTCTTTAAACAATATTTACAAAAAAGGGAATTTCGTGGTGACAAATTTTGTATCCAAAGGGTTTTTCAGTATCAATGAAATTCTTTATTCCTGTGAAAGTACGTTCGATGCCATTATGTATGAAACTCGATTTCTTTCGCATGGCCACCACGGGCATGCTTGCAAAACTCCAGACGCTGAACCCAATTTTCGACGGTTTTCAAGCATAAATCGGCCGATACTGCTGCAATTTCACGTTCGATATTGGTACGAAGTTCATCAATCGTCGCTGGTTTGTTGGCATAGACCATAGACTTGACGTAGCCCCACAGGAAATATTCTAACGACTTGCTACTTTTCTTGCCTTTATGGGCGCCTGGTTATATTGATGCTTTTTATGCAATATCGGCTCGTTTTGTTCAACTTTTCTGTTTTGGTTTTGAACCAGATTTCTGCCTGTTATTAACGATGGCGTGTGATATTAAAGCGTGGTTTGCATACTTGCTTACTTTTCTTGTCTTTCTGGGCGCCTGGTTATTTTTTCGGATATTATGCAATATCGGCTCGTTTTGTTCAACTTTTCTGTTTTGGTTTTGAACCAGATTTCTGCCTGTTATTAACGATGGCGTGTGATATTAAAGCGTGGTTTGGATACTTGCTTACTTTTCTTGTATTTCTGGGCGCCTGGTTATTTTCTCGGATATTATGCAATATCGGCTCGTTTTATTCAGCTTTTCTGTTTTGGTTTTGAACCAGATTTCTGCCTGTTATTAACAATGGCGTGTGATATTAAAGCGTGGTTTGGATACTTGCTTACTTTTCTTGTATTTCTGGGCGCCTGGTTATTTTCTCGGATATTATGCAATATCGGCTCGTTTTATTCAGCTTTTCTGTTTTGGTTTTGAACCAGATTTCTGCCTGTTATTAACGATGGCGTGTGATATTAAAGCGTGGTTTGCATACTTGCTTACTTTTCTTGTCTTTCTGGGCGCCTGATTATTTTTTGGGATATTATGCAATATCGGCTCGTTTTATTCAACTTTTCTGTTTTGGTTTTGAACCAGATTTCTGCCTGTTATTAACGATGGCGTGTGATATTAAAGAGTGGTTTGGATACTTGCTTACTTTTCTTGTCTTTCTGGGCGCCTGGTTATTTTTTCGGATACTATGTAATATCGGCTCGTTTTGTTCAACTTTTCTGTTTTGGTTTTGAACCAGATTTCTGCCTGTTATTAACGATGGCGTGTAATATTAAAGCGCGGTTTTGATACTTGCTTACTTTTCTTGTCTTTCTGGGCGCCTGGTTATTTTTTCGGACGTTATGCAATGTCGGCTCGTTTTGTTCAACTTTTCTGTTTTGGTTTTGAACCAGATTTCTGCCGGTTATTAACGATGGCGTGTGATATTAAAACGTGGTTTGGATACTTGCTTACTTTTCTTGTATTTCTGATCGCCTAATTATTTTTTCGGATATTATGCAATATCGGTTCATTTTTTTCAACTTTTCTGTTTTGGTTTGAACAAGATTTCTGCCTGTTATTTACGTGGGTTTCAAAGCGTGGTTTGGATACTTGCTTACTTTTCTTGTACTTCTGGGCGCCTGGTTATTTTTTCGGATACTATGCAATATCGGCTCGTTTTGTTCAACTTTTCTGTTTTGGTTTTGAACCAGATTTCTGCCTGTTATTAACGATGGCGTGTAATATTAAAGCGTGGTTTGGATACTTGCTTACTTTTCTTGTCTTTCTGGGCGCCTGGTTATTTTTTCGGATAATATGCAATATCGGCTCGTTTTGTTCAACTTTTCTGTTTTGGTTTTGAACCAGATTTCTGCCTATTATTAACGATAGCGTGTGATATTAAAGCGTGGTTTGCATACTTGCTTACTTTTCTTCTTTGGGCGCCTGGTTATTTTTCCGGATATTATGCAATATCGGCTCGTTTTATTCAACTTTTCTGTTTTGGTTTTGAACCAAATTTCTGCCTATTATTAACGATGGAGTGTGATATTAAAGCGTGGTTTGCATACTTGCTTACTTTTCTTGTCTTTCTGGGCGCCAGGTTATTTTTTCGGATATTATGCAATATCGGCTCGTTTTATTCAACTTTTCTGTTTTGGATTTGAACCAGATTTCTGCCTGTTATTAACGATGGCGTGTGATATTAAAGCGTGGTTTGGATGCTTGCTTACTTTTCTTGTCTTTCTGGGCGCCTGGTTATTTTTTCGGATACTATGCAATATCAGCTCGTTTTGTTCAACTTTTCTGTTTTGGTTTTGAACCAGATTTCTGCCTGTTATTAACGATGGCGTGTAATATTAAAGCGTGGTTTGGATACTTGCTTACTTTTCTTGTCTTTCTGGGCGCCTGGTTATTTTTCCGGATATTATGCAATATCGGCTCGTTTTATTCAACTTTTCTGTTTTCTTCTGGGCGCCTGGTTATTTTTTCGGATACTATGCAATATCGGCTCGTTTTGTTCAACTTTTCTGTTTTGGTTTTGAACCAGATTTCTGCCTATTATTAACGATGGAGTGTGATATTAAAGCGTGGTTTGCATACTTGCTTACTTTTCTTGTCTTTCTGGGCGCCTGGTTATTTTTTCGGATATTATGCAATATCGGCTCGTTTTATTCAACTTTTCTGTTTTGGTTTTGAACCAGATTTCTGCCTGTTATTAACGATGGCGTGTGATATTAAAGCGTGGTTTGGATGCTTGCTTACTTTTCTTGTCTTTCTGGGCGCCTGGTTATTTTTTCGGATACTATGCAATATCGGCTCGTTTTGTTCAACTTTTCTGTTTTGGTTTTGAACCAGATTTCTGCCTATTATTAACGATGGCGTGTGATATTAAAGCGTGGTTTGCATACTTGCTTACTTTTCTTGTCTTTCTGGGCGCCTGGTTATTTTTCCGGATATTATGCAATATCGGCTCGTTTTATTCAACTTTTCTGTTTTGGTTTTGAACCAGATTTCTGCCTGTTATTAACGATGGCGTGTGATATTAAAGCGTGGTTTGGATACTTGCTTACTTTTCTTGTCTTTCTGGGCGCCTGGTTATTTTTTCGGATACTATGCAATATCGGCTCGTTTTGTTCAACTTTTCTGTTTTGGTTTTGAACCAGATATCTGCCTGTTATTAACGATGGCGTGTAATATTAAAGCGTAGTTTGGATACTTGCTTACTTTTCTTGTCTTTCTGGGCGCCTGGTTATTTTTTCGGATACTATGCAATATCGGCTCGTTTTGTTCAACTTTTCTGTTTTGGTTTTGAACCAGATTTCTGCCTGTTATTAACGATGGCGTGTAATATTAAAGCCTGGTTTGCATACATGCTTACTTTTCTTGTCTTTCTGGGCGCCTGGTTATTTTTCCGGATATTATGCAATATCGGCTCGTTTTATTCAACTTTTCTGTTTTGGTTTTGAACCAGATTTCTGCCTGTTATTAACGATGGCGTGTGATATTAAAGCGTGGTTTGGATACTTGCTTACTTTTCTTGTCTTTCTGGGCGCCTGGTTATTTTTTCGGATATTATGCAATATCGGTTTGTTTTTTTTCAACTTTTCTGTTTTGGTTTGAACAAGATTTCTGCCTGTTATTTACGTGGGTTTCAAAGCGTGGTTTGGATACTTGCTTACTTTTCTTGTATTTCTGGGCGCCTGGTTATTTTTTCGGATACTATGCAATATCGGCTCGTTTTGTTCAACTTTTCTGTTTTGGTTTTGAACCAGATTTCTGCCTATTATTAACGATGGAGTGTGATATTAAAGCGTGGTTTGCATACTGGCTTACTTTTCTTGTCTTTCTGGGCGCCTGGTTATTTTTTCGGATATTATGCAATATCGGCTCGTTTTATTCAACTTTTCTGTTTTGGTTTTGAACCAGATTTCTGCCTGTTATTAACGATGGCGTGTGATATTAAAGCGTGGTTTGTATGCTTGCTTACTTTTCTTGTCTTTCTGGGCGCCTGGTTATTTTTTCGGATACTATGCAATATCGGCTCGTTTTGTTCAACTTTTCTGTTTTGGTTTTAAACCAGATTTCTGCCTGTTATAAACGATGGCGTGTAATATTAAAGCGTAGTTTGGATACTTGCTTACTTTTCTTGTCTTTCTGGGCGCCTGGTTATTTTTTCGGATAATATGCAATATCGGCTCGTTTTGTTCAACTTTTCTGTTTTGGTTTTGAACCAGATTTCTGCCTATTATTAACGATGGCATGTGATATTAAAGCGTGGTTTGCATACTTGCTTACTTTTCTTGTCTTTCTGGGCGCCTGGTTATTTTTTCGGATATTATGCAATATCGGTTCGTTTTTTTTTTCAACTTTTCTGTTTTGGTTTGAACAAGATTTCTGCCTGTTATTTACGTGGGTTTCAAAGTGTGGTTTGGATACTTGCTACTTTTCTTGCCTTTATGGGCGCATGGTTTGTTCAATGTTTCTGTTTTGGTTTTGAACCAGATTTCTGTCTGCTATTTTTACATGGGTTTCAAAATGTGGTTTGGAAACTTGCTACTTTGCTTCTTTTTATGCCTTTCTGGGCGCCTGGTTATTTTGTTGGTTTTTATGCAATATCGGCTCAAATCGCACGACCGAGGCGGCCAAGCGACTGGATCATTTCGTGAGATAACACGTTCTCCAAACTTGGTTTCCAATAAATTGATTGTGACATTTGCTGCGTGGCTTGTGGCGCCGTCCTGTTGGAACCACATGTCCTCCAAGTCCATATCATCCGATTGGGGCCAAAAATATTCGGTTATCATTGAACAGTAGCGATCCCCATTCACAGTAACGTGCTGGTCTTGTACATCAAGGAAGAAGTACGGCCCAATGACGCCGCCGGCCCATAAACCACACCAAACCGTAATTTTTTCGGGATGCAATGATGACTCATGGACTACGTGTGGATTGCTGCCTGACCAATAACGCATATTTTGTTTATTGACGGAGCCATTCAGCCAGAAAGGAGCCTCATCGCTGAAGATGATTTTTCGATGAAAATCCGAATCATTTTCAAGTTGTTGCTCAGCCCAATTCACGAACATACGACGCTTCTGGTGGTCAAGCGGCTTCAGTTCTTGCGTCAATTTAATCTTGTAAGGATGTAGGCCAAGATCTTTTCGAAAAATTCGCCACAACGACATCACAGAGATGCTCAACGCTTGAGAACGACGTGTGAGAGACAAATTTGGGCTTTCTGCAACTGAAGCCTCAGCGGCAGCAATATTCTCGACACTACGGGCCCTTCTTTGTCTCACTGGCACGGGAACATTTTTTACTGTGCCTGTGGATTCAAATTTTTCCACTAGACGCTCAATTGTTGATCTGCTAGGACGATTATGACGACCATAAATTGGACGTATCGCTCTTAACGTTGAGGCCATTTCGGTAGTAAATTTTAATGATTTCGACTAGTTGTTGGCTCGTATGTCTTTCCATCATGAAATGGCAAACCTAACTGAAGAGAAATATCAAAAGAGCGACAAGAAATATGGCGTCGTTTGCTGTCCCTGTTGCTCTACTTTTGCAGCGTCCCTGTTGAAAAACCCTTTAGATATTGGAAAAACGCTCTTTCGAATGCATTTGTTGCTAACACTGCCTTAACGGTAGAAGCTGTTAAATTACTTTCTATGGAATAGTTGTAGAATTCTCTAAGGCCAATAAAAAAGTCCGCGAAGATTTGTAAAAATATGAATAAAAAATATATTTAAAATTTTTTTGCTAATTGTCCAGGAAATCCTGGTCGATAAAACTGGCCTTCAGCACAACATTATTTGAAAGGCGGGAGGTGAATACATGTTTTTGAATTTACATTTTAACTACTTACACGAAATTTTCGCGAACAAAGTCGCAAATGAAGACGATGCTAAATTTTCCCTCATTCATTTTGGTGGCAATTTTTTTTAAGATTTTCTAACACTGCAGGAAAAAACATTCCCAGACCAAAACTGATCCTCCTCTCTGTTTTTCTGATGGTTTGCCACCAAACCTGTTTTCTGGCTTTGGGTTTTTTTTTGTTGGGATGGATGAATTTGGCATTAAATATTATTAGACAAGAATCACAAAACAGCTTGACTCGTTTTTCTCATTTAACCTAAACAGTCTGTCTCTTAACCGCCAACTTAATCTCGCAAACTGGAAGGATCTGCGGATTTTCTACCCTTTTCCATGACCTTCTTTGTGTGACTGTCTAATCTTGTATGTATTGGTCTTGAACTTTTAGCTTGTTTTCGAATCTGATTCGGTCTCTTTATGGCGTTGGAATCAAATTATTGACACCATCACTGGAGCAGTCAAGCAGCAACAGTAGTGGGTAGTCGTGCTGGTGCTATAATTCAAGTTGCTTTCCATGCTGGAGTTCAAAATTCGTATCGTTAAAATAATGCTTTGTGAAGATGACGTTATTGGCTCTACGACCCACTTACAAATGGCGAATTAAATACCGCGAATTGGGCGAATGAAAATAAGTCGATATAAATTCTCATTTTCTATTTGGACTCCACCCATGGAGTACTTGATATCGATGCATTTTACATCGGAGTTTCAAACCAGTACACATTCTGCAAATTTATTAGGGTGGTTCTAAAGAGGTCTTTCACATCAGTACAGCTCTTACTCTTCCATACAGAAGGATAGATGCTAGAGTCTTGCTCTCACGTTGAAAACATAGAACGACATTGAAACGATAGATAGGATTGGCTCTTTAGCCACCGCGGAGACATATTTTCAGAAAAAAATAGCATAAACAAAACATATTCCAAAATGAGTTAGCTTTTTAGATAGAAAAATAGAAAAATTAAATTTATTTCTATTGTGGACTATGGACTTGGACTATTGCCACTAATGTCTTCATGGAAAATTAAGCATAGCGGAACTATCGTTAGTTTTGATCATATTCCGGAATTAATTGCTCAAACAAATTATTTACCTCTTCATATCCCTCGACATGATCAGCATCATTTCCCCAAATTCATAAGCGCCAACAGAGAATCCATGCACAACGATTGGCGAATAGGATGAATTATTTTCCAGGAATTTCAATGTATCCACAGCAACTAGCTAAAAATAATTGAATAAGTTAATTAAACATTTAATCTTATTAGCAACTGACCTGTGTTCCCTTGGTTGGCCACAATAATTGCCAAGGTGTAATGTGAACAACTAAAACGTCAAAGCCCAGTTCTGTGTAAATTTCTGCATATTTCTTCAAGTGCTTTTGTTTCGCCAAAAGCCATGACATGATCAAGACCAAAGGATTTCCAGTCGGTGTTTTAAAACTATAAATATTTTGTTTTAAAAAATAAAAAAGACAACTTCTAAATGGTTGTATTTTTTTTTCCAACTTACGTCAAAGTCTTTGCGTCGAAATCGGTTTTATATGGTTTGTCGGTAAAAAAGGTCATATTTTTCGTTAAATCCCGTGATGAGATGAAACGACGACCTTTTGTTGATGCCATGGTTGTCTATAAAGAAAAATTAAGGATCGAATTTAATAATGAAATTAAAGCAGCAAGGAGAGGTAGCTAGTAAAGGTTGGATTCAGTTTATTGAAGCAAGAAGCAAAACGTTTTCTGAACAGCAAAAGGTGTGTTACAAAAATCTCTCTTTTTTGAAATAACCGATTTCTTCGTTTTTAACAGTATTGGATAAATCTTTCCTGTGGGACTTAAATCTCAGTGTTTAGCACATTTGACGATCTCTCATTGCTTTTTCTGGAAATCCTTCCTGTTGCCTGTTCGTTTAGAATTCAACTACGCGTATTTGTTGCAGCCTCAGAAAAGTCAGAGCCTATACAGCAAGACTCTCAAATGTAGCCATTGCCCAACGCAACAATGCCGCACTTCAATTGAAAAAAATTATCCGAGACCTTAGCATCAATACATAAAAAAATAAACATGGCTCGTCACCAGCTGTTTCTCCCCAAGTGATCTACGCCTAAATAGCAGCAGGCCAAGGGAATGCGGTACCGCAATTGCCAAAGGCTGTTTCAAAGGCCACAGCGCCTCGTGCACCTGAGGCCGAAGCGGATCTGCTGGCTATTTTGCTCTCGATCCAGGGATAAATTAGCCAGGTACAAAAGCAGATACAAGAACTGGCAATCGTATCTACTCGCTTTTGCCAAGCCTAAAGCGCTTCCAGTCGCTATGTGTGCGTTGGCGGGGAGACCCCTTAGGATAGTTTCGTTGAATGTGAATTCACTAATAAAAATCGAACGCCGAGGCGTATAATTCAAGTTGTTAAAAGACGAAGCCCGTTCTGACCAAGACGCACGCAGTCTCTCCGTGAATGTGAAGGACATTTTTTCAAACGATGCCGAGGAAATTATGGATGCATTGAAAGAGCATTTCAAGCAGCTGCAAACGATTATTACCAAGAGAGAGAGAGAGAGAGAGAGAGAGAGAGAGAGAGAGAGAGAGAGAGAGAGAGAGAGAGAGAAGGAGAGAGAGAGAGAGAGAGAGAGATACTATCCGAAGAAAGTCCAACTACATCCAGCCTCTGCCAGGTTTTGAAAGTCTGCGCTGAACTCTCTTAGGTGTGTGAAAATGTTTCGGTAGGGACTATGCGCCAGATAATCCATCAAGTGGGAGGACGAAAGCAAGCCCGACGGTCGGAAGACCAGCGCGATCCGTCGCATTTTAAAATTAAACAAACTATCGAGGCCTATCCTCGATTTTTGTTGCTCACAAAATCCTATTAAACCCTCTTTAAAAAAAACACAATTCGGCCAACAAATTGAATTCTTCCCACTGAACTAAGCAAAACAATGGAAGAATTTTTTCTAGACTTGCATGGATTACCGGCAAGGAGCTGCCATGTGATTTTTTCAATCAAATTCTTGGACGGATATTACGAAGGGCAAGTCTCAACAATGAAGCCGTGTTTCGAGTCTAGCCACCCGTTGGGATACGCAGATCTCAATTGCACTTCTATTTACAGAAAAAAATGTTTAACAACGTACGGTCGAAGTCATTGAAAATAATCGTGTGTCAGAAATACGTGTTGTCTTATCATAAAATATGATAAGTACAATTTAGTTCCTTAGTATATATGATAAGGCTGATAAGACTGTCTATCTAACTCACAGGAGACTGATCACTTATTGGCAGTAATTCTCTTTATAAGACTAATCATACGTGATTTTAAAGAATCTCAAAAATATGGCGCAAATATTTTAACTCATTCTTTTATTGCAAATTCGAATAAGCTATACACTGCAGACCAAAAGTTTGAAGCCTACTCAGAAAACAGACTCCTTTCATAGGCATGGAGATTGAGGTTTAATAAAATTAGGTTTTTTTACTTCTAATTTGGAAGTTCTTTTTAAAAGAGTGGTTTTGATGTCCCATGTAGTTAAATTCTATTGTCCATGGTGCCTGATAAAACCTTTTTTTTATTTACAGAACGCACTGGTCGTCGTGGAATGCCTCTAAAAAGGGGGCGAAACCATGTTCAAATCCACTCTTGTGTCGAATGAATTCCATTTCGACTTAAACATTTGTTTGTTAAGAAACAAAATTGTCGAATATGAAGTAACTCTAACCCGGAGTTACTCCAGAACTCTATAGTGTGATTTTTCAAAATCGGTCAAAATGGTCACACGCAGCTGGAAGTTGCCTCACAGTTGAAGATATCAAAGTACTGCGTTCAACGTACAATTGAACTGCACGCTAAAAGCGCAAGTAAGGGGGGCCCAGAACTGGAACTAAAAATGAACAAGTAATGTAGAGGAATACCAAGATTCGACCCAAGTCGAGGTCTTTGACTGCGACTTAATGAAGATCAACACTTGTTGGACTATTTGGTCGAGTTGCGGTTCGAAAACCTCTTCTTAAACTTAAAAAACAAAAATTCATTTTCCTTAAGATAAGAGTTCGGTTATACAATTCAATTAATCCATTAGTAATTAAGAAATAGTAGCTGAAAAGTGCAAAAGTAGTTTCCTTCTAAAAGCAGCAGTTGAGGGAGTTCCTTGCAATACATGAGTGGGTCTATTTCACAAACGAATTGCAGATACATTAAACGACCGTTCTGTAATAGTGTGAAAAACGTGGCAATATTAACTTCAATCTCCTGTGCGAGGACACCTGTTGTAGAAGATATTATGGAGTTTCAGAATTCACCTAAACTTCAAATATTCATCGAGTCCCATACCGAAGATGGGACGTTGCAAATGTGTCACACCGGAAAGCCGAGCAATAGAATGAATGAACCGAATGCAGTCGTTGAAAGCCACGTTAAGCTTGCGTTTACACTCACTGTCCAGAACTAGATAGACGGAACTATTGACAGAGAAATACGGCATAATTAATGCTTTTGCAATGGTTTCCTCATACTGGGTGACAATATGCGTGCAGAAGATCCTAACGAACGAAGTCCGAAATATATTTTTCTGACAGAATCGGATATTGCACTACACCAGTTTAGGTAGCTATTGATTCTGTTTTCAAGGTATTTGACAATAACTTCATTATCCTGAACAACATGGGGAAAATCAGAAGAGTTGAATTTAATTCAAGAGCATAACATCACAAGTGACTTAGCAGGGTTAAGATTTAGGCCGTTATATCGCGACAAGGCAATTTTATGACTCAAGTTCTCATTTAACCTCACTTTGCAGTCATCCATCAAGTAGGCCATCATCGGCGTATAAGTGATTATGCAAATTGCGAACGGCGTCGGGATAGTAATGAACAGCGAGGATAACAACGGACCCAAGACAGACCCCTGAGGTATACCGATATTGGTGACAAGAGAATCCGAGATACCAAGCTCAGTTTTACACACGTTGCACCCGATCTTTTAGATAACTACGCATAACCCTTAGTGACGTGCTTGAAAAATGATACAATCTCTTAAGTTTTGAAACTACCTGCCTATTAGGTAGGTAGGCTAAATTTGAAATCAAGTCATTATCTTAAACTGTTGCAATTTGCGCTAGGAAGTGTAGTTCATTTGTCTTGTTTCCATTTATATAGAACTCCAGAGTTTGAGTAATGAGGTCCTGTGCATCGGGCCCAACCTGATTAGAGTGGATAACTTCCTTATAAAGCTTATTCGAAGTCACACTGCATGATCAATGACTTCGACCAACAACATGATCTCCGGAGCTTATTACCCAAATAACATGTACCATGAGACCGTCCGCCTGAAGCGTTTCTCTATGTCAATAGAAAAGGTCTAATTCTGGACAGGTGCCGATAATCTTCCACGAAAAGCTTTGGACGGGCGAGTCAACTACGACCAAGACGTCGCAAATAGCTCACCGGAGACTCTTCGATTTAGTAGGTATCAGACCGCGACATAGCTGATGTCGAAAGGCAATACCGACACTTTTCGTTAGATGGACGGAGATTGAACTTTGTCGTATGTTAAATTTTAATTGGCCTTAAGGCCAATGTTATAGCATGTCCTGTTAGCCTTGGCCGGCTTGCGTATATTTAAGGTAGTATGAGTAGTTTATAATTCGTTAATAAGTAGTTTTAATGTTCTCCTTTGTTAGGTTAAGTTTTTGGGTTTAGATTAGCTTTTAGTTTAGGTTTTTTATCTAGTTTAAGTTTAAAATCAAAAATAAAAATAATGTAAGAAAGATCGTGTTTTTTTTCTGAGGGTGGCCTCAAAATTTTGGCCTTCAGAGTACAGAACTTTATTGTGCGATATTTTCAAAAGTGACTGTGCGAAAAGATACGGTTTCTTATACCAGGTGGAATTTCAAGTTGGGTTATCTTACAAAGTCCAATGTTAAGATATTACACAGTGAATGGTTTGGTTTCGTTTGAAGTCCATATCCGTCAATTGGCCAGTACCAGACATAACAGTGGCGAATATTTTTTAATCTATTCGATTCTTATCATCTTAGATAATTTTTTTTTTAACGAATATCTGTCATCTAAAATAATCTTTTCATTATTTAACAAAAGGTTTATATGCGTAATTTTATTCATATGTTTGCGATTAAATCCGAATCATATTAATTGATTTTTTTGAAGGCTAAGCATAATGGATTCGATGGTTAAAATGAGTTTCGAATGAGCTCCTTTAGATTATTGATTTTTATACAAAAAAAAATTTAAACAAGGAAGCAGCAGACAGGTACAAAACATCACTAATAGCTCATGGAATCGAGCAAGGAAATCGTTGATTCGATTTGAAACGAAAAGATTTTTCAAGGAGACTTGTCAATAAATATATTTTTTCTGGCAATAGCGAATATGTTCTGGTAATGAGCATATACAAGATCATCTGTCCTTATAGTCTTGCAACAACTCTCAAAGCTCTTCTCTGTATGCGATATTTCAAGTCGATACTTAAAACCTATTCATTGAATGTTGAACAAATCGACGGCCGGATTCTGGCCCATTAATGTCGCACAATACTCGTATTTTACACGACTTTAATCTTCTTCGCCAGACAGAGAACTCATCGGCCATTTCGATGATAGCATCGATGAATCAATTGTTTCCGGGTTGCTGGATATCTCCAAAATTATGGTGGATCTGCAGAGCAAGAAGACTACTTGAAAAAAGAACTTGGATGAAAAGATAGAGAAGTGAGCGGTTTGAACAAGGCTCTTGAGAAAAGAATCATTCATGCTCGTATGGAAAAACAGGATACTTTTTTAAGAGAGGCCTTCACCCCAGCAGAAAAATTATCTTCAACGAATTCATCCAGTGCAATCGAAACTTTACTTATAAGAATCCTCAATCAAACTATACGAATGAAAGACATGTGAAAAGTCAAAACAGTTTCACGAAAACGCTCATTATTTTTTTTTATCTGACTCGAAATCGCCCATTCTCTCTTTTACTTATTGTTGCCGGATCCAAGTTGCGCACGAATCGCTGCATGTAAATTCGGACCAAACGCAGTTTGGAAAAAGAAAATCTAAATAATTCCAGACTTGATCCGATTCCGCGATTGAACCAAAATGCTGCATTTTAGAATCTATTCGATTTCCAGCCATAAGGCTCACGCGAAGAATGAACTTTCAAACCAGGATGCGTAGTCTAAGCACCTGTGAAAGGTGGAATGCAGATTTAGCGCAGCCTAAGATCGTCCAAGGATTAGATTATTTGCTTACAAGGGCCAATTGGCTTAAGAATTGTAGCAATATAATCATCCACTTCGATCAAAAAATCATCTTCTCAAATGAGGCGATTTCGCATCTCGACGGCTACGTAAAATTTTGGTATTTGATTTTCGAAAAATCCACACGAAGTATTCGAGAGTGTAATGCATCCTTAAAGTTTGGTGTGGTTTTCGGAGTGGCGGCATAAAAGGCCCGTTTTTCTGACAGGACGACAGTGAAAGTAGAGATTAGGTCAATTGAGAGCCTTGCCGAGGCATTATAGCCGAGCTTTTGACCTTGGGGGAGCTATGGTTCCAGCACGATAGGACTACTCGCGCAGTAATTGATTCTACACTAGGATCTATGTTCGCGTAGTCATTCGATTTGCGATTTGACGCTGTTGGATATTTTTTGTGAGGTGCCATTTAAGACCGATTTTATGCCAACAGGGTGTTAACAAAAATTTTAGTCAAGCTACGAGGATAAGGCCAGTTATATCTATAAAATCGTCTTCATCGACGCCGATGAAAAACAAAGTCGCAAAAAGGTTCCGAATCCAGAATTGTAATGAAAGATTACAAGGAAAAGGAAAGGAGTCACTTTTCGGGCTTCTACAACGCAGACCGAATCAGACGAATGTGAGCCACAGTCTGCGATAAGCGGTAAGACAAACGTCAAAATTGTGTCTGCCGACGATGATGAGGTGATGTTCGCTAAAAAAGCATTTTAGGAGAGTGAAGATAACGATTTTTTTTAAACTAATTAGCCCACTAAATGCATTGACTTATTATGAGATGATTTAAATAAAAAAATAAAACTAAGACTGATTGACTGATTGCTTTTAGATCCGATTCTCAAAATTTTCTGTAACAACTTTAATACCAGGTTAATAAGGCGGATAAACGCAAAGTCCCTTTAGGTCTTTTTTTAACTTAAATGTTTACCCTTAAACGGTTAATCTCAAAACTAGGGTCTGGCAAAATTTAAATGTAACTCAAATCTTACTTTTTAATGTATTTACATTTGAATTACGATCGTTTAAACCTCTATAAAAAAAAATAACTTCGAAACGAAGCTAGTCCTTGGGACACTATCAACTGCATGGAAGGTAAAATAATTATTTAAGCCATCTCAATAATATTAATTGATAAGTGAAATCGAATATGGAAGTGATAAGAATTATTTTAATCTAAACGTAAGTTACAAAAACGTGGGTTTTTTTAAGAACTTAAATAATAGCCCGGGGATAAGCTAACACATACACTACGGTTCACTTGAATAAAGGCAACACTTAAATTTCATTGAACTGTGAGTTATGTGACCATGGAAATCGATACACAGATAAAGTTTAAGTACAATACCTCACAAAACTTAGCATACACCTATTATTGCATATATTATGCTATTTAAGGAACGTTCACTACTTTTTTTTTAAGTATATGTTCATTCATAACTGATTATATGTCTTTAACAAGAGCATATGTCAAATACACCGAAAAGCAACTTCTCTACCGGTACTTACCGGATGAAGAAGAAAACAACCCCTGAAGTCAAAACACAAAATTGAGCATACAGATGCCATGTATGCTCGGTACATAAGCTTCGCAGGATCGGTATATGAAAATTTGATCAAGTTTGACGCAACAAATGAGGCATCAAAATTTGACTCCAGAATGGCACCATCATAAAGACGTCACTGAATGCCCGCTATCTTGGAATACTATTCCATGAGCGGATGAAATTCAACGGACACGTCAAGTCCATTCTGAAGAAGCCAATTTTGCCTTCCACCGGATCCATCCACTAATGCGGAAACAAAACGGGCTCAGTCAATGGACCAAGCTACTGCTATATAAGCAACTCATCCGACCCGTAATCACATACGAGTTCCCGCTATGGTTCACCGCATCGAAGACATACATGCTGAAGCTGGAAGCTTTCGAACGAAAGATTCTCCGTATATGCACCGGACTGCACCTAGACAGAGCCGCCATGAGTCATGTGAAGAACAGCGAGCTCTATGCGGCTGCCCGGACAACTCCGCTCAGCGTTTACATGCCGCGGATCTTCAAGAAATTTCTCGAGGCAGCAAGGACCCACGACAACAACAACATCAGCAACATGGCCAATGATGAAATACCAGAAGAACACAAATACCTCAATGCAATGGCGATATTGCAAGAGGTCCTCTTCCCTCTCGACGTCAAAGAAAGACCAGCAGCATTCTGCGATGAAGTAGACACTACCCCCACGCTGATGAGGCCGCATAACAACACGCAACAAATTAACATCACCCGGATTTGAACAATCCGAGGTTCAACCAACAACAATTTTTTATTTTTTTCTCAAATGTATTTATTTATAAGAAAAAAGCCAATGTATTTCGCTGGGCCCCTTTTGTTGAGCCAGCACCTAAATTATTAAAGAAAAACAATGTAAACTAGATTAAAGAACAATTGTAAATATTATGTTCAATAAAATGTTTAAAAAAAACGCAACAAATGTACCTGATGATCATTTCTGCACACGATCTTGAACTGAAAAGACCGATATTCTCTTCTTTGTGCGAAAAACCACCTTGTCAACGAGAATACTTATCATTTAGCTCTTTTGCGAGGGTAAGTCGATGCAAAAAAATAGGAGAAACTATAGGGTGATCGCATGCAACCGTGCAAATAATAATAATTACAGGGGAGAAACAAATTGCTTCCAGAGCATAAAGAGCGGCATATTGTTCGGACAATCAAGTTCAATTCGAAAACCAACGTTTCAAAGTTGACGGCTGAGGTGTCATCTGTGATCAATAAACCTCTGTCCGTAGAAACCATTCGCAGAGTGCTGAGAAAGAATAAGTCAAATGGTAGGGTCGCCCGAAGAAAGCCGTACATTTCGCCAGCAAATAAGAAAAACCGATAAGAGTTTGCCAGGGAATATTTAAACCACCCGAGAAGCTTTTGGGAAGGTGTTTTGTTAACAGATGAAACAAAAATATTTTTTTTTTTGGATCAGATTGCAGACTAGTTGTTTGGAGGCAGCCAAATACAGCTCTTAAAGTAAAAAACATCAAGTCAGACATAAAACACGGTGGAGGTTGTGTTTTTGTGGGGTTGTATAGTTTCAAGTGGCTGCGGACACTTCTAATTCATAGAAAATACCATGGACAAAATTGGGTATTTGAATATTTTATAACGAAATTTATGGAGTTCCACAGAAAAATAAGGTCAACCTTCGGTTTTTTATTTCCAACAAGACAACGATGCGAAGCACACCTCCTATTTAGTACGCGAATGGTTGCTTTATAATGCCCCAAAGCAGCTAAAAACACCCCCAAAATCGCCGGATCATAACTTGAACACCTATGGCACGAAATAAAAGTGCAGGTTAAATAAAGAACCTGCTCCAATAAGCAGCGGCTGAAACTTAAAATTCAGGCAGCTTGGGATGGCATTTGGCAATCTTTTACCGAAAAACTGGTAAAATCCATGCTCCGACAGCTACAAGCTGTCATAGATGCTGGAGGAAGTACCATGCGTTACTGAAACTTTATTTGTAACTGTTTTTGTTTTGTGTTTTATTCATAAACTGCTTAATTTTGTGTTATAAAATGAAGTGTTTTTATATTTTGCTGAAAAATAGGCTGTTTTTTTATCAATTTTATTATTTTTGTTTTTTGTTTTCTTGAAATATGTGAATTGAAACTACATTTTTGTTTTATAAATGAACTTATTTTTTTGAGGCGAAAAAAGCAAAAATTCCTTTGAGTTGTGAGTGTATTCTCAATTCTGTGAGGTACTGTACATACAGTTGGGAACCCAGAACTAGAAACGATGTCTTCAAATTAGTTGAAGGGCAAGATAAAAACAAATTTGAGAAAAAAAGGGTTTTTATATGAGACATAGGACAAACATTTTTTTAACAATGTTAAAATTAATTATAAATAAAAGATAAAATAAAAGATAATTCAAAATAATTAATTTTGATTTTTTTTCAGAGTTGGACACGGAATTAGAAATAATAACAAAAACTTAAAAATTCATGGAAATTTGCTTACGAACCAAAAACAAAATACTATTATTCAGTTGGATAGCCTTTATTTTTTAGAACAGCACTTAATCTTTGCTGAATACTCGCCACTTAGGTGCGGCATCTTAATGGTGGTATATTCTTCTTAGGTAATCAGTATTTCCAGATTTTTTGGCTTTCAATCCCCTTAAGACGTCGGCCCATAAGTCGTCAACGGACACCGAACCAACTTAATGCACCCCAGACCATCAAGTTTCCTCCTCCATGTTTGATGGTCTTAACCTTGTACTTTGGATCCACTTCTTTTTGGAGGACGCCTCACATAAATATTTCCATCGGTTCCAAGCAAATTAAACTTGGATTCGTCTCTCCAAAGATTTTTTTTTCCAAAACGCCAATGAAAAAATGCCAACGTGCAGTCTCTTCTTTAGATTCTTTGTGGATACGTGCGTTTTTTTTTGCGGGCGATGCATCCACGACCAAAAGACGACGCTTTATAGTATTGGGCGAAAGGTTTTAACTGATCAGTGGTGCAACAATCAACCTAATTTTTTATGGACCTCAAAAAGGATTGGCCTTACTTCTTCAACAAATCAGCCTATCTGATTGGAGCAAAATTGACGAAGTTACGAGTATTTTTATACCTGTCGGATGAACGTTTATTACCAAATTTTTTAGTGCGTTTTAAAGCGTTTTCCCACAACTCACGTTTTCAAAGTCGGTGTCCCTCATAATTGTAATACTAGTGCACCGATCCTTTTGAAATTTCGAACACTATTTCTGTACATAATTGACGAGGTAACGCTGGATAGTTTTTTTGTGTCAAATTTATTTATAATTTATATTTTTCTTTAACAAATTAGCCGTTTTTTCCCGTCGTACACAGATTTTATGTAATTAAGCGATATTTCGAACCAAGCAGACTTAATACCACGGAGGTGTGATTCTTTATTGTGGTATTAATTTTCTCTTTTGTATGCTTTGCGATTGAAGCATCCTTAAACATTTTTTGTAATATTCAAACCAAGTCAATATGGAGACCAAGTAGCAATCATTTTCGCCTTTTGGCTTGCATAAAACGACTTTACTACTTAAATATTCTTGGTAAGAGATCCCCGTCTCTCGGCCGTTGTTTTTAACGTTTGAAAACAGGAATTATAGCAATCCGGACCATCTAAATAAAACTAGTTTTCATCCTTCAAGAAAATCAGGCTCTGGTCTTAACTCTTTATTTTTAACCCAAAGAATCACATGTCGAACAGTCCATTTGCTGGCATTGAAGATAGAATTGAATGCACATCAAATGATTTAACTTCTATCAGCTGATCACTGATCACTGTTCATGTCCTTCCATTGTATTATTTACTCAGCGAATCAGGATCATTTAAATAATTGTTAACAAATGTTCCACGCCGTGTTACGGGTGGAATAACTTTCCGAGTGGTAAACGTTTATTATTGTTTTCATGGCTGAAGTTTTCTGTGCCCATTTTGGTCATCATTCATCTCTCTTATCTAGAAATTCACTTAATTACAATTCTGCATAAATTCAAATCACGTTGGTATGCAATTAATTTCACACCTGCCTTTATTCATGTGAATCGAGATTTGTGCTTATTTGCCGACTCTCTTCACAAACAGATTTTCAATTTCCATTCAAAAATCATTGTGTATGAAATCAGTGGGATATTACTCTCCGATATAATTGTTGCCTTTATTCAAGTGAACCGAAGTGTATAAAGCCTCAATTTTATAAAAATCTATAATTAAGAGGTTCATTGAGGTGGAAACCTTTTAACAGTGTATTATTTATGGAACATTATAATTAGGCAATTAACGTCAGCTTAAGAGATAAGACACTTTACTGCTTCCTAAGATAAATGAAAAAAAAAAGCTGTCAATTGCGGGTTTGACTATCACACGAAGGGTTCCCTATTTCCCTAGAGTATGCAACACTTTAAATTCCTTAAATTTTCGATCTCTCATAGTTCGAGTAAACCAATTGACCGATTTCAAGCTTACACTTTGTGTCGTAAGGGTACTCAAAATCATTTCCAGGTGTTGTCGCGTCAAATGACAACATTACCAATTGTCAACTGCACCGTGAAACGGGATCATTGCCTACTTTTAGGTAATAAATTGAGTTGGGATTTTACGAAATGGGGACCCCTTTTTTCTCCATTGTTTCAGTAGATTCAGCCCGGTGACAGAATCCGAAATTTTATCCGAAAAACGGAGGCTGAGTAATAGGATTCCGTTGGCAACTTTTGGGTAAGTTTACAAAAGGTGAGACAAAGAAGATTTACAACTGCCTAGGAAAAACTCACCCGAGCTAAAATTTACACAAAATCTTTTTATTAAAAAAATAATAAGCAACAAAATGGATTAGATTCTCTATTTGACACATGAATATTTGAAGGCGTCGGTTACAGGACATGGTATGCAACTTTACTGATTCATATTTAGAAGAATGCTTTAATACAAGTTTGTAATTAAATCCATATCTGAGCCGAATCTAATCCAAGTTTAATATTTCCACTCTTAAATGGAACTATGTAACTGTGAGTCACACAACCCCGACTGGTAATCGATATTTACATTTTCAACTGAATTCATCATGGATGCGTTGAGAATGAAATAATATTCAAATTTTATTAGGAAAATCATATCCTTCGATTTTTTTTTCTAATTTGTTATGGAAGAAAAATATGCCCCGGTTTTGTATGAATTCAATTCTTTCTTCAAATGTCAGCATCGAATCATTGTAAGTCAGGATCACAGAACCTTTAACTACACACTACTTGCCAGTTGACCTACCAGCAATACACTGAGCAGTATCGATCAAAACGTTCGATTTTTTCGAGACTTGTATCAGATTCCGGCGAGAGTATGCGCGATCTTAAAATAAAAGAGGATAGAACTGGGATCCGTCGAGTACCAGCTCGGCCTAAATTTCACAATCGACAGCGGTGACGAAGCCGTATCCTAGGATAACTCGAAAGATAAATTCTCCGTCGGATGTACGTTCCTGTGTGCGAAGAGGAAAGTTAAAAATCCGTTGATTGCAATGGCTTATCCAAATTGAACCAATGGGTGACAATGGTCCAGCAAAGAGTCTTTGAATCTCAGCTACTAGGTTCACGAAAAGATCAAGTAACTGCGGATGCCTGATCTAACAAACTGTAATCGACGTGCCCGGGACTGTGAAGGATTGAACGCAGTTTAAGTTCAGCTCAGAACTTCAAAGGACCTGATAAAAATGCATGACAATAATTCAACATTATGAATGAAAGTGGTCTGAAGAGATCGATGAATATTCGAAAACAAATATGACTTATAATACCGATGAAGTCTGAAGCACCGAAGCGCCAGGAACATCCTTAGACCATCACCGGAACCACCGCCATGCTTATGAGGAATCTTTTCTCTATTCGATTCGTCCAATTTGACGCAACGAAACTATCATAGTCTTTTGAGTGTAAAGTTATAACAGAAGCCATTAATGATGGACCTGGTTTTCATTCAAACAAAAAACTTTTCCTTCAACTGGCTTGGACAACAATTCCATTGTTCACTGGCAGAGAAAAGGAACTTTACACTGATAAAAGCTGAGCAGGTGTGCGAGATATTAATCTCGCTAAAATTTTTTGTGAGGAACTCACTTGTACCCTTTTTTCATGGATACATTTTTTTAAAACACAAAATATTGTGAAAAAACTTTTTTATTCCAGTTATTTGAGATCAGATGTGAAGGTCATTTGCTACCAAGCTTTTGTGCGTCCAATTTTGACTTATGCGAGTCCAGTGTGGTGGAACATAAGCCCATCTTATATGGATGCATGCACGGGAATGTACAGAAGCGCTCATTCCGACTTTCGGCATTACGTCTCCAACAAAAGACTATTGGATGCTTCCGGCGTGTCTAGAATTGACAATGTCATTCTAGACCTTGCGAGGAATCATTTTGCGCGGTCGAGTAATGTTATTGAGAATGAATTCATATCGGGTTTATTTTCTCCTAACCCTGGGTATTTTAGAAATTCATTGATAAATGGACATATACCACCTGAAGCATTTCTTTATCTGGATGCATATGGCTATCTTTCAGACTCGAGTAATGTCCCTATCATATATCATGCTGCTAGAAGAGCAACAGATAAACGAATCCTCCATGTGCCTGCACACTCAAGCGATGAAAGCAATATTTGGAAATACTGCATGAGCGTACCTGATAGAGATGTAAATAATGACAATAGGTCAAATTTAAATAAATACTGGTGGCTAGATTGGGTAGAAGCTAACAATTAGGCTAAGTTAGGTTAAGTAGTTTTATCTTAGTTTGTAAGTACTGTTTTTTTCGTTTGTTTTTGTTCGTTCTTTGTTAAAAAATATATTATATGAGTAGTTTTTTAACCTCCACCTTTTCTTCTCGAAACTAAATTATATATAAATTATAAATATCACAAAACAAAATATGTTCTAGTAATTTAGTCTAAGTATATATTATAAAATTATAAGTAATGAGAGCCAATTTTTAGTTGGCCATTTACGAAAATGTAAATTTATTGATTTAGCGTTTATCTTGTTTGTCGTTAAGAAAATTGTTAAAATTATGGTGGAAATAAACAAGTTAAAAAAAAAAAAAAATATTGTCCAGGAGAGGAGGAACTTAGGGTGGTAGTGCTAAAAGGAAGCGACATACATGATGTTGCATGCTACGGTCATGGAAGTCTTAACCAGTGAAGGCAGCAAATCAAGTCCACTCACAGTGCGTCGATTGTACGGGCGCAGTGGACAAAAAATGTGTTTTTCAAAAAAATTATATTTTTCGTGCAAGATATGTATGTCTTGAAAATACAAAAGAAAATGAAATTCTACCAACACAGGTAATTTAAAGGTTTATTATACTAAAGGGTGATTTTGTATGTCTTTTTGGCAACACTGGTTTAAACAGCTGACACACGTTTCGTGTTTTGTTTCACTGTCAAACATCTTCAGTTTGGTCTAAAATTTAACCATGAGTCGTCTAACAAACGAACAACGCTTGCAAATAATTGAATTTTATTATCAAAATGCGTGCTCTGTTAAGAAAGTTCATCGCGCGCTTCTTCCATTTTATGGTAAATATATGGTAAATATGCAGAATTGTCGATTTTGGAGTGAATATCAGCCGGAAGCATTGCAAGAGCTACCAATGAATCCAGAAAAAGTCACAGTTTGGGGTGGTTTATGGGTTGGTGGCATCATTGAACCGTACTTCTTCAAAGATGATGCGAATCGTAACGTATCAAACTTTTTTTTGCCCAAAATGCAAGAGCTTGACTTGCATGACATGTGGTTTCAACAAGACGGTGCCACATGCCACCCAACACGCGCAACAATGGACTTATTGAGAGGCGAGTTCGGTGAACATTTTATTTCACGTTCGGGACCGGTCAATTGGCCACCCAGATCGTGCAATTTAACGCCTTTAGACTATTTTTTGTGGGGCTATGTTAAAGCTCATGTCTAAACAGACAAGCCTGCTTCAATTGACGCATTGGAAGACAACATTGAAGCATTTATTCCTGAGATACCGGCCGAAATGTTGGAAAGAGTATGCCAAAATTGAACTAAGCGGATGGACCATTTGCATGAAATAATCTTTAAACATTAAATTGTATGGACCGTACTATCGATTCAAATACAGATTTCATGCATTTTTCTGAATTTTATGTGTTTTTTTTTTTGAAAAACTTTCCTATAGCTTTTAAAAAATCACCCTTCAGTTGAGTGCCAAACAGAAGAAATGAAAGAGACGGTGCTTTCGAAATTCTTTATAACTTACTTCGTCCTTCAACTGAAAGTTGACGGAAAGGTCTTTCAAAAAATGACACAATATATGGCCAATGAAATAAAAACTTATGATCACTAATTGGCACATACAAATGTAATGACATTTATAAAGTTGCAGCTACTGTTCCAACGTTTCATCTAGCAACTCAGAAAATTTCTCTTTTCCTTAATCGTTTATATTTATTTTCCGAAATAAGTATTTATATAGAGAAAAACTTCTTGTTGTTGAAACACAATTATGACAATTCGGGGATCGACCTATCTCACTAAAAAGAGGTCACAAGTAGTACTGAGAAGTTGTGATGAACTTCACTTCTACTTTTGAATGCATTTTTTTTTTATTTTCTCATTAAAAATACTCAGGCACTAGACAAAACGCTTAAGCTTGCTCATATATAAATTAATTTTATTTAACTAACTTACTGGCCCTTCGCGGGCGCTTTAAGCTTAATCTACAAAAAGTACAAAACTCTGTGTCTTTCGACTTAAGCAAAATAATTTAATTAAATTTATTAAATTTACAATTATTAAACTAAGAAAAAAAAAAATTGGACGTTTTTTTAAGATATAAAGCTAAAATCTTCATTACTTAAAAATATAAACTTAAATTTAACTTATTTATAAATCGACAGATACACAAAAAATATATATATACACATATATAAATATAATATAATTGTTTATATTTCCCCCCGACTTTTCCTACTAAGGCTCAAGAAAAACTAATTCTATGTAAGTCGGCAAAGGCTTTTAATAACAAAAAGAGGCCAACTTCTCCCCTTGGGGAGACCTGGCTTCGAAGGATATCAATAACAGAATTCTCTATCAATTTTCTAAGAACCACCAAAATTAATGGTGCTGCTTTTGCGTATCTGCCTTATCTCGGGTTAATACCGCCGCCCTGTAGAAACGGAAAGACTTTTCAGAATTGTGTGCGTGGTAAATAAGCGGTACCGGCAGACTCTTTTGGATCAAACCTTAGGCGCAAACTCTCATGGTACAACAAGTTGGAGTAAACTTCCCCGGTGATCAGGTTGTTGATCGAAGTCATTGCTTTTGAAATGTGTCTTCGAATAAGCTTAATAAGGAAATTATCCACTCCGACAAGGTTGGCCACATTGCGGTAGAATTTGTCGTATTGGGGCTCTGGAGTTCTATATAAACGAAGACAAGCCCTGAGACATTGTCTTTCAAAAATCCGAATCTTTTCCATCCAATTTGCTGGTACTTTGAACCACACTGAATACCCATAAGATAGCATTGGTCTGACAAAAGCCATTGGTCTGGCATTGAGTTGGCTGCTATAGAAGAGTCTCTTATTCCTGACTAGAGCTACATCGATAGGTTTGTTGAAATATAGATATTGATCGAGCCAGAGCCCTGAAGTTGTGATAAACTTGAATGGTTCTCTTAGTTAAAAAAAAAGCTAGAAATAATAACATATGAATGAGAAAGTTTGGAGAACAGATAACTGACGAGTTGTTACATCTGATTCTCCATCAAATATAATACAAAAAAACACAATTTTCGAAAAACAAAAGATGAAAACAATTAGGCGCGCTTGTGAATTATGCTACCAGACAATGAAAAAAAAATCTTTTGATGGTTTCGATGGTGCAAAACCACATATTTTCCATAGCCTCATTAAACTCCAGCTTTGCGTGGAAAGTTTCTTAAAATACTCTCACTTAAGATTGAAATTCGAACTCACAAAGTTTGAATAATTTATCTTATTTTTCAGGCAGTTAATGGGTATACAATTCAGAAATTTGAATTTTGAAATCTTGAAATTTGTCATTTTAATTATTTTTGAAATCTTAAACATGAATTGCCTGACTTATTTTTTTCTTCAAAAACATCTTAGGGCCACGAAAGTAACACGGACATTTTCATCAGACGCCAAGGAATGCGGAATGTCTACAAAATTCCATTCACTGTTGCAGAAAAATTAATGACATTGCAGACAATGCCTTAAATATTGAATTGGCGTGAAAAGGGAACAATAGCGGACTTAAAGTTCAACCTTGGGGCACACTATTTTAATAACTTAGCCCGCGATGTGAAAAGCTCTTGTGATGTCCACATTTTTTTAATTATCCAGGGCTTTATAAATAAAGGACTAAAACTCCAAAAGAACATATTATAAGCCCGATACCCAAAAAGTTATCTGAATCGCAGTTTTTGAGAAGATTTTGCACTAAAAAACTATTAATTTGGGTTTATGTTATGATTTCGCTAATTTTTCCATAAGACTTTTGGATTGCTTTTATTTCTTATAATTTTTAAACCCGGGTATAATTGTGCACAAATGTTTTTTTGACTGAAAACTTATGGACAGCAATCTTAATTAACATACAGTCAAACTTCCATAACTCGAATTGTCTATAACTCGAACAAAATCGAGTGTCAACAACATTTAGGTGGCAAATTGTATACAATTCTGCTTACGTAACTCGAATAAAAATTATGGCATGACCATTCCATAACTCGAATTTTTACGGAAATCCCCCGATTATGCTTGGTTATTTTTGCTTCTGTTTCAATTTTTTTTTTGTCTTGTATTGAGTATTTTACTGTTCGGGGAAATCCCGAAAATGATTGCTTTATGTTCTCCTTTTGTTTTTAATTTATTTGTGTCAGTCGCGCAAAATCAATGTAAAGCCAATGTAAGTTTATTAGCTATGGCGTCAAAACGTGTGTAAAAATGTTTATCACTAGAAGAAAAGTTCAAACATATCAAAGAAATTGAAAGTGGACTAAAAAAAAAGGATGCAGCTAAGAAATTTGGTATCGCAGCGAGTACGGTTTCCACAATCTTAAAAAATAAAGAATCAATAATCACGTCATTTGAATCGGGAACTTTTTTTGGATGCAGCAAAAGAGCGAAAATACCAATGTTTCAAAATGTCGACAAGGCTGTCCTGGATTGGACAGCAGCTAGAAACCGAAACATGCCCATATCTGGAGGAATATTGAAGGATAAAGCGATGGAGTTTGCGAAGCGATTTGGCGATGATAATTTTAAGGCAAGCACAGGTTGGCTTGATAAATGGAAGCATAGGTATTCAGCAAAACTTCTAACTGGCGGAATTTTTAATGACAAAATCTTTGATGCGTTTATTTAAGGCATGGTGTGAGCCATAAAAAGGCGTATGGTGAAAGTAATGAATGATGTTCGCGATGAGGACTGCGATAAATGGAAAACTGACGTTTTGCCGTTTCTAATCGAAAAGTTTTATGACCGGGATATTTTTAACGCTGATGAAACAGGATTATTTTTTAAATGCCTGCCGGACAAAAGATTGACTTTCAAGAACGAGCAGTGCCACGGAGGCAAAAATGGCAAACAACGGGTAACATTAATGTTGGCAGCTAATAGGGATGGTAAAGTAATAAACCTCGATGCTTTCGTGGCGTTAAGTGGTTACCCGTCGAATATAAAGCAAACTCCAAGGCCTGGATGGCTGGACAACTTTTTGAAGAATGACTTCTAAAGTTAGATAAGTTGTTTTTACGAGCAGGGCGAAAAATCTTATTGTTTGTTGATAATTGTCCGGCACATCCAAAAGCTTTACAAGTCAAACTGAAGTCTATTGAGTTGGCATTTTTCCCATCGAATATGACTTCCAAATTGCAACCGCTTGATCAGGGAGTAATTCAAAATTTAAAGTGCAACTATCGCAGAAGAATCGTTATAGAAGCGCTGGAACGTATAGAGGCAAACCAAAACCAGGATATTTCACTTATGGATTGCATTACTCATGTAACTAAAGCTTGGGATATTGACGTCAAAAATCAAATGATTTCGAACTGTTTTAAAAAAGCCGGATTCGGTCAATGTTCCACCTGGGACGAAGAGGACGACATTCCATTAGTTTTCTTAAATAGCGTTGATGAAAACCGAAACTTGATGGAAGATGATTACGAAACATGGTTAAGAGTAAATAAAATAACATCCAATGCTACCCTTCAGGATTATATTGATGTGGACAGTGAGGTTTCCACATCACAGTTTCCGACAGATAACGACATTATTGAGTGTTATAGCTCTGAAATAGTTGAACCGATTTTAAGCGCAACAGAAAGTGATGAAGCGGGTTCGGTGGAAGGATTTATTCATCATCCTTCCAAGAACGATGTAGAAAACGCCTACAAAACGTTGAATGTATATTTACAAACGAGTGACACTACCACTGATGACCACTATACGGCTTTGAACAAACTTGAATATCTTTTTGTTGAAAATAACAAGAAAAAGGGAAATTTTCAGTCACTAATTCCTGATTTTTTTAATACTCTGTAACTTGTGAAAAGTTTTCGTATCTTAAAATAAATATACAAGTATACACAATTGCAGTTTCATTTAACAACTATAAAAAAATATAATTTCTGTAAGTCGAAGTCTCTATAAGTCGAACTTTTACCTTGGATAGTAGTGATTCGAGTTAGGGAAGTTTGACTGTAAATCCTAAAATTATGGTTAAAGACACCAACCGTAACAAATCGAATATAAATTAAGCACGTTTAAAAAGACAGCTATAACACTGATATGATTAGAGAATATAAAATTTTAAAAACGTATTTAAATTTTTACAAACATTTTCTTCGTCATTGCTTGGGGTACGTCCTGTTCGTTTCCAAAAAGGTATCCAAGAAAATCCCATGATTTTAATCCAATTGATTTTTAAATTCCAAATCACTTCTTCACTACACTAATCCTTTGCCAGAAATAAACTCACAGCACTTGTTTATCGTACGTCTTATGGCAGTATGTCGAATAGATTTTTTAAAGTTATCGCAAATAGGCAGAGTCGAGAGTGTCTAAGTACTGAAGCAGGTGCACCTGCAAAATTTTCTCCAGTACCTGAATTGAATTTGAATTTTCATTTGCCATAGTTAGAGGGCAGATGGAATGAACAATAAATTATCGCTAGCCACAACCATCGATGCACATATGTTTGTTATATGAACTTAAAAACGTGTGTTCTGTTCTCTTTATTTAAACAATATGGGCAGATATCGAATTCAATTGGAAAGCAATTTGTTTAATTGATGTAAATTCGATACATATTCATGCAAAGCTATAGTCTGGAGAACTAGAGACCAGCCAGTTTTTATAAAACATACGTTCATGAGAAATTTAAATCCATATGCCGGAAATACTAAATATAAAGGGTTTAAAATAAATGTTTGGGTAATCACAGATTTTTATTACCTCGTTCTGCTATTTGTAAGTTTGTGTTTTGCGGACCGAATGCCCGCGCTCATTCCATTTTGAGTCAGAAAACACATATGTTTTTGGCGATTGCGAACGGTCTTA
Organism: Orthonevra nobilis; assembly: GCA_963555765.1. Classification (NCBI taxonomy): domain Eukaryota; kingdom Metazoa; phylum Arthropoda; class Insecta; order Diptera; family Syrphidae; genus Orthonevra; species Orthonevra nobilis. The sequence goes on from OY743224.1 coordinate 118,408,724, forward strand.
GAAACTCAGTTTCTGTTTTATTTTTACTTTTTTACGCTTAAACTAGTTTTTTTTGTTAATTTGACAATACCAGCTAAATTTTTTCTTATTCTCTGTCTTTCGACTTTTTAAAACAGTTTTTATTCATATCTTTAGATTAACTTTAAATATTGAAAAAGGGTATAACTTCAGAAAAAAACCTGCAAAATACGAGTCGGACTCGCGCAACGAGGGTTCCGTACAAATTTGAAAGCATGTAAATAAAGGGTTTTCCAATAAGGACTTGACAATTTTTTTTAAATAAAATGCAAACCATTTGAGATATTTCAAAAACTATATTATCGGCCTGAAGTAAAGGGGTTTTCTCTGCCATTTCATGATGGAAAGATATACGAGCCAACAACGAGTCGAAATTACTAAGATTTACTACCGAAATTCGGAGTCAGTGGCCTCAACGTTAAGAGCGCTACGTCCAATTTATGGTCGTCATAATCGTCCTAACAGATCATTAATTGAGCGACAGTGGAAAAATTTGAATCAAAATATTCCCGTGCCAATGAGACAAAAAGGTGCCCGTAGTGTCGAGATTATTGCTGCCGCTGAGGCTTCAGTTGCAGAAAGCCCAAATGTGTCTCTCATACGTCGTTCTCAAGCGTTGGGCATCTATGTGACGTCGTTGTGGCGAATTTTACGAAAAGATCTCGGCCTACATCCTAACAAGATTAAATTGACGCAAGAACTGAAGCCGCTTGACCACCAGAAGCGTCGTATGTTCGTGAATTGGGCTGAGCAACAACTTGAAAATGATTCGGATTATTTGTCGAAAAATCACCTTCAGCGATGAGGCTCATTTCTGGCTGAATGGCTCTGTCAATAAACAAAATATGCGTTATTAGTTAGGCAGCAATCCACACGTACTCCATGAGTCATCATTGCATTACGAAAAAATTACGGTTTAGTGTGGTTTATGGGCCGGCGGCGTCATTGGGCCGTACTTCTTCAGTGATGATCAAGACCAGCACGTTACTGTGAATGGGGATCGGTACCGTTCAATGAATATTTTTGGCCCCAATTGGATGATATAGACTTGGAGGACATGTGGTTCCAACAGGGCGCCGCCATAAGCCACACAGCGAATGTCGCAATCAATTAATTGGAAACCAAGTTTGGAGAACGTGTTATCTCACGAAATGGTCGCTTGGCCGCTTCGGTCGTTCGATTTGACGCCGTTAGACTATTTCCTGTGGGGCCACGTCAAGTCTATGGTCTATGCCAACAAGCCAGCGACGATTGATGAACTTCGTACGAATATTGAACGTGAAATTGCAGCAGTATCGGCCGATTTATGCTTGAAAACCGTCGAAAATTGGGTTCAGCTTCAGGACTTCCGCACCAAACAGTTAGTTTTTGTGGATGAAGTAGTGACAAATGTGGATTTTCACCCGACCAATATTTTGTTTATTGACCATTGACCATGGAGCCAAAAATGAGCTTCGTCGCTGAAGATGATTTTGCGATGATTTGGCGCATCTTCTCCAGAGCCCAGTCGGAGAACGTACGTCGCTTCAAATGGTCCATCGGCTTCATTTCTTTAGTCAGCTTGATCTTGTATGGGTGAAAACCAAGATCCTTATGCAAACTATCTCATAATGTGGGTTGAGCGATGCCAAATTCTTGAGAACGCCGTGTAATTGACCGATTTGGATCGTTTGCTACGGACCGAAATTTGGAGTTAAGTTGCGATTACCGACTCCGAATAATTTTATAATTTGCAGACGGTTCTCGTTCGTGTACTTTACCATGATGAAAATGTTGGGTTTACTGATGATGAGTAAAAGGGTGCGTTCACAAATTTTGTCTATAATCACCAAGTTTCCTACTCCGTTGGCTGACATGCAGCCCCACACCATTATAGAACCACCACAATGTTTCATGCTACCTCTGAGATTTTCTTTAGTGAGTTCCTTGTTTTTCTTTCTGCAGACTTTTCGTCGCCATAATCGTCCTTCCTAGAGGACTATTCGCAGTGTGATGGATAAATTTGAGTCCATTGGTTAAGTAAGCGGTCAACGAACACATGTGCGTCGTTCAAAAGCACTCGGCCTTTCGCAGACTACAACTTGGCGAATTTTGCAACTGACCCAGGAGCTGAAGGTAAACGACCATAGACAACAACGTGTTTTCGCTGAATGGACTCTGGAGCAGTTGGAAACTAATCCTAAGTCTCATTGAAAAACCATTTTCAGAGACTCAATTCTGGATGAATGGGTAGGTCAACAAATATAATTGTAGAATTTGGAACGATACCAATCCACATGAGATCCAAGAGCGTCGAATGCATCACGAAAAATGTAGTTTGGTATGGACTTTGAGCTGACGGCGTTATCGGTCCAAATTTCTTTGTGAAGGACTCTGGCCACGCCATCACCGTCGACGGCGAGCGCTACAGGTCGATGATTACCAACTTCTTTTGACCTGAATTGGATCATATGGACACCATCGACCTGCGGTTTCAACAGGATGGCCCTGCGTGCCACACAGCTCACACCAGATTGGAAACTATGCACGGGCGATTCGATGGCATGGTCATCTCACGTGGAGGTGATGTGAACTGGCCACCGAGATCACGTTAGACTTTTTCTTGTGGGGTCTGCTTAAGTCACAGGTCTATTCGAATAAGCCACAAACCAGAGCAAGATGAGAAGAAACAAATCTACTGCGAATAAAGAAAAAAGTCTGCAAAATCTCACAGCTCAAGGATATAGAAAATCCAGAAACAGAGGCAAAAAGGCTTCCGTAATTGTGAAGGAATTTTTGTCACCGTCCTATAAGACCAAGAGAGAATTATTGGGTATAAGGAAAATCATCACATCCAGTCATTGAAGTAATTCTCGTAAGCCAAAATCATGAACTACAGAACACTCGTCTTGCAAGGTCTTCTATATGAAACCCAGTGTTGGACGATAAGCACGACAGTAGAAAAGATTTAAGGGACCTTCAGCAGAAGAAATTCCTCATCCTGTCTGCGTGGGGGGCATTTTGAGGTAAAACCGGAAGCTGTGCGATAATGTGGCAGAGACGTTACGTTGCACCGAGTGACAATTTCCTTTTAAAGCGGGATTTAATTGAAAAACCGACGTACACAAACAAAAACTCGTTTTTATGAAAGCTCACATCTGACACTTAATGACAGTGAACATTTTTTTTAATCTTGGAAGCAATCTCAAAATTCAGGTTCACGGCAATTATTTATAAAAAGGTCAGGTTCGGTTATTCATTTTCAATTGGTTCGTGTGATTTTTATTGAACGCTTTATTTTATTTTAATAAATAAAAAATAAGTTGATCTGTTTAGGGAGGAGAGGAAACAAAAATGTAAGATAAATTTATGCATTATAAGCGCTCATTGGGGTTAATATTTAGTTGTACAGCGTTGTTCGAGGTTGAAGACTCTTCTTGTTGAACAGCATTGTGTGTCTGTAACATTAAAGTGTTTTGTCTTTTTCCGTACAGGTGTAACACTCGTATGAACAGTCGAATCTCGGACACAGGACGGTTCTGTAAGAAAACACAATTCGGTAAGATGCACCTAATTTTTCACCATTGAAGCGTTTCAAAAGTTGAACCCACTGATATTTGGGTACTCGAAAAGATGAACGCTTTATTTCCAATTCCAAAAAGTTTTTTAAACTTTAACAAAATTGGGCAGTGTTAGAAGTTTTAAAAACCGGAACGTTCTATCGGAACAAACATAGCAGATAAAAATCCCTTAATCCACGATGTTGGAAATAAAAAAAAAAAAATTGCTTCGCGATGGTAGAAAACATGAATTTTAAGAGCAGAGAAACTCAAGCCAATGCACAAAATTGGAAATGCCGAAAAAAGAAGCTTCGTTGTATAGGAGGACCAAAGCTTAAAAGGCTTTTTACGGAGACAATTGCTTTCAACACGATGACTTCGAGGTAAGCTCATAGCAATCAATGGAGAAAAAAGGGATATGCATTGAGTACTTAATCATGCATATAATAACTTTATACAACATTTATAATCAACTATTTTTGAAAGTGAATCCTTTATTCCATCGCCTCAAATCTATCGCATGTCGTACTACAGCCGGCCTGCAAGTGGTCTTTTTTTTCGCCTAAAAGTGGGCAATTATTTTCTTTTCTTTTACTCTCGCGGTACTTTGAAAAATTGATAAACTTAAGGATGGACAATATCCAAAAGTTGGAAAACGATGATTCGTCACTGAACGACCCCTTTCAAAGGAACCCCAAGCTGATGAGAACACCACCAGATTCGGGAATACGTAAGAAAAAGGACACTCCGGTAGCAGTCTCCTTGTCAGAGGACGAGCTGCTAGCATCGAGCCAGGAAACCTTAAAAGGAGACGTGGAAGAGAAGACGCTGTGCACGACTGCTCCCCCGATCACTCCTCGAATAATACTCTGACGGACACTCGTTTAAGCGCCCAAAAGAAGGTCGTGCCAAGAATGTAAGAATGCAAGAAAATGATCACTTAAAAGTCTTAAAAAGTTTCACTTGCTTCGTGGTTTCATAAAACCACGCAATGTTTTTTTTTTTTTTGTTACGTTGCTATACGTTCATTTTTGAACCAAATTTTGTTCCTTGAAAACATGAACAATTCGAAAAGATAAACAAGTCTGTCCTATATCTGTTCATCTTTCTGAGATTATGGAACTGGGGCAGTTTTTTTTAGCAATAACACGGCGAGTGTTGACTTCCAAATCGTACGCCTCTGGTTTATCTAAAGGCGTGAGATCACAGGATCGCGGAGGCCAACGGTGAAAAAAATAAAGCACAACAAACAGTGAGTTTTAATGGATGTAAGTGCGTCTCGATAAGTGCTTACCAATCCAAACATATAAAAATACAAAATCGAAAATCATGTTTTTTGTCGCAAGGCCAGTTTTTCCAAAAACCTGATTTTCAGCTCAAATCATCCGGTGGGGTTGAAAAAAAAACACTCTTTGAATAGTTTTAACACGGAAAATGTTTTTTGTCGCAAGATTTTCGTAGACGTATAAAAATGATGATCAAGCTGAATGATGTTTTAAGCCAACTCACCGAACCTACGAAGCGTATAATTGCCACGCAATTTCATCTCTTGCACAAGCTGAACCCTTATAAGCTTTTTAGTCAAGATCGTTCCGTAAAATATTTTAAAAGAGGACGGGCACTCCTCTGTTCGCACTGTTGGTCCTCTCTGGGTATGCGTTTTACCAACTAGACTGTATGAGGTGCAAAATCGATACATTGTGTTCTGAATAACTTGCATAGATGGACGAAGGACGGACCGTAAAATGGACGTAGCGCACGATAAGTTTGGTGAACCGAATCATGGTTTTCAAAATGAGTTTGCACTCGTTCTTCTGTTCATCTATTCATCGTAAAAAGCATTTATCACAAATCAACTTTCAACTGTCAAAACTGACAATCTTTAAAAACAGTGTTGCCAGTTTAAAAACCAAACCTCTAATTAAAACACCCTTTATTATATGACATACATATAAATGGGAAATAAAAAAAACGGAGGGAGACCAAGGCAACGCTATGAAAAATGCAAGAGGAGAAGCAATTACAAATCCTTTCAGATTACTTTTGCGCTAAAGAAATCGCTACGGGCTTTTGGGGCTACGTTAAGTCATTGGCTTATGCCAACAAGCCGACGACGTTGGAAGAGCTCAGAGCCATCATTGAACGCGAAATAGCGAAAATTGGGTCCAACGAATCGACCGCTGCAAACGTGCCCGCGGTAGCCATACGAACGAAGTCGAGTTCCATTCGTAAATGTTTTGATTGTACTTCAAGCCGATAATAAAGTTTTTAAAATATCTTAAATGGTATGTATTTTATTTAAAAAAGTCCAAGTCCTTAGTGGAAAAGCCTGTACATGAAAGCCACTTCAGACTGTTTAAAGTATTTCTTGCATCGCTCCAGAAAACAATTTCCATTCATGGATCATGGACGAGGGTTTACATTTCGCTTAAGGTGACAATAGACAGTATTGAGTTTCGGGGGCATTAAATTCCACTATGTTTTTAAAACCTCACAGTAATATTTTATGAAGTTAAACAGTTTAACATAAGTTCCGTTTCCACGGCCAGAGATGAGGAACGTGAAAAACTGAGGGTACTGTCGTCGGTTGTTCCTAACCCATTGAACAAGATATTCGTCATCAAGGAATAAATCCATCGAGTACAATGCGTCGGCAACATCGAACAAATGGACAGCAAGTCTTGGAAAAAAAGGCAAATCGACTCCCCTGTTCAAAGATCAAAACGTCGCGGATTCCTGGAACGGTCTGGTTGAAGTAAAGAAAGCAGCGTTAGCTCATGCCCAAATTCACCAAGGATCTATGGACTGGTGAGTAAGTTAGTAAACAAACATTTATAAAAAAAAACAACCCTTAAAAAATGATCACTTTTTATTGATCTTCAATGCTTGCAAAGCAAGTGTAATTTTTTTTTTGCGCGTACATGCAGCTGTAGCATAATATTTGATACTTGATACCCTGTCGGAGGTAAACGACTTAATTTCTCAGATATGTAGATACATAGACCAACACTTGCATAAACTTCATAATTTGTTTAACAAAATAAAATAATATTCCAGTAGAGAAAGAAGTCATATGAGCGCTTGACTAATTTTGTTTGGGCGACCTTCGTTTTAAGTTAACAATTAACAAAGTATCATTGACTCCATTTCAAAAATGTTATATGGTCTGCCAAACACACGATTGCCGAATATACATTCACATATGTACATAGATACATTCCTCAAATAAAGATAGAATACAAGCTGATCACGCACGCGGCAGTTCAGAGTCCACAAAAAACGACTGCCAATTGGTGCATAGCTGCGCTTTGCCAAGTCGCATAGATAGATGACTGACTATTGGCGGCATTTACAAACGCCACCATGAATGAAGATCATTTAAAAAAAACAAAAAACAAAATAAGATAAAGCACGAATCTACATTTAGCATCGACAGCATAATTTATTTTATTTATTTTCAATTAATTTAAAACAAACACAAATCAAAAATCTTCTGGCTCAGCCGGTTTCCTGTGAGTAGAGACATTATCGCCCCACATGTAAAAATTATTAATTTTTTTCTTTTTTCGGAGAGGGAAACGTGCACACAGTCTTTGTCTGGGGTTCCCACCTGAGTCTGGGCGGATTGTTGGGCCAACCATGGAGAAAAATACGACGGAATTGTGGAGAGAAGATTGTCAATTAATGTGAAATAAAAAGTGGAAGAGGAAGAGGAGGGTTCATCATGGTTGTGTTTTTAACCAGATCTTCTGACTTACCAAATGCCAAGACCGATATGTCGAATATGCTCGCAAGAGACTGCGAATCGTTTAAAAATGGGGTAGACCTACGTGGTTGGAATTTTGAGAAAAAAAAAACGATTTCTTTTCTTTTTCATTTTCTAAAAACAGAACATTTTTTAAAAGAATTGTCTTAAAAATTTAAGACAAATCGTATAAATACTTATAGAAATGAATAACTTTGAATGCCCTTGGCTCGGAAGGGACATTATATGGTCCTTGAATAGACCATGTTGTGTAAGTTCGAAAATAAATTTTTTATCTGCATGCATGCATTTTTCTCGAAACCATTTTTTTTAAGTCGGTGATCACTCTAACTCGAGAACGGCTTTAACGAACCAGAATTTTGCGACGATTGGAAGTTGAAGATCAATTTCCAAAAGTGCGACACCATTCTGTTCAGGAATCCGTTGTCTAGGGCTTCTAGAGGTACTAGAAAGAAGTGGAGAATGTTCTCTATCATTGGACAAAACGGGTATCCGCAGGCTGGCTGGATCAGTATTTATATTTTTACAAACATAAAGATCCTGCTCGGGCCAGATCCAAAGCGACCTTTGCCTTGGCAAAGAGACTGTTTCACAGCAGTCAACTCGATGCAAAGGTGAAGGTGAACTGATACACGGCCCTCATTCGGCCTGTCTTTGCCTATGTATTTCCCGTTTGGTGCAACGTCGGGACCAGTTTAGTGGAAGAGATTCGAGTTTCGGTTTGTCTCCATTTATAAAGAACTCCAGAGTCTGAGTACAAAAAAATCTATGGTAATGAGTTCGAAGTCATACTGCAAGACTTCTTGCAATGACTTCGAACAACAACTTGATCTCCGGGCCTTTTTACCCCAATGATATGCACCACGAGACAGTGTGCCTTAATGGCCTTATTCCTGCTGAAGCTTTTCTCTTTCTTGACAGAAAAGTCTGGTTCAGGATAGATTAGCGGTGCCGTTAATCTTGTACGTCGGTCGAAAAGCTGTGGACAGGCGAGTCAATTACGATCAAGACGTCGCAAGTAGGTCACCGGAGACTCTTAGGCTTTGTATTAGAACGCGAAAGAGCTGATGTCGAAAGGCAATATAGATTCTATTGTTGTTTGGACGAGGCGTAAAACTCAGTCGTTCATTATTAATCTTTGCTCCCTTCAGGCAAATTTTATAGCGTTTCGCATGTCCTGTCAACCTGGCCGTCTTACCTATGGGTAAAGGTAGAAGTAGGCTTTAAGTAGTTTTTAGTGTTAGTTTAAGGTAGGTTTAGATCTTCTTGTTTAAATATTAAATTTTAGTTTAGTTGTAAGTTAAGTTTAGAAAAAAAAATCGAGTCCAGTAACTAAGTTTTTTGTTTTACAAATTTACTATTTTTTCTTAGTCTTCTTATTAGTTCTTTAAAGTAAGAGTAAATATTTCGTTAAGTGAAGCTTTAAGCGTAAGTGAAATGAGTTAAATGAAATAAAAATGCATTAAATTGAAAAAAAAGGCTTTAACCATAAGTTGGAAAACACAGTCTTGATTTAATGTATAAGACACATTTCTCTCTTAGTCTTTGCGGCCAAATCACTTCTCGGAAGTTATTAGTTTAAATTTTATGGTTTACGGCGTATTTATATGAGGCTGTTAATGTCTTATTTTTTGAAAAAGCTCACCAATGCACTTTTATAACGCAATAGTGGGCTTATGCACTTTTCCCGATGGGGAATCAGTGTGCGATCATTGCTTGAATTTAACCGTGTCGTGACCAAGTTGCTTTCAGCTGTTCATAAAAGTGAAATTTTCACGTAACGTTACAGCGAGACTAATTCGCACGAAAAACGCGAAAAATCCGGGAGAAAAAAGGTCGTTGGGAGGACCGTCTTCGCTTAAAAATGGCAAGTAAACGTCATTTACGCTTGCTTCGAGTTGTCGAAGGATGGGGAAAAAAGGTTTCTTCAAGAACTGTTAGAATTAGACAAAGGATGCATGGAAGAATCAGTGGCTGTCGGAAAAAAAGCAAATTTGCACGCTTAGAGTGGGCGAAAGAACATATGCATTTCTTTGAAGAAGATTGATCAAATATACTGATGAATCTAACTTCGGGGTACGTTTTGTTTATGAATTATTTTAAAATTGAACTTTAAAAAAAATTTTAAAAAAAGGTTATGTTCTCTAGACGAATTTATCATTTTTGAATACTTTTTTTTTAAATATTCAGATATTTGACTTCTCTGGTGTCAGTTTTGTACGACGTAGGATTGGAGAAGAGTTCAACCCAGAATGCGTGGCACCTACTATTAAGCACGGTGGAGGCAGTATAATGATCTACGTATGCATGGCTGCCAGCGGTGTTGAGGTTGGAGGAACTCTCGCCAGTATATAAATGTGTTTGAAAATGTACTGCAAGTTTCCTTTTCCAACTTATTTGGAGACATCAAGATGCGAAATGTCAAATTTAACAAGACAATGTACCCTGGCACAAATCAGCCCGAACTATGAGGTTGCTTGAAGAGAAAAGTAAAGACCCCTGCGCAGTCCCCGGATCAAAGCACTATAGAGCATCTATGGGGGATTCTGAAGCGTAGGATACAGAAACACTCAACTTCATTAAAAGAAACACTGAAGAATGTGTTAAGGCAAGAGTGCGTGTGAAGCGGATCGCAAACTAGTAAAGTTTATGTCCAAAAGAGTCGCTGCAGTCTTAAAGGCCAAAGGCGGCCCAATAAATTATTTAAATAATATCCAATAAAACTTTTTATTTATCACATCTCTTTCCTTTAATTTCATTAATCTTTTTTTTTTTTTAAATATAACGAATTTTAAAGGGGCCCTAATACATTTGGCCAAGGATGTATAGTATAATTGTCCTGTGGAAGGAAGATTTTTTTTTTGGACGATTACATTTTTTTTTAGCCGATAAGAAACTTTGAATTCAAACATCAGCGAGTTTTTTTGAAATCAAAATTTTTTAAATCCCCTTATCCATCCGGGCTATGATCACATGATCGAGTTACGAGCTGCAGTGATCTTGGCGAGATCCCTTTTTTGGATCTCTTGCAAATTTGCAGTATCGCACGTATTTCTGATTATAAGGTTCAGTGTAATTTATCTTTCACGTGGAAAAACATTTGGTTTTGATTATTTTTAGGTGCAGCCGAAAAGAAGTCGTTATTAAAAACCTTCCTTGCACGTCCAAAATAGGTCTACCTCCTTAAAAAAACACGACGTTGATAAACTTTATATGAGTCGAGTCGCTAGAGCTTGGAGAGAGCGAATTATCTTGATGGTTTCCGCTCTGCACAATTCAGAAACAATTTGTGGAGACTCTAACACGACATCATCAAAGAAAATGCCGCTTCCAACACAGGTAAACAACTTCCATATAAAAAGACACCTTGGACCTTGAAAAAATGTAAAGGTGCTGAAGGAACGATGTGTTTAAGCAGCACTTCTGGCAGATACTTAATGAGCATAGGCTCGATAGAGTGATAAGAAAAATATTTTTTAACAGGTTGACTAAGCTATAAGCAAAACTGAAGAGCCACAGGTACGCGGACTTGCTTTCCAATGTGGTGGAGATGTTTTGGGAAGGTTCATGCACCAAACAGACTTGTTATCTTAAAGCAAGTCGATCATATGTCTCGAATGAACTACTGGGGCATAGGTTGCTTAATGTTCCATTTAAGATAGTATCCAACATATTTTCAAATGGTCCGTATGGAAAAAATCCGTCTCCGTTCAGTGTAAAAGCTTCAGTTACTTTTATTAGTTTACTATCAACGGAAAACGGATAGTTTATTATCTAATCTATCTAATTACGGTAGTTATTAGAACTATCAATGGTAAACTAGTTCATTGTGCCCGAGCGTTTACATTTCGCTTAAATGACGTCGATTAGTCGACAACATTGAGTCTTGGAGGCGTTTAATTCGACATTGTTTTAAGAACCCTACAGTATTTTTTTTTAGGAATTTTAAACAATTTATTTAATATCAAGCACAAAAATCTTGCTTTCACCAGATAGATGCAGAAAGTGGTTCCACTTTTCGGTGAGATTTAACATCAAATCAGAAGTGGAACCTTTGCTACGAATACCGTCCTGCCGATCACTGTGAAGTGTGTTTCGAGATCAGCATTTGCATGACCTGGGAAAACAAGGATGTAAGTGCAATGGGTCGGTAGTTGGAGGCGAAGAAGATTCACATTTTAAATGAACGGGTTGGTTTATCATTGACTTGGGAAGAGAAGAACTGTCAAACTGAATCCTCTTTCAATCCAGCACAAACTATACCTGGATTTAATCATAATCCTATTTGAACTCGAGTAAAAGAACTTATGCTGTACGATTTATTGCCCAATGTTTTTTAAAAACATGCAGTAAAATTAAGTAATTGAAGTAGAAAACTTTGCTAATACTAAGATTTCACTATTCGCGAGGATACCGACAAACTGACGCGTTTACAAATCAATTCTACCCTGACTCAACCAAGAGTCAAATACAAACAATAACAGAGGTTTGAAATCTTAAAGACGATACCGTCGAACATGGCGGTATGTGCTTGAAAGAGACTCAGCAAAATAACGCGTCCATAAATATCTGAAATTTGTAAAAGGCTCTCTTCTATTTCATTGAATTCTTTTGGAACTCGCTTTGCTTTTCGTATTCTCCAAATACTTTTGCGTAAGCGTAAAAAATGAAACAATAAATCATCATAAATAGTCGCAGATACACTCTGCGACAACACGTCCAGTTACTAAGTTTTTTTTTTATCAAAAACATTTTCTTATCAATATTAATTTATAGATAAAAACAGTTTACTTCAAAAGACATAGGATCAGTTTAGCAGTAGTTCTTATAATTTAATAAAAATTTGCATTGAAACAGTAAAGGAGAACTATACACTCCGCGACAACTGGTTGAGACACCCTTCATGCTTTCGGTGTTTGTTATGATGTTCCGATTGCTATAAGGTAATCAGAACCATTTTGTTAGAAGACTCTTTTCACCATAAATCTGATTTTCGCCTTAATTTTCTTGGAATTTGCAAGTTGTTCAGATAGGATTGGTTTTTTAAATAAAAACTAATTTTGGAATTTTATTACAATGCACTGGAGAACGTCTTCCCTCTTTACTTAAAAGAGGGATTTAGAATGTTTTTCAAACACTATTCGTGGGATTTTGTCCCATTTAATTTGAATGGCAACTTAAAGGTCGCCTACGTTATCCGCCTTGGTATACAGCTCTGGAAAGTAGTCGCCATACAAGGTCTGAAGACAACCTTGTCTTCAGACCTTGTCTTGCTCGAATAAATCTTTTCCCTTTCAAGGCTGTGAAGATTGCTGCATTAACTTGTTGCAGGATGAAATGATCGCCGATTTTTTCTTGATAATGATGCACTCACTTCATCACTTCATCCTTAATCATCTTGCCGGTTACGAATCGGATATTGGTTTATTTTGGTATGATATTCCTCTCCAAATCATGAATCCACCTCCGCCTTGTTATTGTCGTCATAAAAACAGCTCGTTCTTCCTTCAAGGCAAAAGCGTTTCTCAAAGATGACAGTTCCCAACGCTTCTTCTTCTGATTTCTGGCAAATGTCAAACGGGCATCCCGATGGCGTGTTACTAGAGCAGGCTTTCTTTTCAAGTGCTTTCGTTCAAGATGTTACACTTCGTTCCTTAATTTTTTTGTCCACAATTGAAAAATCTACTGTTGCCGCGAATTTAACGCTTCTCTTAGTTGGCACCGCTCATCTGCTGGTGACAAGCTAGTTTTTGATCCAGGTGCGAATCTTTTCCCAGTGTTTTCTGAATCCTTTAAATTATTTGAAAGAACTGTACGACTCCGACTCAAATGTTTTGCAATTTTCTTAACAGAAATTCCACTTTTGAATTTCTGTTTGGTTTCAACTTTTTTTTCACTTCTAAACGCGTTTAAATACACGAAAACTGGCCACTGAAATTCCAAAGTATGCTTATATACCCTGTCTCAATCTGTTGTCGCGGAGTATATATTAGTAAGCACATTACATGACCCTCAATGAGTGGCTACACTGTACACTGTTATGCTGCGAGTATTGATTATTATTTTTGCATCTACCCCACTGATAAATAAATAAATTTAAAAATAATCTTACATTATGCACAAGTCGAGCAGTTGTTGGGTCTTGATGCGTTCGCGACTGCAAACTGGAAAAGGCTCGCATTTGTTCCTGCTGCACTTGGAAAGAATTTTTCATTTGAAATGTTGCTCCAACAATTGCCACTCCTTTCATAAAACTCTGATTCGGTTTTCGAAAAATGCCTTTAGAAAAATTAAAAGCAAATGAAATAAAAATCAGTAAAAACAGTTTTTGAAAAATACAAAATGTTAAAAGGTGCAAGTAATAATAATTGGAATTCAAAGAAAAAAAAATATCATGAATCCCTTACCAGCGGAAAGCGGCAGGGTTGGAACTGAGCGTAGCGTCTCAGTTGAGAAGTTTTTATGAATCGATGAAGACAGTGATGTGTTGGACAATAGGCGAGAAGTTGTGGCCCGAAAAAATGACATGTTGAACAAAGTTTTATTTGTTTCGCTGTTTTGTTTTTGTTTCTTTTACTTTATGAACAAATTCCAGAGATGAATATCAAAACTTTATTCCTTAAACATTTATGCACACAGAGAAGCAAATATGATATTGGTTCTTTTTTCTTTCTCCTTTAGTTAAGCAACAGGCACAAAAATAAAATAAAACAATTAGCTTTTAGCCCACATACTAGTTTCCTGTACACAAACAAGAGAATACCACACGAGCAGTCGCTTTAATTATATTTAATAAAACTTTTTTTTTGTTTTAGCCACTCGACGAAGGCCTACAAAACGGGTAGCATAAATAATTTTCCGGTAACGAGCGCGAAAAAGTTCAAGGCAGTGCAGAACCTATTTGGGTATCCGATTATTTGTTTTTTTTTTTTTGTTATCGGGCTATTTGCAAAGCAAGGTATAAATAAATGTATTTTAAATAACCGTTCGGCGCAGAGTCTCAATGAACAACACGACACCCTGGGCAGTGAACCGACTTTGGTGTCTGCTTCCCCGTCTTTCAGTTCCACAACCAAGAATATTGAATAAAAATTTAATTGGAATACATGATGTTGGTAAATGTGTATCGCTGATTGTCGCGGGGTGTAGTGGTAGGTGTTTTTTTTGTTTATTTTTGTCTTTTTTTTTGGCGTTGACAGCTATCATCTGTCAAATTTAGTGTTTTTTTTTATAAGTGCTGCCAGACCTTAAGTCTGCCTTGCAGATATGTACACGAGATTTTGCCGATGACTGAAAGTTATGGTAAATCATGTTGACAACTCTCATGTGCGATTCACAACGCAGCATGTGAGTGAGACGAGTGTAGCGCGAGTTGTCAAAAAAAAATCTCAATCAATGACGGCTATAACACACACCATAGTTGCGCTGTGCAATTCTCGGTGATTTTCCTTTGAAATCTCATTCCAAGATGCGCACGTTATAACACGAAGATTTTTTGATGCGCTAGAGCTGCGCGTTAATTTGACAGTTATCTTCTATTTTGTAATCTCTGTTCGAAAAATTAAAAAACTCTCGCGGCGTAACAGCGTGACAGCAGGCTGATACGAGTAGCCTGAAAGAGATAAATGGAGTTTGGTCGTGTAGTCACATAGAATACATGAGCTCGCTGTCATAAATTTGGGTTTCATTGTGTACTGGGAAACGATTTTATGACGACAGCGATTTCACGCCTCGCTTTTCGCACTGCATTCTGAATCGGGCATTACGCGACGCGCTTCAAGCGCTTTGACATATGTTTTGACAGTCAGTTGTTTGCAACAATACCAAAACAAATATCATTCTATTTTCATGGCTCAGGGCACAAGTTGCAGAGGTTTCAAAAATTGTTTCTAATACGAAATTGGATTTTTTAATAAATAAAACAGATAATTTAACAGGTAAAATGAGCCGCAATTTTCTTTGACATACTGATCATAAAATCTTCGTTAATATTATGGGTGGCGGAGTTGGTAGAGCGCCTGCCTTTCAATTAATTCAATTGATAGGTCCCAGGTTCGATTCCTAGAGTAGTGGTCTAGTTTTTCGAATCTGGTCCAGTCACCATTTGCCATTGGGATCAAGTTAATGGCACTATCACTGGATTGGTCGACCAGTGATAGAAGTCTGACTAATGGGTGGCTTTGTTGTTGTGGTTGTTGTATCGGCTTAGTTCCTAATTCGTGTTTTCAAAATAGCTCTGTTTGTGTAGATTGTGTATAGATGGCTCTGCTGTGAAGGCATAACACTGACAGCGGGGGTGTCTAAGCTAAATCTTCCAAACTTTCAAAGTTGTTGAATGTCGAACAAATTCCTGTGAATTAGGTTAAAGTTAATAGGTCGATATCAAAATCCTCCGTCCCGTTTCGGGCTCCACCCACGGAAGTGAGTTGAAACCAATTACACCTGAGTTTCTCAAACCACTACACATTCTTCTCCTAATTCTTCCGCTCGCTCTGTGCTACACGCATTATAAGAGTCCTAATATCCTCTTGAAGAGCGAGCAAATAATTTAAAAAAAAAAAATATTATGGGAAGCCACAAGGACTTTAAGGTTATCCAGAAACGTGGTGAGATCCAAATTGCGCTTGCTCTTCATTACCCTAGGTGCTCGCTGATCAGCCGGCTTTGGGGGAATGATAATTTTCCTCTTTACAATTATTCAGAATTTCGTCTTCGGCTTCCGTATAGTTCCCAGTTTTTCGAAATGTAAAATCAGCTTAAAATATCTTCTTGTCTGTAGAGACGAACTTAAAAACTGTCAAAAAATTTCCAATCCTCCCTGAGTGCAGCCGCACTTCCAGAGGGTTGTTTGCGATTTTTAAGCCTTTGTTTGCAATCCTCAACATAAATGAATATGCAATCACAATTCTAATTACCTGGTCTGTTTAATATGTCCGCAATTGTTTGCCACATCAAATTCCACTTCACAAAATTTTCGTAATTCCTGTTCTTAATACTGAAGAGCTAATTAATTTTTCTTCAAACGATATAGTCTGAAAAGGATCTTTGAAATAAGGAATAAATAATAATGTTTACTAACTCTTACAAATCATTACGTTTGTCAACTCAAAGGGACGCAGTTAAAGCTTGTATGTGAATGGAAACACACAATTCCCATGTTTGAACAATTGCGTTGCCTCGAATCTATCAACCCCCCGGGCGTTTGATCGTAAATATCGTAAGCATCGTAAGCACGACCTCAACATCGAAGTAGAGCAACTCTCTACTTTGGTGGCGCATTTTCTTGGACTTGTTTGATTTCAACAATAGGGTCAGCCTCTGTGTTGACATGTTTGAAATTCTAAAGAGAATTGATGTTTCACAACACCTTTGGTTAATGTGGACGCCATTCTTCAAACATTAATCATGCCGTGCTTGTCAAACAAATTTGACAATGTGAACACTCCTAATATCTTATTTTTAGACTAGGTCAGCATTTAGATATATGTACGAGTATGTTAAATTTTCGCCAATTTTTTTATCGGCGAAAGTCGAAGCTTAGGTAGATCTTTTGTATATGGAAGATAAAAGATTTGTCCAAAAATACCTTCTTTAGGAACATCCGCAGAAATGTTCTTTGGGTTAGAGTATTCATCTTACTCGAAAGTAAGAATCGAGTAGAGCTCTTCGGGGAGCTTCTCTCTCAACCGAAATTGGTGGAAAGGTTTACGATATCTTTGTTCAATTTTTTTTTTTTTTGCTTAAGTATTTTCAAAACACTTTGATGTTATAGATAGGAGCGAATTCTAAACAATTTCTTTTCATTTGGCGGCTTTTCTATCTTTGTTCAAGATTCATTTTCATTGATGGATAGAGTACTGCCGGAACGCTGGTTGAGTTTATCGTTATGTCTTAACAGATTTGGCTGCTTTTCATAGCGAAAAGTCTATGTATATCCTTCTAGACAGATAGATCCATATCTGCAACTGATTTATTATTGACAGTTTTTAGAGTCCTCTGGAGTTAAGAATCTATTTAGGAGTGTGTACACGATGGGTCTTTAAAGGAACATTCGAAATTTAAGACTCGAATTTTCATTTCATTTATCTATTTAATAGATTCTTTTACAATGGGCTACAGAGCCTTTAAATTAGTAAAAGTTAAAAGAGATACAAGAAAATTTAAAATTCTAATAAATTAAAGGATAATGATGTTATAACAGATATTCTGTATGACAAGCAAGACAAAATTTCAATGCTTGGACTTTAAATTCACAATTTTTGACATAATTCTAAAAAATCATAATTCAACAATTAATTTAGTGCCAGATAATTGAATAGAATTGCCTCAAACTGTATGCTTTCTGATTGAAATGGGTAAATTGGTCCACTGTCTTGTGACATAGACGAAAAATTGCCTTTCAGAGCTTCTGCAGCTGAATCTTGGTTGTAATAACGTGAAAGACCGAGACGAGTTAGAAAACTTTAGTTTTTCAAAAAGATAAGAGGGTGTTTTATTTATTATTTCTTTATTCAGAAGCTTAAAGGACAAGTATTTCAAAAAAGGGGTATAGGGTGCAGCCCAGAATTTTGCTTGAATAGTTGGAAATATGATCAAATCTTTTGAGATTGTATACGTACCGCGTCACATTATTGAAAGCAACCGAAAGATTTCTTTTCATTTCTGAATTGTGGCTGGTAAATATTTGACATCCATATGTGATTATAGGAACGATGAGAGTTTTTCCTAACTTAAGTCGAATATGTTGCGGTGTAAATTGTTTCGACGAAGTGAGACTGCGCAGTGATCCGTATATTTTCCCTATAAGCATTTGAATGTAATCTTCCCAAGTTTTTCCCAGGTTTTTCGCTTTGCTTACGTATTCAAGTTTTTCGTTACCGAGATACAAAGCCGGAAAGTATTTGTGATCAAGTGAAGTTTTATAAATAATCAAGCATTTTGATTTTTGTGGATTCAGATTTAAGTAATAAACATTGAAGTATTCTTTTCAAGTCAGAACTAAATTTATGAGCCCCATCCTCAATCAGACCCAGCTTGCAACTAAGTTGAACTTGAGCATCATCTGCATACAATACTATAGATGTGTGTGTTGTATGAATTGGAAGATCATTGATAAACATCGTCAATAATAGCGGACCAAGAGTCGACCCTTGTGGAACGCCCGAGAAAAGGTTAAGAGGGCGGGAAATTTCATTTTCATGAACAGAGCGCGGGCTTCGGCTAACCCCCTAAGTCAAAGTAGTAGTGTGACAAAGGGCACAACAAACATGCGGGCTTTGCAGTTGACCTGCAGATGCGTTCGTTCCCTTAAAGGACCTCTGTATTCTGTATTCCCGAAGGTAAGTGAATGGTGTTATTTTTGTTTTCATCCCATTTTTTTTTTGTATTTTTGATTTATCAGTTCTTTTTTCATATATTTATTTTTAAAGAAAATAAGTTTTGCTTCATAGGTTTTTTTTTTGTTTTCTTCACTTTTTTGCATATTCGGGCTTTTTTCCATTTCCATGCTTTTCATTGATATTATTGTCGTTTTGAAAATTTTTGGAGCCGACGCCAAAAAGACTACGTTCTTTTGAAAGCTCATAGTATATGCTTCGAAAGATTAAAACTGTTTTTTTTTTTTTTTTAAATATTCGTTTATTGCGAAATTATGAATTTTACAACAAAATATAGTTTTTTTTTTATATTATTAAATTTTCATTAACAACGATTTGACTTTGGCAACTGCTGGGGCATGTCAACTTCAAAAAGTAATCCAGATTTTTTTTAAAAGACCGTTCCTTCACAGAACCAGCGTAGACCACGTGCACTCGAAAATTGGTTAACCTGCGAATCGATACGTTTTATACAAAGATCCTATCAATGCTTTTGTTTGCTTATATCTCTGATACATATTTTAGCTGACCTGGTCAACAGCTTCTTATGAATGTGATAATCCGTATATGCAGAGAGGCATTATTTCACTCGGATGTGCAAGCAACTTACGAAATTCATACACGAAAAAAATAAAAACACATTAACTTGTTAACCTTTATTTTATGGTAGTTTTTATTTTATTTCCTATAAATAAATAAATTAATTTAAAATCGCAATTGAAATTAACTTAACATGCTTAAAATATAACATGATATATATTTTTCTATTTACGAATTTACGCATTGTTATAAATTTTAAAACAATTTTTTGTTGTATACAATTTGGTGTTTTTAATTGTTGTCTTTTACACAAAGCTTCGTTACAAGTGTATTCATCTAAAAAAAATTTGATCTATGTTTAACTTTACATTGGGTTAATCAATTGATTACGTATTGCCACTAGCACGAGGCACAATTTTATTTTTTTATTTCAAATGTTTAATAATAAATTCAAAAGTGTTTTACGAAAAATAACTATTCGAAAGTGTTGATTATTATAAACATTTAAATATTAACAATATCAAGCAGAGAAATATAATCGCATTTATAAATTAGTGTAACATATTTGGGGTTGAAAAAGTGAGATTCAGAAAAATCTTGAGTATAATCTTGAGCGGGACTTTTTGAGTATATTTATTTTTCTTGAGGGTAATCCACACCCTATTTGTGGATTGAGTGATTTGATTATTTTCATTATTCGTTGTTTAAATAACTATGTAAATAATTTATGTATGTGATGTCTTTTTTATATATCACTTTTTAAATTTGTAATGATATTACAAAAGCTGAATTGACACATTTAAATTGCACGAGCATTTTTGATTAATTCAATTTTCTTGTCTATTGAGCTGATAAATGTTGCATTTATCTAAATAAATACATATTAAAGCTCTTTAACTATTTAACAATGATATTTGTGTCTTTATTTGTCTAATATTTTATTTAATACGCCAAAAACGGATGTTACTTACTATTCTTATTTGTTCAAAAATAAAATAAGGTCGATAGCTTTTCGTACAGATTCAAAAAGATTATTCACATTGTGTTAGAAAATATTTGTCAAAAACATATTTTTGAAAAGCGGCAAGTGTTTCTGACTATAAGTGCATTGTTCGAGTTAAAATGGTCCAATATGTCCAAACCGCTAGATCTTTTTACTTCCTTGTGGCGTTCCAACATCGCCATCCGGTTAAAGAATCTGAAGATTTCTATAAGTCAAAGAAGGCTTTCTGTCTTTCGTTATTCAGAAGTATACCTTGGACCATGCAACTTTGCACATGAAAAATAGAAATAATTTTTTTTCAGAATGTTATTAATTCATAATAGTGCAAGGCCTTGGTATATTCAAGTTCCAAAAAGGAAATGTTTTTCTGCATTTTTCAAAAATCTATACAATAAAAAATAAAATGCTAAAATTTTGAACTTAACACTTTCAAAGACCCGCTGTTCGTTGGTCAGAAACACGAAAAAATGGAGGAACCGTACCAGTGTTATGATCCTTGCCTTAGAAATTTAAGACTAGTGTTAGAGATGCTACTTTCGTTTAAGATACGTTCGAAAACTTTTAGATTCAATTTTTGAATACGTATTTTTTTATGTTCAGAATTGACTCTGAAAAACTTGAAAAATTTATGATGGAAAGATTCAGCACAGAACAAAGAACCAAAGAAGATCAATTTTATATTGAAAGTCGACATTCCGTTCCTTTTTATGTTCTGATTGATATTAATTGGTTCAGCGTTTTCACCAACTAGTGGCTGTCTGTGATCTTCTGCGTGCTGGAAGATCGGGTACAGTGCAAAATGATGTGAACATTCCTCGGGTGCAAGCAAGTATTGAGGAAAACCCCGAAACTTCCATCAGGCATCGTTCTCAGCAGTTGGTGATGTCTGGGCGGGCTTTGTAGAGAATTTTAAGGCAATTTGTCTTTTTCCAAATGAGATTCAATTGAGCAATTAGGCCCACCTTAACGGTAACGTTAATAAACAAAATTGGACCATAGTTTTCAAAAACGACAATCAAGTTGCGGTAAATGTGAATGGCTTTCAATACCGGGCAATGATTGATCATTTTTTAAGGCCAGAGGTAGAGAACTATTCAGAATTGTGGTTACAACAAAATGGAACCACAGCTCAAACAGCTTATCCAACTATGGCTCTCCTGAGGGACATTTTTGGTGATCGGATAATATCGCGTTAACTGGCCACTGCGTTTGCCTGATTTAAAGGATACAGATTTTAAGCAAGGTGCATGCTAATAAGCCAAGAACCATAAACAGCTTATGGCCAAAACCCAAGAAGAAGTGTGTCCGCTGGGACCTGAAATTCTAAGAAAAGTAATAGACAATGCTCTTCGAAGAGCACGTCAGTTCTAAGCAAACAATGGGCACCATTTGAGAGATATTATCTTTAAAACATAATACGAACATATTTCCAAACCATAATTTATTAAATGCCAAGGATAAATAAAATCAGAAAGAAAAATGTTATTTATAAAATATGTCTTAACGTTTCTTATGCAGTATTTAGATTCTGCTGGTTTGGCCCGTGGTGGCAAATTTTTCCATGAACTTTCAAAACCTTCGATTTTTTTGGGCAGTCACATAAATTATACCCCTGAAGCTGGAGTCGCACTCAGATTCAAAAACTACGTCGGGAATTGAGTTTTTTTTTTTGTTAACTGAGAGGATAAAGTTAGTAGAAATGAAGTTTCAAAGGAATAATCTTATCATCGATAAATCAACGAATTTTTGTTAAATTTAAGGAACATCAATATGAAAGCTTTCTTAACAAGGACAAGTCAAGAATAGTAATATTTCTAAATACTTTTTTTTTGTAAACAAAAATGTTGTCGACCTTTAATAAATCCATTTAACATTTATTCACATCTAATAAATTTTCTATTCATCTAATAGGAATGTTTTTTTTTTATTTCATAAAATTTTCCATTGATTAGTTTAAAAAAAAAAATTAAATTTTGCAAAAGCATAAAATAATTTGGTATTTTTTTAAAAAAAAAAAATCAATTTTTTGGAAGCCCAATTAAAATTCAAAAATTCGTGTTTTCTAAACTACAATATGAAATTAAAATAAATTTACAACATTCACCTAAAAATAGCTTGTAACAATTTCTTGTTTTTAATAAAATGAAAACACTTTGCATTCGGGAATAAATGCAAAGATAAAATTTACTTTGTTGTTGTGTTGAAGTTTTAGCGATACGATTGCTTCTTTTATTCGTCGAAATCATCGTGGTCGAGCATTTCGAGAAATGCACGAGGCACAAGACCCTTCATAAGGCCCTGCTTTCCGTACATATATTCGCTGTGTTGTGGCGAGCATTCGGTTACAAAAATTACCTAATCCCAAAAAGAAATTGTTCAAATTTAAGGCGCAAAGATGTTGATTTAGGCATTTACCTCGTTTGCTGTGAGAGTTAGCTCAGTATGATCCTTGGCATCGTATGAGCAAAGAACACGGGCTCGTTTCATTTGATCAGCATTGACGTCTGGGCTGCGGTTCTTATGGTCGTTAGCCGTTTTGTCGTTGCCTGAATGGATGGGAACATATGGTGTTGGGCCTCCCAGACTAGATTGTGTGGTGAAATCAATGATGAATGATGAAGTTGATTTGTTTTTTTTTTTTTTTTTGTTAATAACAAAGGAAGATAGAGGGAGGTGATTTGAAAATATAAGAAACTACTGGACGGATGGATGTAAAAAGCAATGGTTTAGGTGTTAGGCAAAACAGATAGTAGTAGTATCAGTTGAATAAGGAAGAAAATGATTTACAGTTTGCAGAAGAGACAACAGACAAACAATTTAAAGCTTGTAACGATTTCATGTTTATGTACATATTATTTTTTTTATGTTTTTCCTAAAGTCCTGTGAAAATTACAGACTCAGACTGAATATTTTTAGTTTCTTCGAACTTTTGCATTTATTTAATTAAAACCATTAACAAATCTCATGAAATAGTGTAGGACTACTTTGGAAATACAAATGGACTCTACATGACGGACCATGCGGATACTATTGAAATGCTGTTGAACGTCCAATTCCTAGGCGGGTGACTCACCAGTTGAAAGCTAACATAGGGCACGCTATTCTAACAGAGTTAAAAGTCTTTCCAGTAACTCGTTCAAACCGTTCAAAACAACGGGTGGAAATGGTATCTTCCCTGCCCTTTTTCAAAAGATCATGGGCCACATTCTTCCGGTTCTGGATATTGTTGTAAGAGACAAATAGGACACCAAAATCACTTGCGTTATGCATTCAGCATTAATGAAAGTCTTAGAATGGTGCAAGTGTGAAGGACTCTCTGTGAACCCTAGCAAAACTGTTCTGGTCCCCCTCACAATGAGCAGACAACTCCTAACTCTGTCTCCAATTGTTATTTAGGGAACCTCTCTGGTATACTCCAGTGAAGTCGAGTATCTCGGTGTTGTCTTGGATAAGAAAATGAAACGGTCTTCACATATCAAGTCCATCACAGCACGCGCCACCAAGGCCATGTGGGCTTGTAAGCAATTCTACGGTGGGACTTGGAGTCTCAAACGTAAGATGATTTATTGGTTGTACATCATGATGGTTAGACCTATCATAACCTACGCAAACTTAAGAAGTAACAACTTTTTAAAAGCTTTATTTATTATGATAGTGGTACATCTCTGGTAATGGTAAATGTGTTCTTGATAGAAACCTTAACAAAAATAGAAATAAGATGCTAGAAGTCTGAGTTTAAAAACAAACATACATCTTATTGTCATTTAAAAGAAAACAATAAGCAAGCAATGAAATATACCGAACCATTTAACCAACGATCTATACTTCGATGCCGATTCATATACACACCATTCAACATTTCTACGTATCGGCCGGTGCCAGTGCCTCTCGACGCACTCCCCAGTCGCACAAGTTAATTATGGGGCAGAGGTATTCAATTTTTATTTTTTAATATTAACATTTTGAGAATATTGTGTCAAAATTTCAAGTCGATTTGATGAACATTTTATACCAGATTTTTTAGTGTTCAAAGCTTTAAAGTATTTTCCCCACAAGTCACTTTTTCAAAGTCGGTGTCCCTCATAACTTCAAAACTACTGCAGCGATCCTTTTGATAATTGTTCAAACTTATTAATCATTTTTATTTTACTATAACAAATTCGCCGTTTTTATTTTTTGCAAAAAATCGCGTTTTTCCCTTCAAACCGTTCCAAAAAAGTGAAAAGTTAAAATTTCGGAAAACCCTTCTTGCATTACCCGGGGGAAACTATCGTTAAGCGAATGAACTTTGATTTTTTGAATTCAAATGATCCAGTACCAACTTATGAGGTTATCGAAGTTCGAAAATGACATTTAAAGAATATTGTATAAAATTTTCACGAAGAAATATATAAAAACAAAACGGCAATGCAAATTATGTGCAGACATACTGTTCAAAATTTCAAAAGGATCGGTGTAGAAGTTTTGAAGTTATGAGGGACACCGACTTCGAAAAAGTGACTTGTGGAGAAAACGCCTTAAAGTATTGAACACTTAAAAAATCTGTTTTAAATGTTCACATGCTAATTTTATCGGCTTAAATCACACTGAATCGTCAAAACCAGATCCATAGAGGATGTTGCTGTCTTCCATGATGTCTATAGCAGCTTTTTGCTCCTGTCTACGAAAAATCCTGCCTTCTATTTAAATTTTTTTCACGTAAAAATTGTACGCCGGAGTTGATAAAAATCTACTAGACAAATACATCAAGCCGCAGAACTTTTCACAGATAACTTATCCAAGGCCTAATATCCTCATCGCGAAAACAAGCCGATAATTAGCTTTGAAAATAACTAGAGTTTTTTTTTTGTAATCTGTTTACAACTTTCGCACGACACTTTGACACCCAAGGCCTTCTTTTTTAGCCGAATGAAAATTCACTTTTCCATCACATTTCATACACTTCTCTAGCGTAGCAATTGTTAAAACGTCTTATAATGAATCAGTTATCCTTTTTATGTTTTTGAAGATCCTCCGTAACTTTTTCTTCAACGGTCACTTAAATTTTTATTTAGCTACGCGCTACTTGTTGAAAAAGCCTTGTCGAACCAGTTGATTGTCTATTAAATCTTGTAATTTTTTTTACGCATTTTAGTTATAATTTAACACTTAATGAAAACGGAGCTAAGATGATGCGAAAATAGGAACGCATGTGTACCAATGCTCGATAGAATATTTAGTGCTACACTAAATTTTAAACTCTATACTGACAACCTATACAGTAGAGTTATAAGGACGTTTGCAATCGCACAGTCGAAAAGAGCTGTGGGGTAAGATAAGGAATTATATAGAGAACGAAACATCTGGTAACAATAACGTGCTCGGGTCGGGCAGGTATTAAAATCCGACGGGTATGCTCGTAACTTCGTCAATTTAACTCCAATCAACTTGAACAAATTTTAATACCTTAAGCCAGCTAACTTTGTATGATTGCTTTTAATATTTTCTCGTTTTAAGGGTTCCGTTCCTCGAAAGGAAAAAACGGAACAATTATAGGATCACTTTGTTGTCTGTCAAGACCCTTTTTCTCATGAACGCGTGGAGGTATCAAGTTGGAATTTATATTAAATACTCAGGTCTACTGTCCCTTGGAGCTGTGGAAAAATCAAAATTCTAAGCCAACGCAATCAAAAGAGCATCCGTTTATGCTACAAATTTTCGACACTCGCAAGGGAATCAAACATGGTACCTCCCGCGAGCTCAGAATCTTGTGATTTGGTACGAAACAACGTCTTATAGAATAGATAAAGGAAAAATTGCGAAAACCGTGAATTTTTAGTACCCCTTTCCTCATGAACGCGTAGAGGTTTTAAATCAGGTCTATAATACCTTTAAGCTGCAACAAGATCAAACTTCTAAACCCAAAGGAACAGCAATTTTAGCCGCAAGTGAATCAAAATCTAAAGACTTCCAGTCGATCTAGAATCTTGAAATCTGTCTTGAAGCAATGTTTTTTTTTTTTAGATTGTCTTGAAGGGTGAACTTTTACTTATATACCTACAGGTTTGTACGGAACCCTCGGTGCGCGTGTCTGACTCGGACTTGTCTGGTTTTTTATCCACATAGAGACAGCCTGTTTTTTTTTGTGTTAATGTTTTCAATTATGTAATATTTTTGTGAGTTTTTAAGAGTTTTTATTAATTAACTTAACAAGATATTAACAATTTATATTCGTATACGTATATTCTAACAAGACCACTTAGAATAGAGATAGATAAAGTAGGAAGAAAAGGATATAGTATGTATTTTTTTTAAATTTTTAGTATTTTAAATTTAATATATGTTAAAAAGAAAAGAATCAATCAAATTGCATTCACAAGGCAAACATTTAGATTGGATTTTGCGACACATTTATTTATAAGTTGTCTTTAATAAGATAGAAAGAAAGATACGAGTAACATTTAGGAAAAAAAAAGAAGTAAAAAAGATTAAGATACAATTTTAGAGTATGGATATATCACTTGTGTCGTAGGTGATATTCATTTCGTTCAAGATATGTGAATTTGGATTGATATATGAGGATATGGTTTGTTCACTGCTGGGATGGACAATGGGAGGCCCATCTACATCTTCGCTGTTAATGCGTAAGCGAGGTGTTAGTGGCCGCATGCTGCAAACCAAGGAAGGATTTTTTGGTTTCGTTTTTTTTTTAATGTATTAATTTAAAATAAATGGAAATGAAGAGATAAATAAAAAAAAAAGAACAGAAATATGAGTTCTAAAATTAATAGAAATTTTTTTTATAGCGGCTAGGGCTAGGGGCAATAATTGTTTAACTACTTTCACTTACCTTGCTAGTTCGTTTTGTAGATCGCCCATTACTTGGACGCACTGTGCATAGTAGCGCACTTGAGTTTCAACAAATGAATGCAAATGGCGCAAGTGGCTAGCTTGTGAAGTACTGATGCCCTCTAAGAGGAGCTTCGTTATTTCAGCTTGTCTGTCGAATTCTGCTTGAGCTACGCGCAAATCACGTTCAGCCTATGAGAACAAATTGTAAGAATTTAATATATTTGCAGATCATTTAAGTAAATGTTAATGGAACTTATATGGTAGGCGAAGAATTTATACCTGTTCCAAAACAGCTTCAGGTGAAATACCATCTTTCTGTGGTTTTTCCAAGCAGCAGGAATATTTAAAACACATGTTTATTAATTAATAGATTATGGTTCCGATAACACAGTATCTAGATTTTTACGAAAAAAACTAATATGAGAAAATAGACCAAACTCAGTCACGATGAGATCGACACGTGCACTGTCACTGGAATCAAGCAAAAGAGTAGAGTGAGGCGAGGATGCAATATCCAGTGCAGAAACAGACTTCCACACCGATGGGCTCAATGTACCCGCCTGTATGGGTGTTGGCGATAAAAGCTAACTATCGACAGGACACCTTTAATTGACATCCGTGCGGAGCATATTAGGATGCTTCTTAATGACTTTTGGGGAAGCTTACGACACAAGGAGCAAAAAGAGTCTGTCAGTCTGAAAAAAATCCGTTTCTTCTACTGACATGGCAGCGATAGTACGAAACTTATCTTTGATGTTTAAAATGCGGCGAATTTGTAAAATCGATCGTTTTACGAATTCCAAAAAGCATAGAATTCCAAAATATTATTCAAAATAAGAAAAACCATTCCAGCGAGGTATATTCATTTAACTACCAGGATTGGGGAATCCACATCAATCCCCGGAAAAAAGTAAGAGTTTGTCGTGTTGGTAGATCGAAGAGTAACCATCGGGCATATAGCCTGAGGTCACAAGGATCTCGTATAGCACTGTTCAAAGAATACTTGCCTACGGATTGCATATGAGGTGAATCTCGAAAAGTTGCAAGCAAATGAGGAGAATTTCTTGTCACGTTTCCTGACCATGGACGAGGCCTATATCCACAGTTTTGATACAGAAACCTTACAACAACCGATGACACCAGGAAGTGACAATCTTCACTGATGCCGTAGAAAAACAAAGTTTCGAGGTTGGCAGGGCAGTTTTTCTTTTGGAACGTTGAATGAATAATTATCGTAGAATATCGGGAAAAGGTTGCCGCTATATCGGGCTCTTACTACACGACCAAATAAGAATATTGCGGAAGACTATTAAGGAAAAATAAACGCCCCCGCAGTGCTGTTTCATCAAGACAATGCACCGGTTCACAAGATTGCAGTTGCGATGGCTGTAATTCAAGAAATAGGGTTCGATCTTCTTGAACACCCGCAGATCTTGAACATCGGCAGATCTAATTTCAGGTGACTTTTACCTCTTTCCACGGCATCTTCGGGGCAAGAAAATTGAAGATGATAGTGAAGCGATAGCATTTCGGGTATAGTGGATTAAATGGAAAACTATCGCCATTACCCGTTGTCGAAAATACTGGTCCAATCGTACCATCAGCTGGTGTCAGGAATGCTCTTCTTTTTTTCCACAATTAAGTTTATTTTAAAAGGTTATTATATTACTATAATGGCCACTTGCACCAAACTTTTTCGACAGCAGTATTTAGCTATTCATTCACTCGTTGCATGTATACCTAATGGAAAACGATTGGTGCAAGTGGGCCTTAATGTCATTTTCGTTTCAAATTATTATTGCACAACAATTTTCTCATTTTGTTTTCAGCATTGCATGATATCAGCAAGAACTCTAAGGAATTCTACAATATAACGTGGCGAAAAAAATCAAAAATTGGTTATATGTTTGCTGAAGAAACTTATCCGAAAATATCAACATTTACAATTCAAAACTAGCGTTGAGGACATTTATAAAGATATTGGTTTCCTACTATACCACCTTGATCAAAAAGTTCCCGGAAAAACCATCGTGTGGCGGTCCTATCGTTCCGATTTGAGTTGTGTTTTTGTTTTGTTAAGTTGGTATATCTGTTGTTGGTATTCCCTCTAAATCTTAGCGTCATAGCTTGATATTTGCAAAAGTTACGTAGGCAAGAGTACATCTATCTCTAAGACGAGACGTGGGTTTATGAGTACAGGCGTATGGGGCAAGTGAATGGCGTTTACTAAATGAGCCGAGACAAAAAAAAAATACGTCGTAGTGCATCATGCATTTTTGCTAGAAGGCCAGACAGTAAACAAAGTGTATTATTTGCGGTTTATGAGACGCGTGAAGCAATTCGCTGAAAGAGACCAGAATTGACGAGAAATGCAACAAATACCATCCAACCACCGAATTCACCTAATTTGGCTCCCTGTGACTTTTTTCTGTTCAAACGAGATAGAAAACCATTACGGGGAACGCGTTTCAGCAGCCGAGAGGTAGGAATGAAGGATGGAAAAATCGCAGGAAGCACTGATGGACATACCGAAAATTGAATATCAAAAATTTTTGAGGATTCACACAAGCGCTGGCGTTAGTGTGTGGCACTCGATGGGGATTACTTTGAAGGGGACAATAAAGATTTAGACAAATTAACTTGTATTTTCAATTTTCTGAATAAATTCCGGTGATAATAGGTTTTTACCCAATACGCCGGATATTGATAGCTTTGCAAACGTTGTCGTGCGATTATCACAAACCATTCCAAATTTTCTTCACCACATTGTCTACTTTGACAATATTTGCGTGGAAGAGGTATTTATACTATACTTCACGAACAATCAGGGCGAAAAGAATTCCAAACTGTAAGTTTCCTATGGATAAAGAAGTCAAAGAAGATAGAGGATATTCTATTGAACATGTTGGCAACGCGTATGGCATTTACATCAGTACTGTTTTGTGGAGAGATAATAAAAAAATCCGATTAGCATGAACATATGTTGGAACTAAGCCATTTTCAAGAGTGGACCCATCCAATCATCCAAATAAAGCATCGCGTTACGATCGACAAAAAAAGAAATATGTTAAAGTTGACTGCCCACAAATCATACGCGAGTCGATCTTATGGATGGTTGGATGGTTATGGGTCGATATCATATAAGATTTAAGACTAGAAACCCAATGATAAGAGTTTTTTTTTATTGTTTGGTTGATTGGCTACTACCAACTCATACATTTATACCGTCGTTTCAAAGCTGAAAAATCTGTTGATGATTCAAATTATACGGAGGAAAAGTTAAATATCTAGCGTTTACAATTATACATTATTATTTACATGTAAAAGGAACATATTATATTTTTAAAAGATTTAGTATTAATGTTAACATTTTTGCAATTCAAAAGGTGTGAATATTTATTAAAGATAATTAACATATTATTAAATGGAGAAAACCGTTCATAGTTCGTACGATGGTGAGTAACTGAGATTGCATTAGGTATGTATCTAAAAAATCTTTGCGGCACATTGAAATTGAGACGAGACAAGAGGTACATAGAATCAATGTTGCCATCAATAAGTTTGGTAATGAAAGAGAAACATAGATACGATCGTCTGCTCTCAAGGTTAGGCAAATCTATTAGATTAAGTCTGCTTGTATGTATGTGAAAGAATCCGGCGAGTTTTTTCGTATAAAATTAATGACATTACACTTCTTGACATTTAAAAATTAACAATTATCGGAACACCACACATAAAACGCATCAAGATCACGCTGCAGATCATGACAGTCTCCAATGTTATGTATCTTCTTAAAGATAGTTACATCATCAGCATAAATAAGACATTGTGAACTCTTTAAAATAGAAACCAAATCATTTATTAAAAAAACAAACAACAACGGACCTAAGTGGTTGCCTTGTGGTACTCCAGAGTTGATAGTGAAATAGCTCGAGGAACAACCATTAAAAATAACAGTGTAAGATCTACTTGATAAATACGATTCAAGCCAAATTAAGAACTTTGTGCAGAAGCCAATTTTGTTTAACTTTAAAAGTAAGATGCGGTGGGAAAGCTTATCAAAAGCTTTACTAAAATCAGTGAGTACACAATCTGCTTGATTTTTAAACTTAAATGAGTCGACGCAGGATCGTGTGAGTTCAAGTAAAAGAGTTGTTGTAGAGCGGCCTTTAAAAAACCCATGTTGATTAGGGACAATTATAGATTTAACATAAAAATACAATGATTCACATAGAACAGATTCAAACAATTTAGGTATTGCCGACAACCTCGCGATCGGACGATAATTTTGGATGTCCTCTTTTCGACCCTTCTTAAATAGAGGAATTATAAACGGGTTCTTCCACGCAACAGAAAAAATACCATCAGACAAAGGTTGATTGAACAAAACAGGAAGGGGAGTTGACAGATAATCAGCACATTTTTTTAAAACAATAGATGGAACATCATCTGGACCTGATGCTATGTTGTCATCAAGGTTGGATAAATATGTCGTAATGGTGTCAGTATTTATATTAAAATTAATGTTGGTCAAGTGGTTGAAAGATTTCAAGTGACCAAGTAGTTGGTCATTTTCGTCAAGATTATCACAGCTAGAAATATCACGGTTTGTAAAAGCAGATTTAAAAAAGTCAGAAAACAGATTAGCTATAACTAGAGGGTTATGGCTAGAGTTATCATTATAACTAAGAACAGACGGATAGAATGTGGAATTCTTTCTTTTTTTTGTATAAAATTCCAAAAATGTTTGGGATTAATTTTTAAGTCACTTTGTACCCCCTGAATATAATTATTTTTGGCATTAAAACAGTTTAAGAGGTCAGTTTCACTATTAGTGTGTTTATATACAGACCACAATTTGTATATAAACACGATTTTTCAGATTTTTTATCTCACCATCGTAACAAGCAGCGTAACGTTTTGAACATTTTTTTGAGGAAATCGAAACGGAGTTGCTGAAGCTACCGGAATTTAGCGAAGCAATAGTTGCAGGTCTTGTTTCTTATAAGTAAATACGTTTAGTTGGCCGACCTTTTACACAAGAAAACGAGCCCTGCACTAGTTCTGGCACCGGTCAGAAGGCAAAACATCTTGTTGCTGACATAAGGTACGACAACATTGACCACTTTCCATTATGGCTTGACAAAGATGGTGGTACAGAAAATGTAAACTTTACAAAACATCGCAAAAAAAATGCATTTGCATGAAATGTGATCTCCATTTGTGCTGTTCTAACGCCAAAAATTGTTTTTTTGAATACCATTAAAGAAAGTTTTATTTGATTTTTTTTTTAAATTACTAAAACACTTCTTTTGTCCTACACCTTTGTTATTATTTTTTTTTTACGGACAAGGCTGCCCTGAGGTCCAATTTATTGAACTGGTGAGTAAATTAACTCGTCACTAAATTTGTGCTTCTTACACCAACATCTAAATTAAACAAAAATTTAGCTTTACTTTCCGTCGTTATTTGATATTAGCCTGTTAGAGGGTAAAGTATATTTCCTTGTGTGTTGCAAAAAAGTTTATATTCCTTTTTTTTTTGAGAAAGTAATTAATCGACACAAACAAATAAATGAGTCACAATTTATTCGTGCTGATGGAATAGTTTGTTGTTCAAAATTTGTAATTGTCAATCGCACTTAATATTTTACTCACCGTTTGTTGTCCCAGCATGCTCCTTGCTTTGCGCACTCGATTTTTGCACGAATCCAAATCCAACCTGAGAAAAATTACATTTTCTCACTTAACAATAACGATGACGAAAGCACCTACCTCTTTGATTCTAAGATACCCTTTTCCTTTGTTATCGTTTTCATCTCACCGTCAAGAAACTTCCTCAATGGTTGTGTGAAACATATGCCAGTCGATGCTATGAAATCTCTTTCGCAATTGCCCAATTTCTGTTCGGCTTGGCCCACCTTAATCAATGCCATTCCATAGGGACTGTCCTGGCCGAAATCACCACCAGCCTCGATCATATCGAGTGCCAAATATTCCAAATTACTCAATCGCGATGGTTTCTTCTTTTCGATTTTCTCAAATATAAAATCCTCCACCCTATTGCCGGGATTTGGTATGAGTACCGATTCCGTATCGCGCACAATTTTCTCAGTCCAGTTCTTAGTGCATTCTGCCCTGTCGGAGAGATTCTCAAAATCCGAATCCAATTCGGTACGCTCCGAAGTGCCCAGTTTTTCTTCTGTTAACTAATAAATTTCAAGAAAAACGTTAAGCCATAGTGCTTTGGGTATCCATAGATCTGTTTGTATTTTACCTGCACAACCCTGGAGAGGGTGCTCCCAGCCTCCTTCACCAGCTTCTTCATATTGAAATCGGGCATTTTCATGTTCATTTTGTATCGATTGTGTTACTTGATCCTTTCGACTGATAAACAAGGAATTTAAGGACAACTCTTTTGTCTTATAAATTATATGCACTTTTTTGATTTCGTTACTCGTCTCGTTTTGTCGTTTGTCGTTTGTGGCGATTGTTCTTTTTCAGCGGAGAAAATTAATTGACAGCTGAAGTGATTGGCTATTGTGAATGGGACTGCATTTTATGACAAATCCAATAAATTTCTACAACAACAAAATACACAATGGTGGGATATTTATCGATTTGTTTTGGGATATTTTTTTCAATGTTTATCATGTTTTTTTTTTGGATATGTCAAGTTGACGAACGAACAGATGTTTTTTGTTTATAGATTTGGTGAGCGTCGCACATCAACCATTTCCCGCGCTCGAATTAAGGCAAAGTTGTTTTGTTTTCCAAGTGGATTTGTGTGCTTAATGTTCGTTAATTGAATTAACAGATTAATCGAGGAATTTTAATTTCTAGACTATTCCATTAAAAAGTGAGTTGCGTAAACAAATTAAGTTTAAGATTTTTTTATGTACATGGGTGTGTTAATTTTTTTTATTTCCTGCTCAGTTTTTGCACATTTTACGTTAGAACGTTTCGTTTATTTAACCACAATTTCATAACGAACTTAATTTTATTAGAAAAAGTGATTGAAAAGTGTTTACATTCGCAAAAGCTATGCCGCTGGAGGCTTTTAAACCACCACATTTGTGTGCATTGAAAATGACCTACAGGGACATCTAAATGAGGTACACTGCGGATCAACAGGATGAGGTTTTTTAATTTTTTTTTTTCGCCATGTTTATTGTTTTAACCGTAAACACGTAAACTACGAACACACGATATACAAAAGTAGTATAAACAATCATGGCGAAATAATTTGGAGGTTTGGTACCAAAAAATATCATTGAATTTTTTGATCATTTATATATATATTTGTGGCCCGGGGAATTTCCTCGGAGTTAACTTAATACATGCTAGCTTAAAAACTAAAAACTCCGAACTTAACTTAAAATTACGAGGGTAATTAGTTGTAGAGGGCGTTTTTAAGGTTGAGTTTGCTTAGGTTGGGAATCGAATTTTTGTTGTGCGGCGTTGAGGCATAGTTGGTGAGGTGAGGGTTTGGACGGAACAGGGAGATGAAACTCATATTACGAGATTGGTGTGTATGGAGATCGTAACAGAGCGGGGCAGTCGAAGTTTGCACTATGAATCTGGTGGATGAATAGGATATCGGCTAAGTCACGGCGTTCTTCGAGAAGACTGTAATCTTCAAAGTTGTCTGACCATGAGAAACTACGTGAAGCAAAGCGAAAAAGCGGCGCTGGACGGCATCAATTCTTTCAATATTGATTTCATAGTAAGATCTCAAGATTCGGGAAGCATATTCAATGATGGGTTTACCGGAAGTAGTGTAAAGGGATTTGGTAACATAGGGGTTAGAGAACCCCTTGGACCATCCTATACCCAAGTATTTTTTTGGTAGTAGATTGAAAACCTTGTTAGGTTGTCTTGCAGGAGGCAAGGAAGGATGAGGCCAACATCGTTGATTGTAAGGAAAAACAGCATCGCCTGAGGTTGCTGTTAAAGGATCTGATTTGGAGAATCTAAAGAGCACAAAATATTGCGTATTTTCAAGGTAGGATTGAATCCATGCAAAGAAGCCAACAATGAAACTAAGGGCTTCCAGTTTGGCGAACTTGTGCAAAAAGTCTCATCTTAAGATTGCAGCGGATTCAAAACAAGTATCTAAAAATGATCTTGAACCTCTCATGACACTTTTCGACACAGGAGCTCCATTCCAGTATTGACAAAAGTATATTTTGAATGTTAACATAATATTTTCGTAAATAATTATTTAAATGTTTTATATTTATATATTAATTGTTTTTAAGAATTGATTGATGCTTCCTTATATATTTATTTTTTTATTTTTTTCCCTTCATATTTTAAAGAGTCTATACCTAAACTAGTCCCCTTATCTCTATCAAGCTTCTGCCTTCTTGTTAACCATAGTGTTAAAATTTTCGCTACACTAAACATTAACATTTGATGTTTGTTTTCCTATACCTAGATAGATTTGGTTTAAATTTTCCTTAAAAGACATCGGTTTTAGAACTTTCAAGTAAGCCTCTTCTCTGGTTACGGACCCTAATTTGTTGAATGATTCTTTTATTCAGGACTCTGAAAATCCAGCTGCTTCACTCACTCATGGGTTTAAGTAACAGAAAGATTACCATGACAAAGAGTTTTGTTTTCAGCTTACCTTTAAAAACCTTTCTGTATCCACAAGTAACCAAATAAATGTCATTTATCCAGTTTGGCATTTAACGATGAATAGATCTCTACGAATTTGTCCAGAGGGCTGGCATTTCTCTGAACCTGCTTTCGTTCATTTGTCTGACCCAGAATTTGACTTAACAAATTTCAATAAAAATTTAAATAAACCCAGCTTAAGAGTGAACATATTTTATTGGCATTTTTAAATTCAAACCAAAGCTAAAACAAGTTCCATTTTAAAATACAGAATACACAAGCGCAAAGAAATACCGAAAAGCCGGTTCAAGATTATTGACCTCTTCTCTTTGTTTTTTTTTTTTTTGATTCACTTCAGACGAATGATTCTTAAATTTGAATACGAGCGCTTACACTACCAAATTGAGAAACCTCAATCCCTTGACTAGGCTTCCAAAATGATGGCTCAAGTCATTGAATTGTATACCATCGACTTCATCCGATTGCACGCTGCATGGGTATTCGGCACCAAAAGCATTCGACTGCCATGTCAGCTTCACTCGATACTCGACATCTGGGGATAGAACCACGGCATCATCCCACAAAATATTTAAATCACAATTGTATCTAGTCTGTTCCTTGTCCACTAGGTGCTGCAACACAATCCCAGAATCTGCTTCATTGTTCGCAGCCATTTGAGATCGAATCTCGATGCGAAGATTCTCTCTGTACTCATTTGAACTGGAGCTTGAATCTTCAACCAAGGCCGCTGATGAAGGCTTTAACCGGCTTTTTATAATCAAGCCCAGAAGCGAGATAAAGCGATCACAGCGCAGCGCTATATTCCACTCGTGGTTCTCTGAATCGATGGTGAATGGACGACAAGCTTTGTAATAGCTCCTCTCGATGGTATTGGAAAGTTGTTTGATTTGTGCACAAATCTTTTCGTAGCCTCCCTTGACCTTTGGTATATCCAATTGTAGATCGCTGATTATCAAATCACAGTCATTCTGCTGCAAGCCCAGCTGTTCGCACTCATGGTGGCACCATTCAAACACAAACCAAATGAGGTACTTTAGATCCTTATTGTTGGCAATTATCGCCTTAACACAGTCTTTTGATACATGGAAGTAGTTGTTCTTCAGATAGGTCATAAACTGCATGTCATTTAAACAGCAATGTGTGAAGAAGTTCGTACAAATCTGAAGCAGAGGTTTGAGATTTATGCAACAGCCCAATTCGAGGGCTGGTAGGATATTGTCGAAGCGCAGCTTTCGTTTAACTGCATTTAAACAGGCCACAATGAGATCACTCAGCAGATACTTCTCAGCGCCGTAATACAATTCGAATACGTCCTCAATTGATTCGGCTTCGAGGTCTACCCGACCTGTGTATGCATAGTAGATTAGTTTTTGAAAAATCCCCGCACTCATGTCGCGTATCTCGATTGTGTCCTTTTCCCGCATTGCACCATAAAACATTGCATCGAATACTGGACTGGCGGTGGATAGTATGAGTTTATGACATCTGAATGTAGTGTCGCCGACCAGGAAAACGCAGTCGGAGTGGTTCTCCGATAGCAGAAGTTCCTCGTAGCGTCGACTAAGCGTGGCCGCTGTCGTCATGATGCATGAGTCGCTGTTGTAGGCGTTATTTTGATAGAGCTTTATGGACATCTATAAAATAGAAAATGAAAAGAGGAAAAGAAAATTTATTATTCATGGATTTTCCATTAATCATTTGAGAATGTAATATTTATTATTATCCTGATTAATTCTGTAAATAAAATTTACTTTTTCTAAAGTTAATTCCTTGAACCTTTGGAAAACTTGATGAGGTAATAGGACTCCCGGTTGAAAATGTCGGTTTTTTTTTCAAAAATGTTTTATTGAGGAAAAATAATTATAAATTCAATATTCAAAGTATTGCCCACCGCTAGCCACACATTTTTCCCATTTTTCTGGCAATTCATGGATACCCGTTCTGAAAAATTCGACCGGTTTGTACGCAATCCACGAATCGATCCATTTTTTTACATGATCAAAATGACGGAAGTGCTGGTCAGCCAGACCATGTTGCATCGATCGGAAGAGATAGTAATCGGATGGCGCAAGGTCTTGACTATACGGCGGGTGGGGTAGGACATCCCATTTGAGCGTTTCAAGGTAAGTTTTGACGACATTTGCAACATGTGGCCGAATATTGTCATGTTGCAAAATAACTTTATCGTGTCTTGCGACCGTTTCCGGCCGTTTTTCCTTCAGTGCTCGGCTCAAACGCATCAATTTTCGTCGGTAGACCTCGCCTGTGATTATTTCATTCGGTTTTAGCAGCTCATAATACACAACACCCTTCTGGTCCCACCGAATGCACAGCATAACCTTCAGGCCATGAATATTCTGAACGGCCGTCGATGTTGAAGCATGTCCGGGGTATCCATACGTTGCCCGACGTTTTGGATTATCGTAATGTACCCATTTTTCATCACCAGTGACGATTCGATGTAAAAAAGACTTCTTTTTGTGGCGTTCAAGCAGCATTTCGGATATGCAAAATCGGCGTTCGACGTCTCGTGGCTTCAATTCATACGGCATCCAATGCCCTACTTTTCGGATCATTCCCATTGCTTTCAAACGATCGGAAATGGTTTGCTGAGCGACGCCAAGTGATTTTGCAAGTTCTTCTTGCGTTTGTGACGGATCTTGATCGAGCAATGCCTCCAATTCACGGTCTTCAAACTTTTTCACCTGGCCGGGGCGTTCTTTGTCTTCGGTGTCGAAATCACCATCTTTGAACCGCTTAAACCACCGCTGACACATTCTATCGTCTATAGTTTAGCCCGGGTAAGCTTCGGTAAGCAATTGATGCGCTTCGTTTGCTTTTTTCTTCAAATGAAAGAAGCATATTAAAACTTCCCGCAAATGTTGTTTTTATGTCATGAATGTAGACATTTTTCACTTATGACCAATAACCTAGACTGAAATAATTAGACAATGACATGAAGTTTTTGATTACAGCTGTCATGGTCAAAATTCACCTCAGATTAATAGATATGAAGTTGTCTGCAATAATGATATTTTCAACCGGTAGTCCTATTAGTGAAAATTGTAAATCCAACCTTCAGGGCCGTATTTAGGTTATGTGGACCCTTAGGTTTGTGATACCCCTGGGACCGAGCCCTACTAGGGGGCAAGTGATACCCACCGTTAAAACAGTAACACTGGAGATTTTCTAACTAAACCTTAACTAGGTCTAGGTTTTTTTTTTTAATTTTCCGGTTCAGTATTTAGAAGTTGATAAAATGATGAAATAAAAATGAAAAGAATTCAAAATCATTAAGTTATTCAGTACGATTTATTAAAATTGTTAAGGACAACTAAAAAAAACCAAGTCCCAGTATTTTGAGTATTTTGAGTCCTGCCACATGGCATTATGGATTTTGCGTGTCTCATTTTGCCTTGTTGCGATTTGATTTAATATTTTTTTAACTTCCCATTCCAATGTTTTTAGAAAGATATCCTTGCGGATTCTTTCGTTCAGTCCAACTCGAGAACAAATCAAGTTATCGGTCGAAGTGTATGGGCACAATGAAGAGCTGAAAAGCTTTTGGTTAAATTTGCCAGAGAGGTTTAAATTTTATGACGAAAAAACTGTCCAAAAAAGTGACAATTTCACTTCTTCTATTTAAATCAATTTGGTTTTCCAATGAAAAAAAAGTTCAAAAATAATAAATATTTTTAGTTTTCAACTACCTAAGTAGATAAAAAAATATGTATAAATGTATACACTGCCGTTCATAAGTTTCCGCGCAAGTTAAATTTACATTTTTTTTGTTCAGTTTTAATTTCAAAAAATTCATCAACATTATGTTATGTATCAACAGTTGACTAAATAAAGTTAGTTTTGAACTATGATATAAAAACTTATTTAAAGACTTAAACAGTATAAATTTCAGCCCATTTCACATTTGGGAAATTGTTTAAGAAGTGTGCATCCTGTAAAGCTTTTTAATTTTCATGATTCCGCATGACGTCTACAGCACTGACACATTAAAACATCCTTAGAAAATTATGGAGCCAGCTGTTTTTTTTGTTCAAATACCACTCTGCTGTAACTTGACGCCTTTTTTTTCGTTAAAATTTATCAGCAAAAAGAAACTCATGGGGCAACTTACATGAGGCAATTGGCTTGAAAAAGCATCAATAGATAGCTAAATGACAAAGTTAAAACACATGGATAAAATTACATTTATCGTATATTAAAAAGCTTTGCAAGGAAGATCATAACATCCGAAGATCCAGTTTGCTTACCTTATTGTGGTTTCTTATCATGAACCAAAGTCTTGAGGTCTATCAAGAAAATGACAAAGAGATAAACAATCTCTCCAAACCGGCCTAGAAACAACTATCAAAATCTGCAAAGAAACCTGGACTGAATGTAATCCTCTTGAAGCCATCTTTTTAACCAGAAAGAAAGATATCCTATGCTGAAAATTTTCCCATCTCGGAAAGAAGAGATGACGGAATTCTCTCGACTGAAACTATTTATTTTTTGAACTTTAACGACATAATATTCCGAGCACAACAAGTGCATTATACAAGTTCGTAGAATAAATTTCGAAAATACATTGGACAAGGAGTTGATATAAGCGGTCTTTAGCAATGTTTATATCGAAACAACGATTGAAATTCTGCAATCAAAAGTCAAATTATTTCGAAACTTTTTTACTAGAATACTTATAATCTGTAAGTGACGTTTCAGCCCAGCAATAGTTTAACTAGCCTACATATTATTTCTTAATTCTGGTTGTTTGTCCCTATTGTGTTAAAACAATTTATTGGTGAAGTTGAAAAACAACTTCAACAACAAACAACAAATTCAACTTCCAATGTTAAAGTTGACGTAATATAACTCCAAACACACCTTATCTTAACGTAGAGTTCTATGCTCTTTGAGCGATGCCTGTGTGCCACTATGTGCCTGCAGAAGACTGCCTAAGATTTGGGTCGTTGGTCCTATATTTTTTCTAACTCGGTTTGTAATAAGTTGGACATTTTGTTCACAGACAAAACAATTTCAGTAACAATCCGATTGTGCAATTTCCATTCTTTTGGCAAACGAAAATCCTTCACAAAGCACTCGGGTCACTTAAAAAAGAAGCATTAAATGGAATTCAGAAACTACCCTCTCTTGTTTTCTATTGACCGGGACAATAAATGTAATCGGACGTTAGTTGGAACAAACGGATTGTAAAACAGTTATGTAAATTTGACAAATATGCTTTAATTGGCATGCGTAACAAATTTTCAACTGTTCTAATTGGCTGTTTTAATCTCGTGCACAATATTCTCAAGCTGTATGAAAGAGCATGAGAAGCGCGCAATCGAGGATGTTGAAAGATTAAGAAGCAGGAAAAGAGTTTGAAAATTCTGCCAACAGATAAAACAATCATCTCAGGGTTACAGACTCCAAACCGAAGCCTGCAAAGATCTAAATAGAAACATCATAGTAAAATTGCATTCAATGCTGAAGACATGGAAGAACCAATTTTTGAGATTGTATTACGGCAATGAAGAATAAAATTCCGCTGGCAGGCAGCATGAACTTTCGATGAAGACGACGCAGGCCAACAGCGTCTATTCGACCTAGCCGAAGAAAAGATATAACATATATAAGCTTAAATCTAATAAAGCCTCTTTAGCTGTCGAACTTTTCAATGCGGCGGCAATAACAAAATAAAGCATCAAAGACGAATGGGTTCATCCATTCGTCCCACTCAATTCTCATCTAGTTGCGTTGAGTCCAGTTTTTCGATTTTGAATACCTTTGAGAAGACAAAAATCTAGAAGGATGCTTTTTGATGTCGGTTGTATGTTCACTTTGTTGTCGTTTATACCCTCAACGCCAATTCTGCCTGTCTCACGAAATATAGTTTTGTGACTTTGCTTTAAAATTAAAACGATTAAAAACGAGCGTGAACTAGAACAAATTAAGAACGCAAATGTTCAAATAAAGAAACAAATAGCAGTTCAAAATAGTTTGTCATTTGCGAAAAAATTGGGCCTATTGGAAAGCAAATAGAAAAATATATGCCAATTTTTTAATACAATTTTATTTGAATAGTTGCTTAAACAAGGTCGATTCGCATTACTATAATAGAATAAAACACATTCATGGCAGACTTGATAAATATCAATATTAGCTTAGGCGTTTTCTTCTAAAAGTAATATTAACTCTATGTTTTGCCAAATATTCCTAAGAATTCGCAGAGCACTGAAGTTTGTATGTTGTAAGGAATTTTAATTTTCCGAGTTGAACAACTTACTGACCAGTCGCAACTTAAGTTTTACTCGTGTTTTAAATAAACGTGAGCTCGTCCCTAACTTAAATCTGCGACGCAAAGTCTTGTCCTTTTCCAACTCCTTTTTCAAAATAATCTGCAGCCGTTCTTCGGAACACTCGAGAAAGTTAAATCTACGTAAATCGATGGACTATCAAGAAAGGTTTTCGAAAAAGTAATCGATTGAGCCCTGACCCTTAAACTCAGTAAATCAACTCGGTTTCAAAGTGGGTCATAGAAAATGCCGCTTCAAAACTGTTGTCAGACGAAGACACTAGAAAAAAGGATGCAAACAGTGTTCGGGTTGACTTGTTAAAAGCCTTCGACTGTAAGGTTAGATCCCTTATATAAACTCTAAAGAGTTGGTTAATTCACCGTTGCTTTTCAGCCTTTTCACGACTGATCTTAGTATCGTCTCCACAAGCCAAGGAAGACGACGATAGGGACCAAAGATCGATGTCATCAAGTTTTTTTTTAAGGCTAGGACTGCCCTTTGATTCAATTTGCACAAAGCAAACAGAAGAAAGAAGCGAAGAAGAAAAAGATTTTTCAGTAGTTTGAAACTCAGATTCATATTAGTTTCTATAAATCCATGGTTGGAGTCCAAGATAGATAAGGAGAATTCGACATCAATTATTTGCCTTCGCTTAATTCGAAGCTTTTTTGTTTTATTCTGCACGATGTTTCATAAGGAAGTTGTCATGTATTGCCTTAATTGATAAGCTGGACCAAACACTTAGTTAGACAACTATCACTGGCCATTCACTCCAGTGAGAGCGTCGTGAATTCGATCTCAAAGGAAATAGGTAGAAGTTGAAGACCTACTTGCGACCTATCAATTCATTCAGTTGAAACACAGATGCTCAACTACTTGTGCCGCACTGCTACTCTAATTAGTTTCAGTGTTATTTTGAGGACTGGAAGTTTAAAACTAACTACCGGAAATCGTAAACCATTCTATTGAGGACTCCAATGTGCAGAGCCTTTTGAGGTATTAGAAAGAATTGGCGACAATTCTTGGTCGTGGGATAGCACGAAAAGCGATTCGATATGAAACCTCGACATCCAACTCAGTTTAAGGGTGAGAGTCATTTGGTACATGTCTCAGGGTTTGTCATAGAAATCTGGCTTCCCAATACAAACAAAATTCTGAGGCAATGAGGTTCAAAATGATGAGACCAACCTGATAGGGGTCGATAATTTCCTCGTAAAACTTACCCGAACGCACAATGTAGGGCCATAACATCGATCGACAAGCGAACCTCCGGATCCTTCAATCCCGATAATTTTTTCTGTTCCTCAAGAGATGTTCACCATGTAATCTAGTAGTACTGCTAATCTTCTACTTCACCAATTCAAATACAGAAAGGCAATAGCTACGAAGATTATCTCCGATTCAGAAGGGTGGTATCGGTCCATTCGAAACAGACGAACGAAAGCAACACAACTAGAAATATTTGACAGTCATTGTTTTTAGGGTATTCCCTCATCGAAGTCCTTTCCTTCAAGTTGCGTTCCGAAGCGTTGGTCGGCTGGTAAAGATTTACAAA
Organism: Orthonevra nobilis; assembly: GCA_963555765.1. Taxonomy (NCBI): domain Eukaryota; kingdom Metazoa; phylum Arthropoda; class Insecta; order Diptera; family Syrphidae; genus Orthonevra; species Orthonevra nobilis. The sequence continues at coordinate 118,452,286 of OY743224.1, forward strand.
CCCGTTGTGTGAGCTTGCAATAGGAAAACCTGCCCCCTTTTACCTAACCTAATATTATGTTTCTAGCTGCTATAGTGGGTGATATAGCAGCAAATAATAACGACCACCATAAAAAATAAACTATTTTCGGATTTGGAGTAGGAACTCTGCTTTTGAATACAGACCACTCACAAATGAAAACTGCAATAATTGCAGGAGTGGTAAAGTCTTCAGTCGACAAATCAAGAAATAAAATTAATGTTAATTCCGCCCTTTCCTCATCGGGCGGAACGGTAATCTAGAAGCAACAAATTTCAACACCACGGGACGAGTGGAAACTCAAAGAAGAATGTGTCCAAAACAGGAAGAAACCAAGGAAGATCCTCACAAACTTGCTTCAGGAATCAGGAATTGAAATTTCTTACGTGACAGTCCAACCTATTTATCTGCTTCTCTATCTTTTGAAGGAAGAATTTAATGGTTTATGATGAGTCGACATTTCGAATTTTCTCGGATAAGGCCATTTGTGAGAAGGACGCCAAATGAAAAATATCGGAAAGAATGGCCAGCGAACTCTCCAGACCCGAACCCCATAGAAAACATTTGGGAGCTTATGAAGAGGGAAATAGGGAATGAAAAAATCACTCATAAGCTGGCTTCAATAAAACGTCTAATAGAAGTGTGGCAAAGAAGTGAAAATATACAAAACAACTGCTTAAAATGCATCCAAAGTACGCCACTAAGGGTTAAGGCTTTTTTATCCGCCAGAGTACAGCTCCTCTGACAAAATATTCATTTTCTTAAAAACTCAGAAATAACTTTTTTAATTAATTTATAAGTATTTTTATAAAAGACAAAATTATAAGAAAAATAAAATAATATGTACGTTAACATTTAAAAAAAAAAAAAAACAATTTTATTTCTAGTGGCCGTAATAATTTGATCACCCACTGTACTATACACTCGATCTCTTCACTCTCAGAGTCAGCTTTGATGAGAGGATTAAGAACTAGACTTCTCGTGGAACCACTTCAAGCTTGTATATATTTTTTTTTCAAAAATTATCTTTTTTTTTGCTGAGATATAAACCTATTCAAAGATATAGTTTTGTAAATATTTTCCTCTGGCAAATAAAACTGCCGCGAGACTAAGAGGCGTGCAAAAACGAGGCTCATTATTCAATTATACTGATTCAAGACCTCTTTACGGCGGCGGGAAGACCTTCTATTCTTAGAGCTGATCTGAACGTAGCCTCAAGGCGCGTGGGGTGTACATTAAATTGCGAATGAAAAACTTGTTTACCTTTACCGGCATGCGTTGAGGTTTACATTCTTTACACAAGCGCAGGGATTTTCAAGTTCAAGAACTTTGCCTTTGTGACGACTTTGCCTAGACTCTGAATAGCTTGTTGTTATGGAGATGTTCACGTGTCGTATGGGTACGCAAGGTGATTGCAAATATAAGAATGTTTTGTTTTTTATTTGTTTATTATGTAAAACGTGGTAAACAATAAAGCTTATGTTGTTGTTTACGAAGTATCATGTGATCGAAAAAGGTCGATTAGTGAGAATCGTCTGGTATGACCTAAGAAATTCAACTGTGTGTTGAATACAAGTGCACGGATTATGTGACTAATGTTTGACGTTGTTGACCATGTTTAGGAATGGGAGTGTTGCTTTTATGGAGGCTAAACGGCATGCAATAAAAAAAAATAACAAAATCAAAACAATTTGCAAACAAGCTAGACTTGACTACATGACGTTCATGTGGTTGACCGACAAACTTTTGTGTATAATTGAAGACACTGGACGTCATTTTCAATGTTTCACTTCAAAACTGATACTTTTTGAAGTGTTTCCGAACCAAAAAATTCCAAAAAATAAAAAACAAAGCCTTTGACACGGAATAGGATTGACGGGGTCATTTATTTGATCTTAGTTAGATTACATTTTACTCGTGACTTTTTTTAATAATAATATCCATGAAACGTGAGACAAAATTACGACCCATATTTTCTTTGTCATCGCTTTAGGAGCTGACGTTTCTGAAATATTGGAAGCTTGTTTTGAATGCTTCTACGAGCTTGTGAGAGGTCATCTTTTTGAGCGGAATGTTGCTTTAAGAAAATCTGTGGATGCAGAGTTGCACGAGGTTAACAGTGTTATTGAGATGAGTCTTCCCTTAAAAAAATATATACACTGATATCCTCTATCAACGTCATATCAAGGTTAGGTTAGGTTAAGTTGAAGGGGATGAACTTCCTCATGTTGGAAGAAATCATGCGGGCCGAAAAGGTCCATTATGATACCCAATCATAAACTATGCCCGTTTTAGAACTTCTTTATGGCTCCTGGAGAAACCATTTGGAGCTCCTGATGAAACTCTAAAGGTCCTTGAGCGGTACCTTTGCGAGTGCTCTCAGTTTCCTGGGCATTCTGTCCTCCGTAAACCAAAGTCGTGGTGGGGTTTAATGGTCTTTTTTCTTCATCCTGGCAGAAACTATCGGGTTTTCCAATAGGGACATGACAACTTTGAATTTAATTTGTAAACGCACCCTTTCACTAATCATCGAACTGTCATTGTCAATTTATTCAGTAAACTCAATTAGAACAATTTTCTACCGAAATTCGGAGTCGGTGACCGCAACTTTAAGAGCGTTTAGTCAAATTTTTGGACGTAATTCTCGCCCTAGTAAACTGACAATAGCATGTTTAGTGCAAAAATTTAAGTCTACATATTCGCTAGGTGATCTTGTCGTGTCAGTGAGACAACGGGTTGGTCGAAGTGTCGAAAATATCGCTGCCGTTCAGGCATTTGTAGCCAACGATCCAAATCAGTCAATTCCACGGCGTTCTCAGGAATTGGGCATCGCTCGGACAGCATTATGGTGTATTTTGCGTAAGAATCTTGGTTTACACTTAAACAAGATCAAACTGACTCAAGAATTGAAGCCGATGGACCACCTGAAGCGACGTACGTTTTCTGATTGATGATGAATTTCATCGCGAAATTATCTTCAGTGACGAAGCTCATTTTTGGCTCAATGGGTTCGTCGATAAGCAAAATATTGGTTATTGGTGATTTGCTTCATGAATCATCACTTCATCTACAAAAAACTTTTTGCTTGCCGGCGGCGTTATTGGGTCATATTTTTTCGTCGACGATAGCGATCGTCGCGTAACTGTGAATGGCCAGCGTTATCGCTCCATGATTACCGATTATTTTCGGCCCGATATGGACTTGGACCACATGTGGTTTCAACAGGATGGTGCCACAAGCCACACAGCACACCTTACAATCGATTTATTGAAGAATAAGTTTGATGAGCGTGTTATCTCAAGAAATGGGCCAGTCGATTGGCCACCTCATTCGTGCGATTTAACGCCTCTAGATTATTTTCTTTTGGGCTACGTTAAGTCATTGGCTTATGCCAACAAGCCGATGATTTTGGAAGAGCTCAGAGCCAACATTGAACGCAAAATACCAACCGTTTCGGCCGAAATGCATCGAAAATTGGGTCCAACGAATCGACCGTAGAAACCTATCCGCGGTGGCCATATGAACGAAGTCGAGTTCCTTTCATAAATGCTTTGACTTCACTTCAAGCCGATAATAATTTTTTTGAAATATCTCAAACGGTCCTTATTGGAAAACCCTGTACAAAAGTCGTTGAAGATAATGCCCTTTCTGATGGACATTGGGACTTTTGCCCCATGCCCCGTCTGGACACCCATTAGGATGTATAAATCTTACTTGTTGAAGGAAAGAAAGCCCTTACTTGTCTCTTGGTTTAGTTCCGTCCCTATATTGCTACGTTCTCTAGTCATAATGTCTATTATTTTCCTCAGCTCACAAAATGGTATGTGTGGTCATCTTTCCATCTTTTCCAGCTCCAGAATTGTCGTGAGTGAATATCAGCCAGAAGCATTGCAAGAACTACCAATGCATCCAGAAAAATGCACAGTTTGGTGCGGTTTATGGGCTGGTGGCATCATTGGACCGTACTTCTTCAAAGATGATGCGAATCGTAACGTATCCAACTTTTTTTTGCCCAAAATGCAAGAGCTTGACTTGCATGACATGTGGTTTCAACAAGACGGTGCCACATGCCACCCAGCACGCGCAACAATGGACTTATTGAGAGGCGAGTTCGGTGAACATTTTATTTCACTTCCGGGACCGGTCAATTGGCCGCCTAGATGGTGCGATTTAACGCCTTTAGACTATTTTTTGTAGGGCTATGTTAAAGCTCATGTCTATACAGACAAGCCCGCTTCAATTGAAGCATTGGAAGACAACATTGAAGCATTTATTCGTGAGATACCGGCTGAAATGTTGGAAAGAGTATGCCAAAATTGGACTTTGAGGCGCAGACTAGGTCAACATTTGCATGAAATAATCTTCAAACATTAAATAATATGGACCGTACTATCGATTTAAATAAAGATTTGATGCATTTTTCTGAATTTTATGTGTTTTTTTTTAAAAAACTTTCCTTTAGCTTTTAAAAAATCACCCTTTACAACAACAAAGTTTTAATACTTGTAGTTTGGTTATACGACTTTATAAACACAAATTTGTAAGCTGGTGAAAGAGGCTACTGATTAACTGTGAATAGTAAATAAAGAATTTATCCTATAGCAAAAGATACTCGTATCTTTACAGCGAACCGATTGTTTTTTTAAAAAAAAATGCTATCAACTTCAAAGCGGGCATTATTAAAATTTTGCCAAATCAGTTAAAGTACCTGCAGCACTTAAGACAATTTAATCTTATTGTTAAATTAAAATTTCTTATCAAATGTTTTGTAGCTTTGTAAAATGATTATAGTACCGATAAAACTGACTTCAGACGCAGTCGACGATGGCTTTTCGATTTCATAATGTTTAGAGTTTTCGATAATTCATGCGACTTGATTTGATTTGTGTTAATTAAGTTAGCGAAGCTTGTGATTGTTTACCAAAGCGCCAAATGTTTGTTGTTAAATAATATGACGATTAGAATAGCTAAACGAATTAAATGTGTTTTTTGCAGAATTTTTGCCTGATTTACACTTTTACAGATTTGTTTATTTTTTTAACAATAAAATGGAAATGGAAATTTTGCAAACATTGTCGAAATTCGAGTTTAAAGAATAATATTTTAATGTTTTTAACTTTAATATAAAAAGAGTCAATTTTTTGACTTTATTGAATTATTTACAATCTGCCTGAGATAAAAATACTTAATCCGTAAAAGTTGGCCAAGGCTTTTATCAAAACAGTTCGTCTTTACGCTTCACCAACGGATAATCTACACTGACGGCTCTAAGATGGGCGGCGGAGTCGGTGCGGATGCGTTCTCAGAATCTCTGAACATCTGTTAAGCTTTCAGCGTTTTCCAAGCCGAACTATTTGCAATCCGGGAAGCATGTCGTCAAATCAAATTACATCCAAATATCCTGCCAAGCCAGAAGGTTGCCATAGGCATTGCTAGTCAAGCAGCCATCAAAGCTATTGCTTCCTTTACTTCACATTCAAAATTAGTACAGGAATGCCGAGCTGAAATAGCGTCGTTAGAAGGTTAGCTCATTTCCCTTATATGAATTTCACGGCCACAGTGCCATCCCAGATAATGAGAAGGCCGATGAACTTGCTAAAAAGGGATCTGCCCTTCAGCGCTCGCTTGCAGGTGAGGTTTTCATCTCACTACAAGCAGTTAAGGCTAATTTGTCGGTTTACTTCCTTGAAGTAGCAAATCCAAGATGGGTCAGATTCACGAACTGTGCAACATCAAGGAAAATATGGCCGGAATACAAATAATCAAAAACAAAAGATCTAACACACTTCTTTTGCGACTGTCCGGCTCTTGATAGAGCCAGTCAACGGGCGCTTGGTAGACCCTTCTTCAACTCAATTAATGAGATTTCTGCTAAGGAAATTAAGGAACTTATGTCCTTCTTAAATACCTCGGGCTGGATTTAGAGATATCTTAAATACACCAAAATAACATCATAAATAAGGTAACAGAGCTGTGGTATAAATGCGGCATATAGTGCTAATTAGGTTCTCACTGAACCACCACTGTTACCTACTTACCTACGCTGAAAAACGTATTCGACAACGGAGTTCTGTCAGTCAGCTAGTGCTTCTTTTTAACATAAGGAAACTGATAGCGTTCTACTAAAACAGAAGCAATCTTTGGAACTGCGTGCGTTGTCTCAATTGTATTTGCACTTGAATCGGCAACAATGGATGAGTAACAGCACCGTGAGATCATCGGATCAGACGTTTTAGAATCGAGAAAGAAAAACGCTTCCCAAGAGACGAAAGCACAAAAGTTGTTGGTCAAAGTCGTTGCCATAGGAATTAATAAACTTCCCATCACGAAGTTAATGAAATCGGTCCGATTTTCGGAATACAAAAGTATTACAGATCTACACGTAACAGAAAAAAAGATCCAATGCTGAACAGTTCCCTATTCGGAAGGAAGAGGTGGTGATGACGACCACCATGCAACTGGTCCTCAAGCTTTAAAAATTTGAAACATTCTATTTTCACGTATAGTTGGATACACTTAGAGAAATGGCCGATTGCTACTATATGACTACAGAAGGCTGGCTAAGATGTTGTGTCGTTGGTCACAAACGTCTAGGAAAGAGAACGAGAACCGCGCAATCGAGAATGTTGAGAGATTAAGGAACTGGAATGAGGTTCGACAATTCTACCTCCAACCGAAGCCTGCAAAGATCGAAATGGAAACATCATAGTTAAATTGCAGTCAATGCTGAGGACATGGAAGAACCAACAATGAAGTCTACCCGACCTAGGCACGTGTTTTGAGTGACGGCTTAGATGCCGAATTTTTTAAAGTGACGGTGATGTCTTGGTTATGATTATGCACCAACTTATCTGCAACACATTGTCAGAAGAAAGCAAGCGAGTTGAATGGAATCTCAGGATCCCAGTACCTTTAGTCTGGTTTAGATTGGAGTACTGGAGCGTTCTAAATATACTAACATTTGTCGCAAAGCATTCAACTTTAGCAACGTTAAATCGGAAATTCGTAGCGGCCAAGCAACATCACCTAAACAAGCGATTACCCGATTTTTGAACTAAATTGATTGTTCGAAAGCTTGTATGGCATGCAAGTCCATCTTGCTGGAACCATAGTTCACCAAATTCAAAAACTCAATTTTAACCTATAAAAATTCTGTGATCATGCCACAGCTTTTCTATTGTGATCTCGACGAAAAATTGACCAATAAGGCCGCTACTCTAAAAAACATATCAACCAGATTTTTTGAGCCCCAACTTAAGCAAAATTGGTTATTTTTTTTGTAAAACCTGGATAGACTGGACCCTGTAAGCGAGGTTAATCAGAGCATTCGACTTGCAGTAACTTTGCAATATTTACTGAGTACTTTCAAAAGTTATAACGATCTCTTTATAATAGCTCGAAGAACCTTATGTTTTAGTTGCTTACTCCAAGTATTTGTCCATTCTCATAATTTACTAACGGAATGTTGTTGATTGATGATCGAGTTACTGACTCGATTGTAGTGCGGTAAGTAAGACAGTAATACTTCTCTCTTGTGTACGAAAAGTACAAATTCGGGCGCAGTACATTTCCTCGAAGAGGACAGTAATCAATTCCCTATTCTAGACAGTAAAATAAGCCTTACAATAGTAATTATTTTCTACGATTTGGTTGGTTATACTGAAATCCTGATCAGTCGCTGAATGTTTGATCCTGAAACCAGGCGAAAGACGGATTTCTTCGATAATCGGAGTAAGATTGTAGATTCTTCAAAATAAGCTACTTAAAAAGCTTTTGAAATAATTGGCTAAAGAAACATCGATCTGTACGACTTTATTATCGTATTTCCCGGTTTTAAGACCATTACCATGGAACTTGTTGCGTTCTTTATTATATTCAAGAATCTAATCCCATCTCTCATAAGCAGTTCCTTGAGGATTTGCAGAGTTATAAAATCGTAACCAGGAACTTTGTTATAAAATAATAGGAATAATAGGAATAGGTTGAAAATGTCGTTATTGCAGACAACTTCATATCTATTACTCTGAGGTGAATTTTGACCATGACAGCTGTCACATCAGAAACTTCATGTCATTGTCTAATTATTTCAGTCTAGGTTATTGGTCATGAGTGAAAACACACAAGTTTTTGTAAGGCCGTAAAATGACTACATTCATGCCATCAAAACAACATTTTCGTGAAGTTTTAATAAGCTTCTTTCATTTAAAGAAAAAAGCAACCGAAGCGCATCAATTGCTTACCGAAGCTTACCCGGGCTATACTATAGACGTTAGAATGTGTCAGCGGTGGTTTAAGCGGTTCAAAGATGGTGATTTCGACACCGAAGACAAAGATCGCCCCGGCCAGGTGAAAAGACCATGAATTGGAGGCATTGCTCGATCAAGATCCGTAACAAACGCAAGAAGAACTTGCAAAATCACTTGGCGTCGCTCAGTAAACCATTTCCGATCGTTTGAATGAACATTGGGTGCCGTATGAATTGAAGCCACGAGACGTCGAACGCGGATTTTGCATGTCCGAAATGATGCTTGAACGCCACAAAAAAAAGTCTTTTTTGCATCGAATCGTCACTGGTGATGAAAAATGGGTACATTACGATAATCCAAAACGTCGGGCAACGTGTGGATACCCCGGACATGCCTCAACATCGACGGCCGTTCAGAATATTCATGGCCTGAAGGTTATGCTGTGCATTTGGTGGGACCAGAAGGGTGTTGTTTAGTATGAGCTGCTAAAACCGAATGAAACAATCACAGGCGAGGTCTACCGACGACAATTGATGCGTTTGAGCCGAGCACTGAAGGAAAAATGGCCGGAAACGGTCGCAAATGTTGCAAATGTCGTCAAAACTTACCTTGAAACGCTCAAATGGGATGTCCTACCCCACCCTCCGTATTGTGCAGACCTTGCGCCATCCGATTACTATCTCTTCCGATCGATGCAACATGGCCCGGCTGACCAGCACTTCCGTCATTTCGATGATGTCAAAAAATGGATCAATTCGTGGACTGCGGTCAAACCGGTCGAATTTTTCAGAACGGTATCCATAAATTGCCAAAAAAATGGGAAAAATGTGTGGCTAGCGATGGGCAAGACTTTGAATATTGAATTTATAGTATATCTATTTTTCCTCAATAAAGCACTGATTTTTGACAATTTCAACCGGTAGTCCTATTAAATGTGAAATCCCTTGACAAAGTTCGGTCAGAGTCGCAGTAAAGATTGAAAACTTAATAAATGGGCTTAGTATGTTTTTTTTTTTAAACTCGACCTTCGAGATAAACTAGCAACTAAATTAAAAGCTTATCTAAAGCCTTAAGAGCTAAATCTAACTTAAATAGCACTAGCTTATTACTAACTACTTGCTACAAGCCGGCCAAGGCTTACAGGACATGCTATATTCATTGCCAGAACGGCATCAAAGATTACTAATTTAGAGTCGCAGTTGTTTTTCGAAGGATGTCCGGTTCTATAACCAATTCGACAAGATTGCCTATCAATGCCTGTGCGATTAAAGTTTGTTTCTCAGTGCGTTCGACCGAACGAAGTTTCTTCACAAATACCAGCATACACCAGCTGGAGTTATATTATTTCGTTCAAAATTTCTATTCAAAATTCTGATTGTTTCCTACCGGTGTTCACTGACTGCCTGTACATTTTTGGGCGCGAAAATGCTGTTAGTTTCAAAATAACATACGATTCATAAATAAATGGAATTGAACCTCCTATTTAATTATTTATTATTGTTTGCGGAAAAAAAAAATTTGCATTTTCTGCACATTTTTTTCTATAATAATTTCAAGAATTTATCGCAAAAATTATGTTTTTCAAAACAGTGGGGGTGTCACAATCTTTTTATATACACATTTTTGAGGACATTATCTTAATATTTTATTATTTTTAAAAACAGTGTTTATCTTTTTTGAAAATTTCATTCAATTCCCTGCAGTGGTTTGGATTTGATGGATTTTAAATCGCTTTTGAACCACTGTGCATTGTTATTGAAAAAAAGTCGAAAAGCAGATATAAACAACTCGTAAAATTACTCTTGCTATTGATTAGTAATCATTTTTTTTTTTCAAATAATTTGCATCATTCTTCTCGACTTACTTTAATCAAAGATTTGCTTGTCACTATCAAGTGTGTAGTTTTTTATTTTTGTAAAGTATCCGTGTATCTGAATTGCGACTTTTGATTGATTTAATTTGTAGAATTAGTTTTATATTTTTCCAAATTCTTATTTTTTGTTTATCACAGAACAATCGTTTTCTAATACGTATATTAAAACTGGTTGCTCAGATTATTCATCACTTAAATTGTGTAGATACATTTTTTCATTTTGTTTCACTAGAATTCTCTGGCTGGTGAATTCAATTCAATTCAAATTTGGTTGCCAATTAAATATATAGTTTTTGTTTTATTTTTTGCCACCGTTTATAATTATTTATAAATTTGTTCACTGTGTAGGAGAATCTTTTTGATTTGCCGACAGTGGATCGTGGTCGGCGCATCCGCGAAACTGCGTCTGAAAACCACTTGTACGAGTTCTAAATCTAGCGAGGAATCGACACTGACTGATCTAGAATGGTTGGTATCAGAACGTTTATACCAGTTGGCTTAGGCTGACTATTGCTATGACTAAACCAACAGCTGTGTTGTTGTGATTTTCTGAAAAGTTTATCGAGAGACTTACTAAAGAGTATAGAAGATAATTTAAGAGAATGATGATTTGAATTCCTGACCGACCGTTGGTACACAGAGAGGTATAGATACTCTATTCTACAGCTGGCTAAGCCCACAGATACATTGTGAGCCGCACTACAATCGTATAAGTTTAAGATATAATAGTAATTCTGACGCCACGAGTTTGTTTGTTTTAGCTTTTAATTAAAGTCAACGCATGAGGGAACTACTTATTTGAATTTATGAAGCTAGATTGCCAGTGGGGAGAATAGGTCAATATTTGCATCTACAAATAAGCTTCGTTTAACTTGGGTTGCTTATGCGTTACACCTGGTATGTATTCCAATATTTCTCATCGCATTTCATTTCATGTTGATGAGGAGATTTTTTTTCTTCGATGAAAATTTGCTCCAACATATATCTATCTAATAATAACTTAAACCACTGTCTCATTAGCAAAAACATCAATAACTTGATACTCTGTAAATAAATTGAAATTCAATGAGGTTATTTGATGCGAGCTTCAGTTAGTTGTAACGACGTTAAATTTACTGTCTTGAATACCAGAAAAACGATTGATTCAGGAAAAGTATTCTGCTCTTACTTACAGTTGTGTTCAAAAGAAATGCAATGTAATTCGAAAATATTATTCTTATTATTTATAAAACTATACATTAATCTACATGGTATTATTATTATTATTATTATTATTATTATTATTATTATTATTATTATTATTATTATTATTATTATTATTATTATTATTATTATTATTATTATTATAATTATTATTATTATTATTATTATTATTATTATTATTATTTATTAACATAGGAATAATTAAATTACTATACTAATACAAAAAAAAAAATTAACACTAGCTGCGGAGGCTTTCAGCTCTAGACGGATAATAATAACGTACTTTATTAAAAGTTAGATTGAAAAAATAATAGATAGATAAAGAGGAGGTAAAAAAATATTTTATATAATTAAATTGAACTATGGAGGAAATTGTTGACTCTATTTATGTTTTCGTTGTTTATGGCATTAAAAAATTGTAGACTGATTGATTATCGGGCAAGATGGCGTTGAATGATCCAGAGATATGACATGGTATTTGTCCGAGAATGTGTGAGCATTTTGGTGGGACGTTTTTCTTTAAAATTTTTTGGATAGTGTGTCCCAAACGAAGCCGGACGAAGTGTTCATGACTTTACGGAGATATTGGGTATACCGAGGACGAAAGTTTGGTGTTAAGTTTTGCGTATTGATCCTGGTAGCTTGATGAATTTAAGAGTCGGCATTTTTCAAGCATTCGCGATATTTGTTTTTGTAAAACGAGCTTCGAAAAGATATAATGTTGAAGTTGAAAACAGGCGCATTATTGCACGACTTTGCGGCGATGTCAGCAAACTGGTTCCTTTGTATCCCCGAGTGGCCTGGAATCCACATTGGTCTTATTTTGTGGGTATATTTGGCAAGAATATCTCTTATCTGGCTTATAATATCCATTAAGCTAAATTCGAAAATAAGTTGACTTTTGTAGTCGAATGTTGATCGAACATATTTTAATTCATTATTTCAATTACAATTAAAAGAATAAAAATAATTTAAGGAATAAATTAAAATTAAATGTTTTAAGATCATTCAAACAATTTCTATAATCAAATCAAAATGTATTTGAGTTTGAAAACAAATTTTTCAATGACATCGAACTGAGAAATAAAAAATTTCAAGATCAACGAATTTTATTCCGAACTATTTTAAAGATTTTCCAATTTCAAATATAATGAAATTGTTAAGCTAATTTATAAGTAAACTTCTTGAAAAGACGACAAGATGTTACAGTAGACAACTATAGTTTTTTTTTTTGTAAATAGTGCTCAAGTGCTCAAGGGATTTGAAGTACCCTTAAAGTGTTTTTTACACAGCACGAGCAGAAGCGGAAGGGAGACAAAGGAGGTACCAGTGCACATTGGTTTTAAATTGTTGTAGGTTGCAGTGCAAAGGAAAAATAGAGCGAGGTAACGCATTCCACATGCGCATTGTGCAGCTTATAAAATAATTTCTAAATTTCACAGTGCGTCCGAAAGTAGGCTTTAGGGTAAACTGATGAGCATTCGATGATGTACGGGTATTGCGAGTGAATTTCTGGAGGGGCGGAATGCAATTAGCTATTTCGATGGGGCATCGGTGGTAGAAATCGCGATAAAACAAAGTCAAGCAAGACACATTTCGACGGTGTTCCAGCGAGTGAATTGTTTTCGATATGTTGTCATCGTCTATGAGTTTTATCGCTCGCTTTTGAATCCTATCTAGGAGTTGCAAGGTGGTCTTGGGTGCACCTGCCCAGATGTGAGCGTTGTACTCCATTTTAGGCCGAATAAAAGCCTTATAAATTATGGCTAAATCAGGAGGGGTAAAAAACTTTTTGCACTGGTTTAGAAAACCTAAGCATTTTGCTGAATTCTTGGCTATATCGAATATGTGGTCATTTCTACTCTATTGATATAGATATATAGAGCAGGAACGTTAATCATTACACGCATTTGAGAAACTGAGGGTACTATCATCTGCGAAGGAATATATTGGATTAGATGTGATAGACAAGAGATCGTTAATGAAAATTAAAAAGAGCTTTGGGGAACACCAGCATTTTTATGGTGAATTTCAGATACAATACCAATACAACTTATATTGTACGATTTGAAAGGTAGTTTCTTATCCATCGAAGAAGAGACTCACCGATCCCATATGCACGCATTTTCGACAAAAGAGCCGGATGCCAGACTCTGTCAAATGCCTTTGAAATATCGAGTGCAACTATCTTCGTTTCACCGAAATTGCATAGTGGTGTGCAATGGCATAGAAAGAAGATTTTCATTGTCAAAGGTTCTGAATTCTTCACACTTTAAAACAAAACATTAAATAGGAAGAATTTTTAAATGCATAGGATATTCTCAGCATATAATTAAGCTATGTCAGTGATGGTTGTGGTCTATTTAAATGTTCCATCTGCATACTTTATTGAACTTTTTTTTAAAAAGTCGATATTGAAAGCACCATAACATTGTTTTATATAATTCCTAAAGAAAAAATTGAAAAGAAGACATCTTCAATCAACCCAAAGTACTTGTACTCGTACTCATTATCCTTCTTCACATTTGAAGTTCATGTACGAAACTTCAACTTTGGATTAACTGATTGACCTGACCCTTGACTTTTTTTATTTTATCTTTATCTTTATATTTATCTTTATTGTAGCTTTATATATACATAGTACATTTTGGAATTCTTAAATATTGCACAATTTAGAGATGTGGTACGCAGTTACCTTACTTCTACAAAATGTTACTATTTACAATCAAATATTATTATCACAGAATCATATTAAGTTTGAAGGAAAAGCTACAAGAAAAACCTTCTTAATCAAAACAAAAGAGAAAAAAAAAATAATATGCTACAATAATAATAAATAAGTAAAAAATATACTGTATATTTAAACAACAGGGCTGAGAGAAGGAGGGAATTGTGGATCACCTGACTCTATGTTCCTGATGATATTTCTGGAACATAGAGTTTTCCTTATCACAATGAATACATTATATCAATCAGTGAATAGATTCGTACATACAAAAGCAAGTAAATCTATAAATAAATAAATAAATAAATAAATAAATAAATAAATAAATAAATAAATAAATATATAAATATATAAATAAATAAATAAATAAGTAAATAAATAAATAAAAAGATAACTAGATAAAAAATAAATAAATTAATTAATTAATAAATAAATGAATAATTAGGTAAATAAATAAAAACAATAAAAAATAAATAGACAAATAAATAATTGAATAGATTGATAGTTAAATAACTAACAACAAATATGGCAGGAAGTCGAGGGATATTATCACAAGTATAGTTAGATTGCTAGGTCTGAAACTAATTCATTGTCAGATATCCTACATCTTGAGTTGTATCCTTCAAATGATGTATTTATTCTCGATGATATTTTTTCTTCATTTGCTAATTCATGAAGCTCATTGGTCGAGAAATGCCATGGAAGGTTCAGAATCATTTTGAGTACTTTATTTTGAGCTCTCTGCAGTCTTTCCCTTGACTTATGACTAACTTGTGCTTAGCAAACCGTATTAAAAGTTAGTGTTAATATCAGTAAATATCTGAGAAAAGAATCAAAAGGCTATTTTCACCATAAGAATGTACAGGGTTTTCAAATAAGGACTTGAAAACTTTTCTTTAAAAAAAAACGTAAACCATTTCAGATATTTCAAGAGCTAAATTATCGGCTTGAAGTACAATCAACACATTTATGAATGGAACTCGACTTCCTTCGTATGGCCACTGCGGCCTCGTTTGCAACGGACGATTCGTTGGACCCAATGTTCGATGACTCGGTCACAGATTACGGCCAAAACGGCCGCTATTTCGCGTTCAATGTTTGCTCTGAGCTCTTCCAACATTGTCGGCTTGTTGCCATAAACCAATGACTTTACGTAGTATATTTCTTGAGATAACACATTCATCAAACTTACTGTTCAATAAATCGACTGTAAGATGTGCTGTAAGAGTAATGTGACGATCGTACGAGAACGATATGCAAACCGCACCAAACAGTTTTTTTTTGTGGATGAAGTGGTGATTCATGAAGCAAATGTAGACTTTCACCCGACCAATAACACATATTTTGCTTTTTGAAGAGCCCATTGAGCCAAAAATGAGCTTCGTCACTGAAGATGATTTCGCGCTGAAATTCATCATCAATCGGAAAACATACGTCGCTTCAAATGGTCCATCGGCTTCAATTCTTGAGTCAGTTTGATCTTGTTTAAGTGTAAACCAAGATTCTTACGCAGAATACGCCATAATATGGTCTGAGCGATGCCCAATTCTTGAGAACGCCGGGGAATTGATTGATTTGGATCGTTGGCTACGGACGCCTGCACGATAGCGATATTTTCGACACGTCGACCAACCCGTTGTCTCACTGACAATACAACATTACCCAGCGAATATGTAGACTCAAATTACCAGTTTCCAAGGGCGAGAATTACGTCCAAAAATTTGACTTAACGCTCATAAAGTTGCAGTCACCGACTCCGAATTTCGGTAAAAAAAATTGTTCTAATTAAGTTTACTGAATAAATTGACAATGACAGTTCGATGATTATTGAAATTAAATTCAAAGTTGTCCATATTGGAAAACCCGATATAATAATTTATTGTTCTCATTTATTTGTCACTTAAAATATTTTTTTAAAGCAAAGCAAAAATGAGGTAAATACTTATAATTAGTAATTAGATTTATTTCTGATACCAGTTTAGACGCGGCATGTATGCAACCATGTTCCGCTCTGAAATCGAATTGATTGTGAGAGATTACATTTTTGTCCTCTACCCCCGTGGTCAGGGCTCTGTTGACTATTTTTTCAAATATTACCTTGCTGATTGTCGGAAGGGGACTTATTGACCGCAGACTTGCCGGATTTGAGTTATCTTTGCCGTGTTTGGGAAAGGGCTGTACTATTGCTCTTTTTCAGTGCGTCGGATGATGTGCATTATTCAACGCATTGTTAAACAGTATAGTGAAAATGTATACAGCTTCCAGAGGAAGAAGTCGAACCACAATACTGAGTATCCCATCGATTCCTGTAAACTTTTTCTTTTTCAGTGATTCGAAGATCGCTTGAAGATCTACCTTGGAAATGAACGGAGGATTTCCCCTCTCAACAGTGACAACATGATTTGTCAAATTGTCGTCATTGAACTCAGTAAAACCTCGGTTCTCGCCATTCGACATTGTTGGATATCATTTCGTAGATGGAAATTGTGGAACAGGATACGATTTTCCAAGTCACGGTTTGGGCCAATGAAAACTTATCAACTTCCTGAAAGGTTGCTCCTATAACCTCAATCTTTTGCGTGGATCTTCAATCACAAAAAATAAAATGTTTTCATAATCAGCGACTGTCGATAGTACACGTTCGTTGTCTATCGTTCGTGGGAGCTTAAGATTCAGAAGTTCAATACGATTATTTCTTTGGAATATGTTATGAATTTGAGTGAACATACTCGGGTTGTTGGACTTAACCGCGAATTTTGTTGTTCCAGTACAAATTAACAGATTTCTGTAATTTTCTTTGATAAGTTTTTGGAAAACTGTCTGTACAAAATGGTATAGTGCCGCCCTGAACTGAATCAGAAACAAGATAGGAAAACGATAAAGTAAAAGTTTTAATGTTAACTTGGTAAATCCGTTCATCAACGATCCTTGGACAGAGATTTTTCTTGTAGGTTCTGTCCAGCAGCTTTAAGGACTATTTTGATAAATTGTCTTCTGGCCTCAAACATACAAATGCGCGCAGGACTTTCTAAATAGAAATCTTACCTTTCTTCTATCATCGATTTTTTTTGTTTGTTTTAGTTTTAAATTTTTATTAATTTTATTTTCAGATCCCACCGACCAGATGTGCTCGCGATACCAGTTGTTCCTACTTCTGCTCGTTGTTCTTCGTTATCCAATTGATAAGGACAGTCAAGAATTCCGAAAGCTCGACGCCTACATGCTCAAAGACATCCAATTGTGCGCAAAATGCTTTCAAAATCAATCGGACTTTTGCAACCGAATCCGAAATAACTACGAATTCTATGAAGACCTAACAAATGTCCTCAACAATCTCTTTGGAGTTCGTCAGACTCGTGCCCTTCGAGATATCCAGAATAGTACGACCAGAATTGTAGCTAAATATCTAGCTCGAGATTTTGATTTCGATTCGATAGACCAAGGACATAATGAAAAGGAAATCATCGAAAATCTTTCAGCAAAATTTCACAACACAGCTCGCTTGGACGGGATGCAAATCTGTCCAGTATCTGGAGTTCAGAGGTTCGTGGAATTTTTCGCCCAGAATAATTCTGAATTGAGCGTTTGGATGCACATGAATGTGAATATCCAGCCAATCCTTCTGCCCTATCTGTACTCATTGGGATTCCCGGTGCCAAAAACATATGCATCCTGCGGTTTCACATCGTTCCAATCGAACGAAGGTGCTTCTCTAGCCAGTTTTTACTCAAGCGACTTTAAAGTCAAGTCAATGATTGCGATGCAACTGATTGAAGGAGCACTGAAATTCACCGAAGGATTCGAGGGTTTTCGAATTTATATAACGGACCTGAACATGGATAACGTAGTGTACAATGAGGAAGAGGAGAAGTTATCATTCGTGGACTTGGACACTGTGTTCATTGTGGACGGAAGAAGGCATCCTGATACCGTGCATAGGCATGAATATGTGGAATGTGATGATTGTTTTGCCTTTTCGCCATCAGATATTTGCGCACGAGGACGAAGTGATATAAATATTTTCGCTGTATGCCAATTGTTGCGGGAGGATTTAAAAAAGGATCATACTAAAGGATTCCTCTATCCATTACCAGATAAATATTCCGAATTGAAAATGCTACTAAACGAATGTGTCGATTGTGGAGGTGAAAATTGTAAAAGTAGATTTAACGTTGCAAGAAAGTTGCTGGAAAGTTTAAAGAATCTCATTAAAGATGAATAGTTTGAAGTCAAAGTGTCGTTTTTTCTATTAGTTAATAATACTAAATCGGGTTAACGCTCTTCTTTTTAGCCATTTACTTTATAAATTCCCTGGCGTCCTTTTTTCGAAATTCAAAAAGAAATTCAAAGACAGAGAATTACAACGATGAGACCCGGAAACGTTTCTAGCTGTGAGTATTTTCGAAAAACAGAAAATATTAGGTTCTATGCGGAAATTCATTAACAGCTCCTTGAACAATAGTGCTATTTTTTCGCATAAATTCCAGGTGTTGAATCTGCAGTGTATTGTCGCCTACGAAGGGCCCTAGAAGCTTGATCTTTACAGTTGTGCATGTCTATTTCTCCTGTCCGAAATTTGGAGAATGGATTGTTTCAATGAACGTGATGACGGGTACTGAGTTCATGAGCTCATTTTCCACAGAAGCAATATACCATTGTGACTTTACAATAGCTCGAAGAAGCAGCTACAACTCCAAAGTTGTATTCCAAAGGGGTTTAGTCGTTGACACAGTTGCTAAACTAAAGTTCAGCTTGATCTTTTTTTTACGTGAGCTTCCTTTTAACTTAACTTCTGTATTTTGGTGTCACTGAGAAGGACTCACTAAATCTTTGCCCCGTTGAGGTTTTTTCTAACCGGCGCTCATGATGATCTTAATTAATTATATGTATAGCTAGTGATTTTAATGATTCATCTCATTTCGTGAGGACATTAAGCTTAAGACTTTTGTTGAGTTTTAATCAACCCACAACGATTGCGATAAAATAATTTAAAAGATCAGACGTTTTTGCGTCGATTAAGCTGTTGCAATTTAAGATTTGTTTCAAAAAACATTAAATCCACCGAAGCCAAATATGAATTTGTGTGTTCATTTTTATTCCAAAAACTTCTTCTGGAGGGTCCTTTTTTATTAACTTCCAATCAGGAAGTTCTTGTAATCGGTCCGAGTTTTGGATTTAAATTTTTTTAGAAATGACTACGTTTTGGGGTCACAGTAGTCGGATTCCATTGTTTTTAGAAGGATGTCTGTGTGTGTGTACGTCCGTACGTTTGTGCGTATTCTTTCGTAGAGCCTAACTCGAGAACAAATCAAGCTATCGAATCCAAATTGGTTTCATTCGAAATGTGTGTGCGTGAAGATCACCTGAAAAGCTTTTGGTTGCATTTTACAGGGTGGTAAGAAAAACTGTATAAAAAAAATATGAAAAATATTTACAAATATATACACTGCCGTTCATAAGTTTCCGGACAAATGCTTACATAAATTTTTTTTTTGTTCGATTTTAATTCTTAAAGTTTCCTCAGTTACCCAATCGACTAAATTAAACTAGTTATGAACTATAAAAACTAATTAAAAGTATTAAGTTGATTCAATGTCATATTTCGATGTGCCCCTTTCTCTATTTCTTCATCCACATCGAAAAATTGTTTCAGAAATTTGAATTCTGTAAACCTTTTTATTTTTCACGATTCCGAATGACTTTTGCGGAGCCACCTAAGATATCAGCGTTCCATAAAACGCACTAGTGACAGCTGAAATATAAGACAATTAAAATAAAACGAATTTTGACTTTTTTTTCCCTACCACATCAAATAGTTAGATTTTCGCGATGTTCATAGTAAGTATTTTTTAAAGATTTCAAACTCAAAATTCATCCCGCACGTTTGGAAGTTTTAGATTCTCAACAAAATTATAAAATATAATTAACGTATAGGTACATAAAAAAATCTAATAAATAAACAGTATCAATCCAATAAAGTCAGATTTAATTTAACTACTGTCAACGGTATTGATATTTAATCTCATTACGTTCTGCATAAAAGCATGGCATTAAAAAATACTTTTTCGAGATTAAGTTTCCTCTAAGCTTAGTACGTCATCCACAAATCATCACTTAGGATAATCTTAATAACAGCACGATGCTGAATAAGTCTCGAAAGAACACCGTAGGCATAGAAATAGATTTCAAAAGACTTCAACTAGTCATAAGACTTCACAGCAGTCAAAAGACTTCAAGCGATCAAAAGACTTCAAAACGTTAAAACTAAAATGAAATCAAAAGACTTCACTACCGAATTAATCAATAATTTCAAAAGACTTCAAACAGTCTAAAAGTATTGCATTCTTTTGACTTGAAGTCTTTTGATTACTTCAAGTAATTCTGAGTACAATGACATCAAAATTGATAAAGAATAATTTTTTAAATGGAAGTATTTCAGTGAAGTCATAAGACTGTAAAATAAGCCATACAATTCAATTGAATAAAAAAACTCAAAAGACTGCATTTTTTACAGCTCTGACAACAACTACCTTATCAGATAAAAAAATAAGTATAAATAAAAACACTGCCGTTCATAAGTTTTCGGAGAATTTGTTTAATTTTACTTCCAAAAGTTTCATAAACATAATATTATTCAGCCAATTGACTAAATTAAGTTATTTATGAACAGTAAAGACTTACTTAAAGCTTAAAAGAGTATAAAGTTGAGGCCACGGCAGTGCTTGAAAAATTGTTTCAAAAATGTGAATCCCGCAAGTCTTTTCCATTTTTTAATGATGTCGAATGACGTCTACAATATTGACATATGAAAATATCTTTAGAAAATTATGGAACCACTGAGTTTTTTGTCCAGCCTTACGCTGTTTTATCGTCAAACTACATCAGCAAAAAGAAACTCACTGGGCAACTTATATGAGGCAATTGATTTCTTAGAAAAAGCATCAAGAGAAGGCCAAAGTACAAAGGGAAAATACATGGACAAATTGCATTACTCATGAGAAGATCATAACATCCAAAGATTCAGTTTGGTTACCACTATTGTGATTTCTTATCATGAGCGAAAGTCTTGAGTTCTTTCCAGAAAATGACATACAAATAAACAATTTCTCGTTATCGACATGGAAACAGCTATCAAAATCTCTAAAGAAAAGTGGACTGAAAGTGATCATCTTGAAGCCATATATTTTCCAGAAAGAAAAAGATTCAATGCTGAGCAGTTTACAGCTCGGAAGAAAGAGTTGGTCGAAATCACTCGACTGAAACTTTTGAACTCTTTCTAAAAGGACATAAAAACAATCAAAATTTAATATTCCGAGCAATGGTAAATATCTTTCAAAAGACAGCAATCTAACGAACTTCATGAAATTAGTATGGAAATAATTTCGAAAATACATCAGACAAGGATTTGGCATAAGCGGTCTTTCGAAAAAAACTATTTTAAATCTGCAAAAAAAAAAAGGAAAACCTGGTCACAAGTTTCCCTGTTGCTCATTTCAAAATTTGTTTACTAGAATAACACTTATAATAATTAGTGGGTGATGTTTCAGTGATAGCTCAGCATGAATTTAAAAGAAAAGTTTTCTGAGGAAGGAAAAGTTTGTAAAGAATTTGCAGAGTTCAACTGAATCAGACAAATTTTAATTCCAAAAACAATCCAGTTCCAGTTAAGACCGTGTTCTTGATCGTGCTCTTAATTAAACTTGTGTCACCATGCAACTAGTCTACGAACCTAAAAAATATTAATCCCTTTAAACTTGGAAAATATAATACTCTTGAAACTTACCTACATTATATTATCTTATGAGTCATGACACCACCTCTGAGAACTGATTGAGGCTAGTCGGTTTTGCAGCTGCATGAGGTTTCCACACCTCAAAATCCACAAGGGGACACATACTACTGTGTCCAAAAAATAAGGTGACATATGAATTTAAACTGCGCGCGTCGAAAGATTTGGAAAATTTTCTTTCTTTTTAGGTTGGTAGTACTTTCAGTGACAACCATGTGAAATTTCATGTCAAAATATATTCATAGTGTTTGAGATACGCGTCGTTTTGTGAGCTGCTAAATGTGAGTTTTTCGTTTTTTGCGATGTCGAAATTAATTGAGCAAAGAATTTGCATTAAATTTTGTTTGCGGAATCAATTTTCTGCTGCGGATACGTTGAGGATGGTGCAGAAAGCCTTTGATGATGAGGCTATGTCTAAAAAAATGTTTACAAGTGGTATAGTGATTTCCAAGCCGGCCGTGAACGTGTCGAAGGCGAAGAGCGTTCTGGGCGACCATCAACCTCAACCGATGAAGCTCACGTCCAACAAATCAAAGATTTGGTGTTGAAAAACCATCGATTAACGATTAGAGACCTTTCTGATGAAGTTGGCTTATCGAAAGGCTCAGTCAATACCATTTTGAAGGATGCTTTGGGCCTCAAGCGCGTCAAATCTCGACTGGTACCGAAAACATTGAATTTTTTGGAAAAAAGGCGTCGCGTTGAAGTGTGTGAAACAATGCTTTCCGACTACCAGGATGTCATGAAACGCATTATAACTGGCGATGAGACTTGGATCTATGCTTACGACACCGAAACAACCGATCAATCGAGCGAATATCGCGCCAAAGGAGAGCCGAGACCAAAAAAACCGCGCCAAAGTCGCTCAAAAATCAAGGTCATGTTGACTGTTTTCTTCGATTATCGTGGTGTTGTGCTTTATGAATGCCTTCCAACCGGCCAAACAGTCAACAAGGAATATTATTTGAACGTTATGCGTCGTTTGCGTAACGCTATCCGCCTAAAAAGGCCGGAATTGTGGAAAGACAATTCTTGGTTTTTACACCACGATAATGCACCATCCCATACCGCACTCGTAATTCGTGATCATTTCGCCAAAATCTCAACCCATTTCACCTGATCTGGTGCCGTGCGACTTCTGACTGTTCAACAAGCTCAAAAGACCGCTCCGGGGACACCGTTTCGATACGATAGAGGAGATTCAAGCCGCAGCGAAGACGGAACTGAAGGCCATCCCGGAAAGTGACTACAATCAGTGTTTCAAAGATTGGAAAATCCGTTGGCATAAGTGCATTGCATCGGGAGGGGATTACTTTGAATGGGATGAAATTGTTTTGGAAGAATAAACAAAGAATTTTCAAAATAAATACAATGTCACCTTATTTTTTGGACACAGTAGTATATCGGGTTTTTCAATAATTTTTTTACTAAACCCAAATTTCTTGTTGGCATAGACCAAAGACTTGACGTAGCCCCACAGGAAATATTCTAACGGCGTCAAATCGCACTACCGAGGCGGCCAAGCGACTGGACCATTTCGTGAGATAACACGTTCTCAAAACTTGGTTTCCAATAAATTGATTGCGACATTCGCTGTGTGGCTTGTGGCGCCGTCCTATTGGAACCACATGTCCTCCAAGTCCATATCATCCAATTGGGGCCAAAAATATTCGGTAATCATTGAACGGTAGCGATCCCCATTCACAGTAACATGCTGGTCTTGATCATCACGGAAGAAGTACGGCCCAATGACACCGCCGGTCCATAAACCACACCAAATCGTAATTTTTTCGGGATGCAATGATGACTCATGGAGTACGTGTGGATTGCTGCCTGACCAATACCGCATGTTTTGTTTATTGGCGGAGCCATTCAGCCAGAAATGAGCCTCATCGCTGAAGAAGATTTTTCGATGAAAATCCGAATCATTTTCAAGTTGTTGCTCAGCCCAATTCACGAACATACGACGCTTCTGGTGGTCAAGCGGCTTCAGTTCTTGCGTCATCTTTAATCTTGTAAGAATGTAGGCCAAGATCTTTTCGCAAAATTCGCCACAACGACGTCACAGAGATTCCCAACGCTTGAGAACGACGTGTGAGAGACACACGAAAACCCAAAGTTTTCTGCAACTGAAGCCTCAGCGGCAGCAATATTCTCGACACTATGGGCACTTCTTTGTCTCACTGGCACGGGAACATTTTGTACTGTGCCTGTGGATTCAAATTTTTCCACTAGACGTTCAATTGTTGATCTGCTAGGACGATTATGATGACCATAAATTGGACGTAGCGCTCTTAACGTTGAACCTACTGACTCCGAATTTCGGTAGTAAATTTTAATAATTTCGACTCGTTGTTGGCTCGTATATCTTTCCATCATGAAATGGCAAACCTTACTGAAGAGAAATATCAAAAGGGCGGCAAGAAATGTAGCGTCGTTTGCTGTCCCTGTCGCTCTACATTTGTAGCGTCCCTGCTTTATATGCTGTAAACATAGATAATAGCACCAGCGCTGAGATGAAATGAAGAATACTTCTTGCTTATAGCTGTTTCTTGGGGTTAAGAAAACATTTGAGTTAAATCCTATCTCGGAGAAAGAAAATATCGCTCTATAAGACCATCATCATTCACTCTCAAAAGCGGATAAAGGCGCCTTAGGTGAGAAAAGTGTGATCTATTAACATTTTTGTAGCGAATGAATGATGTTTTCAAAACACAAATTAAATTTGTTGGTAGGGGCAAATAAAATACCACCTACATTTTCTTTATCTTGAGAAGGGAATTTGTTGGTATGGGCAGTCCTACTCTCACCCAAACCATTTTTTTTTTTTTAAATAGGATAACACATCTGCAATGTTCTTTTTTTTTGCTTTCGTTGCTCCTGTTTCTGAGTCTTGGATTAAACAACAAAACATATAAAAAAAACGCGTTCAAGTATTCAATTTTATTTCGCAGAATAAATGCAGATTTATGATGATTGGAGGCGAAGATAATAATCTTGAAAATGACAAAGATCGTCAAATAAGGGAAGTGCAGTATGCCCTACGTAAATTTTACTGGGATCAGATAACAGAGAACCAACAATCGATCTTAAAATATAAGTTTTATTATGCATGACTATGTTCGATGGTGCTTCTCAGACAATGCTGACTGAGTTCAAGGTTGGGTGTGGACTTAAGGACGCTTTGTGCCAATTCCCCCTGAACAAGAAACCATACTCACGAGTCACGAACAAAATATGTACCTAACCGTCAGGTGAAAAAAGGGAAAACAGATACTGGAAGAACTGATATTGAAATTGCCTGCTGTTGCAGCACCCTATGATTATCTGTGCGATATTTTGTTGCTTTAGGATTCTAGTAACTCTTAACCCTCTGTCATATATGAAGCCCATATACATACTGTTTTTCGCAATGATAACATATTTACAAATATGGACGGGGACTGAAGATGGTAACATTGGTTACAACTTGACTCATAAGTTTATTGTGGATTCTGGGTTCATTCAATTAATTTTTAGATCTTAGGTTTCAATACTTTAACGAACCTTCGTGAAAAGATGGAGCTCGTAAACTTGAAAACACTTGGTACTATGATTCGCAGCTTCAACCATGCACAGCAATTTAAGCTGCGCTATTTAATATAAAGCTGAGACTACTAAGCTGTCATGCACTACGCAGAGAAGTTTAGTTTAGTGTTGATTTCATATTCGTAAACTAGTTGATACAAGTCAGCAGTTTCAAGAATATCCGATTGCAGGGGATTCACAAAAGAGATTGCATTATCCGAGGGGAAACTCACCATCCTCCCTTCTTAAGTCTGAATTAACCGAATTTGATGAAATATTTTTCGTTTTTAAGGTTCCGTACCTCAAAAGGAAAAAAACGGAACCATCCTTGTCTGTTTGTCTGTCAAGACTTTTTGCTCAGGAGCACGTGGAGGTATCAAGTTGAAATTAATACCAAATACTTATGACTGCGGTCTCTTCTTCTTAATCGACGCAGTCAAAAGAAACGGCTGTTTATGCCGCATTTGATACTCTCAAGAATAGCAAGAAGCAATTTTTTTTAGCACAAGTCAAGGGAGAAATTTGAAAACCTTAAACTTGTACTTAAGGTCATCAAATTTTGTTTTTTAAATCGCCTACCAACTATCTACAAACTTGTTCTTAAGTACATCTCATTTTGGTTTTTAAATCGCCTACCAACTCCCTTCGTTGCGCGAGTCCGACTTGCACTTGCCCGGTTTCTTAGTTTAAAATGGGAAGATGTTATCGCACCCGAAACATTTTTTTTGTCCTATTCTGTTAATTTTCTTTAAGGCGTCGGGATCTGACTTCATAGCTTGAAATCTCTTTTGCAGCTGCATGTAGATGTGATGCTTAACTACATTCCGAAATATAATCTTAATACATCTAAGCTCAATGAATGAAGTTTCCAGAGAGGATGTATTTCTTTTTTTTTGAATGGTTTAGACCCTTAAAAATATCAGACTATCATGTCTTTGGAACAGCCTTCGTATCGTAAGTCATATTATCGTTCCATAAATTGTCTGAACCAGTGAAGCATCCTCACAATCGCAAAGTTGAACAGCAACAAATCACCTCATACCCTATAGATGGTCTTCTCCAGATGCAACAAAAAAAAAGAGTATAAATCTTCAATGGCAAGACCAACCTCCAGGTGATCAGCTTTCATCTTGGTCTTCTTTTTTGCATTCTTTTTCGTTGGTGCGTCTTCGAAGGCCATAAAGTGCTATGGATGCAGGATGAGCAATCCAGTTTAGCTTACCTGGATAGCAATTAAATGGTTCCAGCACGTGTATCGGCTACAAGAACAGATTTAAAATAGGTTCGTTCTCAAAGTCAAACGGTAGCCGAGTAGGTGATGTTATTTGGAGGATAACATTGGTGGATATGTGTAGGCACATAAAGTGTTCTAGTGTTGAGGTAGTGAAAATGAGGAAGATGCAAATACAGTAGGTGTTAAAAGTATTACGTCGTTTTTTTTTTTTTTTGGTTTAAGTGCGAGAAGGCCTGCCCATACCATGAAGTTCCGTGAAGTTGCTTTGTAATTGTTTTCGCATTTTTGAATCATTTGAAATGCGATTTGAGTATTTAACATTGAAATTAATTTGGAAATTACATACTTACGAATGTTTTATGTCAAATGATCGGGTAACAATTTGAAAATTCTATTTTTTTTTAAACATTTGGCCGCGTTCAGAATTCTAGGCACTTGCTAGTCAACCGGCTCCGATTGGTCGAGAGCCCTTGAATTTTACGGCAAAGCTAGTTAACATATGGTGAGGAAGAGGACTGGATTTGCAGTTAAAAATATTTGACTTCTTTTTGCAGTTGAATCAGCTGAATTTTGAAATCGTTTATCGATCGGTTGAAGCTTATGAAATATGAAAGTGGTTATGTATAATTTAAAAATTAATTAATAACCAAGAAAAAGGATATCGGAATCGAAGTTGAAATGGGATCAGAAGGCAGTACTTATATACTAACCGAAAAGCAAGCCCGACTCATCCTGAAGTGGACACGAAATTCTTCCAGCGAGTACGCAGGAGTTTCTTCCCCAAAGAAGCTGGGATTTCTTGTTGGCCGGTCAATAAATCCAAACATTTTTTTTTTATTTATTTTTATTTATTAAAGGCATCATTCTATAGTCCTTAATGACTAGAGGCGAATGATCCATCAATGACGCATACAAAAATGTTTATCGTTTGTGAGGTATAATAAAGATTTTAGCTTGAAATACAATATGATTGATATAAATGATATAAAATAAATGACTTTTTGCAATATAACAAAATAAATAAGAATTTTAACAACATAACAAAACAACATAATATAATAATATAATAACAAATTAACAACATAATATAAAGATTGAAATTGAAAGAATCTTAAGTTTTAGCCTACATTATAAATTTGTACTTAGAAAAACGTTGGTAGCTGAATTATCCAAACTGAAAAGATAATGCTTAAGTTCCTTTAAGAACAGGGAAGGTTGCGTTATATTCCTTATGTGTAATGGCAATTTATTAAAAAGCCTAGGTGCTATCGTAGTATAAAATTTCAAGCAGCGGGTTTTATTAGAGAATGGGATATTGGACATAACCATATTGTTTATTCTGAGGCTGTATATATTTGAACATCTCAACGTTTGCCTGTACCCGCTTCTCAAGTAGAAAATTTGTAAAACCTTAAAGATATAGAGGTGATTCAGAGGAAATATAAGCAATTTCAGAAATAGAAGCCAACTGTGGGAAAGTCTATTACAAATACATTTTTCGAATGACAGATAACATATAATTCTTAGGGTTTTCCACATATGCCTTCCATGTCATCTAATTATCTATGAGAATGCCTAGATATTTAAAGTTCTCAACCTCTTCTATTTTGAAAGAGTTCGAATCACATGATATGTTTTCCTGGTAGTTAATTTTACCACAAGTATGGGCAGAAATCGAACACTTGGGACATGCACTCGAATGAAAAATTGTGTCACAGTCAAGTGAACAAATGCCTGTTAGATTACATAACTTAGGTCTTGATTTATTGCTTACGAGAAGTTCGTGTTTAGAAAACCATTGACGAAGAATGTTTAGGTCCATGTTTAACTGAACTACAGAGTCAAAAACAGTTTTAGTGTCATAAGTCAATGCAATATCATCGGCAAAGGCTGTTATATTGCTACTAAATTTTTGATGAAACAGTGAGTTAATATATATCAAGAACAATAATGGACCCAATACCGATCCTTGTGGTACACCAACCTTTAGTTTAAGCGGGCTGCTAATATAGTCACCATTAAACTTGACGCGCTGTGATCTATTTGACAAATACGAAGACAACCACTTGTGAATTACACCTCTTAATCCTGCTTTTTGAAATTTTCCAGTAGAATATCATGATTGACCATGTCGAAAGCTTTGGTCATATCTATAAAAAGTACTAAGTTAGAGTTATTTTTGCTAAAACTCTCATATATCTCAGAGCATAGCTTAAGAATTGTATCTTCAGTAGATTTCCCCTCACGAGAACCAAATTGTTCATTTCCAAAATATTTGTACTTGTTTAAAAAAGCTACAATGCGTACTTTCATTAGCTTCTCCAACAATTTTGAAAGGGTCGGAAGTAAGGAGATAGGTCTATATTGCGTCATCAACGTCCTGGGTTCATTTTTGAGGAGCGGAAACACCTCCGCAGTTTTTAATGATAAGGGAAATACACCACAGTGAACACTTAAGTTAAATATATGACATAAAAAGAAATACGTTTCAATATACTATTGGTGATACCATTAGAAGTACACGAATTTTTGTTTCAAGCGACATAATACATTTATATGTTACACGAAGGAGTATCTTCAACAATGTCAGGAAACAAATTACATTTACAACTGTAGTGACTAGGCCTGGGTTTCATATCTGAAGCTATAGTAGTAAAAAACATATTTAATTGATTTGCTATCTCCGATGGGTTTTTTATTGTTTTACCATCAACTTCGAGTTGCTGTATAGTATATCATTTTTTTCGTCCGATCTGTTTTGGATGCTATTAACAACTCTCCATTCCTCTTTTACATTCCCTCTACAATTCTGAAACTTGGTTGAGTAATAAAGATCGCGACATCAAACTGATGTTAAAATAAGTTCACTTTCTTGGCACATGTGCACACAATTCTTCTTCCTTGTCGCTCATTTTAATCGTTTAATTGAAAACACTCAATTAAAACTTATTAATTTCTAGTAGAAATTGAAATTATTACACAATTCAGAAAAAAAAACTTATTCTATACGTAAGTACAAATTGAAAGTAAATTTCCAAAAATTATATGTTTGACTGTCAACTGCATTTGCAGTCAGTTTTCTCGTTCAATATTCTAGGTTTTGACTGAAATTTTAGTCCCTAGAATTCTGAATGCGGCCATTGATAGCTAGTTGAACTTTTTTTGTCATTTATTATTTAATTACTAACTTGAGGTGGCGCTAAAGTCCGCATAGCATTGGAATTTATCGAGATTTCGCTGTACAACTTTGTTATACAGAGTTATTCTTTGAGCGGAGCCTAGGTAGACAAAGTTCCTAACTACCTCAAAGTAAAAGCTGTCTATGGTAATGTTTTGACCCAGACGTTGGATTTGAATGTCCTTTTGCCCTCCTATACCGCCAAACCCATCTTTGCCGTTTCTGTCTGAATATTCATAAACGCACTGTTTACATCAATATCAAAACTATAAGCATTGGCAACAGACTCAACAGAAGCACCACGAGGTGGTTTATAATTAATATTTCATCCGGTGGTTTTGAATTGGGTATGCGATTCCTTCTTTTTGTTCCGAAAGATAAAATGCCTTCCTTGCCTAAATATCCTAAAAATGGCATCGAAGCGAAGTAGTTGTCAATGTAAAGACCGTAATTCTTGGAAGAGGCTCAAAGGTCTAGTTCCCCTGGGTTGACAAAATTTTCTTTGCCTGATTCAATCTCGACTGTATAAATAAATCCTGAAACACCGCTTGGTACCCCCATTTATAAGGTTTATTAGGTTCGTACCGTTTCAAATATTTCCTTGACTTTTTGGAAAAAATTTGTTCATCCACACACAAATATTGCTCGAATGAACAACGGCCCTTATCTTGAAGATTCTGTCGTTCTCGGGATGCGATTTTGGAACATTCTTGCTGTTATCACAGAAATGAATAAGCTGCCGGATCTTTTCAAACTTATTGAGGGACATTGTTTCTTGAATAGCCGGAATTATAATAAAGTTTTTTCCAATAGCTTCTAACTCATGGCAGATGAGCTATGGAAATAAAGAAAACGATGCCAATAAACTGCCGTATATCGAATGTTGACGCGGTAAATGTGGTTTTAGGGTCTCCTTGTAATGAGTACAAATAATTTTCGTTTTTGACCATTTCGATGAGATCATTTGAGAACAAATATATAAAGAACTGAATTGGGGAATCAAGCTGGTGAATTTCTAATGGCAATCTGAATGTCATTCAAAACTAAGTTCTGCTTTTTCCATATGATGTTTTTTTTTCTTTTTTGCTAGTTGAAGGCTGCGTATTAGGGTTGTCGTAAGCTATAGCGAAAAAAAAGTCGGAATTTTGTCGATGGGAACCCCACAAATTATCCAGATTTTAAGATAGACAAAGTTTGAGCACGATTGGATCGCGTTAACACATGTCGACGGTCGGTCAAAGTTTAAAAAATTCGCGATTTTTCGTTAGCGAGCGAGGTTTCGGAGCCATAACGCCGAAACGGCTCGACACTTTTTCATAAAATTGGTCTTAAATAAAAGCTTATATTGTTCTTAATATTCTATGTTCAAATATTTTTATCGTAACTTTTAGTCCGAGCGAGCAAATGGCACCTTTTCCCTCAAAAACGTGAGTAGATACCTTTAGGAACAAATATTCGGAATTTCTATGAAATAAAAAAACATTATACATTGTAATTTTTTTAACTTGTTTCATTGTATATTATCATTGAATAAAGAGATAACGACGTAAAAAATAAAGAACATGGTTAACTTTTTATATTTTTTTTTTGATGAGAGGAATAGGTTATTCTAGAGGTTTTGGAAGGGTTGACTTCGATTCATCTGGATATAGTTTCCTGCATTGAGAAACCACCTGTAAAACGAATTGCTTTTGTTCCTCGTCTTTTATGATAACTTTATTAAACTCGGTTATCAGCTTAACTCCCCTCTCTGCTACATCATTCAAAACTTTCAGTGATTTAATTATCCTCAAACCTTCTTTGAAATCATTATTTTTTGACCAGGTGGCAGGGTGTTCTCTTAGGAATTCCGGGTTGATCTGAAACCGCTGAAACAACTGCATTGTTTCCTTACTTATCAAACTAGAGAGCCCTTCTTGCAACAGCTGTTCCATCTGGCCTTTTCGGAGTTTAGGGTTTATGATCCTGGTATTCTCGGAACCCTCTGTCTCAGCTTCAACAAGTATCTTTTCCGCCATTCGCAGTTTTTCTTCGTCAGGGAGTGTGGCATCAAAGAAGGCAAGGCCAACCATCTCTGCATTTAAATACCACAAATGGTTGGAGAATTTTGTTAAACCTCTGTCAGCTATTTCCATGTCAATATTCTTGTACTCCAACAGACACTGTAAGATTTCTAAGTCTTGCTTAGGAGCCAGATAAGCCTTAAGAGCATTGAACTAAGCTGTGCAGAAGACCCTTATTAGAAAAATATATAGAGCTTCTAAGGAACTACTTTCTTTATTTGTCAGTTGAAACTGCCCGCGGAATAGAAATATTTTAAGACAGTAGATGGCCTTGGCCATCCATCTGGCATGACTGATGGCACCTGGTGCCTTAAAACCCACTCTATGTCCGTCCAGTGCTCCAACAAACATCAACACCAATTGTTAAAGCTCCTTATAGTCGCCTCTGGGCTGGGTTTCCATAAGCTTAGCGTTGAAATCACTGGTTATGGCGGCAATAACTTCATCAGGTAGATGTTTTTTTCAGATTCTTATTGCTGATGCCCAGGTCGAATTTTGCTTTGTCTAGTTTTGTCCACGCCTTTTCAAATCTTTGGAACAAATCGGGATGAGGTCCCTTTGTTGATCCTAACTTCACGTTAAACACTCCCCTCAGAACACTTCGAGAATGTGGTGACGGCAGGCTAAGTAGAGCTCTCTGTCCAACAACTTTTCTAAAATAGTACATGCTCCTTTCAGTCGTTCTGTGTTCGACGCCGTTGTGTTAAAACACATGGCCTTCATATTATTTGCTACGCCCCATTTTTCAAGGCATTCAAACACTGCCAAGGCTTGTTCTTTCCCTGTGCTGTGGAAGAGGTTTAACTAAGCTAAAATTAAGCAGTGTTTTCGCCAGCCTCGCTCACTAGAGCTAGGGCTTTTAGAGACTGAGATATGGTTTTGCTTCACTAGGTTTTACAAGTGGATTATTTTCCTAACCTCAATAAGAAGGAGAACAATAATGACGATGATGATGAAAAAGAAAAAAACTAACCAATGTCATAACGTTCCGCTTCGATGTTCTTGATGGTTCTCGTACGCTGCCGAACTTGTTTTCTCTCTTCTTTCCTTGCTAATCTCAGATAAACTCCAATCATAGAACCAGGACGACCTGGCTGCCTTTGGCTTTCAAGAAACGCCTTGTCTTTTTTTGACTTCATGATGGTCAAGGCATCTTGATGAGCGATATCGAAAATATCATCTTACTTCGAGGCAAAATCTTTGATTTTGCTCTTCAAAGTATCCGACTGCTTATTCTTGTCCTTTAGAATAGACCTCCATTCAGCGTGAAGCTTCTCTAATGCTGTGACAGCATCTTTATTATATTTTGTAGGGATACGAGCTTTCGCCAAAAATACAAGTACTTCTTGAATTGTGATTTTTGCTGATTCTCTGAGGCTCATTTTCATGCAACGTATATTGTAGAACAAAGTGGCTAGAACTTGTCTTTTAGATGGCAATTTACAACCAGTTATTTGATGAGCCGGATAGCCCACGAGATATACTATCTTTGGTGTTGGTTATCATGGCGGAGTTGGTTGGAGTTGGTTTGCTCGCTCGGACTAAAAGTTACGATAAAAATATTTGAACATAAAATATTAAGAACAATATAAGCTTTTATTTAAAACCAATTTTATGAGAAAGTGTCGAGCCGTTTCGACGTTGTGGCTCCGAAAATCGCGATTTTTTTAAACTTTGAGCGACCGTCGGCACGTGTTAACGTGATCCATTCGTGCTCGAACTTCGTCTATCTTAAAATCTTGAAAGGCTGCACAAATTGTGGGGTTCCCATCGACAAAATTCCGAGTTCGATTTTTTACGACCACCCTACTGCGTATCGTCTCACGTCAATATTTTCTACGTTCGCTTCCAAATTTTGATTTTCCTCTTCTTCAGAATCTGGTTCGGATTCAAGTATAAAATTTGGGTCATCCAAGAGGTCGTCATCAGAGAAATTCATTCCATCTTCACTATTTTGCATATTTTCAATCTTCTCGTGGAACAGAGAAATAGAAGCAAACCAACCCTTGAGTGGTTTCAATGATGACGATAATCAAGACTGAGAGATTTGTCGAACTTTTTTTTCTAAAGTCAAACACGCATACTGAGGAATCTCAAGGAGTGAAGTACCCTCATCATAAATGAAGAAAGACATTTCATTTATGTCCAATTTTTCAATTTCTACAATTTACTGATTGCGATGGGCCCTGCTTAAAACCTAATCTCTGTAAACTAAACTGAACAGCTTCTTCTTCAATGATGTTTTTGTAAAGTTGCAGGATATTTTTTTTCATTTTTTTTTTCAATCACAATATTGTTTATTTGAAACACACAATATTAGTTCACTTTATCAGCATTTTCATATCATTTTGGAGGTCCCTAAGCTCCTTTAGCATATTCCTAGCGAGTTGACCTTCGGGCGTATTAGTCGGCTCATGAAGAAGCATTCTAACTGCCTCTCTAAGCATTTGTTCAGCTTGCTTCAGGATATCCTGTAACGGTTTTCTTGTTCTGTTTAATACTCTTTAACTTTATTATTAATCTTACCAATAACTCCAACTCCTTGATCTCGTTTTCATGAAATCGCAGACGATTTAGTTCAGTAAAGGAAGTAAACATTTCATACAAAGCGATCGCCTTTAGCCGTGATATGCCGGGCTGAACTATTCGTAGAACAACTAAGATATCCTCGCAAAGCTTGGTCTTTCGTTCAAGTACCAACTTTCCTGGCTTAAATGTGGGATTCATTAGAAACGAGCGCAATATCGCAGCGACATTTTGCTTCAAATCAATAATCAAATAATGATTGCGATGGAAGACTTTGGAGAACTTTGCAATAAGATTTTCATATTTACGGATATCGTCCTTGGCCAGGAAAATTTCCTCCTTCGCCCTGTTTAATAATTGATCAACATCTGTTTCCTCCAATGTAAAAGGACATTTTTCACAAATCCACTTTGAACCGCTGTGAACGACGGCGCCATCTGGGCAACTTGTGCAAAGTAGACTGCTCATATGCGAGCCGAACTCTGTAGGATCCTCGCAGCGGGGACAATTGCAGTCGAAGTACTTGCCAATTTTGAGCAAATGCCGACGCTCATCTGTGCCCTATGAATGGAAAAAAAATAAACTAACTGAAAACACTGAGTGCAGTGATTGAGTGGGACTTACCAACAATGGATTCGTGTAGCAATAGGTCAGCATTGCGCCCTCCTCAACATCGCAATTGGCGTAGATCTTCATTTGATTGTTATCGTCTATTGCAATTGATGTGTTCGCCATACACTGATGAGCTAAAAGCGATGCCTTGAGGTAAATGGCCCGCATTGAGCCTTCATCTGGAGCTCGGATCTCAAAACTATTCACATCGATCACTCCACAAATCTGTTGAATGATGTTCTCGTCAATATTCTCGGTTTGCTGCAAATGTTTTGCTATTCCCGAGCTTAAGATCGGCTCAACGATATTCTTTGTATTATCTGACCAAATATCACTTCCTTTGCGCTGATCCTGATGGGACTCGAGGCAATGAAGCTGCTCAAAAACATCCTTGGTTTTTGGATTTTCTCTGAGCAGAAGGCATTTTAGAGCGCCGAATGTGCTTATGTTCTTCAGAAGGAAATCCGAGTCAACTTTTTTCATTCGAAACATGAAATCGCATTCGAAATCATAGTGCGATGGACAGCTTTGGCATAGGAGAAAAATTTTGCATTTCCTAAAATATTTATAAAAGTATGGTTAGCAGCTTTTCTACCAACTGAGACTTAAAATTGTAAAATTCTTTCTGCTTCGATTCGTTTTCAGTGGCAGATTAAATTAGCACCCTGTTTAAGGTTTCGTTCCTTAAAAGGAAAAACGAAACCATTTTAAGATCACTCTGTTATCCGTCAGTCTGTCTGTCGAAATTAAAACCAAAAACTAAAGACACCTTAAGCTATAAAAACTGTTTTTGCCACTCGCAATGAAAAGCAAAGCCTTAAGGATACTACATACAAATAAAAGCTGGAAAACTCTTCGGAATTCGATTTCCGTGACGATCGAATAAATTACATATCCACAAGTTTGTACGGAACCCTGGTTGCGCGAGTCCGACTCGCACTTTGTCGGTTTTCTTACATTTTGGTGCTGTTAGATTGCGTTAGGTAGGAGAAGAAAAGGAGTCGAACGACTTTATGAAATTGCAAACATCCAAACGGATAAGTTTCCCTAAAATGATGTTGGAGAAAACTTGAGCTCTTAGCTATTTTTTATAAATAAATTTAACCTCGAATCATTTTTGTAATCAAATTTAATGTTCATCTTTTACGTAACGAAATGAAAGTTTTGCTTCTTTTACTTGCTTTCTATATTATTTTATTTTTTTCAATGCTATCCTTTCTTTAACTATAGTTTCAAAATTTCACTCCTATCACCGTTCTCGTGTGTTGTTTTCTTCATCGTGTCGTTTTTAAAATGACATTCCTGAACTCTGTCGACGTGACATACTCGAAATTGCAGTAGATGTTTTTAACGATGAAAAAGTAGTAAAGAATGTGACGGTTTCTTCCACAATCTGTCCAAATGCATTTGAATTTTCGTATTTTCGAATTCGTTATTGTTTTTAGAGGAAAGTGATGGTTTTTAGAGTAGCAATGATAAGCACAATGATGTTCTATACAAGGGATAGGAATCAAAGAACGCAAAATGCTGAAACTGAATCTGAAATTAGACAAAACTCCAAACTTGATCTCCGGGGCTGGTCCAGGTTAGATTAACGGTACCGTTAATCTTCCACGTTGGTCGAAAAGCTGTGGACGGGCGAGTCAACTACGACCAAGACGTCGCAAGTAGCTCACCGGAGACTCTTCGGTTTAGCAGGGCGGTATCAGACCGCGGCAGAGCTGATGTCATAAGGCAACATCGACACTTTTGGTGGCTGGACGAAGGGTAGAACTCTGTCGTCCTTTACTTTTTATCGTGCACTTATGGCAATGATAGCATGTTCTGTCAGCCTTGGCCGGCTTAGATATTTATATCTAAGGTAGCATAAGTAGTTAGTAGTTAGTAGTTTGTAAAAAGTTTTTATGTTATTTAAGTTAGATTAAGATTTTAGGATTTATATTAGTTTTATATTTAGTTTTAAGGTTAAGCGTTAAAAATCTATAAAAAAAAGTACATGTATTAAGTTTTTTTGTTTCAAATAATTAATATTTTTCTTAATTTTTAAATAGTTATTTTAAATTAAATTTAAAAAAAAAATATTAATAAGTCGAAAGACATATTTAAAGTTGTTAGGTTTAGCTAAGAGCGCCCGCAGAGGGTTAGTAAGTTGGTATAAAGGGTCCGCCAAATAATTTTTTTGTTTTGAAAATGCTATAAAAAAAAACTGCTGAATATTTTCGCAAATTTCTTTTTTTTATTTGAAAGTACAATCCTTCCGGTTACGAATGGAAAATAATTTCATTAAAATGGCTGCCTCGGCATGCAGTAGCCTACACGACCGGTCCAATTTTTAAGCACATTATCGATTGTGTGCAGCTGTATTTCACCAATGGCTTCACGAATATTGTCCTTTAAAGCGTCAATTGTCTCTGGCTTGTCGGCGTAACACTTATCTTTGAGGGCACCCCACAAATAATAGTCCAACGGCGTCAAATCGCAGCTCCGAAGTGGCCAAACGACATTAGCTCTGCGGCTTATAATGCGATCTTCAAAAACAGGGCGCAAAACATCGAGTGTAGCTTCGGCTGTGTGACACGTAGCGCCGTCCTGTTGAAACCAAGTGTTGCCAATATCCTCCTCTTCAATTTTTGTGAACAAACGATAACGATAACGCCATTAACCGTAACGGCCAATCCTTGCTCATTTTCGAAGAAAAATGGCCCAATTATGCCTCTGGACCACAATCCGCACCAAACAGTGACTCGTTTAGGGTGCATCGGCTTTTCAATGTACGCGTGCGGATTTTCTGTGCCCCAAATGCGACAATTTTGCTTGTTTACATACCTGCCAAGATCAAAATGAGCTTCATCTGAAAAGATGATTTTTTTTGGCAAAATCGACATCTTCTGTAAGTCGATCGCAGGCCGACGAAAACGCATTGGATGGTCAGTTGGCTTCAACTCCTGAACCAATTGGACTTTGTATGGCGTCATACCAAGGTCTTTAGGCAAAATTCGTCTCAATGATGTCTCCTTTCACGCTTTGGTTTTTCACGCTTTGGTTTTTCAATGAGGATGCCAGTTTCTTTCACTTTTTTCATTCAACATTACCATGATTTTCAAAGTTATGTCGCAATATTTCCCAGCGTTGTTCAAGTGTATACACAACCAGATTCGTTCAGCGGAAGGATAAAACTAAAAAATAAAAATAGACAAAACTCCAATCGTTTTGATTTACCCGAAATAGAGAATGTTACTTCAAAATAAAATCGCATTATTGCACGCATTTTAAAATAGTTCAAATTATTGTTTTGTAGATTCAAGCAATATTTAAGACTATCGAAGGAAGCTCTTAAATTTTTACTCGAAGAAATTAGCGGAATAAATACGATTCGGCTACGTTCATATTCAGTGCCAGCACGAGCTCTATCTTGTCGAGCTTCACGTTTAAGCTAGCTGGCTGTCCTTGGCTTGCATAACACGTCTCAAAGAAAGCTGTTTAAACCAAAAATAAAGGTCCAACGACCCAAAATCTAAGCAAATTTTCTGTAGCCACATGGAAGCACACGACCATCCCTCTAAGAGTAGCCAACTCTACGTGAAGATAAGATGTTTATTTTAAAAGTTTGAGGACCAGTTGCATTGTCCATGGTCCTCCTCACCACCTTGTCCTTCCGAACTGTAAACTGTAAATATTTGGCTTCAAGAGGATCACATTTAGTCCAATTTTCTTTGAAGATTTTGATAGTTGTTTCCAGGCCGATTTCGAGAGATTGTTTATCTCTGTAATTTTTTTGAAAGACTTTAGAAACCACCAGAAAACCAGTGGTATACAAACAAAATCTTTAGAGTTATGATCTTCCTTGAAACGCTTTTTAATATTTACAGGATTTACATTTCCAAAACAATTTTCCAAGCTTTGGATCAAGAAATTGAGAAAGGGGCACATCACAAAATGAAACGGCGTTAAAGTTGAAAACTAGTTTAATTTAGTCAATTGGCTAATTGAGGAAACTTTAAGAATTAAAATTGAACAAAAAAAAATTTATATAAGAATTTGTCCGGAAACTTATGAACGGCTCTGTATATATTTATACGTATTTTTTTATTTGATAAGGTAGTTGAAAACTATAAATTTAACTTTTTCTGAACTTTTATATTGGAAAACAAACAAAATTGAAATTGTACCTTTTTTATGCAGTTTTTTTACCACCCCTTTCAAA
Organism: Orthonevra nobilis; assembly: GCA_963555765.1. Taxonomy (NCBI): domain Eukaryota; kingdom Metazoa; phylum Arthropoda; class Insecta; order Diptera; family Syrphidae; genus Orthonevra; species Orthonevra nobilis. Next base: position 118,491,524 of record OY743224.1, read on the forward strand.
TTTAAGCTTTTCGGGTGATTCGATAGGTCGATTTGTTCTCGAGTTAGGCTGTACGATAGAATCTGCCCACTCTCATAGACATTTTTCTTAAAACCTTGGAGTCCGGCTACTGAAGCCTCGAAACGTGGAAAAATGAAAAAAAAATTGATTTCCGAAAATCGGACCGATTTCAAGAACTTCTTGATGGGAAGTTAAGAATATTTTTTTTTAGATTTTTTTTAGATTTAGATAATTTATTTCTTCAAAATTCAGTACAATAGTTTCTTAAAAACAGAAAGAAAAAAATTATATTGAATGCCACTTCAATGGGCGTAAGAAAAACAATCTGTTTTCTATTTTAGGTGAAGTGACCCTTAAAAAAAAGCAAATAACGTAGTTCAAGAATTTGAATAAACATAAGTAAATTTATTGATTGTACAAACAAGATTGAGAGCATGAATAAGGATAATTTTAAAGAAGAAAAATTAATATAAAAAACTACAAAAGTATAAACTAATTTTAAAGGAAATTAAAATACTTAATAAAAGAGCAAATACAATGCAAAATATAAACAATTGAACCAGATTCTCAGACAGAATGGATTCGCAACTGTTTTACAAGTTATGTAGGCATTCCGGACACTGATATTGCTATGTGAAGACACTGAATAAAAATGACTATAAGCAGTGGTGCGATAATGTGGCAAAGATACAAGTTCAAAAGGTTTCCACGCAAATTATGATGTGAGATTACTCGAAAGTTTCGAATACCAGATTTCATTAAGAAATTGTTTAACACTTTAAAGCAGTACAAATGACGAACTGGCAAAATCTTCAGGTCTCAGAACATAGGAAAACTGAGACTCCTAGCAGGTTTACGGAATTTTCGAAGGAAATACTTCTGGAAAATTAAAAGAGGTTGAATTTTATTCAAAACAAACAATACCATACTAAAATTTTGAGTGGAAAATACCATAATAAATTTTTAGAAGCATTGTAGGGCAGATCATAGTCTGCTCTTAGATAAATTGTTTGCATCAGGTTTTAGAGGAGCCGTTCTTGAATGGTTTCGTTCTTATCTCAAAGATAGAAAACAAAAAGTGAAAATAAATGGGGTTTTCAGTGATTCTCTCACAATAAAGAATGAATGAAGATCCCTCAAGGGTCTGTCCTTGGTCCCTTGTTTTTAATTTTTATCAATTCACTTTTTAGCAATCATTTAATGGCCAACCAACTGCTTTTGCAGATGATATAGCCTTTACGTATCAGGAAGTGAATTCCTTTAAATGTTTTGTATGGATGAATCAAGATGTCCATATGTTAAGGCAGTGGTTTGCTTTGCACAAGCTAGTCGTCAACCAAAATGATAAGTAATAATCAGTTTGAACCTAACATGGTTTTTCACTCACATGATTGCAAAAGGTTTGGTTTACTCGTTCATAGTTGTGGTCTGGCAAACTATAACGATACTCTTCCCTGTTCAGATAAGTGTTTTAAAATTGAATTTGTTAGTGAATACAAATATTTGTGGGTGTTTAAATTGATTCAAACTTAAATTGGAAAGCACATATGCAAGCTACGAAATCGATTATGATGCAGGTAATACGAAAATTGTATCTCTTAAAACCATACTGTTCTAAGCAAGTACTAACTGTGATATATTATGCACTGGCTAACTCAAAACTGCAACATGGTATTACTAGTTGGGGAGGGGCTTATGATAACACTTTTAATCCCTTATTTAAAACTCAAAAATGTCTAGTTAGATTAATTGGCGGTAAAAATCGCTTAACTCATTGCTGGCCGCTGTTCAAAGACTTACATATTCTTCCTTTAAGACATCTGTACATTTTCAAAGTTCTTAGAGAATTTTTCAAGCGCAGTGGTTACATTCTGAACAGGAAGTCTAATTATTATTTTTTACGTGTTAATAATCAAGCCTTAGTAAATGCTCCTCTCGCACATAAAACCGAATTTGCTCACTTTTTTACTGTTGCTGCTCCTAGATGTTTTAATAAACTACCTATTGTGATAAGACAAAGTAATATGCTTATGCAGTACTTACCCCACATCATTTTGTATTGTATAAATTTTATACTATAAATCATTCAACACTAACTTTCATAGTTATAGAATGATTATCTTCCTTCTGAACTTAATTCTTGTAATAAACTTTGTTAAATTTATATGTTAAGTTGGAATGAATAAAAATGAAATAATAAAAAAAAAATTAAATAATATTTCGTAAATAATATAAATGTTGTAGATTACTACGGAGATACTTCTTCAGAGTCTCGGCATGATTTGAAAAACTCATTCTAGAATTTATAGTGAAACCCAGGAATACTAAGAAACATTTATCACTGCCGCTCAAGTTGTTGCAAAATGTGGGAGAAGAGAAAAGTTGCAATGAATAATATGTTTTAAAAAACTCTGTTGAAAATAAAGATCGATTACTATAAGTTTTTTAAATTATGAGTAGGAGTAAGAAACTACATAAATAAATATAAGTTAAAAACGCACATTTTAAAACATCCGTCAATTTGACGGGTGGAAGCAAATTCTGGCCGTAAATCTTGTGTTAAGAAGCCAAGTGAATTTGTTCAGATTTGTTTTGTCAGAGGTTGCTCGAAATTCTGATTCATAAAATGGATTAAACAGTTTTTTGAAATAAGAAGGTTATTGCACGTCGTCACCGAATTAAGAACAGCAAACATTTACTGATCAATGAAATTACTTGAACTTTTTTTAGAACTTACCGACACACACTTTCGGTTAACCTGAAACAATTTGTGCAACGTTTTTCACAGCCAGTTGGCATAATCAGTGTCGGACCTTCGACGAGTAATACTTCACCGGCACGTATTTGTTTTGCAGCGATAACATATCTGCACAAAAAAAAAAACCAGTCAAAATACAATAAGTCAAATGAGTGTTAATTTTATTACCGCCCCAGAGTATCGTTTTGCAGAACTTTACACTTTTCACTGAACTCGAGCATATTTCCCCACCAAAAAGCCAACTGGTTCCGTCAATTATTACAATTAGAGGATACGTAATTAATTGTCGTTTTACCTTGCGTCAGAATAAGTACCGCACAAATCCGAATACACCGTGTTCCTGTGCGTTCAACAAGAAATTAATTAGTATCTGTTTGTCTAATTGCAAGATGTATCTAGATACTTGCTACCCGAACCACTTGGATGGTGCCTTTTTTTTGCAATTTCTTATTTATGTGCTTCCTTTTGTTTCACTTGATTAGAGACGAAGTAGATAAGTGAAGTGATTAAAATTAGACCCGAACAGAAGGGATGAGTCGTCGTATCTAATAGAATGGAATTTCAAATAGCAGAGCAAGCAAATTAATTCGAGCTAAATTTACGTACCTAGACCTTCACCAGAGCAACTTTAAATTTTGGTGACTTGAAAGTCAGGACAGTACTAGTACGATTAGTGGGTTTCTCTGGATTCAGTTCCAGATCTTGTGGTTTAGTGATACTTTACAGGGTAAGAGGTGATTTCTGGGTATATTCTTAGAAAAAAATTGTCTTACAGCAAGGGTCTATCTTCAAAATTGATATCATTTACCGATGGTTTAAGAAAATGCTTACCCATGTTAAATATAATTTCTCTGGTACAACTTATGATAGAAACTTTGTTAAGGGCTCTACTTTTAGAAGAAATACTACCGTTTGTAATTCCGTTTGAATAATTTTGAAATCTTCTTTGGTTGCTCAAGTATTAATTTTTCAAGCGTGTTCCATTTTTCTTGTCCGTACTTGCCAAGAAACACTCCTTAAATTTTACTTTACTTTTGGAAATTGATCTTCAACTTCCAATCGTTGCAATATCCTTGAATCTTTTCGAAGTAACGTTGCAAAAGACTTACGATGACCTGTACCCGATCAAGTCATCTGTGTACGCTACGGAGTGGCGGAGAGATCCCACAAGATCGCTCGTGAAGATCATTAATAAAATCGGCGAAATAACTACACCCTGTTGTAGACCGTTTTTAAAAGTCCCAACAGACTGCAAACCGCCATTTTTCACAATAAACTGTTTGCTGGTGAGGGTCCCGTCCACTTTCAGTGGAGGACTGTGATTGCGCTTTTTCGTAATTGATTTGGAATTTTCCATATTCAAACTTTGCACTCGTCGATTCCAAGACTGATTTCTGATTGAACTGAAAGAGGTCTTCACTTGTCCATCTGTTTGACGTCATCCTTTTTCTCAGGAGCGCGGGCAGGTATCAAGTTGAAATTAATACCTACTTAAAGCTGTAACAAAATGAAGCTTCGTAATCGACGCTGTCAAAAGATACGGCTGTTTATACCGCCTATTTTAATACTCACAACCGAATCAAAAACATGCGGGAAAACTCTTCAAAACTCGATTTCCTTGATGAAAGAACTATATGTATGGAACCCTTGTTGCGCGAGTCCGACTCGCACTTGTATGTTTTTTTTTTAATTACTCAATATTCTGCAGCTCAGAATTTTTTTACCCCGTTTTTTCTTATTTCAAGATTAGATATACATTTTAGTTTTAAGTTCCAAGTTTTGTAAGAGTATTACTGAGATGATTTGTCCTATTGTCTCTTGAGCTTTTGCCGGGGCCTTTGGCAGGTCTTGTGAATTTAATGAGAATAGAATGTTGGACAGTTGTCCATTCAATCCAGTGACTTGAACACTTGTGGAGAGTTTCTTCTATTGATTTAATTTGATTGTTATTGAGGAATTGGACCAATGCGTCATTATTGTTTTGTTAATCAAAAGTGTTAGCTTCAAGTTAACTTGTTTATAAAAATCTGTTTATAAAGATGATCTCCGTCGCAACGCGCTCAGTTCCTGCTTTAGGATATGTACAGGCCGGTCAATTGGCGTCCGCAAAATCTTATCCAACAATGATTGACTCGAATTTGAGATCATTATCATGATTATTGAGAATTTCGTTAGCATTCCTTGTGATCTTACTCCTGAGTATATTCAGAGCTGCAATATATTTGAAGCTTCCGGTGGTGAAGAAACCTTTGCTGTTTGTTCCCCATTGAATTCGGGAAGGGATTTTATCACGGCTAATGTTTCCGAGCAAGTATTTAATTAATGGATCAATTGTCTGTGCTTTAAATTCTGTAACTTAACTAGAAATACCAGTCACTTCACCCATTTTCCAATTCTGATGTTCTTTGTTGGTTTCGAAGTCGTGTCGTGTAAAGTTCCATGGTGGGATTAAAAATACACTCTGCTCAGAAGCAAAGCCAGGAAACTCTCTAATCGTACCAAGAAAACCAGAAAGTGGCACAATATAGATCGGTTCTTACGGAGTACAACTCTGAATTGAAAAGATCCAAGCGTGCTGCGTAGAAAAAGTGCTGCAATGACATTGCTGACATGCCAACTGCAGCACGAATCCACAATACCCTTCGCAAGGGTCATGTTAATAAAGAAGGACTACTTAAGAAATCTAATGGATCCTTCACGACGCGACGGACCATGCATGGCATCTTTCGTGCCCTTCTCTAAAAGCTTCAATTGGGGATATATAATTCCCTGATCTGGCGACAGGCTAAAGTTGTATTTATACCAAAACCTGGAAACAGACCTCCGGAGCCACCTTAATCATATAGGCCTGTTAGTCTTTCATCTTAAAGACCATGGAAAAACTTATAGACCTGCATATCAGGTGACACTTGGAAACTCGCTCTCCCCAGCACCCCAACCAATATGCATACAGGAAGGGTAAGTCAACCGAGGCAGCTCTTCACCATCTGGTCACCCTTGTTGGAAAGGCATTTTATTCTAAGGTAATTACTCTCTGCGCCTTCCTGGATATTGAGGGATATTTTGACAATACCAGTTACAACTCCATTACAAACGCAATTCGGAGTAAAGATATTGACGGCTCGACTAACAGAAAATCGAGTTAGTATGTGCTCACTTGGAACCGGGACAAAGTCAGTCACTGCTATGTCATAATATTCTATGCTAATGCTCTGGCTATTGTCAGATGATGCATACTATATATGACACTACCATCACTTGCGTTAGCAATAATGAAAGTCTTAGAATGGAAAGTGTGAAAGACTCTCTGTGAATCCTAGCAAAACCGTTTTGGTCCCCTGCATAATGAGGAGACAACTGACTCTGTCTCAAATTGTAATTGAAGAAACCTCCGTGGAATAGTCCAGTGAAAGCAAGTTTCTCGGTGTTATCTTAACTGGTCTTCACATATCAAATCAATCACAGAAAGCGCCACCAAGGCCATGTGGGCTAGTAAGCGATTCTACGGTAGGCCTTGGGGTCTCAAACCTTAGATGATTTTCTTATTGTACATCATGATGGTTAGACCTAAGCCCAAAACTTTAGAAGTAACAAATTTTAAAAAGCTGGAAAAAGTCCAACGTATAGCTTGTTTGGGCATCACTGCAAGCTGTCATAGGGCTGTCTCCTCGTGACATTTTCATTAAGAAAATAGCCACCAGACATGCCCTAAAGATTCAACTGGCAATGAAATACAAACCAAGTGACCAAACAGGACACTTGAGAATAATCAATTTCATCCCGGGTAAAAACATGTTCTGCTCGATCCCAGATTGTATGAAGTTGCCTTCATACAATCTGGGATACTGTAAAGAACGTCTCTTTGGGGAAGACATCCATAGCCGTGATCAATGGTCGTGCAACACGCCTGTGCCCGTCCTAAGAAATTTAATCTGGTATACTGACGCCTCAAAAATGCCAAATGGAGTAGGTGTTGGTGTCTATGGACCCCACACTTAAATCTTTATACCCATGTGAAAACATCCAAGTTTTGGAAGGCTGAACTATAAGCCATCGAATATTGTTACATAGAAAACCTTGCAAAAGGCCAAAAAGGTGGCAGAATTCTAATATCTTCAGACATCCCAACATCGCTCAAGGCACTGCCATCCAATCTTATGGAATCAAAATGTGTCAAAAGCTGCTCCGACCTAGGTAAGGATGGGTTCCAGGTCATTGAAGATAATGAAATTGTCGACGAACTATGCATGGCTGGTTCAAAAACCGCGTTCATTGGTCCGGAACCTTTCTGTGGCGTAAGCTGAACTACGGCCACAGGTCTGACCAATAAGTGGGAAAGCAAGCTATGCATTGCCCACTGGAGAAATCTACCGGGTCACAGACAATCTATATTATTAATCAATCAGTTCGCTTACAGAGAAATCCTTAAACTCAACAAGGAGAACATTAGAAAGCTCGTGATCATCCTCTTAAGCCATTGCCGCTTGAGATCACATCTCACCAAATTCGGACTCAGTACAACCACCGAATGGCGAGTCTGTCAGTAGAAGACGACAAAATGGCTGTACACCTTCTTTGTCAATGTTGTTGTGATCTACGGAAGGCCACGGAAGCACCTTTGATGTGGGTCAGAAGGACGGCGGCACGCTTGTGGTTGCTCGACTGAGCTCGTCGGACGGGGTAGTCCTTGTCCTCCTTTCCCTACATCTCCTGCTCAACCGCAAAGAAGAGACGTGCAAATTTTAGAGAGGGAGAGAGAAAGAGAGAGTGAAGAGAAAGATTACAGAGTGAAAGCGGAAAAAGCGGTGTTCAGCATTACCTTCTGAACGGGGATCATAGTAAAAGAACCGGGGACCGACCTACCTAGAACAAAAGGATAAAGCTAACCTAATCCTAATCTCCCTTAAATCTACCGTAGGTACTTACTTAACTAGCCTAACTACCCTAAATAATCAAAAACAAAAATTATAAAATTATGCTATGCCTTAACTAACTTAATACTACCTAAGGGGGTAATAGCTAAGGACGGTGCGACCCTGGATGACGGGTCCGAAGTTGAAGTGTAAGTGATCAACACTTCTACTTCGGACCCGTCATCCAGGGTCGCACCGTCCTTAGGATCAGCCATCAGTTTTTCTGGCTAGGTCTTTGTATTTATTTTGAAAATTCTTAATTTATTCTTCCAAATCAATTTCATCCCCTTCAAAGTAATCCCCTCCCGATGCAATGCACTTATGCCAACGGATTTTCCAATCTTTGAAACACTGGTTGAAGTCACTTTCCGGGATGGCCTTCAGTTCCGTCTTCGCTGCGGCTTGAATCTCCTCTATCGTATCAAAACGGTGTCCCCGGAGCGGTCTTTTGAGCTTGTTGAACAGCCAGAAGTCGCACGGCGCCAGATCAGGTGAATACGGTGGTTGCGGAACGATATGGGTTGAGTTTTTGGCGAAATGATCACGAATTACGAGTGCGGTATGGGATGGTGCATTATCGTGGTGTAAAAACCAAGAATTGTCTTTCCACAATTCCGGCCTTTTTAGGCGGATAGCGTTACGCAAACGACGCATAACGTTCAAATAATATTCCTTGTTGACTGTTTGGCCGGTTGGAAGGAATTCATAAAGCACAACACCACGATAATCGAAGAAAACAGTCAACATGACCTTGATTTTTGAGCGACTTTGACGCGGTTTTTTTGGTCTCGGCTCTCCTTTGGCACGATATTCGCTCGATTGATCGGTTGTTTCGGGGTCGTAAGCATAGATCCAAGTCTCATCGCCAGTTATAATGCGTTTGTTTCACACACTTCAACGCGACGCCTTTTTCCAAAAAAATCCAATGTTTTCGGTACCAGTCGAGATTTGACGCGCTTGAGGCCCAAAGCATCCTTCAAAATGGTATTGACTGAGCCTTTCTATAAGCCAACTTCATCAGCCAGGTCTCTTATCGTTAATCGATGGTTTTTCAACACCAAATCTTTGATTTGTTGGACGTGAGCTTCATCGGTTGAGGTTGATGGTCGCCCAGAACGCTCTTCGTCTTCGACACGTTCACGGCCGGCTTGGAAATCACTATACCACTTGTAAACATTTTTTTAGACATAGCCTCATCATCAAAGGCTTTCTGCACCATCCTCAACGTATCCGCAGCAGACAATTTATTTTATTAGTATAAATAACAAAATTAAAATGAAAACAAAAAAAATGTTGTGTGACTTACTCCTTAAAATATGGATACCTCGTTGTCCTGCCGACGGCACGATGCGGGAATGGTCACTGCTCTTATCATTAATACGTAAACAAAATTCACTTTCTTTTACAACTTAGAGCTATTTCTAATAAAAAAAATCTTTCAGCACTAACGACTTAAGTTAATGGAGGATTCTACGGACCAAAATTCAAAAAAAAAATTTTCAGGTATGCCTATTTTCATGACTTCTTTGGAGGGTGGTTTTTTTTAGGAAAATAAAAATGAATTATCTTGAATATTTAGAGTGTTTTTATTTACATATTGAAAATATAAAAAAAAAATATTTGAAAAAATTTAATAGTTTATTTCTATTATTATTGTCACTCGAAGTTGGAACCTCAAAAAAAATGCACGTGGGTGATTTTGGCTCTTGATGTTATCTGAAATCAAATATTCTTGATTATTCTTAATCTATAGACATGTCATTCTGGTCGGAACTACTGAGGTAAAATTTCAAGGGTAAATATCAAAATGGCGGACTTTGAAAAAAAACCTCCTTTTATTTTAGCAAAGAAAGGGTTGTAAAATAAAAAGTTGGGGGTGAAAAAAAGTCTCGTTAGTACTGACGAGAACTATAAGTGTGTAGAAAATTTGAAAGCAATCGGTTCAGTAGAAAAAAAGTTAGGACCCGGGTCGACCAGAAAAACAATGTTTTGAGAAAAACGCGTTCTTAGATGCTTACGTGTCAACGTACGATCAAATACTAACAGACTACTGTGAATTTTAACTTAAATATACTTTAAAATAAATACATATTATATATACATAAATATATATCATAGAATAACAGAGTCAACCCAGGTATAAAAAAATGCGCGCAATCAATAGAAGGGTTCAAGCAGTTGCAGCTGCCGGTCGACCTTAAAGGTTGGACTCCGAGGCGTTCTAGGAAACTCGTCATAACTCCCGAAATATTTCGAATTTTTGTCTGAAATTTTCACAGTATATTGTACTTTCAAAAAAAGCAAAAAAAAAAATGGTTTGGGTGCGAGTAGGTCTGCCCATACCATGAACTTCCCATCTCAAGATAAAAAAAATATAGGTGCTGTTTTATTTGCCGCCACCATCAAATTCCATTTGGGTTATGAAAACATCATTAATTTCCTACAAAAATGCATTGCAATAGAAAAAATTAAATACATACATATTTTATTCAGCTTTGAATCATCTAAAAAAAACTTTTCTCTCGAAACTACATAATTCGCCTTCATCTGCTTTTGAAAGTTTCCATGCTTCTGCATCATATATCATAGACGGGGATGGTAGGCTGATACTAAGGTTCGAGATAGGGTTTTACACAATTGCTTCCTTAGCCACGGGTATTCTCGGTTTGACTTCAACGTTGGTGTTATTATCTGTGTTTGCAGTGAAGCCTAAGCAAAGTCCCTAACTACCACAAAGTTATAGCTGTCTATGTTAACGTTCTGAACCAGACGTAGCATTTAAGTGTCCTTTCTTGATGACAGCATGTATAGTACTTCTTTTTGACTGCAATATGTCAACATCGTCGATCGCGCCTTTCTCATGCTTGAGAATGTGGTGCACGAAATTAAAACTGCCAATTAGAACACTTGAAAATTTGTCACGCATGGCAATTACAGCATATTTCTCGCATTAAGCTGTTTTACAATACGTTTTTTTCCAACTTACGGCCGATTGCATTTATTGTTCTGGTCAATGGAAAACAAGAGAGGGTAGTTTCTGAATTTCACATAATGCTTACTTTCTTAGTGACCACTTTGTGTAGGAGTTTTGTTTGCCAAAAGAATGGAAATTGTGCAATCAGATTGAGCTAACAAGGAAACGTCACTTACAAATTATTACTATTCTAGTAAAATAAGTTTAGAAATGAGAAGATGCGAAAAAGTTAAATCTGTGACCAGAGTTTGGCTTTTGATTGCGGAATTTAAATCGTTGTTTCGATATTAACATTGTGAAAGATCGCTTATGTCAACTCCTTGTTCAATGCATTTTTGAAAACATTTCTACGCCCTTGTACGATGCACTTGTTGTGCTCGGACTATTAAAGCGTGATTATCTTTATGTCGATTAAGTTCAAAAGTGCATACATTACGACCGCCTCTTCCTTCCGAGCTGGGAACTGCTCAGCATAGGATCTTTTTCTTCTGGTTAATATATGGCCTTAAGAGGATCACATTCAGTCCAGTTTTCTTTGCAGATTTTGATAGGATTTTCCACGCCGATTTCGACAAATTTTTTATCCATGTGTCATTTTCTGGAAAGACCTCTAGGATTGGGTTCATGATAAGAAACCACAACAGGGGAAAGCAAACTAAATCAGATGTTCTGGTCTTCCCTGCAATATACGAGTAATGCAGTTTTATCCATGTGTTTTAACTTTGTCATTTAGGTTTCTCTCGATGCTTTTGCTTTAACTTCAACTGCTTCATGTAGTTTGCGCCATGGGCTTCTTTTTGCTTATATATTATAACTTTAAAAAGCATCAAGCTACAGCCGAGCAGGTTTTGAAAAAAAAAAACTGGTGGCTCCAGAATTTTCTAAGGTTGTTTCATGTGTCAGTGTTGCAGACGTCACTCTGAGTCTTGAAAAATAGGAAAGACTTATAGGATTCACATTTCTGAAACAATTTTTCAAAAACTTCCGTGGAAATTTGGATCAGGAAATAGAGAAAGGGTCACATCAATGTATGAAATGGCCTCAACTAAATACTGTTTTAGTCTTTTTGGTAGTCTCTACAAATAGTAACTTACTAAGTTTAGTCAATTGACTAAATAAACATAATATTGATGAAACTTTTGGCATTAAAATTGAACAAAAAAAAAATTTTAATATGAATATGTCCGGAAACTTATGAACGGCAGTGTACATATTTATGCAAATTTTTTTATATGATAAGGTAGCTGTAAACTATAAATCTAATCAATTTTGAACTTTTTTTATTGGAAAACTAAATCACTAAAGTGAAAATGCCCCTTTTTTGACAGTTTTTTCGTCATAAAATTCAAACCACCCTGTGAAATTTAACCAAAAGCTTTTCAGGTGATCTTTATGCACACACGCTTCGAATAAAACCAATTTGGCTTCGATAGCTTGATTTGTTCTCGAGTTAGGCTGTACGAAAGAATCCGCACAAACGTACGTACGTACACACACACACACAGACATCTTTCTAAAAATGATGGAATCCGACTACTGGGACCGCCAAACGTGGAAAAATGTAAAAATTTTGAATTTCGGAAATCGGACCGATTACAAGAACTTCCTGATGGGAAGTTAAAAATTGTTTGAACCCAAGTGACCAGACAACTACCTTCAAACAAAATTCATAAAATAACATCCACACAAAAAAACACCACAACAACTCCGGGGAGTTCCCAGACCATCCAAGGACTTTAGTCGTCCCTTGGTCTTTAATTTTTTTTTCTTCACTGTCCGGTCTTTATCTCCTCTGTTAATTCCTTTGTTGCGTTTGTAACTTCCTGTGTTACGTCTTGTATGTGATGTTTTTTTTGTATAGTATTGTTTTTGTCGCCTCCCTCACACTCCTTAGTTTACAGCACTTCCAAATCTGGTCACTTTTGGGGCCCGTTCCGTAGGGGAAAGTCTCGTCTACGTCACCAATTATCCGAGCATTGAGAGGGGAAAGTAGTCGTTATTTTTCCCTTTTTCAAGATCTTCATTAAGTCTTGGTGCGATCATCATGAGTAGTTAGGTTTATGATTAAGTTTGGCCTGCAGATTCCTTGTGGTCTCCACAACCAATTATTCCTTGTCGCTTGTCGCCAGTCGTCTCGTTAGTCGTCCTTTTTTTCATTTTTTTTTTTTTGCCTCAGAATCGTTCCTCTATCCGAGCAACTTTATCCTATAGGTATTTATTTATTTCTTTTTTTCAGGAAGGCGATACCTCCACGTAACAATGTCCAGCTCTAATTTGGCTAAAAAGGCGTATCTTCCTGAAAAAGATATGCTCTCCATTGGACATTGGACAGTCCAATACTTAAGACATTCTGACTTTCATCAGAAGGATGGAATGTCTGTAAGCCTAAACAAACTTTCCAAGATACAAAAGGTCTATTCTTTCAGACCGCAGTGTCGGCCACTTGGGCAGGGCAGAGATTTGACAAAAAAAATTCTAAAAACTTTTCTTATAAACTTTTTTTAATCAGGAAATTGATGTTTTAACGAAAACCTTTTCAGTAACGCGCCATGCAAATACGCCTCGAATGAAATGTGAGACGAATAAATACCCACGAACGTATGTACACTCACACAAGCAGACGTTCCCGAAACGAAAAAATGTCAAACTTCCAAAAACAATGTAGTCCATGCGTGAAGTTTTGGAGTATGCTTCAAAAGATAAACCCTACGAAAACTCCCCTCATACGTTTGGTTCTAGAATGGGTTCCTCATCTTAAAACGCACACACACTTTTATTTTTGTTTTTAAAAAATATATAAACAATTGATTTCATCAGTGTACTCCAGCTTTATGGTTTAAGAAAATGCTTACCCATGTTAAATATAATTTCTCTGGTACAACTTATGATAGAAACTTTGTTAAGGGCTCTACTTTTAGAAGAAATACTACCGTTTGTAATTCCGTTTGAATAATTTTGAAATCTTCTTTGGTTGCTCAAGTATTAATTTTTCAAGCGTGTTCCATTTTTCTTGTCCGTACTTGCCAAGAAACACTCCTTAAATTTTACTTTACTTTTGGAAATTGATCTTCAACTTCCAATCGTTGCAATATCCTTGAATCTTTTCGAAGTAACGTTGCAAAAGACTTACGATGACCTGTACCCGATCAAGTCATCTGTGTACGCTACGGAGTGGCGGAGAGATCCCACAAGATCGCTCGTGAAGATCATTAATAAAATCGGCGAAATAACTACACCCTGTTGTAGACCGTTTTTAAAAGTCCCAACAGACTGCAAACCGCCATTTTTCACAATAAACTGTTTGCTGGTGAGGGTCCCGTCCACTTTCAGTGGAGGACTGTGATTGCGCTTTTTCGTAATTGATTTGGAATTTTCCATATTCAAACTTTGCACTCGTCGATTCCAAGACTGATTTCTGATTGAACTGAAAGAGGTCTTCACTTGTCCATCTGTTTGACGTCATCCTTTTTCTCAGGAGCGCGGGCAGGTATCAAGTTGAAATTAATACCTACTTAAAGCTGTAACAAAATGAAGCTTCGTAATCGACGCTGTCAAAAGATACGGCTGTTTATACCGCCTATTTTAATACTCACAACCGGATCAAAAACATGCGGGAAAACTCTTCAAAACTCGATTTCCTTGATGAAAGAACTATATGTATGGAACCCTTGTTGCGCGAGTCCGACTCGCACTTGTATGTTTTTTTTTTAATTACTCAATATTCTGCAGCTCAGAATTTTTTTACCCCGTTTTTTCTTATTTCAAGATTAGATATACATTTTAGTTTTAAGTTCCAAGTTTTGTAAGAGTATTACTGAGATGATTTGTCCTATTGTCTCTTGAGCTTTTGCCGGGGCCTTTGGCAGGTCTTGTGAATTTAATGAGAATAGAATGTTGGACAGTTGTCCATTCAATCCAGTGACTTGAACACTTGTGGAGAGTTTCTTCTATTGATTTAATTTGATTGTTATTGAGGAATTGGACCAATGCGTCATTATTGTTTTGTTAATCAAAAGTGTTAGCTTCAAGTTAACTTGTTTATAAAAATCTGTTTATAAAGATGATCTCCGTCGCAACGCGCTCAGTTCCTGCTTTAGGATATGTACAGGCCGGTCAATTGGCGTCCGCAAAATCTTATCCAACAATGATTGACTCGAATTTGAGATCATTATCATGATTATTGAGAATTTCGTTAGCATTCCTTGTGATCTTACTCCTGAGTATATTCAGAGCTGCAATATATTTGAAGCTTCCGGTGGTGAAGAAACCTTTGCTGTTTGTTCCCCATTGAATTCGGGAAGGGATTTTATCACGGCTAATGTTTCCGAGCAAGTATTTAATTAATGGATCAATTGTCTGTGCTTTAAATTCTGTAACTTAACTAGAAATACCAGTCACTTCACCCATTTTCCAATTCTGATGTTCTTTGTTGGTTTCGAAGTCGTGTCGTGTAAAGTTCCATGGTGGGATTAAAAATACACTCTGCTCAGAAGCAAAGCCAGGAAACTCTCTAATCGTACCAAGAAAACCAGAAAGTGGCACAATATAGATCGGTTCTTACGGAGTACAACTCTGAATTGAAAAGATCCAAGCGTGCTGCGTAGAAAAAGTGCTGCAATGACATTGCTGACATGCCAACTGCAGCACGAATCCACAATACCCTTCGCAAGGGTCATGTTAATAAAGAAGGACTACTTAAGAAATCTAATGGATCCTTCACGACGCGACGGACCATGCATGGCATCTTTCGTGCCCTTCTCTAAAAGCTTCAATTGGGGATATATAATTCCCTGATCTGGCGACAGGCTAAAGTTGTATTTATACCAAAACCTGGAAACAGACCTCCGGAGCCACCTTAATCATATAGGCCTGTTAGTCTTTCATCTTAAAGACCATGGAAAAACTTATAGACCTGCATATCAGGTGACACTTGGAAACTCGCTCTCCCCAGCACCCCAACCAATATGCATACAGGAAGGGTAAGTCAACCGAGGCAGCTCTTCACCATCTGGTCACCCTTGTTGGAAAGGCATTTTATTCTAAGGTAATTACTCTCTGCGCCTTCCTGGATATTGAGGGATATTTTGACAATACCAGTTACAACTCCATTACAAACGCAATTCGGAGTAAAGATATTGACGGCTCGACTAACAGAAAATCGAGTTAGTATGTGCTCACTTGGAACCGGGACAAAGTCAGTCACTGCTATGTCATAATATTCTATGCTAATGCTCTGGCTATTGTCAGATGATGCATACTATATATGACACTACCATCACTTGCGTTAGCAATAATGAAAGTCTTAGAATGGAAAGTGTGAAAGACTCTCTGTGAATCCTAGCAAAACCGTTTTGGTCCCCTGCATAATGAGGAGACAACTGACTCTGTCTCAAATTGTAATTGAAGAAACCTCCGTGGAATAGTCCAGTGAAAGCAAGTTTCTCGGTGTTATCTTAACTGGTCTTCACATATCAAATCAATCACAGAAAGCGCCACCAAGGCCATGTGGGCTAGTAAGCGATTCTACGGTAGGCCTTGGGGTCTCAAACCTTAGATGATTTTCTTATTGTACATCATGATGGTTAGACCTAAGCCCAAAACTTTAGAAGTAACAAATTTTAAAAAGCTGGAAAAAGTCCAACGTATAGCTTGTTTGGGCATCACTGCAAGCTGTCATAGGGCTGTCTCCTCGTGACATTTTCATTAAGAAAATAGCCACCAGACATGCCCTAAAGATTCAACTGGCAATGAAATACAAACCAAGTGACCAAACAGGACACTTGAGAATAATCAATTTCATCCCGGGTAAAAACATGTTCTGCTCGATCCCAGATTGTATGAAGTTGCCTTCATACAATCTGGGATACTGTAAAGAACGTCTCTTTGGGGAAGACATCCATAGCCGTGATCAATGGTCGTGCAACACGCCTGTGCCCGTCCTAAGAAATTTAATCTGGTATACTGACGCCTCAAAAATGCCAAATGGAGTAGGTGTTGGTGTCTATGGACCCCACACTTAAATCTTTATACCCATGTGAAAACATCCAAGTTTTGGAAGGCTGAACTATAAGCCATCGAATATTGTTACATAGAAAACCTTGCAAAAGGCCAAAAAGGTGGCAGAATTCTAATATCTTCAGACATCCCAACATCGCTCAAGGCACTGCCATCCAATCTTATGGAATCAAAATGTGTCAAAAGCTGCTCCGACCTAGGTAAGGATGGGTTCCAGGTCATTGAAGATAATGAAATTGTCGACGAACTATGCATGGCTGGTTCAAAAACCGCGTTCATTGGTCCGGAACCTTTCTGTGGCGTAAGCTGAACTACGGCCACAGGTCTGACCAATAAGTGGGAAAGCAAGCTATGCATTGCCCACTGGAGAAATCTACCGGGTCACAGACAATCTATATTATTAATCAATCAGTTCGCTTACAGAGAAATCCTTAAACTCAACAAGGAGAACATTAGAAAGCTCGTGATCATCCTCTTAAGCCATTGCCGCTTGAGATCACATCTCACCAAATTCGGACTCAGTACAACCACCGAATGGCGAGTCTGTCAGTAGAAGACGACAAAATGGCTGTACACCTTCTTTGTCAATGTTGTTGTGATCTACGGAAGGCCACGGAAGCACCTTTGATGTGGGTCAGAAGGACGGCGGCACGCTTGTGGTTGCTCGACTGAGCTCGTCGGACGGGGTAGTCCTTGTCCTCCTTTCCCTACATCTCCTGCTCAACCGCAAAGAAGAGACGTGCAAATTTTAGAGAGGGAGAGAGAAAGAGAGAGTGAAGAGAAAGATTACAGAGTGAAAGCGGAAAAAGCGGTGTTCAGCATTACCTTCTGAACGGGGATCATAGTAAAAGAACCGGGGACCGACCTACCTAGAACAAAAGGATAAAGCTAACCTAATCCTAATCTCCCTTAAATCTACCGTAGGTACTTACTTAACTAGCCTAACTACCCTAAATAATCAAAAACAAAAATTATAAAATTATGCTATGCCTTAACTAACTTAATACTACCTAAGGGGGTAATAGCTAAGGACGGTGCGACCCTGGATGACGGGTCCGAAGTTGAAGTGTAAGTGATCAACACTTCTACTTCGGACCCGTCATCCAGGGTCGCACCGTCCTTAGGATCAGCCATCAGTTTTTCTGGCTAGGTCTTTGTATTTATTTTGAAAATTCTTAATTTATTCTTCCAAATCAATTTCATCCCCTTCAAAGTAATCCCCTCCCGATGCAATGCACTTATGCCAACGGATTTTCCAATCTTTGAAACACTGGTTGAAGTCACTTTCCGGGATGGCCTTCAGTTCCGTCTTCGCTGCGGCTTGAATCTCCTCTATCGTATCAAAACGGTGTCCCCGGAGCGGTCTTTTGAGCTTGTTGAACAGCCAGAAGTCGCACGGCGCCAGATCAGGTGAATACGGTGGTTGCGGAACGATATGGGTTGAGTTTTTGGCGAAATGATCACGAATTACGAGTGCGGTATGGGATGGTGCATTATCGTGGTGTAAAAACCAAGAATTGTCTTTCCACAATTCCGGCCTTTTTAGGCGGATAGCGTTACGCAAACGACGCATAACGTTCAAATAATATTCCTTGTTGACTGTTTGGCCGGTTGGAAGGAATTCATAAAGCACAACACCACGATAATCGAAGAAAACAGTCAACATGACCTTGATTTTTGAGCGACTTTGACGCGGTTTTTTTGGTCTCGGCTCTCCTTTGGCACGATATTCGCTCGATTGATCGGTTGTTTCGGGGTCGTAAGCATAGATCCAAGTCTCATCGCCAGTTATAATGCGTTTGTTTCACACACTTCAACGCGACGCCTTTTTCCAAAAAAATCCAATGTTTTCGGTACCAGTCGAGATTTGACGCGCTTGAGGCCCAAAGCATCCTTCAAAATGGTATTGACTGAGCCTTTCTATAAGCCAACTTCATCAGCCAGGTCTCTTATCGTTAATCGATGGTTTTTCAACACCAAATCTTTGATTTGTTGGACGTGAGCTTCATCGGTTGAGGTTGATGGTCGCCCAGAACGCTCTTCGTCTTCGACACGTTCACGGCCGGCTTGGAAATCACTATACCACTTGTAAACATTTTTTTAGACATAGCCTCATCATCAAAGGCTTTCTGCACCATCCTCAACGTATCCGCAGCAGACAATTTATTTTATTAGTATAAATAACAAAATTAAAATGAAAACAAAAAAAATGTTGTGTGACTTACTCCTTAAAATATGGATACCTCGTTGTCCTGCCGACGGCACGATGCGGGAATGGTCACTGCTCTTATCATTAATACGTAAACAAAATTCACTTTCTTTTACAACTTAGAGCTATTTCTAATAAAAAAAATCTTTCAGCACTAACGACTTAAGTTAATGGAGGATTCTACGGACCAAAATTCAAAAAAAAAATTTTCAGGTATGCCTATTTTCATGACTTCTTTGGAGGGTGGTTTTTTTTAGGAAAATAAAAATGAATTATCTTGAATATTTAGAGTGTTTTTATTTACATATTGAAAATATAAAAAAAAAATATTTGAAAAAATTTAATAGTTTATTTCTATTATTATTGTCACTCGAAGTTGGAACCTCAAAAAAAATGCACGTGGGTGATTTTGGCTCTTGATGTTATCTGAAATCAAATATTCTTGATTATTCTTAATCTATAGACATGTCATTCTGGTCGGAACTACTGAGGTAAAATTTCAAGGGTAAATATCAAAATGGCGGACTTTGAAAAAAAACCTCCTTTTATTTTAGCAAAGAAAGGGTTGTAAAATAAAAAGTTGGGGGTGAAAAAAAGTCTCGTTAGTACTGACGAGAACTATAAGTGTGTAGAAAATTTGAAAGCAATCGGTTCAGTAGAAAAAAAGTTAGGACCCGGGTCGACCAGAAAAACAATGTTTTGAGAAAAACGCGTTCTTAGATGCTTACGTGTCAACGTACGATCAAATACTAACAGACTACTGTGAATTTTAACTTAAATATACTTTAAAATAAATACATATTATATATACATAAATATATATCATAGAATAACAGAGTCAACCCAGGTATAAAAAAATGCGCGCAATCAATAGAAGGGTTCAAGCAGTTGCAGCTGCCGGTCGACCTTAAAGGTTGGACTCCGAGGCGTTCTAGGAAACTCGTCATAACTCCCGAAATATTTCGAATTTTTGTCTGAAATTTTCACAGTATATTGTACTTTCAAAAAAAGCAAAAAAAAAAATGGTTTGGGTGCGAGTAGGTCTGCCCATACCATGAACTTCCCATCTCAAGATAAAAAAAATATAGGTGCTGTTTTATTTGCCGCCACCATCAAATTCCATTTGGGTTATGAAAACATCATTAATTTCCTACAAAAATGCATTGCAATAGAAAAAATTAAATACATACATATTTTATTCAGCTTTGAATCATCTAAAAAAAACTTTTCTCTCGAAACTACATAATTCGCCTTCATCTGCTTTTGAAAGTTTCCATGCTTCTGCATCATATATCATAGACGGGGATGGTAGGCTGATACTAAGGTTCGAGATAGGGTTTTACACAATTGCTTCCTTAGCCACGGGTATTCTCGGTTTGACTTCAACGTTGGTGTTATTATCTGTGTTTGCAGTGAAGCCTAAGCAAAGTCCCTAACTACCACAAAGTTATAGCTGTCTATGTTAACGTTCTGAACCAGACGTAGCATTTAAGTGTCCTTTCTTGATGACAGCATGTATAGTACTTCTTTTTGACTGCAATATGTCAACATCGTCGATCGCGCCTTTCTCATGCTTGAGAATGTGGTGCACGAAATTAAAACTGCCAATTAGAACACTTGAAAATTTGTCACGCATGGCAATTACAGCATATTTCTCGCATTAAGCTGTTTTACAATACGTTTTTTTCCAACTTACGGCCGATTGCATTTATTGTTCTGGTCAATGGAAAACAAGAGAGGATAGTTTCTGAATTTCACATAATGCTTACTTTCTTAGTGACCACTTTGTGTAGGAGTTTTGTTTGCCAAAAGAATGGAAATTGTGCAATCAGATTGAGCTAACAAGGAAACGTCACTTACAAATTATTACTATTCTAGTAAAATAAGTTTAGAAATGAGAAGATGCGAAAAAGTTAAATCTGTGACCAGAGTTTGGCTTTTGATTGCGGAATTTAAATCGTTGTTTCGATATTAACATTGTGAAAGATCGCTTATGTCAACTCCTTGTTCAATGCATTTTTGAAAACATTTCTACGCCCTTGTACGATGCACTTGTTGTGCTCGGACTATTAAAGCGTGATTATCTTTATGTCGATTAAGTTCAAAAGTGCATACATTACGACCGCCTCTTCCTTCCGAGCTGGGAACTGCTCAGCATAGGATCTTTTTCTTCTGGTTAATATATGGCCTTAAGAGGATCACATTCAGTCCAGTTTTCTTTGCAGATTTTGATAGGATTTTCCACGCCGATTTCGACAAATTTTTTATCCATGTGTCATTTTCTGGAAAGACCTCTAGGATTGGGTTCATGATAAGAAACCACAACAGGGGAAAGCAAACTAAATCAGATGTTCTGGTCTTCCCTGCAATATACGAGTAATGCAGTTTTATCCATGTGTTTTAACTTTGTCATTTAGGTTTCTCTCGATGCTTTTGCTTTAACTTCAACTGCTTCATGTAGTTTGCGCCATGGGCTTCTTTTTGCTTATATATTATAACTTTAAAAAGCATCAAGCTACAGCCGAGCAGGTTTTGAAAAAAAAAAACTGGTGGCTCCAGAATTTTCTAAGGTTGTTTCATGTGTCAGTGTTGCAGACGTCACTCTGAGTCTTGAAAAATAGGAAAGACTTATAGGATTCACATTTCTGAAACAATTTTTCAAAAACTTCCGTGGAAATTTGGATCAGGAAATAGAGAAAGGGTCACATCAATGTATGAAATGGCCTCAACTAAATACTGTTTTAGTCTTTTTGGTAGTCTCTACAAATAGTAACTTACTAAGTTTAGTCAATTGACTAAATAAACATAATATTGATGAAACTTTTGGCATTAAAATTGAACAAAAAAAAAATTTTAATATGAATATGTCCGGAAACTTATGAACGGCAGTGTACATATTTATGCAAATTTTTTTATATGATAAGGTAGCTGTAAACTATAAATCTAATCAATTTTGAACTTTTTTTATTGGAAAACTAAATCACTAAAGTGAAAATGCCCCTTTTTTGACAGTTTTTTCGTCATAAAATTCAAACCACCCTGTGAAATTTAACCAAAAGCTTTTCAGGTGATCTTTATGCACACACGCTTCGAATAAAACCAATTTGGCTTCGATAGCTTGATTTGTTCTCGAGTTAGGCTGTACGAAAGAATCCGCACAAACGTACGTACGTACACACACACACACAGACATCTTTCTAAAAATGATGGAATCCGACTACTGGGACCGCCAAACGTGGAAAAATGTAAAAATTTTGAATTTCGGAAATCGGACCGATTACAAGAACTTCCTGATGGGAAGTTAAAAATTGTTTGAACCCAAGTGACCAGACAACTACCTTCAAACAAAATTCATAAAATAACATCCACACAAAAAAACACCACAACAACTCCGGGGAGTTCCCAGACCATCCAAGGACTTTAGTCGTCCCTTGGTCTTTAATTTTTTTTTCTTCACTGTCCGGTCTTTATCTCCTCTGTTAATTCCTTTGTTGCGTTTGTAACTTCCTGTGTTACGTCTTGTATGTGATGTTTTTTTTGTATAGTATTGTTTTTGTCGCCTCCCTCACACTCCTTAGTTTACAGCACTTCCAAATCTGGTCACTTTTGGGGCCCGTTCCGTAGGGGAAAGTCTCGTCTACGTCACCAATTATCCGAGCATTGAGAGGGGAAAGTAGTCGTTATTTTTCCCTTTTTCAAGATCTTCATTAAGTCTTGGTGCGATCATCATGAGTAGTTAGGTTTATGATTAAGTTTGGCCTGCAGATTCCTTGTGGTCTCCACAACCAATTATTCCTTGTCGCTTGTCGCCAGTCGTCTCGTTAGTCGTCCTTTTTTTCATTTTTTTTTTTTTGCCTCAGAATCGTTCCTCTATCCGAGCAACTTTATCCTATAGGTATTTATTTATTTCTTTTTTTCAGGAAGGCGATACCTCCACGTAACAATGTCCAGCTCTAATTTGGCTAAAAAGGCGTATCTTCCTGAAAAAGATATGCTCTCCATTGGACATTGGACAGTCCAATACTTAAGACATTCTGACTTTCATCAGAAGGATGGAATGTCTGTAAGCCTAAACAAACTTTCCAAGATACAAAAGGTCTATTCTTTCAGACCGCAGTGTCGGCCACTTGGGCAGGGCAGAGATTTGACAAAAAAAATTCTAAAAACTTTTCTTATAAACTTTTTTTAATCAGGAAATTGATGTTTTAACGAAAACCTTTTCAGTAACGCGCCATGCAAATACGCCTCGAATGAAATGTGAGACGAATAAATACCCACGAACGTATGTACACTCACACAAGCAGACGTTCCCGAAACGAAAAAATGTCAAACTTCCAAAAACAATGTAGTCCATGCGTGAAGTTTTGGAGTATGCTTCAAAAGATAAACCCTACGAAAACTCCCCTCATACGTTTGGTTCTAGAATTGGTTCCTCATCTTAAAACGCACACACACTTTTATTTTTGTTTTTAAAAAATATATAAACAATTGATTTCGTCAGTGTACTCCAGCTTTTTCTAAGTTCTCTTCGATTTGTATCAATTCCATTTGGATGCGTTCCATCAGGTTTCCTTCGGGTGAGTTCTTTGGTTCAAAGGCCAACATTGTTATGGCATCTTTTGACATTTCCTTCGCCCTTGTTAGTCGGAGCTAAGTATTTAAATTTTGTTTAGTTGAATTTTCGTCACTTTAATTCGAACATACCTTGTATTCGTCAGTAGAAATGCTTCCATCACTAAATTCATAACCAGTCAATTCGACAAACGTTATGACATACTCATACAATGCAATCGCATACAGTCTTGAAATTCCAGGCTGTACGGCTCTAACAACCGGCAGCATATCCTCACACAATTCGATTTTTCGCATAAGAACATCCTTGCCAGGTTGACACATCGAGTTCATAAGAATAGCTCTCAATATGGATGCGATATTCTGCTTCATATCGACTATAAGGAAATGATTGGGATGAAAGTCGGCAGAGTATTTGGCCAGCAAGGACTCATATTGCCGAATATCACCATCGGCAAACAGCAGCTGTTCAGCAACTTCGGCAAGTAGTTTCTGAACTTCGGGATCTCCTACCGCAGATCCACACTTCTCACAAGTCCATTTGGAATCCAAAACCGTGCAGTATCCATCAGCGCATGCTTTACACTTTATGCTGCTCAAGTGAGTTCCCAATTCAGTGGGATCCCTGCAACGTGGACACGAACACTCAATGTATTTTGTCATCCTTAAGTGGTGTTGACGCTGGCTGGTGCCCTGCAAGTTCACAGCCAAAGTCATCCAATTAAATTGCATAAATAAGTTTTGTGTCTCACCATCAGCGGATTCGTATACGAATTGTATATCAGCTCACCCTGTCGAATGGGTAGGGTAGCATAAATTTTCAAATTGAAATCATCATCAACCGCCATTAAGGTATTCGGAATGCAACTGTGCGGAATAGTTGTCGCTTTCAGATAGACACCTTTGACTTGATCGCCATCCTTGTTAGTGATCTCATATGAACTCAAGTCGATAATGCTGCAGAGCCTTTGTAGAAGCTCCTCATTAACACTAACATTGTGGAAGCACTCTGCTATTCCAGAATTTAAAAGCGGTTCCACTACCCTAACTTTATGCTCCAGCCATGTCTCAGATTTCTTATACTCCTCCAAGTGTGCATCTCTCTTAAGCAAGCTTCGAGCTCCAATCAAATTAGTTTTCGGATTTTCCAACATGAGCAAGCATTTCAATGGACCATAAATCGCATAGTTCGAAACTAGAATATTTTTAGAAATATTTCCAGCCTTCTGGAAGAATTCACAGTCGAACTCGTTGTGACTGGTGCACTCTATACACATTGGGAACACCAAGCATTTCCTTAAAAAAAATCCAAACAATCATAATTATTTAAAAATATGTGTTTTTTTGTGGAACACTTGACTCACTCGCACATGACAAAGGAATCTTTAAGGCAGTTGGAACATTTCATTTGTTCACTCTCCCAGTGTGGACTCATAAGTGTGGGAGTTTCTTCCAAGATCACCTCACCAGGTGATATATCAATGCTTGCTTTCAAACATCTTTACAAGAAAAAAACAGAAAAAAAACTTTTAATATTTTACGAGCAATAAATTATTGTTAATTTTTTTTTTTTTTATTATTTTATGAAATTACTGTTGGGAATTTTCATCGAGTGCAACTTGGCAGACTTCACTGAAAGTTTGCATAATTCACGATTAAGAAAACAAATTTTCAAAAAAAAGAAAAAAAAAACCAACACGTTCTTCTGGTCTCCTATCCACCAGCAGACAAACTAAAATGTGCGAAAGCCAAATATTTTTGTATCTTCAGCGTTTAGAAAAATCCAATGTTTCAATTTTGAATAGTGGAGTCGACAACAATTTGAACACATTTGTGAACTAAAAATATTCTTGTACGTTGATGAGTGGAGGCTGCTCAAAATAACATGAAATAGAGGGGAAAAAGAGACGGCAATAGCAGCTCCTTTGATTCAAAAATCTACGATATAGTTTAAAAAATGCACTAATTTTGCCACAAAAGACTGTAAGGACTCTTTCAACCATTTGCATAAATAGTTTTGAAAAATATTCAAGACTCTTTATGACTAACAAGCTGTCGCACCTAAGAGCGAATGCATTAAAAAAAACCGGTCAAAATTTTATTTTTGCCTTTCCATCTCAAACTTCAACACAATTATTAATTAAATTAATTAAATTTTTTTAAAAATCGTTTCTAACTAAACTAACATTAAACCAAAAATTTGTCACTTCAAAAATGTCTTCAATCTCGGATAGAGAAAATTTTCCAGATCTAAATACAACCTTTCGAAGAGTTTAAAGCATTCGAAATGATCGAAGGAAGCCAGGAGCATAACATGACCGGTGTTCTAGTAAATCCAGACTTAGTCGAGTCGCCGGATCCAAGTGACTACCTTGCGGCACTCCCAAAGTACACAGGATAGGTCTTGAACAACGGTTATCCATGCGAACTTTATGTACCCTACCAATCAAAAAATAATGAAAGCCAATTCAAATTTGACGAATCGAAAGCTTTACTGAAGTCGGTATAGATGGCATCAACTTGACAACCTTTTTCAATGGCATTAATAACGTGTGATGTAAAATGAGTTAAATTAGACCTAAGACAAAACCATGCTGGAACTTTAATATTGGCATGCTCTTTAATGTGAAAAACTAATTTCTCTTTTACAATATTTTCAAAGGTTTTTGGTATAGTAGATAATTTATAAATACCTCTGCAGTTTTCTTCATTATTTTTTGTACGCGATTTGTAGATAGATTCCAAAAAAGAAGTCTTCCACTCATCAAGAAAAATACCCGAGATAAGCGATGTGTTCAATATTTTGAGCAACGTCATACGTACAGAAATGCAACAGATTTTTAGCACTATTGCAGGTATGTCATCAGCCCCTCGTTTCGAATAAGCTTTAAGGTCATAAGCTCGACATATGAAGGTACAAAAGAAGGACTAAAAACAGACTCAACGAAATTGGAAAATAGTTGTACCGAATCTTGATCACTGCTCGATAGAATTTTTTATAAAAAAAATTTGATTTGAAATGGGTTACATTTGAACATCGTTTTTGGTTTATGAAAGACAAAAGGACTTTGAATTCTGTTTAAGTTTGTTTTCAATAGTATGAACAGAATTTTTATGTAAAAACTTACTAAGAACATTGAAATCCTTTCCAAAGTTTGCAGAAAAGGGCATCGTTTCCTGTTAAGGCTAAACCTCTTATAGGCCATTGAGTGGGGCTGGAACAAATTTAGAGAAACCGTGATTAATTTTGGAAATAAAAATAGGTTGGCAAAGATTTTTAAATTCCATGTCCCAATCAATTGAGTTAAAAAACGAATCCAATCTATTAAAATTACTCTTCCAAAAATTCAATGACCGGGAAAAACTAGATTTTTCACTTAGATATTTATAAGGTTCAATATCGATTTTTTTTTTCAAACTTGTTTATTTCCACCATAATTTTAACAATTTTCTTAACGAGAAACAAGATAAACGCAAAATCAATAAATTTACATTTTCGTAAATGACCAACTAAAAATTGGCTCTCATTACATATAATTTTATAATAATTACTTAGACTAAATTACTAGAACATATTTTGTTTTGTGATATTTATAATTTATATATAATTTAGTTGGTTAAAAAACTCCTCATTATAATATATTTTTTTAACAAAGAACGAACAAAACTTCATTCTCAATAACTTTACTCGACCGCGCAAAATGATTCCTCGCAAGGTCTAGAATGACATTGTCAATTCTAGACACGCCGGAAGCATCCAATAGTCTTTTGTTGGAGACGTAATGCCGAAAGTCGGAATGAGCGCTTCTTTACATTCCCGTGCATGCTCGAAGACTTTTCCTCTCAAAAATTCTGTACTTCTCCATATAAGATGGGCTTATGTTCCACCACACTGGACTCGCAAAAGTCAAAATTGGACGCACAAAAGCTTGGTAGCAAATGACATTCACATCTGATCTCAAATAGTTGGAATAAAAAAGTTTCTTCAGCGACATAAATGCTGCCCTTGCTTTTTTTAATTGGATATTAACATGATCATTATAATACAGGAATTTATCTAAGTTAACTCCTAAATACCTTACAACAGATTTTGATTCGATTCGAAGGCCATTTGAAGATGTTATAACCAAATTTCTCCAATTGCGTCGCAAGTCTGAATTGCCCTGTCCTACTGAGGTGCGGAACAGTATGGTTTCGCATTTAGAATTGTTTATTTTTAGTTTCCAATCCTCACAGAATTTTTCGAGGGTATCAAACTTGAATTGGAGTTCGTTTTTAATTTCGCAAATTTTTGAACCATAAGCATACAGAATGACGTCGTCGGCGAATGCTATTGAGCCATCCAAGTCCCTCAGCATTTTAGAAACATAAATATTAAAGAGTATTGGTGCGGATACTGTGCCTTGTAGCAGACCATTAATGTCATCAAAATTTTTTTCAGTCTTGTACTTTCTATCTGTTACAACGAATTTCTTCTCGCGTATCATAGATACGATTATCACTGTAAGATGATGGGGAAACTCATATCTGATCAGTTTATATCAGATACTAGTTTTGTAACAGCGTGCACTGCCGAGTGATTTCTTTTGAATCCAAATTGATTTCGCGGTATAATCTCCTTTGTTTCGCACGCGAACAATATTGATTTGGTAACAACTTCCTCAAAAACTTCCCAATATTAGGCAGGAGACTAATTGGCCTATAGTTCGAAGGATCTGAAGAATCTTTATTTTTTTTTACAATTGGAAATACCTTTGAAATTTTCCAACAGCTTGGGAAGTAGCAGTTGTTAAGCAAATTATTAAGTTTGTTGCAAAAATTTGAGTCTACATATTCATTGTGTGATGTTGCCGTATCAGTGAGACAACGGGTTCGGGTCGAAGTGTTGAAAAATTCTCTGCCGCTCAGGCGTCCATAGGACACGATCCAAATCAGTCAATTCCACGGCGTTCTCAAGAATACGGCATCGCTCAGACCACATTATGGCGTATTTTGCGTAAGGATCTTGGGTACTAAACAAGATCAAGGTGACTGAAGAATTGAAGCGACGTACTATAAGTTTTCCGAATGATAATGAATTTCATCGCGAAATCATCTTCAGTGAAGAAGCTCATTTTTGGCTTGGGTTTGTCAATAAGCAAAATATTCGTTACTGGTCGGGTGAAAATCCACATTTGCTTCACGAATCACCACTTCATCCACAAAAAATAACTCTTTGGTGCATGTCGTTTTATCGAGCCATGATTACTGATTATTTTTGGCCCGAATTAAAAGATATGGCCATGGGCGACATGTGGTTTCAACAGGATGGTGCCACAAGCCACACAGCACACCTTACAATCGATTTATTGAAAAGTAAGTTTAATGAGCGTGTTATCTCAAGAAATTGGCCAGTCGATTGGCCGCCTCGTTCCTGCGACTGCCGAGTCATCAAGATTGGGTCCAACGAATCGACCGTTGTAAACGTGCCCGAGTTATAAAATATAAAATTGACCCTTTCTCAAATGTATTTATAATTTTTTTATTGTTATCTATTTTTACAATTTTTGCGATTTCAATGATTCGTCTTGGCCCACGGTCATTACCAGACTGCCCAAGCGTTGGAAACCCAAGCAAGCCATGCAGCGGTCCAAAGATAAGGCCTGTTATCGTGATAATTACAGCATCATTTTGGCGGGAAAAAAAGGTGGAAATTAGGGCTGATTGGTTGGCTCCATCCGATGCTAAGCCCAAGCTGTTGTCAAGCAGATGTTAATCGCTTTTTTATTTGGATTAAACAGTTGATGCGAATGTTGTTATGTAACTCCCGCGGTGGCCATATGAACGAAGTCGAGTTCCATTTATAAATGTTTTGATTTAACTTCAAGTCTTTGAGTTTTTGAAATATCTCAAAAGGTTTGCGTTTTATTTAAAAAAAAAGTTGTCAAGTCCTTATTCGAAAACTCTGTACATACAAACTTAGTTTGCCAACTATGTTGAAAGAGTCTGAAAAGCTTATTCTGAAGCATCTAAAACCGATCATCGAAGAAAACCGTCCTTGACCAGGCTTACAATTTAATCAACTAAATGAGGAAAACATTTGCAAATAAAAAATAAATGTTGTAGTAACTTTCTTGGGAACTATGTTTTTTTATAAGATGATCATCTCATTAAACATGTTGTGATTTTCATACTGCCTTCGAAACGACGAATTCCCCTCTTACCAGTGATGGCATGGCCGGTTCTGTGAAAGACTCATGACATTATCGGCTACCAATTTAAACAGGAGAGAGTATTTTCCAAACAAGCCCTCAAAATTTCTACTTTTGGAGTTCGACATACTTTTTTTCATTTTTTTTCTCCAAAAACTCACATAAATATTATCTACTTTCCTTTTTTGTATGCTTTCCACATAATTACGCCTTCACTGTAATACAATTTACTTACTCATCTAAGTACTCGTGGTGTACCGCACCTCAAAGTGTACACAGTGGCTATATTTTTTTAAGGTAAAAATAAAAACTAAATTTTAAGAGATATATTTAGACAGACAAGCAAAAGCATCTTAAGCGTGATTTCCTTTGGACGCGAGAGCTCTTTTTGTACGCGCAAATCTCGTAATGCTTTAGCTCGGTGCTTAAAAACACCACGCTATAAATAAATAAAGACACAAGAATCTTCATGCTAATTGATTTGTAGCGTACAAAGCAATTATTATTTGTCAAAGAACATTACAAGGCCTACTTCCTCGAGAATGGTAAAAAACTTATTTTTAAAAGCTCCTCGAATTGACGAAATGAGAATAGAAAAATAGCAAAACTGGATATTCAAAACGTTTCAAATCAATTGTTTATAAATGTTTTTGATACAAATTTTCTGGTCGGTGGTCAAAAGACAAGAGAGCTACAAAAAGGTAACGCTCGACCACTGACCGAGATTAAAACTACAGAGTAGAAACAATGAGATCTTACATATGTGGTTACACATAAAGTTTGATCGTAAATATCGTAAGCCCGATCTCAACGCCGAAGTAGATGGTGGAGCCTTTGACAGCTCACAACCAGCTGATAATTTTTGGATTGGAATATTATTGGAGTTGTCCGAAACATAAGGGTCAGCCATTGTGCTGGTAATGAGTTCATTTTTTTGCTTAAAATTAATTTTAAAAAGGTTGTAAAACTCGTAAATTGACATTTATCTTTTGTTTTGAAAAATCAGAACAGGAAACCACATAAAATTTGTGTTTCCTAATCTTACCGATTAACTTTAAAGATAACATTTCTACTCTTATTATTATTGTGAAACCCGTGACTACGAATTTGAGGGAACAGAATATTATTCGGTCATATTCCTTACCCTAACGCGTGACCGGCATAGAGCCACATTGGTCCCGTTCCAGTACGCCACAGCGCATATCCGCTACGCAAAAAATGTACTGAGATGACAGTTCTTCCGTTGCTCCAAATGCGTTCCAGGGAAATTTCCCCGTAGCGGAGCAGTACACCAGTTTAGCAAAGGCGTGCTGGAACGGGGCCAATATGTGTTAAAACTTTTGAGTTCGTGTGTTGTGACAGTTTCTCGTAAGTTGGGAGAAAACCTGTCAAATGCGCGACCACGCCATCATCACATTGGCCCCGTTCCAGCACACCTTTGCTAAACTGGTATACTGCTCCGCTACGGGGAAATTCCTCTGGAACGCATTTGGAGCAACAGAAAAAATGACGTCACGTTTACCAGCAAATCAAATGGAGTTTGACAGCGTAGCGAAGAAATCTTTGCTAAATTCCCTTCAAATATCCCTTAAATTTCCCCGTAGCGACTCGCTACCCTCCACTACCTTCCACTACGCGACGAACTGTCATCTCAGTACATTTTTCGCGTAGCGGATCTGCGCTACGGTGTGCTGGAACGGGGCCATTGTGATTTGCCCTTTAGTCAGTCATTTTGACTCATGAATAGCAGATTGGAGTTTGGATTGTCAAAGCTGTCAGTTTTATTTGGAGAACGTTTGTAAGCATCTGCCACGAACCACAACTTGGTTATGAGTTATTCAATTAAATATTAAGGTACTTAAGGTTAAGGTAGGCCTCAAAAGTAAGGGAAGTGTAAAACCTCACAAATTCAATCTGGTACGACTCATTTGTTTTAATTCTATCACAATTAAGGAATAACGTAAACCATTAAACTATTTGTAAGTCACATTTGGGTGGGAAAGGGTTTTCAATCCCCGCAATGGTTTTGAAGATTTCAAATAAAGCATAGTATTTACTTCTGTCGACCAGGTGGAAGCCAAACCCAATATCTTTCCTTAGGTAATTCAGCGAACCAACTCGTTCAGAAGGCGATCGTGTGTTGGGTTAACACTTCAAGCAATGCATCACTTGTTTTGAGAGAGCAAGCTCCACAAATCCTTAAGAGGGCAGATCTAGTTAAAGTTTTGCAAAGAGCGATTTCTTTTTTTTATTATTTGAAATATTATAAATATTTCAAAGTAAGTGCGCCAACCAGGAACGATCTTCCAGTACACTGACCCAGACGCACTATACTCGTAAATATGACTCACTTAATTCCCTTCATTACATACGGGAGCAATCGCAACAGTTCAGAGTACAACCAACGCAAATAGACCCTTCAACGTCTCAGAATAAGACCCAAAGATCAAGTCCTATAAATAACCCCATGAGTACATTTCAAAAACAATACAATTATTACCCATAAAACGTTCAGGACATTATTATAATTATTTCCACAACAGAACATCAATAAAAAATAATGAATCCACACGACAACCACCTCCCAAAATTCAAAGAGTAAACTATTTTTTCTAGATCATCTAGCGGTCTGCAGATGGTTCCATAAAACACTTGTTCGCTTACTTAATAGGACTACCGGTTGAAAATGTCGTTATTGCAGACAACTTCATAACTATTACTATGAGGTGAATTTTGACCATGACAGCTGTAATCAAAAACTTCATGTCATTGTCTTATTATTTCAGTCTAGGTTAATTGTCATTAGTGAAACACACAAGTTTTTGTAAAGCCGTAAAATGTCTACATTCGTGCCATCAAAACAACATTTGCGGGAAGTTTTTACTTACGGGACATGCCTCAACTTCGACGGCCGTTCAGAATATTCATGGCCTGAAGGTTATGCTGCGCATTTGATGGGACCAGAAGGCTGTTGTGTATTAGGAGCTGCTAACACCGAATGAAACAATCACAGGCGAGGTCTATTGACGACAATTGATGCGTTTGAGCCGAGCACTGAAGGAAAAACGGCCGGAAACGGTCGCAAGACACGATAAAGTGTTTTTTTTTAAAAGGAACACGCGTACAAGGGGTTATGACAACCCATAAAATGTAAATACAAAACGCGAGTGGAAGGGATCAGGGAGGAAATAGGGATAAGTACTGATGCACATTGTTTTTGAATTTCTGCAGATTGTAATGAGTGGGAAATACCGAGCGTGGTAGAGCGTTCCACATTCGTGTTGAACGGCTAATAAACGAGTCTCTATACTTGACTGTACGACCGAAGTTGGGCTTGAGGGTGAACTGATGAGCATTCCTGGGTGTTACGGTGAAAGTGATAGGAGGGTGGAATGCAGCTGGCTAATTCGCTAGAGCACTGCTTATGGTAGAAGCGATAAAACATGGTTAGACAGGTAAGACAGTTATTTTGCAACATGACAATACTCGGCCACATCTTGCAAATGTCGTCAAAACTTACCTTGAAACGCTCTAATGGAATGTCCTACCCCACCCGCCGTATAGACCAGACCTTGCGCCATCCGATTACTATCTCTTCCGATCGATGCAACATGGCCTGGCTGACCAGCACTTCCGTCATTTCGATGATGTCAAAAAATGGATCAATTCGTGGACTGCGGTCAAATTTTTCAGAGCGTTTATCCAAAAATTGCCAGAAAAATGGGAAAAATGTGTGGCTAGCGATGGGCAATACCTTGAATATTGAATTTATATCTATTTTTCCTCAATAAAGCATTCATTTTTGAAAAAAAACGACATTTTCAACCGGTAGTCCTATTACCTTTAATAAAAGTTTGATTATTCAAGTGATTTAAATAATATGCAACGCAACAAACACACAGGCGAAGTCGATTTTCTTGAAACAAAAAATAATTAATTCAAATTGGGAACCAAAAAAAAAAACAACGCTGAAAAATAAATGTTAAGGATTTTTTTCTTATAATCCATACGAACCTTGTTACAAAAAAAATGCAGAAGCAGTTATCAACAAAAACCAAAAAAGAATACAGTTCCATAATTAATTCACAAATTTTTGTGTTTAATTTCTCTTCCATTTACATTTAAAACAATTAAGATCACTACTAATTTGTTTCCATCAATTTTTTTTTGTTGTTTCTTGTTTTTTTTTACATACATAAGTCTTTTTCTTAATTTTGTTTCTCTTTCATTAAAAATTATTGTATTAACAAAATTATTATTTAATTTTGAACAATTGTCGTGATTTTTAATTAATTTCTTTTTCTCTTAATTTAACCTAAGCCATGGAAATTAATTAAATTTAAAAAAAAAAAGTCAATTTGTTTGCCTAAAATTTGTTTCATTTTTATACATATATATATATTTTTTGTTTTTGTTTGCATTCTTTTTTTTCGTTTGTCAAAAGTGTAAAAATATTACTTATTTGTTTAAATCTTTTGTTTAATATATTTTGATCACTTTTTTGTTTACATATATATTTGTTTTTTTGTTTTTTGGTTTGTAGAAGATCGAAAATGGCCCTTTTTTTTACAAAATGATAAACTCGACCGCAGAAATAGTTCATGTATATGTGTGTATCTAACATTCGTTTTGCATACATAAATACATACATACATACATATATATGTTTTAAGATTATTAATCCTTGTCGCTATTTTATTTCAAGAAGAACGAACGCCTTGTTTTTTAGTCCAAAAACATTTTATTTACTTTAGTGCAGAGTTTAACTACTCAAAAAGTTGATTGCTCACATATAAACAAACATGTACGTTTATTCTCACATACATCAATAATGTATGTATATATAAGTAACTGTATACAACTAATTTAATTTTTCTTATATGTGTTTTTTTTTGTGTAATTCTTCTAAGGACGTTTGATGTTTTTCTTTTGTAAGATATTTGATTGTGTTTCTTTTTTGACTTTACTATTTTGCGCGAATGTCCTTTGGTAATCGAAGGAAAGATCACGGGATAACCAAAAAAAAATCTTGGAAAAGGATGTTATTAGATCGTATTCGATTTGACTCCCCTATCGAGGTGGTTCGAAATTGAAACACTCTCGGTTTTTTGTTTCTCATAATTTGCTCGTTCGCAAGCGATAATTACAACACTTATATCAAACAAAAAGCAAAAGGATAACGAGGATACATAAAAGATTTTGAAGTGGTTTGAACTTTAGGTGTATTTTGGTTTAGTTTGCTCCGTGATTGAAGTACGAAAAGGCGCGGAGAATTCGATATCGACATAAGTATTTGCGTTGACTCAATTCGCAGTATTTTATTCGCTATTGTTTTTTTTTGTACTTTTGAAGATCACTTCAATATTTTGCTGTTAGTTTATACCTTTGCCTACAGAGCCAGAAATCTTCTTTATAAATCATTATTTTAACGATGCGAGCGTGGTGTTCAGCATAAAGTCGATACTACAGCACGTCAACCTTCATAGTCAAAATATCACTGGTCGACCACTCCAGATATCCCCAAGACATATGGTTACTAGACCAGATTCGAAAATGATCTATAATGTTGCCCGTTCACACAATCGATTTGTGTATGTAAGTCGCTGTAGGGTTCTTCCATTGTCCTTAAATGGTACCAAAGCGAACGTACTCTATGAAGTAGAAGCTTTACTTGAGTTGCGTAGATTTTAACTTATTTTTAAAAACCGAGTAGAGTCTAGTTAGCATGATACAACAGAAAGGTTTAGGATATCCCCCAAAAATACTACTTCAAGAAAGTGTTATCCTATTAAAGAGCCAAGTGATTGAAAATTGTAAATGAATGTAAATTCTCTGCTGATTCAATTCCCAGTTGGATACCAGACATTTGTGCTTTGAATTGAGAAGATTAGTTATATGATCTTAAAGAAAATTAAGCCTACTTTTTCGGATACAGAATTTTTTCTTGAACCTCGAGTTTAAAACTGTGCATCACTGTAACTTGAAAGAGGATGTAATTTTTACTCATATGATAGACGACTGGGTTCCTCAAAAGAAATCTTTGTTTGCCATTTTCGTTGGACCCATTTTAAAGGCTTAGCGAGTAAACACCCGAGTCGTAACTTTAAAAGGCAATGCACAGTCGTGTGTAAAAATTAAGACCACTTACAAAATTCAATGATAGCTTTTCAAATTGGGAAACAAAGTTTACACAAATAACACTTAATTTCTTCCTTATTAATGTAATAACTTTTTTACAACTCAAGCAGAAACACTTTATTTGGAAATAAATAAAAACAAAAGTAAACTCGTGTGTAAAATAATAAGCCTTTGAAATAAACACCCTTGGCCCAAAAACAATCATTGACTCTTCGATGAAGGGAAGCCAAAAAATTGTATATCGCTTCGATTTGAATTTTGTTTTCCTACACCTTACAAACATTTACGTTCATTTTATTGTTGGAATAAAGATCCTGTAAAGGGCAATTCGTCTTCAAGCGAGGGTAGAAACTTTCTTTGCAAAATGTCCATATAAGCATCTTGGTCAACTGTGCCTTAGATGAGTTCTAAAAAAAAGTTGAACAGAGCTCTCGTCAGAAAATAAAACTTTTTTCCAATTTTCTATTTTCGTAATATAACAACCTTTCTTTGCCATGCCTTTTTTGTTAGAAAACACTTTTTTGTTACAGAAACAGAGCCCGTAAGAGGATTCTGCGTGAAATGATGATTGTTTTGTTTCGAAGATCAATGGCTAACTTTTCGCTCATTTTACAGTCTTTTTTTCGACCTGAATTGGCTGGATTTGAAACAGTAGCGCACATGTTATTCCTTTAATTTGTTTGATTTACGAAGGTTTTAATCATTTCAATTCTGATTTATTTTATTTGATTGACCCGCCATACAAAAATTAGACTTTTTATTGCCAAAGGTGAACTGATTATTGTCCGAGTATCGACTCAGTTAAGTAGGCTACTAGATATATTTCTGGCCAAGGCAACACTAAGTGTTGCCAGGTTTGGATCTGACATTTCCATTGGAAAGTTTGACATTTTTTTACAAAACATCACTCAGAACGTGTTGTCATTTAATCGTGAATTGTTTTATTTACAGAGACTTGAAAAATTCATCTCGGCAAAAAAATGAACACTTTCGTGCGATCATTTTTCACAACTTTCGACGTGGATTATCACTTAAATCTTTGTATGGCAATGAAGCACCATCCTATAGCACTTTGAAAAACTGGTTTAATGAATTCAGTAATGGCCGACGCTCGCTCAAAGACGAATTCCGTGAAGATCGTCCAAAAACGGTCGTTGTGATAGAGAACATTGATGCCGTGCGTGAACTGATAATACAAGATCGTCATGTGACATACCGTGAGATAAAGGCATCCCTGGGCATTTCTCCCACCAGCATACATTCGATATTGCATGAACACCTGGCCGTTAAAAAAGGTTTGTTTTCGTTGGATCCCTCACAATTTGACAATCGCTCAAAAAAGGCTCGAGTCGATTGGTGCAAAGAAATGTTAAAAAAATACGATCGCGGTGCTTCAAAAGACGTTTATAAGATTGTCACAGGTGACGAATCATGGATCTATGCGTATGAGCCCGAAACAAAACAACAATCGACCGTGTGGGTCTTCGAAGACGAGCCAAATCCAACAAAAGTTGTTCGTGGAAGAAGCGCTTCGAAGCAAAACGTCGCCTGTTTTTTCGGCAAAACTGGTCATGTGGCGACTGTTCCGCTTGAGCAACGTAGGACAGTCAATTCTGAGTGGTACACCACAATTTGTTTGCCTGAAGTCTTCGGAGTAATTCAAAAAACGAACAAGAGAAGACGAATCATTGTTCACCATGACAATGCGAGCTCTCACACATCAGCTCAAATCAGGCCTTTTAACCGGTCGAATTGATGAGTCATCCGCCGTAAAGCCCTGACTTGGTGCCCAATGACATCATTTTATTCCCGCACATCAAGAAAAAAAATGCGTGGTCAACGATTTTCGTCGCCAGAACATGCTGTTGAAGCACTCAAAAACCATGTTTTGGAGGTGTCTCAATCGGAGTGGAAAAAGTGTTTCGACAAATGGTTTGAGCGCATGCAAAAGCATTTACATTATTAGGCCATAAATATGTCTATCAGCCTACGAATACACGTTCTTAATTTTTTTCTTATTGATATATTGTGTTCTTTATACTATGCTCCTATTTTTAATAAATTTCTGAATGAAGTGTTTGTGCTAAAGTTGAAAAAAGTAATAGCAAAATAAATATAACCAATTTTTTTTTCTATTTCAAAACAAATTTTAACAAAAGTGGAAGACTCAAAAGTAATTATTTCATCAAATTAAGTTAATGGTGTAAATTTTTAACAAACCACTGTACAAATCAAGATTGTGTCAGGAAGAAGTCCAGCCCAACTAATAATGCAATCGAAATGAAAAGAAAATAAAAGTTTATGTAACAAAACGTCGAAATTTAAAAAAACAAACTGAAAAAAGAAATTAAATAAAAAGTCGTAAGCATTGAAATTTTGTTTAATATGAAATTATATTTTTTTGTATTCTAATTCTTACACACTATATCTATTTTTTATTTTTTTATATATAATTATTTTATATAAAATTCTCAACTGCTAAAATCAAGATCAAAATACACGAAATAAAAATAAATTTAATTGATTTTTGTTTAGATTATTACATTTTGTTTTTTTTTCAAAATTTTTGCTGGGTTAATACAACAGTGAAACAAAAGTTATAGAAAGAAAAACATTTTTTTTTTTTTTTTTAAAAGTCATGTTCGCATAAACAAATGTTAAATAAAAGGAAATAGGGAATTTCGATTTGCCTTACCGATTGAATCTGTTGTATTCTTGTAATTATATTTCTGGTATATTGCACTGTTTTCTTATTTGGAAATCGGAAAAAAAGTTAAGTGGCATTAACGACGTTTATGCGTTGAATTTATTGAAATGAAGACTATCAGAGACACATTTAGACAAATGCCATCACAAACGAGGTTTCCAACAAGAACATCTCAAAGTTTCAAAGTGGTGATGTAAAGCAAAAAAAAATTACAAAATTCCAGCAGTTGATAAATTTTGAACTCAGCAGAACTTTATTGGCTCCTTAAACGGATTTCTCGAAAATAGCTCGAAATAAATAGAAAAAGGACATGAAGATCGCTTAATTTTTCCGAGTTACTACACAAAATAAAAGAACAAGTTCTTGGCACGATAGCTTTAGTCGGAACCATGGCTAAGTTTTCAAAACCAAACCATTGGATCTACAAAACCATTTACATTTGCAAAAAGTTCAACTTCGCAGCGGATCTTACTTGTTATGATAAATATTTCATTTGCCTTACTTTAGCATTGAAAACGCGTTTCAAAACAGTATGAACCGTAATACAGTAGAATACTTTTTGGCAATTCACTGTTTTTTTTCCATGTAGACAACAGAGTTTTGATTTAGGAACTCTCTCAAGCGAACAAGTTTGAAGTTTATAAAATTTTGAACCAGCTTTTATGGCCAGTTAGGAGTCCTGTCATGAATCTCATAGGAAATGTATGAAGCAATCTGGCAAAGAGGTATACAACAACGGACTTCAATGAGCAAACTATGGAAATGTTAGAATTGAGGTAGAAAAGCCCCTCGCACATTTTTGTAATCATTCAAAAGAATTGTGGCAATTCAAAATAATAAATAAAAAATCTTATCCACTTTCACTAACTCTATAAATATTTCTTACATGATTGGCCAACTAAATATTGTGTTCTTAACTTATTGTGCAAGAAAAACGATGAATCGAATGTTCCAAATTATTGCGAAACAACAGTTTGATTCCTGTAACGATGACTACTGTCTACAGTTCCAAGTAGATCTGGGAAAAGACCAAAATCGAGATTTTTTTTTTTGGGTTGGGCGAACAACATTCCCCTTGTTGTTTTACATTTTTCTCCGTCAACTTGCTTG
This sequence comes from Orthonevra nobilis, assembly GCA_963555765.1. NCBI lineage: Eukaryota > Metazoa > Arthropoda > Insecta > Diptera > Syrphidae > Orthonevra > Orthonevra nobilis. The sequence goes on from OY743224.1 coordinate 118,531,111, forward strand.
CAAAATTATCATCGCAGGATTTCAGTGACTCCACGTGAAAACCAGGTCAAGAATAAGTCGTTTGATAAGACGACAAAGTAATTTTAAAAGTTCACAACTCCAATCACATTAGAAATAAAGATATGTTCGTGTACCTCTGCCAAATGCAACTAACTAAAAATGGGAAGAATCAACTTGCTAAAAGAGCATAATTCTTTTTAGTGGAATGCTTGGTTTATCATTTGTGAACTTAGCGGCAAGAGCTGTCGGAAATCCTGCCACCAATCAAACCCTTCATCATGAGTCAATCATGGTAACTGGACGTAAATTTGAATAGGTCATCAAGCAAATATGTATGAAAAATTATACTTCTATGTCCGCATTTCAATTGCCATCACTCCGGAACGACCACTAAAAAATACGACTTGGGTCGAAAAGGAAATAAAAATTCAACTAAGATAAACAATTGAATTTTAAAACATAAAAATAATAGAAGCATTTCCATTGGCACAAGTCTTTTACCAATTGCTATAACAATTTTGAAATACGTCCCCTAAGATTTTTCAATAAACTCAAGTTAAACTCTTCTATTGAATAAAAAAAAAAAACTAAAGGTTCTCGGACAATCTGCAGAGCAATTATTTTGTAGAGGAAGAGACCAAGGACATTCTGCATTTAAAATAACTACTCAATAGCAAACAAATAGACTTTCATTTTGTGTGTTTTGTTATGATATTTTCATACACGGATGAGACACAGATATGTGAGATATTGATTTATTTTATTTTTTTTTTTTGTATTTTGTTTCCCTTTGCGGAAACAAACTCCACAAATTTGCATTTGGGCTTAACCGCACTTCATTTCATTTTTAATTTGTCTTGTTTTAAGTACTAAAAAAATTTACACATATTAAATCAATAATTGAAGAAAAAGAAAAGGAATATTTTTTGCTTTGTTGGACATTGAGATACAAATCATTTATCACGTTGAATTGGAGAGTAGAAAAATATGTTAATGCTCACTCCAATTTCATTGTTATTATACACATACGAGTATATAAAAGAAATAAAACTTGTTTAGCATGATTTGAAAACAATTGCTCTTGTGTGATTTAAAATAAAAAAATGAACAATTTTTTTAATTGATTTATTTCATTTTTTTTGTTACCAGTGTGTTTTAAAACAATTAAAATGTTCTCCTCTTCTGTTTGTTGTTTGTTAAATTAAACAATTAAAATGTTTTTTTTTGTTTTCTTTCTCTTTTTGTTTTTTAAATAAATTGTTTCAAATGTTAAAAAGTATGTGTAACTTGCGGAAAGTATAAAATAAATTGTTTCTCTTTGTATACACATTTGTATTGTTTTACATACATCATAAACATATTTACTTGCGCTTGCTACTACTAATATTATGACACCTACTACCTTTTTGTACTCTTCGTGCTTTTTTTGTCTCGTTACTCGCCACTAAACTGAGAGATGCAACATCTGCGGTTGCCGCCTGTTGATGGTTCAGTGCGCCACCTTCCTCAGCAGCATTATTATCATCGGCCGGAGGTTGTGCCACTGTACAAACGAAACCTCCAGCCGATGTGCCAGCTTTGTCTGCGGTACCATAAAACAAGCTAGCTGGATATCCAGTCGTGCCATTATTATTACAGCTGTTATTGGAATTTATAACTCCAGTGTTTATTTTTTGCCATTCACTGCTGTTAGATTGATTATTGCCATTACGTTGTATATCTAAGTTGAGATCATTTGTATTTGATGATGTGGAGGCCAGCACTGTATTCCTTTTGCCATTTGCGTTGTCCATGTTCACCATTGTCGTCAGGTCCTTGCTAGTAGACGCTGCGTTACTATTGCATTGATTGCCACTGGATGAAGTAGCAGTGCTACTGCTACTAATACTGCTGTGATGACGTTTTAAATTTTTCGATGCCGAATTGATAGCCATCAGCTTTGCAGTGGTCGCTTCGTCGGGAAACACAAATTCAGTGCTCAACGATAGATTATTGCTGCTCGTATCACTCTCGTCGGTGTCATCCATGTTGATGTTGATATCTTCGGGCTTGACACCCTGATTGACCAATGCCTGGTAATCCTCCGGTGGGACAACGGGAGTCATCTTTTGACCGCATGATGTGCACATGGGTGTGGCTGGACTCTTCGAACGCCAGTATTGTAGCTCAGTTTTACATTTGTTTAGTTCCTAAAAGAGTAAAACAAAAAAATAAGAAATGGATAACAAAGAACAAAAAAAAAACAATTATCGCCAAACATAAGCTACTCGACTACTATGTTTTTGCGGACAATATATTTATCCTGTGTAAACACAATGATCTAATAAAAACAACAATTTTATTTTCAACGCTATTCGAAGACATTTTATAGTGTTTCTGTCACCCATCCCAAAGTACCTAAGGATCTATCTAGATCCCAAACTCAGCTGGAAGATCAACCCTAATCAACGAGCCAAGAAAGCATGTATAGCTTTCTATAGCTGTAACAAAACCTTTGGTAAAAAGTGGGGCCTAAGGCCTAAATTGGTTCAGTGGATGTACACTGCTGCAGTCCATCGAATCCTCGCTTACGGATCATTAGTTTGGTGGCCGGTTCTTGCAAAACTCAACAAAACACAAAGAATGGCATGTATAGAGGCTACAGGCGCCTTTAGGACAACTCCTTCGGATGCTATGACAGTCATGCTCCATCTGTTGCCTGTAGACCTTCACATACATAAAAGAACAACACATAGTGTAGTTAGACACAGAAAATCTAAGCTATGGACCTCTAAACCACATGCACACAGCTAGACTCGATACCGTGGGAATTAGCACTAAGTCGGACAGACTATACACCAACTTATTATGGTTTTGAAAAGCACGTTGACGTAGTTCTTCCGTGAAAAGAAGGCTGGGAGTGTGGACGCATTATCTCGGATGTTAGAATCTACACACACGGTTCAAAGATGAATTGCGGAGTTGGGACAGGTATCTTTTCAGAATATCCGAATATATGTATAACTTAAAGACTGCCGAATGACACCAGTATCTTTCATACAGAAATCTTCGAATTTAGGAAATGTGATATCTTATCAGATAAATTGAAGACATAGGCTCGATACAAAAAGAATAGCTATTCTCGTTGATAGCCCAGCAGCCATTTAAGCTATCGTATCGACTCCCATATGAGTATATGAAAATAGTTCAAGACTGCCGCGTACAGCTTGCTAGTATTGCAGAAAGATTGAAGGTAACCATTATTTGGGTTCCGGGTAAAGTCACATCCCAGGTAATGAAAGAGCTGACGAACTAATCAAGCAAGGTTTCGCACTCGACAGCTCGCATGCCGCGGAGGTGCATATACCACTAGGACTAGTGAAAGCTAAAATCGATACACTTTTCCCGTTATATAATTTAACAAGGACTGATGATAATCTTAGTCGGACCCGCACTGACATCGCGAAATTAAAAGCGGTCATCAGAGGGCACAGGCCGAACGCAGACCACGCAAACAGATGGAATGTGGCAAACAGAAAAGAAGGTTTAATGTTTGCACTTGTACCTAGATATGCATGGGAAAAGTGCAAAATGTTAAAGATAATCGTATTTAATGAGTTTTCATCATACCTGTAACAACGTTGAAAATTTCCTCGACATTTCCTCACTCTTTTTATCGTTCTCATCCAAACGGTTGGCATATTCCAGTGTTTGCTTCTGTTGCTCGGCCAAAAGTTTTTGCTGTTCAGCTATTTGCTTCCCTTGTTCCGATGATTTTCGTTTGCAATTTCGAAGTTCACTGCGCAACATGGACAATTGATTATTGTACAGCTTCATGCCCTGTTTTATTTTACGAATTCCTTTCCGTAACACCATATTGCTTTGTGGTGGAGATGGCATACTTGTTGGGCTATCCGATAGTTCTGATGATATTTTCAATGAACTGCTACTTGCTATAGAAAAACGTATACAAGAGTGAAATCAATCAAAACTTTTGTTCAAAATGCCGCGCGCCTTACGTCTCTTGGTGCTTGGCAAATCAAAAAAGTTCTTATTGAAGTAGGCAATGTCTGGAAGATTGGGCTCAATGTGATCCTTAAAGTATTCCATTGCCATTGTGGAAAGATCAAACAGCTCATCGGTTACACGGTAAGGTTTCTCCAGCCTTGGTGTATTTCTTATATATCCTAAGACATTGTATACTTCATCTAAAATCTGCAATGATAATGAAATGAGTATAAGCGAGTATGATATTCAAGTTTAATGTACGTACTCCGCCTGGGAAAAAACAACAATGTTTACGTTCGATATGTTTGCCGAAGGTCATTTGTAGAAGAGATAGCCTCATGTAGCACGTCTCGATAATGTCGCACTCACATGCCAGCGGATGAATTCTGCGAGCAGACTCACGCCTTGGCATTTTGGCCTTGACATTTTGAAAGCGATTTACCATTTGTGTGATCAGTTTTGAAAATGTCGAATTGAGAACGGTCATGCAAATCTCATTCATTCTATGTGAAACCTGTAATTAAAAAAAAAAAATACAATAATTAAACGTAAAATTAAAGAAACTTGTAAAAAAGAAGGTTTGGTGGATTCGTACGCAGCAAAATATCTTTTCGTTTTCAATCTAATAATATAATTGTTCAAGAAATACTTAAACACAAAAATCAATACGTATATATTTTAACTTCCGCAGGGACTTGTTGTGTCGGCCATGCTTAACTTAAGTATCTAGGAACACTTCCCGTCTTAAAATGGTTTGAGAAGAAACAAAAAGTATTAAGTTTAATACAGCAGCTCAAGTTTATCTTTAATTTTTTTATTTGAATTAGTGCTAGAGTGCTTTTTTTACACAGCACGAGCAGAAGTGAAATGGAGTGAAAGAAGCACATTAGTTTTAAATTGTTGAAGATTGCAGTGTGGAGGAAAAAAAACGAGTAACGCATTCCACATGCGCAGTGTTCTGCCTTTAAAAAAAATTCTCTAAATTGCATAGCCCTTAAGTAGGCATAAGGTAAAACTGATTTTCATTCGATGATGAGCGGGTGCTGCGAATGAACTGTTGAAGGGGCCGAATGCAGTTAGCTTCTTCATTGGAGCATTGGTGGTAAAAGTACCGATTAAACAACGATAAGCAAGGCACATTTCTGCTGTTGTCATCGTTAATAAGTTTTATCGCACGCTTTTGAATTCTATCTAGATGGTGTAAGGTGGTTTTGGTTGACTTGCCCAGCTGTTAGCCTTATAAATTGTAGCTAATTCAGGCGATGGAAAGTATTTCTTGCAACATTTAAGGAAACCTATGAATTTCGCTGCATTCTTGGCAACATCGAGCATGTGGTCATTCCAGCGTTGGTAAGAATTGACTCGCATACCGAGCATTGAAATCTTTTCGGTTTCATCGGCGCAAGTGTCATTCATGGACAATGAAATCCTACCTTGTTAGCTTGTCCCCACTCAAACCCTCTCAAAGCCTTTGAATTATCAAGTGCAACTATCTTTGATTCGCCAAAATCACCCGTGGACCTGTTGCTATGAAAACCATATTGCCGGTCATAAAAGAGTTTTCATACTTCAAGGATTGCCTAAGAACTTCCCCATTGTTCCATTGGTCTAAGCGAAGTTTGTTTTCCCATTCGTTAATCAGCGTTGTAACTGTTGACACTACAATCTGATTCAGGATCTATGAAAGCAGTTTTCGAGCCAGCCGAGCAATACGGGGGCCCAGCCCAGCTTCACCTACTTGTGTCTGGCAAAGGATTGTTGCGGATCATAGCATCATTTGACATGTTTTTGTATTTAACAAGATAATGCCCCAAGTGCGGCCTGGCTGTTTGATAATATTTGGATTCTAGTACCCTTTATACCTTTGAGGAGATATCAATGGCGTGGATTTTAGTTTGAAACACGATAGGACCAAAAACTCCAGCTCAAACTTTAAAATCAGATCCGTCTGTGTATTTTACCAGACTTTTGGGGTTTCGTTTGACCATAATATCCGACATTGTACAGATCATGTAGAGTGTGCTAAGGTGGCCCCTCGGGTCGCTTGGATTGTATTTATTATCTAGCTGCTGTTTTATGGCGTGTCTGATAGCTATCTTTCTGTTTTCTGGAACTCACAAGTGCACCACCGAGTTGTTCTTTGTGACCAAAACCCACACGCAAATCAGGCAGGATGCATAAGGCATCTAGATACTAAGGAAGAACGATGTTTCAACAATCTCCTTCTGTTGAAACAAAATAAAACAAGCGATTTTATTTCAAAAATGATAAGATTGAGAGAAAGCTTGCCGAGAGGCAAATTCATTATTCAACAACGGTTTGCAAAAGTTATCAGTCAAGAAATACGAAATGAAATCTTGATTGTGCACCATAATTTAAAAAGCATTTATCCTTAATTTTCGGAAGAAATTTAGTTAAGCAATATTTGAAAGATAAAACCGAGAGCTGCTTACAGAAAACTATAACATGGCTTAAAATCAATTGGAGGTATTTCTTCCGGCCCACACGTTGCATCACCGCCGTGTCGAGCTATTTGAAACACATTCTAAGTTCTACGTTACTAGTGAACCATGGAATCAACAATCGAATACATGAGAATTCAAACGAAACGCCCGTGGATTCAATGGAATGTTTGTGTGGCATACTCATAAACGTTATGCATAAGAGATAAACCCCGGCCGGTTGTCGACGAATTCGTCGAAATCCCTTACAAAAGTTCAAAATCATGTCGCGAGAGCTGAGTATTTCAAAAAGAAGAATTTTGAAACTCTTTAAAAATGATCTTGGGATAGGTGCTTATGGCCAAGTGAATGGCCACAGGCCAAATATTACTCTGAAGAAAAAGGCTAAACGAAAAAAGCTGTCGAAAAAACTTGTTTTCTGATGAGAAATTTTAAACATCGTGCACAAATTTTGCCGCCAAAACAGTACGGTAAGTTCTATGCTCGAAGTTTTCAGTAAGGTAAACAAACAATTGACTGAGACTTTTGTGCACAAGACGTAAAATCAAGAGCAAAAAACTACCAAGTACGCGTTATTGAGAAAGTAGTGAAACCACTAAACAATACTCACAATCAGTTCAAAAAAGGACACCTGGATGTTGCAGAAGGAATCAGCTCCAAATTGTGCTAGAAAAAAGTTGCCCTCCGAAAATGCCGATTAACATAAATCACCTGGATTATTCTTTTTGGGCAAAACCAGATGGATGGTTTGCAAGAGTCTGACGGACTGACAATATTTAACATTTTTAAATGAAGTCTTGTTTGAGCAGTGATTTTAAGATTGAAGAGGCAGCATTTCTAAAGTAAACTAGATTTTTAAGGTAGCCGAAGCTTGCGCTTAAATTTTGTCAGTTCCTTTAAAGACCCAGTATACAAACGCTGGGTTTATTGGATACCTGAAGATTCATGAGTCTTTAAGTTTAGATGGGCTTAATAGAAGGACGAGGACAACAATCAAGTGTTGAGTGCTAATTTATATTTAAATTTTTAACTGGCTTTAAAAAAAAACACTGTATCACATCATCGATCGCATCGTGAACAGTTCCAAATAAAAGAAAATAACATTCTAAATAAACGAAATACAGGGGTTGCTCTTTTCTATGGATCATGTCACCGCATTCGTTCCTGTCGATAACCACCATCATATTTCATTACCAAAAATCAAGTAACTAAGACGACACGACTGTCCATATGTGAAATCAGATACCGCAGAAATAAAAATGTAGAAGAAAAGAACAGACGCATGTAAACAACTGATGAGGGGGGCTGGCTTACAAGCTTGCATGTAACACACAAAGTAAGTCCTAATAAAAGACCACACTCGACTGAATCTGCAGCAGTGTAAAGAAATTGCACATTAAATAGGTACAGGGTAACCACACGCGTTTGCCTTGACTGTGGAAGAAAATATATGTACTTGTAAAAACAATAATTAATATTTAGGATTAAAAATATTGGTGGTGTGGTGCACAATACAAAGGGTTGACAAAAAGGGTTGGATAGACGCGAGTCGAGTGGGGTTGGAAAAAATACACATATGAATATGTGCATTTTGCACATATACGGGTTGTCTATGGAGATGCATAATGCTGAGAGCAGATGTTATTTTTATGTACTAATTCAAATGATGATCCAAATGGAAATGGAAATATAAAGCACTTACCACTCGCAATTGGCCAACCTTCTTGTAGCTTATGTATGAGAAAATGTTATCCAAAATCTCCGTTGGTAAGTCCAGGAGAAAGATGGTCTGTGTTGGTGGAGAGCTCGATGATCTGCCAGCAGCAACCATCAGATTTGTTGCCACTGATTGCGACTGATTCTGCTGGTGTTGCTGATGAAAGTGATGGGGCGGTTGTGTTGTATATCCCCCGGTTGAGGTTCGTGATGTTGAGGCCATTCCACTTCCATTTGTTGTTGTTATCAAAACACTATTACTGGATGCAGCTTGCCTCGTTATAACTGAGAATCGATGCATTGATTCCACCTCAACTCCATTACCTGCGCCAGTGCTACTCGACAGGCTTGTACTCATTTGGCGTGTTGAAACCATTTTTGATGTCTGTTTGTTTCTGGGTTATTTAATTTTATTCTTCTTTTTTTATGAAAAACAATTAAAAATGAAGTCAAACAAAACTGTGAACCCTTTTGAAGAATTTATTGTCGAACTGAGAACTTTCTGAAAGGAAACAAACAAAAAATATTCATTATAAACAAATGGAGCAACGTTAATGCGTAGAAAAAAAAATTATATATATATACACCTTGATCTGTGCAAGAGCAAGTCAGACATGGACATGATCAGGTTAAAAAATCATGAGGAAAACTTTTCAGATTTTAACGCAAACCTTCGGCGCTGATGACCTGAAAGTGAATACGAAGAAAACACAACGCTTCAATTTATCTATGTAAGACAAGCTTTCAAAGGATGTGAACAACGAGTAGTAGTAGTTTTTAAAATGTACCGTTTAACTGCTTGTGAGTTTCGATAAAGCAGTTCACAGCAGTTATCCTCTTATTTGCAGTTTAGTATGGCTAGTTTCGAACTTTATTTTTTTGCTTTTATTTCACATGGCGTATTCAAATGTTATGAATAATAATTTAATTTTGTTAATACTTTCTTTATTTTCCTGAATTATTTAACACAGCCTGATAACGTCGCGGCTTAGAGTCCACTAAACTGTTGCATCGTTCAAGTGATATAGCACACCAAAGCACTTCGGACTACTTGCAATAACTTCGCAGAGACTGAACTCCATTGACCCGAAACCACGTTCTTGCTTTTCGACTTGTGTGTTTTTTGGGTCATTGTCCTGCTGAAAAACCCATCTTAATTGCAGTATTTCAACATTATTTAGGGTTTTCCAATCTGGACGTGAAAACTTTTTTTAAATAAAATACTTCGATTGGAAGGTATGCTGCGGGACTTGTGGCACCATCCTGTTAAAACCAAATGTCATCCAAGTCAATATCTTCCAATTCGGGCCAAAAATAATCGTCTATATTAACAATAATCGGTAGCACCTTGTTCCAAAATGCCCTAGTTTTTTTTTTTGCTTTTCCAATGATCAAGGGTCTTGTTTTGTTTGCGCTCGGTGCATTTGCACAAACTAAAAACGTCAACATTTCCCAACGAAATTCCATTTCATCATCGTTGAATTGCTTTTTCAGCTAACTGATTCTCGCTTATTACGGCTGCTAATTGTTTTTTGAACAGCTCAACCAGCTCCATTTGTGAAGACAATGTCTCACCTGATTGCTTAAAAATTCGGATTCCAAACCTTTTTTTTTAACTTTGATAGCCAACCGTCACTGGCACAAAATGATCCTTCGCAAAATTTCCTATGATATTCTTGAGCTTTTAATTTTAAAATTCTCGCGCTCATTGGAATGTCGTTATTGGGCTTCTTGGGAAACCACTTAATGCTCAGTCGCTCCACTTTGCCTGATGGCAAAATCGAAGACTTTGGTAATCCATATTTTAAAGAAATCTCCCTTAATGAAAAATAATTTTTTACATTCGTGTATAGTTTGTGATGGTCGTCCACGGGTCTGAAAAAACCGTTAGGAACCAATCAAGGGCCGCTTCGTAAAACCAACAATTTAAATTGGTGGCGGAATTTTTAAAAATGCATGCTCATTTAAGATGTTGTTGGATTTGTCAACGTAGAAGGGTGAATGAATGTTACTCAATTCCCTTGAGCGAGGACTGCTGAAAAATCTAGATAGTTAGTTTAGAACATGTCGGACATATTCTTCCAGCAAGATAATGATCCGAAACACACTACCCGAGTATTTACGGAATGGCTTGAAAATAAGCAGTTTCCATTGCTTGATTTGCCATCACAATCTCCTGAACTCAATTCGATCGAACATCTTTGGTTCAATCGTGCCAGAAATGCCAGAAGATTGTCCAAATCCACCCGATTTGTGGAACCGATCCCAAACTGCTCTAGCAAGTGTAGAACGCTTGTGGAGTCTATGCCAACAAGATTTTCAGCTGTTTTTAGAGTAAAAGGAGGGTTTTTAGAGTAAAGTGTTCAAGTACAAACTTTAACAATGTCAACTAATTGATCAAATAATTGTTAAGAATTTGAAGTTTACTTCCAATTTACTGAAAGAAAATTCACATTATTGATAGCTCAAAATTACAATTACAAATACCTTTTAAATCGAAAAAAAAACGTTTTTCTATTGATTATGCGATGAAAAAGTTGAGTCACTGTGTAACCATCAAACCACATGAGAACCATCGACACCTCCTTGAGTGTAATCTCAAAAACCTCGATAAGAATCGACACTTCAAAACAGATGTTTCATGAATTTAAAAACAGATATCACCAACGAAGTTGCACATTTTTGGACATGAATGAGCTAAATTCTGCATTAATGTTTGAATTGAATGAGTGTAATATGACTCATTAAGCTCACCCTCGAGATAAAGTGACTGAATTTCAGAAGGTGCCAAAGGTTAACATTGTAGAGGACGCATAGCAGAAAACGAATGGAGGCTTTTTATTCGTCGTCCCTGAACGTCCCGAAACGAAACGAAATTTTAAGACTAAGATGCGCCCTGCCTACTATTTTCATATATATTTAACTAGGTATATTTTTGGAGCGGGTATATTGGTCCACTTCGCTCCGAAATATTTCTAGCTCGTCAGCTTTCCTTTTTCCTGATATAGTCTATCGGACCGTATTGAATTTCCCAATTTATCCAACTTAACCCTAGAGCCTTTTTGGCAACCTCGTTGTCAACGTGCAAGGTAATGGATTTTCAAATTTCGTCTCTAATAATCATTTCCGCATCCTGCAGGATAGCTGTGATTTTAACAAGACGCTGCAGCCGTCTCCTGTTTTAAAGAAACCTTTGACCACGCTTGTGGAGACTATCTTGGATTCGTCTGTGGAGACTCTATCGCTCCATGTGGATGTAAGGAAGATCCGCTTAGTTACTGGGCTAATAACAAATAAGCAACCTCGCATGGAACCCGCTGGATAGCTATTTCATAGGAAACTAACGTTTGGCATATACCATGGCCTTTAATTCAATGGGAGGTGTGAACAAAGACCTTCATAGCTGCGTAAGCTTTTTGAATACATTTTTGTACATTAAAGAGACAGAGTGCGTCTCTGGATGTAACTGCAAGAAATATGCGTCTCGGAGGCATCATGAAAAATTTAAACGAGCCGGCAAGATCCGATTTATGGTAAGTTGTTCAGTCGCTCGCAGTCTCTTACGAAAGAACAACACAACGAGGCGAATGATATTACTGTTGACCATCCACACTTGGGCTGAACAGCAGTATAAATTAACCAGAAGGTTCGGGGCGAAAAGACTTAGGGAGCGAATTGGTATCAACACACCGGCTCGAAGAGTCTTTGAAGCTACACCGGGTGGACAACGCTGCAATTGATGACCTAACCTTCGATGGTGTACACAAACAGAAAGAGCTCTCGACAAACTTAGACTTTGGAACTAGAAGCAGCAGGGGAGTCTTCTTTACATACCTAATACTCTTCCCTTTGTGGTTCCCTCCTACAACACGATCAGCAACTAGATGTAAAATTTACATCACAAGTAATGTAACTATTCTGTCAGTTGGTCATGCTCTGTTACCATCAATTGTTGGTGTTTCCATGTTCACAAACTAGTTAGAACTTAATTAAAATAATGTGACCTCTTTCAGTTGTATTTAATTCGATAACACAACAAATGTGGGTCAACACAATAGCAGCTTCAATAACTAGAAGCTTTAGATCCCAAGGTTATCTCTTTGCACATATATATTTTTCAGTTTTTTTTTTATTGCCAAACTATCTATTAACCGATGGTAACATAAGCTCATTGTTTAAATTATAATCATAAAATACTTTTAGCCTTGAAGCAGGTCACGCACCTATTTTTTTTTTTGGGTGTAAAACCAGATTTTTTTTAACTAATACATCCAACACAAAACAAAAACAATATGCAATAAAATAAAATTTAAGTTTCAAAAGAATCGCAATTAATTTTTACAACACCTCGAAACAGGTTCAATTCTTGAACATACTCCGGAAAAAAAACCTTCGCTCTGCTTCGTGTTAATAGAGAACGTTTCACGAAAAAAACATTGCACGATTATCATCAAATATGTATCTACTTCTTCAACAATTAATTATATGAAAAACAGTGGAGACTTTTGTTTAAAGCTTTGCCGCTTGTAATGGATGCCAAGGTTTCCAAGGTTTTATAGTTTTTTTTTTTTTTTAAATACGACTCCGTACGAGCTAATACAGTTACACTCAAAATTGAGCGTACACTAATAAATTGAATTTATTTTAATAAATCTCTTTTTAAGATTTTTTTTTGTATTGTACACTTAATTCATTTACTAATAACTTGAAGAAAAAAATAACAAATATATTACAAATTCAATTCTTTACAATAAATAAAAAAAAATAGTGTTTCTTCTCAAAATTGAGCGTACTAAGAAACATTAGTTTTAGTATCTTGTGTGGCCACCCTTAGCATCTTTTAGGGCTTGTAAACGACGGGGCATCGATTCGACCAATTTTTCCAAAACTTCCCTGCCATTAGTTTTGATCTCTGTTTTATTTATTTATAGAGTAACTATTTTTGAGTTGGAGTTTTGATTTCTTTCCACAAGTTCTCAAATGGATTGTGATCCGGTGACTGTTGTGCGGTTTTGAGCTGATTTTTTACATTGTAGAGCAACCATTCGCGTTCAACGTGTGAAGTGTGCTTCGGGTCATTATCTTCTTAGAAGAAGAACTTCGAAGGCAAACCCAATTTTTCGCCGATTGGCGGAGGTTCCTTTTCAGAATATCGAGGAATTTCACTTTGTCCATTGTCGTCTCCATAAACTCAAAATTTCCGGTCCCATCGCAGCCATTGAATCACACAACATGACACCGTGTACCGGCCATCCTTCCCTTCCCAAAAACTTATGTGCTTTCTAGCGAACTCCAAGCGCTGCCTTTGATTCACCACTGAAATGTGTGTCATTTTTCGAGCAACGCGATAAACGGTTTCTGTTGAAACATCGAAACTTCTGACGTTAGTTTCAGAGCACGGGCCTGGGATTCGCCTTGTTTTTTCGCACAATAAGTCGTTCGTCATGTTCTGATAGGACCGTGGAATGTGTTCGGCCTACAATTTCACCGATTTCCCGTAGAGACTTTCTTTTCCAATACAAATTTACAACAAATTTTCCGATGGAAATGTCTGTTTGGTTTCTTTTTGGTTCCATTACAACACAAAATTCTAAAAATTCTAGAATTATCTTTCCACACCGCAAAACGAACTCGAATTAAACTTCAGGGTCTCTGGAAGCAACTTAGATAACGGCAAAAATTTAATATTTTTCTTGTAAAAAGACTTTTCACAGCTTGTATTATGTATAATTATTATTATATTATGTATAACTTTGTTTTTAGTTCAAGGTGTTTGAGCTTATCCCCATACCGATATCATAAAAAATAAAACTGTCACGGGAGACCTGCAATGCGTACACATTGCACTTCATTAACTGGAATTCATGGAACTTGCTCATAAGTCGAGAGTGTCATTACTTCAAGGAAATACGTGGCCAAACTACAGATGGTGTCACCTTTAGTTACTAGAACTCTTCCATGCTATTTGGTCACAAAAAATGGAGGCCTCTCTCGTTCAATTAAATGTTGTTGCTCTGCATTTCTGCGATTCTCTTAAACCTTACTCTTTAACGCGATCACTAGTTTTGTGATGGGCACACTTGAAGAAAGAAATCGACAAAAGAATTGTTACTTCAATTTCTGCTCAAGAGCTTTAGTCGAAGAATGGGAAAAAGTCTCGCATGAAGTTACAAGAAAGTTAGCCTATTCAATGCCGGCTTGTCTGAAGGAGGTAATAGAAGCTCGTGGAGGATCAACGAGTTATTAGAACAAAGAACGGATGATTACTTTATAAAATAAAGCTTTATTCCAGCTAGACTGCTAGACTTAGTAATTTTGGCTGTGCGTTGATCGTCAGTCAGAAAAAATAATTTAACAAACTTTTTTTGTATACCTACACGCATATTTTTTTATATTTATTTAAAACGCCCTTTGTTCGTTTCGCTCCACTGATTAGGCAATGGCTCCGTTGAAAGATTTCCATGCGTAGCGAAGAAATCTTTACTAAATTTCCCTCAAATATCCCCGTAGCTGCTCGCCACCCTTTGCTTTATTTCTCTACGCCATCAGTACTTTTTTCGCATAGCGGATCTGCGCTACGTCGTGCTGGAACGGAGCCATTGGATCAACTCATAGGTTAGTAGATGAGAATCTTAAGCCATCTGGACCCCATGCTTCCCATTTTTCCAAAAGCTCAGAAAGTATTCTTAACGTTGGTAGTACACATTTTGGCGCCTTCCCACTGTTATGGGCGATTCTTGGGAAGTACAGACGAAAAAAAACCGGTCATTTAAAATTTCCTTCACAATACTCTCGTCTCTTGTTGAGTATTTTTTTCGGCGTACACCTTGAGCAGTCTGTCGATGGATGAATCTTCTGAGAAGTTCTCCTTCTCTGAGCCGCTACTTCCAATACAGTTATAACCCTTTTCCGGGATAGCCTGGTTTGTGTCAGCAGCCAAGATTTTTTTCCCCTTAATTCCAGTAAATACTCCGCTATACTTTTGTAGGCAGTTCTTCTTCTAAGTAAGAAGGCAAGTAGGAATCTCCGAATAGTTTCCCATCAAAGCTTGTCCGCACTAAGACTATCTGCTTGGTTGCAAAGTGACGGCCCCAAAGTGCATATGCGTTTTTCTTTCAATCAGTTTCACTTCAACGAATAATTCATGTTTATCGGGTCAACTATTAACCATCGTGTTATCACATCACGCATCGCGTACCTATGGTGGATCAAAATTCCACTATCTTTCATTACTCTGCTCTACACTGCAGTTGTACGTCCAGCACCAATAAACAAAGCACATTGCTACTTAGTGACGAACCGTAGTGTATTATTAATAAAAAAAGAAAATTTTTGATAAGCTCGCCATTTGTCGGAAAATAATCACATTACAAATATATGTACATACATAAAATTACAAGTACTGCGTGCATGTTTGCCCACTAACACTTATATTGGCTTAAAGTCGAAACGAGTCCAAACACGTTTAGTTAAGTACAAATTTAAACTTTAATCGTTTCTGTTCGAATCCAACGCGAAGAACTTTACTAAAGTTGTTTTAAAAAAAATTAACTTTGGCAAACCACACGCATAGACAAAGTTTTATTACTTCATCCATGGAAAGGCAAAAAAATCAGACTCAGCCTTGGAAGGGTGAGGCGCTTATTCTTCAAAGACAATCATTCTTTTGATCTAATGGACACTGAAACTACCCTGCAGGCCAAAAGTTTAAGGCCGCCCATAAAATAAAAACATAAATAAAATAACTTGAAGGAGAAGAAAATTATATTATAGATTTTTTTTTCGGAAATCCCAAATTTTTGAACTGCTGCCTGCGGTAATTACTTGAGCACTACAATGGCACGGGGCGGGTAATCCGTTGGTTTGTTGTTCTATTCATGTGGCAGAGGTCTTATATGTTTTTTTAAAACACTTTCGCTGTACAAAATGGTATAAAGAAGTTTTCGCAGTATTCGACTACAGGCTTCGTTATCGTCTATGCAAACAAGCAAAATTGCCGAATTCACATGTAAGCCAATGCATCTGGAACGTCTGAGTGTTTGGTGAAGGTTTGAAATGGAGGGCGCGATCGAGGCATGACAATAGATTTTTCACTGCCAAAATCAAGAATCAGGGCTTGGGTGAGCTATGTTTCAGCAAGATTGGCTACATGCCAATCACACCGTTTTACACCGTTTGAATTATTTTATGAAGCGTCTTTAACAATCGATGTTCTGTTAGTAAATCAGGCTCTGAAGAACAATATTGGTCAAGCTATACCGAACAATCTGGTTGATATGATGGCCTATGCCAAGCCAGCCAACGATGGCCAACAGACGACTCATCCTATATAATACGATCCGTAGATTGTGGTGATCGACAATGATTCCGAACCCTTTAATCCAGCTCCTCACATAACAGCTCTGATATGTCACTATGTACAACAATCCTACTTTTATTATCTGAGTGTGTTATTTATTGTTCCAGCAAAAAAATTAATTAAACACGCATGAATGAAGTCGGAAGTTAAGAATCTTTCGGACTGCAGTGTACAAAGTTAGAAAACTAAGTGGATTAAACTATACGTTCGCTCGTTACCTTCTAGAAGCTCAGACGTATTAAATCGAAACAAGTGAAAAAGTTGGGACAAGTAACCACGAGCCAGTCGACCAAAGATAAAGGTTAAGGATCATTTGATTGCATACTGAGAAAATGAAAATTGTGAAATGTAGCAAGGTTGTTTAGCTACAGTTTTAAACAAAGAGGTTTGTTGTTATTATAAATATTCCATCCTGCGGCAAAGGCTGAGACGACGATATGACTTTATGAGGTCGCAGATATAGTAGCTTGAGCTTTGATACCTGTGTCGGATTAGGTATCCAAAGAAGACTATAGACCAATCTACCAATAAACTTATCTAACGATGTTTATATTTTTTCTCGCTTGGGTTGTTGATAAGCTGCTGACCAGACATCGGTTTGAAATCCAATTTTCAAATTGTTTCGAATACTGAAAAATTTTGCATAGAAATCGAATAATTTTTTGGGTTTTTTTGGAGGATGGTTGTGGGAATTGCCAGTTATTAGCCAGCAGAGACTACTTTAAGGGTTCATTACGATGACCACACATAATTTAAACTATTATCTCAATTATTTATTCACAATGGGCTGAACTGGTATTGAGGA
This sequence comes from Orthonevra nobilis, assembly GCA_963555765.1. Lineage (NCBI taxonomy): Eukaryota > Metazoa > Arthropoda > Insecta > Diptera > Syrphidae > Orthonevra > Orthonevra nobilis. The sequence continues at coordinate 118,548,440 of OY743224.1, forward strand.
CATCGATACTGCAACAAAAATACTCCTATTTAAAACACCCCATGCACTGGGGTGCTAAATTCTATGTTCCATAGTATGTCGCTTTAATGAATCGTAGGCTTTAATACCCGAAGGCCAAGGATGAGCAAACTATTTAATTAATAAGCAAGCGGGATCGCCGGCATACAACTCCAAAAATAGTTCGCATCCAAGCAGATAAATAAAAGTTCCTAACATTCAATAAAAACAAAGTTAAGCGACTATGCTGGATATGAACTGAGTGGTCTTAAAATTCTTATTAACGGACGAATAAAATTTTTAAAAATGATCACTCGGTGTTAAGCCCAATAGCAAGTTCAAGAGTGGTTCCAGAACTGCCATTGGATGTTCCTCCCCCCCCCCCCCCTCATTTGGAGACCTCATGAATAAGTGAGGTATTGACAGTAAAAGGGACAGAGACTTATAGTCTCTGAAAGGCCAGATAATGATCCGAAGAAGCTTTCTTCCAAGCTTTGTGAACATACATGGATTAAAAAACAAAAAGCATGAATGAAAAATATGACATGACCTGTCCATGCACTCGACTTTTATTGGATGAATTTGGCAGTGCTTAGCTACGAGCGATAAACTTGAGGAGACCCTTCAAGACACGTGGATATCAATAAAATTGGAAACTATCTAGAAGTACCTAGATAGAACAGGAAAATTGACAACCTAAGTGGTACAAGTACGAGCTGTACTTTTCGACTCCTCCATTTTAAGTTGGGAAGAACATCCACTGAAGATGGGAAGCACGTCCATCCACGTCCCAATGGACAATGAGGAGGACAATGTAAAAAAAGTATGGCAGTGTTCAAAGAATCCTTGCCAACGAATAACATATGAAGTTCGGTGAATGAATGTCGAGTCAAGATTTCTAGTGTGAATCTCGAAAAGTTCCAGGCAGAGCAGTAGATTTTTTTTCACGTTTCCAGTCACTTCACCATTTTGATCCTAAAGTCAAACAGCAATCGATGACCTCGAAGCGACCCTCTTCCCTGATACCGAAAGAATTCAAAGTGTCGACTTCGACAGGAAATGTTATGTCATCAGTTTTTTGCAACGCTGACGGTTTTATTATGATGGAATATTTGCATAAGAAGATTGCGGGAGACTATTTGGGATAAAAGGCACGGCGAACTGCGAGCCTGGGTGCTGTTTCATCAAGACGACGCACCGGTTGAGATGGCTGCAAACAGCATTCGAACTGCTTGACCACTCGTCCTAATCGCCAGAACTCGTTACTAGTGACCTCTCTTTCCTCGACTAAAGGAACACCTTTAGGGTTTTGGGATTCTAGGGAAAATTTGAAAAGAAAAATTTAAATTTTAACTTGTTATGAGACCGTATTTTGAAAAATATATATTTTTTCAAGTTTTTAACTACACACGAGGTCTGTGCAACATCGTTTTGGGCGCCTTCTTTTATTCTTTCAACCTTGTTAACGAAGCTTATCTTTGGTCGGTCGTGGCAAACCTGCAAGACAACTGCAAGTCACACATGCTTCGCCGAAAGCAAACAATTAATTTAGTCTTTTTTTAAGATGAACAAGCTTTCTTGCCATTTGTAAAAACCAAGAGCAGTATGTTCATGACCCAACGTCGTTTTTTTTTCAAGAAATATTTAACAACGATATATGTACCTATGTAAGTGCTATTCTTTAACTTGGTTTCGTGTATTTGAACGCTCTTTATTTATAATTGATTTGCTTCCCATCCTTCAGCGGACGTATTTATGTACATGCTATATGTACGTTCGCAACGATGTTTGTCGTATGTTCATACATACATATTCTCTACATAGCAAAGTAAAAACAACTCATGTCTCGTTATCTTGGAAAAATGAAATTGTCTAGAAACTATATAGACTTTTACCTATTATGTATGAATTGGCCAACTACAAACCGATTGACAATTCAATAATGTATGACCAAAAAGTAGTTTCCCTTCTGAAATTGAAATATTAGGAAAGATCTGTGAGGGTCTATCTGGAGGGCATCTTTACACAAAAAAAAAAGCGAACCTTGCAGGGAGACACACCAGGCAAAGCAAGGCAACAACCCCCCACACCGTGTCACATCAATCAATTAATAATTTTCTTTTTATCAAAACAAGATTTTGTAAAAATTTAAAAATATAAAATGGCACTATAGATTGTATAAAAAATAAATTCTTACATGTCTTTTATTAGTTGTAATCTATTTTTGTGGCTCTTTCCTGTGTGTAGAGAGATGGCTGACGCTTGACTTGAGCTCGGTGAACAGTAGAAAAATATAATTTATGTATTTGTAAAATGTTTATTTAACACATTTCTCTTTTTTTTTTTGTTTTTTATATTTCACTTTAACGCTGAGTTATGGATATATTTATTTAAACCAAAAAAAATAAGAAAACAAATTGATTAAATCTCAAACCATTATGGTATGAAAAGATATTTTTTTTTCTATGTACAATGGCTGCGCGATGTGCAAAAGAAATTTCTGGTTTATTAGTTCCGAATTTAGTTATTTTTTAATAGATTCGCCTCACGACGAGGAGACGACGACAATTTGTACATTGGCCAACATCAATTGCGATTATTGTGATGCTTTTCCAAAAAAAAATTTACAATTTTTATTTTCTAACATTTTATCCAGCGATTACGGAACGAAATCCCAATTCAACTAAAAATGGCGGTTTCAACGAACTAAAACAGAAAATCTGTGGAAATCTTCACGGAAAGAAATGTATTTGCTGTTGTTAAGGGGGGAGGACAAGAGCGACAAAAAAAAAATGTCTGTCCTTCGAGTTGAAATAGAGTAGAGTTGAACCAGCAGCAGCAACAACAACAACGTGTTGGTGTTGTTTTTTTTTTGCTTCTTTTTTTTTCAACAATTTCCCTTGTGTTTTGTCAACAGCACGAAAATTAAAAAAAAAAAAAAAATACACACGTTTAGGTACTGGTGAATTGTGGTGGGTACGAATTGAAGGTGAGTAAATCGAACAGCGCAAAGTTAATTTGACAGTAGTTGCATTGACAGATTTTCGGTTAAAGGGATGTTTTTTTTCTTTCGTTTTTCAATACAAACAATGGAAGGTAATATTTTCGAATTTGAAAATTATAATTGTAATAATAATTTTCGAATTTCATTTTCATTTTTTTTTTTCATTTCATTTTTCATTTTTTATTCTTTCAATTCAACTTAAATTTAATTTACAAATAATTCATTACAAACTTAGTAGAAAGAAGCTATCATTCTGCTAGCCGATAGCCCTGGTAGCTAGTGCTATTCCTTTATATTACTTAGTTAATTTAATTACTTATTAATAAAGAATTAATAATAATAATAATAATCATTCTGTAACTAATAACATAAGCTAGTGTTGAATGATTGACATTATTACAAACGAAGTTAATGTGGGGTAAATATTACATAAGTAAGCGAATAAGAGTATAATAAAAGTATAATTTTTACAATACAAAATGACTTTCCAGATTAAAAAGGTTGATAAAGTGATAATAGAATTTCTAATGCACACATCGAAAAACAGATTCAATATTTACATAATCGATACCGAATAACCAATTTTTTACTTTTTTTAAAAATTTATTGAAGTTGTACTACTGTGTCCAAAAAATAAGGTGACCATGTATTTATTTTGAAAATTCTTTATTTATTCTTCCAAATCAATTTCATCCCCTTCAAAGTAATCCCCTCCCGATGCAATGCACTTATGCCAACGGATTTTCCAATCTTTGAAACACTGGTTGTAGCTACTTTCCGGGATGGCCTTCAGTTCCGTCTTCGCTGCGGCTTGAATCTCCTCTATCGTATCAAAACGGTGTCCCTGGAGCGGTCTTTTGAGCTTGTTGAACAGCCAGAAGTCGCACGGCGCCAGATCAGGTGAATACGGTGGTTGCGGAACGATATGGGTTGAGTTTTTGGCGAAATGATCACGAATTACGAGTGCGGTATGGGATGGTGCATTATCGTGGTGTAAAAACCAAGAATTGTCTTTCCACAATTCCGGCCTTTTTAGGCAGATAGCGTTACGCAAACGACGCATAACGTTCAAATAATATTCCTTGTTGACTGTTTGGCCGGCTGGAAGGAATTCATAAAGCACAACACCACGATAATCGAAGAAAACAGTCAACATGACCTTGATTTTTGAGCGACTTTGGCGCGGTTTTTTTGGTTTCGGCTCTCCTTTGGCACGATATTCGCTCGATTGATCGGTTGTTTCGGGGTCGTAAGCATAGATCCAAGTCTCATCGCCAGTTATAATGCGTTTCATGTCATCCTGGTAGTCGGAAAGCATTGTTTCACACACTTCAACGCGACGCCTCTTTATCCAAAAATTCAATGTTTTCGGTACCAGTCGAGATTTGACGCGCTTGAGGCCCAAAGCATCCTTCAAAATGGTATTGACTGAGCCTTTCGATAAGCCAACTTCATCAGCAAGGTTTCTAATCGTTAATCGATGGTTTTTCAACACCAAATCTTTGATTTGTTGGACGTGAGCTTCATCGGTTGAGGTTGATGGTGGCCCAGAAAGCTCTTCGTCTTCGACACGTTCACGGCCGGCTTGGAAATCACTATACCACTTGTAAACATTTTTTTTAGACATAGCCTCATCATCAAAGGCTTTCTGCACCATCCTCAACGTATCCGCAGCAGAAAATTGATTCCGCAAACAAAATTTAATGCAAATTCTTTGCTCAATAAATTTCGACACCGCAAAAAACGAAAAACTCACTTTTAGCAGCTCACAAAACGACGCGTATCTCAAACACTATGAATATATTTTGAAATGAAATTTCACATAGATGTCACTGACAGTACTACCAACCTAAAAAGAAAGAAAAATTTCCAAATCCTTCCACGCGCGCAGTTTATATTCATATGTCACCTTATTTTTTGGACACAGTAGTATGTTTGTCTTATCACAGTATGTAGCTTATTTAAAAATCGAGGACCAGTAATGGAAAAAAAATGAGAAAATTTAGTTTTATGTGCTGTAGGGACAATTACCAAGGCTTGACTATTAACGCGTAATCTGTAATAATTCGATGTTCTGTTCAAAATGTTACCACTACGTTTAAAGAATTCCCAAAGGACTTTGAATACGTAAAGGTGTCTTAAGGGAAGAATTTGTAGCTCTTTAAATAACGGCCAACATGGAGTACAACGATTTTTACCACAAATTATTCTAATTAAACATTTTTTAGATTTAAATAATGGATCAAAAGTGTTGTCATAAGCACCTCCCCAACTCGTAATACCATATTGTATTTTAGAGTTTGTAAGTGCATAATAATGATAGTTAAAACTTGCTTGGAACAACAGGGTTGTAAAAGATAAATTTTTCGAATAACCTGCATCATATACGATTTCGTAGCTTGTATATGAGCCTTCCAATTCAAGTTTGAATCAATTAAAACACCCAAATACTTGTATTCGCTAACAGATTCAATTTTAAAACACCTATCTGAACATCCAAGATTATCATTATAGTTAGCAAAATCACAGCTATGAACTGGTAAAGAAAATCTCTTACACACATGTGAATGAAATATAACGTTGAAATCAAAACGATCACTACCCATCATATTAAACGCCGTTAGCCTGGTCTTGTCGCTGACAACTAACTCAAGCAAGAAAAACCATTCCCTTAACTTATGGAGGTCTACATTTATACTGGTAATGCAGTTAAATACATTATTTTCTAGATACGCGAAAGCTATATTATCTGCGAATGCTGTGGGTTGACCATTGAAAGATTGGTTGAACAGAGAGTTGATAAAAATCAGCAACAACAAAGGACTAAGTACAGATCCCTGTGGGACTCCATTCTTGATAGTGAGACAGTTGCTCAAGTTTCCATTTATTTTAACTTTTTGCTTCCTGTCTTTTAAATAAGAAGTAAACAAGTCCAATATAGCTCCTCTAAAACCTGAATTAAACAATTTGTCCAAAAGCAACTTGTGGTCTACTAGATCAAAAGCTTTCGACATATCAATGAAGAGTGCCATAGAAGGTTTCGAACGATTATATCCTTCATACAATTGAGAACATAATGTAAGAATCGCATCTTCCGTGGATTTTTTTTGATCTGAAACCAAACTGATTTTTCGAAAAAAATTTCTGATTTTCCAAAAAAGAAATCATGCGGGACGTTAAAAGTTTCTCAAGGAGTTTAGAAAAAGTTGGAAGTAACGATATGGGCCGATAGTTTTTCATATCCCTACGATTTCCTTTCTTAAAAAGAGGTATAACCTCAGCACACTTTAGTCTGATTAATTTTGACTGGTGACTTTTTCCTAAGATATCATCGACAGTTCTCCATTCCTTTTTACTATCGCCTTTCGCATTTAGCATCCTTTGAGTATAATGCTTATTGCGCGAGTCGATTAGTTCTTTATTAATGTCTTTACATAATCTATCATAATAACTTTTAAGCCTCATAGTATTTGGATGTTTTTTGCACTTTAATGAAAGCTTCCCTTTTTTCTTTATTTTATTTAACTGGTGCATTGTCATCCAAGGTTTTAAAGGCTTAAATTTTCTATTCCTAGAATTAGGTAGAAACTGAGTTGTGCAGTTATTAATTTGAATTTGAAAATGAATTTCTCTCAAGTGCGTGGAGTTTTTAAATAGTCACCAACAAAGTTTTGTTCAGTCGAAGTCTTGGGGAATTTCTTCGTCGTTATTCGAGCGAATTTTCTAACCCATATTTTATCAAAATTTTATGTTTCCTTTGTTAGATAAATTCTGGAGTATGCTTCAATCATTTGGTGTCCTTACTATGACACACACACGTCCAGAATCTGTCAAAAAGAAGTTCTTAAGGTTTGATCTTAGAGATCGAGGGGATATCACCTCAAGTTTTGGGTGTTAAGAAAACAGACTTAAACTTATTCAACTTTAACAACTGCTTAAACAATATTTGTGTACCGTGTTCTTCAGAATGAAATTATCTCCCCTGATATTCTTGAATTATTGCCTTCAAATATCCCCAGCTTAATTTTTCGTCATCATGCATTCTTCAGGACCACGTTTGGTTATACTACAATTAGTAGTAGGACGGTTGACCGGATTAAATGGTATCCTCATTGCTTTTAATCAGTAGTGTAGAGGCGGCACCCATTGGCAGTGGGGTACCTCCGATAGTCATTTTTCCCTCTGTGTGTAGACCCTTAAAAATTCTGTAAAAAAATTGTCAACGTGCCTTTGTTCATTTCAGACATATTTTAAAAAAATCAGCCCCCAACAGCAAATTTTGCCGAAGCAGGACGTGTAATCCATTTCGAGGAAGCTCGTTGTAAGTTTCTAGGTAAGGTTATTAAGCTTTTTATATTTGTTTTTTATGTTTTCTTTAAAGGAAATTGTTTTTCAAACATAATATTTATTATGTATTTATATTTTAATTGTTATTTTGCATTCTGCTTCCATGCTAAAGGTCCTGGGGGACACTTCCGATAGGCTCCCGGATGTAACCTTTCTTTGTTTAATGAATATATTAGAAAAAAAATTTTAAATAACGAATAATTTTCCGGTGGATAAAGATAATGATTGGCAATCACAGACATTAAACAAAGAGTAGAATCTCACAGCTCAGCAGCGGTTAAATATGGTGTTGAAAGGACTACCCATATATCTCGGTTTAGGAAAAGAAAAGGAAGGCACCCTACTTCGGCTGATGAAGCCGGCCAAGAAGAACAAAACACCACCGAAACCTTTCGATGACAGTGTTTATAAAAGTCTCATTTAGTATTTACAACCAAACAGGAGAAAAATCTAGCAAGTTATTTAAGAAGCTATTCCAACCTTCACTTTGGAATGAAGTATCAAATGGCAAGGGGTTTTGTATTGGAGTTTGAAACATCTATAAAAGCTCAAATACCAGAGTCTTGACTCGAAAATAAATGACTTGAAAAGACTGGAAGCAAGGTTTCATAAGGAGGAACGCAGCAGAAAAAACAGAATACCAGAAAATACAAAACTCATGCAGATGAATGGATTCACCAACACAGCACAGCACTAACATTTTATTCATTAAATCCCAATCATTTGCATTACTGTTGGAGGTACTCCACCCATGGTCGGAGGTGCCCCGCCGAGGTGCACATTCGACACTTTTCAACCCTATTTTCTAAACTCTAATAAATATTAAAATCAATCTTGAGAATCACATTGAAAAAAAATTAAAATAAGCAAAGATATCGGATCTGTGAAATATTTTCTCTTAAGGTGTCAGAGGGTGCCGCCTCTGCCGTAAAAAAGAAGTTAAACCGTGGCCGCTAAATCAATCACCAACAATTGAATTTCTGAAATCTAGTTCAAGTAATAGTCCTGTCCTTAGCAGTTCTGATTATTACCAAGCTACGCTTAAGTTATCGGTCATAATTTCTCCAAATTGCTTTAATATTTATTGGTTTCTTTAGACAATCGTCTACAAAGTCACGATTCTGGAATCATTTCCAGATTGAAACTGTTTCACACACAATTCATACAATCTCAATTCGCACAAATAGACTTGATTCAAAAAATTCGTAGCCTTAAGCAAGCATATTTTTTATGTCCTGATGGATTGCTTGTAAGGCTATAATCAACGGCTTCTAGTACAATATGACTTCATCAAAGTGAAAAAGGTTGCATTGAAAAAAGCCAAATCCAGCAGAATGGCCGCAAAGATATCTTACGACCTCTGTCCCAAAATGCTTCATTAATTGCTTGTTTACCACGCCTTCATTTTTCAGAGTACACGAATAATTTTTCGTAACCAATACGGATTTGAAAAAAGTGACACATAATCGCGTATTTTTATTCTTCCGCAACAAAAAAATTATTGCTAAAAAAATTGACTTCAGCTAAGCTTTCGTTAAAATCTCTAAGGTCTTTGGTTTTCCTGCGTCCTTCATTGATGCGATAAGTGTCGTCATTTGGTAAATAGACAGCATGAGGTTCTGCTAAGATTCGCAATATCTTCCTAAATCCACCACTCATGGAATACCTCAAGGTAGTTATTAAAGACCCATTACCTTAAAAAATCGAACGTGTCACCTAACGTCGCTATTTAATTCTGACTTAGAACAGTACAGTGGACCATCTGACGCAGGCATGCTATAACATTCAGTTTTTACATGACTTCTTGCGAAATGGATGAACGCAGTTTAGAAATTTAGGTAAAAATCTTTTTTTTTCCTTTTTTCAACTCAACTTTTTTTCAACTGCGACCTTTTTTAGCGCGAACTAAAAACTGAACGTTATTTCAATTGATACAAGTTTTCACCAACGCGAAACCGATCCTCAACAAGCTTAATTCGTGAACACACCCAAATCATGATCCCATTCAAAAACATTTGCTTTTCTGCTTTTCGAATGTCCTTCTGCAACGCGAACCACGTTTGAATCAACTGCGTTACAGACTGAACTCGATGAAGAAACAAAAATGCTTTGGCCGAAATAGAAAAAGAGTTCAATATTCAAATTGAAAATCGAAGCCATTAAATTTGTAAACAGAAAATGAAAGTTTGTGAGCCGTCTTCTTATATTTTTTTTATACATTTCGTAGCTTCGATCTTTTCAAAAACATTCGAATTTGTTTCGAAATGCATTCGATCGATACGAAATGAAAGAATGTCACAAGTTCCCTTGCTTTTTAGCGAAACGGATGAAAGGCCAGAGGACCAGTGAATTCGAAAAAAAATATTTTTTTGAAGGAAACCACTTTCACGTTGAAAGAGTTGGAGGACCAATCATACTTGACAAATGTAAATGCGAATCCCTACGCAAATGTCGATGATTTTTTACTTAAATTTAGAACACTTCAAAGAGAATCGCCAACAAACGCAGACAAAAATACCATGCAATTCATTCAATGGCAAAGTTTTTGGAGAATTCTCTGCTAGAGGACTAGAAACTTACGCAGATATTTCACAAACTGAAGTCTAAACTTGAAGCAGAGGATATTTGTTTTCAAACTTACTTATTTTCGGCTTATCATGCTGGTCTTTAAGATGCTTTCTTTAAGCCAAATATGACGAGGAATTCTCCTATTTTCCTGCTGCAATTTTAAAGCTCAAGAGCTCTACCGTACTTCACAGTTACCCTAAGTCGATGGGAAAATTTTGAAAATGGTCCTCAGATTGTATTTTGTGCTTGACAAGAAACACACAATCAAATTCATAATAATAGAAGAAACAAATATTTATGGTGAAATGGTGCTCAACTGTTATACAATTACAAGTACAAATAAAAAAAAAACAAGGTTTATGATCACGAAGCCTTTTTGTGACAATTCCTGATAGATCTGACTCACAAAACAACAACGAAAGCTACAGTATTTTATATCAATATCAATGAATAACATCATCTAAACATTTAAAGCATTTTAGAGTGTAATCAAACCCTAAAAATACAGAAACATCAAAACTTGTGACATTTGGCAATTTATCTCATGCGATTTTGTCAGGCGTCGCATAGCTACCACCATTCCGTAACCAAAAATAAAGTGAAGTTGATGTCTACTGGGCAGAAAAGTCAAAATTAGAAATTGAAAATTCTTCCTCCGTATATTTTCAAAAAATTATTTAAAACTTATTCAAATTAATAGTGTTTGCTGCCCCATTCAAAGATTCCCAACAATAAAGTAACAAAATTCCAAGTGCAAATCGCCCAACCATGATGACAAATGTGCAAAAGTGAACCCGATATAACCAAATTCAAGAAACACAAAAATCATCCCGAGAACGTTCAAAAACAGGCGAATAAAATTCATAGTGCCATTCATTTTAATATTTTCTGTTTCTGTATTAAAGTTTTCCAATGTTCTATGCACCGCCTAGCTCTTCGATGGAGTATACTGGGCGCATTTCTGATGGTCAATCCCAATGAAACAATTTCCAACTGAGTGTTACACCTCTGGGAATAATTAAAACGCGGGAACTCAACACAATACCATGGATAAAGGTAAGTGGACATTTAAATTTTTCCTCAAAAAAAATATTCCAACTTGTCATGTATCCATCGAGTGGATACTTCTGCCGATAGATAGTCGCATACGCGGATGTGATTTTTTTTTAGTTTCTTGTTTTTTGAATTCAAAATTGAATCGTATTAATATGATGGGCGACAACAACGTTGGATTTATTGTTTTTTTTCCCTCCTAGCTTTTGTGTTGATTCATTTTTCTCTAATCAGTCGTAGGCTGTACATATTTTTTTTTGTTGTTTATATTTGAGGAATTAATTTCGGTTTGGAGGTTTCCGATTATCTTATTTGATTTTGCCCTTCGTCAGGGAAACGTAAACATTTTTTGTAAAATTTGTACTTTACAAGTGCGCGAACTGACGTAACGCACGCACGATAAATAAGCGCTTCACATGGTAGTAGATAAAAAGATAAAATATTAAGAAAATGCAATTCGCTGAAGAGTGTAGATATTTCGATGTTTGTGTTGCATTTTATCGAGTGCTGATTTCGAGTGATTCATAATGCATTTCAAAGTGTAGAAAAAGACAAAGTAGAACATCAAACGTGATATTTTTTGATGCCTGAAATCGTTTTTAAATCGTTGCCAGTAAAATAAATGAGAAAACTTTTAAAAGTAAGATAAAATATAAACTTGAATGGACTTATAATAATTTAAATCAGATAAAAGAAACAGGGAATTATTATTAAATAAAATAAAAAGTAAACCCTTTAAACGGGTAAGCATAAAAACTGTACTGTTCACTGCTCACGTTTTTGAACTACATATGGTTTAATGGGTAGCAAGTACAAGTTTTTTACTTGTAATATAATGGACTACCGGTTGAAAATTTCGTTTTTTTTTTTTTCAAAAATCAATGCTTTATTGAGGAAAAATAGATATAAATTCAATATTCAAAGTATTGCCCATCGCTAGCCACACATTTTTCCCATTTTTCTGGCAATTCATGGATACCCGTTCTGAAAAATTCGACCGGTTTGGCCGCGATCCACGAATCGATCTATTTTTTGACATCATCGAAATGACGGAAGTGCTGGTCAGCCAGGCCATGTTGCATCGATCGGAAGAGATAGTAATCGGATTTGAGCGTTTCAAGGTAAGTTTTGCCGACATTTGCAACATGTGGCCGAGCATTGTCGTGTTTCAAAATAACTCTATCGTGTCTTGCGACCGTTTCCGGCCGTTTTTCCTTCATTGCTCGGTTCAAACGCATAAATACTCGTCGGTAGACCTCGCCTGTGATTGTTTCATTCGGTTTTAGCAGCTCATAATACACAACACCCTTCTGGTCCCACCAAATGCACAGCATAACCTTCAGGCCATGAATATTCTGAACGGCCGTCGATGTTGAGGCATGTCCGGGGTATCCATACGTTCCCCTACGTTTTGAATTTTCGTAATGTACCCATTTTTCATCAACAGTGACAATTCGATGCAAAAAAAGACTTCTTTTTGTGGCGTTCAAGCAGCATTTCGGACATGCAAAATCGGCGTTCGACGTCTCGTGGCTTCAATTCATACGGCACCCAATGTCCTACCTTTCGGATCATTCGGAAATGGTTTGCTGAGCGACGCCAAGTGATTTTGCAAGTTCTTCTTGCGTTTGTGACGGATCTTGGTTGAGCAATGCCTCCAATTCATGGTCTTCAAACTTTTTCACCTGGCCGGGGAGTTCTTTATCTTCGGTGTCGAAATTACCATCTTTGAACCGCTTAAACCACCGCTGACACATTCTAACGTCTATAGTTTAGCCCGGGTAAGCTTCGGTAAGCAATTGAGGCGCTTCGGTTGCTTTTTTCTTTAAATGAAAGAAGCATATTAAAACTTTCCGCAAATGTTGTTTTGATGGCACGAATGTAGACATTTTACGGCTTAACAAAAACTTGTGTGTTGAAATAATTAGACAATGACATGAAGTTTCTGATGTGACAGCTGTCATGGTCAAAATTCACCTTAGAGAAATAGATATGAAGTTGTTTGCAATAACGACATTTTCAACCGGTAGTCCTATTATTATATTTAATTTCTATGCAACCAAAATGCTTATTCACATAAAAAGAACATAAATATTTCACTAAACTAGTCAAAAGACATTTAATTCATTTTGAAGTTTCAATGGACGTTTTTGTTGACTGATTTGGTTGTCGTGTTGATTTTATTAAAAAATTGGTCCATAGTTTCTGAATTATCATTGCCTTTTTATCCAAATAATATTTTTGTAACAATAGTTTTCGTTTGTCACAGTGTTTGTTACTGATCAGGATCATTATCAGAAAATTATTCCATCCTTTTCCAAAAAAGAACAGTTGTTAATTTTGTTTTCTTCAACAACCACTTAAGTGCAACAATATCATCTTCCAAATCGAGCTCATATTTTTTAACAATCAAATGTTCGTTACATACTTCTTCGTCATGCGAAAATTTCGTGCTCCTCCATACCCTCAAAGTTTGCAGCTGCTGCTAATTCAGTAAGTTCTCTACGAACGGTTGGGACATGATCAATTTCTGTTTTCGGTCCATTTTCGACACCATAACAAATTGATATTTTCGAAAGCCATCATGATTTAATTTTTCCGTAACTCTTTTGTGGCAAGTTAAGCTTATCAATCAGTTTCTGCGATAAGCTGAGTAAACGTATGTCGTAGATAATAACATATAGAGTTAGATATTACACCTTGGTCCATTGGTTGTATGATGGATGGTGGTGGAGCAACTTTTATATTTTCACAAAATTGGTCTGAATAAATTGTTATAACATTTTAAAATCAATATTTTGAGCAAAACAATAAACTCTTAAATCAGGAATTGCGCATTTTTATTGCCGTCATCCAAGCCTTTTTTGATCACACCTTTTCACATTTTTAAAAGCTGTCGGATTTTCAGAACACAAGACCAGAAAAGGCGTTAATTTAAATTCGTCTTCTGAAATTCTACTTGTACAAGTGTAAACCGATCTTTGTTTTCAATTTTCAGATTTTTCAGATTTGGAAATGTACCTTTCCAAAATAGATTTAGATTCCATAGACATTCAGAACTTGGTAAGGAGAATGTCTACCTTCTCCAACAATGGCTTTTGATTGATGTTTAAATTTGTTTGCAGCTGAATTATCTGCACCAGGTGCTTCGACATTGTGTAATTTTACTCGAGATTTAAAACGTTCGAACCAGCTATTGAATCTAACTTTTCATAATATCCACCATTTGATAACTGAAAACCATCTTGCAGATCATTAAACAAGGTCAAGTCCTTTTTCTAAATAACCACTTTGCTAAGTGGCATCCTTCGCTGATTTTGTTTTTCTATCCAAACGCTAAGGGGTGACTCCATTTTTTACCATAAGAGGACTTCTGTTCTTTGTAGTTTGCTTAGACTGTAAGTCTTTTACCAGCAACGCGGTTACAAATCGCTCTTACTGTTGTGGGAGTTAAATCAAGACTTCTTCCAATGTCAACAGATTTTCCGCCAGATTTGAAGCATTTAAAAAATGTTCAGTTTTATTTCCAGATCAATTTGTTTTCTTGTTTGGCTCGTGCATGTAACTTTGAACTATAAAGTTCATTAAAGAGTTTAAAACCACGTAACATAACCGCATTTTGTATTATCGCATCTCTATAGAATTGTTAACGAAAAGCAGTATTCGATCTTAAGCTGTACGGCTGTGCATCCCACGTGTATAGCAAATTTGATGATAAGTAGTTCTGTACCGGGCTGTGTTTGATTTTAAAGACGAACATCAAAACGTTGAAGACACTATTCGTTGCTTGACGTTCATCCAGTTCAGGCATGAGAGCATCCATTCTATTGTCCATAAAAAAAAGTTGAGCAGAACTCGAAGTGGGATTTTATAATTGTATAAACAGCACACATTGTAGTTCTGTTTTTTTGTATTCATTTGAGAAAATCAATTCTTTTTTTTTAATCGTACGTTTTTAAAAAGTATTTAATTTCTTGCAACTTGTTCAATAAGTTCTCAATTTATTTCCAAGTGAAGGCGATCCGCTCTATTTAAAACCGCACACGTAGTCAAATTTACATTATTTTTTTAACTCTGCATGATTTTCGGGAACGTTAAAACTTGCACAATTTACAAACATTAAAGCATCTTTGGCAAATGTAGAAATTTGACAGTTTTTTACCACTCTTCATATATCATACTCGTGAATAAGAAACATTAGTGGACCCATAATTGTTTCTTGAGAAACACCGAGACACGTTTTTATACCACTAGGCAATGCACCATTTACAAAAGTTCTTTGTGTTCGATCAGACAGTTAGGTCTGGAAACACTTCAGTTCATTATCTTCAACTCCATGTTTAGTAAGTTTTGCTAAAAGTATCTTTCTGTTAATTGTCTCAAATGTAAAAAAACCGTCATTATTTAATTTTTATTTAAGATTCATCACTAGCCAATTGAGGGACGTTTTGCAAGAGTAGTCGAGACTACTGTTGTTTTCAGAGATATATTTAAAGAATTGTTTGTAAGCACACTTTTCCACTATCTTCTTCGTGTTTACTGGTCTAAATTTGTCGCACTCGTTTGTGCCCGATTCCTTTTGAATGGGAACAACAATCGACTCGTGTAAATTTTTGTTGGCTCCTTATTAAACTTCACCGTTGCAAATATTTCTCCAAACTGGGGAATCTCCCTTTTTAATGATTAAAAGAATGACAAACCGCAAACCGAAATAATATCGAAGCATTTTCGACACCACAAAACTTTGTGATAAAACGACGCAACTTCGAAACCACGATCATTTTTAAACGACACAAACCAAGGTTTTTGGTGTATTTTAAAGCGAAAAAAAAAAATCAAAAATAATGTCTCATCATGGACTTCAATTTTATGGTATACAAATTCAAATGACTTTAGCTTAACTCTCTGCCACGCCATTCAAAGTGTTGCACCGTGGTGCATAAATGCATCGTTGATGTTGGGCGAAACAGTGAATAAAATTAATGTTCGATGATCTCATCTCCATCACCATCGGCGCAGCTTTTCCATTTTTGATTAGTTAGTCTTTATTTAAATTTGTAAATTTTAATTACAATTGAAATTTACAAAAACTATCGTCAAATTTCATTTATAAAATTCTTATTTATTTGTTCTTTTCAAATTTAGCACATTAGTTTTATTTTCTAAATAAGCGGGCAAGTTGTTAAATGCTTCGAAACCCCTATAGTTGATTTTTTGTTGATCTCTGGATGTTCTCGCTCTTTGTATTCTCAAATCAACATCATTTCGCAAATACCATTCTCTAGTTCATCACCAGTGTTTGGCTCATACTTAGCCAGTTGAGTAAATTTAGCATGTGCGTTGTTGTCCAGCATCTATCGCTAACACACTTCACAAGTAATCAAAATGGGGCTTGAGGATAACATTGTACACTTTGATCGCGCTCTGCATTGAGAGATTTTGCCTCATTCTTCATAAAACCCCAATTTTTTGAGAAATCTTATTACAAATGTAGTTTATGTACTCTTAACAACCTCAATTTCGTTGTTGTCTATAATAATATCATGCTTTTAGTTTTATTTATGTTTAAATAATTAAGATTAAAATATTCAATCACCCGCTAATTGCTTCTCACTGTTAAGTTTACCAATAAACAAGCATAGAGAAATTTATCACTTTGATTATATAGTATCATTAACATAAATGAGAAACAAGAAAACACCTAGTATTCTAAACGATATATTTTCATTAACTTTTGTCCACTCAGTTCTTCCAGTTAAAAAAGATCCAAACCAGCTTATTTCTGTGAACCTTAGACCGATGTTTTTTGAATTTCTAAAGTAAGACTCTTCAGTTGACAGTTTCTTAAGCCAATTATGTTTTTGGATCAACACTTTCTTTCCATTTACTTAACACATTGTTTGTTCTAAATCCCGACTGGTGTATAATTTGAAAAATTGGTATCAAGGTGTTCTTGTAATAGCACTTGGACAATGCATCCCATTGATTGGACGGTATTCCTTATTGCTATGAGCGCCATATATTTTCTTTAATGGAACCAGCGACGATTCTGTTTTTATATCACGCTCAATAACAGGACCAATAACAGTTTTTGCATCATTTTTTTTTATTTTAACATCCATAAAATTAAAATTGGATTTCTGGTTCAAAGCAAATAATATATTTTTTGTTTCCAAACTCTACGTCAACAATATTTTGTCCTTATGCTTGTGAATCAGATTTAGCTGCCTGATTCTTTGCTTAAAACCGTTTCTAAACTTTCGATAAGCAGACCAAACATTTTCCGTAATGCGGTTTTGGGTTTTTCGCTTTGGAGTTCATAGTTGAACAATTAATTAATTTATCTGCAATCATCCGAGAGTGCTTCTACTTCTTTCCTCTGTCTGAAAAGGATTTGATTCGTGATCTGAATGTGAATAGTTTTGCAAGTCATTTTCGAGGCTTCGTTTTACTCTGATTTCTCTTGCCGATATTTTGCATTCTTTCAACAAAGAACCAAACGTTTTCTTTAACGTCTACATTTGGAACCGTTTTTATACAGAGGAAGGTTGAAAATGAGATCTCCTCGAGACCTCGTTCAAGCGGCTTGAGGATTGAGAAATGCACATATTCTTTCGATTGATCATTTGTCAGAGCAATTTCAGAAGAAATATGAAAGGTGTTATGTGGTCTTTGCGTTGATGAATGCGGATATATCCACTTGACTTTATTTGCATAAAATAATGAATCATAAAAGCTGTGGCATGATTCACTCCAAGCAATTCGATTTTACTCGATTTCACGTACTCCAATTCTGCTTCATTGTTGGAAGAGTATCAGGTTGATGGGTACAATCGAATGGCATGGCGGCGTCTTTTTTCAAACCAAGGTGTTGTGTTTTTAAATTGTGGCACTGTCATTTAATTTCTTAAGCTCATCGCGCCTTTTAAATGGGCATGTTCTGCTCGATCCCAAATAGAATGAATGTAGACATACCCTACCGCGACCTTTGGTCGAGCAACACACCTACTTCGACCCCAAAAACTTAATCTGTTCTACTGATGGCTAAAAAATGGTAAAAAGTGTAGGTGCCGGTGTCTATGGACCCAACACAAACATTTCAGAATCTATGGGAAAGTATCCAAGTATTTTCCAAGCCTTCGAGTCTGGCGCCATAAAAGACCAGAATTCTCATATATTCAGACAGCCAAGCAGTGCTGAAGGCATTGTCATCCAATTTAATGGAATCCAAATCTGTCAAAAGATGCTACGACGCCTTACGGATGGGTTCCAGGTCATCATGGAATCGAAGGCAATGAAATTGGTTACGAACTTCACAGAGCTGGTCCTTAAACTGCATTCACTGGTCTGGAAACTTATTGTTCTGGTGAACTGGTCTATGGCCACATGGGAAAAACGAGCTCCGTATCGCCCAAAGCTTGAGATCACATCTAACCAAGTTCGGCCTTAGTAGTCACCGAGTGTCGACTCTTGTTTGGAAGACGACGAAACGGCTGTACACGTTCTTTGTGAATATACTCCTCCTATTTGGTTGAGAAGACGTATGCTTCTCAAAGAGATATGTTCCCCATTGGACATGAAACAGTTCAACGCTTAAGATATTCTTACTTTCATCAGAGGGATGGAATGTCTGTTAGCCTAATCAAACTCCCCATGATGATACAACAGGTCAGCCTTTCAGATTGCAGTGTCCGCCATTTGGGCAGGGAAAGATAAAAAATGCTCTTGAAAACCCATACGAAGTATTGGAAGAAATTTGTTAAATTTATTTCGATAAACTCTAAAGGAGACTGTGTACAAATGGTACGAGCGTTTTAGAAGCGGGAATAAGTTGGTTGAAGGCGAGCAACGGTCGAGAGATCCGAAAACTTGCAAAGTTTGGCAAAAAAGGTTCGATCAATTGATTCGAGAGCTTTAACCGAATTTTTTCCAAGATCTTTCCAGTTAGCGGCGTGAACATCTTTGTGGACAGCCGAGCCGCAAAAAAAAAGCATTAAACAAGGAAACGATAAAATCGGAAGCAGTAAGCAGCTGCTTTACAGTTCTAAATGAATTGAGCAAGCGCCACAAGGTTATCATCATCTGGGTATCTCGCCACAATCATTACTGGAGTTGGAAAGATTACCACACATTACCATTGTGTGAGCCAAAGAAACAAATAGACATTGTGACTCGAGAACGTGGTAATAGAGTATGGAACTCTTCGGACGATTGTTTCATATCTCGTAGTCTATGGCTAGAGCTAAACACAAAGAGAAACAAAGGCCTTCTGGCATTCAGCAAAAAAGATTAACGCATCCTAGCAACAGACAAATTGGCAGTCAGAATGGGCGTTGTCTCCAACCACTTTTGTAAGAGGTGCTAAAATGAAGAAGAAATGGGTACATTAGGCACCTTCTTTCCGGATGCCCCAACGAGACGACTTCGATTCACAGGGGACAGAACGCACAGGGAACTGAGAGCACTCGCAAAGGCACCACTCAAGGATCTAATGAGTTTCATCCGGAGCTATAACGAAGTTCTCCAAAAAAGATGTAGTTTGTGATGGGAAATCTCCGAAAGAAGCCTTCAGAAATGTTCCAATTGTGGAATCAATACCCAACTAAAAACTATTGTTGCGTTCGAAACTGAAAACGAATAACAAACTCCAGAAGTGCAATGCGATGTGAGGCCGTTTTAAGACTATTCACAGCATCCACCCCTAAGAAAAAAAAATAGCTTAATTTAATCAAGCCTTTAATTTTGCCCTCCTGGCAATAAAGCATAAATAATAATTCACTTTTAAAACAAAACAATTTTTTTACGAAAAAGTAAAATTATTTTCATTTTCCTATGTCATCTAAACTATGTGCATTTCTCGCATGCGAGTGGCAATTCAGCTGTCACAACCAACATGTAGATGTCGCTTTTAAATTTTGACACTTGAGGGATGACTTCTTTATTTTTTTTTTTGTGGTTAGTTTTACGCAATTTTGTTCCACGACCGTCGGGGAGGCCGAAAGTGCTTAAATTTTCCGAAAAAAACTTGACAATTAAATTTGAGAAAGTGTGGAAAAGTTTTAAATTTACAATAAAACCATGTCCGGCTATGTAGGAGTACGTGCAGCAGCAGCAATGACACCAGCACTTCTGGGCAGAACCATGAAACGAATTGTGTTTAGCAGCAGGAATTTCACATGTGATTACTGTCGGATTTCACCTTCGATCTCAGTCGGTGCACTTTTCAGTCCCTCGGTAAGGAATTATGCAGTCGAAAAGAAGGTGTTCGAACGGTCGAAACCCCATTGCAATGTGGGCACCATAGGGCATGTGGATCATGGCAAAACAACCCTCACCGCGGCCATAACCAAAGTTTTGGCCGACAAAAAATTGGCCGAAAGTAAGAAATACAATGAAATCGATAACGCTCCCGAGGAGAAGGCTCGTGGAATTACAATAAACGTTGCTCATGTTGAGTATCAGACGGAAACTCGGCACTACGGACACACCGACTGCCCGGGACACGCTGATTATATAAAGAACATGATTACTGGCACAGCACAGATGGATGGAGCTATTTTGGTTGTGGCCGCCACCGATGGTGCCATGCCTCAGACTCGAGAGCATCTGTTGTTGGCTAAGCAAATCGGCATCACCCACATCGTGGTGTTTATCAACAAAGTAGACGCTGCGGATCAGGAAATGGTCGACCTGGTCGAAATGGAGATTCGTGAGTTGATGACCGAAATGGGATACGATGGGGACAACATTCCCGTGGTGAAGGGATCCGCCTTGTGCGCACTTGATGGAAAGAGTCCCGAAATCGGTTCAGATGCTATTCTGGAACTGCTCAAACAAGTGGATTCGTTCATTCCGACACCGGTTCGTGAGCTAGACAAACCATTCCTGTTGCCGGTCGAGAATGTTTATAGTATTCCTGGTCGTGGAACAGTTGTCACTGGTCGTTTGGAGCGTGGCGTTGTGAAGAAGGGCAACGAATGTGAATTTGTTGGCTACAACAAGGTCCTGAAGTCGACTGTCACTGGAGTGGAAATGTTCCATCAGATTTTGGACGAAGCTCAAGCTGGGGATCAACTGGGCGCACTGATTCGTGGTCTTAAGCGCGATGACATCAAGCGTGGTATGGTTATGTGCAAGCCGGGTTCGGTAAAAGCTCTCGATCAAATCGAAGCCCAGGTGTACATTCTCAATAAGGAGGAGGGCGGTCGCACCAAGCCTTTCATGAGCTTCATTCAACTACAGATGTTCTCGCGCACCTGGGATTGTGCCGTACAGGTGCAGATACCCGACAAGGAGATGGTTATGCCTGGTGAAGATACCAAACTGATGTTGCGACTCATCCGGCCAATGGTTTTGGAACAAGGTCAACGATTTACACTTCGAGATGGAAATCTGACGCTGGGCACCGGTGTCGTTACAAAGGTTCTTCCGTCTTTATCACCAGCCGAGCGACTAGAACTCACTGAGGGCAAAAAGGCACGCGAGAAGAAGCAAGTCGCCAAAAAGTAGACGCAGCAGCTCTAGCGCCGCTGTGGCATTTTCTGCGCCCTAAGTATAGTTGATTATTTTGTAATGTTTAGTTTTATGCACATACTGAGTATAAATGTGACTTCTTTCGAAAAAAAGATGTTCAAATAAAAGTTGGAAAAAAAAAACAAAATATTTGCCGCTGAGTTTTAATTAATTTTCAAGCGTTTCAGGAATTGGTTCAGCTTGTTTTCAAAATCAGACGCAAGGAATAAAAGCCATTGCACGTCCTGTTTCCATGTTTATGTACTTTCTAAATCTTAATTCAGAATATTGTTTTTAGTGGGCTCGTCCATCTGTTTAGGAAGCTTTCAATCTCCTTGCTTGACAAGTTTCTATTGGACGGTGGGTTGAGCACGCTGGAGGAGAATGAGACTTCGTTAGCAGATATTCGTGACTGACAAAGGTGTGGCCCATTCGTAGGTGGATAAAACATTTTTTTTGGGCAGTTTGTGGGATAAGTTGGTGTCTCCGCATTTCGGTCCATCTATGTGTAATGGTGGTTATAATCATTCCATTCATTGCGTCTTTTCCTGTTCCATAATGCCTGTTATTTCCTTGCGAATGTCTGAGTGTCTCGTTTGCTGCAGATTCAGCAGCTTCGTCTGTCATCTCATTGCTTTTGATACCCGCGTGCCCTGGTACCCAGGTTATTTTTGTTCTCTTCTGGTTTATAACGAGATTATCCCGAATGACTTCAATTATTGGCGTCCTATTATTAATATTTTGTATTGCATCGATCCTGGACAGACTGTCAGTTCAAATCTGCGTCTTTTTATGCTTTGTTTTTGTTTTTTTTGGCTTTGTGGCAATAGCCTCTGCTGAGAAGATTGACGAGCACTGAGGTACTCAAATTGTTTTCATCGTACACTGCAAAGGAAGTGCAGTTCTCCGATTTCGATGCGTCGGTGAACACTAGGTTCCAGTTTGTTTGTTTACGCTTTCTGATATGTCTTAAGACATTGCTTTTATTGGCGGTCGGTTGTGATGGAGGTCTCCTCAAGTAGCCATGGTGGGTATGTTGTGTGGGTGCATGTTTTCGGGGATGATTTAGAATGAAGAGCCTTGTGGATGGTAGAAGGTTGTTTGGTTGAGGTTTTGAGGGATAAAATATTTTTTTGTGACTACAGATATTGGCGACCATCGCTGAAGTTAAGAGTTTCCGAACAAGAAATGTTCTTAAGTAGTACAACCTTTGCTCAATCGATGGCAGGCTAGCCTCTGTTTGCATGTTTTTTGTAGGTGTTGTTCTTAGAGCTCTGAGGGCGCATCTTATCGTTGCATGATAAACAGTCTTTATTTTTTGAAGAGCTGCATTTGCCGTATATGATTAAGCCGTAGTCTAGAACAATTGCTTTGATGACTTTTAGGATGGTGTTGATGTGTGCCTCGCTGTTTCTTGATGAAAGATACTTATTAATATTAGCTACGCTTTTTTGGTTATTCGTATAATGTTCTATAATGTTCATTAAAGTTAAATAGCAAAAGTTTTTGCCAATATTTAAAGTGTATTAACTAAACAAATGTGTTGATTGTTAAAATTAAACGTTACAACTTTAGAGCAAATTGTTTTTTTTTGTTTTGTTTTACAAATATGCAGTATCTTACAGTTTGGTGTCAGATGAATTACACCAGTCCCAGATATCGGACAGAATATTGGAGAAGTTACTGCTAATGTGGCTAAGGTGTTTGCATTTGGAAAAAATACCAGATCATCAGCGAACAGAGAACCTCAAATGATGTTACATTTGTTCATTATACCACTTAGTTCGTTAAAATAAATTAGAAAGGGAATAACTGAGAGTGATTCTCATTCTCAAAATTATATATATTTGAAAATACGTTATTAACTTTCACATGGAATGTTCTGTTTGTAAGAAACGATCTAACGTTGTTTAAAGCTTTCGGACCGATTTTCCATTGAGCTAGTTTGTTCATGGATTCCAATCCTATCAAAGGCTTTTTCAAAGTCGATTGGTAGAATCGAAACATGTTTTTTTTAGGATAATGCGGATGCAATGAAATTGTCTGTGTGCAAGAATAAGGGTTGTAGACGTATATGTAATATACACACTTCTTAACGTGCATAAAAGAGTGTATTATAGATCTGAAGAATAATGCTGGTATAAAACAGAAAAAATGTATCAAAGCCAAACAAATGCATAAAGATCCTAAAAATAGGCATTTTAGAAATAAAACAATAACAATGTTTTGATTTCTAATACAGCTCCAATTTGTTCTAGTCCTTTATT
Source organism: Orthonevra nobilis (assembly GCA_963555765.1). Taxonomy (NCBI): domain Eukaryota; kingdom Metazoa; phylum Arthropoda; class Insecta; order Diptera; family Syrphidae; genus Orthonevra; species Orthonevra nobilis. The sequence continues at coordinate 118,572,188 of OY743224.1, forward strand.
TAAAGTGAAAAGTAAATGTAAAGTAACATTTTGAACTTGTTGAAATCCAAACGATTTCTTGAATCACTATGGATCATGGACCAATTGGAAAACACCTTTTCCAATTGTGCCGAAGAAGCTCGTATTGGCATAATCGAATGGATTATTGTTCAGTTGATCTGTCGCTATCAAAATTACCAAACCCTACCCTACCCTACCAAAAATAATCAATTTTATTGAAAAATAAAAAAATGTCGGACTGTAGCAAAAAATTAACACAAATCTTGTTTTTTTCGTTAAAAATCGTTTAAAATATATGAGAAAATATTTTCGAAAATAAGCAATTTTGATTTGGACGATAACTATTAATGAGTAGAAGAACATTTATAATTTTCAAAGCAATCGGTAGAATAGATTTTTATCGGACCATGATCGTTTTAGAAAATGATGTTTCGAGAAAAATGCGTTTATAGATTCAAGAGCAGAATTTTCGTACAAAATTTATACTTTCACTAATCTGCTATGCCTGGACCAAACAATAATCCCTCGGTGGGTTATCACTGGCATCATTTTCTGTAAATGTTTGTGGCCTTCGAGAAGCTCTTACCCTTTTGGATGCCTCCGACGTCGTTCGCTCTGCACAGGTTATTCGTTCATACGTTCATCGTTATCCTCAGCATACGAGTAGTCGTTTCGGCAAATTTGCATACCGAAAATCTCAATTATTTTAAGAATGGGTGAAAATCCTTCATTTAACATACACTCAGCTGTCCACAAAGCAATTTCAAGCGTCTTTTTTCCATTAAAATGATGTTGGAACCAAGTTCAAGATGCAACTATTAAACGACTCGTTGTTGTTCTGCGACTATGAACTCAGACAAAGGTTTTGCATACTTAAATACGGAAATGACCTTTTAATCTTTGCAAACGGTTAGTATCGGCAACTTTCACTTCGTCTCACACTGTAATTTTGTTCGCTCAACCTTGTGGTAATTTAAAAACTCAGTCATTCAAACCCATCGCCACATCTACTCACAATCATTCATTTCGCTCTGGAGGTCCAAAATATTCAATCACTGCTAAATCAAAATAAGGTGTACCCAAATTCTCTGGAAACATTCATGAGTATACTGAGAGCTGAAGTTTTTGGAACGTTTTCTTGTTTTTTGAGTGCATTCACGCAACTCTCTATTATGGATCAATATTTGTTAACCTTAGGATAGCAACACACTTTTCCAATACGCGAATAGCAACAGGGGTGAGCTGGCACCCCAATGCATTCAACTAAAATAAATATTAAGAAATAAACTCAAAATGCTACTTTTATTTTTAAAAACGTTTTATTAAATTCATTAGAAAAATTAATTAAAATCAATTTTTGGGAAAATTAAAGAAAAAGTATATTTTTTGTTAATTAAAAACACTTTTTGCAAATTTCACTGCGGTGTTCTGGACACGTTGGCAACCCGCATTTTGCGCAAGTTGTCTTAACTTTTCTGTCGCGGTTTCTTGGACAGATGGCACATCTTAACTGCTTCTTTAATTTTAAAGGCGGTTCTTGAATTTCTGGCTCCTGGATGTCTCCCAGAATGGCTCGAATACTATCACCCAACTCTCTAGGTAAATTTGTTTGCAATCGGCGCCTCATATGTGGTTCAGCAAGTTGTAATGCTAACTGTCGCAAAAAATATTTACGAAAATGTTTTGCTGGCTTATTGGGGTGCTTAGCATCAATAAACAGGATCATAGAATTAATCCCAGCTTGGTCTATCATACCATAAAAATACCGGAGTGGCCAACGTCTTGTACCTCTGCTGACACTATAACTGTGCATCATTTTGTCAAACGTGTCAACACCGCCTTTAGTTGCATTATAATCATGAATGATTATTGGTTTTTTAGTTTCATTATTGATTTCTTTTTTATAATGCATAGTAGATAATAATATAACAGACTTATTGGGGTTCGGAGTGAAAGATACAAGTGTCTTTTGTTGATCAAATGCAAATTGAGAAGACAATGCCTTCTTGCTTTTCATAGGTAGAAAAGATTTAGGTATTTCACGTTTATTTTTACGAAGTGTACCAATAGTTGTTAATTTGTAGTCGTTCAACATAGTTTCAGCAAGCGGAATTGAGGTAAACCAATTGTCATAAGTAATATTACGACCAGAACCTCGAATGGATTCAGCAAGTTTTTTGACGTAGTCTGCAGCCGTTTTGCACTCTGTTCCTTTACCAATGTATGGGATTGCATCTACCATATAAAAGTTCATAGCATCACACATAGTCACTATTTTGAGTCCATATTTATCTGGCTTTGAAGCTATATATACGCGAAAAGGGCACTTTCCACGAAACGCCAACAATTGTTTGTCAATTGTCAAATAAAATCGGGGTTGATAAGACTCTCTGCAGCTTTTTATAAATGTGGACCATACTTCTCGAACAGGAGCAAATTTGTCTTCTCTGTCCCTGTTGTCTTTGTCATCGAGTCTCAAACAAACCAGTAAAAATCGAAAACGGTTCAATGACATAATACATTTGTATATAGATGCACTGAAAGGCGACCACATTTCTTGACTGTTTTTCCGATTGTCTTTATTTATTGCGGAAAAAAATAAAAGTCCAATCAAGGCTTCAATTTCAGTGGGGTCAGTCTTATGTATATAACGCTGCTCTTTATACAATGGTGCACGGCGGTCTATTTCTTGATTCGTATATAACGTTATCAATTCAATTGGCTTACCAAATAAAATTATGAACGCATCCCTCTCACAATTGATACTCTGAGCATCACCTTTTGCAAGACGCTGTATAGTGACGATATTTCGTCGTGGTGTCCTACTTCTTGGCGGTGGTACTGAAGACCAAACGTGTCCATTTTTTCCTCTCAACACATTTCCCTGCAATTGCGCTAACGGAATATCTTCGTCGTCATCAGAACAATTAGAAATGATGTCATCTTGCAGCGAATGCTCAAAGACGTTATCCTCCGTTTCCGAGAATTCCACATCGGACACACTGTTGTCATCATCAGAATTATTTCCGCAAACCTCTTGCACATACTTTTCCAAGGTTTCAATTGATCGAAAAGCCATTTTGACCGAAAAAATAAGAAGTTCGAAATAAAACCTAAAAAAAAAATAGTAACATAAATAGCAACTGGGGTGACGTGTCACCCCAGCCATGCCTGTAAAAAGAAAAGTACGACCTACCGCAGCAAGGTGTGACCCAGAACTAAAAGCTCAGCTGTCGATTTGAAAATAGCAAAAAAAAAAGAGAGCGATTGTATAGCGAGAATGTGTGAAATGGAGAACTTTTTGTTTCGTTGGGGTGCTGTGTCACCCCTGTTGCTATCCTAAGGTTAAGAGACATACTGAAGAACACTTTACATGCCTGATCCATTTATATTTAGACAGAACAACGATCAAAACAAAAACTCAGAAAAAATTAATGTTTTCGATTGGCCAGCGCAGAGCCCCGACTTAATCCCAATCGAAAACCTTTGGGTAGATGTGGAAAGGACTCTGAAAAAAAAAAAAATAGAATGCCGAAGAACTGCTCAAAAACGTAAAAGAAATATGGCAGAGTGCTCCTGTCGAACGATGTCAACGTTCGGAACTCGCTTTCAATATACCATTCATAACGCACTCATTCCCCTGATCACGGGTTAAGTAATAGTGCTACACTTCTCTGTGGAAACCTTTCACAGATCGATAAGAGTAAGTATAGGCTCAGTGCTTCTAACTTAAGATGTGTAAATACATCAAATTAGAACTTCGTAAAAATGAGTAATACACAAGAAAACGTTCCAAATTGGTTACGCTTGTGGTCAGCATTAACGCCAGATCCTCTAATCTACCTTACGTGTGCATTTAAGTAATTATTTTTTAACAATTCATTATTATTTTTTAAGTCACATCTGTTTTGAAAATATGTTTTCGTGTTTATTTGAACTAAATTTGATTTGTATTTTTATTTTTAAGGTGGGGCTATAAATTCTCAGAGAAATAAATCCTCTGAAGCAAATGAAGCAGTTGGAGAAATCACTTTCGATGATCTTATCAGAGCTGACGACGATCAATTGAAAAGCAGAGACGAGAGAAAAACATCATACGTGGATCCACTCTCATTTACAGAAGAAGAAGAAGACGAAGACGAGGAGGAAGAAGAAGTAGAAGAAGACGATGGAGATGGGGATGAGGGTGGTGTAGCAGAGATAAGGCTTCAGAAAACTGCATCAGCAAGTGTGGGAAAAGTAATAAATAGAAACACATTACCAGCAGGAACAAAAAGCATCATACTGTCAGCAACCTCCAATAATAATGTGATACAACAAAACAAAGTGGTGGCAACAACAACATCCTCCTCGGGATATGTTAAAATTGCGCCCAGATTAAGCACATCGAATGTGAGCACAACTTCATCCACGATCGGCGGCACTACAACAGTTGCGAGAACATCGAATGGGAAAATTATCTACCTACAAAGACAAGGTAGTGCATCGGCTCCCGTTCGTGTTCCCACAACCAGCACTGCAGGAAACAATCAACCCAAGCCAACAGTAGCAATACACGTGATTCGTAATCCAGACGGAAAATTGGTTCCACTCAAAGCGGGAAAAGGCGGAAATATTCCCAACGTAGGGAAGAAAATGATCACAACTATTGCTGGTGGATCAACAGGACAAATGCTGATAAGGACTCCAATGAAAACAGACACAACTGCTGTTGGCTCGACTATCATCTCATCTGTAGAGACGACAAAGCCCAAAGTGCGGCAATCTATTCACGGCAATTCAGTTATTTCAAAGGCAACATATGGAAGTGGGTCGACCAGTGGCAAAGTGATAATGCAAAATGCGTCTGGAGCAAGACAGGTGGTGGTATCGCAAAACTTAATCAAATTATCGCCGACAACGTCAAGTGGCCAGCTGCAAGCAATCCAGATGCCCGGCAAGGCAGGTCTTCAGTATGTTCGGGTATTGAACAACACATCGGGAATCACGCACAAAATCGCCGCCACAGAGACAACTATGCCACCAAAATACACTATTGTTCGGCAAACGAAACCACCAATGGTGATGGTAAAGTCTCCCCTCAATGACAAAGATCGGGTAAATATGACGGAATAATTTTGAATCTTTCTTCTTATGAACTAATGTTTCTTTTCTTTAAGCAGAGAATGTTAACCACAGTTCCAACGTTGCGTAAAGTTACCGAAGTTCGAGGGCGAGACAACAGCGAAGGATATTCCAATCAAACGCAAAAACTTTCTCAAATCAACTCGCAAATACAACGATTTAGTACGAACGCTGAAAGCAAAAGCAGTACGTCACCCAGTAAATATTTTGTTGTATCAAAATCGCTGATCCGGAGTACGGTTGCTAGTCAAAATCAGAAAATCATGCAACAGCGACAATCATTAATCGAAGCAAAACAGGATCAAACGTCTGCTTCACAAAGTTCTGTCCAGCCAAGGAAACTTTACAGTGTACTTAGGCCAACCAGTGCTGAAAGTGATTTGAAGGCGGTGAAAGTAAAGGCAGAGCCTTTAAAAAGAGAAACACCTCCTGTTGTTGGTCGATCAGTACGATCATCGCCACCGCCCACAGAGGATTCAAGTGTAACGATACGACGAAAACATTGCAATTGTACGAAGTCGCAGTGTCTAAAGTTGTACTGCGATTGCTTTGCCAATGGGGAATTCTGTCAGGATTGCAATTGTAAAGATTGCTTGAATAATCTGGACAACGAGGATGAACGGCAAAAGGCAATACGGATTTGTCTCGAGAGGAATCCCAACTCGTTCAAGTAAGTTGAAAACACTCAGTTTTGTTTAACAGCAAATTGTATCTTTTCTTTTATCGAATTCAATTTACAGAAAATAATCTTAGAACAGTTTTAAAATAATTCTTTAAACATTAAAACTTTTCTTTAAGTTTTCTGTTTAGCAGATAAACGTGGGTCTCAATTTTGATGAGTTAGATGATCTGACGTTCTGCTTTGAGCACGCAATTGGTTACACTTTGCCAGGTTCCCCTGCTGAAACAATTTGTGTATTTTAAAAACTAGGAAACAATAGCTTTCCTGTGGTCAAATGTGTTCAAAAACGTTTGCATATCTCCAAATGACGCGATCTAACTATTAAACATAGGGTAGTGAGTTCTTTCTTTGCTCTGATGGCAGGTCCATTATAGTTCTGCAGGTATAACAAAAGCTTAAACATTCTACCATTCTTCTGGTCAGTGACAATTATTATAAGGGCATTAATTGTTTCAGAATCATCAAGTTATTCTATGTTATCTCTGTAGATTTTCCAATACTCTAGCGAATAAGATACCGATTTCCTTATTATAAAAATAATCCACTGCAGGGTTAAATGTTTTCTTTTATGTGGTCCGCCTTGGCTGTCTAAGGGTGATCTCTCAAAATGAGTATTAAATGAAGCGCTTTTTTCGCTTTTAAAAAAGTTTCAGCTTTTTGAAAAAGAATGAGTAGCAAATAGCATTTCTTTTTGAACGGACGCCAAAGAAAACCCTGGATACATAATGGAAACGCATATAAAATGCTGCACATATCAATTCGTCTCACAAAACGGAATATTAAGCTTTCTTTAAATTAAAAACAATAGCCGTTGTGCTAAAATGTTTCCAATTGATTTCTGGTATAGAACATTTATTAATCCGTACACAAGGAAGGACTCCTTTGGCTTACGTTTCTGTTGGGATGTGTTTTGAAGACAAAATTAATAGTTTTTAAATTCACAAGCACAATTCCAAAAGCGATTTAAACGCGGAAGAGCTTAGGCTTAGTTATTTTTAAACCATGTTTTGACTGTGTTAAATTTCGCACAAACGTGATGGATTTGTGAATTCCGAACTGCCGCCGAAACAATTGCATGATAGAAACACTCTCGGAGTAGAGAAGAATGACTGCTGTATAAGAATCAAGTCTTACGCTCGGTTATCCGATGCAGCTACGATTGAGTCCCGTGCTAAGTGATATAAGTTCTTTCTACGTATAAGTAATTTGAATCAAGATTTTCAAAAACTAACTAATTTCGAAGAAATTCAAAATTGTATTATGTAACAATCGAACTCGCTATCAAAAAGAATTTGAAAGTTGCCTCAAGGTGTCCAAAGTAAAAAACATCAAGATATAACAGAGTTCCCTACGCAATGCTTAAAAATACCCCGTGTTCTTTAAAAGTCCGAATCCTGAATCTGAACGATTTCTTTAACCAAAAGATTATACCCCGGACATGGAAAACAGTTTCCATAATCCCGATCCACAAACCTGGTAATAGAAGTGCATATTTGATTTGAAGGTCTCTGATCACTCCATGACAGGGCTGTTGGTTCACAGGGATTATATAGTAAATCAAGCTAAAAAAAACCCTTGCTTGCGTGGGGGATGTGTAAATAGAAAATGATGCTTCTGGATCATATAGACTTTTCAATGAGTGTCTTACTAAACATATAACTAATTGTTCCTTGTTAACAAGATAAATTGAAAAAAATATAGATAAGTATTAAGTGTTCTAAACATCCTATTAATTCCTTCTTTTAGCTTATCTTAAAAGCTAATATTACTGCTTTCGCTGATGATGTTCTTATTGTTCTGACAGTGCTCTAGATCTCGTAGCCGATGTCAATTGGGATCTAAATTTATTGAGGACTTGGTTCGCCGAACACAGATTAAACATAAGTTCGAAAAAATAAAAATTATGTTTTTTGTCTTATCATCTAAAATTTCCTTTAATACTGAAGTATTCTTTCATGCGGCTGAGTGCCAAAGATACAAACTTGCAGGTTACAGTTGTACTTCAAATTTGTCGTACTCTACCTATTGTATTAGTTAAGTTTGCTGGGAGTAGACTTAGGTAGACTTGGTTTTCTCACATCATTTAACATCCTCGAGAACACAAGTTACATCGGTCTTGCACAGAATTATGTCAAGGAAGAAAACACCAAAATATTCGTCCACAATATTTATGGCAATTCATCTGACAATGAGTTGTCAATGCCACCACTAAAATTGAAATCCACCAACTACCCACCATGGCTATTATGTAAGAAGTAAGTTAACACTACGCTGACCAAATTACCGAAATTCTAAATTCCCAATTTAATCTACCAACAGATGTTTAGGGGAAATTTCATAAACACATAAGGAGAATGGACCTCTCGGCTATTCTTGAAAAATGATATGGCATGTGACATCCGTTTCCGGCTGGGGTACACAATGACTATACATGAGCATCTAATGAGCGGAAGTAGTCACTCCCGTTGTATGTCTTGCAATGCCAACGTATTTCACTCAACAATGCACATAGAATATGAATGCCCCTTTAAACAGAACAATGTCAATCACAACAATCCAAATGTCCAATTCAAACAACTGTTTAAATCTCCTTCTGATTATAACATCAAAATAGAATTTAGTTTATTAAATGAAATCCAGCTAAGCCACTTATTAATGAGTTTATGTACCCAGTGCGTTAAATATACACGACCCAAATGCAAAATAGTTTGCCTGGTATTTTATTTTTCATCACATACATTTTCCATTGTGGTGTTATGATGCAGAATTAATAAAAAAACACTTAACTCGTGGACTCGTGATCATCAAAACTGGACGTTGAGGCAATGGAGGAATGTTATATGGAGTGATGAGTCTCGATTCGAGCTTTGTGTTGGAGACTCGCGATCAAAAGTCTTAAGAATGCCAGCTGAAGTATTTCACCCAGATTGCTTTCGACGAAAAACAAAATTTACCGCTTCATTAATGGTGTGAGGATGTATGTCAGGCAACCTTTCCTTCATCGATGGCACTGTAAATGCCAGCAGGTATCAAGACATCTTAGAGCACCAACTTTTACCCTCAATTCCAAGGCTGCAAACAGACGATGGCAGTTTTACATGGATGGCGCATCATGCCATACAGCCAAGCGAAGTATGAGCTGGGTTCGTGAACACAACATTCTAGTTCTAAAGTGGCCTGCAAATAGTCCCCACCTGTCTCCAATAGAGACTTTGACGGGAAAAAAATGAAAAAAGCATTGAGAACAAATCAGACTTAAAGCTTAAATGAATTAAAGAATAAGATCCAAGAAGTCTGGGACGTCATAACCCCTGAAAACTGCTAACATTTACAAGGCCAACTATTTTGATTTGTGCACGTATGTTAGCTTTATATTTTATTAATAAGACAATAAAGTTATAATAAATAATAATAATGTTATTACAATTTTCAACCCACCTAAAGAATTATAAGTCGACCAATATGGGTCTAAGGATCGAGCATTCTTTTGCCTCATTTCTATACTTTCATCTATTCTCAGCATTATCATTTAAATAAATGCTTGCAGGCTAGACTCCCAGTGCTACAGATTGATATTAAGTGCCGACAAGCTAGTAGTTACTTGCGTCCCTTGATTTGTGCGGGGATGCTTTCAATAATTGCATTCGAAGCTACCTTTATCCAAAAAGCATCTCCCAGTTAGCTAGTTATATGCTCCAATAGCATCTCAGCCTTTAAAGCAAATCCGAACCACAATACTGAAGTTGAAACAAAATAAAAATAATAAGGACCTGTCTAATAAAAACCTGCTAGACAGAAATTAATGTGAATTTTAAGTTCATCTTTGTTGACTATATCACTCTCTTGAGTTGCTACACCCGCCGTGGATTTGTGTATCTTTAGTCTGCGATCATAGGAACGTTGAGTAAGGTTAACCGAAAGTCCTGTTCATCCCAAAACAAGGATGTTCTTAAACAAGAAATCCATTCATCATACAATATTCAAGAATTAGGAAATAGTCAAGGTTCTAATCTGAGAGGTCCTTACGACAGCACCTCTAGAAACAAAAACACGAAACTTAAATGAATGTCTGACCTAATTGCTTCCAACATTCTATGGCAAAACTTTTTTTCTGCAACATATTTGCGCTGTTGCCAAGGCCCGCTTCAATTTCAAATTTCATGGCATACTTAGATTTTTTATTTTTGAATTTCACCTGCTAGCAAAAGCAAACGCATTAATTTCAAATTTCCTTAGAATTTTAACAAAGTAACCGGAGAGTAATCAGTCAGAATTTAATTGAATTTTCAGACCCAAAATTACGGCAGCAGCAAACGAAAGTGACCAGCGGTTGCATAACAAGGGCTGTAATTGTAAAAGATCCGGCTGTTTGAAAAACTATTGCGAGTGCTACGAAGCGAAAATTCCCTGTTCATCAAATTGCAAGTGCATTGGTGAGTAAAATGGATCTTCTCATTGTTTTCGTGTGCTCATATTGATATTTTTTTTTTTAATTTTTTCTTAAGGCTGTCGAAACGTGGAAGACCATCCAGATCTTGATATGGATGTAAAGAAGTATCCAGTTCCATCAGTTCCAACGGGGAATCGTGCTAAAAGACCCTACGAGGAGTTAGTGAAATCGCGGAGTCCAGTTCATCAATCGGCCACGTCATCAAATCAATCGAACTTACCAATCGGGTCGGCACCATCAAACAATTTTGGCCCACCGGCAGAGAAACAACCATGCAATTTTATTACCCAAGACGTAGTCGATGCGACTATCCAATGCTTGATTGCTCAGGCAGACGAGTGCAAGAAGGGCGAGTTATTGCCCTACCAGACCGAAAAAATGATCATGGAGGAGCTGGGCCGATGTCTTGTAGAAATAATTGACTTTTCGATTCGAAATACGGACCAAAACTGATAGGAAAAGCAAGGCATATATATATTACGGCGTATATAGATGTTTTTTTTTTTAGATTTAACATTTTTAGTTTTAATTGACGGCTTGCAATTAAAAAAAAAAATATCTAGATAGTGTATAAAGTTTTTGATGATTTTCTGTAATTACCTTTTAAACGATTTGTTTGGAGATGCCTTCAATGGCAAGTCTAATTTCTTTTTTGTTTTCCTTTCTCTTTTCTTTTCTTCAAAAGAAACAAAATATATAAATATTTAATTTGTGTAAGGACTACAGTTTGTATTGCGTGGATTTTATTATTAAAATATATTAAGGTAGACAATTGTGGAGCCATTTGTTCTTTTTCGACATTCTTCAATAGGAAGCAACCGGTCGCAGTTTCTCAAAGTTTTGTTGCAGTGTTTTCGAAAGGACGCAGTTTCTAAAAGTTTCGTTGCAGTGTTTTCGAAAGATGGGGTACGACAATGAGGTAGGTAGGTAGAAGTGGTGGTTCAGTGAGAACCTAATAATCAATATGTGCCGTTTGAATGCCGCGTTAATGCCTTATTTATGAGGTGTATTTGAGATATCTCTTAATCCAGCCTGAGGTATTTAAGGACATTAGTTGCTTGATGCCTTTAGCAGAAATCTTACCAATTGAATTGAAGAAGGGTCTAGCTCTAGCAAGGGCCGGACTGGCGCAAAAGAAATGTCTTTCGGTTTCCATCACAGCTGTGTTTTTGCAGCTGCGACAATGTGAATTGTTGGGATGCCAGCTTAACGGCATGATGCCCAATCGGTCAGTGTCCTTTGCAGACCGCCACTAGTCTAGCAATATCATGACGGGTTCGCCGAAGGAGATCTTTTGTTTTTGATTCGTTGTATTTCCTTGATGTACGTCAGACTGGCCCATCTAAGGTTTTCTGCGTCAAGGAAATATGAGGATATAATAGCCTAAACTGCATGTAGTGAGACGAATACCTCCCCTACAGGCGTGGGCTGAAGAACACATTCCTGCCAAGCAAGTTCATCGGCCCTCATTACCTGGGATGTGACCGGGAACCCATATAAGGGAAATGTGCTCACCTTCTAAACACGCTATTTCAGCTCGGCACTCCTGTAATTATTTTGAATGTGAACTAAAGGAGGCGATAGCTGCGATATCTGCTTGGCTATCAATGCATGCCGCAACTTTCTGACTTGGCAGGATTTTTGGATGTATTTTGTTTTGACGACATGCTTCCCGGATCGCAAAAAGTTCCGCTTGGAAAACGCTGTAGGGCAGTCCATAGAGTATACTGATGTTCAGAGATTCTGAGAACATACCTGCACTAAATTTGCCGCCCATCTAAGAGCCGTCAGTGTAGATTGTCCAGTTAAAATCCTTGCATATCTGCCCACTATTCCATTCTGCTCTTTCTGGGATTTGAATGTCAGAGTTATTATATGGATAAATTCTAGGCACCGTGTAGTCCGTTGGTGATGATACCAAATCTCATGGTATAAGATCACGTATAGTGCTGTGACCATTAGAAGTCCAGCAACCAGACTCTATGAGCCTGATAGCCCTGTGTGCTGTTTGGAAAACATCCGCAAATACAATTCATGTTTCCAAATGACTCCGTTCGGTACAACGAACATCGTGCGCGAAAACTACAAATTTATCATCGTGCCGGATCGCTTCTACCATTGCCGGGCGCAGAACACAAGTATCTTCAAATTTATTTCATGGGAAACACTGGTGAGCAAATTGAAAAACGATGTCATTACAATGTAGTTCCCGTTGCGAAATATTGTGTATCCTGCAGCATTTCAATGAATATCGAATTGAAACGAAACGCTGCAATGTCACAATTTTTTTTCGAAATGAAAATGAAGGGACTCCCTTCCCAAAGGCTCAACTCCTGGCCCAGATAAAATTACAAACAATTGTCAAAAACATCTTTGGTTTCTAAAAATCTATAAAGTTCTTACTCTTATCAGGTATACTATACTTCGTCGCTTTGAGTGAATTTAGTTTCGCACAATTTTTCTGTCTTTTGCGTAGATGAAGTGTTTAGAAGAAGGTTCTACGAAGAACTGTTCGAGCTTCGAACATGAAGAAGGGACGGAGATTGACGCTCTAAACCGATGACGACGTGTGGAAAAGAGTAACCCAACCATTAGTGGCGCTTATAAGTTGAATGAGTTTTCAACTTACTCAGTTTTCACATTTGAAGACAATTTAGTAAGGATGATTGTTCCCCGGCGACCGTAATACCATCGAATTTCAGATGAAAACTTCGATTTTATTGAGTGCACTGAGCTCTTATATGAAACATAATTTGCACTTTTATTCCGCTTTGTTGAACTTGGACTGAAATTGGCCTTGACCTGCTTCCTCGTAATTTAAACCACATGTTTTTCGTTAAAGCAGAAAATCAATAACAGCCAACATAATAACATAATAATAATAATTGCATGATGTTAACGCGACACAAGGGATGATGATCCAATTACATGCCATAAAAGCGCATCCGTTTAAGGAAGCAGTCCTCAGTGCGTTCAGGTGCATTCACAGTTATTTTCATCCTTTTGGGATTTTGAAATTTTAATTGCGGTTTAGTTCTTTGTTCGTAGCATTTTTGAAAATTCCGACAGGATATGCCATTTTTTTTCCAAGAACAATAAAGTTTTAATTTTCCTCTTTGTTGGATGGGTTGCGACTTTTTCTATGAAGATTTGTAATTTCGTTTTTGGGGAGTGTGCTTTTTAAGTCACAAAGTTAAACGTAATACTTTTAAATACGCTTATCAGTCAGATAGAAAAAGATGAGGCTTGGGACATTAATATTGAATACAATCTTGGTTATTTTATTCATCTTCCCAGTGAGTCAGCTATTCAAGAAAACTGTGGGAACACCATCAACTCCCTTTAAAACACAAATTCGAAAGGAGTTGATGGCATTTCAAACTCATTGCTTATCTAATATTGGTATTGGTACCACGTTTGTTGATGTCATGGACTTTCTCTTCAATTCAAATATTTTATCTGGAACTTTCCCAGATGACCTGAAATGTGCCTTGGTTACCCCTCCGCATAAAAAAGGATGTTAGAATGCTGACATTTAAAAAAAAAATCATTATTTTAGAACTTTGCAATTTGGCATTTCGAACTGGCCTTTCAACTGAAGACGCATTGTTGGATTTTTGTTGCATTCTGCAAAAAGGTCTTGATAACAAAAACTTTTGTGCTTGCCTATTTGTTGACACATACTGAAAGCCTTTGACACGGTCAGTCACAAAATTCTTTAGAAATCATTGCCAAAAGTAGGCTTCAGAGGGTTCATGTAAAAATGGTTTGAGTCTTGCAAAGTACAACAAGTAACATTGGTGTTCCGCAGGGTTCTGTACTTGGTCCCATTTTCTTCCTCATTTTTATCAACTCTGTTTTTGCTTTAATTTTTTGGGTAGGATTTAAGCTTTTTTGAATGTCATTACAAAGTTAAATAACGAAGTCCACTTGTTAAGATGTTTTTTCGAACAAGAATTTTTTTTTTAAGTAAAAAGACTAAATTAAATTTTTTTTAAAAAATGAAAATCCAGACTTGTATATGAATTTTCATTCATTTGACTGTAAGAACTTTATTCTCATTAATAGTCAATGCAGTGCGCCTTGCGTTCAATAGAAACGCCATCTGCAGTGACGCCTGTTTTAATATCGAATGTGTAAATGAGTTTAAATACATCGCTATAACTATAGACCGAAATCTGAAATGGTTCGAACATACTCTTACAGGTTAACGACAGTTTATTATGGCATCCTTCAATCAAAGCTGCAGTACGGCCTCTGCTGCTGTGGTGGTGCTTATTTAAATAGGCTCCAACCACTCTCAATAATCCAAAAATCCGTGATCAGCAAAGTTTCAAAAACTAATCGATATACTCATACAATCGATTTTTTTTTAAGCTTAAAAATTCTTCCGCTGCCTAATTTTTATTAGAGACTTCAATGTCTTAAAGGTGTTCTTCATTAGAGGGGATTATTTGCATAGCCCTATTTCTAATGAAATCAATTTTCGAAATAATTCAACGTCCGTTGTAAATATTCCAATTGAACTTCGACGCATAAGAAATCTGTGCACTTTCTTAAAAAAAATAAAACTTAGCTTTCTCGGTTTCGATCATCTACCATTAGAAAATTTGCTTTGAAATGTAATATTAAAAATGATTTATTAAGCTTGAGATATTTCTCCTAGTTAGTGTTGTGTATTTGAATTAAAATTTGTGAATTTAGTTTCTTATAGTCTCTTTAGAGTCTTTTTACATATATTTTAATAATTTTCTTTTGTTCTCTTACTTACTGTAGCATCATCTCAAGCAACAGATTGTTAACAGATGCCACTAAGTATTCTCATCTAGAAGATAATATGTTAATCTATTAACTTTGTAAATGATTTTTAAAGTGAGAATAAAGAAATAATTGAATTGAAAAAATTAATAGATCACAATTTTCTCGTCAAACAGCCTAGGGCGCCTTCATCCGCTTTCGAAAGTGTCCATGCTTCTGCACCAAGTAGCAGGATAAGGCTGATGATGGTCTTATACATTTTTTTTTTAGGTGAAAATTTCTCTATCATCATTTTGATTTGAGAGTCGATGAAACGAAAAAGCGACAGTAAAAAATTACAGACACATAAATTCATAAGACTTAATGTGGGAGAAAATGAGATAGGAAGCATTACTATCTCGAGTAACTTCGATTAAGTGCCTACATATTGTTTCAAAAAAAAAATTATAGAAAATTTTAGCACAGCCGAAGAGCAACAGTATTCATAATTGAATTGCCAGTTGAGTTTCAACTGTTGAGCTTGAAACGCTTAGAAACTGCTGAGAAACTTTTATAACCTACAATTATCGTCTTCCCGAAATTTTCCATTCGTCTCATTATCTTGAAACCAATATTTTTGAACGTTTTACTTCTACCACGTATGAATTGCACACATGTTTTTTTTGCATTTTTATTTAATTAATTAATGATTCAGTTTACTTACATAATAGACAAAAAATGCTTAAATCTAGTGAATGAACTTAACTATTTAAAAACTGACTTACTGGCCCTATGCGGGCACTCTAAGTAAAATCTAACAACTTCAAATATGTCTTAAGAAAAATATTTATTGTTTTAAACAAAAACTTAGTGTCTGGACTTGGATTTGATTTTTACTTAATCTAAATCTTAGACTAAATAAATAACTAATCTAAAACATAAAAATCAAAAGCTATCTTAAATGCATAATAATAATACCTTTAACTATACCATAATAACTACTTAAACTACCTTAAAATATAAGAGGACTAAGGCTGCCGGGACATGCTATCAAATTGCCATAAATTTTACTAAAAGACGACAGAGTTCTAGTCTTCATCCAACTACCAAAACTGTTTATGTTGCCATTCGACATCCGCTCTGTCGCGGTCTAAACCTGAGAGTAGTTCACTGAGCTCACGTCCACAGCTTTTCAACCAACGTGGAAGATTAACGGTACCGCTGATCTATCCTGAACCAGACCTTTTCTATCGAGAAAGAAAAACGCATCAGGGGGAATAAAGCCTTTGAGGTGCACTGTTTGATGGTACATGTCATTTGGGTAAAAAGCCCCATTGTTCTTACAATGTGACCTCGAATACATTTTATTAGGAAGTTGTCCACTCTGATCAGTTTGGCCCTGTTGTACATTACTAAAGAACATTTTGTACTCAGACTCTGGAGTTCTATAAAAGTGGAGACAAGCCCAAAGACATCGTCACTCGAAAACCCGAATCTTTTCCATTCCACGGGACATCCATAGGCAAGAACATGTAAAATGAGGGCCGTGTAGCAGATCACCTTTACCTTGGCATCGGGTTGACTGCTCTGAAACAGTCTCTTTGTCAACGCAAACATGGCCTTGGCTCGGGCCAGAGCAGTATCTAATTGAGTGTTAAAATAAAGATACTGATCCAGCAAAATTCTTAGGTATCTGATAATATTTCGATTCGGCATTGGCTGCTCGTTTTGTCCAACGATAGAGAACATTCGCGACCGGAGTCCTGAACAGATTGGTCTCCCACTTTTGGAAATTGATCTTCAACTTCCAACCGTCTCAATATCCATGAACCTTTTCGAAGTCAAGTTGCAAAAGACTTACGATGACCTCGATCTTCGGACTGTACATACGGACCTAAACGCGATCAAGTCATCTGCGTACGCTATGGAGTGGCGGAGAGATTCTACAAGATCGCTTGTTAAGATCGTTAATAAAATCGGCGAAATAACTACACGCTTTTGTAGACTGTTGTTAATGTCAAAAGTCCCAGCAGATGTCACACTGCCATTTTTCACAATAAACTGTCTGCTGGTGAAAATATCTAAAATAATGTACAGCAGCGGTTTCCTTATGCTGAGCTGATCTAACTTAAAAAAGAGCCCCTGCAGCCTGTGTTTAGTTTTGCAAACACTTGTGCGCAGCTTGGTATTGAATTGGCTGCTTCAAGACAGGCCATGTGGCTCTTACTTAAGCTTATTCTATAAGTTTGTTTAAATGAAGATATTGGTCAAGGCAGAGCCCCTAGCTTCGCTAGTTGCCCCACGTGAAATACTTTACAAAACACTCAGCTTGTCAGTTCTTCTTTTGGAGCCGAATTCACGACTTTAAACAAGACAGCAAAGTACCTTCGAAAATAGGCGAATGGTTTACTAAAAATGTACTTCGATACTCGTTTCGCATTTTTTCTGAAAACGCATGTCAATTCGTTTGCAAAAAAATCGTTACCCTTTGTCCAAGCTCTGAAATATAATTTAAATTAAACACATGCCTTTTGTTTGTAGCTCGTTTCACCAACAACGGTAATTCTTTATTCCAATCAACTCCATTTGTTTTATAAGTTTGTATTTTGAATTTCAGTAATTTCTGTTTTTATTTTTTCTTACTAAATATTTTAATAAAAACTACTGAATATTTAAATAGCTTGTGTAATATTATATATAAATGGTAATAAACAACATTTGTACACACTATATTATTTTTTTGGTTATATGTATTTCGTAATAAGCTTGTATAGCCAAAGTTTATGTATTGTTTTTGTTTTTACCCAATTTTGAACTAATATTATTAAAATTTATTTTGCTAAGTATTTTAATTTAGTTTAGATATTTTTTTCGTAAATATATTTTGGTCACAAAATGTTTTAATTATTTTTAAATGCACACAAATATACATCAAATCTAGACATACATATATATATTTATAAATTTAGACAATTTGTTTTTATTTTACATTATTTTATTTATAACTAACCGCAAGTTGGATGCTAAAATTAGTGTTGTCAAATAAGTCCATTCCTGTGATAAATGTACATAAAATAGATTATTATTTGTTGTATTGTGTTTAATGTTTGACCCCATACCAGCTTTTTTGTTGCTTGTGTTTGCTTATGTATATATTTAATGAATTGTTTATATATGTATATTTAGTATTTTAAGTGTTGTTATGCTTTCAATATGTTTATGCTTGAAAATAAATTTATTGTTATTGTCTAACTCACACAATAACTCTAGGGAAATATCCTCCGGTTAAAGAATATTTTTTTGTATTTATACAAATTTCAAATAAAGAGTGTTAAAAAATAATTGGTTACTTATAAATAAATATAATTAAGCATAAATTTGCATTTGATTGAGTTACTTGTAATATGAATACCCTGTACAACGCTTTTGAAATGTATTTTAAATATTATATTATTATTTTGATTATCTTACAAATTTTGTAATAAAACATTTAGCTTTGTGGTTATCATTGGCGAAATATTTAAAGATATATATTTTTTTTTTATTTTTTACAAATGCTAATTTTTGTTTCTGATTGAGTTTGCAATTCTCAGAAGAAACAAACATCTAAGAGATTAATTTTCTTTTCTACTATTGTTTAAGCAAAAACTTTAATAATTATATTCACATGTGCAGTGTTGTTAGTTTTTTGTTTTTCTAGATACATATATTTATTAATATATACAATTTTATTTTTGTCTGCGCAGAGTATTGTTTAAACTGTTTATTGTACATATTTTTTTCAGTAACAAGTATTCTGCGTTTCTAACTTTATTTAAGAGCTATTTGTTTTTTTTCTGTTGTTGTTTTTTTTTCGTTATTGCCGTAATACAAAGTTCATTGTTAATGAAATATTTATAATTACATGTAATACTTAAGCGAATGCAAAAACAAGTAATTTTCGTTAACAATTTTTTCATGTGTTTCGTTGAATTATCAAAATGGTTGACGATTTAAATGTTTGTTCAGCTTTCTAGAATTTGACTTTATGTTTTTCGAAATTTAGCAGATGTTTTTACAATGCTTTTACATTTAATTTTAAGTCAAACAATTTGATATATTCAAGAAATATTTGTTTTTTAAAAGAGTGAGTTTTACGTATTTTTAATAAACTGACCAAACAACGCTTAGAAAATTTGCAGCCATTCAAATTTTCGCGAAAATACTCAGCAGTCAGTGTTTTTTTTTACCTAATAAGAACATAATACTAAATAATAATACTTACTTGTTTTTGCATTTTTTATCTTAACATTTCTATTAAACTAACAATTTTTGGTGGCTTCTTAAAGCTTGGATTATTTTTAATAATATTTTCATTCCCATAAAGTGTCAGATTTTTTTGTGTTTTTTTTATCTACATAATTATATTTGCAAGATTAATAAATTAATTTATATATTTTATTTAAATAAATATTACATAATAAATTTGTATTATTTGCTTTTTTTTTGCTAATAATTGTTTGAAATATATTAATAAGTATTTTTTTAAATAACTGCCACAAATATTTAATTGTTAATTTTAAGCTAGTATTTAATTTTTTATTAAATTGATTTAGTTCGAGGGTTAAATGAGCGCAGCCTTAACTGCAAACATAATGCAAACAATTGCAGTCCCAAATATGCTAAAGTTTTTAAATGTAGACTATTTTGAAGTGAATGTAGAGAAGTTTTCAGAGTTTACGAAAAAGAGTGAGACATACTTTGAAAAAAAAAAAAAAAAACATGACAAGCCTCTTAGACTAGCTGGTGTTTGATTTTTTAAAGCGCCCAAAATTGCTCACAAACACTTCCAAACCGCCTTAAGATATATTGATAGCATGATTTTTTGCCCAGTTTATCAGGGAATAATGAATACCCTTGAAATGCTTTAGAAGGGTAGTAAACGTTTGGCCGAGCTCGCAAATTTTCTGGTTGTAGGCTCAAAAAATTTGACAAGAAATGGTAAGGGTTAACCAAACCCCTCCAAGGCAATCAATTAAGCTCAAGTTCGAAGCGAAATTATGCACAATCTCCGGAAAATGGATAAAGAAGTTGACAGCCTGTACTGGAATACCAAATTAAAGCAATTTAATGGATGCACTATTATGAGAAATCTTAACCAGAGCGACGCTGAAACGTTTTCGAAAAATATGAACGCTTGGCAACAGAAGTTGAAGTAGAACCATTGTCTGCATCTTCATAGAAGTAACATTTCGGGTTCTTTAATATAGAAAGTGTTAGATGCTTCCAAATCTGCAATTCATCATATAAATGTTGGTGTGCCACAGGGCTCCGTTTTGTCGTCGATACTCATTTTAATTTTCTCAAAAAAATAGACCCTTCAGGATTTCAGGAAAAAGCATGCACAGCTGTGGTTGCTTGTTCAAGAATATAACTGAAGGAAGTACGCAAATAAATTTTGAGTTACCGTGTTAAAGACTAAGACCGATCACACTGGGACGAGGAAAGCATAGAAGTCAAGAAAAACGTGAACGTATTTTCAAACTGCGCCAAATGGTAGTCTTACAAGGACGTTCAAGCAACGCTTGGATGTGGTGTTTCAAGTAGTGTAAATGCTTTCAAATATACAGAAAACCAAAAACAAGGGATTGGATGCACAAAATCTCAAAAGTCGAAAGTAAAACTGTCCTTTTTGGAGGAACTAGTTCCCGAGACTGCAACAGAGAATATAAGCCTCAGTAAGTGGTGAAAATCGTTATGCATGGGGGTGCGAAAGTCATCGTTTGGGCATTTTTCTTAATACGGAGAATCGTGATCAAAGCGTCTTTATGATAATCCTAAACGAAGTAAAAGTAACCGAATGCCGCTTAAATAGTCTTTCCAGCAAGATAACGACCCCAAAAACGCAAGTTAAAAGGCAAGAGTGGTTAAAAATTGACCTCCACAGTACAACGACTTGAATCGAATACAAAACTAGTGGTGTAATATTAAAAAATATGTCGCTGAAGTCAAAACCGGCAAATAATCTTCAGCTTTAGAGCGTTTCCCGTGAAGCTTGGCATAAAATAACTTCAAGTCATTGTCAGCAGAACCTTGTGGACGTTATGCCATGTCGGTGTGAGGCAGTAGTGAAAAATTAAGGATTTTCAACAAAATACTTCTCGTTCTCGATCAATCCGTCATTAATAAAGGGAATCCAAGCCGGCATTAAATAACTCCCAGAAGTCAATTATCCATTTTTTCCTTATTTTATTACTTTTTTTTTAGACTGCATGCCACAACTCTTACAGTGTTAAGCACAACTCGCCAGGAATTGTCATGGGCTTACTTAAGAGTAAATGAGGATTTACATAAGTCCTGAAATTTCGTCTTTAGCAACAAAATACGCTCAGTGTTTCTGCACTCTGTTCAAATCTGGAACAATTCAAGAACGATGTGAATCGCTACCTCTCTTTTTTCCTTTCTGATCCCTTCCACTCGGGTTTAGTTTTCAATCAGTAAAAGGATTTTCAAAAAAAAAAAATAGTTTTTAATTATAAAGTCTTTCGATTTTAACGATGCAAATCCCGTTCAAAAGTTGCATGGGGATACAATTTGGCCTGTAAACGTGACTTGGAGAATGAGTTTGGAAAACTAAGAGTCATGTGATGAGAAAAGGATTGAACATGATCAAATGAAGCAGATAAGAAATAATTTTTGAAATCATTTAATTCACTGGCCTAAAATGTAGCTTCAAAGTACTGGGATGGGACTGAGATGAGCAATTAGCTTTCAAACACCATAAAAAGCTTTTAACTTCAAACAAATTAGTTTACATCATGGTTGCAAATTTGAGTAAAATATACTTTCAAATCAGGGGGAAACCTTTTGCTTCGAAGACCTTACTACCGTTCAAAAATAAGCTTTCTCGACAAGATGAATTCAAAGTCAATCCAAATGTTAAGGGTACAAAGTACAGATATACGCAAGGCTTTCGTAACCATTAAACCAGCTGCAATGTGAGCCGAGAGCAATTTTTTTGCCTCAATGTTTGTTTGTTAATAAACTAAGCACTTCACATTCTGTCAGAACAAATGATATTCATGCTAATGGGAGTCATTTTCACAATCCTATCGGCATCGATATCGAGCTGCTAAGGACTCCTTTTCTTAAAATAATAGCCGGATTCTGTGGGAAGATGGTAGTCGTCTCGGGTAATAAAACAAGGTTTAAAGTTCTGAGCAGTGAATTTACTAAAACCTGTTCGAGATTTCAAAGACCGCGAATTTTCTTCAAAAGTCGAAAATTTGCTGAACAGATTCCCAAAGAGAGCCCAAAAAAATCTAATTCTTGAAAACAATAAATGCCAGGAAAAGGTTGCCCATGACATTCGTCGAGGGGATAAAGGCTTCAAAATTGGGAAAGTCACCAAACGCAAACAAAAGTCCTATAAACCGAGATCGCTTTAGCGAATTTCGTCGAAAGTATTTTGAAGCTTTTACAACCGATTTTCGGATTAAATCCAAAAATTCGGTTTCTGGATCCACTCCTCATGTTTTTGATGTAACATAAGCCTTTGACA
Organism: Orthonevra nobilis; assembly: GCA_963555765.1. NCBI lineage: Eukaryota > Metazoa > Arthropoda > Insecta > Diptera > Syrphidae > Orthonevra > Orthonevra nobilis. The sequence continues at coordinate 118,594,721 of OY743224.1, forward strand.
AAGTGAGGTAGGAAGGTTGCGCACAGAACACTTCAGCTGATTTTCAAGATCTTGGCACTCGCACAGTCGCAAGAGTACTGAAAGATTTAGACATACACAAATCCGCTGGTCCAGATGGTATTTCCCCAATTCTTCTGAAGAGGTGTTTTTCCACGCTGGCAAAACCACTGCGTAAGCTTTTTCATCTTTCCTGCTCCTCAGGTCTCTTTCCGAGCTGATAGAAAACTGCATTTGTCCAGCCTGTCCCTAAAAAAGGCGTTTCTTCTTCTCCCTCCAATTACAGACTCATAGCACTTACTTCCCTTCTTTCTAAGGTCATGGAAACGCTGATTAATCGACAGCTTATGAAATATCTTGAATCATGAAAACTTCTTAATGACCGGCAGTACGGTTTTCGTAGCAACAGGTCCACTGGTGATTTGATGACTTGTCTCACTGAAAAGTGGAACCAATCCGGCTCTTTTGTCGAAAGTGCGTGCATATGGGATCGGTGAGTCTCTTCTTCGATGGATTAGAAACTACCTTTCGAATCGTACAATTCAAGTTGTATTGGACGGTTTCAAGTCTGAAATTCACCATATAAATGCTGGTGTTCCCCAAGGCTCAGTTTTGTCTCCGACTCTCTTTTTTATTTTCATTAACGATCTCTTGTCTATCCAATATATTCCTTCGCATATGACAGTACCCTCAGTTTCTCATATGCGTTTAATGATTCACGCCCCTGCTCTTCGGACGTGGACATCGAGCGACAACGTATGCTTAACTCATTAAATTCTGATATTGACAGCATAACCAAATGGGGACAAGCCAATAGAGAAGAATTTAATGCTTCCAAAACCCAATGCTGTCTTATGTCATTAAAGCGAAACCTTAACACTTAGCCATTGTCCATGAATGGCATTTGCGTCGAAGAAACCCAAAAGCTTTCAATGCTCGGTATGTGCGTCAATTCTAGCCTACGTTGGAATGACCACATATTCGATATAGCCAAGAATGCAGCGAAATGCTTAGGTTTTCTAAACCGATGCAAGAAGTTTTTTACCCCTTCTGATTTAGCCATAATTTATAAGGCTTTTATTCGGCCTAAAATGGAGTACAACGCTCACATCTGGGCAGGTGCACCCAAGACCACTTTGCAACTCCTAGATAGGATTCAAAAGCGAGCGATAAAACTCATAGACGATAACAACATATCGAAAGCAATTCACTCGTTGGAACATCGTCGAAATGTGTCTTGCTTGACTTTGTTTTATCGCTATTTCTACCACCAATGCTCCGTCGAAATAGCTAATTGCATTCCGCCCCTCCAGAAATTCACTCGCAACACCCGTACATCATCGAATGCTCATCAGTTTACCCTAAAGCCTACTTTCGGGCGCACTGTAAAATATAGAAATTCTTTTATAGGCCGCACCTCGCTCTATTTTTCCTTTGCACTGCAACCTACAACAATTTAAAACCAATGTCCACTCGTACCTCCTTTCTCTCCCACTTTAAGGGTACTTCAAATCCCTTGAGCATTTGAGCACTATTTAAAAAAAAAAAAAAGATCTTGGCCACAAAAATTAAGGGCGAGAAATCGATGACAAAGATTAAATTTTGAAAAAACAGATGGATTCTGTTCATTTGCTCAGTAAAACCAAATCTTATACTTGGCATTTACTTTATTTCAGAAGAACAACTTATTGATTAATTTATATTTCAAATTCTACTATTCAACCTTTCCTTCATAACAAATTCGTTGAGCTTGTCAAATACAAAATCAAATGAATTCAAATGTGCTCTGTTAAATTGGCAAAATTAAATTGTATTTTCTGAATAAACACATATGAATCAATTTCAAATATTCTTCGAAAGAATTCTTTTGCTGCCTTGGAACAAATTTGGGTCCATTTTGCGTTTCTCAATTTGATTGTAGTTAAGGTAAGTTTTTTCAACTTTTTTTGTTTTTCTCTGACGCATCACATTATCTGTTCTTGATTTTCCCCAGATTGTATCTGAGCTGCAAACTCTCAGTCATGATCACTCTATTCCTTGGCATGACAACGAAAATCTTGCATTATAGTACGCAAGGCAATAGAAATATCTTTGACAATCAATTCAATTCGCAGTCGGATAAAAAGATGCGACCTTTAGATATTAATATAGCTAAATACTTTTGGAAGCCATCCAAAACAGACTTGAGGGAAAGATGTTTCAGTGCTGCGCAAAGAGAGGAAAGGATCAAAGGAAATATGTATCAACAAACGGGACCTTTCAAATTTGAAAATTCCAGGATATTTATCAAAGCATAAGTTATCCTCCAAAAACAAAAACAAAAAAAATAGCAGCAATCAAATAAGTTAAAAGAATTCATTCATTTTTCAAAAAGCATACTCGTATCTCACTTGTGAAAGGCAACCTTTTCGTATTCAGTTTTCGACTTGAAATATGGACAACACACTCACTGAACTTTTGTTCAGAAATTGTGATGTGTATTTCGAAAACTGTAGTTCGAAAAATTGCCTCAGTTTCTAACTCTCATCAAAGTCATGACAGTACAAATTGGAGATTTGTCCGATTCGAGTGCAAGCGATCTTTTGCTTAACAATTTTTTTTTTTTTTGTAAATTAAAAGCAAAAAGTCGTTTTCATGGAATCGGACACTGGGTTGAATGTGCTTTTTTAATATATTTTAGTCCATATGATTTTTAAACTCATATGGTATAAGAGCTATTCAAAAGGGACGTTTGGAGTTTTTTGAAATTACCAATCAATATTGATTTTCGTATGATGTTTTTCAAATACTCGAACGTATTGTATTTTTATAATTTAGTATTTTCGAAGTCTAAATGCTGGAACTTGAAATTTTCTGCCAATATGTAACTCACTATTGAAATGAAATGTTCTTTAAAAATCTAAATGGTGTTAAAGTTTTTTGTATATTTAAAGGTTTAAAAAAAAAAAAATACCTAAAGGAAAAGTTCGAGGAACATCTTCGGCAAACTATGATGTTCCGGTAAACTCTTATTCCTTTTCAAACAGAGATAGTTTGAATGTTTTTGATCCAGCATACAAGTTTCGTCTTCTTACATGAGCTTAAGCACACAGACTGAATTCAGTGTCTTAGTTGTTCGTTTTAAATGATTCGTTAACAGGTTTTTATTTATAGTCAATTTAAGGAAACAGCGGACTGTGGAATGAATTTATTTTAGCTCTACGATGGACAGCGGGTCCTTATGAACATGTGTATTTTTTTTTTCAAATAACGAAACCACAACGAATCCAAATCCAGGCTTATTTATGGGTTCAATTCGTGTAAAAATATTTATTTTAGTGTGTTTATATTGAAAAGTATACCGCTGGACCTAAGTTGGCCCGAAGCGCATTCCTCCCTGGATTCATTTGAGAGCTCATGTTTTCCTTTGCGAGGGTTTTTGATAAGATTTTAAAATGCGCGCCTAAAAATACAAATTTTTTCCGAAGCTTGGAAAATTGCAAAATCATAGCACATTCCAAGAGGTGCTCCGAATATGAGTCAACGTCAACAACATTTAAAGTCTCCATCATCAAAACTCTCCATTCCCAGCAAACCACATGCTCACACTTCGTCTGGGCCATTTGACAACCGTGCAGTTCTGTGCATTCCATCACGTACGGTAGCACAGTAATCCGAGGTCAAGTATGGGAACACTTCGCTATTGGGTAGATACCGGAAGCATGTGGGTTGGTACTTAAGGTTATGTAGAAATTGTTTCCAGTTAGTCCTTAAGTTACTTTTGTCAAGAGAATCTCTGCTCTTTAGAGAAAAAAATAAAATTATTTTTTTTATAAACTTTTAGTAAAAGTAAATCTAATTGGCGCCCAACGTGCGGCCTGATAATGTCGTGAACCAACAGTGTTCTAGCCAGTCGCTTTAAGTAACTAAAATTGCTATCGCGAAAAAAAGCCATAAGTCGCCTCAAGAAGCCGCCGTGCCCCTCGTGTACCCTAGCTAAAAGTGTTAATCAAGCTGCAGTGCTATCGCGAAAACAGCCATAAGACGCCTCAAGAAGCCTCCGTGCCCCTCGCGAAATAAAGACACGTCCCGGAAGTCAGACGCCTTAAGAACCCGCCGTACTCCGTTATCTTTCGCGCTTATCAGGTCCCGATCGTGTAGTGGTGAAATTTAGGGCCCCGAAGTAGCCCGCTAGTGTAAAGTAAAAAGGACGCTTGTGGAAAGCTTGGCGCACCACCCGATCCAGGAAGTAGACTCAACGAAGGAACTCCCTGAGAACGATGATGAAACCACTCGAAGGAACTGTGTTCTTAATGAAAGGAGTTCTGCGCCTACTAACTAGTAAGTCCGAACAATCGACGACACTTGGATTATGTTGAACTTGAATTTAGAGAGCATATACCTTCAAAGCCAGCCAAATACGGGATCAAGTCAGGGTTGGGAAAAAATGGTTACAAAATAATTCAATTAATCGTCACTTGTAATTGTAATTGAAATTCCTTTTAATTCAATTATTTGTAATTGTAATTAAAAAACTTCAATTATCCATTCCATGTAATTGAAAATCTCAATTACTTTTAACATTCTAGTAATTTGTATAAAATGTACTGCTTCCAAAGTTGTAATGATTACTCGTTTTGTTGCTATCATTACACAAAATGCAATTAAATATTTTTCTTTAAATATAATATAACAATACAGAAAGTAATGAATTTCATTGCACTTATTTCAAGAACTATTCAGCTAATCTTCATAAGGAAAAAAGGTAATGCATACGCAGTTCAGTTAAACATTTTTACGAGTTATGTCCGATTCCAGTGTCGAGATATTTGCATAAAGTAACTATGTATTCAGTCGCTCTAGTAATTGTCATATTTTTTGGACTTTCAGAAGAATTTTGTATGTATTCATAAAACACAGAACTATTGAAGAATCAGGCTTCAGTTTTTGAGTTAATTTGATCTTTTGACGAGAAATGTTTGCATTAATTTCGCCATAACGCGAACTGAGAAGTATTCAGTTCTTTTAATCGGCTTAACTTGAATTGAAGCACTTTCAGCCCCGATATTTTAGTATATTTAGTCTTAGTTTAGTGCCTAGGAGACAAAACCTCAATGACATTAATTTTGAAATCTATATTTGTTTATAAACGTATATATAATGAATTGAATTTCAAGTAACCAATTACACTAAAAGTAATGCAACCTGTTCTTCAATTACTTTGAAAACGAATTACTCTTTTAAATTTTTTGTAATGATTAATTGAAATTATTTCAATTACAATAACAATTAATTGCAATTGATATTTTTTTTTTATCTTAATTACATGTAATTGTAATTGTTGAATGTGTCATTACTAATTACTTGCAATTGTAATCATCATCATTATCAATTATAGAAAGTAATCATTATTTTCCAACTCTGGATCAAGGTATGGTATGGCTTGCGATTCACGCACAAATTATCCCATGAAAGGCAAAATTTATAGATACTGGTTAATTACTCAATGCAGACCAGGAGGTGAAGGGGGAGAGCGAGTGGTGCTATCACTGAATCAATGGTGCTGCGACAATTTTTTTTACATCATTGTCCTTGGCCGAACATTTGATTCAAGTGGGCACCGTCCCGACTGATTTAAAAAAAATCAAAAAATCCTCCACCGTACCAGAGTTTATTTGGTTTTTACAATGAAAAATATGCGTTGTGCTCATACGTGCCAAGGCCAAATAAACCCATCATTGTGTTGTCGACAGAGCATTACACGTGTGCTACCGATCAAGAGAGTGTCGCTCGACTTTTGACTACCTTGCTTATAAAGCAGGTGTTGACACCATGGATCAAATGATCTCCTGATATTCTTGCAAATGTGGAAAAATCGATGGCCATTGGCTAGGTTTGACAACATTTTGGACATTGCTGGTTTGGCTTCATAAATTATTTACCACCATTTGGAGCCAGCAAAGCAAAGCGTAAATTTTTAACACAATTGGCCATTCAATTGGTTAATCAAAAGAACAATTTTATTGTAAATATTTACAACTCGTCGTTATTTTTTCTGGTCATTGCAGGAACTAATTCCGGCCACATCAGCTCAGCTAGCATCCACAGGGCCTTCATTAGCTACATAGTCCTTAACCGGTGATGTGCAATCGAAAAATGAACGGAAAGATTGTGTGCCTCGCATCATGCAATACCTGAACTCCCAAGAATTGAAAATTTGTATTTTTCGTGCCACAATAAATAGTAATTTTATCCTCACTTAATATAAAATTGTTTTTTCTTTTGTCAAATTACTTTTCATGCAAAATACGAGACCAGTGATATTGAGGCCCAGCAGAATATGTAAACGCCTCTCAAACAGCTGCCCATCCTAGGGTTCACACTAATTCTTGAATTCAAATCAAGCTCATTTATGATAAACATTTTCACTTCTGCCTATTTTCACGTGACTACCAAAATCAAGTCATTTGTTTTTAGGCTATTTTTCTTTCCTAGATTTCATTCGAAGAAAGATTCGTAGGAAAACGTTATGACGAGAACCTTGCTGGCATACAAGTCTGGGCTGCTACCACGTAATTCGATACAATCGAGCTTGATCAATAAAATCGATAGTTGCCAGCATTGCCAGTTCAATCGATTATTCTAAATTTTATGCTTAGCACGATGTTTGAAGCAGAAAGATCAGTTAAAAATGTGTCCATTAAAATAAAAAAAAGATCGAGTGTTCAAGACCTAGGAAAAGGAGAAACAACCAAAACAGCCGTTTTCTCTAAATTCTTAATATTTTTATTAATAACTTTTTCTTAAACTTGTTTCATGTCAAGGTTCGCCGGAAGAATTTTAAAATTGTAGTATGTGCCAAATTCGGCAGAACATTAGTACCGACATTATTTCCATAACTGCCGCTGGCTTGGAAACTCAATTTTGCACTAAGCTGTAGCACATGTAGAACTAGTGTGCTTCTGTTGTTTAATGAGCTGAGGATCATCACGAAACATTCCTAGCTGACTCTATACTACTGTACAAGGCTAAGAAGAACAGAAATCAATTTTACAATGCCAATGTTATTCTTTTATTTTTTGAACCTTTTCTAATCTTAGTATTGGGCATATCCTTCTGCATCCTCACTTTTTGACTCCAGGAATATAATCTTTTTTAATTTTAATTAAAAAAATTAATATTCATTTGACACTTAAAATTTTTTAAGTACAAATCATAATCAAACTCGGTTCAAGTTCCGTGCTGTCAAAAAACATTTATTTCAACTAGTGACTTTAGGTGGGTTAGATGAATTCAATCTTCAAATTACATGAATGCTTTCAAACAGGGTAAAAGCTTACAACCAGGTGGAAACAAGTTATTATCCCTGTCCTTGGGCAATTCCTGGAAAACCATCTTTGAGATCACTGAATGTTGAACTTATTCATGCAGCAAAACAGCCTGTCCGGATGGCTGTTGTGAATGTTTTAAAATCTCAAGTATGGGAGAGCAAGTTTTCTCGGATACCAGCAGATCTCAAAAGCGAACACGACAGTCAACATCGTACGGTAGGACCCAGAACACTAAATAGGATGGGTTTTTTCGTTGTGGGAAAACGGGTGAGAATGAAAGTCTATGATTTCATCCGTATCGAAAAAAAAGTCAACAATGTTAGTTCCAATATCTGAAACTTGCGAACTGAAGCGAACTGCGAACATTGAAAACATCCTTATGTGGTTATTTCTGCGATCCTGGAAGTAGACTGGACAGGTTCCTGAACAAAATTATAGATGACACAAATGGTTACACTAATTTTGATGCGGGTTCGTCATATGAAAACGGATGAGAACTTTATTCGAAGAAAACAAAAGGACAATAAGCGAACTCTGAGTCATTGTCGTATGTGCCCATTCCTCCACCGACGACGCAGAAGGCTTAATAATAATAGACTTCTACGAACTCCTGGAAAGACCCAACGAAGCCTGTTCGAAGTACGAAAGTTCAATGTTGCCACTTTCGAATGTTATCACGTTTTAGTAACAGTTCGTTTTAGAGTTCGAGTAGTCTAGAGAAAGCTGCACCAGACAACAAAAAGGAAGCACAACATTATACGGAGCGGCACACAGGCAATACCTTCAGCCTACATAGAGTATCCAAAAAAAACCTACTCTCGAACCTATCTCGAACGCCAAATGAAATGTGGCCAAGAAGCCTCACTTTAATTCAGGAAACAGCTGGTGCCTTAGGCTTCAAACCAACCCAACACAAATTGTGTGGTATGATGACGTGAGCCCGCACAACGAGAAGGCAAGGAGAGAAGAGCACAGATCTAGACAAGAGAAAAAAGTCTACGCACTCTTCGAGTCCAAGGATATCAAAGCGCCTTGAAAAAGAAATATAAGACGTATTTTCTAAGCCAAAGTCAAAAAGGGCACCCAGTCTCTTCTTGAATGTGAAGAACTCTTGTCATCGATCCGCAGTCCGACAAGGTATGAAGAAAACTCAACTCCAGTTCTCAAAAAATTAGTTCTCACAAAAACTCTCAAAAGAGCAAAGCTGCAGGTGAAGAGCGTGCTCCAGACTATCTTGTCTTTGCCGTCTAAAACAAACGCGATGCTTCGAGTAAGGATATTTCTCGCAACAATTATCGCGGCTATCAAGCTCCTATACAGTGTGCCTGAAGCCGTTTTACTTCCCAAAAATATGGACCAATATCAGTGCGGTTTCCGTGCGGTTACCAAATTTTTACATCATCGCTACATTATCAAAAAAGCAACCATTTTAAGGTCCATACGCCCTACATTCAATGACTTCAAAGTCCTGCAGATTTGAATTGAATTCCGACAATCTGCATGGAAGGGAATATCTTTTTAATGTCTGTCCAACTGTTGGATTGTGTAAACGTGTTTTTTTTTTAGTTGCACCCAACGTGCGATTGAAGAAGGGATTAAAAGAGTTGGTATTTAAAGGCACAGACAGAACCTTAAAATCGAAGGCTGGAAATTTGAAGTACTTAAGGAGTTTTCCTTTTTTTGGGACACATATCGACTTCATTAACGACACCTTTGTAGAGATACGACGAAAACTTATCCTAGGCTTTTGTTTCTAATTCGGTTTGTAGAAATATCAACTTTCAAGTAACTGGATCTCGTTAAGGCTTGTGAGTCAAGTCGATCTTAGTCTTGTAGCCAAGAGTCTTTTAAAACTTAGGTACGGTTTTTGAAGTCTTGAGAGTTGTGTTATTTTGTTTCTGTTCTTTTTTCTCCACATCTACGACAATAGCTAACATTGTAATCACTTCAATTTGACTAGCAAAATGTTGCATCCCTCTTGTTCAGGGAGTAATGAATACATACACTGTATATTTATTTATATATATATTTTTTTTAATGTTTTTTTTTTTTTACTAATAACAACAATAATAATATCCACTGAAGTTGTTTTTGTTTTTTCTATAAATTTTAGTATACAAGCGAGTAGATTAGTTCTCTTCAATGGCAGCAACAATATTTTTTCCTAACAAATTTTAACAACAACATATATTTTTTTTTAAGAATATTTATTTATTTATTTATTTATGTTAATAAATAATACTTTCGTATGTGAATTGTAACCAGGTGCATATTTTTTTTTAGTGAATAATTTTATGTCTTCTATTTTGAATTTTGAATTTAGACAATTTTAGAGGAAGATATTTTTTTTTAACAATGAGATTCGTCATTGCATTTAAGTTTCAAAAATGGTGGGATTCAATCCGTTTAAGGTTAATTTTGTTTTTGAAAACGAGTAAAGTTTATTTTTTTTTTAAATGGAATAAAAAACAATTATTACTCGTACATATGATATTCCTGATATTATTGGTTGTTATTTTTTTTTTTATTCTTAACAAACAGTTTTGGTTAGATTTAGAAAGTTGTTGTTGTATTTTGAGGGCTTAACTTACCTGCGATTATTCTTCTTCTTCGACATTTTGATATGTGACATATCTGATTGATGATCTTTCGCCCATTATCAGAGACTGAAATAATATAAAAAAAAAACAAAACACACACATTTAAAAATGTCAACAATTTGTGTACAGTTTAAAAAATTTACTATTTTTCAAATTAAACATTTATAATTTAATATTTCAGATTTTTAAATAGGCCCGTCTGTTATTTTGACACTGATCGGATTTGACGTCAAAACGAGCTGTCATCCGACATAAGATTTGCCATTTTACATTAAGGGTCGTTTTAAGAACCGCGCAACGTGTAAACACTGTCAGAACTAATTACATAAAAAGGCGGTTCCGCAGTTTCGCGAAAGTCAAGTGTTAAATAACTTTTCTTGGCCTTAAGTCGAAGATTCGAACGGCAACGACGTGTTACCGGCTCAGTGAATCCATTCTACCTAGCCTAACGAAACAGCGATTGGAATAAGTGATTGCAGTGGGTTTCGTCGTCATCCAGCTTGGGTTGGTGAAAACTAATCGTTACCCTTCCGTGGAACTTGTAGGATAGCTATCCTATGATTATATTTCAAGTCCTGATATTCATTGGGATGTGCATATTCAGTACTGCAGCCGCATGCCTATTAGACGTAAATAAGACTCGCTGCTTACGTCTGTTCTTGGAACTGATCGTCTCAGATGACTGATCGTTTTTGATTAGACCCAAAGAAACCGGAAAGATCCAACTATGCCATACTCGTACAGGGACTTACAAAACAACAAAATCACACCAGGAAACTTTAACAATCTTCGGAAATGTAAAGAAAGGATACGCAAGATCATAAGGAGCTCCTGGATTTAGCTGAAGGCTGAGGAGAAATAAGACTATTCGACGATGCTAAGCCTGGCTTGAAAGAGAATTCTTTTCACAAGTGATCAAGGCTACGAGTGCATGAACTTTTTTTTAGCAGTGAATAATGTAATTTTTTTACCGGCTTCTCATTCTGAAGATCCAAAGAGTGCGTCGTCGCAGTTATGGTTTGTGTAAATAATGTGTCATAAGTTTCGCTGTGAAGGCATAATACTGACAGCAGAGTGATAACAAAATCTTCCAATAATATAGAAAGTTTGCACAGTTAACTAACTGCGAATAAAATACTGCGAATTGTATGAATGAAATCAAATTTATTTCAAATTCCACATCCCCATTCAGGCTTCAGCAATGAAACAGTCGAAACCAAAAGCCGAACTGAAATAAGATCTGCCAAAAACATCGCCGCTGTCCGTGAGAGCGTACAGGAGAATCTGAGGCAGTCGATTTCGTGTCACTTACAAGAACTCAGCCTTCCGTAGACCATAACTTGGCGAACTTTGCGTCGTGATTTGTGTCTGAAGCCGTATAAAATTCAACAGACCAAGGAGCTGAAGGTTCGCTGAATGAGCTCTGGAGCAATTGGAATCTGACCTCAATTTTCATCGAAAAATCATCTTCAGCGATGAGGCCCATTACTCGATGAATGAATTCGTCAACAAACAAAATTGTCTGGTAGGAAACCAATTCACATAAGATCCAAGAGCGTCAAATGCATTCCGAAAAAGTCACTGTTTGGTGTGGATTTTGGGCTGGCCGTGTCATCGGTCCATATTTCATTAAGAACGACGTTGGTCAGTCCATCGCGGTCAACGGCGAGTGCTATAGGTCGATGATTCGAGGGCATAGTCATCACAAGTGGAGGTTATGAGAACTGGCCACCGATATCGTGTGATTTGACCCTGTTAGACTTTTTCTCTGAAGTCGCAGGTCTTTACGAATAAGAAACAAACCAGAGCGACCCTCAAAGCCAACATAACCCATTCCATCGATCAAGTTCAGCTAGAGTCATGGAAAATTGGACATTTTGAATGCGACTCACCCAGAGAAGCTGCAACACGACGGACATTTGAACGATGATCAAGAGTGTGTGATCAGGCAAGACGATCCTCTGGTTGGGAGGATGAAAGAATGCCCAATAAAAAAGGCGATTCCATGCCTTGCAACGACTACCGAGGCAAAGCCCTACTCAATGTTGCCTACAAGATCCTATCTAGCCCACGGTGTGATCGGCTAAAGCCTCTTTGATTCACTCAAATCGGACAATGCCAGTGTGCTTCCGACCCGCAAAGTTTTCACACTTCGGCAAGTCCTGGAAAAGACCAATGAGTTTCAAGTCGATACCCACCAACTTAACATCGACTTCTAAGCCGCATATGAAATTGCTCCGAGCTCTAGAACGCGATGGCACAAATCGGCATCCCAGGAAAACTGATCGAAACTACACTATGCACCATGCAGTAAAAAGCTTAAACCTCTGAACTATTCCAAACAAGCACTGGATCTCGGTAAGGAGATACGCTGGCGTGTGACGTCTTCCCAACTTCTGAGATACGCAGACGGTATCGACATCATCGCTTGTTCCCAGTGTGTTAAAGTGGAAATTTTCATGGGGATTGAAGAACAGGCGAAACGGGTTGGTTTAAGAATCAATGAGGATAAGACAAAACATATGCTCATAACCAATAGAAGACGTCGAACATCATCTTGGCCAAAACGTAATGATTGACAGCTACAATCTCTAGGTAATAAGGTCAACTACATCGGAATTTATATATCTTCCACAAACGACAACAAGTTGTACAAAGATGTGGCTACAGTTGCGAAGACGAAAATCCTTCGACTACAATGACTCGTCCACATCGACAGAACAGATAATAATACGCCAACCAAGAGAGTCTTCAATGCACAGCCACCAGGCTTAAGAAGAAAGGAAAAGACTGAACCTCCGGTTCAAGGATCCAGCAATCGTGGATGAGTAAAAAACTTGAACCGTCACAGCAGCAGAGTCTGCTTGCCTTAAGCTTTTAAACGTTTCAAAATAAGACTAAGAGCTTAAAAATTGTTGATAAAAATGTTTGCAAGAAAACGTTAAAGAACGAGTGTAAAATAAAACAAAACAACAAAATTAAATAAAAAACATTTTATTTAAATCATAAAATAATAAATTCTAATTTTCATGAATAAAAGTAAAAACAAAAAAACTATAACAATTTTAAGCAATTTAATTCTCATCCTTTACAAAAGCACGATTTGTTTCTTCAACAACACTCATTTCATTCGCTTCGGATACATTTGCCTGTCCATTGACAATTGTTTCAATACCCACCTTCTTTTCCTCCTTAGTGGGTGGATTCTTTAAGAACGTCAATAGGGGAGCATAGACGAAGCATAAAATTGCAATTCCAAAGAGCATCCATTCGAAGCCAATGCTATTGACAAGAGTTCCACTCAAGGCCGGACCAATAGCGAAGCCCATACAAAAAGCCACATCACCCAAAGCATAGACACTTCCATAAACGGCCGAGTGCCGAATGTCAACCAAGTATCCAAGTTCTGGCATCATGCAAGAGTCAACCATTCCAATTGCGAATCCAAGACCGGCATTGGGAATGATCAGATGATTGATGGATGTTGCCATTGGAATCTGGAAGGAGATAGATAAAGGAGAAATGCTTCATCGTTCCAGTTGGAATTGGACTTACCATTATAAGACAAACTCCGATGATGACCAATCCTAAAAGTGCAGCCAACCACCTTCCGATTCGGTGTCCCAGTGGTCCAAACAAGTTTGTGCCGATGAGATAGCTGATTGAAGCCGGCAAAAAGGTAACGCCTTGTTCCCACCGACTTGCGCCCATGTTATCCATCATCCAGATTGGCAAGGAAGGCTCAAGCATAGCTATGCCCATATTCGCAAAGGTAATCGCTCCTGTGTAAATGATTTAAATTATAATAATTAATTTTCAAAAAATTGAGACCAGTAGCGGTAGAAAATATGGTTTCCAGGTTATCTACGAGATGCGAGCATTGGCTCGCCAAAAAAATGCAAGAAAGGGGTGCCACCCGTGAGCTTAAGAAGCTTGAAAGTAATGGCATAAAATCATGTAGGCCCATTAGTCGATCCTCCTTCATCTTAACGGCCATGGAATGACTTATAGACCTGCATATCAAGGGACACTTGGAAACTCACTCTCCCAAGCACTACAACCTAGGGAAGGGAAAGTCTACTGAGGGGGCACTTCACTATTCTGAGTAAAAGTATTGACGACTCGACTAACAGAAAATCGAGTTATAATTTGCTCGCTTGGAAGCGTGTCAAAGTCAGTCACTGCAACGAGAGGTTGTCACTAGGGAGGTGTTCTGTTGAATCCTAGCAAAACCGCTCTGGTCCCCTTCAAAACAAGGTGACTGAGGGAACCTCTCTGGTGTACTCCAATGAAGTCAATAATCTCGATGTTATCTTGGATAAGAAACTGAACTGGACTTCGCATTTTTTCAAGTCCATCACAGAAGGTGCAACCAAGGCCATGTGGGCTTGTAAGCGGTTCTACGGTAGGACTTGGAGTCTCAAACATAAGGCGACCAGACGGGACACTTGAGAATAATCAATTTCATCCCGAATAAAAACATTTTCTCGTTTCCAGATAGTATAAACGCAACATACTACTTTGGGCGTCTCTTTGAGGTAGACATTCATAACCGTGATCAAAGGTCGAGCAACACAGCTGCCCCCTGAGGGTTAGAAATGGCAAATGGAATAGGTGCCCGGTTTCTATGGACCCAACAAAAATCCAAGTGTTTCGCAGGCTGAGCTACAAGCCATCGAATCCTGTGCCATAGAATATCTTGTGAAAGGGCCATAAAGGGGCCAGAATTCCAAGCTGAACTAGGGCCCCAGGTCTGAGTAATTAGTGGGAAAGCAAGCTACGTATTGCCTAATGGATAAATCTACCGGGACTCAGATAACCTAATTACTAATCAATCTCTTCGCTTACAGAGAAATCCTCAAAGTCAACAAGGAGAACATTAGAAAGCTTGTGAGCTTCCTCTCAGGCCATTGTCGCTTGATATAACAACCGAATCCCGACTCTGTTTAGAAGACGACGAAACGCCTGTACACATTCTTTGTGAATGTCCAGCTCTAATTTGGTTAAGAAGGCGTATCTCCCTCAAAGAGATAAGATCCAGTCTTATTGGCCGCGTTCAGAATTCTCAGGACTAAAATTTCAGTCAAAACCTAGAATATTGAACGAGCAAACTGACTGCAAATGCAGTTGACAGTTTCATATGTCAAACAAATTATTTTTGGAGGTTTACTTTCAGTTTATACTTGGAATAAGTTTTTTTCGTGAATTGTGTATTACTTTCAATAACTGTGTGTTTTGAATTAAACGATTTAAATGAGCGACACGGAATAGGAACTTTTATGTGAGTTGAATTTTGTGCACATGCGCCAAGACAGTGAACTTATTTTAACATCAGTAGGTCAAGTTTCATTATTCGTTGTGAATGAGTTGCAGAGCCCATCGTTTATTTTGCGAAATTCTGCAATGTTTGGATTTATTGAACGGCCAACTAGAAATCCGAGCTACTTTGAGTTGAGGAAGTAATTGCTGCGTACTCTCTGGTAGAATTTCGTCTCCACTTCAGGATGATGCGGGCTTGCTTTTCGGTTAGTACAAAAATACTGCCCATGTGATCCCATTTCGTTATTAATTAATTTTAAAATAAAACATTACCACTTTCATATTTTATAAACTTCGACCGATTAGTAAACGATTTCAAAATTAACAGCTGACTTTTGACGTTTCATCAATCAACTGCAAAAAGCAGTCACAAATTTTCAACTGCAAATCCAGTCCACTTCCTCACCATATGTCAACTAGCTTTGCCGTCAAATTCAAGGGGCTCTCGACCAATCAGAGCCTGTTGACTAGCTAGTGCCTAGAATTCTGAACGCGGCCATTATTTGTGAATTCATGCGACGTAAAAGAAAATATCGTGAAAAAGAATACTGGGTACATCCAGTTTGGAGTGACAGATTAAAAAGTGGCAGATTTTACACTATGTTTCATAAATTGCAAAAATATCCATAGAAATTTTTTTTCAATATTTTCGAATGAGTGTAGGAAGTTTTAATTAATTACTGTACATTTTGAGACCTGAATTAACAGGGGGTGTTCACATATCCGTATATGTGCGTATAGTATGTGCCTCTCCCTGTTTTGCGTGTTTATTTAATTTTTATACTAAGATAGAATTAAGTTATTTAAGTTAG
Organism: Orthonevra nobilis; assembly: GCA_963555765.1. Lineage (NCBI taxonomy): Eukaryota > Metazoa > Arthropoda > Insecta > Diptera > Syrphidae > Orthonevra > Orthonevra nobilis. Next base: position 118,610,759 of record OY743224.1, read on the forward strand.
AGTTAAGTTATTTTAAAGAAGGTATTATAATAGTCTTTGCAACTAAGTTTTTTAAGCTTAATTTTCTTAGTTTTAAGTTGTTTTCAATGGAAAAATAAATCACCCGTCAGGTTAAATCGAACGCCAACGAATAAGCAGTATGTTTAACTAAGAGAGCCCGCATAGAGACAGTAAGTTAGTTAAGAACACATAAGATATTTAAGGCTAGTTTTAAGCAATTTTGTCTAGTATAAAAGTTACATGTTAATAAAGTCAATAAAATTCGCGAAAAAAAAACAAAACATTCTGACTTTCATTAGAAGGATGGAATGTCTGTAAGCACAAGCAAACTTCCCAAGATGCAAAAGGTCATGGTCATAGCTAGATATCTAATCTGGTGCTATTTTTTTAAGAACAAAGAGACGCCTTTCTTTTTTTCTGTTGCTTTGATCATTGTCCTGGAATTCAAATAATTTATGTATGATATCTTTATGGGTCAGACCGCGCTTTTTGTGATGGCTTTTCTAACCTTTTTTCTACTGAGACATACGTCTTTGAAATTCTGTGTGCATAAATAACTCATAAGATTCTTTTGGGACATGGACTTGGACGACATGTGGTTGCAACAGGTTGTTGCCACAAGCCACACAGCACACCTAACAATCGATTTGTTGAAGAGTAAGTTTTATGAACGTATTATCTCAAAAAATGGGCCAGTCGATTGGCCACCTCGTTCGTGCGATTTACCGACACTAGAATATTTTCTTTGGGGCTACGTAAAGTCATTGGCTTATGCCAACAAGCCGACGACATAGGAAGAGCTTAGAGTCAACATTTAACGCAAAATAGCGTCCGTTTTGGCCGAAATGTGTGGCCGAGTCATCAAAAATTGGGTCGAACGAATCGACCGCTGCAAACGTGCCGGTGGTGGACAGATGAACGAAGTCGAGTTCCATTCATAAATGTTTTTATTGTACTTCAACCCGATAATAAAGTTCTTGAAATACCTTCAATTCAGATTTACGTAAATTGTAAATTGTGAGGATGCGCAAGGCATGGAAAGTTTATGGGTTGTGCAGGGCAAACAACACACAAACCAAGATTTCAATTTTAGCCCTGGAAAAGTACGACTATAAAATGCTCCGTTTGAACTTTCTCAGGAGTCTTTTAGGCATCTGCACTGCGTGTATCACAGCCTGACATAGACTAGGATGCTACTCACATCTTTCAACGCAAATCAATTTTATTTAAACAATTATAAAATTAATGATACTTACCCGCAGCAATGAGAATGTATGGATCACTTATTAGAGCTTTCAGCGAAGGTGGATCGGAGTCACAGCGTTGAATCGACGGTTGAAGCATAAATAGTTGAAGTAGTCCATCGCCAAGTGCCAGTGCTGAGAGTATCAAAAACGGTGCCGATTTACCAACAAACTCATACATGATTCCACCGAATGGTGGTCCAATTAAAACACCAAGTGCAAGACCGCCCAACGCTATTCCCATCGCATTTCCACGTTCCTTGTCGTCTGTATATCTATCGGCAAGCATTCCCATGCCGGACACCGAAGAGCACGATGATCCAATGCCTTGCAAGGCTCTAGCCAGGAAAAGCACACTGTACGAACGGCCAAAGGCGAAAACTGCAAAGCAAACATAAAAATTTGTACAAACTTCAAGACAGTCTTATCTTACTCAGGGTTGACAAGAACATGATGACGAAACCAGCAAACATCGGAATACTGTAGCCAATTCTAGAGAACGAAAGAGTTAAACAAAGTCCCTTTAGATCATTCAATTCTCTTACTTATGCGTTAGCGGACCAACAATGGGATTTACCAAAAGCTGTACAAATGCCTTCGATGCAAACATGAGGCCAACTTCTACGGTTTCACCAACGAGCTCCTTGTGACGCTCCTCCATCTCCCTGTACAGCGTTGCGTTTTCTAATTACAAATAAAACCCTAGACGTGACCACTAACACAACAAAACAGATACTCTTCAGTTCTTACCAACATCACTGATTGTCGAGAACTCATTACTGGCGGAGGTCGGCAGCACTTCATCTCCATTCTTGGAACAGGGTGGTGGCGTTGGTGGTGGTGGTGTTGCCAGTGTCAATGGAGTCCTCGGGAAGCTATCCAGCGGTGCGTCTGGATGGCGGATATCGTAAAGGAACTCGGGAATGATAGGAACTGCAATGGAATACAAAATAATCATATTAAAAAAGGTCTGGAGTAAACTTTTGGCCACAAATCCGTCAACACTGCTTTGTCGAGGGCAGCTTATTTTAACAAGGATAACACACTTTGGCTTGATGAAGTTCAAATTGCATTATGCCACCGGGGTAATTGTTTTCAAATCGGTCTATTTCACGGTATCATCCTGTTAATAGAGTGTTTCTCTTTGAGTGGTTTATGGCTAAAGGATGCGCATACTTTTAATGCGAACAAGATGAGTTCCGCAGTTAATTGTCGGATGGGTAAATTGGATTAGTTTAAGCTTTAATTTAAGTGTAATTAATAAGTTTCGTGTTGTAAAAAAGGCAAAGAATCGTAAGCTTAAAATTTCAAGGAAAAAGTAAAATTACATAAAGCTAACATTAAGTGATTTATGAGCTCAAAATAATTGTGTTGACGTGGCCTCTCTAAGATGCCACAAAGTCCTTTTGCTTCATTCCAAAAATAATTAATAATGAGATCCGGGCTGGTGATATTACTGTCGGCGAATTTGTTCCTTAATCGGGACAAAACAAAATCACCCTTTCCAATATTCCCTTTGCAACCAATCCAGGGATACCAACTCGTGGTAGATGCAACTGACTCTTTTTTCGAAACTACGGATCCCTGCGATGATGGATTCGATTTCGATTCTTCGACTTGCTTCTCTCCGAGTCACTTGATAACTTTTCTATTATGTCTAAGATTTGTGCAAGTTGTAATCTAGTCATTAAACGTTCTAAAAACTCTGAAATTGTCATAAAATCTGTGCCGCAATATCAGACGATATTTAATCTTTAAAAAATTGGTTTGGGTGCGAGTAGGCCCATACCATGAACTTCCCATCTCAAGACACAAAAGAAATAGGTGCTATTTTATTTGCCTACACCATGAAATTCGATTCGGATTATGGAAAATTCATTCATTCCCTAATCAAATGCATTGAAAACAAAAAGATCAGATACATATATTTTTAGCTGCCTTTGAAGAATACCATTTACTCGTATATGTTTTCCTATTTTTGAATCATCTAAAATACGAATTGCGTATTTAACATTGATATATTAACATATTTCAATTTGGAAATACTTTTTATCTGATTGAGTTGCCTTTCTATGATACTAAAAGAAAATTAGATTTTTAGTTTGACTGCAGAAATAACTTAATATAATTTAAAATAATTTTTACCGTTGGACTTTTTTTGTCATTAAACATTTAATTATTAACTTAAGGTGGCGTTACAGTCCACGTAGGATTGGCATTGTATCCTTTTGGCTAAGTCAATTGGTTGTTGAATCTTCTCCTCCACTCAGCGTCAATGCAGATGGAACAAAAGATCACACTTTTCTATCGAAACAACGGGGCCTTAATCTGATTTTGAAGTATCCATGCTTCTACACCATATAGTAGGACGGGGATGATATTGGCCTCATAGAGCGATCCTTCAGCTCTACGAAAGAGGGCTTAGCTTTAATAGCCAGAGGTGTTCTTCGTTTGATCTCAGCGCTGATGTTATTATCTGTATTTATAGCGGAGCCAAGATAGACAAAACCCCAACTACCTCAAAATTATAGCTGTTTATGGTAACGTTCTGATCAGGGTTTAGTCTTTCTTTATGACAGCATATGCCTCTTTTTGCCTTCTGGCGTTGACAAGGATCTTTTGAACTATTGTCCCAAGTATGATGTTGAAGAAATCGCATGACAGTGCATCACCTTGTCTAAAATGTTGTTTGACATCAAGTGGGTCGATGACGTCTTTGCCTTCCTCAATGGAGCAGCTTGATTTCTCCATCGCCATCCTGCACAAAAATACGAGCTTGGCAGGGATGCCAAACTTAGACATGACTTCATAAATCTCGTCTCGGTGGTGCGCACTAACTTGGCGCTCCTGGGTTTTTTCCAAGATCTGCCGTTATGTTAATATTTGGTTTATGGTGGACTTTTCTGGTCGAAAACCACTTTTATGCAGACCTATCAGGATGTTGACGAACTGCTTCAGACGTTCACATCATACGGCGGAAAAGATGTTAAAGGCAATTTTGAGGAGATTGACACCTCTATAATTGGCTTCCTTCCTTCAGGATTGGGCAACCAATACTGAGATTCCATTCATCTTGCATGCTTTCTTCTGACCATGTGTTGCAGATAAGTTGGCGCATACTCGCAACTAAGTCATCGCCGCCGCTTTTAGAAGTCCTATCTTGCTATCTGTACTTCGTCTAGGTCAGGTAAATGGCATTATTGGTTCTTCCATGTCCTCAGCATTGACTGCAGTTCTACTATGATATTTCCATTTCGAATTTTGAAGGCTTCGGTTTGGGGTGTGTAACCTTGAGATAATAGTTTTTGCTGGCTGGCTGTCCATGGCTTGTATTAAACGACTCAATGAAAGTATTTTCGACTGTAATATAGGACCAACGACCCAAAATCTTAGCCAGTCATCCTTCTTAGAGTATCCAACTCAACGTGAAGAAAAAATATTTTAAATTTAGAGTTGCGAAAATCGATTTCATAACAACAACTTTAACATTGGACGTTGAATTTGTATTCGCTTTTGGCAGTTGTTTTTCAACTTCTTCAATAAAGTGTTATAAATCAGACAGCCAGAATTATTAAATATTATAAAGCTTAGGTTCAAAAGTATTACATTTTGTAAGAACTCTGTTTATAGGGATTCATATTTTAAAAGTTTGAGGACCAACTGCTTATCTCAACTTCATGTATTTTTGGAATTATTTTTAATCAATCAAATTTGTTTGATTGCTTTTCTTTTGAAGATATTAACCACTGCTCGGAATATTAAGACATGATTAACTTTATGTCCTTTTTGAAAGGGTTCAAAAGAACATAGTTTCAATCCAGAGATTTCCACCTACTCTTCCTACCGAGCTGATAACTGCTCAGCAAAGGATCTTTTTCTGTCTGGTAAATATATGGCTTAAAGAGGAACACATTCAGTCCAGTTTTCTTTGCAGATTTTGATAGGATTTTCCACGCCGATTCCGAGAGACTTTTTTTTTATCTCTGTGTCATTTTCCGGAAAGACCTCTAGGATTGGGCACATGATAAGAAACCGCAACAGTGGAAAACAAACTAAATCGAATGTTTTGGTCTTTCTTGCAATAAACGAGTAATGCAGTTTTATCCGTGTCTTTTAACTTTGTCATTTAGGTTTGTCTCGATACTTTTGCCTTAAATTCAATTGCCTCATGCAATTTGGGCCATGAGCTTCTTATTGCTAATATATTCTACCGATAAAAAAACGTCAAGCTACAGCCGAGCTGGTGGCTCCATAATTTTCTAAGGATGTTTTCATGTGTCAGTGTTGCAAACGTCAATCTGACTCTTGAAAAATGGGAAAGACTTACAGGATTCACATTTCTGAAACAATTTTCAAAGAACTTCCGTGGAAATTTGGATCAGGAAATAGAGAAAAGGGCACATCAATGTATGAAATGGCCTCAACTAAATATTGTTTTAGTCTTTTTGGTAGTCATCTTTCTAAAAATGATGGAATCCGACTCCTGGGACCGCCAAACATGGAGAAATGTAAAAATTTTGAATTTCGAAAATCGGACCGATTACAAGAACTTCCTGATGGGAAGTTAATAATCGCAATTTGTTCTGGAATTGTAATTCTTGCAAAAGTAATATGTAATAGTAAATATTTTTGTTCATTCATCAAGAGTAAAATATCGTCCAATAAGATTACATATATCATAGTATGCAATACGTGGGTTCAACTTTTTCAGATATTGCGTCTATTTGTAACTCGTTTACCGACTATTTTAATTCCAATTATTCAGAATTTAATGGTGATGATTCAAATTTAGCTGAATTATATTCTCATGATTGTTAGGTTCATATCGGTCATTTAGAATTAAATCTTTTTGAAGTCGAAGACGGTTTGAACAATTTGAATAGCGACACTAACCCTGGTCCTGATGAAATTTCACCAATCGTACTTAAAAGCTGTGCAGCAGCTCTTTCTGAGCCTCTCCTTTATATTTTTAATATTTCTCTTCGAAGTGCTGAATTTCTGCCAGAGTATACAGAGAATACCAATGAATAAATTTCACCGTTTCAACACGGCTTTGTCACAGGAAGATCAACCACCACTAACCTTGCAATATTTTCTAATTTTGTTCTTAAGAATCTCGAGAATGGAAACCAAATTGATGTTGTTTATACTGACTTTGCGACTAGCACTATTTGGTTTTCATTCAAATATGATGAAATGGTTGATGTCTTACCTTGAAGGTCGTAAACAATTCGTTTCCATTGATCAAGTTCTGCCAGGTCAAATTATGGTAACATCCGGGGTCCCCCAAGGAATCCATCTTGGCCCCTCTTCTATTTCTTATTTTTATAAATGACATGCCTGATATCTCCTTAAACTCTGAATAACTATTATTTGCAGACGATTTAACATTTTTTAGGTATATTTGACGTTCGTTGAAGATTCTTGTCTTCTACAAAAAGACCGTAAAAAACTTACCGAATAGTGTACTTTTAATAAATTATCGTAAAACGTCTCAAAATGTCAACGTTTTTAATTTTTTTTGCAACTTTTCACCAATTATCTTCGATTGTAATATTTATAGCCAAGTGCTTGAAAGAGTTTTTGAGAAAACAAACCTGGGTGTTTATTTTGAATATAAATTTTCTAGAATATAGATTTTCTAGAACATTGCTGTATAGTATGGAACCCTTTTTACAGCATTCATTCGAATAGAATTGAAATGATCCAAAAAAAAGTTTACAAGGTATACAATTCAGAGATTGGGTTGGAACACTGAAACTCCAACGAGATGTTCTACGAGATGTTATCTACTTGGAATTCAAACACAATTAATCTTATTTTGAATAATGTTGATTTCGATTTCCATTTAAGTAGATTTTCATTAAAAAATCAATTGTTTTTATACTTTTAAATTTAATTTATCTTTAATGTACAGTTTTTTTATGTTTAAATTGTTACACTTGTCTTGTCAATGAATCTAGATGCTAATTTTCGGAAGTCTAATTGCAGATAGAAGAAATCTCTTATTGATTTAAATAAATAAAAAAAAGAATTATGGTTATGGAAGGGTTTAATCTGCCACACCTGCTATGGACCAAATCTGATGATGACTCTCACTTCAACGCAACTAATTCAACATGCCGATTCCCTCTCGAACGCCGACAAGTGGACCTTATCTTACAACTGTGCAATATCAAAGTCTACTCATCTCTTATCCACTCTAGACTGTTTGCACCCTCCACCTTTTCGTACGAGAATAGAAGACTATCGATCACGAGTATACGTGTTGTTCGAAACCTAAGCAACTTTTTTCGTCTGCATTATTCGAATTCGAATATTTATGTATTTATTATTTTTGACAAACATAACATAGCTTTATTCTATTACATTAAATTTTTCAAGATCACATTTGAATTGGTCCTAAGACAAGTGGAAGACCGTTCTATTTAGTGATGAATGAAAGTTAAACCTGGTTAACTCTGATGGTAAATGTCATGTTCGTAGAAGAAAGGATCAAAGGCTGAACCCCCGATATTGCAAAGGCACAGTTAAGCATGGAGCGGGAAGTGTAATGGTGTGGACTTGCTTCTCAGCGAATGGAGTTGGACCTTTTCATCAAATCAACACCATAATGGATAGATTTGTCTACAGAGACATATTAAATGACCAAATGCTACCAAACGCCGAATGGGAAATGCCACTTCGATGGGTGTTTCAACATGACAATGACCCGAAACATTCATCGAAGCTGGTAAAAGAGTGGCTGTCAGCCAATGGGATTCAAGTTTTGGAATGGCCCCCTCAATCCCCCGACTTGAGTCCCATTGAAAATCTCTTCGGCATCTTAAAGCGTAGAGTTGGGACCCAATGCTTCAAAAATAAAGATGAGCTCATGACGTGTTTGAAAACAGAATGGAAATTAATACCAATGTCCATAATAAATGGACTATGCCTCGTTGATGTGCGGAGGTAATAAAAAATAAAGGTTACTATACAAAATATTATAAGTTGCTTAGGTTTCGAACAATGTATGTATGTATGACTTAACTTCCGTAAGGCAAATTTCTAGAAACTAAACAGCCTCCTCAAAAACGTCAGTCTCAGTTTTCTTAATGTCTCCAAACAACACGCTTAAATGAAATAATCGAATGCTTCATTCACTCAGTCCTTAGCTTGCCCAAAAAAAATGCAACATCATCCCCACCTTGGTACACAAAAGAGCTTCGTTTGCTTCGTAACAAACGAAATAAACAATGGCAGGCTTACCTTAAGTCTCGGTCTGTTTCTGCCTATTACCTCTACCCAACCTTCGACGTCTGCAAATCCTTATCGGACTACGTGCGCCGAAACCAATTGTGCTTAATATTAGACCCTAAACGCTTCTACCAATTAAAAGTGAATCCCTCAAGTATGTCAACTCATCTTCAGCAGAACCTACTATAATTGCAAATTTCGTCGGCCATTCCTTAAGGCAATCATATGCTGTACACGACGAAGAGCCCGTTCATAATTACTTCCAATACTTAAACAACTCAGGTGTCTATTGAAATAGCACCGGAACTCATAGGAGAGAAAATTAGCAGGTTTCTTTCCGCAGGCCCAAATGGTTTGCCGCAATAGTGCTTAAAAAAATATACCAATATCCTTCTTCAGCCACTAACCATACCGTTCCAACTCTCCATTTCCCAAGGCTGGAAAAACTCATATATAATCCCAATTCATAAGAAAGGCCCAAAAAATGATGTAAACTATAGACTATCAGTCATTCCCAAGCTCTTCGAGAGCATCATCTACGATGCAATGCTTTTCCACTGCAAATCCATCGTATCTCCAAATCAACGTGGATTTCTTAAGGGGAGATCAATAACTACAAATTTAATAGAATTCGTCTCTCAAGCTTGATGTGCCTTGGAGGATGGTCATAGCCTCCGATAAAATAACGCACAAAATCATCATTCTCAAGCTGAAAGCTCTTGGTTTCCCCGTCGGCTTCATTAACTGGATAAAATCCTACCGAGAAGACCGTCATAACGTTGTTATTTTCAGATCCTCGAAATCTTATTCATTTATGACAAATTCAGGAGTCGCTCAAGGAAGCCACGTTTGTCCCATGATCTTCATTCTTATTATTAATGACGTCGACCTCATCATCCACAACTCGCATATCTAAATATACATATATATATATAACGGGTTTTTCAACAGGGACGCTACAAAAGTAGAGCGACAGGGACAGCAAACGACGCCATATTTCTTGCCGCTCTTTTGACATCTCTCTTCAGTAAGGTTTGCCATTTCATGATGGAAAGATGTACGAGCCAACAACGAGTCGAAATTATTAAAATTTACTACCGGAAATCGGAGTTTGTGGCTTCAACGTTAATACGGATATGAAAAAGAATGTTTAACCGCCAACTCTGCGAGCGATCCAAAAATCTGTCGAATGCAATGACTCGCCGAAGCCAACTGGAAGCTGCATGCCCTGGACTGTGAAAGATCGAACGTAACCTTAGCTCAAGCTCAGATCCTCCGAGGATCCATGCTTTCTACCACATACCAAAGCCGCTTACGGAATGATGATAACACTACAATCAGCTAAGGACTTTTTTAAAGACTAGACTGAGATTTGTTATGTGCGGCTATGAACTGCCAAATCTATCTCCTTGATCTCGCAGCCACAAAACTTGACTAGTTTTTGCAATGGTCTTGCATATGAAAGCCTTTCTTAATCCTGAATACCGGCACTGATACATTCAACCCATTTTCCTCACAACACCTTTACTATGGTTCAACTTTCGAGAACATAATCCCCCACATTCCAAAAGATTGAAGCAAACTTTAGAATTGAAAACTCGAAAACTGCCTGTGAAGTGTTTTTAACTCAACATTCGCTGTTGGAACTTTTTATGACCCCTCACAATGTTTAACAATTACCAACCATTTGCGTGCAACAATCATTTACGGCGGAGCACATCGACCGCAGTTTGGATTTTAATTTACTCTAAGGGTAGCCGCAAATCGTGGTGTGCCTCCACGCTATTTGCCCACTATTTCGTTTTCGAAATACGATTATCTGTGAATCATTAAAAGCCCACAAGTGGTTGCCCCTGGTTGTAGGTAGGTAGAGGTATTTAGGACAAATGGGGGCAAACGAAAAGCCTATGTTTGCTACGATACCACTCCCCAAAGATATACAATTAAAGTTTTGTTGAGTTAATTTGTGCCAGTCAGCTCCAGAATTAGAATGAGAGTGAGTTACCCCAGAAGTGTAAGTTAACCTAGCAAACCTCTTTATTGTTTTTTTTTTTAATATTACAATTTGGTGTCTGCGTTTTGTTCGAATAAACCTTCGAAGACGTGTGATTGTGGGCTTCCTGCACACTGGCATGTTAAAAGGACATTTCTTCAGGTCTCGTCAGTTGAATTGCGTATTAGCATTATTGATCTTCAATCATAGTATTTGCAGTGAAGCCAAATTTTTTTTAAGTCGAGGATGAGTTTATACACTGCCGTCCATAAGTTTCCGGACCGTAGATTTTATTAGAGAAATTCTTATAAAATTCTTACATTTATAAAAAAATAATCATACCTTTTTTTCTACAATTTACCCAAGCTTTATTGCCAGTATTAACTGTCCTCCAAAATAAGAGATCCAAAAAAAAAAAAAGGTTTATTCAGAAGTTTTGAACAACTGGGGACAAAGGGAAGAGATTTCCTAAACGCAAAATCTTATCTACAGAAAAGCCTACTTACTGGCCGAAAGATCGGGAAGGAAGACTCGATTTCATTGACTTCTTCATAATGAAAAACATCTCCAGTAACTATCTGCAGATTGAAGGCCTAGGGCACAACCAAAATTGTTTTAAGTCTCTGTAAGTTTATGTCATAATTCAACGAAACTTCAGTTAGCGTGTTGTCAAAATCGCGGAGTACCCATAACAGTATGTTAATTTGTCAAATCTGTCTCAGTTGTGTCTTGTTTTATCTGAATTCTGGCATATTAGATTGTTTAGATCGCCATTGTTTGGGGTCTCTATGGATACCATCAAGCATTGAATAAAGCTCTCAATGATGGGACCGCACGGGCAGCCATTGACAAGTCAAAGTGTAGTCCGATATCTTGGGATTTGGCTGGGCCAGTATCTGTATTTCAACAAAAATATAGATGCGCCCCTTGTCAGAGCCAAACTGTTTTACAACCAGCAATGTCTTAGGACTTGCTTACGCTTATATAGAACTCCAGAGTCTGAGTACAGAAAATTCTATCCTAACGAGGCCCTATACAATAGGGCAGACATTATAAGAGTGGATAATTTTATTACAAAGCTGACACGAAATCTCGTTGCAAGAGCAATGAACTCAATCAACAATCTGATCTCCGGGTCTTTCTACCCAAATGACCTGTATCACGAAAGTGTGCGCCTTAACGGCTTTGTCCCCCCAGAGGCCTCCCTCTACCTAGACCGAATAGGTCTGATCTAGAATAGATAAGCGGTTCCGCTTATCTTCCACATTGCCCGAAGAGCTGTGGATGAGCGACGCAGCTACGAACGAGACGTCGCCAACAGTTCCGCGGAGAGTCTTCGGTTCAGTAGGGCGGTTTCAGACCGCGATATTAAAGAAACAGTACGCCAGCACCGACAATTCTGTTGGCTGACAGAGCGCAGGGAAGGAACTCTTTCGTCGCCTTCTCATTGACTTTAAGCTAGAAATAAGTTATTTAAGTATTTCAGGTAGATTTAAGTTATTATGGGTTATTTTAAGTTAATAATAATAGTTTTAAATAAAAAACAATATGCATTTTTACAAAGAGTTTAAGGCTTAATTTTCTTAGTTTATAGTTAGCATTGTTAAGGAACTAAAGAGTATGTTAGTTTAAGCCGAAAGACATTGTTTAAGAAGAAAGTAAAGCTTAGAGCGCCTGTAATTGGCCAGTAAGTTAGATATAAACATCATGTTATTTAAGCTAGTTTTAATTCAATAAAAAAATAAACATTGCACTTAAAAAAAAGGAAGAAGCCATCTTGTTGCATACGTCAAATAAATCGTGACATAAATCAGAATCACAGAGACTTGAGAAAATTTGATATTTGGACAGTTTGGATTTCATTGATTGGCTATGTTCACTAATATTTTCGTCAATGAAGTTTGACTGAACTGCATGCCTCTTTTGCACGATAGACTGCATTGCTCTGATATTTACAATACTACTGCTACTGTTACTGTTAAGCTTTTGCGCTGAAGTTCCGGCGGCTCTTAAATCCGCAACTTGTTCTTGAGTCCATTTTTGAACTTACAAAATTTTTTCTTGCGCAATGCTATTGCGTTTTCCTTCAAGTTCCATAAACTTTTCTGCTGCCTTATTTTTTTCTAGAAGGTGCTCCTCACTCATTGGCTGTGCTTTTTTTTAAATCTCTGTCCCTGCCCAAGTAGCGGACACTGCGGTCTAAAAGAATAGACCTTTTGTAACTTGGGGAGTTTGTTTAGGCTTAAAGACATTCCATCCTTCTGATGAAAATCAAAATGTCTTTAGCATTGGATGGTCTAAAGTCTAAAAGGGAGCATTTCTCTTCTACGCTCTTTCTACGCCTTCTTAACCAAATTAGAGCTGGACATCCACAAAGAACATGTACAGCCGTGTAGTCGTCTTCCAAACAGAGTCGGCATTCGGTGGTTGTACTGAGCTCTAGTTTGGTGAGATGGGATCTCAAGCTGTGATGGTCTGAGAGGTAACTCACAAGCTTTCTAAAGTTCTCCTTTTTAAATTTTTGGATTAGAAATTACGATTGCCTGAGTCACGGCAGATTTCTCCAGTGGGCAATGGGTGGTTTGTTTTCCCACTTATTGGTAAGTCCTGTGGCCGAAGTCCAGCTAATGACACAGAAAAGTTCCAGAGCAGTGAACGTGGTTTTTGCACCATCCCTGGCTAGTTCGTCCGCAATTTCATTGCCTTCGATTCCATGATGACCTGAAACCCATCCTTATCAAACTTTGTTCCGTCGGACTAGGGATTGTTAGGCGTCGTAGAAGCTTTTGACACATTTGGGTTCCATTAGATTGGATAAAAATGCCTTGAGCGCTGCTTGGCTGCCTGAGAAAATTAGGATTCTGACCACGGTTGGTCGAACTGTCATATTTTAGATAAACCTACATATGTTACGTCTGGTACGTAGTTAATGTAGTTAAATGTATTTTATGTAGTAAATGAAACAAATTGTAGTAGATGTAGTTTTAACTGTCAAATAATTTGGCACTTTGAAGTTAAGGCATTTGGATTGTAAGTGAATTTGAATTAGTCCGTGTAAGCAAAAGAAGCGTTATTAATAATTAAATTACTAATATAATGGCTGGTCGAAAGCTGCATGGCTACTGGATTGAAGGTGGTTATACTCCAGTTAAAATGGAGAATGAAAGGATGGGGCACTTTGCAACACATGTTCGGTCCTTCTTATGAATACAACTATTTCAAGGCTTAAGGCGCATAGGTAACGATTTCTTTATGTTACAATTTGCAATTATCCTACGCCTTACATTAAATATTCTTTCCAGAAAAAATTGTACTCGAAGAACGCATACAATTCATTACCAAACAGATAACCTTTTAGATACGCGGAGAGTTAGTTTGTGTTCTAGTCATGAACGTGACCAGGAACACGTATTGAGAAAACTTTTGAATGTGATTGATGATGTTGATGGTGATTTTAGTGTAAAGACAATAAATGTTACAAGCATTCCGAGCCAATTTGACATCAGCACAATCCAAGTTCAATATGAGAATATTGACGGAAGTCTCAATACATAAAAAATCCAAGTTTTTCTCGACGTTGTATTAAAATTAAAATTCATTTTTACAGTTTTTGGATGAAATAGAAATGGGAATACATACTCTTTCACAGCTAGTGACACCACCAACATCGGCATTAATTAATTCTAGGTCCAGGTCTTCTATTTACCCTATATTCGCTTCTTCATCCACCGACACCGATTACAATGGGCCTCAAATTAAGAAGCTAAAAACACCTCTAAGTGTCAGATAAATAAAGAAGGCATCAGCAACACCAACGGTTTTGAAAAGTTTCATTGATAGTATTGATGAAAAGGAATCTATGAAAATAGACTTGGCATTAGCAAAGTACTTCTTTGGGTGTAATATACCGTTCGCTGTTGCCGATTCTGACTATTTCAAAGCATTAACAAAGCTTTTACGACCATCATATAAACCACCTTCGAGAAAAGTCGTTGCGACAACCCTTCTAGACGATGTATATGAAGAAGTAATAGTATCTCAAGTTAACCCAACTGAATGTGTTTTATTAATAGATGGTTGGAAAAATAGCAGCAACAACACAAACTATGTCCTTGCTATAATGAGAACGGTATCTGGCTCAAATATTTTTTTTGAATCATTTGATTTCACGGACACGTGTGAAACAGGAGAAGAACTAGGAAAAATACAATGCAGATATATTTGGTTAAGTAACGGACAATGCAGCAAATATGCTAAAAATGGGTCGAGTTCTCAATCAAAGCTTAAATTTAATTCACATACCATGCAGCAGTCACACGGCAAATTTATTAGCCAAGGACATCACAAATTATAAACTCAACGAAAACGTTGTGAAAATCCTAAAATATTTCAAAAATCACTCCTGTCTGGAATAGAAAATAGTGGACAGTGGAGGTAAACGCATTATGCTGCCCAGTGACATCCGTTGGTGCACCTACAGGAATTCGTTTGAAAATTTTTAAAGTACATGAAAAGTTTGGCAGCCGAGGATAACCAGAAAAATATCAAATCCGAACTCAAACAATTACTTTTTGACGACAATTTTGTTCAATCGATTGAAGAAGAAATCTTGGTGTATGACCCTGAAGCTGTTTACTTATGGCTGCATTTGAAAGTGCCGGAAAAATTTGCCGCCAGTTTAAAAAAACGCAAAAAAAATGGTTTTAACAATTCATTCCCTTGCAGTATACACTTTGGATCCAACCTATCGTGGTAAAAACCTTTCCCAAGAACAAAGAAATGAAGTCGATATGCATTTCCTCGTGCTTTTCACCGCAGACGAACTCAACAGTTATGACAGCTTCATAAAAGGACAAGGGATCTTAAACCAAAAAATCAACCAAAACCAGGAGGAAGACAACATTGGAGGTCGTTTATTGCCGAAGACCTATTGGAATTTCGCATCAAGAAAACATCCAGGTCTTGCGAAGTATGCAATTCGTCTGCTGAATATTCCGGCGTGTTCAGCATCAATTGAAAGGCTTTTCTCCCACTGGTCTTTTGTCCACACAAAAACAAGAAATAGACTTTCACAGGAGAAATCAAAAAAAACTTGTCCATATTTATAATACCTTAAAAATGAATGAGTCTAATAAAAAAAATGAGTATTGAATATTGAACAAAATTTAATCTTGAGTAAAGGGCTAAAAATACTTAATATAAAAATATTGAGTTTGATATGTTAATCATGGTCACGGAGGACTGCAAAAATGATTCTTGCAATCCTGTGCATCTGAAGGTTACGTAAAAATGTATTTTCACCGGCAATTTAAGCTAATGATCTGATTTTTTTCAAGTCGATCTCGGATATTGACTCCGTTCTCTTCAATTCTCTAAATTCTTGAATCTTGTTTATTGAAATTATATACTATATGTAGTTTTTCTGAATTTACTACGTATGCGGCAGACGTAGTAAATAATAGTGTAGTTTTTTTCAATTTACTACACGTAGTTAATGATGTAGAAAATGTAGTGTAGTAAATTCGGCCAACCCTGATTCTGACCCCTTTTTGGTCTCTTCGAAGATTTTCTATGGCACAGGATTTGATGGCTTGTAGTACAGCCTGGAAAAAAACACTTGGATGTTTTCCCATGGGTATAGAGATTTTAGTGTAGGGTCTATAGACACCAGGCACCTACTCCATTTGCCATTTTTGAGCCATCAGTAAACTAGATTAAGTATCTGGAGTCGGGCGCAGGTGTGTTGATCGACCAATGATCACGGTTGAGAATGTCTACCTCAAAGAGACGCCCAAAACAGTATGTTGCCTTCATACTATATGGCATCGAGCAGAACATGTCTTTATCCGGCATGAATTTGATTATTCTCAATTGTCTTGTTTGATCACTTGGTTTGTATTTCTTTGCCAGTCGCATCTTAAGAGCATTTCTGGTGGCTATTTTCCTAATGAAAATGTCAAGAGGAGACAGCCCAATGACAGCTTCCAGTGCTACCGTAGGACAGGTGCTCAGAGCATCAGTGATGCCCAAACAAGCTATGCGTTGGATTTTTTTCAGCTTTTAAGAAGTTGTTACTTCCAAAGTTTTGGGCCAACAAATTATGGCATGATATGACATTATGATGTATAACCAGTCAAGCATCAAAGGTTTGAGACCCCAAGTCCTACCGTACAGTGTGAAGTGAAGTCCAGTTCAGTTTCTTATCCAAGATAACACCGAGATACTTGACTTCACTTGAGTATATAAGACAGGTTCCCTCAATGACAATTGGAGACAGAGTTCGTTGTCTCCTCATTGTGAAGGGGACCAGAACGGTTTTGCTTGGATTCACAGCGAGTCCTTCAGCGATTGATGTGTCATATTTGCCTCTTATGATGATCTGGCCTCAGCATAGTCTAGTGTGACAAAGCCTATCTCATTGAGGTTCACAAGGAGGTTGTCCATGACCAAATAAATAAATAAATAATTATATAATTAAACTTGCAGACGCCAAACATTTTTTGACAAGAAAGATCGAGAGACAGATGAAAGGGCTTGCAGATGCTGATTGGGCTGGCAACATAAATTATCTAATATCATATTCTTGCAGTTCAAAAGCGGAGTGCTTTTTTTTTTTGTTTATTTGTCCACCTTTTAATAACATCTTTTTTTGTAGTTTAAATAAACTGAAAACTAAACTTAGGTCAATGGCCACATCGGCGGCTCTCATTACAGTCTTTATGATATTATGATACAATTAGGATAATCAAACGATATTACAAATTTCTTCATTTAAATTGTTCACGATTTCTTTATTATTTTTGTTTGGAAGGAAAACTTTGTGAAAAAAACCTTATACCATGGCATAATTTGTAATGTTCTTAGAATAATAAGTCTAAATACTAATACACTAACTTAACCTTGATAAACCTTACTTACTAACTTACACTTAAGCCGAATCCTGTCATGTAATTCTCAGGTCGTTAATATATGAGCATGATAAGATATTATTATTATCTTATCCAGCTCATTATTCAAGAGGCTGAGATATTACATGTCAGAGTTCAGTCTGTCACTAACCGTTAGCCACAACCCAATCTAGCCACCAATATTTTACTTTATTAAGCCTCTCGTTATTTACCTTATCCTTTTCAAGCACACTTACGCAGTATCTGAGGTTTGCATGTCCATCCCCAGAGTTAAAAGGCTCATAGAGAATACGCTTGTCTGTTGCCCTTCCAGAAAAATGATAAATGATAGATACGTTCGTGAGGTCCGATAAATAGCCATTAGCATCCAGGTACAAGAATGCCTCCGACGGAATATGTCCACTTACCATACAACTTCTGAAGTACCCAGGGTTAGGATAAAACAAACCTGAAATGTGTTCGTTTTCGAAAATGTTTGCTAATCGCGCGTAATGGTTTCTCGCAAGATCAAGAACAACATTATCAATTCTTGGTAGGCCAGAGGCATCCAATAAAATTTTGTTGGAAACATAGTGACGAAAATCTGAATGAGTGTTCGGAGACATTTTCTTTCAAATATACGAAGCATTTCCATGTAAGACGGACTAACGTACCACCATACTGAACTCGTGTAAGTCAAGATTTGACGGATAAATGCTTGGTAGCATACGGCTTTCACATCGCACCTCAAACTGCTGGAGTAGAAAAGAGCCTTAAGAGCTTTTCGTAACTGAGTATTTACTACTGTGTCCAAAAAATAAGGTGACATATGAATTTAAACTGCGCTCGTCGAAGGATTTGGAAATTTTTCTTTCGTTTTAGGTTGGTAGTACTGTCAGTGACATCTATGTGAAATTTCATGTCAAAATATATTTGTAGTGTTTGAGATACGCGTCGTTTTGTGAGCTGCTAAAAGTGAGTTTTAAATTTTGTTTGCCGAATCAATTTTCTGCTGCGGATACGTTGAGGATGGTGCAGAAAGCCTTTGATGATGAGGCTATGTCTAAAAAAATGTTTACAAGTGGTATAGTGATTTCCAAGCCGGCCGTGAACGTGTCGAAGACGAAGAGCGTTCTGGGCGACCATCAACCTCAACCGATGAAGCTCACGTCCAACAAATCAAAGTATTGGTGTTGAAAAACCATCGATTAACGATAAGAGATCTTGCTGATGAAGTTGGCTTATCGAAAGGCTCAGTCAATACCATTTTGAAGGATGCTTTGGGCCTCAAGCGCGTCAAATCTCGACTGGTACCGAAAACATTAAATTTTTTGGAAAAAAGGCGTCGCGTTGAAGTGTGTGAAACAATGCTTTCCGACTACCAGGATGTCATGAAACGCATTATAACTGGCGATGAGACTTGGATCTATGCTTACGACCCCGAAACAACCGATCAATCGAGCGAATATCGTGCCAAAGGAGAGCCGAGACCAAAAAAACTGCGCCAAAGTCGCTCAAAAATCAAGGTCATGTTGACTGTTTTCTTCGATTATCGTGGTGTTGTGCTTTATGAATTCCTTCCAACCGGCCAAACAGTCAACAAGGAATATTATTTGAACGTTATGCGTCGTTTGCGTAACGCTATCCGCCTAAAAAGGCCGGAATTGTGGAAAGACAATTCTTGGTTTTTACACCACGATAATGCACCATCCCAAACCGCACTCGTAATTCGTGATCATTTCGCCAAAAAATCAACCCATATCGTTCCGCAACCACCGTATTCACCTGATCTGGCGCCGTGCGTCTTCTTGCTGTTCAACAAGCTCAAAAGACCGCTCCGGGGACACCGTTTTGATACGATAGAGGAGATTCAAGCCGCAGCGAACACGGAACTGAAGGCCATCCCGGAAAGTGACTACAACCAGTGTTTCAAAGATTGGAAAATCCGTTGGCATAAGTGCATTGCATCGGGAGGGGATTACTTTGAAGGGGATGAAATTGATTTGGAAGAATAAATAAAGAATTTTCAGAAAAATACAATGTCACCTTATTTTTTGGACATAGTAGTATGTGTACATTATAACTCAGAAATTTATCAAGATGCACACCTAAATACTTCACAGCGCTTTTTAGTTCTATGTGAAGGCCGTTAGTACTCGTTATACTAAGTTTTTTCCAGTTCCGCCTTAAATCTGAGTTACCGCGGAACAGTATGGTTTCACATTCTGCGTGGTTAATTTTTAGCTTCCATTCCGAGCAAAATGAAGCGGAGTGTGCACCTCTTTCAGTGGCGACGGAAGGCAGTGTTCCGGGCAAAAGCACCTCTTAAGGCCTTTTAAAACATAGCGTTTCTCAAATCAGTAAGAAAGTTTAGAGAAAAACACCAAACACAACTTTAAAGCAAATTTCTAAAGGAATTGCACCCAACTGATTTTTGAATTCAATGACTTCCAAAAGAATGAAAGAATGAATGAATAATGATTGAATGAATGACTGGATGAAAGAATTTTTGACTTTATATTTATTGATGTCTTTGCAAATTGCATTCAACTTATTTTTATTCTACGAAATTCCCAAAGAATGCAGCCTAGTGCCAGAAACGCAGAAACAACAAAATTCTTTTCCAACATTCGCATGTGTCAAAGAAATCCCGACTTACAGTTTAACTGTCATCAACTTACTTTTTGGCAAATCATCCATCATTAGCATTTATTCTCTCATATGTGACACATGTTTGCCATAAACTGAAAACATGAAACCATTAACATCAATTGAAATAGTTGCTCATGTCCTGATACCATACCCATAAATCATACCCAAATAAAAACTTCATAGATGACATTGAACCCTAACCATTTCCATGACAGCAAAATTTTTCAGCATTATGGAACGAAGCAATCCGATCCTAGTCATAAACGAGAGACATTTCTTGATTTAAATAACCATTAAAAAAAAAAGAAGAACAAAAGGACTTTAATGCGAGGAGAAAAAAAAACTTTGAATTTCTGTAGCCATTCATTGGGACTGCAGTCGTCGCGTGCAAAGGACACTTAAACTGCACTCACACAAGCTTACAGAGAATCAGTCAAAACTTTTATATAGAGTGTAAGACATAGAACACTAATACCAATTTAGAAACCACCAAAGGAAACGGGGTTGCGGAATTTTGTTGTTTAGTCGAGGACATGCGGCAAACCTGACAGGATACTCCGGAATGTATCCAAGTAAACATCAGCACGGAAACGAAGCTCGTTCGCAATGAGAAAGCCATCGATTTGGGAATCGGCCAATAGGCCAATGTTTGTGAAATCAGTTTGGCTTGAAACAGGACATCGGCATTTCATTCTGGACTATGAACCAAAAAGGATGCTCGAATCAGGTACCACAATGCACAGCAAACGAGGTGAGTTTTTTTCTTTTATTTGTGGTTTCATTTAATTGTTCATATTGTGTGTTGGTGTGTTTCTAGAGCATTTGCAAACATCTGCATCCTGTGACTTCCCACAATTCGATGAGGAGCTACTTTTGGTTGGCTCCTCAAAGACACAATACAAGCAGAACTTCTCGGACTCCAAATCCATGAAACCATCTGCAGGAAACCATCGAAGATTTTCGTCGAGAAAAATAATTTTAGACCACCTGCGGTGGAGATATGACTTCCTTCGCGAGGATGCACAATCGAAGAGAAGTTCCTTGATTGATGTCAACTCCGTGATGACAAATAATTCACAATCTGATGAAAAATTGGCCGAAAGGGTTCTCAATTGGTTGGATTTGGCTGGGAAGACACCGCTCCTGAGACCGGTTCAACAATCACGCACAGAAACTGACCGAAAAAAGGTGAAAAAGGAGCGCGGCTCTCAGAAACTACAGGAAAGCGCCTGCTCAAGAGGTCCAGATTCGGTTAAGCACATAACTATTATATTCAACAAGGAAGGTGTTCCCGTGAGGCTTAACCGACCAGCAAGGAATATTGACCTATGCGCTTTGTCAAATAGCGCTGTAACTGTCAGACGCTTGGCAGGTACTTTGGCTTCGGCAAGACTCTACGAGGACGGATTGAATGCGGATGCACGAACGAACAAGGATGTTGGTGACATAAACAGACCAAGACCGAAAACGATGAGTTCACGGAAAGTGACAGCGTATGAGGGCATTGGCAAGAAGAAAGGCTCGGCGGCAGAACGGGACAGCTTGACACTGCGTGATCCAAAAAGACAGTTGCACATTTTCATGCCAAGTCTTCCGAAAAAGACACTCCCGAATGACGAGGCTATCGCTGCCGATTTGACGAATCAATGTAAAATTAATTCAGCTTAAGATTTCAAAACTAAGTGTCTACAAAATAAAATAAAAATTAGTGCACAAACAAGAAAGAGTTTTGCAAGTGAATTAAATAATAAGAAATGATATATTTAAAAAAACAGCTGTTCCATATGAAGAACCCAATTTTTCGAGCATAGTGGTTAGTTCATCATCAAAAACAGGAGTAACATTGTCTTTAACGACTTCAATTGGAGCTGGCTTATCGGCATAGACGAGTGAGATGACGAATTCAGATAAGAAATTAGTTTGGGTACGAGTAGGTCTGTCCATACCATGAACTTCCCATCACCATCAAATTCCATTTGGGTTATGAAACCATCATTCATTCTCTAGACAAATGCATTGCAATCAAAAAAAATAAATTACATATTTTTTTCAGCTTTGAACCAAACGACAAACTATCTGAAAACATTTGTGTATGACAGTGAGTGCGTTCAAACGTATTCTTACAACTATAGTAGGACGCGTTGGACGCACTTCTCTCGATTGTTAACCAGAGCACTCTCCTCGAACTTGCTCAAACCACCATCTAATAGAAATCTGTCGAACGAGGAGATCGACGATTACCTGAAAAAGATGGACAATACCATTAAACAAACGATGGACAGAACAATTCCGAAATACGAACAAACTGACAATGTTAAAGTTTACCGCAATGCAACTATCGACTCGCTACACCAACAAAAGAGATGGTTACTGTTGAGACTTAAACTCCTGCACAGACGCTTCACTGACCCACAAGACTCGGAAGTTAGGACACGGAAGTCCGAGCTTAGAAACCTACAGCAGTTAATCAAGCAAAACTACCGAGCTTCAATTAACTCGCACTGGAATACCAAAATTCGGGCTATTAAAGCTAGCAACCCTAGTATGTTCCCGAAAATCAATAAATTTTTTCGAAGGAAAAATCAGAACGAACTTCCGTGTCTTAAGCTCCCCCGAACTACGAACATCGAACAAACAGCAGCATTGATCCAGTAGAAGCGATTGAAGTTTACAACTTTTTGTGATCGAAGATCCTCAGGAGAAAGTTGAAGTAGAAGTTGGAAGATCGCGTCCTCGTAGACAACTCCGACCTTCAAAATGATACTGAGAACTGGCGAGACGGCGTGTTGCCGGCTCACCGGCTCCAGAACTAAGTGAATCCAATCTACCTAGACTAAAGAAATAGCGATTGGAATAAGTGATTGCAGTGATTGGTTTCTGCGATGCATTTACTTGTCATCCAGCTTGGGCTGATGAAAACTAATCATATCCCTTCCGTGGAGCTCACAGGAAAGCTATCTCATGATCATATATCAAGTCCTGAAATTCAATGGGATGTGGATATTCAGTACTGCAACCGCACGTCTATTAGACGTAAATAAGACTCGCTGCTTACGTCTGTTCTTGGAACTGATCGTCTCAGATGAGACCCAAAGAAACCGGAAAGATCCGACTATGCCTTACTCGTACAGGGACTAAGTAATCATTTACAAAACAACAAAACCACACTAGGAAACATCAACAATCATAAGGAGCTCCTGGATTTAGCTGAAGGCTGAGGAGAAATAAGACTCATCGGCGATGCTAAGCCTAGCTTGAAAGAGAATTCTTTTCACAAGTGATCAAAGCTACGAGTGCACCATCCTTTTTTTAGCAGTGAATAATGCATCAAAGATGTAATTATTTTATCGGCCTCTCATGCTGAAGATCCAAAGTGTGCGTTATCACAGTTGTGGTTTGTGTAAATAATCTGTCATCAGATCCGCTGTGACGGCATAATACTGACAGCAGAGTGATAACAAAATCTTCCAATAATATAGAAAGTTTGCACAGTTAACTAACTGGGAATAAAATACTGCGAATTGAATGAATGAAAATACATTTATTTCTCATTTAATATTCCCATTAGGGCCTCAAGCGTGATATAATCGAAACCAAAAACGGAACAGAAACAAGATCTGCCAAAAACATCGCCGCTGTCCGTGAGAGCGTGCAGGAGAATCTGAGGCAGTCGATTTCGTGTCACTCAGCCTTTCGCAGACCACAACCTGATATAAAAAACTTCAGTTTTTACAATCGCGAAGAGTGCTAACGTTGGAACAAGTTTGTCGGATGTGCAACTCTCTACCAACTATCCTGGGGAGAATCGAAAACACAAATGCCTTTTAAAACTTTGCTTTCAAAACACTTGGCCTCTGAATATCATTAGTAAAATTATTTATTTTTTAGCTTTTTTGTAATTATTTACTTTTTCTTTTAATTTTTCTTTGAATTCATAACTCTATTTAAATTTTTGTTGACTTACACTTAGCAATAGATTTTTCTAGAATAAATTGAAAATTGAAATTTAATTTTTAAATTTAAAATTTCTCTCTCCTTATATTCCACTGCGTTTCATTGTCATCAGATGACTCCTGATTGCTTGTGACCTTCTCGCTTAATTTAAGTTGCGTTGGATTCATTCTGTCCATATGAATCTTGAGAACATTTTCCAAAAACTTATTCAACGACGAGACAACCAAATAACTCGTAAACAAATAAGTTAGCATGAAATATAAAGTTATGTTTTTATATAAATTCGACAGGACTACAGTGTAAATGTACTGCACGGATGGTGGCTTGTGAGAGAGTCTTTCATAGAACGCAGTTAAGTAGCCAAAACTATACACACACAAGCAAAAGACGATTATCGTAGCTGAACTAGAGCTGATAAGGATCTTTCTAAACATATGCGATCTATCAATTCCCAGCACTGCCAATTCGTCTACGAGAACACCGTACTTGTTTAGTAGGCTGACCGCACGTTTCGTTCCAATTACAATTGGCAAGAAGATTGCCAGTGTTATGATTACTCCCAGGGTCCTTCCGATGACATTGGCTCCCATGGCCACAATACTGTGCACGATATGAGGCTCCGTGTATGCGTTCGTATCGCCGGAAAGTAGATGAAAGTTGACGTATGCGTACACTGATATGTGCGTCAGGGTAATGCCAAAGTCCAGAAAGGACATTTTGAATTCCTTCTTCTTTACTGTGTAGGGAAACATACCAGCCAATCGAAGGAAGATAATCGAAACTATGAATGCCGATTCGAGGTTACGTGGGTTGCTAAACTTGTTCCATGCTCGCGATATTTTGTTCCTAATGCGGGAAAACATTTTGTTTATAAAGTGAATTAGACTGACAGGTTTGTCCACTGGAAAACTGTTTTAATAGACCGTGTTCCAATTACTTAAGTGTAATTAAATATAGTCATTTAATATTTGCCAGTTAGATAAGTGGTTTCGGAACCATTAGTGTATTCAAGTGGTCCCCAGTTAGCGTAAGACCTTCGTCAATTTTTGAATTTGCATGTCAGGATTTAATTGATTTTATTATTTTAATATGTTCTCACATGATATTTTTTTTACACTCAAACCTAGCCTCCTGTTGAAAAAAAAACAAAGACTATTTTCAGTTTTTAAGTTCTTGTATTGGGTCCGATTTTTGGAATTCAAAATGTTTAAAAATCTCCATGTTTCGATATGTGTTTGTGTGTGTAAGTACGTTTGTGCGGATTTTTTCGTCTCGCACATTTTGAAAACGAATTGAACTATCGAATCCAATTTGGTGTCATTCGGATGGGTCTTGGATCAATTTGATTTGGTATTTTATAACAAAAAAAAAACCCTTTTTTTGCAAAATTAACTTTCTAACCTTTGATCTTAAAAACCATCCAATCTTCTGAATCCATGCATTCTACAAGCTATTTGCAGATAAAAGGATCAATTTTCGACCATTGATCTAACCTGATCTAAATGAATTAAATTTACTCTTATCCGAAAATAAAACCTGGTTCCGAAAGGAATTTTGATGTAATGAACCGTTCTTTTATGTCTTGAACAGTGGAGTGCAGTCTTTTTACTAGTGCTGCAATATCGCAAACTTTCCTTCCACTATATGAAATTGCTTGTCTTTTTAGGGTTCTGTACCCATACGGTCCAAGGGAACCCCATTTCCAAGCCTCCACTGTCCGTCAGTGCGCACATCAGTCTGTCATAGTGCTGCATCTCTGACATTATAAGGAGACACACTACAATCATACAAAGAAAATGTTTTATAAAATCACAACTCAATCATGATTACGATTCATGGATCAACTTAACAACCTTTTAAAGTATGCAATGATCCAGTCCATTCAACACAAAGTAAAAGCGTGAATTTCAAAAAGAAAAGTGAAAAAATACATTTTGAAAACGACCAATCATTGGGAATTGGTATAGTTTTCTATCCAATCAAACCAAACGAAGTGGTGGCATTTTTCTCAATCCGAAAAAAATATTAACAATGATATTTGTTTAAAATAAATTATTAAAAAAAAATATTTCATGTGATTTTGATGATTATCTCACCATTTCAATAAATCCCTTAAAATATAGGGTTGCAAAATGAAGAAAAATGTAAACATTGAATGACATTGTGTGTGGTGATTACGCGTTTAAGGCTCACAAGGATTTTTCTTATTTTTCTATATTTTCCAATCCCTTTGAATACGTTGACAAAACACTTGTCTTTAATTATTTATTTTCCAGACAATACCATTATGAACAATATCTAAGACGGATGGGACTCGCGTAAGGGTGGCACTAACCCCACTACATTTTGATGTCCATCAACGAATTCCGAACGAATTTTCATTCGGATTGAGATGAATTCCTTGCATGAATTTGTCAAAAAAAAATGTCAGATTCAAAGATTCACATATTTATACAGTAAGTTTGCATCAAATGATCTTTTAATCTTGTGCTCGATTTTAAGTCTTATTTTTAATTCCTTCTCTTTTTTAAACTTTTTAATTTCCCATCTCCAAGTTCGTATTCTTATGATTATTGTCTGGGATGCTACGAGAAATCTTAAATAAGAGAAATGTTGTGTATACTTTTATGAGACGCGGAACCCTTCAAGTTTTCACGACTTTATTGTAATTTTTTTTTTTTTGCAAATTAGCATGACAAAATCAAGTAAGTCTTATATATTAAAAGACTTGGTAATTAAACGAAATTTCAGACTCTTTTATGTCAAAAAAAGCAGTGCACATCAGCACAAGTTTGAACGTCACTCGAGATATTAAATCGATTAGCTTCTTGATGGTTTCTTTTGATCTCTTTACTGGCTGAAGTATCTCCCAAACTTTGTCGTTCGATTTTGGGTGTTATTTTCGAAACTTTCATCGAGTTTGCCAACACGGATGACGCCTGCGACACTGACACACCAGGAGCATCCTTAGCCAGCTAGAGTTGAAATGGTTCGAGTCATATTTGCAATGCCATATGCAAAAGACAAAGGCGGATGATCTTATAAGCCAAGTCATAAGGTGTGCCCCAAGGGTTGGAATTAGGCGCATTATTATTTTTTATCTCCGTAAATGAAATGCCAAATAATGTTGAAAGTTTCCGCTTGCAGCTTTTTGCGGATGATGATCTCTTATATGTTTCGTGTAATCATTTAAATGAATGTAACGAGAAAATTGATCATAATCAAAAATGATTCGATACAAACACACACGGACCAACTGAAAAGAAACAGTTCAGCGACGCGAGTTGGCACCTAGTTTGAGTCGTAACCTGCGCAATCAAATGAGAAGCCGCACACGAGGCAACAGTTGGAAATAAGTTGGCGATTCACAAAAAATAATTGATTTCCATGTCGGTTGGACTGGCCTATGAAGTGAGCGAACAACAGACCAATCAGTGGCTGGTGGAGGAAGTTTAAAAAACATCATATTTTGAACAATTATCACTTTCGAAGCAAACAGAGAAGGCATGGATAACAGTCGGTGTTGGCTTCTGGATTGCAGGTGATACGACGCTCACAAGTTTCAAAAAGCTTTCTTCAGTTATTCTGTAGAATGACAAAAATTTTAAATCCGAACGTTCTAAATGCTTAGCAGCTACAAACAAACGACTATCGAATCCAAATTGTTACAATACTTGCATGTCGTTAAATCAAATTGCATCCAAATATCCTGCCAAGCAAGAAGGTTGCCATATGCATTGATAGTCAAGCAGCCATCAAAGCTACTGCCTCCTTTACTTCACATTCAAAATTAGTACAGGAATGCCGAGCTGAAATAGCGTCGTTAGAAGGTCAGCTCATTTGTCTTATATGGGTTCCCGGCCACAGTGCCATCCCAGGTAATGAGAAGGCCGATGAACTTGCTAGAAAGGGATCTGCCCTTCAGCACTCACTTGCAGGTGAGGTTTTCATCTCACTACAAGCAGTTAAGGCTAATATATCCTCATACTTCCTTGAAGTAGCAAATCTAAGATGGGTCAGACTTACGAACTGTGCAACATCAAGGAAAATATGGCCGGAATACAAACAATAAAAAACAAAAGATCTCCTTCGTCGAGCCCGTCATGATATTGTTAGATTAGTGGCGGTCTGCACAGGACACTGGCCGATTGGAGATCATGCCATTAAGCTAGGTATCCCACACAACTCACATTGTCTTAGCTTCAAAAATACAGCTGAGAGGGAGACCCTAACACACTTCTTTTGCGACTGTCCGGCTCTTGCTAGAGCCAGACAACGGGCGCTTGGTAGACCCTTCTTCAACTCAATTAATGAGATTTCTCATATTTGTAACAGTCGCATATGGTCTCGAATGAAAATGTGAATCCATGCTACGCCTTTGTCGCATGCAAACATGTGACTTTTTCGCATGCCGTGTAATAGCAAGCTATACACGTGATTTGGGACAACATGCGTCGCTTCATCGCTCAACGCCACGGACACATCACATGCAAGTGTGCGAATTCTCACCGTCGCATATATTTCACATGATAAGAATTTTTTTCAGCTTTCGTTTTTGACGACTTAAATACTTTTTTTAACTGATTTTTGAGCCAAAAAAAGGCGAAAACAATTAAAACGTTTTGTTTTTAGATTTAATGCATAGAACCTTTTATTTCGAGTACGAAGTTTTCTATGCGAATTTTTCATAAAACAACAAACAATTTTGGGCCATGAACCACACAACTTTAATTTCACAAACTTACGTAAATCAAAAGAATAATATCGAAATCATCACTACTTAAGGTTTATCCTCCCCCAACCAGATACGGTCGTATGACATCGAACGCTCGGTGTTTATGTGTGGTGGAACTTTGTTTGTTTCTTTATTAGGAGTTTCAAAATAAATTTTCGGTTACAAAGTTTATAATTAAAAAAGAACAGTGACAGGCAAACTCAGATCGACCTTGGGACCCTCATCCGCAATGGAAGCAATTTGGCACATGTAGAAAAAAAGTAGACATGTATTGACAAATCAGGATGACGAAAATCTAATTTTTGCCCTCATGTTATCGACCATTAAAACAACTTTTTTACCAATAGTTTTTTTTAACTGAAACCCTCAAAAAATAAGCAGCAGAAATCTCCGTCAGCACTAGACGGTCGGTTTTTTAATTTGATTTGATTTAATAAAATATATTCGCATGGATACATGTCTTGTGCAAGGAAACCAATGTTTATGCTATTTTTTTGTTCCTAGAAAGCTATGCAGGCGAACCGTCTTGCATGTCGTGTACTAGCGCAACATGTGCGCAAGACGCATGCAAAAATATATGCGAATAGCTTCCATGCGAAGGCCACCGTGGCATGGTAACATGCGACGTTTTGGGACAAATTCTACATGCCCTTACTACCGATATTTTTTCCACGCAACGACATTCGGTCACAAGTTGCCTGCAACGATTATTAAACCCGAATGCGGGATTTTTGCGTGACGTCAGGTCGCCATGTATATGCAACGATTTCCATGTTGTGAACTTCTGGCTTTAGGGATACCGGCGGCGTTATTGGGCCATATTTTTTCGTCGACGATAACGATCGTCACGTTACTGTGATTGGCCAGCGTTATCGTGCCACGATAACCAATTAATTTTGGCCCAAATTGAAAGATATGGACTAGTACGACATGTGGTTTTAACAGTATGAGCCCCGAGCCACACTGCACACTTTAAAATCGATTTATTTTATTTAAAGAAAAAGTTGTCAAGTCCTTATTGGAAAACCCTGTTAAGACGTTTATCATTTCGACATAAGGACGTAAAGCAGTATTCCTGATTGTATCGGCGTTCAGTATTGATATCCTAATTTAATGCTGCACTTTCGCACATTGCCAATCACAGTCGAGCACATAGCAATCAGTTACAGCTCATACAAAGGTGTGTAAAGTTCCATGTGCATTATTGGTAACTGCGACATAAAACTGAAAGCGCCATTGTACGGGAAACCGCGCATTTTATAGCCCGCAGTAGAAGCTTCGGCTTTTGTACCACGAATGGCTTTAATGCTGCTATCACTTCATATGCGAAGTAATAAAAGAAATGCCTTTACTGTCACGCAAACCTTTTCACTGTTTACTTTACCGAAATTCTCGTATACACTGCAGACCATAAGTTTTCTTCAGTGTATACGAGAAGCAGCTTTCGCCTTTTTTGCAGAATTTTATTCGACATTAGTTTGATATATGAACTTTGAAAGTTTCGAAGATTTAGCTTAAAATCTCGCTGTCAGTGTTATGCCTTCACAAGTCATCTAAACACAATTTACACAAACCACTATTTTGAAAACACGAATAAGAAATTAAGCCGATACAACAACCACTACAATAATGCCTACCATTAGTCAGGCTACTATCGCTGGTCGACCAATCCAGTGATAGTGCCATTAACTTGATCCCAATGGCATATGGTGACTGGACCAAATTCGAAAAACTTTTCCACTCTAGGAATTGAAGCTGGGACCTATCAATTGAATCAATTGAACGGCAGGCGCTCAACCAACTTCGCAACCCACTACCACCACTAACATCTAGTAGAGTTCATGATTGTAACTTGTTCTCCAATTGACCTACTCGCAGAGAGGACGGTATGTCTGGTTAAGAATTTTTCTGTGAAGTATCCCTAAATCTGTTCGTCTTCTTTTTGCTAATCCTTAAAAAGTTTGGCTCCATATAGCAGAACTGGGAAGACGAGTGTTTTGTTGAGCATGATTTTGGTCCTTCGAGTAAAGAGCTTTAAACTTAGCTGTTTGGACAAAACCAAAGTCTATCGCTTACCAAAGGTAAGTCGAATACGTTCAAAAGGTGTTTTATGAGTCGGGAACAAATCAGAGGTTCCATCATATGCAACTTTGAAGCCGATGTAAAAGTTGTGAGTATCGAAATGAAATTTGTTCGTCTATTTAACGGGCCGGGAGCAACACTGATATTTGGCCGATTTGTGTGTTACAAAAAGGCATCAGACGTTCACACAATACATTGGAAAGGATATGCCTTGATAGTTGTTGCAAGACTAAGTATAGCCTTTTTTGTAGATAGGTTGGACCTCAACTTGAGGCTGTGGCATGATACCCTTGCATAAAGAAGGGCATACTGTGTAGTCTTTTGCAGATAAGTATATCGAAGTCGACGGTGTTTGATCGCTTCAATGGTCCATCTTATTTTAAAGCCCGAAAGAAAAACAGTAGGCGCAAACTGTTGAATTAATAAACTGGAGGTATCGATGGCTCACAGGTCCACAAAACCTTTGAACGTAGAAATCAACCGCTGTTGAGCTAACGATGTCGATCCAATAAAGCTTCTTTGCGACAAACTTAACAGAGATCTGTCTGTCCAGTGCTCAACATCGAAATTCAAATTTTGGAAACGCCTAGATTTACAGCCAATGAGGTAGAATTGCGACCTCGATTTTTTGTCGAAAAAGAGGTCTAGCTTTATGTTACTTCCCAAGGCATCATTTGACATCATTGATGAAACTATAAGCAACAAGTTTTGATTGTAACCTAACTGAATTTCGTACTCTGTTACTCTGATACGTGACATGAAGTCAAACAACCTTATTATTCTAGGTGAGATCAATTTGAACTTGTAAGATGGCCTTCCTGTGTTGGATTCATATTTTGCAATTTTAACACAGCATGGGTTAACCTCTTTAGTAAATGAGCGTACATGGCCAATTACAGGTACTTGCATTGACCATATTTATTTGCACGTTTCTAAAGGCTCTCAGTTAATAATTGTTCAAGTATGACTGGTCTTGTTAACTTCCCACGTGTACGTACGTACGTTTGTGCGGATTTTTTCCTACAGCCTAACTCGAGATTAAATCAAGCTATCGAAGCCAAATTGGTTTCATTCGAAGCGTGAAAAGCTTTTGGTTAAATTTCACAGGGTGGTTTGAATTTTATGACGAAAAAACTGTCAAAAAAAGGGACATTTTCACGTCTTGAATTAAAACCAATTTAGTTTTCCAATAAAAAAAGTTCAAAATTGATTAAATTAATAGTTTACAGCTACCTTATCAGATAAAAAAATATGCATAAATATATACACAGCCGTTCATAAGTTTCCGGACAAATTCATAAAAAAAATTTTTTTTTTGTTCAATTTTAATACCAAAAGTTTCATCAATATTATGTTTATTTAGCCAATTGACTAAACTAAGTAAGTTACTATCTATAGAGACTACCAAAAAGACTAAAACAGTATTTAGTTGAGGCTATTTCATACATTGATGTGCCCCTTTCTCTATTTCCTGATCCAAATTTCCACGGAAGTTTTTAGAAAATTGTTTCAGAAATGCGAATCCTGTAAGTCTTCTCCATTTTTCAAGACTCAGAGTGACGTCTGCAACACTGACACATGAAAACATCCTTAGAAAATTGTGGAGCCACCAGGTTTTTTTCAAAACCTGCGCGATTGTAGCTTGACGCTTTTTTATTGTTATAATATACTACATTAGTAAAAAGAACCTCATGGCGCAACTTACATGAGGCAATTGATTTCAAAGAAAAGCATCGAGAGAAAGCTAAATGACAAGGTTAAAACACATGACTTAAACTGCATTGCTCGTATATTGCAAGGAAGACCATAACATCCGATTTAGTTTGCTTTCCCCTGTTGTGGTTTCTTATCATGAACCCAATCCTAGAGGTCTTTCCAGAAAATGACATAGAGATAAAAAAAATCTCCCGAAACCGGCCTGGAAACAACCGTAAAAATCTGCAAAGAAAACTGGACTGAATGTGATTCTCATAAAGTTATATATTAATCAGAAGAAAAAGATCCTATGCTGAGCAGTTCCCAGCTCGGAAGGAAGAGGCGGTCGAAATCTCGGGACTGAAATTATGTACTTTTGAACCCTTTCAAAACGGACACTCCTTTATATTCCAAGCAATGGTTAATAGAAAGGAAAGCAATCTAACAAAATTTGA
Organism: Orthonevra nobilis; assembly: GCA_963555765.1. Taxonomy (NCBI): domain Eukaryota; kingdom Metazoa; phylum Arthropoda; class Insecta; order Diptera; family Syrphidae; genus Orthonevra; species Orthonevra nobilis. The sequence continues at coordinate 118,643,692 of OY743224.1, forward strand.
TTGAAATTTGATTATGCGGATTCAGACAGAAATGACAAAGATGGGTTTGGCGGTATACTATATGGTGCAGAAGCATGGACAGTTTCAAAAGCGGATGAAGGCGCCTTAGGTTGTTTCGAGAGAGATCTGCATTGACGGTGAGTGGAGGACAAGTTGTACAGCGAAATCGACTTAGTCAAAAGGATAAAATTCCAATGCCACGCGGACTTAAAAAGCTATTGACGAAAAAAGTGCAATTAGTTATCAATATTAAACAAAAACGCAAAACATAATTTTAAATTATATTAAGTCATTTTTTTAGTAATATTATTAAACTAAAAATGGAACTAATTTCTAGTAGAAATGTTACTTAATCAAAAAATAAGTATTTCCAAATTGTCGTCATGATCACTCGAAAAAATATATTCGAATAATCTATGATAATCTATGATAAATACGCAAATCGTATTTTAAATGATTCAAAAAATCTAAAAGAAAGATTTTTCTAAGAGGCAGTAAAGAACATATATATGTATCTTTTTTTTTTTTATTGCAATGTATTTGTCTCTGGAATGAATGGTGTTATCATAACGAAAATGGAATTTGATGGTGGTGGGAAATGAATTTTTTTATCGAGATGGGCAGTTCATGGTATTGGCAGACCTACTCGCTCCCAAACCAATTTTTTTAAATGGTTTGGAAAGCAAAAAATGCATTAATAAAATAAACTACGGACGACTCAATAAATGTTTACGTTTTGAAAATTGGGAAGAGTTCATAAAAATGTTTATTAACTTGCTTTAAAATCTATTCGCTCTGCTCGCTACGTAACCGTCACCAAAAAACACCTAAAAGGCTTAAACCTAAGATTTACTCTGCACTTCTAAATAAAATACGAATCGAAATAAAACCAAGTAAAATAAAAATGATTTTAATAATTACTTTACATCTGTTTCAAATTAACATATAGTATAAGTTATTTTTACTGCCCAACTTTTAGGTTACATGAAAAAAAATGTATAGCTTTTTTACTGAGCTTATTTCCGCGTTCGAGATTTTAAAGGCTATCCATTCCTTAAATAAATATTACCTTGGTGGAAAAATTACACATCGAATATTACGCTTTAAAAAAGTTTCTTTGGAATATCTTTTCAATTTAAGTACTCAGATCATAGTGATCATAGGTCTAAGAGAATGACGAACCAAACATTTGAGACCAATCTCGCCGATTTTCCTCCGCTTGGACCACAACGAAATAGAAACCCTACGCAGACACCAGCTGTAAAGAGCAATTTAACAACTGCAGCCAGCAACTTAAACCGAAATGCATGGACCAACAACAACTTCAATGCACCAGCTCCAGCAGCGACGAATCAATTATTCTCTTTGGAAGAGATCAACGAGCTTACAGCCGAGATGATTACACTCTTAGGTAATTGTAACACGAAGGCAGAACAGTTCAATACCATAACATGTTTAGCAATTAAGTATTTGTACAATAAGCAATGTAAATGAATGACAACTTGAATGTAGTATGTTGGAATGCAAGAAGCATTCTTAAAAAATCTCTTGAATTTTTTTCTTTCCTGAGCAAATGTAAAATTGACGTAGGATTGGTGTCCGAAACATGGCTACAGCCTGGTAATAAACTTTCTCACACTGACTATAAATGTTATCGTACCGATAGGGATGGGAGAAGAGGAGGCGGTGTTGCCGTAGTAGTAAGAAAAACATTAAAACACAAATTACTTCCCATTATAAATACTAAACACATTGAAAACATCGGAATTGAAATTCCATTTGAGAACGGACAAAGTATAAGCATTTATGCAGTTTACTTTGCGGGTGGGGCTGCATTACGCAATGATGTTCAAAACGACCTACGAAGACTTGTAAGCGTTAATAATATTTTTTTAATTGGAGGTGATCTGAATTGTAGGCATAGAAATTGGGGTTGCTCTAGGGCCAATGCGTGGGGTAACATTCTTTCTGACGTCAGCCATAGGCACAGATTTGAAATTTTATATCCCCCTCAACCCACTTATTTTCCAGCTTGCTCTCGATTAAGCCCTTCAACGTTAGACTTATTTCTTACCAACTTTCCCGAACTAATATCACAGCCAATAGTCTTCAACGAACTCAGCTCGGATCATTTGCCTGTTAAATGCAGCATATTATTATCTCCTGTCGCAAGCAATAAATTAGTTTACGACTTTGAAAATGCTAAGTGGGGAAAATTTAAGCGAACCGTAGGCTCTAAATTGAGATCGGCTACAGATTTGAACCAAGAAAATATAACAGAACACCTTATTGACGGAAGGATAAGGTTTTTTTCAACAGCTGTTTTAGAAGGTATTGAGCAATCAGTTCCTAAAAAGGTAAGGGGTAATAACGGTGGTAATATTCTCCCATATTCAATACTTACTGTCATCAAACGTCGAAATAAAATAAGGAACTTGTGGATGAGGACCCGGAGCTATAATTTTCTTGAAACATTAAAACAATTAAATTTACTTATAAAAAACTTAATTTTTCAGTTCAGAAATAAGGCCTGGAATACGAAACTTCAACATCTAGATAAGGGTAGCAGACCCTTCTGGAACATTTGAAAAGTCATTAAGAAAAAAATGACTTATATTCCAGCCCTAAGAGTAGGCGACTCAACTTTTGTATCTAACGAAGAAAAGGCCAACCTGTTAGCCCAAACGTTCTTTGTTAACCATAATAACAACACTACACCCAACAACCTTGTAGAGAATATGGTATTGCGCTCAACGGAGTCCATAAATACGCGTCCTATAAACGTTGGTAGCGACTTAGTTTCTGTCAATGACATAAAATGTATTTTAAAGTCCTTGAAGCCCTTTAAATCCACCGGTTCTGATGATATACGTAATCTTTACTTAAAACAGCTGCCAACCATTGGTGTTAAATATCTCCAAACATTATTTAATGGATGTCTTAAATTGGGTTACTTTCCAGACGAGTGGAAGTCTGCCAAAGTGATTGCAATTCCGAAACCTGGAAAAGACGCTTGCATGCCTTCAAATTATAGGCCAATAAGTTTGCTCAGCTCCATAAGTAAATGCCTCGAGAAGCTTATAAAATCTAATGGAAGATAAAAATAAACGCTTCAAAGACTCAGGCTGTCTTTTTCACACGCAAAAGAAAAGCTTGTCTCTTACCAAGCAACAGTCTTTCCATCAGTGGAATACAGGCAGAGTGGAGGTCAAGTGGTAAATATTTAGGTGTACATCTTGACAAACATCTTACTTATGGTCTTCACGTGCAGGAGAAAATAAACAAAATAAATTTAAGCATAAAAATACTTTACCCATTCATAAACCGGAAGTCTAAATTGAGTAACGAGAACAAGCTTTAAATTTTCAAAGCAATCTTCCAAGCCATCATGTTTTATGGTTCCCCTGTTTGGGGAAACTGTGCAAAAACCCACATTTTAAGACTCCAAAGAGCTCAAAATAAGGTATTGAAAATGATTCTGGACTTACCAAGACACTTTTCAACAGATCATTTGCATTACTTATGTAATATTGAAAAAGTACATATAAGAATAAATAAATTGTCTGACCGCTATAATACAAGATGTAGCATATCAGATAACGTACTAATCTCCAATCTGGCAGTATGAGTTAGCAACCAAAATTGATATATTTTATGTCTGCATTTTTATTATATATTTAAAAATCACTTTATCTCTGTTACCTGACTTTTCTTTTAATTACTTAGGTATTCTTTATTAATTTATTTAATTATTTATTTATTTATTTACTTATTTATTTATTTATTTATTTATTTATTAATATATTTATTTATTTATTTATTTATTTATCTATTTATTTATTTATTTATTTATTTATTTATTTATTTATTTATTTATTTATTAATTTATTTAATTATTTATTTATTAATATATTTAGTTTTTTATTTATTTATTTATTTATTTATTTTTTAATTAATTTATTTATTTATTTATTTTTGTGTTTACTTAGTTAAATATTGATCCTTTAATTATTTACACGTAGTTTTTATATTTTGTTTCGTAGAACCAAATCCTCTTCTCTCTAACCTCATCCATTTTTACATTTGCGAAGGTTTTTAATGTAGCTTTTCCTTCAACTGGAGTTTGTAAAGATATATATCTGTGATAATATTTGTTCAGGATTATAATAATTTTTAGTAGTAAGGTATAATTACCATATCTCTAGAAAAATGTGCAATATAGTTAAGGAACAAATGTACTTTCATATGCTACAATAAATACAAATACAAAATTAAGTACTCAGACCGGACATTTCCCGGAGGTCTTAAAATATGACATTATTCCACCTCTTTCTAATAATGGAAGCAGAAATGATGAAGGAAGCTTGAGACAGATCTCATTGATGTCTTCTTTCACCAACGATATTGAGAGGTATATCAAAAAAAGAGTTTTAAATTATCTCAACAAAATGAAGTCATTTTTTTAAGTCCAATGAAGTTCGGTTTTAAAGTTGGAAAACCTACTGAAGATGCTCTTTCTGATTTCTGTTGTATTATACAGAAAAGTTTGGATAAAAAAGATCTTGCGCTGGTATTCTTTTAGATATTACAAAAGCGTTTGATATGGTCGATCATTACATTCTTAAAAATAAGCTTTATAACTCAGGCTTTCGTGGATCAATACATAGTTGGTTCAAATCCTATCTGGAAAACAGAAATCAAACCGTGAAGATCAAAACTAAGTGTGGTAAGCCTACGACTAACAAACTTGATGCTCCTCAAGGTTCAGTTCTTGGGCCTTTCTTGTTTCTTCTATATATATATAAATTCTTTGTTCACCCTGGCATTGACCTTGGGATATCTGACATAAACAATAATGTTGAGGTTATTTTTCAATGTGCAAGGTTCTGCCTTCTTAATAGTTCAGCTTCTACCCAAAGTTCCAAGGAATCTTTTGAAGTAATTTCTCCCTGTCATGACATTTTAAATGGGTGTTATAATTGACTATGAATATGAGTTGGTCTCATCATATGTTAAGCTTGAATCAATACCTGCTCTCTGCGCTGTTCGCTCGTTCTACCAGCTTCAGAAGTTGTGTCCCAATAAAATTTGGGGAACATGTACTATGGGATATTTCATTCGAAATTGCAGTTCGGAATATGCTGTTGGAAAAGTGCTCATCTGAACAAAATTCAGCCACTGATTGTATCTCTCTCATACGGAAATCCCCTGTGGCCCATTCCATCGCCTGTAGCCCAATCAATGGAACTATAAAGATGCATGAAAATCTTTCCTGTTGGACATATTTTCTACTTTCGGGTCCATTAGATATTTTTTATAACTTGAGGAGCCATCAACATCAACTTATTACGATTCCTATTTTTCGTATAACTTGCTGCAGAAATTCATACTCCATTCTATCTCGCAAATTATTTGATAATCTTCCACCGGATTGGATTATATATATTTGAATTTATGATGAAAGTAAAACACTGGCTTTTTGGATCTATTTTACTTGAGTTATTTTTATTAATTGTTCTTTTTAGGGTTCCGTACCTCGAAAGTAAAAAACGGACCCCTTGTAGGATCACTTTGTTGTCCGGCAGTCCGTCTGTGTGTCAAGATAATTTTTTTCAGGAAGGCGTAGAGGTAAAAAGTTGGAATTTATGTCAAATACTCACGTCTATAATACAGTTTAGCTATAATAAATTCAAGCTTCTATGTTAACGCAATCAAAAGAAACAGCAATTAAAGCCGCATATTTTTAAACTACGCAACTTCTCACAAGGGAATCAAAACCCAAATTTGAATTGTGATTAAAAACATTGTAGTTACCGCATTAACCGCGACTTATTTCTATGCTTGGGGAGGGGACAACATTTTTCAAACAACTTGTCATATTATATTATAATATTGTTAAACTTATTATCAGACAGCTTGCTTGCATTGTTCCTACAATATTTTGTATTTTAGTTATGTTATTAATTAAATGATATGTGTTAAAATAAAATAAAGTATGACTGAAAAGATAAAGAGACCTTTGTCTTTAAAAATACCATAACTATGACTCGATTGTCGCGAACCCTCGGTGCGCGAGTCCGACTCGCACTGGGCCGGTTTTTTTTTCTTCTTCTTCTTATTTTAAACCTAAAAAAGTATATTTTGTGACACTTGCCTCAATTTTTGTTAATTAATACAAAATGTCACTGAATATCTTCGCTAAGCTTCGCTGATTTTTTTTTTAAATTTGTAAAACGAGGACATTAAAAATAAATAAATAAATTTTAAAAATTAAAAAGAAAAAGAGACCCGATACTTATTGACGGCAGTGTACCTTGCTATTAAATAGTTTCCCTAAAAAATCACCAATCCTGGCCTAATTCATGTGATCCGACATAAGACAATAATTCCCTGCGGCGATGGTGGCGGCGTTGTACTAGCTCCGTACCCTTAACCGCATATCCCTCCACCGAAAACCGTTCCGCAATTCATGATGCCACAAAAAATGTTGCTGTCATGCAATGCGTTGTTGTTGTTGTTGTATTCGAGTATTCGAGTCCTTAAATGTATACATAGGATGTGTTGTGACAACGGGTATTTATTCATTTATGAAATAAAGTTCCTTTGTATCCTTGCTTTTTTTATGAATCAAAAGCTTTTTCAAACTTGCGTACATGACATCGATTGTTAATTATTTGTCACTAGGACATTTCGTCCCGTAGCGGAGTCTCACTCTGCCAACTTCTTTTGTTAGTTGTTCACTTGAGTTGACGCATGGTGACGAGTAGTTTTTTCATTAAAAAAAAACAAAAATGGCGGATAATATTAAAAATCAAAAAGCATCTGTTTCTAAACCGGAAAAGAGACGTTCTACCGTACCGGAAATTCGGCCACAAAATAGCTTCGAGAAACGCTATAGCAACATAATCAACGAACAAATCCTGGACAACAGTGTTAACACAGAGGAAATTAGACGGCAGTTGCAGGCTTTCCTGCCCAACAGCAGAGAATCATCGCCCATCAACAAGACAGAGGATCCCATCCCCGATGGGCAAGACTGAAGCCCATCATAGTATAAACTTTATCTCGTTCTCCAAGTGTTAGCCGCATTAATTGCATCAATTATGTTTTAAGAAAATGCGTGTCTAACACCTACAAATTATTTTTCATAGAATAACCGAAAAAAAAACTCTTTACCCTGTCGTCCCTTATTATTCAAAAAAAAAAAAATAAAGGACGAGAGTTCAAAAGCAAATCAATTAAGAAAATCCTCTTGAAATGTTTTTTTTTCTTTTTCCTGTGGTATTTAATCGAAAGAAGTCAAGTCAAGTGGTGATGACTCAAACAAACCCTCAAGCGGTTCGCCGGATTGCAGGAGGGTTCCAAAAGCCTTTTGTGTCATGCGGTGGAATCCCCCTTTCAAGACTAGAAGTGGTTGACAGTACGAAATTGGTTCCTTTTTTCTCTCCTTTTTCCAAATCAAATGTTTGTTTGATTCTTTTTAGATTGCAAGTTAAAAAAAAAAATGTGCTTCATAAGATTGTTGAATTGTAATTGTGTGTGTTTTTTTTTTTTGAGATTAGAAATAAAATTTTTTAAATGAACAAAGTGCGAAAATGTTGTTTTTTTTCTTTCGAAAAATGGGTTTTAATCTACACTGTGAATAACATGGATGAGGCATAGTTTTGCGAAATACCGTAAAATTTAAGGCCAAATTTTATAAAAAAGGAATAAATGAAAAAACAAAAAGGAAATATTTTTAAACTCTGTGTCTTTTCAACATATATGACTTTAAAATACTCAAATGGACCTTCTTTTTCATTGGGAAAATTCGTACCTATTCGGCACAGGTAAATATCAAGGAAATAAACATAAACTCGCCGTTGGAAAGCAAACAGATTCTATTTTACGGCATCTAAAAGCTAATACAAACTACAATATTGAAGTAAAGGACAAATAAAAATCTCCAAAAAACGCATTGCAGCATTTTTTTGGGGCAATGAATCGTCCTTTACAGATTGGAATGAGCCAGCTGCGTCACAATATATCATACTTGGGCAAGAAGTGCTGAAGAGTCAATATTACCGGCTATAAGCTGATGCAAAAACACAATATCACAGACTTCGCGACGTTTTTGCAAAGAATCAAGGCCGATCAGAAGAAGACGGTCCACATAAGGTGGAAGGCGAAGAGGATCAGTCCATGATAAATGTCGAAGTGCGAAACGAACAAATTTGCGTTGTACAGACTCGATACGGTCAATATGTGTCAGGTAATACGGTGACCACACATTGGAAGCGTATTCAAGCTGTGGCCTGACAAATGTTGTGTACAGGGTTCTTGTTATTAATGGACATTTAAATTCTTTACTCCACCGTTTGATGAAGCCGAGAAGGGTGTTGCTTTTGTTGACTATTTGCTCAATATGAATTGAGAAGTCAAGATTTGGACCGAATTGTACATCTAAGTCTCCCTTGTCAGGTTATCTTTGACCAGCGCAGAACTATTTAAGGTCAGAGGATAACGTTTTCCAGAAAAGGACATGTTAAAACATTTAGAGATGTTTAATGATAGGCTATTATTGGAGCACCATTTTGCGAAAGAATTAAGGTCATCCTGCAGAGCCCAACAGTCTGAAAGATTGTTAGTTCCGTTAAATATTTTTATGTCGTCGGCATAAATTAGAACTCTAGATCTCTTGAGCACACTTACAACATCGTTAATAGATATAATGAATAACAGAGGACCTAGGTGGCTACCCTGAGGTACACCTGAGATAGCGTAAATTGATTTAGAGGTTGATCCCCTAAACAAGACTTGATAGGTTCGTTCCTCAAGATACGAGCAAATCCATTCCACAAAGGATGCAGGGAATTCAAGGGCTTTCATTTTAAAATCTATTAGCTTATGGGAAAGCTTATCAAATGCCTTACTGAAGTCAGTATAAATGCAGTCGACTTGACCCCCTTCTTTTCATGCCTTATTAGTAAAAGAAGTAAACTCCAGCAAGTTAGTCACAGTGGATTTGTTTTTTACAAAACCATGCTGTTTGAAAAGGCTTGCAACTAAAGTAAAAAAATGATAGCCTCAAAGAGTTTAGGCAAACAAGATAGCTTAGCTATGGGTCTATAATTATGAACATCATCCCGGCAACCTTTTTTGTGTACCGGAATTATGAAACCATTTTTCCATAACTTTGGTAAAACTCTATGGCTGCACTGCCGCAGTTCTTTAAAATTTTTGGAGGTATTCCATCAGGTCCGCAAGTGGTGTCATTTGCAAGTCGAGCAAGATGGTAATTCACGTCATCAGAGGTTATTGATATTGGATTCATGGAACTGGGACAAAAGCATTCGAGGTGGGTGAACTCTATTGGGTTGGGTGTAAAATTGTGTCAGAATCATACGCTGAATTGAAAAAGATGAAAAAAAGTTACAAATATCACAGGGAAGACACAGACACAGGGAAGACCTTTCTAGTCTGCGACTCTTACACTTTTATAAACCATAAAAGTTTCAAACGGCTACCGGATAAATTATGATTGATTATGATTTTATTATGATTGTTATTTGTTCGTTTTTAATAGTCCAAACGGAGTTAATCTTTTGCGCATATTGGCTTGTATCTTGCTAATAAAATCTGTAGTATTGTCTCCAAATGATGATAGAAAAACACTTTTAAAGCTCTTATCTTATAAGCCGCTAAATTTTTAGTTTTGAGGCGAAAAGCTCTGGTTCTTCCATCATCAAAACGCTTAAGCCTGTTTATCCCTTAGCGATTAGGCTGCTAAACATGAGCTTCGTCTTGCTGCTAACAATTAACTTTTGCCTGGCAAACCAGAATCTTAACATCATGGTTGATAGCAAAAGCTTGCAGCCTACCTACAAATGGAAGAATAAAAATTAAGTTTACATAAATTGAGAACAACAAGGGACCGTGGACTGATCCTTGTGGAACGCCAATATTGATAATCTTATATCTGCCCGCAGTGTCCCCAACTTTTAGTTTTTGCATCCTGTTCTTAAGGCACGTAAGATGTTAACCATTCTAAAAAAAACCTCGAAAACCTGTGCGAGACAAAATACCCAAAAGAATTTCTTGATCTACCATAACAAAGGCTTTCGTTATATCAACGAAGAGTCCGACGCAAGTTTTTTTGTCGTCGATATCTTGATAAATAGACTGACAAAAATCTAGAGGGGCATCTTTGGTTGAATGGTAAACTCTGAAACCAAATTGTTTTTCGCTTAAAAAAGTTAATTTTATTAAGAAAGCTAAGAACTCTTCATTTAATAGCTTTTTCAAAAATTCGTATGGACACTGAGTGCCCATGAAAACGATATTGGCATTTTGTTTTTGCGACCATAACCTGCCCCAAGAATCAATTTAATTAATTCCTAAAGTTCATTTTCGTGGCATCTAAGGCATGTCTGATAGCATTGTATACGTTTTTTTCTGATTTGAAAATTGTCATGGGTCTAGGGTTAAAAGTACCTGATTGGGGTTCTTGAAATCCAAGTGAAAACGTATTAAATGCAAGCACAGAAATTCCACATCGTTGAATTTTGTCAGCAATAAGTGAAATTGTTTTATTTAAGTTAATGACTATTCCACAAATTATACTACAAAGTATTTCCATCGCAAAGTAATATTAGGGCAAGTCACGATTGTTTCTGACGCAAAACATGACAAATAAAAGCGACGGCGGGCATAAAACTTACCACCCTTAATTAGTTTTCCCCATAAAAATTGACATATGAAATTTGTTCGGTTTGTTTAACCACATTTTATTATATGTTTGTGTCGCTGATTCACTGAATATCTATTGATTCAATTTTAAGTCTCATAGCAGAAATCTTTCGAAGAAGCGTCAGAAACTCATGCTGATTCCTAAGACAAACAAAGCACTTGGAAAGCTAGCAACCCTGACGACTATGGAAGGAAAGATTTCCTTTATCGTTAACACTTAAATCTAAACCGAAAAATCCAAATAAATACCAACCTTACCAAGCAACAGCAACAACGAAAACAGTTCCCGGCACCTTTTATAGGATTAAGTGCCGTCGGAACGATTCCCAACGAAATTTCAGAGTTGGAGGAGTCTGTTCAAACGCACTCTTACAACTATAGTAAGATGCTGCTGGACACGCTTCTCCCGAACGATGACAAGATCACTCTCATCGACCTCGCTCAACCCACCATATAAAAAATTAAATTGAGAATGCGCGGTCGGAGAACACTGGTTTCACCATGTTCAATGACGATAATTTGGCACATGATATCATCGCCAATGAGGCGGTTCATACTCCGTTCATCTCAAAGGAAGATCTTTTGGTTATCTTCGGTTCAATAAAGGTAACAAATCTGTAGGAATCGACGGGATACCAAACTTTGTTCTTGAACACCTTCCTCTAAAAGCGGTACAAATTAACACAACTCTGTTTAACAATTTGCTGAATGATGCCCACTATCCAGCTCATTGGAATGAAGAAACATCCAATCCGGCAAATCTCTGGTCGATAAGTCTTCTTCTTAACATTGGTAAGGTAGTCGAAAAGGTGATCAATACAGCCCTGATCGAGTGGATTGAGGAAAAAATATAATTCCGGATAACTAATTCGGTTTCAGAGCGGGGCTTGGTTGCATACGTGCCACGTATCGGCACGGTACCGGATGTCCGATGGAACGAAGGTAAGAAACACTGCCCGGGTGCCTTGTTGATTGACGTGGAAAAGGCCTTTGACACTGTATGGTTGCAGGGGCTCTTTTTCGAGTTAGACCAGCAAGACCAGGAATAAGGAAACGGAGTTGTAAAAAATTTCAGACTGACGTCTGCTGAGCCTTTCGCAATAAACAACGGTCTACAACAGGGTGTAGTTATTTCGCCGATTTTATTTACGATCTCCACAAGCGATCTGGATCTCTTCGCCACTCCACAGCGTACGCAAATGACCATCGCGTACTGGTCAAGTCCGAAGTTCGAGGTTATCGTAAGTCTTTTGCAACGTGACTACGAAAAGATTCAGTGATATTGCGATGATTGGAAGCTGAAGATCAATTTCCAAAAGTGCGAGACCATTCTGTTCAGGACTCTGTTGTCTAGGGCCTCAAGAAATAATAGAAAGAAATGGCGAATGTTCTCTATCGCAGGGATTGACGAATCGAAGTGTTGTCAGATACCTTGAGATCTGGCCAGTTTAACATCTATATTTTAACAAACATATAGACACTGCTCTAGCCAGAGCCAAAGCGACCTTTGCCTTGACAAAGAGACTGTTTCACACCAGTCAACTCGATGCCAAGGTAAAGGTGATCTGCTACATGGCCTTCATTGGGCTGTCTTTGCCTTTGGATGTCCCGTTTGGTTCAACGTCGGAACAAGCTCAATGAAAAGGATTCGGGTTTTCGAGAGACTATGCCTTAGGGCCTGATTCCAATTAAATAGAACTCCAAGGCCTGAGTAAAAAAAAATCAATAGTTTTACGGTCCTGTACAACGGGGCCAACCTGATAAGAGTGGATAACTTCCTGATTAAACTTATTCAAAGTCTTATTGCCAGAGCAATGTCTTCGAACAACAACTTGATCTCTGGGGCTTTCTACCCATATGACATGTACTATGAAACAGTGTGCCTTTACGGCCTTATTGCTCCTGAAGTGTTCCTCTATTTAGATAAAAAAAGTTTTGGTTCAGGATAGATTAGCGGTACCGTTTATCTTCTAGGTTGCCAGAAAAGCTGTGAACGGGCGAGTCATTTACGACCCAGACGTCGCAAGAAGCTCACCGGAGACCCCCAAGGTTCAGTAGGGCGGTTTCAGACCGCTACGGAGCAGATGTCTTATGGTAACATAGACACTTCTGGTCGCTCGATAAAGGTAGAACTCTGTCGTCGTGCATAAATTATTGGTGCCCTCATGGCAATAAAAGCATGTGCTGTCGGCCTTGGCCGGCTTACATACGTTTAAGTTGGAGTAAGCTATTTTTACTTCTATTGTTTTTATTATGAGTGTATTGTTAAGTAATTTTAATGTTATTTTAAGATAGATTGAGTTTTTTAGGGCTCCAGCTTGTTGTGTGCGAGGATCCGTGTTCGAGCATAAGGCTGATTCTTGTTTTTATTCTTGTTATTATTTTTGAAAAATATTATTCTTTTAGAAATATTTTTTTTTGTTATTTTTATTATTCTCTTAATCCTGTTTTTTTCTCTCGCTTTTCTCACAACATTTGCATTTTATTTTTTAATTAAGTTTTAAGGTTCGTATATAGAAAAATAAGTTTCGCCTTTGGTCGGTTATGCCAAGGTCTATACAAAAGGATGACAACGTTGCGACGCTTTTGCGGTAGGGAGAATTTAAAGGCCTTTGTTTTCTATTTATTCTGTACTCATAAGAAGAAACTCATGTTTCTAGGCAAAAGTTTCCTTTTTGTTTATAATAAATAAATACTAAGGGTTAGCCCTTGGAGGCCGCATTTCTTCCAAGCGGCTTCTCGGAACTATAAAGTAAATCGCGTGGCGCTAATTTTTAAACAGCAATTTCCAACGCTCTTTCTCCACTCGGTTCACGAAAGTGGAACGTACCAAGGAGTCAACTATAAAGTGTTCGTTGACAACTGCTAAACAAAGAATTTGATTTGAGCAATTTTTTAATCAAATCCAATCGGATTCCAGGGCAAAAAGTTCCTGCAGAGCAAGTCTGGAAAAACAGGAAGAGGTGCAACTATTGAAAAACTTGCACTTTAGATACCTTGAGCATTACTGTAGTAACCACTTTGCTCAAACATACGTCGGTAGCTTACTATTTTCTAAAATTCGAATCTACAACAAAAAATGTACTATTTCCAAAGGATGTTAAGTCTTGGTTACTACAGGATACAAATTAGATACAAAAATGTTTACCACAGGACCTTAACAGTTCTGACACATAATTGCCATTAGCAGACTTCAAGTGTGCGCCACCTGAAGATTTATGCTACGCAAACAAGCAAAGTACGAGCAACAATTCTAATGTACAGAAAAGCAATGAACTGGTGAAGAAATCAAAGGATTTATAGCAACGATGCCATCCCAAAGCGTACGACTAGACGAATAAGATCACTTGCCTATTTGGTCTACTAAAAAGCGGCGTAATGTTCCACAATGCAATGGAAGGTCGTTTGTGAAGTGCCTTTGCTTAAATGACAAAAGAAACTGTTTCGAGATATAAATAATTTATTTAGCCAGCATTCTTGAAACAAGTTTATTAACATTAATGAAAAACAAAAATCGTGCAGTAATGAGCGTTCAACCTATCCTCCTTTACCTTTTACAGGCTTGACATACACTTCTACGCTAAAGCTTTGTATCCAAACTTATATTCAAGTTAAAACATATTTTCGAAAGAAAAAAAAATTGAAATGTGCTCGTGCGTTTGCTCCTACTACTTACTTCCCAACTCCACTGGGAATTCAACAAGTGAAACCCACAAAAGTAGAAAAGAAGTCAGCCAGACGACAAAGATTCACAAAACCAGCCACCGACCGGGGAGTTCTCCTTTTGTGACATAAAGCAGACTTGTTGAAACCAATGACAATTTAACGCACAATAAAGGAGTCGAACCGTTTAAGTCGAACCATTCAAGATGCGACTAATAAAGGCAACCCGAACTACGCTCAAGCAGATGGGTAAACATCACTGAAATAGAAAAATGATACGCCCGCCGCACCGCTCAAATCACCATTGCAAATGCCGCATTGGTGTGCTGGGGACGGGGACGGGGACGGGGGACGAGGAAGCCCATGGTAAGCCTCATAAATAAAACATTACAATCAAGAAGTGCGAAGAACGAAAGGACATGGACGCGGTAATCCATTCCTTCATCGACTCGCAAATGGAATAGCTGCTAATAAATATCAATCTTGCCAGCAAAAGATAATAAATTCACGCATCTAACCTGCTTATGTTTATGTAATAGTCCTGATGGATGATAAACATACCTGAGTCCTCATGGAGACGATAAAAACCCTGTTACATTGAATCACAAGGAAGGCATTCATTTGGCTAAGTGCCTCTGGGCCCCCCCTTTTTTTTTTTTTTGATGTGATTGAATGTAAAGTATCTGGAGGGTGTTTACAGAAGATGTTAAAAGATGCACTTACCTACAGTTGTTAGCAGCATGTTGTCCAGTAATAGGGCAATGGCGACAATTACCAAAACCAAGCGTCTGGAGCCCCTCCATCGAATCATCCAAGCTTTGGTGGCGGCCCAGGTCCCAGCAGCCCGGTAATCCTCTTGACGTTGGTTATCTGAGGGCGGAAGTGGCGGTGAGGATGCTGATGATGTCATTTGCGGGCCATAGCTATGATGAGTGGCGGCACCACGATCAGCGGATGTTTGTGGTGGCAGGTGCGATGGATGTGAGTGATGGGATAACTCGCCAGAGTCCTGCGAAGTAAGTGATTCCGTGTTGTTGCCATTTTGATAGGATGCTGTTGATTGCTGATTCTGATGTTCCAAGTGGGCTTTGAATGGATTCCTGCTGGGCGTTGTGTTGGCAACCGCACTTGTTGGATTGTTAATTCTTGGTCCACCAGAATCAGTCGATTGCATTTCGCCACTCACTTATTGCTGCAAGCAAACAGAAAGCAAAAAAAAAAATCAAATTCAAAATGAGTCCTTTTTTATCCCGTCTTATCCTCTTACAAGTAATTAAAATAAAAATCTCTCAGACAAAATCTTATTACATTTGTTTCTTCAGTAGTGACTTGTCTCTAGGGGATGAAAGCCAAACGAAACGAAATACGGAAGTGAAATTCAATTGCGCGAACACCGAAGATGAAATACGACACCGACTACTATCTAGATACAATGTTATGCTTATGCCAAATCAAATATTGTAGATA
Source organism: Orthonevra nobilis (assembly GCA_963555765.1). NCBI lineage: Eukaryota > Metazoa > Arthropoda > Insecta > Diptera > Syrphidae > Orthonevra > Orthonevra nobilis. Next base: position 118,659,550 of record OY743224.1, read on the forward strand.
GAAATATGTCAGGCGAAGTACTCGTATACATCTGATGGGCGTCCTTTTTTACAAGGGATGACAAATACGATTGAAAGTTGGTAGGTGAATTTACAATCCGTTTACGATAAAGACAAATTGTCTTCGCGTAGTTACGCATAAATCGCATTCGAAATCAATAGGCATCAGTTTAAAATCGAATCAGAGTGAGAGTAATGAAATGATGAAATTATTATTATTGCTCAGCGATTGATCGGATTTTAAATAAATTTCGATTTAAATCTGGTTAAATATTTTGTTCCTTGAAAAAAAAAAACAGGTGGTAGAAGTTAAACCTTTAACAATTTTGGTTTCAAGATAATCAGACGAATGTAAAATTTCGGGAAGAGGGTAATTGTAGGTTTTAGTAAAGTTCACAGTGATACAAAGTTAGATAGGTCTTATTTATTATATCGTTTATTATTTACATACCTATTCAATTTATTTATTTATTTATTTTTATTAATTTAGCTTATTATTTAACGCGCATCCATCCCTTATTTTCCCAAACAAAAGTATCCCTATGTATCAATTTGAAGCATGGAAAAAAAGCCAGTGAATTTTTTTATTAAATAGTTTTATTAGTTATTTTAATAAGCTTGTTTTTCTGTGAATGTTAGAAGACAGAAACAAATATATCATACGCATTTATCGCAAATAATGAAGTAGTGTTATGGACATACAAACTTCTTACACTTGTTACAACGATTGCTATAGGAACTTAGGTTATTTTTTGCTGTGCAAATATAACAACGTGCTCTTTTATTGCTCTTGGGCAATTTTTCAATCGATCCAATTTTTTTTGGCTCATCTGGAACACCTTTGATTTGCTTCATAAGAGCATTTGCATTTCTCCCTTTCGGTAACGATTTGCGAGACTGAATATATGGAAGAACCAATTGTTCACCTATTTCGATGAGAAAAAGGCGCCGACGATAATTCTTTCTCCTTTTCTTTCCATGTTGGATTCAGTTCAGTGAATATAAAAAAAGGAATTGAATGCCGAAACGTCCATAATATTAGCGAAAATAGCCATCGTCCATCTATTAACTTTGCGTTTGCAACGATAAGTTCCAATTCGCTCATCCAAACCATCAACACCGCTTTTGGTCGCATTACAATAATGAATTATTTCTGGCTTATTCTCGTCACTACCCCGAACCTCTTTCTTAGTGTGTAATGTGCTCAGAAGAACAATGTATGAAACCATGGTAATGCGCAGCATGTGATCAAAAACGAATTCGGAAAAATAATTATGTTTTTTCTTCATATCCAAAAGACACGGTGGTATTTCTTTACGATTCTTGCGTATCGTGCCGACAAGCGTCATTTTTCGTTTCTTGAGCTTTTTTGCCAATTCATGTGATGTAAAAAAATTGTCGCAAGTTACATTACGACCAGACAATCCTTCCGTTAGATCCAACACAACGCGCTGGCCCTGATTTGTCTCTCGTGCACAATTTGGGTCACGATCAGTGTAAGCTTGCATATTGTATAAACGGCGATTTACCACGATATGGAATCAACTGTTCATCAACAGTAACACAATCGCCAACCAAATACAATGTTTTTAGTCTTCGATTCCATTTATCAAACACTTCACGAATAGCAGAAAGTTTATCCCGTTGACGACGTTCAATACGTGTTTCCTTGTCGTCAAACCGAATACACGAATTCAGTAGACGAAAAAATTGCAATGGCATCGTTGCTCGGAAAATTGGTTGTCCACGTTTAACGTCCCACAATTCCCTTACACATTCACCTTTTGAACGGTAAACGCCAGCAAGAATAAGCAAACCAAAGTATGCCCGCAATGTTTGCAAGTCGATCATTTGCCAATTTTCACCAAATTTTCGAACACCGTAGAGATTGGTATTATCGAGAACAATTTTTGGGGAGAGTACGATAACTTGGGCGCCAAAAATTGATAACGATTTCTTGTTGAGGGGTCCAAGACAAGCATTTTTTACTATGGGAGGGGGGGGGTCTATCTCGCACCGATTAGGAGGTAGGGACAATTTAAAAAAAAATGACTTCAAATGAAAAAAAATAAAAACAACAACAACGGTAACACGCACAATAAAGTACTGTACTGGCTTTGAAAGCCAGAAACATGTTCTTTAATTCGCATGCAAACTCAAATTTTTGTGAAAAAAATCAAAAAAACAAGTTTAGACCAATTTTTTTCAAAATTGTGAAATGAAGTGCTAAATTTGTTTTTGAAGTCAATGCTTATATTAATTATAAATAGAATAGTCTTCTAGTTTTTGCGAAAATTGAGATCTACTAAAACTATTTTTTGTTTTTTGGTATTTACGGTGATACTTATAGTATAAATGTTAATGACAGGTTCATCTCTGTAAGTAAAGTTTAGCAAATCATTTAGCGTTATCCAGAATGCACCACGAGGAGGTCAGAGGAGAATCAGACCAATTTCTTCTAAAAAAGCGATGCTCTTTTCGTTGGTCAAAACCAAATCCCCGAACGAACAAAATACCGAAAAGTTATGTAGTTTATGATGGATTAGAGGATGCTTAGTCGCCATTGCTTATTCACAAAAAATAACACTCGATTCGCACTAAGGTTGAACATAGAATGAGCTTTACCACATGTGCATGAAAAAACCAACGGTACAAAGTTCAAAGTTTAATCGGTGATATTTTTGCATCATTATTATGTGCATTCCATATTACATAAGTACATAAAAATAAGATGAAGAGGATTCATGACATAGGCGCCTGCCAGGCAAAAGGCAGGTACCCTGAGCGGAGCGACGAAGTCGCGTGAGCGTGGACTGACTACGGAAAGAAAGTTGAATTCCTTTTAACCCGCGAAGCGGGCCACCCATGTACTGTTGATATAAAAAAAACTATTGATAAAGACGCATGCCGGACATTTAATCGATTGTTCATTCGGTTACCTTAAAGAAAGACCTCTTAAATGTCACAAAACAAAAATAGTAATTTTCAATTTTCGCAAAAAACTAAAAGACATAAAACCATTCGGTTTTTTGTGTTCTATTTAGAATTGATACAAGCATTGACTTAAGTTAGCAAATTACGCACTTCATTTCACAATTTTGAAAAAAATTGGTCTAAACTTGGTTTTTTGATTTTTTTTTATCAAAAATTTGAGTTTGCATGCGAATTTTTCAAAAATTATTAAAGTTTGCTATTTAATTTAAACCCAGGATTAAAGAACATGTTTCTGGCCTTCAAAGCCGGTAAAGTACTTTATTGTACGTGTTGCCGTTGTTGTTGTTTTTATTTTTTTTCATTTGAAGTATTTTTTTTTAAATTGTCCCTACCTCCTTAACGGTGCGAGATAGACCCCCCCTCCCATAGTAAAAAATGCTTGTCTTTGATCCCTCTACAACCGTTCTCAATTTTTGGCGCCCAAGTTATCATACTCGTGCCCAATTTTTTCGATGGGTCGAAACAATAACAAAAATGCAGATAAAAGTTCGATAACATTAGAAGCAGCATATGCTGTTGGTCCTGTATGAAAATAGAGAAATGAAAAAGAAAAACAAATAAAAAAAAATAGAAACCTTTTTGGCTGACCCCAGGCACACTTCGCCGAACATTCCGCTGTATATCTTCTTTCGAATACTGTATGTTACCATCTTTTGACCTGAGCCATGAGTCTGGCCGAACAATCGACTGTTCCCTTGTCGCTTGGTCAACAAAAATGTCATCGTCGCTTGAAACGGAGTTGAATTCATATTCAGCATCCAATTCCTCGTCATCACTGGTTCCATATAGATCACTATCCATGTCTGATAGGTCATCAATAATAGCGGCGTCGCGTGAACCACTAGCCATTTTCGGGATTTATTATATTTTTCGGGAACAGCACAACGACAAACATGAGCTGAGTTAGCTGAGACTTCACATCAGAATAAGCGCGATACAAATCCATCCCGCTTGTTTATTACCCAAAATGCGTAATACACACTCCCGCATAAAGACGCCTCATGCACTACGCAGGCACTTCTGCATACGAACAACTACAAATCATTTGTATACATCACTGAAATACTAAGAATAGTCGAATGTAGCTTCAACACACAAAATTTTAATGCATATATATGTGCAATATTACAGAATTTGCACCAATACTTAAGTATGTTGTATCAAATTGATGCAAAGGATGGATTCGGGTTAATTATTTATTTAACTACAATGGACTCTCGCTAAGTCGAAATTTCACGGGATACCATGAATTTAGGGAGAGTCTTGCAAATATTCGAGTTAGAGAGAGAACAATTTTTTTTTTATTTTAAAGCGTTTATTTTATCAAAGGGGTTAACATTATTTAAAAAAAAGGTTACAGAAAAAAAAATAGCTTCTTCCTTGCCTTGAATTTCATCAAAATAACAAAAATTAATTAAATGAAATAAATAAAAGATATATTCTTGCCATAGAAATATTTATTTGTACAAACGAGGTGACCTCTAATCTAATCATTTTTTTTTTTTTCAAAGGGTTTTCAACGACTTTTCCTTCGTTACATGAAATTATTTTTCAATGCCAAATTGTTCAAAAAGTTAAGATCATATTTCAGTAGCAATATGCAATAAGTATAGTATCTCTGAATTGTAGAATGTGCGCTTACTCCAACTTATGTAATATTTAATTCGAAAAAAATAAATCTATCTATCTATCTGAACTGAACTGAGTTCCATATATATTATTGAGTTTCATTTGTGGAGTTACAACCCGGGCTCCGTCATTTGAATTGTGGGAGATTGCAACTCTACCGGCCCTCGCATGTGGCCTTTTCTATTAGGTTGGTAACTTAGTAATTGCGGATTTAGTCAGAAAATAATAGACAATTTTTTTATGGAACGCAATAACTTTATTCTGTAATGTATTGCCCATTTTGAGGAATAACCTTTTGCCATCTTTCCGGCAGCATCATAACTCCACTTCTGAATTTTATCAGCAAAAAACTGAACCAGTTACGATTTGATAACATCATTATTATTGAATATTTTTACCACTCAAGGAGTTTTTTAAAGGAGAAATAAAATGTAATAAGATGGTTTAAGGTCAGGAATATATGGTGGATGTGACAAAACATCCCAACCAAGTTCCAATAATTTTTGCCGAGAGACCAAATATGTGTGTGGCCTTGCATTGTCATGATGGAATACAACACCTTTTCGATTTGTCAATTCGGGCCGCTTTTGTTCAATTTTGTTTATTGTTCAATGTAGACATCGTTGATCGTTCGGTTGGGTGGTAAAGGTTCAAAGAAGACAATTCCTTTGTTATCCCACCAAACTGATAACATAACTTTCTTTCGATGAATATCAGCTTTTGATGTTGTTTGAGCTGGTTCACCTGGCTTACTCCACGATCTTTTTCGATTGACAATGTTGTAAGCAAACCCATTTTCATCACCAGTTACCAATCGTTTAAAAAATGAATCATTTTCATTACGTTTCTTTAACAAATCGCGGATGTTAATGCGTTGTGTTAAATGATTTTCTTTCAGTTCATGAGGAACCCATTTACCGAGTTTTCGTGCATAGCAAAGTTTTTTTAAGCGATTTTCAATGCATGTATGTGATACATGAAGCTTGCTTGTTGTACTGTGACGATCCGAATCGATTGTTGCTATGATTTCGTCATCTTCAACTTCAACTGGACGACCAGAGCGTTTTTCATCTTTGAGTGAAAAATCACCAGAACGAAATTTGGCAAACAAATTTCGACACTGTCGTTGTCTTAAAGCTTTGTCACCATAAACAGCACATAACTTTTTGTGAGCTTGCGATGCGTTCAAAAAGCAAAATATGACGTACCTTAATGTTCGTTTTTTTTTTCCATTTTTCAACAGACGCCAAACAAAAACTACACAACCGATCAAACATTTTTTTTTAATGATTGACAGTTAAAGTACCAACTATCAAATAACAAAATGTGTTTGACATTTCGATTACGTCAGCAAATCTAAAATTTCAACTAAAGTCATCTATGAGTGAAATCCGCAATTAATTATTTGCCAACACAATATAAGGGTTCCGTTTTTTCCTTGTGAGGTACGGAACCCTTAAAAGAACCTGAATTTTGTAAACAATCACGGTTTTCGAATCAATTTAAAATAAATGCTGCAAAATCATTGATTTATCTATCCTCTGTTTTAGGGTCTTTTATGAATTCTGATTTATAGCATTTCTTACAGCCTTAACTGATTGATCAACATTGATTTGTCTTTACGTTCAGAAACCTAAATTGTCTTCTCGCATGTCTTCTTATCTTTTTTATATCAGTTTTTAAATGCTTTAAATTTAATAGCTTTATTAATATGCCGACAAATTATTAGAACAATTTACACACTTGAAATCACAAAGTGTTGCCGCTGCTTGCTGTCAAGCTTAATTGAGCAGAGGCAACCATATGTCACTGTCATTTAATCAAGGCAGAAAAATCAAAATACAATTAAAGTGACAGTGGCAGCATGTGTGAACAAATCTTTGCAATTAATTTTTCATTTAATTGCAATTGTTTATTTTCCAATTACAACAAGCTGAAAAGCCGCTGCACATAAAATACCTGCGCACTTGATTGCCATTTTTATTTTGGTTTAGAAACAAACACGGCTCCATAGTTTTAGTTCAAACTTAAATTTTCAGTTCAGACTAACTTCTGTCGAGAGACTGCTGCAGCACTTTGACTGTCAATTCAAAAATTTAGCGTACTCGTAAATGAATTAGGAAAATTGAATTTGAAAATTGTCCATGCTCGATGTTCGGTGGAGCACGTCTAGCATGGCTTGATTGTAAAACGTTTCAAAAAGTTCGAAAGGCGAAGCGCGCTGGCAATTAAATGATGTATTTTTGTCAGAGAAAGAGAGAGAGGGTGGCAAATTTGTTTCCTTTCCTTGCCTATCTCCCCCCTTGACGGAATACCACTTAAAATTCAATCGGGAATGATGTGACGAAGATGCTTCTGATGATGATAGCAAGGAGTGTGATATGGCGCCTTGGGTTTTTAGGGTGGTGACTCTTAATTTCTCTGTCATTGAATCATCGACAAGAGACATGGTGTATGACATGCCTATTCATGCAGCTATTAATGCAGGAGTGCTGCTCCTTGTTGCTGGTAGAATGGGTGTAATAGTCAATTTTAATTCAATTTCGCCAGGACCTTTTCGTTTTAAAGGAAAATCTAATATTAATCATTTGAACCGTTGACGAATTATTATTCATGTACAATTTTCAAAGGCAATTCCTTAATTGCATTCGAGTGGGTTTTGTTCCATTTTCTAGGTTTTTAGTGTTTTAAAAATTTATTGAACAAAAAAAAATTACAATTATTTTCTAAGACTACATTACAATGGTGAAAAATATTCAAATACAGGGTGTTATGTATTTCGATGCTTATTAGTTAAGAGGTGATTTCTGGATGTATCTATTTCCCTTTGTATCATTGAGAGAAGATTGACAAATTCGAGGTTGATATGTAAATCCAATTTGATGGTGGAACAAAATTTTACTACTCTCTTTTTCCGAGTACACAATAGAAACAAGTATTAATGCAGAAGTTACATCTTATTTGCTTGACAATTTGAAGTTAGACTCTTTCTCAGTTACGTAGCCTACAGGAGCTGGGGAGATCACTCCGTAGTCGATTTTTGTTTGCGGATGGATTGCCAATCACTCGCGGGAGATGAGTTCAGTTAAGATAAAATGTACAAACTGATCTGGCAAGATCTCAAGGTAGCTGACTTTGGCTATCTTAAATAACTATTAGACAGATGATTAAGTGGATTTCCACTGGAGAAACGTCTTTGACTTTTTCCATGCATCCACTTTGTCTGAGGACCTTCATGCCAAAACTACTGAGTAATTATCATTTCGTGAATCTCTCGCGATTCTGGTGACTGGCAGCTGTCCATTCGCTCATTGTTGGTGCGCTTTTGAAGCCAATCAATTTTTGCATCCAAATCTAGCTTCACATCCTTGTAGCTATGGAAGAATAATTTACGACGAATAATGTTTGATTTGATTTCTTTCAAAAAGTCCCTAAAAACAGCTTAGTTGTCTTGTTTATCGTCCAACCTTTACCGCCTTAATATTTCTAGTATTCTAGTCTAGAAATTTTAAAAAATCGATTTTTTTTTTATATATTTTCAAAGTTTACACGAGGATTTTTCAAAACTCAAATTATTTTCGGAGACATCGGTTTTTTGCTGACCCGACATCCAAACTGGTTCGGCCGGAACTGATCGAACAAAAGACATTAGAGATTCTCCGTCTACCATATTTCTCAGTAAAACCCTTTGTCCTTTGTAAATATTGTAATACAAGAACCCAAGGTGACTTGTATCTTTTATATTTAGTGTTCACTTACGTCCAGCTGCTAACAGTCGAATTCTAACCTTCAAACCACGTGGGCGTACGTTTTTTTAATGAAGGCTTCATACCTTTTTTTAAAATCATGGAGCTAATGGGAATAAAAATTGGCCCGGAAGCTCATTCATTTGCTGTGAAACGAGACAACGTCCGGATTGAGCATCCAAGCGTCCATCCGAGATACGAGCATCCAACGCATCAAAGGAGGCCAGAACTGCTCGATATGAAGAGAGAACCGCGGAAAGTAGTTTTTTCGAAGTCGAGGAAGGTCCGATGTAGGAAGCAGGAATAGCAGATTGAATAAATGTAAGTCTACAATATCTTTTCATGACTAAGACTGCGAAAAACTTTACGCGAAACTTTAAACGCGTTTTTCTCGAAACTGCCTTTTTCAAAACAATACCCACGATTTCTCAGGTTCTACTAGACCGATTTACCTGAAATTTTTAGAGAGTCTTCTTTATAGACTTGTTTATATCTGGAACTATCCCTATCCCCAAATTTCTATTACTTTTTTTTTTTAAAAAAAATCGAAACAATCAAAAAAAGTGGTACAAAAATGTTTTTTTTTTTCAGGCAGTTGCCATTTTGTGAAAAAAAATCTTTCCAACTTTTCCATAATTCCAGACATTGCGACATTATTTCAAATTAATAATCTTTTTTTTTTTGGTTTCACTAAAAAAAGGATACTACAAATATTAATTGCCTTTTTTTATGACACTACAAAAATTACATGAAATTCATGCCTCTAGACTAGAATACACCCTTAAAGGAAAATTGGCCCCTCTTTCTTCATACGTCTATACTTTGTAAGGGAGTAGAGAACATTGAAAGAGTTTGTAGTCGGGAATGCTAACGAGGGTCCTCACGCTTAACAGCTGTCGCACTCACCACTAAGTTTAGCCCATCTTTTTAAACAAGAAGCTTGAAATTTGAAAGTAGTTATTACTCAGTCACTAAGGACCCATTATCTTTATTAAATTCCCATCAGGAAGTTCTTGTAATCGGTCCGATTTTCGAAATGCAATTTTTTTTTTTTACATATTTTCACGTTTTGAAGTCCTTGAAGTCGGATTCCATTGTTTTAAGAAGGATATTTGTGTGTATGTGTGCACGTACGTTTGTGCGGATCGAATGCTATCGAATTTTACCACAAGAACTTTTGGTTAAATTTGACATGGTGGTTTGAATTTTGTGACAAAAAAACTGTCAAAAACCAGGCAACTAGTTTCTCTGGTAAGAAAATATGCATAAATATATACACTGCCGTTCATAAGTTTCCGGACAAATTCTTGTAAATTTATTTTGTTCAATTGTAAATTTTATTTAGCCAACTGACTTAATAAAGTTACTTATTAACTATAAAGACTAACATATGAGGCCATTTCATATTTTGATGTGCCCCTTTCTGTATTTTTGGATCCACATTTCCACTGCAGAGCTTGGAAAATTGTTTCAGAAATGTGAATCCTGTAAATCTTTTTCATATTTCATGATTCCGAATGACGTCTACAACAGTAACATATGAAAACATCTTTAGAAAATTATGGACCCACCTGTTTTCTTCTTTGTTCAAAGCCAGCTCTGCTGTAGCTTGACGCTTTTTTATCGTTAAACTATATCAGAAAAGATTGAAAAAGATCATGAAACTATCTCGAATTTTTATTGCTGCCTGAAAAGTCTGTTTTTTTGCAACTTAAGATCATGCCGCTGGTCGATTACCTTCTGTGAAACTGAGTTGCTTGGTGCTGCAGAGCTTGCGGACATTTTTTCGAGATTAAGATAGAATTTATTTAATGTGGCAAACATATCCTGAATTTTTTCACTTTCAGCATCATCAACAGCCTCAGATCCTCGTTGATTCCAGCGCTAAATCTTTTTCGAGGATTTCCACGCGTCTTATCAGATAAAGTCTGGAAGACTTACTTTTTTTTTATTAGCCTTTCTGAAGTTCATTTCATCCCGGGTTAATTTACAGCTTCGAACACATAATTTTTTTTAAGCAATTTATGTTTTAAGCCAATAAACTACTCAGTCGCCTGTGTAAATCGTCGAAATGTCTTGTCTCGCAGCGTGGCACTGATCACTTGCAGTTTGATCGTTTTGAATATATCGGGCTCGAAGGACCACTGTTTCTTTTGTTGGATTCTGGATTTGTTTTATCTGTAGAAACTTCAGCGGATTTCAATTTGAATTTAAGATTAAAAAAACGCACGTTCAACTCAGGTTAGGTATTAAATTCAAGCCTTTGAATGATTTCGACAAATCATTTCAATAACAATTTGCAAATTGGATTCTAAACAATTGTTATAGAAATTGTTGAAAGTAAATACACAATGTTGTGGTAAGTTACTATTTATGTTTACAAAGTTATGCGATCAGAACAGACAAAGAGATGAAAAATCTCTCGAAATCGGCCTGGAAACAACTATCGAAATCTCCAAAGAAAACTGCACTGAATATGATCCTCTTGAAGCCATTCAATTATCAGAAAGAAAAAGATCCTCCCAGCTCGGAAGGCAGAGGTGATGGTAATCTCTCGACTGAAACTATGTTTTTTCGAACCCTTTCTTTAACGGCAGAAAGATAATCAGTAATAATTTAATATTCCGAGCGATGATCTTTCAAAGTAAAGTAATCTAACAAATTTGATGAAAGTGCATCGTGCAACGTCGTAGAAATAATTCTAAAAGTATATTGGACAAGGAGTTGAGATAGGCGGTCTTTCACAATGTTTATATTAAAACAATTTAAATTGTGCAAACAAAAAAAAAAAAAAAATAGCAAAGCCTTGTCACAAGTTTTTCTTTTGTTCATTTTAAAACTTTTTACTAGAATAGCACTTGTAATAGTAATAAATTGTAAATGATGTTTCAGTGACATCTCAGCACAAATTTTAATGAAATTTTTTTCTAAAGAAAGAAAAGTTTGCAAAGAAATTGCAGAGTTTAATCAGAATCAGACAAATTTGTGTTCCAAAAAAACAAAAACAGTTCCACTAATGGTTGGCCACCGATATTTTGATCATGCTCGAAATTTCGTTTGTGTCCCGCTGCAACTGGGCCTCGGACTTTCTAGATATGAATCCTTATAAACAAAGTTCTAAAAAAATGTAATACTTGATAATTCTGGCTGTCTGATTTATAAAACTTTATTGGTGAAGTTGAAAAACGAAGACTGACAAAAGCGAAAACAAATTCAACTTCCAATGTTAACGTTTTTGTAATGGAATCGATCTTCGCAACTCTAAATTTGAAACATCTTATCTTCACGTAGAGTTGGACACACTTAGAGGGATGGGCGTTGTTAATATGTGCCAAAAGAAGACTGGCAGAAGACTGATTGTGGGCCGTTGGTCCTATATTTTGGTTTTATTATTATTATTATTATATTATTATTATTATTATTATTATTATTTTTATTATTATTATTATTATTATTTTTATTATTATTATTTTTATAATTATTATTATTATTATTATTATATATTAATGGACAGCAAGCTTCAACGTGAAGCTCGACAAGATAGAGCTCGTGCTTTCTCCAAAAAGCTCTTGCAAGCCAAAGTGATTTCTGTCTTGAGATGGGACGTTCATGGTAAGGAGAAGTCTACTCGCAGCCCAACCAATTTTTCTTTATATTATTGTTGTTGAATGCATCCTGAAGGTTATAGCTTTCTCATTTAGGACGAAGATATAAAAACTATTAGACACATTTCTGGTTAGTTGTGCCAAGTGTTACATCAAATTGTTCCAGATTTCGCAAACCAAACCGTCAAAAATTATGCAAAATTTTCGCTAGCACCATTCCACTTCAAATCTTCATGATAGAGCCAATGCTGAATTGATTTCTCTAAGAGTTCGGTTGAAACTGATATTGATGCTGCGAATCCATTAATTAATTAATTGTTTTTGTTGTTTATAAACGTGTGTCAGAATTTTTTTTACTAATGGTTATTCATGTGGAAATTTATTTATTTCGTTTATCCGTGTATTAATTTATTTACATGCTTAATTATTTTTGTTCATTTATTTTCTGCTTGCTTATTAACATATTCTTATATCTGTGATATTTAAATCTGATTTTTTTTCCTTAATTATTCTTTTCTTAGTAGTTGTATTGAAATAAATGTTGGGCAAGTTGTAAAAAAGTTGGCTACTTCGTCAAAATTATCAAAGCTAGGAATATTGTACGTAGGCTGCTAGATATATTTCTGGCCTAGGCAACACTAAGTATGTATGGCCATAAAGCACCATTCTATTGCGCTGTGAAAAGCTGGTTTAATGAATTCAGTCATGGCCGACGCTCGCTCAAAGACGAATTCCGTGAAGGTCGTCCAAAAACGGCCGTTGTGCCAGAGAACATTGATACCGTGCGTGAACTGATAATGCAAGATCGTCATGTGACATACCGTGCGATAGACGCATCCCTGGGCATTTCTCCCACCAGCAGACATTCGATATCACAATTTAACAATCGCTCAAAAAAAGGCTCGTGTCGATTGGTGCAAAGAAATGTTAAAAAATTAGATCGCGGTGCTTCAAAAGACGTTTATAAGACTGTCACAGGTGGCGAATCATGGATCTATGCGTATGAGCCCGAAACAAAACAACAATCGACCGTGTGGGTCTTCGAAGACGAGCTAAATCCAAAAGTTGTTCATGGAAGAAGAACTTTGAAGCAAATGGTGGCCTGTTTCTTCGGCAAAACTGGTCATGTGGCGACTGTTCCGCTTGAGCAACGTAGGACGGTCAATTCTGAGTGGTACACCACAATTTGTTTGCCTGATGTCTTCGGAGAAGGAGAAGACGAATCATTATTCACCATGAAAATGCGAGCTCTCAGATATCGGCTCAAACAAGCGCCTTTTTGACCGGCCAAAACGTCGAATTGATGAGTCATCCGCCGTACAGCCCTGACTTGTCACCCAATGACTTCTTTTTATTCCCGCACATCAAGAAAAAAAATGCGTGGTCAACGATTTTCGTCGCCAGAACATGCTGTTGAAGCGTTCCAAAACCATGTTTTTTTGAGGTGTCTCAATCGGAGTGGATAAAGTGTTTCGAAAATTGGTTTGAGCGCATGCAAAAGTGTATAAATCATGCTGGAGAATATTTTGAAAAACAATAAAACCACTTTTGATGATAAATACATATTCGCATTTTCATTATAAGGCCAGAAATATATCAAGCGGCCTACGTAGTTTTTTAAAAACAGATTCAACAAAGTCAGAAAACAGACAAGCTTTAACTAGACGATAAAAAAAAATTGTATAAAATTTCAAAAATTCTTGGTCTTAATTTTTAAGTCACTTTGTACCCCTATGAATAAAATAAAATAATTTTAAATTCGGTGTTCTAATGAAAATATTTTTGCATTTAAGTAGATCGGTTTCACTATTAGTTTGTTTATAGATGACTACAATTTGTTTCTACGACTTTTCAGATTTTTTAACTCACAATCGTGCAAAGCTGTTTAAAGTTTTGAACAATTTTTCGAAAGAAATCGGAACGGATTTTAAAAAAACATTTAAACAATTTAAAGATGTTAGATTAGACGAGTTTTGAGTTGTTTATTGGCAAAGAGTATCGAGCAGCATGTCCGGTATACTTTGCTGAGGTTAAAAACCCCTAAGTAAATCATCTCATCACATTTTTTTGAGTAAGTTATTCATACTCCACTAAAAGTGTGTTTATATCGAAAAAAATTAAAAATTATTTCAGGTATTGACAGAAATAAGTCTGCACATTCCCAAAAAAATCCCTATTTTTCTTTCGTTCAAATGTTGAATTTTTGAAATAAACATTTTCAGAGTTATCTTTTGAAAAACAAATGCTAAAACTACTCATAATTTGTATGCCAATTATTCAATTTAATATTAATCAGCTTTTAGCATTTTCCCATAACACAATGAATTAAACAGTCAAGTTGAGCTTAACACGTCAAGCATGCCGTTTGGATTTATCTTTTCATTAATTAACCTACGAGTACGGATGCTTGACCACATACTGAACCGAGGTTTCGAACGAAAGTTTCCAGTGATTTCCGTTTAAAAACAAATAAACACATTCAATAATTGATCAGTCGCACTTTGATTTGTTTAGAATATCTTAATTAATAGCTTGATAATTTTTAATTGATGAATAATGAACTCACAACTCGATGTTTGTGTTGAGAAAAAACCACCGGTGCCCGGAAAAAGTTCACTTAAAACACGATCACTTTTTGGGTTCCAATCGACATGACATCCCAAATAGCCTCTTAGCTCTAGAAAGCCCAGTCTAATTCGTAATTAGAACACTTTCACACACGCACTTAAGACTTGTGTAAAGCTACTGTAGCTGCTTCACTGTCAAATGAAATTTTATTGACGCGAGAGATGGCACGTGGAAAGAAACGAGGCGGCGGCGGCTCGATATCGAGATGCGAGTTGGGGAACGTCTTCGCACGGAATGAGGAATTGTTCGGTGTAAATTGGCAGTTTGACGCTAACAAACTTAAGAGGCGTTAAGAGTTAGACACTGCAACGAGACTTACGGGCTCTGATCGACTGTCTCTGGCGAAGGGGGTTTACTTTGTTGAGTATCTTCCGCTGGAGTAGGAGGTTAAGTAGTTGCAAGTGGTCTATGCACCAGCACATTCATTTGTCATGGTTTTTTTGTTTAGGTACAGAACAATGTGTGCTTTGGCGGCAATTAAGCCAGCTTAATTGACTTTGGCGCAATTATACGGTTTGCTGTAAAATGTTCGCCACAAATATGTTAGCTGACTTTGCTGGGAGTGCCAATGGACCGATTGTTTACCTCACAATGCGTAAGCTGATCTTCTATAAAATTTATGCAGTTCAGGAGACATAAATTGATGGGTGTTTAAGTCTGTTGTTGGCGACAAATTAAAACGAACTTGACACATTCAATTGAATTGTGAAAAAAAATTACCTGTACAATGCCTGTACCAATTCGACCTGTAAAAAAAGGATGTTTTTCAGATGGCATTTTGAATCGGGTGCATTTTTAAAGAGCTTATCAGGATCTTCACAGAGGGAAAAAACTGCTGAGTATGAGGACCTGGGTTCAAATTCAGAAAGGTTTATCTGGAGTTTTTCAAGGAGCGCCCTTGCCAGTGATTATCATGCAGCAAGTAGAAGAGCCGTTCGCATACGCGTGAGGCTAGAGTTGCTAGGATTTTTTTTTGTGTGAAGAGGATTATCCAAAGGTGATGGGTACATAGATTGAATGATCCATCGTGCTGCAGCATAACCACCCGTGTCTCAAGCCCAGACTTCAACACAAACTTTGATGGAAGGATTGGTTTGTGCAAAACGATTTTAATTTCAGAAGAGTTGTGGACTGTGGAGTAGATGTCTCGTCTGCTGGTAAGGCGAAAAAAGCTTACGTAGAACGTTTACAAATTCAATGAACAATCATTTAATTAATTATTTATTTATCTATAAGTTGACCCGGCGTAATTCGTACCGCTCAGAAACAATAATTTAGTTGAATTAAATTAAGTGTTTTAAAAGAATTGAAATGATTCATGGATAACGTTTGGCCCTTTTGATGTCCAGGTAATAAATAGATCTGGACGGCCGTAAAGACGAATTTAGTAAGTCTTTGAATCTTACGCATATTCATGCATATAACGCGGTCTGCCAACGTTCGCCGCCACACAATGTGAAATATAGTATTCAATATCTGGCGGAATTTAAATCAAAAAATTAAGTTGATCTTCCAAGAACAAAAACTATGTTTTTCAACTCATACTTTTACGAACCATTCGTTCAAACCTATTCTTGCTGTATCTGTAATTGCAAAAGTTTCTATGCAGGAAGGTGTTAAAGCAGGAAGGACGAAACGTCCTATCAGTAAAAATTAAATGGAATTTTTCGGTTTATTGATTTAAGTTGATTTAAGTTTTTTTTTCATTTTGTTATACTTTTTGTCCGATTACCACTCAAGCTTGGACTCCAGTCAGACACTGACTTTTTCAAAACCAAAGAAAAAAAAAATTTTCTCGTGCCCCTTTTTGCCACCTCCATATAATTTTTTTCCAATCACTATTTGATGTTGAGGGTTAATTTCTTTGAACTATAATGCTAAACTGCAAAAAGAAGATAAAAGTCAAATAGGGGAAAGAAATAACAGGCACCCAAGAAGTGTTGCCAAGTTTTTTCTGAGCCAAAGCACCGTTCCTTATATTTTCAGCGTTAATTTTGATACCTTGGGTACCAACAAAATTATTTTTCCAGTCTCCCAAAAAAAAGAACCATTTATTTAGTTCTAGTCATATATAAGTGTTACCAAGCCTTTGTGCGTCCAATTCTGACCTATGCGAGTCCAGTATGGTGGATAATAATATAGAGTTTTCGAAAAACAGTGCTTGCGAGCTGGCACGCGATTTACAGAAGCGCTCATTCCGTCTTCATGCCGACATGAGCAAAAAACAAAAGATTATTGAATGCTTCCGAAGTGTCTAGGACTGACAACGTTATCCTGGCCTTTCTGAGGAATCATTTTGCGCGATCGGCAAATGTTATTGAGAACGAATTCATATCGGGATATTTTACAAATTCACTCAGGTACTTGGCTGCTTGTCGGACTCGAGCAATATTCTCGTTATACACCATGCTGCTAGAATAGCAACAGACAAAAGAGTCCTGTAGAGCTCCTGACAGGAAATACTGTATGAACGTACCTAAAAGAAATACACTAAATATTGGGAACGGCTGACTCCCAGCAAATACTGGTGGCTCGATTGGGTAGAATGTAGGCAGTTTTAACTAGTTGAAGTTAGTTGAAAGTTTAGTGTTAAAGATTTGTAAAACAAGTAATTTTTTCCCACTTTTTTATTACTTATTTAACAATATTTACACAAACATTTTAGTTATACTATTGTGTAAAGACCAATTAAAAATATGTTAAACTTAAACTAAGTTATGAGCACCGTCTTTCATTATAAGTATTGTTATATAAGTATTTTTAGTGGTAACACATAAGTTTTCTAAAAATAAATAAATGCTTTTTAGTTTATAAACTATTGCATTTTTTGAACTATCAATAAAAACATTTATGGGTAATCCACTTCTACGATTGCACAAAAATGAAATAAAGAATAAATTTATTCAAGTATTTAGGTACAGCAAAAAAGATGTGCCATTAAATTGGTTCAGAGGAATATGACTTTAAGGTTCCAATTTTGCAAATCACGCTTTCAGGAAAATTGAAACTATTACAGGGTATTTGATTTCTTTGCAAGTCAAATCGAATTTGCAAAATTGAATTTAACATCTCCAAACTCATTTTGTTCCTAAGTTTTGCTTTCGACTAGGTTTGCTTGACTAAAAACCCTTACGAAATCACCATTGGAATGTGGCAAACAAGGTAGGTTGTTGAAAAGTAGCGAGTTTCGGAAGCACTAAAAATAAAATGAAAGCACTTAAATAACGCCGTAGCACTAAAGTGATATTTTGGGCACTGAAATTAACGCTGAAAGCACTAAATTGGCAAAGCTGCACCCAAGATTCCTGCAACAACATCAAAGCTTGTTAGGACATCCTTTTTTCACGCAACAGCTGTTATGAATCAGCTGGAAAACTCTTAAAACAAAACCATATAAAAACTGCAATTGCAAAGTTTAAAATTACCCAAGTGCAAGATGATTCTCACACGAAGGGTTCCGCGCCTCCTAAGAGCATGCAGAAATTTATTTCTTAACTTTTTAAATTTCTCACAGCATCGCCCACAGTTATATGCACGATTAAGCAAGACAAAGTAATAGCTCGACATTGGTTAACTTGTAATTCCAATAAAAACAGATGGGAAATTAAGAAGGATTTAAAACGATTACAAGATTAAAAGATTAGTTAATGCAGGCTTATTGCAGAAATGTGTGAGTCTATGATTCTGGAATTTTTTTTGGCAAATTCATGCGGGAATTTCATCTCAAATCGAATGGAAATTCATTCAGATTTCGTTGATGAACGTCAAAATGTAGTGGGCTTAGAGCGAACTCTTATTTCACACCCTAATGCGTGTCACATCCGTGTACGTGTTTCGAAAAATAAGAAAAAAAATGTATCTAAAAATTGAATATCCTACCTGTTGTGTAATAAACATACATTTAGTGTTAACAATTTTCTTCATTTATTCAAATGCTGGGAAAATTATGACACAAACACACATCAAAATCACATGAAATACTTTTTTCAATATTTTTGTTTTAGCACATGATATTGTAAATAATGTTTTCGCATGGAGAAAGCAAATACGAAAGCAAAAAACGTTTTGGTGTGTAAAAAAACATTTTGACATTCGTTCCAAATTTTTTATTTTTTTTTCTTATAGGAGTTCGAGCTGTAATGATGGATGGACGAAATGATTGCATACTTTAAAAAGTTCTTAAGTAGCCCTATGAAACTCATTGCCTACTGTTAGGCGCTAAGTTGAGTTGCAAACACTTTCTTGTTTCGGTGACCCCCATTTATTTTTTTTACGTTACATCATTTTTATTATTTGTTGTTGCGGCAATAGCAGCACACCTTCTGTGAAAATTGCAAGTGTTTATAGAGGTTTAGGAGATACAACTCCGTGATTGACGGATGGACGAACGGACAGCGTAGGCTTAGCAATAGGGTTCCTTGGGACCCTATGGAAACGAAGCCCTAAAAATTGTATAAGCTTTTTTTAGGGATGACACAAAATACAGCGGAAATTTAATGCTGTGACAGGATGGCGACATAATTCTGGACTTTTTATTAACGTTAAAGAAAACTGATTACTTCGTCAAAAAGGTATTCAATTTTAAAACCTCGCTGCGGATATTGACTGATACTTTAACCTTGGATTTTGGAATAAGAATGCTTTCTAAATTAGCTGTGCTAAGGAATATGAAGATGAGACAAGCCAGCAAAATACTTCTTCAAATTCGTAAAGATCGGCAACTTATTCACAAACTAATTCATAAAAGTGAGCTGTTTCTAGTATCTCCGACTGTAGATTGACTTCTTTCCACCTCCCTTCTCTAAACTCGTCTAAATCACACCCAAGCAATTTTTTTTATATTATAATGTTCTTTAATGTTTGTTTTATTGAAAATACATTTTTATGTGGAAAAAATTATCGAAATTAGAAATCGTAATAGTTCATTAGTAGATTAATATTTTTTAACGAGTTACTCGTAAAGATTTTAAGTGTCATGTGCTGAAAAATATTATATTGTTAAGGTTGTGTCGTCAATTGATATCGTTAGCTCACCAAACCAACAATATTATAAGACTAAATTTCAATCGTCTATTAAAAAGACTTTCTTGACTCAGCTCAGATAATAACATTGCCGTCGAATATATTTCCAATAGTAAACAAAAAAAGGATCCCGGTATGATGTTGGGCAACGAATATTTTATTCATGGATCCGAAATTGTGGCGCATGCTCGGACCTGGATTTAAAAAAATATCAAGAGCTTCATTCATGTTCTTTTTTTTAACTTTGGATTGATAAGCTCCAATCTGATAATCGACAGTAAAAGCATTGTTTGGACAAGTTGGTTGGTTTTTTAGGGTGAGCTTTATTTCGCGCCACCTAGGCCTCCGATTGGGTCCATTGTGTTACATTTTTTTCTGTTTGGAAAACGTTTTAGTAAGAGGGGGTTTGTGAAGTCCATGATTTCAACTGGCCTTTTTGAGGTACGTCGCTCCAAATGCTCCAAATCTTCGTCTACCTTCTTACACTTGCCGGAGTTCAGAGCTCATTTCGTTACTTTGGTTCTTGGTTTATCTTTTATAGATCTTGCCGCTTTGCAAGTTGTTAGATTAATCCAGTAATTTTTGTATTCATGGGTAACCTAATCATCAAGAGCTCCTTTTATGGCTGTCATTGGCACAACTAGTTTTTTACAGGGTTCTGGTGCCTGTTTCCTTGCCTATTATTTAGTGGATCAGATGTTTCATCATTCGTTTTATCTTCTTATCCCGGTTCCCATGTAAGACTGACTTCGTTAAGTGTTGCTAGTTTGTTTAGTTTGTGTTTGTACTCTCTTATTTTGTGTTTACGTTGATAAGCGTTTTTTGAAATCTTTAATAGCCGCAATTCTATCTGAGCAGATAAGTATTTGCTTCCCCCGTGTGTTGAGGTCTGTGAGCGATCCTACTCCAGTAAGAGATTCGAAAACTTCAGTTTCGAAAACCGTAGCAATTCGATCAATAGTTGTGGGTATAGACCCCCGACTCCGAGGTAATATCACAGGGTTTCTTTTCGTATTTTCATTCGTGCAAGATTTTCTAGTTGAAAAAATTGTTTTGAATTTGTTTTTAAACGTGAACTTGAACGTGAGCTTGAGCTATCATGTAGTGGTGTCATCACTCTAATCATATTCACAGTTTTTCTAAACGCAGTGTTCTTTCCCCGTCATCAGAGTGACCAGCGCCTTAAGTGCTATGACTTAGAGTCTTGCGAGTCTTTTCACCTCCAGCTGTAATGTTCAGAAATGCTTTGATGGCTGTGGTCGGCGTCGAAGTTTGTGCGTCTGTTTTGGTTTCTTTGGGTTGCGCGCATCCGAAATGTTCAATTTTCGAATTTGAATTCCAATTTGACCGATGGAATAACCCAATCATTGGCATTGAGCCGCTTCGGTTTTTGGCTTATTTGCATAGAATTTCGACTCCAGAAAAACCCCTCAAGAAAAAGTCGCACGATCTCAGTTTCTAGTTCAAATCACTTGCAGGCGAGATGACAATGCCTTCGAATCGCTCGTGCGGAATTTCCAATAAGGCGTGAGTTGCGGTGCACTTATCGCCATCCTGTTGAAACCACATATCTTTGGTGTCCATGTGATCCGATTCAGCTCAGTTGGTAATTATCGACCTGTAGCGCTACCCGTTGATGTTAATGGCCTGGCCGAAATCGTTCTCAAAGAAATATGGACCGATGACACCGCCAGCCCAAAATCCACACCAAACAGTGACTTTTTCAAGATGCATAAGACGCTCTTAAGTCTCATGTGGATTTATATCGTTCCGAATTCTACAATTTTTTTTGTTGACGTATCCATTCATCTAGAATTGGGCCTCATCCCTGAAGATGTTTTTTCCATTAAAATAAGGTTCAGTTTCCAACTGCTCCAGATCCCATTCAGCGAACATACGCCGCTGTCTCTATTCGTTTGCTTTCAGTTCGTCGGTCAGTTGAAGTTTGTACGGGTGCGGACCCAAATCACGACAGATTTTTTTTTATTTTAGATTAAGATGTTTTTATTTATCGTCCAAAAATATTTACAATCATGACTTAAAATTAGACTTATAACTAAGGTAAGGTTTTGTCGGCTCAACAATAAGGGCCCGACTTATTTCATTTGGTATTTATAGAAAATATTTTTTTTTTTACAAAAACGTATAACAATGGCGACTTAATCTTTTAGGTGACTATATGCAATTTTCCAAACATTTTGAAAATTTTTGTTTAAGAATTTTTTTTAAAAAATTTATAACTATAAAACTAATTACAGGGTCCTAACCTCTGTAATATCGGCTGTCAGCTTTTTCGTAAAACGAAGTCTCGTAGCAATTTACGATGTCCTCGAATCTCTCGTCGATGATCGCTCTTGGGCTGAGGTACCTCAGCGCTGGCTCTAAGGTCTGCTGGCTGATGTTCCTGATGTCTCGGTTTGGATGGTCCTTTAGTTTGTCCAGTATTCTTCCGGAAAGCTGTAGCATGTATAGATCGATTGGCGTTATGCCAGTATCTTCATACAGCTTCGTGTTGCTGAAGTATTTCAGCGTGTCCGGTTTTCGCCAGAGTCCTGTACAGGACCGAAGTATCCTTCTTTCCATGAGTCTGATTTTCTTCATGGTTGTTGGTGACACCGTGAACCATATTGGGCAGCCATAAGTTATTACTGGTCTTATGAGCTGCTTGTAGACCAGTAGTTTGGTTTTCTTGCTTAACCCGTTCCTCTTCCTCAGCAGTGGGTTCACAAGATGTAGGGCAAAGTTGGCCTTCTTCATCACGTTGTTGGCATGGGCGTTAAATCTGAGCCGCTCGCTGAAGTTGATTCTCAGGTATTTTGTCGTGTCTTGTGGCACAATTTGTGTGTTGTCCGAGAGGATTAATTTGATGTTGCGACAACGTGCTGCAAATTTTCGTCTTCCACACAAAATCCGAAAAGCTGTGATCTGCGAAAGGCCGAGTTTTTGTTCCTCGGATTCTCCTGCACACGGGATGTTTTCGGCAGATCTTGCGTGTGTTGGTTGATCGTATAATGAACCAGTGGACTCAAATTTATCTATCAGACTGCGAATAGTTCTCTCGGAAAGCGAAGTAAAAAGGGTGAAGCGCGCGGTCCGAACAGAACACCTATTTTCATAAAATAATTTGCACGTGTTGTTGAACGCTCTATCCGTCCATGGTGATTTGGCAAAACAGGCAGAATAAATGACTGCCAATTTAACGGATGTAGCTTCAACAATATGGCCGCTATTAACTGTCAAAGTTCATAAGTCCCTTTTTGGAAGAGCCTTCATATAGAATCTAAATCGTAATGATTGAAAATATTTTGCTGTCATAAAGAGTGCGGACCAAAAAAATATATCTAAGGTCGAAGGAAGATTGAAAAAATGTATCCAAATCTACCACAACGTTCCTAGATTCTAGAACTTTTATTGAAATGAGAGAAAAGTGTTAAAGAGAAACTATCTTTTATGGTAATTTTTTTTGTTTTTCCAACTTCAGCTCATTACTGTTACTGAGCATAAAAAAGGACCTCTTCATAAGTATTTATTAGGAATAATCATAATAATTATCATTCATTATGTTAACTTTATTTCATTGAAAATCATTAAATACAATTTTTAATTAAACAAATTTCAAAACAAACATGAATTCAATTTTTTAAAACGAAATAGTTAGGACATTCAGTTTTCATAAGGACAAGAGGCGAATGAACCATTAAACTTAAAAAAAAAATCATAACAATGCGTTGATGGGGGTTATTTAGTTAAAAAATAATACAAGAGTATAAAAATAAAATAATATAAAAATATAATATAAAAATTTGTATGCAGGTGCATTTGTAGATAAAAGAAAAGTTAAATTCAAATATTTTGCTACATGACATTTAATTAAACAAAATTTCAATTTCATTGTGGTTGAATGAGAAAATCCAAATTTTAATATTTCTTAAAAAGTTTGATTCATTTCTTTCGCATCTAATAGATTCGGGTAAATAATTAAAGAATCGGGGGGCAGTGACATTAAAAAAAACGTGAGAAAAGTGTTTTATTTATTTTAGGTATAGTTACGAAATTTCTGGTATTCACGCGAAATAAACAATTCACTCGCAGAGACTTTTTATTATTAAACGTTTATTTAATAATTGAGTTTTATCTATTTTAGTCCTACTTATTGATTGGTAAATTATTTATAAATACGGCCGCTGTCTTAAGCAGGCTTCACCGTCTCTCTTGAGTTCTTTCTAAAGACTCTTTTAAAAAAGTTTGCGAATATCAGAAGAAGGTTCAATTTTCAAATAACCATACATACATACCTACTTCTCGAGGTGGTCATTCACTTGCTTGTGCTTACACTTTTCAAAGTGATTATCCAATGCATTGTTATTTTGCAATAATTTCCGGCGATCGTCACTTTTATGGGTCAACATAAAAGTGATGACGACGATTTTATAAAACAGAGTGCATTGACCATCATAATGGATCAGTGAGGAAAAGTGTAACCAGAAGCAGTATTTCAATAAAGTATTGAATTAAGACCAATACTTAACTCGCGTAAGCTATAGTTACCATATAATCTGGCAGCGTTATAACCGGATCTTAGAAAAAATGATTTCAAAACTTTATACACATAAAGGTGTCGCATAGGTAAAGTTCTTAAGTTCTGGAACAGATCAAGACTTGGGGTACTACGATTCTTCTTAAAAATGATTCGAAGAGCATGTGCCACCCCAGCATGTCACTCCATATTCAAGCTTAGATTTGATTAGACCATTATATACTATGATAGAGTTGCCTTACTAATATATGATGATACTACTTTAAATAGGAAGTATGGTCATCCCAAGTTAGCTTAGCATCCATTATAACACCAAGGTATTTAAATGTGTCTACATGTTCCACTAAAAAACAATCGGCGGTACAGCTAATGTTAGAATTGTATGTAGGCATATTCAGAACATGGGGACAAGCATTATTTAAACGCAATTTTAAACAACTAGGAGAGTGATATTGGAGATTTATACCTTGGCGAGAAATGCTCGTGTTTTTGAAAAGCATAAACTTCGAAGCTTGAAGTTTGAGTAGGACAGAACAGTATCATCAGCGAATGCTGTTATTTTACCATTAAATGGTTGTAAAAAAAATGGAAAAGAGAATTAACAAAGATTAGAAACAAAATAGCACCTAAAACTGAGCCTTGTGGAACACCTACATTTACATGCTTCAGCGAACTCAATTGATTTTTAATTCTGACCCGTTGTCTTCGATCGTTCAGATAAGAAGCAAACCAGTTATGGATTGATCCTGTAAAGCCCGCCTTATACAGTTTATCCAACAGCAATTCATAGTCGAAGGCTTTAGTTATATCCATAAACAAGGTGGCGGGAATATAAATAAATTTCGCCACATAGCTTCAAAAAGGCATCTTCAGTAGATCTTCCACTTCTAAAGCCGAACTGGGCATTACTAAAAAATGTTGGGAGTATTTTTTTTAATACGGCTTATGATAGAATATTTTGGGCACGTTTTGTTTCCTTAAAAAAAATTCCAAAATGTTGGTGTCATTTTCTTGGAAACAGATTTTAAGTTATCTTTTCCAGTTTGTTTACTGCGAGGAGCCAAGCTCTTAACTTATAATTTTTATCTTGTCACAAATATTAATGTTCTTATAAGGGAATAGGACGTTTTGCCTTTGAAGAACTTCTGATTATGTACAAAAAATCCTAGGGGCCTTGCATGACAAAGAAATAGTCTAGCTAAAGATTATTTTTGTGCTGCTTAATGAGTGCAGATAACCGGCACTTGAATACATATTTTAAAAGCCAAACAAAAGCATGTTTTTTCTTTACTATTTTCGCGTGGTACATCTGTCTAATGAGATACACTCTTTTGACACGAGAAATCGTATTGCAGAACAATTCAAGTATTTATGTAAAATGAATTAATCATTTCATCTCGAATTGCAGTGCCATTAATTGCGTGATAACAATTCAAGATTACACTACTTCGTTCAATGATTGCTTTTTCAAGTCTGGGAAAAATAAGCCAGCTCATCAATTGATTGAAAAATGTTTTTGATTTAATTAATTGTGAATAAATTGCTATTACCATAATTCATGGATCATACTTGTAGCACTTACTGGATTCGATTATGCAGAAATAAATGTGGAATATTTAGCACCTGTTGTGAGCTTCTACTGGAAATGCAACTTTGAATGTTAATAAATTTACATTGAAGAATGTTTTGTTGTTTTTAAACTTAAAGTGTTCCTTACTACATTGTCTCACTCGGATGAGCAGCTTGCTTAAAAAGTTTTGTGTTCGACATTTCCTGGGAAATTTTACGTAGTACAGGGTGGCGCATAACTAGTGTTGTTGCTCAACTACCATAATAATTCCGCTCTATCATTATCTCTGCCAATTTTTGAAGAAGGTAAATTAGCAATTTTAAATAAAATTTTGAAGTTCAATATGAAAAAAAAATTATAATGAAAATTTGCAAATTATATTTGTTTTATTTCGCATGCTTTTTTCTGACCATGTTTGTTTATTGTTTATTGTTTATAGTAGCATTTGATATGTTTACAGTCTCATTAAAAAAAATTATTGCACATTGATATGGTATAACGCTACCTTACAACTGAAAAAATAGTTTACATTTTAATGAATATATCACAGTTAAAGAATAGAAGAAGAAAGGAAAAGCTACTAGCAAAAACCTTCAAAATAATAAAACGAAATGCTCTCATTGGAGAGAAGAGGAGGCACCAGTACAAATGTTATCAGATCGACTTTACAATTGATAGAGAAATAAATACATACAATGATTATAAATAAATCTTTGATAAACAAATAAATAAATAAAAAACAATAAAAAAAAAATTAATAAATTAATAAATAAATAAGTAAATAAATAAATAAATAAATAAATACATAAATAAATAAAGAAAATAATAAATAAGTAAATAAATAAATAAATAAATAGATACAAGGTTAATGTAAATTTACAAAAATAAATAAATATCTATATATAAATAAATATGTAAATAAATAAATACTATATAAATAAATAAATATATAAATGATAAGGTACATGGTGAATAAATAAATAAATAATTTAATTTATTTCAAACAAAGATAGAAGTTTAAATAACCAAATCTGATATTAACTGGTTTTCAGAAATACTGCAGGTCAAGTTATAGCGATCAAATAGTTTTTGGAGTCGTGTTGGAACTGTCTTAATATTTGGCAAGGTGTGTAGCTCGTGGGTTGAAAAGTGCCAAGGAAGATTATACATCATTTTGAGCAGTTTGTTTTGGGACACCTGAAATTTGCGGATATGGCTGTTAGCACAATTTCCCCACACTGGAGAGCCATAGAACATTATAACTTGGAAGATCGCTTTGAATATTATTAATTTATTCTCCTCACTCATTTTCGATTTCCGGTTAATGAATGGGTACAATGTTTTGATTGTAATATTAATTTTGTGGATGACTTCGCTAATATGTACGGAGTATTTAAGCGTTTTGTCGAGGTGTACCCCAAGATACTTAGCCTTTGACCCCCAGTCGATCTTTACGCCATTAATTTGAAGTCTGTTGCTTGGTAGGAGACAGGCTCTTCTTTTCCGTGTAAAAAAGACAGCCTGAGTCTTTGAAGCATTTAATTTTATTTTCCAATTGTTAAAATATGTTATGGAACCAATCGAATCTGAGGAAAAGATGCAGGTGTCATCAGCAAAGATAGCAGAATCACAGTTCCTAAGGCAGGGAAAATCTGACGTTTATATATTATAAAGGATAGGACTTATTACTACTCCTTGGGGTACACCAGCAATCGCATTACCGTCGTCCGAGAGCGAGTTGTTAACAGTCACCTTAAACGTCCTTCCACAGAGAAATGATTGGGTAATTCTAACTTAATAGTTTGGAAAATTCAGAGTCACTAGTTTATGCAAGAGTCCATTGTGCCACACGGTGTCAAACGCTTTTTCGAAATCAAGCAGTATCACGCCAGTACTCTTTCCTGCTTGGAGAATACTTTTTATATGTTTTGTGACACGATGGATTTGACTGACCGTGTTATGGTGTGATCTAAATTCAAACTGCTCAGCAGAGATGATGTTATAAGCATCGAGGTGAGCTACCAAATTATTTTTAATGATTTGTTCGAAGCATTTGCTAATTGAGCTGAGCAAACTAATTGGCCTATAGTTGCATGGCAAATTTGGAACTTTTCCCGGTTTTAATATTGGTATTACTTTTGCCAGCTTCCAAGCCTTTGGAAAGTATCCAATGCTGAAGCAACTATTAAATAAAGCCTGCAAAAACTAATATTATAAAAACCGGCAGTTTTAAAAGGTTGAAGTGTGCTCAGTACCTTTTTGATATCGACAATCGAAACAGGAGGGTGATCTTTTATTATGTTGGAGATTGAATTAACCAATTATTAACAATATTACAATTAATTGAATTATTATTAAGGAACTGTTCCGCTAAAACGTTGGCTTTATCACGATCTGATAGTGTCACAGTATCACCAATTTTAAAAGCAGGAATATGGGAGTTTTGCTTCCTTATAATCTTAACTAAGGGTGTTTGTTTTATTAATTTATTGAATACGTTTTTCATTACTATATTTATCAGAAATTGCTTAAATCTTCTTCAAAATAAAGAGCTAATTTCTTAGAAAAATGTATGATAAAATTCTTAAATTTTCAAAAATGTTAAAAATATGGAATAAAATTTAAAAGAGTGGATGTTGTTCGAATCAAAAATTGTAAGCCGAAAGCCACCGTAGCTAGCGCTCGCTATTATATGTTAACATATATATTTATAATTGTATGTTAAAAAATTATAATAATAATAATAATAAAAATTGTAAATTATGGTTTTTAGAGTCCAATGTCCCACTTTTCAAAGCTAATTTATTTGAGTGTGTCTTTATTGAAAGTTATTCTACTAACAAGATAAACAATACTATTACAATTAACACGATTAACAGATCTATCAATACTTACACCACTAAAGAAGCATACCTCGCTAACACAAACAAATTGAAAAACTATTCTTCCACCAATTGGTCTAATAAAGTGTAATATTTTCGTTCCCTTTGATAAAGCAAATGTTGACTCATATGTGATTCGATGTGATGTGATTTGGAGTGTATGACTGGACTTGTTATCGGGTTATATCAAATGTCCTGATGGTTTATCGTGTCTACCGGTGCATCTTCTCTTTCTTTACTCTTGTATTTTTTTCACAAAATCTCACCTACTATGAATATATACTATGAATAAACACAAAACATGGTTAAAAAACTATATAAAAGAGGGGCCAAGTGCGAGTTTGAATTCCACGCGAAGGGTTCCCTTCCACCCTTCAGGATGCAACCTTTTTTTGTATGTACGATTAAACCAATTGACTATTCGTAATATTGTCAATATTACGACACCTGCTGCTGGTCTTCTGACACAAAGCTAAGGCTCTAAATCGGTTAACAACTGCTCCATGAAACGGGATAATTGTCTACTTTGAGGCGTTAAATTGATTTATGGTTTTAAGAAGGGAATTCATTGTCTTGGGACACTCCCTTTTTTATACTTTATATTATTTATATTATTATGTATCGGAGGGCGGATGGACGGACGGATAGAAGAGGCTTCATAAAAGAAATCCGTTTGTCGCCTGTGGGCACGGTACCCTAAAATTGATCGGCCCGATCTGTGAATCGTAAGTATTTAATGCCAATTACATTATGTATCGCATTCAACATGGTTTTGTTAAGAAAAGGTCAACGTTGACAAACCTTTTGCAGTCAGCACGCACTGCATTGAGTCCTTCTTGGAAAATCTGCACGTGTTTTTGATATGTTCACTCATTCGGTTTCGATATACAAATTTTCTCAACTTATATTTGAAAAAATGATTCTAAAATATTTTAGATTTTTTCTTGCGTACCGCAAAGAAGGCCCTTAGGTACTATTTCGTTAGTCCTATTTATTAATTATATCAGAAGGATCATTGAATATTTTGACGGTTCGAAAATAACACAATAATAAATATTTACACGAAAATTAAAATCGTTTAATAATGTAACATTACAACACAAGCATTCTGTTCGTCGGTGAGTAAAAAAATAGATAGAAATCCTGAAACAAGAATCCTGCAGTTTTGATTATATCCTCTTATGACTCAACATATAAACTTCGTCAAAATAATTTATAAACCTATGTTGAATTTAAGCTGACCAGAAACATGAGTCTTAAAATAAAATGTTTCGTGGAAGATATTCTATATTATCTAGTTTGTTATTAAAAATACAATTTCAAATAACAACCCTGGCAGTTTGAATATTATTGACTGTAATTGACAATAATAAACATATATATATTTTTTCTATATTGTCATATTATTATTATTATTATTATTATTATTATTATTATTATTATTATTATTATTATTATTATTATTATTATTATTATTATTATTATTATTATTATTATTATTATTATTATTATTATTATTATTATTATTATTATTATTATTATTATTATTATTATTATTATTATTATTATTATTATTATTATTATTATTATTATGATTATTATTATTATTATTATTATAATTATTATAAAATATCATTCATAATTTAATTTTCGTTAAACTTACCTTCAGTGGCTTGTTCCTGGTGTTGATTTTATGGAAAAAAAACTTTCTACTGGCGTTTCCTTTAGGATCATTTGAATCGTTCACTTTTGTTTCATCTTTCAATTAAATCGAAAACAAAGATATTTACATCTCTAGTTTATTGATTTTGTATTTTTGAATATGGTCAAGTTTTCTCAGGTATTTAAAATATACGAACAATGTTTTGGAATCCCATAATATTGAAATCAATCAAATGTCATTATTTGCTTTCAATTTCGGAAATGGGTATAATGTTTACTTTGTGACTGCGAGGAGGGTCAATTTTTTATTATTCAGTGGAACCTTTTTTTCTATTATATTTGGTTTAAATGAAAGAGTATCCAAATACTCGAATATAACTCAAATTTAAAATTTGCTGAATTTTGCAAATCTGTTTGAGCTCAAGCAGAGTTTTCGAGAGCTCCATTTCTGATTTCTTTATTTGTTTTTTTTTTTTCAAAAGTGAAGTGTTTCGATTTTTTTTTCGACTGCAAAGACCATTACGGATAAAAAACCAAAGAGAAAGTCGAAGTCAATAAGGGCATACAAAAACTGATTTCGTCTTTAGATTTATTTGTATCCATGCCACCACCGAGGTCAAATCAACGACCTTAACACTGGAGTGATCGACCAGCGATAGTAGTCTGTCTAAAAAGGTTGTGCTGCGTTAGTGGTAAATCTTTTGGTTTGCTGTGCTGGAGCACCAAATTCGTGTCTTCCAAAAAACAAAACGCTGCACTGGAAAGCACATGAACCCAATGGCAAATAAAATACTGCGAATTGAACGAATACAAATAAATCGAATGCCTTCACCAGTGGAACAATCGAAACCAAAATGAAGCTGAGTTTCAAACCACTACAAAGCATTATTTAGAGAGTGCTGGATTATAATGCTTCTACAATATAAGTTTGTAAACAATCCAAAGAAAAGCTACTCTGTCTAAATCTACAGCTATTTAAGGGAAACTTTATTGAAATTCAAATGTAATCAGCTCGCGATCAGATCAGGAGCTTGAACGTTATCAAGAGAATCAATTTGAAAGAGGTAAGAATAGTGGGTTTGCTGTTCCGTTTTAAGGAACGCAGAGTGAACATCTTTAAAAGTGTAATAAAAAGAATGAGTTGAACTTCGGTAGAAAAAAAAAATAAACAAATTATTAATAAATGTGGTGCGAATGGACCCTTTTGAAAAAAGTATCAAATTCAAATAAAAGTGATGAAT
The DNA here is from genome assembly GCA_963555765.1 of Orthonevra nobilis. Classification (NCBI taxonomy): domain Eukaryota; kingdom Metazoa; phylum Arthropoda; class Insecta; order Diptera; family Syrphidae; genus Orthonevra; species Orthonevra nobilis. The sequence goes on from OY743224.1 coordinate 118,691,065, forward strand.
TTGAATCTGCTGGAATACTGTACAGCAGCATTCGAAAAATGAAGGAATAAAACACCTTTAAAACAGTCCTACAGAATGTTCTAACGTCTAGTCAAAGTCCAATCAAAATCGTTTCAGTTGCTCCTAAAATTAGTCCTGACAAACAGACTAGAAAAAAATCAAAAATGTAAAATGTACAAATTGTTTCCGATTTTTTGGATCAAGAAGATGGTTATTGTGAAATTAAGTCATCGTTATCCACTTCCATTTTTATAGACTTTTGTTCTCAATATGTTCTGCTCGAGAAATCATAGCCCTGAGAACCGTTCAGTGGTTCTCGAGAGACGTTAAGATATGGACTTGCATCTCTCGGATAAAAACAAATCCACGCTCAACAATTTAAGGACAAGAAGACGTTTTCATTTTCTGAGACTTTGAAACAAAAACGGAATTTAATTGGTCCTGATTTTGAATTTTAAAACTACCTTTCGATTTGTGGAAGATTGCAAGATTGTATCACCGGTTGCTCCTCCTCAGATACATAATTTAAGAACCGACTCAATTCGTCAACTTTTAGATCGAACGCCAGTCATCATTTGTCATTTGTCGTCAAAATGTATTAAAACGAAGCACAGTAAATTAACCCTTTTCGACGACGATATAATGAGCCAAATCGACTCGCATCGACCTCAATCAAGCTAAGAGTCCTTCAGAAGTTGTGAATGTTTCTGTAAGGGGGAATCAGATATCACACTGGAGTGTGTGCTGGCATATGAATAGCTTCAGCCTTCAGATACGTGTGGCTGGATACGAAAATCTGATCGCCCGCACTCTGTCCGAAACAAATGGTCAAGTGATGGTCGTCGTCGATTGGCTTAAGTGGAAAGGACTGTTTTTGACTACCGAGTGCTATGCGGTTTCGCTCGAGTGCACGAGTGTCTGTCTGTCCAATTAAGTCCACCATTTATAATTGAATTTGCTTTGTTTGTTTTTTTTCATATGTACCCCCGAGAAAACATTGAACTGCATTTGAATTTATTGTTTACACACTCACTTACATTTAAGTTCACTTAATTATTTTGTTGTTTTTTTTTACACTTGATTAATTTTGATATTTAATTAATGATTTCAAAACACAGCAGGATTTGTTGTTTTTTTTTGGTTTTTGAATGAGGAAACACTTCCACCAGCTACGAGATCCTAGCTCGTACTGAAGCTATCACTGAGTAATGTCCTGTTTGGATGCTATCTGATTTTAGAATGTCATGCCAGTTACACGGCATCTCCTGACTTTGCCTATGTGAGATATTTACCACAACGCGAATCCTTTGCCATGATATCATGAAGCAACCCCACAAAAAGCCAGCGAGCAGAGAAGTATCTGCAACAGGACGTTGGAGATGAGGCGAATTCATTTAGAATTATTACTCAACTAATGGGCATTATTTCATGGGAGGACTCGTGTATGTGCGCAACTAGTGTTCTTTCTCTAGGCAGTGGATAATAAAAATGGATAAGGGGAAAATTCTGCGTCCTGCAAAGGATTTCTCATAGAGCGAAGAAAGTGTGCATGAGGCGAGGGATGAAAATTGGTGGAGAGTCATTGTAACGCTAATGGGGGATGTAGAGTTAATCTTCCTTAATGGGAGTGGATAGAGTGGAATGAAATCACTTTGGAACTTTGAAAACTTGTTGAATATGTATTTCTCTATTGAAGTTTTTTTTTGTTTTTTTATCCTTTCTTTCATACCAGTTCCGGTGGAATTTCAATGCGGCAACAAGTGCCATTAAATTATGCGTGCCACTTTAAGGGTGAAAACTTAAACGCAGTTTGTGGGAACTCCAACATATTTTATTCAATTTGTTTTAAATCTTTAGTTTTATTATTTGGTTCAACATGGGCTGCACTTGTATGCTGTAAGAAATAAAAAATTAATAAGGATCAAATATCTGAAGATTTTACAGCCCAAAACATTAGAATTTTGAAAAAAAACTGATTTCTTTTTTTTCCACCATCTAAAGGAAGAATTTTTCAAAATTATTCTCTGAAAATTTTAGACAAATTGGCTTATTATTTATAGACATGAATAACTTGGAATCAAGCTGAATCTAATGCATAAAAGTAGGCAGATAGTGGCAGCTAAGCAATCTGAGTAAATGACTGTAAGCCATCCTTTTGTAGCTTATATTATGTTAAGTAAATTATTTTTTAAATATATTACCATTAAAATTGTGCTTCGAAGGACTTATATGGTCCTTGAATAGAGGATGCAGTGTAGGTTCTAAAAAACATATTTTATCTGAATGCACGCGTTTTTCTCGAAACCATATTTTCGAAATTGGTGATCACTGTAACTTGAGAACGGCATTTTCAATTTTTCGAAAAAAATTTCTATCGCTTTAAAGATGCTTAAGGGTCTTAAAAATAATATACCAAATGATGGAATGTGGCAAAAGTGTCCGAGTGACCAAAATAATCACTCTGCGGTAACGCTCTCCGGTATGCTCATATATTTTCATATGGTTTCTCAGTACTTAAAACTTTAAACGCGTTTTTCTCGAAACCACTTTTTTTTTTAGCTCGCCGAAGACATAACTCGAACAAATCTTTACTTGAAATTTTGACAGTAGCTTCGAAATATCTTTCTCCAAAGAGCTATGTAGGATTTTTTATTTTATATGGCTTAATTTTTTTTTATCGACGATTTTATGGCGATTTTTTGTTAAAAATTTAACTTAATTTTCAAACATGCACCATTGTGTAAAAAATCAATATATCGAAAAAATCTTACGTAGCTCGCTAGCTGTTGTTGTATGAAAACCAAAAAATTTTGGTGTTTTCTTCCAGATCAAAATTTAAGGAATTTACGTCTTCGGCCATCGACACGCTTTCAAAAATTTGTACTTTTTTAGTATTGCTATAAAACCTACTTTACAGATTTTCGATTAATACTTTTATTCAGCCAAAATTAATTCCCGAAAATATGCCTATTTTTTTGTGTGCTACTGCGATTTTCGCCCTTAACGATTAGTTTAAAACTGTTTCCACTTATTCTATATGTTATTGTCCTCCGGATAAATTTTTTAAAGCCGATAATGTGAATAAATTTTATGTCGAATAAACAACTTTGAGTTTCAACATTTGTCATTTTTTCAAAATATCTAAATTTTTTGAATTCCTTCGAACATTCATCATAGCAGTATGAAGTAAATGAACCCTTTTTGCTTTTTTGTTGTATAGTCTTGAGTAATTTATAATGATAATATAACATGACATTTTAAGGTGCGGCCAAAAAATATCGTAAATAAAGACGTTTTTTGAACATCCCAACTATGTCTTTCCCTTTAAGAAGATTAAGTGATGAATACATGAGTACCCTACTCACTTTTACCAACTTGTTTATGAAACAGATGCTGATCTTTACGAAACTGAGAATATTCGGCATCTGTGCTTGTCCTTACTCTGCTTCGTAGTGCATAAAAACGTCGTTCCTGTATACTAAGGCAGTGTCAAAGAAGATATTGGATAGTCTAGAGTTACGTCGGCATCTTCACTTCCCTTCAGCTTCAACACCCCTTTTTGACCTAAATCCACTCCTCGGTGCACTAAACGTGCTGATCTTGCATATTTCACAATGCACAACATAAGTCGCTACACGCGCATGCCGGACGTATCATTTGACACCTGCACAAACAAGCTGCATTCCATTCCCACGGGAAGCAGCTTGATGAGCCAGCAGTAGATAGATAATAAATACCTGTGGAGAAGTTCAAGTAGGTGTCAGTTCAATTAGTTCAGTTCACTCGTCATTCTGTCAACATATTTAAATTTTAATCTTTTTATGTTCGTTCAGTAAATAAAATAAATACACAAAATTAATAACTTACTCGATGTTACTTTTATTAATAATATTTGCTAATAAACATTTAAAAAAAATAAAAGACAGTTTTTTTTGGTAAACCGGGGGATAAGTAACGTAAATCTAGTATAATCTTATAATAATAATAATAATAAAATAATAATATTATAATATTATAATAATTTGTGAAGCTTGACCCTCAATACAGCTGCGGTACCACCATTTTAATAATTTTGTAATCTAATATAATCTTTATGCTTAGCAGGCATCGTAGTGTACATGGTGTGCAATTTACCAAGGCTTACTCGAGGCGTTGCATAGTCGCTTTTCTCGAATTTTTTACGATAATATTGAATCTTTTTTTTTAATAATTGTTAAATGTTTATTCAGGTTTATTGTTTTTATAATTAATACGGGATTTAGTTATATTATAATATTAAATTTATTTTTAAGTACTTATATAGATTTCTAATGACACATGTTTCATTTCATTTCATTAAGATCAATAATGCTTTTATTGCATGCTCGCCATTTTGGCTAACTTTACCTTTCTAGGTTTAGAAAAATTTCTAAATGATCAAGGATCCTTGTCTTAAGGTGAAGCTACAGTCGAGGTTAACCCAGTTGGTTGCGGTCCCCTTCCACTTGCGTTCCGTCTTTGGGAGGTAAATTCAAAGACTTTCTGGGCCGCAACATTGGTGTCCATTCGCTTTACATTACAGAGCCATCTTAACCCTTGAACTTTTATCCTCTTGGCTAGATAATCAGGTTATTGACGACCAGCTTCAGACGTTCACATAATACGTCAGAAAAGTGAGAAGACTGTTACCTCTATAGTTGGTCGAATACTGAGGCTCCAATCATCGAGCTGGCTTTCTTCAGATGATATGTTGCAGCTTAGCCATCTGCTGCAGCAGCTTTTTAAGTCTTAAGCTTAGATATTGCTACTTTAACTTCGTCTAGGTTTGGTAGACGGTTTTGTTGGTCTGCGTCATATTCATTGAACGGTTCAGCCTGCCTGATAGCGGAATTCGATTCATCATCAGCCTGCAGAAATTGGTACTTCCATATCCTCAGCGATGTTTTCATTTTGATTTTGGCAGGCGTCGGTTGGTAGAATTTTCTAACCGCTTGATTTCTCAAGATCCTCGATCGGGCAAGTTACACTAACACCCGCTAACCCAAAAACAACAACAACATCAAGTAACATGCGTTTTAGGTTGCTTTTTATGTGTGGTGTTCCAATAATTGTTTGTTTTTAAATGTCAAGAATATTAATGTCATTAATTTTATGCGAAAAAGATCGCCGGTTTCTTTCGCATACAATTTAAATGGCTCGACAATGTGCAATGTTGATGATATTTCTGTCTTAGGGGTTGTGTTGGATCAAAAACTCGAGTTTAAACAACATATCAACATAATTGGATTAAAAGACAATCTAAGCAATTTAATGATCCTTATGTTGTTAAACAGTTGTTCATGACTTCCGTCCGTCCGATCCTTGAATACGCTTGTCAGGTGTGGTCTCCTCACTATAAAGGTCATATCGACAGGATTGAGAAAGTTCAAAAGAGATATTTGAGATTTGCCTTGAGGGGACTGGGATGGCAAGACCCTTATAACCTCCCACCTTATACAAGCAGACTTAATCTAATAGATTTGCCTAACCTTGAGAACAGACGATCGTATCTATGTTTCTTTTTCATTACCAAACTTTTTGATGGCAATATTGATTCTATGTACCTCTTGTCTCGTCTCAATTTCAATGTACCGCAAAGATTTTTTAGATACATACCTAATGCAATCTCAGTATTTTACCATCGTACGAACAATGAACGGTTTTCTCCATTTAATAATATGTTAATTATCTTTAATAAATATTCACACCTTTTGAATTGCAAAAATGTTAACATTAATACTAAATCTGTTAAAAATATGTTCCTTTTACATGTAAATAATAATGTAAAATTGTAAACGCTAGATATTTAGCATTCTAAATAAATAAATAAACATATCCACACGCTAAGCAAGCTTAAAGAATTCATTGTTAAAATAATATTCAGGTACACCTTTTATTTTTTGTGATTGTACAGGTGATCCCATTAATTTGAGTACTCAGCGTCTGGCAAGTTTCCGGTGTAAGAGTCAAAAAAGTTTAAGTTCTTGGAATCACAAGCGCAAATGTAACAAATGGAAAATATATTTTTTAATCGATCCTGAGATGTTGTGAAGTTAAGGAATAAAAATAGTTTTTTTAAACTCTCCGGGGTTCTTGTCTCTTTACTCGCGCTTCTGTTTTTTTTTCTTTCTGCCTAGCCAGTGTTCTTTTCTCCTCTTCTCATGTTACCCAGTACGTAAATTGCAGTGTGACCATTAACTTCTCTCAAAAATATTCCAAAGTGGTATTCCACTATAATATTTTTTTATTCCACTTTTATAATCCATATGGAAAAAATTTAATAAAAGACAAGATTTCAAAACACAAAAAAAACCAAATAAAAGTAAGAAAAAAATTCTTCAATAACAAAACTTTAAAACTATAATTGAAAAAAAAAAACAAAACATTTCTAAACTCTCTTTTTAAAAGTTAAAAATTAAGAATTACGTACGTAAAAAAGTTTAAAACTAAGAAGATTAAAATGTTAAAAACTTTGAAGTAAAGAAGCTTCTAAATTTTGTTATGCAAGACTGTACAAAAGAAACTTACGGGTGTCGACTCTGAAGGTAAAGATGAATTTAGAAATAGATTAACTTCTGGCAAAAAATATGAACGTATTAAACAAAATGAATCACATTTTGGTTGGAAATATTTTTTTAAAATTTCGGTTAACACGCATGAACTGGAGAACGTTTTGAAGGTTATTTATGAACTGGAGAATTCAAAATTACAGTGCACCATACAATTTTGTACCGAAGCTTCCCATTCCAAAAAATGCTTGTCATCTTCCAGCATTTGAAAATTTAATCGAGTTTGTATTTTGTCTGGTTTTCCCTACCATTTTGTTATTTCAAAGTTGAAAGAGAATTCAGTCTTTTGAACCTGCTCAAATAAAAACTTAGAAACCGAATGAAAACAGAAATGTTGTGTTGTCTTTTCACTAAAAAAAAATACCAAAATCCATTTCTTCATCTTCTCTCTTTCCTATCACACTGTCGACCCTAACAGGATGAAAAAGGCTTTCCCATTTTTGGTCATATGCAGTGCACACGATTTGCTACAACCTTCAGAAAATGTTACAATTGTTACAATCACACTCAATTGCAATATCAATTGTGAATAAATAAAAAGCCGGCTCTCCTACCCTAGCTCCCGCTCGAAGACTCTTTTAAACACAAGTTCCAACTCTTGCAATGAACAGAAAAGATAGGAGTATAAAACATCTCATTTCTTGAGTTAAGAAAAAATTATTTTCCTCCCAAAACCTTAGACTCACATAGCTTTTTTACAGGTATAAAAAAAGAAAATCCTAAGAAACACTTTTAAAAAGGATGACACCTTCCTTTGGATTGTTTATAGCAATCCATAAAAATTGGAACGTGTCCTTAGATAGATTTGGTTAATAAGGTGATGTTAGAAAGAAAGAATCGTAGACCCTTCATAGTTCAAATGAGTCCGAGTAAATATGTCATGATGATGAGAATTCACCCTCTCAGCGATATACGTGTATATGTAATATAAATCTTCCAAGGATATACTTGCGCACATGTAAAGGTGTTGTGATATGGCAAGTCACAAGCCAAAACAAGCAACTCGTGGCATGGATAATTTGACATAAAAAGGAATATGTGTCCGCAATAATGATGCCCTTCTTAAGTTCCTCGAGGAAAGAGGACATTACATAAGATTTATGATAAGCTTAATTCTTACTGATTGTTGAATGGGCTAAATATGACCTTTGGGTTGAAGGGTTCACTCATAAGGAAAGAACATATGTGCGAGGACACTGCCACTTAACTTCTTGTGGAATTCAAAATACTGCTGGCACCAGTCGTCGAGGTTGAATTTGTTTTGGTAGCAGCACAGGAGAATTTGAATTTTTTGCATTCGCTTTGTTCACAGTATTTTTTTTTTGATAAAATACAACAAATTGAGTGCGTCTGTGTTTTACGTACGCAGCAAAGCCATTGACAGAGCCATTCCGAGCTGCTTTGAGGTTTTGTCAAGTAAGAAATAAACATTTTATAGATGAGCCTTGTTTTTATTTAAAAAAAAATTCTGTCGTTCTGTCGGGAAGAACGATTATCGACACGCACACGGAGGGTTCCGTACCAATTTACATTGAACTAGTTATTTTTATGATTTAAAAAAATTTCACATCTATTTATTGGCGTAAAATTGAGTTACGATTTAAAAACAAAATTGTTCATGATGTAACTACAAATTTACAGTTTCCATATATTGCCCTTCACTTGTACTATAACACATGGCTTCCCGACAAATTTCATGATTTTAGGTCAATGGAGAGTACCCCATTAGTTTCAATTCCCTTGTGTGTATCAAAATATGCGGAATATAGTATACAGTCATATCAAGGGTTTTGATCGACCGACAGACAGACAAAAAAGTGAAGTTCCGTTTTTCCTTTTGAGGTACGGAAGCTTTAAAATAACTTAATCGAGTCAAGGAATGAGACTTGAAGCAATTCAATGCTTTTGTTTTTTTAAATAATGTATCAAATTTGAATTAAGGGGGGCTAAGGTATTATTTTTTTGCATTTTTTAATGTTTTTAATTGAATGAACGTTTTATACGAGATTTTTTAGTGTTCAAAAGCGTTTCACGTACAACTCACGTTTTTAGAAGTCGGTGTCCCTCATAGTTTAAAATTTTCAGCATCGATCCTTTTGAACACTTAATGTACTTAATTAATAAGGTAACGCCGGAGAGTTTTTTCAAATTTATTAATAATTTTAATTTTACAATAACAAATAAGCAAAAAATCGTGTTTTTCCCTGCAAAGTGTTCCGAAAACGTGAAAAATTAAAATTTCGAAAGCCCTCCAGCATAACCTGTGGATAACTATAATCTAACGAATGGACTTTGATTTCAGATGATCCAGCACCAAGTTATGAGGGTCACCGTAATTCTATTTCTTTCCGAAATATGTCCGAATAATTTCTGCCATTTCCGTGTTTTTCAATATTTCCTCGTGAGGAGGAAATCCGATGTGCGTACTTTCATACTTTTGTACTTGCAGCTGTTTGATTTTTACATATCTCCACGTTTTGACATCCCAGTAGTCGGATTCCATTGTTTTTGGAAATATGTCTATGAGTGTGTGTGTACGTACTCATGAACAAATCAAGCCATCGAAAGCGAAGCATCTCTGCATATCTCTGCAGATCACGTAAAAAGCTTTTGGTTAAATTTGACAGGGTAATTTAAATCTTACGACGAAAAACTGTCAAAAAATGGGACAATTTCACTTCTTCAATTAAAATCAATTTAGTTTCCAATAAAAAAAATTAAAAATCAAATTAATTTTTCAGATAAAAAAACATATAAAAATAAATACACTGCCGTTCATAAGTTTCTGGAGAAATTCATTTAATTTTTCTTTTTGTTCAATTTTCCATAAATTAGCCAATTGACTTAGTTAAGTAAGCTATAAGTTATAAAGACTAACTTAAAAACTTAAACAATGTTGAGTTTAGTCCATTTCAAATTTGGATGCGAACCTTTCTTTCTTGATGCACGTTCCCATTGAATTGCTTGTAAAATTAAAATGAGGCAATTGATTTTGTAAAAAAAGCATCAATAGAAATCTAAATGACAATATTAAAATGCGTTGTAAGGAAGATCATAACATCCATAGATTTAGTTTGTTTACCTCTTTTGTGGTTTCTAAGCATGAACCAAAATCTAGAAGTGTTCCAAGAAAATTATTAATCGGCCTGGTAAATTGTTTTTTTCAATTTAAATGCATTTTTATTGTTTAAATTTTTAACCTTACATGCTAGACAAAAAATGCTAAAAACTAGCTTAATTAACTTAACTATTTCTTAAATAACTTACTGGCCCTATACGGGCGCTCTAAGCTAAAACTAACAATTAAACCTATATCTTTCGATTTATCAATAATTACTACATATAAATTTTAATATCTTATAATAAAACTAAGAAAAAATATTAATTTTAGGAAAAACTTAGTATATGGATTTAATTTTTTATGTTTTTTACTAAAATTAGGCTTAAATACTAAACTAAAATCTAATCTTAATCTAAAAATCTAAACCTAACTTAACAATTATATTAAAAACTACTTACACTACATAAAACATAAATAAGCCGGCCAAGGCTGACGGGACATGCTATTTTTGCCATAAGGGCACCCAAGATACATAACGACGACAAAGTTCATTCTTCGCCCAGCCACCAATCATGTCGATGTTGCCTTACGACATCAGCTCTGTCGCGGTCTGATACCGCCATACTGAACCTGAGGGTCTCCGGTGAGCTACTTGCGACGTCTTGGTCGTAAGTGACTCGCCCGTCCACAGCTTTTCGACCAACGTGGAAGATTAACGGCACCGCTAATCTATCCTGGACCAGACCTTTTCTATCTAAATAGAGAAAAGCTTCAGGGGGAATAAGGCCGTTAAGGCGCACTGTCTCATGGTGCATATCATTGGGGTAATAAGCCCCAGAGATCAAGTTGTTGGTCGAAGTCATTGCTCTTGCAATGTGATTTCGAATAAGTTTTATCAGAAAGTTGTCCACTCTGATCAGGTTGGCCCCGTTGTACAGGACCTCATTACTACAGAACTAGTGTGATCGTCTTTTAGCCAGCAGTTCCCAGCTCGGAATCAAAAGTAATGGAAATCTCTCGACTGAAACTATATACTTTCGAACCGTTCCTAAAAGGACATAACCAAACATAATCAAAATTTAATATTCCGAGCAATGGTAAATATCCTTCAAAGAAAAGCAATCCAAGAAATTTGATGAAATTAATATGGAAATAATTTCGAAAATCTATAGAAAACACTAGCACCATCATTATCCTCATCCTGCTGCATGGTGCAAGGTGTGATCTACAAAATGAATGTTAAATTCGCGAATCTTTTTTCAAATGATTCAAAAATGCAAAAAAAAATATATATTCCTACGGGACAGCTTAAAAAAATAAGTATCTTATAATTTTGTTTGTAATGCATTTATCTAGGGAATGAACGATGTTTTAAGAATACAAATTTAAATTATTGGTGGCGTCAAATAAAAAAAAATCTACATTTTTTTTTCTTGAAGGTAGGTGCGAGTAGGTCTGCCCACTACTCGCATCTAAACCAATTTTTTTCAATTTTGTGTGGCATTTCAATTCTTTTTAGTAATTTGTTGTGCAGCAAGGCAAACTTGTAATATTAATGTCAACGAAGAAATGTGACAGATATGAACCTATGCGAGCAGAATGCAATACGAATCTCCGAAACAAACTACGTAGTGACATAAATCCCCCAATTAATTTGTATAAATAATAAATTGGGGATTAATAATTGGGATTACTCTCATTGAATTGAAGCTGTGAAATCTTTTGCGGTTGAAAAGGATGTGCTCATTTATCCTGTATTTTTGCAACCCGAAATGTGTTCCGTCAACATAACGTATAACTAAGAAAACAAATGTTAGACTTTAACTAATAAAAACAATGCAAACTTACCACCCGGTATTCTGTGCTTTGGGAAAAAAAATATTTTTGCTATTATTCAATTTTCCATTCTCAGATTTGTTTTCGAACTCCACTCTGGCAAATTCCAATAAGATATTCATCGTCTAAAAATAAGCACATTGTAGTTACATCATCTATTATTCAGCGGGTACGGTAGTTGACATATGCCCTTTGACTTCAAGCCTATCAAAAATGTGTCTCAATTCATCCATATTAAATCAAAGTCCTTTAATAGATCTGCACATTGAAAATATTATTGATGTTTTAATTCACACTTGCTTATAATTACTAACGCAGTATTTGACAATGAGCACGGACTGCTCCTATCCTTTAAGAGCTGGCGCTTAATTCCTTCGCGACTATCATCCTGGGAGTCCGAGGATAAATAAAAAACACATCCCTTTCTACATCAATTTCACTGCAATTAAAATTTTTGTTTATGAGTTGTAATAGATTTTCTCTAGTACAATTGGATTTCCATTTGATTCGTGATACGATCATTCGATAACGAGTCCCACTCACTCACTAGTTATTGAGTGTGGTAATTTGGCCCCCTGGTCAGTCTACTCTCAAACTACTATATTCCCAAAATTAATATAGGGTGCCTCAGAAGAGGGTGGGTTTCAGAGTTTTTACACTTTAAACTACTATACGCTTGCCTAACCCCGGCTATATTCCTGCTCCGACCCATGCGGATAGAGGACATCTAAAATGTGACGAGAAACCAACCAACGTTCCTTATCGAATGTGTCTGCTTTTGACACATTCCGATTCAACCAAAGAGATTGTCAAACTGAAAAGCGAGTCCGCCAAAGTTTTATCATACAACTGATAGTTTCAACTCCTTGAACAACATTAATAACAATAGGAAACGCTTTTTGTGCCTTTTTAATGGGGGAGAAGCTCACTATCCTTTTGAATTCTTGAAATGCCGCATTCCAACCGCAACATCCTGGTTGAATATTAATTTCCCACGCACATAACGCATCCACGGATACGAATAAAGGATATGATATATTCTTGTATCGGGTGAACAAGGATTCAATCGTCATTTTATCGTGCATCACACTAAGAGCGTTGATAAAGCTGCCTGTACTTAAAGTATAAAATTCAATCGAATAATAATCGAATCAAATTTTCTCACGAAGTTGCAGAGGAATGCGTCCTTCGGGTGTCGGCGCACACGAACAGAAAGGATCGGAAAACCTTGGAATTTCTTAATGAAGTCTTTCTTTCAAGCATTATTGTCTTTGTGTGGCATGTGGATGTGGGTGTGGATGTCGATGCGGATGCGGATGCGTATGGAAATTTATCAAAAGGGAGCAAGAAATTTCATGACGTCCTTACTCCTCAAATGGTTAAGTTGTCCTTAGTATATGGGGGGCGCTGGCTGATGCTTCGATTTATAGTGCGTGGGCGAATTTTCCAAATGCAAAGATATGGTGACTACAAAGAATGATGGAATAATAGAAGAGAAGGAAAATGAGGTCCTTTCCCAACTCATCCATGCCACCACACTTTTGTATGATTGATCTTCGAGGGGGGTTTGGAGGAAAAACAGCAAATTCTTCTATCTCGCTCTGAATAACTGCGAATGACACACTAAAACCCTTGAGAACATTTCTGTTCTTTATTTTTTCCTTTTCTTTTTCCCAACTTCAGTAGCACACACCATTATGCGGGACTCTGACGGTCGATGATGATGATGACGGGACGAAAGTAGTTGCTTGGGAGGAAAATTCAACCCAGACTCTTTTGTGGTAATGGAATTTGAAAAATTTAATAAACCGACTGGTTACGGGGAAAATGATTGTCCACCACATTTCCAAGTTAAGGATAAGTGTAGGAGGATGATTTTTTTTTTTTATATTTTTTGTTTTTGAATTAAATGCGATTTAGGATGGCAGGGCAATGCCTATAGAGGAGGTTCACGTGTGGCGATTACGCGAGGTTTTCAATGAAGCAATTGGACCAATTATTCTGCAAGGAGCTTAGCTAAATTAATTCTGCGCAAAAAGATGATGAGATGAGGCGAATGACAGGATTTTAAATTTTGATTTAATAATCGTGAAGCTGAACCAGAAACTTGGCACATTTAAATTGAAACGGCAAGTCGGTTGGTATAAGTTTTGTTCTAGGATTCAAAGGCGAGGATCATTTGCTTAAATAGCATCAGTCAACAGATTCTTCGAAGCGAGTCTTATTCCATTGAACATTTTCTATTAGTTCAAATTACGGAGCATGATTATGACCGAGCTGACAGGAAATCCAATTGATTCGAAACATTGACACCTTCATCCCAATTGGCACCAGAATGGATTGATTTAAAATGAATGCAACGCAAGCTTTTTAAAAAAAAAACACATAAAATTCAGAAAAATGCATGAAATCTTTATTTGAATCGATAGTACGGTCCATATAGTTTTATGTTTGAAGATTATTTCATGCAAATGTTGACATTGACTGCGCCTCAAATGGTCCATCTGCTTAGTCCAATTTTGGCATACTCTTTCCAACATTTCGGCCAGTATCTTGCGAATAAATGCTTCAATGCTGTCTTCCAATGCGTCAATTGAAGCGGGCTTGTCTTTATAAACATGAGCTTTTACATAGCCCCACAAAAAATAGTCTAAAGGCGTTGAATCGCAAGATCTAGGCGGACAATTGACCGGTCCCGCTGTGTGGCATGTGGCACCGTCTTTTTGAAACCACATGTCATGCAAGTCAAGCTCTTGCATTTTGGGCAAAAAAAAAGTTGGATATTATCTCAGCGGTTGCGCTCACCATTCACAATTACGTTACGATTCGCATCATCTTTGAAGAAGTACGGTCCAATGATGCCACCAGCCCATAAAGCGCACCAAACTGAGACTCTTTCTGGATGCATTGGTAGCTCTTGCAATGCTTCTGGCTGATATTCACTCCAAAATCGACAATTCTGCTTATTTGCGTACCCATTGAGCCAAAAATGAGCTTCGTCGCTGAACACAATTTTTCGGTAAAAAGCGCGCGATGAACTTTCCAAACAGAGCACGCATTTTGATAATAAAATTCAATAATTTGCAAGCATTGTTCGGTTGTAAGACGATTCATGGTTAAATTGTAGACCAAACTGAAGATGTTTGACAATGAAACAAAACACGAAACGTGCGTCAGCTGTTTCAACCAGTGTTGCCAAAAAGATAATAGCAAAAATCACCCTTTAGTAATAGGACTACCGGTTGAAAATGTCGTTTTTTTTTTAAATTAATGCTTTATTGAGGAAAAATAGATATAAATTCAATATTCAAATTATTGCCCATCGCTAGCCACACATTTTTCCCATTTTTCTGGCAATTCACGGATACCCGTTCTGAAAAATTCGACCGGTTTGGCTGCAATCCACGAATCGATCCATTTTTTGACATCATCGAAATGACGGAAGTGCTGGTCAGCCAGGCCATGTTGCATCGATCGGAAGAGATAGTAATCGGATGGTGCAAGGTCTGGACTATACGGCGGGTGGGGTAGGACATCCCATTTGAGCGATTCAAGGTAAGTTTTGACGACATTTGCAACATGTCATGTTGCAAAATAACTTTATCGTGTCTTGCGACCGTTTCCAGCCGTTTTTCCTTCAGTGCTCGGCTCAAACGCATCAATTGTCGTCGGTAGACCTCGCCTGTGATTGTTTTATTCGGTTTTTGCAGCTCATAACACACAACACCCTTCTGGTCCCACCAAATGCACAGCATAACCTTCAGGCCATGAATATTCTGAACGGCCGTCGATGTTGAGGCTTGTCCGGGGTATTCATACGTTGCCCGACGTTTTGGATTACCGTAATGTACCCATTTTTCATCACCAGTGACGATTCGATGCAAAAAAGAATTCTTTTTGTGGCGTTCAAGCAGGATTTCGGACATGCAAAATCGGCGTTCGACGTCTCGTGGCTTCAATTCATACGGCACCCAATGTCCTACCTTTCGGATCATTCCTATTGCTCTTAAACGATCGGAAATGGTTTGCTGAGCGACGCCAAGTGATTTTACAAGTTCTTCTTGCGCTTGTGATGGATCTTGATCGAGCAATGCCTCCAATTCATAGTCTTCAAACTTTTTCACCTGGCCGGGGCGTTCTTTGTCTTTGGTGTCGAAATCACCATCTTTGAACCGCTTAAACCACCGTTGACACCTTCTAACGTCTATAGTATAGCTCGGGCAAGCTTTGGTAAGCAGTTGATGCGCTTCGGTTGCTTTTTTTCTTTAAATGAAAGAAGCATATTAAAACTTCCCGCAAATGTTGTTTTGATGGCACGAATGTAGACATTTTACGGCTTTACAAAAACTTGTGTGTTTTCGCTAATGACCAATAACCTAGACTGAAATAAGTAGACAATGACATGAAGTTTCTTATGTGACAGCTGTCATAGTCAAAATTCACCTCAGAGTAATAGATACATTTTCAACCCATAGTCCTATTATATATCATAACATAAATTATATAAATCCAGGGAAAGGGACGTGGGCCCTCTTCCGTGTGTTGCCAATTATATTGTTTTTTTTTGTTTTTAATATATTTTTTTTAATAAGATTTATTTAGCTCATGTCAATTTTCTTCACAGAAAATATTTCTTAAAATACAACGTCAATTTTCTTCACAGAAAATATTTCTTAAAATACAACGTTTTTTTATGAATAATTTGGCCGAACTTTCCTATGATGTGGATTCTGTAAAATTTTTAATTTCCAAGTCACTTGTGCGACGAACTCTTGACATTACAACATAAAAGACGTTTTTATTTTTTAGTTCAGAGTAGAGCTCTCGATCACATCGAGTGTGCTCTGAACCGAGGGTGTTGAGGGCGCTCTTATTTGTTTTTGAAACACAGTTGAACGCATAGTTGTCAGTCGATTATCAATCATATGTTTTCTATAAATTCTACCGAGTGCTTTTCAGAGAAAAAAAAATTAATAAAAATGAACAAAGTTATTATTGTAAAAGAAGCATTTCATTTTTCTTTTATTTCTTCGACTGCCCAGTGTTTTGGTTATCCTCCTTTATTTTTTTATGTGTCTTTTTTAGCTCCTTCCACTTGGAATCTACCTGCCTATAGAGTATATTTACATTAAACGCAGTGTTTATTTCGTGGAACGTTATTTTTTTGATTCCACTTTCGAAGCGTACATAGTTGTTTTTAATTTTCAACATTAATTTTAGGATCATAATTTGTTCCATTAAAACCCTTAAATAAAGTTTATTATTTATTGTTTGTTTAAAATTTAGATAGATTTATTTATTTCGAGATAAAATATATACTTCTGAAATATATTAGGATTAGATATCACAATCGAAATGAGTTATATTTAACAATAATACAGCGTTTTAAAGGAAAAATCGATAACAAAACTTATATAGAGGGAACAAATAAAACAAAACAAGCAAATAGATATATATTTATGTATATATATACAGATACATATGACATTTAAGTAAATGCTCAAATTATGAATATGTTTCTTAACAATTATTTTATATAAGCTTAAAGTTTAATGACTAGAGTTTCTTAATATTTTTATGTAAGGAAATAAGGAAATAAAAAAGGAAACATGTAAATAACGAATTCGATAAATTAAAAAGAAAAAAATAACTAAATAAATGAATGAATAAATAAATAAATAAATATATAGTTATATTTATATAAAAATCAATAAATAAATAAGTGTATAAATAAGAAAATAAATACATATATAAATATATAAGTAAATAAATAAATGAATAAGTTTAGTAATATAGTGAACAATTGGTTAAATAGAAAAAATAACTATGTGACTTAATACAAATAGGTAAATAATTAAAGTTCAAGTAAATAATAATGTAATAAAAACATTTGTTAACTAAGTGATTATCAGCAAAAATACAGCCTAAGTTAAAATTGTTATAAATCTTCTGTATTCGTTCTGAAATCATTTCAACATTCGCTCATTCATTTAGCTCTATGGTGGAGTGCTACCAAGGAAGATTAAGCAGCATTCGAAGAATTTTATTTTGGGACACTTGTAGGCGTTTGATGTGAGATTTTGCACTATTCCCCCAAACAGGGCAGCCATATAGAAGAATAGCTTGAAAAATCACTTTATGAATTATTTGCTTATTACCAATACTTAGCTTTGACTTTCTGTTGATAAATGGATATAATAAATTAACGGCTGTGTTCAGTTTTCTAGGCGATTTAAAAATATGTTCCTTGAACGTTAATCTGGTGCCAAGACAGATAGCTAAATATCTCATCGAGCTCTCCCACTCAATACTTTTTCCAGCAGCCTGGATTTGGCTACTAGGGAGAAAACGAGATTTCCTTTTTCGGCTGAAAAATATTGCTTGTGTTTTGTCACCATTCAATTTTATTTTCCACTTGTAAAAATATGCTTCTAATATTTCCATTGCATGGTTTTGATTCCTCTCAATATCGAAAGCGAATTTATGTGATGAAAATATTGCAGTATCATTAGCAAAGATGGCTGCATCGCATTGTGGTAAACTCGGAAAATCAGATGTGTGCAAATTATAAAGTGTTGGCGATCGGACTGAGCCTTGTGGAGCTCACATCACGACTTGAAATGCATAAAATTTTTTGGACTTTAAAATTGCGACCAGACAAAAAACTTTGGATTTTTTTACATATATACAAAGGGAAAATGTAGTTCATCATTTTATATATAAGTCCATTACGCTATACAGAGTCAAACGCTTTCGCAATATCCAATAGGATCATACCGGTGGATTTTCCTTGGCAGCGGGAATTTTTGATGTGATTACAGATTCTTAGGACTTGATGCGATGCGAAAGAAGTGAAATTTTCTGAAACCAAATTGTTCATTGGGAAATATGTTATATTCGTCTATAACTCTTGATAGTTTTTTCTTAATCACTTTTTCATAAATTTTGCTCAAGCTACTGAGTAACCTAATGGGCCTGTGACTGTCTGGTTTATAAGGTGGTTTCCCCGCATTGACTATAGCTATAACTTCTGCTATTTTCCATGCGCTGGCTAAGTATGTGTTCTTTAAACAAGCGTTTATAAATAAATTTCGAATGAAATCAAAGCCTCCTGCTTTACGTAACTTTGAATTTTTTATGATTCGTAGAATAAATTCTTCAGTAACAAAAGCACTTGAGGGCGGTTCTACGTTAAGAGAATCTAAACTTTGGACCTATCTTAAAACCAGATTATTTGTCAATTCGTCGCCCGAATTAGAGGACAACATGATTTGCGGCAAAACTCAAAGCAAGTGCATTTGCCTTTTCTCCATCTGTAGAGAATATGTCATTGAAACTCTTGAGGAAAGGGATTTGTTTGGTTTTGTTCTTTATGACCTTGACTATGTTCCAGAAGGGCTTTGCGTTTTCTAATTTGTTATTCCAGATTTCATTTCGATGGTGGAGAGAATTTGTTTTATTTTATATTTTAATTACCTTCTATGCCAGAACAACAAATCTCGTGCTGCATTTTAATTGTTTTGGATTTTATTTTTGTATGTTTTCTCTCCTGTCATTTTGTTCTGAACACTCGACCGATTTATTCTGAGCTCATAGAGTGCACTCTAAACGTGCTCCGCACGGAAAAAGAACAACGATTTCAGAGCTCTGATATTCTAAGTTAAAAAAGAAATAAGAATTTTCTTTTTGACATCTCAGGCTCTGCTACTGAACGAAAAAAGAAAACCTCCAATTGACTTTCATTGCAAATGCTTGTTCAATTTATTAACAATATTTATAACTCAAATTCGATCTCCTTAATGAAAAAGTAGTGGATAAACCATTGGATCTTTATCTTTTAGTTTGTCTCTGACTTGAGTTATTTGGATCAGATCTGCAGTGAACTAAAAAAAGTATTTTTAATGGTTCACCATCAGCATTTTGTAAATCGACAGCTACTTCGTTAACTCTTAGTGCATTATAGCGTCTTTAGTCAGATTTAATTGTCATGAAAATCCTTAATTCCCGCATTAGTCAAGGATCTTAACAACTGTTTCCATTTAATCTCATTCTCTGATCGGCAGCTTCAGCAAGTTTGAAAATATACATGTGTGCAAAAATTCTTTTTTATAAAATTTTTTAAAAGCGGATGATCATTTTTTAATTGTTCAAACAAATGCGATACTCTTACTTTTCACTTTTGGTAACATCCTGTAAATTCACTTGTTTTTGGCTTAACAAAATTCACAGATTAATTTAATAGGCCAGAACTATATTTTTTTTATTGAAATTTTCTATTAACTTTGCCTGAACTGCATGCATTTGCACGTTGGACTGTCTTGCTCCGATATTTTTAATTCTATTACGGTTGGTCTCAAGTTCGATGTCATTTTCTGCTGAGGTCAGGCACGTCATAGTTCTGTAAATTTTTTTGAGCCCTTTTTCGATCCTTAGCAATCCATTTAAGTGGTCTCAAATTTGCAATTTTATTGCGATTGTTTTTAAATGATACACGTTTGATGGTAAAAATATAAAAAAAAATTACAGCACAAATGCACCTCCGATTGAGTCGCTTTAAGAATTACTTATATTAATATATTGATTTTGACTGTGTCGTCACAAAAAATTTCACAAAAGCATGCCTTTTTTCGTACAAATTAACCTAACCAAATTTTTTGAATTTTTAAATTTAAGTTGTGAACTTCTAAATTTGAATTTTAAATTTTGAATTTGTATGCATGTTCTTTGTTAATTTGATGAATTTTGCCGTTCCAAAAATATTGCAACTTTTAAGTCCCGATTATTTTATTTTCATTTTTACCTATACGAAGTTAAAATAATTTTTTTTTAATTATTAATAACTTGAAGAACTTTAACACATATTTAAAAGACAATGCCTTATTATATTACATGCACTCTACACCGACGGCTCCAACAATGTCGATGACACTAGATTTGCAGTGGATAGTCCACACGGTCAAGTGTTATCCGCTGAAAGACGACCCAACTACTTCACAATCTTCTCAACAGAAGCATAAGCTGTACTTAAGGCCAAAAATATAGCAATAACTAACAACAAAAAACAGTCATTTGCACGGACAGCCTCTCAATTCCTTATGCAATAGTTAATATAGATCACCGCTCTCCTGTCATCAATAAAATAAGCGACAACATCATCTCCCTTCAACCAAAACTGAAATTGATTTGGATTCAGAGACATACTGGAATTAAGGGCAACCAACTGGCAGATCAGGAAGCGAAAGAGGTCTCTACAAACTCAAACATTGAAGTGAGGAATTGCCATCCTTTCAAAAAAGACTTTAATAAAATGGCAAATGCACACAGGCAGCTAAAGTGGAAAGAATCATGGAGCCAATATTAACACCATTACACAAATAATCTATCCGGAAAGAAACCCATCAACGTACCCAAAATACACCTTCTCAAAAATTAACACATGCTTCCTAAGGCTTCGACTTGGACAAACGCGCTTAACTCACAGCTATCTCCTCAACAAAGACACACCTCCCATATGTCATTTTCTCCAATCAAATTAATTACTTTCTATTAAAGATCTTACTATAAAGAAATAGAAAACGACATTTAACATAATTTATTAAAAACTTAATCCTCTGTCTATAACAACCAAGGTCTAACGATCCTAGCCGAAAGCCATAGTTGCTAGTGCTGTAGAATTTAAGGTATTTCACATTGTACATTTATGTATAGTTTAATAAATAATAATAATATTAAATGCATGAAATTAATCTAAATCTAAATTTTAAAAAAATACTAATATTGTTTTTTATATTCGAACCAATTCTCGGGAACACTTTCGTGGTTAATTTTTCTTTCGCCGTTGGAAATAGCCAAAATTTATGTGGAAACTGTTGAAAGCTTCAACCGAAATTTTGTCCATTGCCAATAGTTGTTATAATTATTACTGCGAAAACACTTCAATTTACACAACCTGAGAGATTTGCCGCCAAAAATTCGATGATTTCATCAGCTGCTGTTGATCTTGAGATGACGAACCCGCTAAAACGATCAACATCATCGCAGCTCTTGATTATTGCCCATATCTATCAACATTTGGTTCAATGCCACCGTTGCCAGCAAAAAAGCAGTGATTCCAGATGACGCTACGGCCAGCGTCATTCGACTTTGTGCGCGATTCGATGCTAATCAATGAAATAAGGATCGTTAAGGCAGTGCCGCCAGGTGCATCGAAGAATATCATCAATGTTTGCAGTTTTTTGCTGTTGATTCAAAACCTTTTCTGACTCAATGCATCTTCCAATTCTACTCAAATTTAGGTCAAATTTAGGTCCAAAACCATCCATGTCTAGACATATGAAAAATATCCTATCCTGAAGCCATTTAATAAGGAGCTTCAAATGAGTTTCGCCAGAGAAACAAACACATTCAGGACTGTTCTAGAATCCGAATTGGTTCGGAAACGGAATTGATTCCGACGGTTGGTGTTCTGAATTTCGAATTTCGGATTTCAATTCCGATTTCACGCTGTTCTTAGTTCCGAATGAATTCGAACGGATTTGATTTGGAAATTTTTCTCGGATTCATTCCGATCAAAAGTTTGTTAGTGATTTGTGGTAAAAAAATTCGAAAAACTAATTTATCCGATTTGAAAGGAAAATGTAAGCAATTAAAAATTTTGTCGCGTAAATTGTCAGTAAAAATAGTGAAAAATACTTTGTTTTTTAGGGGAAAACATAAAACATCAAATCAAAACACAACGTTGTTGAATTTTATGGAGGAAAACGCAGACATAGCAAGAGGATTTATAAAAGGTGTAGAGTGGCTATTGAGGATCAGTGGAAACAGCTAACGGAGAGCCTCGATAGCCAAGGGCCTCCAATAAAAACAATAAACGACTGAAAAAACCCCTATTGTTCGCTCAATAATGTTACGAATTGACCGGACCGGGACTGGATTTCTATAAAGTGTTAATAAAAACGGCTCAAGCATATATCCAGCATCACCTAATAACCATGAACCTCTTTCACCTTCTTGGTATTTCGAAAACAAAAAGTTTCTGGCATAACTTAGATTCCAAATAAAAGAATCATGACTTGAACCGGGGTGGCAAGCATCTATTGCCTTTATGACCATATTGTGATCGCAAACCTGAAATATAAATGTTACACTCAAAATTCTGAGCTTTTTAAAGTTAAATTCAACTCACTTAAGAATCCTTTTCTGTTGTAATAATGGAAGCCTTCTTTGGGTTTCACGATTTTGATATGAGTGCCATCGACACAACCGATTATGCCTGGTATGGCGAACTTCTTATTAAAGTTTCTTTTAATTTACCGTCGCTCCTCATCGGCAGTATGAAATTTCATAAACTTCTGGCACAATTTCCGCTCTAGAAGGCTTCTCCCAAGAGCAACGTTCGAGTCCGTTCCCACCGATCGCTGAAAACCTCCCTCAGCAAGTAGCAGTCAACTGAAGTATCGGCGGAATGGACGACCGCTGAACTAGTGGTTCAACCTCCCTTAAAATTATTTTAAATGCATCCTTGTTTAGGCGGAACTGTGCAATAAAACTGCAAACAAAGTTTTAAATTTTTCATAAGAACAAATTTGCACTACTTACGCAGAATCTCGTAATTGTAAAGGATTCCTGTGGTCTCGCAAAATCTTTCGCTTTACTTTTTCATTTTGTTGAGGCTCGCTGCTAGATAACAGTGCCAACAATACTCCTGAGCTCATTTTTATTTATTTTAACTTAAAAATAACAGAGTTTCACGAAATGCAAAAAAATTTATTTGTCGGCACAACAAGAAACAGCTGATTCGAATTAAGCTGTCAATCGGATTCGAAATCAATTCCGAAGAAGCAATTCCACTCGGATTTTAGAACACCAACACAAATCCGATTCGGATTTCAATTCCGATTCCGAAGCATTTCCGAAGGGGATTCTTGAACGTGCCTGGCTTTGTCTTTTCGGATGAAAAAAACAGTTTAATCCTGATAGTTACAAGCATCACAGGAGTGAATAGTTTTCGCCCAACTTTCGATTTGGAACTCCTTCCTACAAGAAAGAACGGAAAAAGCTCCGTAGGCATCTTGACCATTCCAGAGATGTAGAATTCGATTCTACCTTTGCCATTTACCGGACTTAAGCACTATCAAAAACATTTTTTCATGTCTATCTCGAAAAGTTTCTGAAGGCGGTTGAAAATTTAATCAAAGCTTTCCCTAACTTTTAGCTTGACTGTTCAAAACGGCTTGATGATTTATGCTGGACATAATTCAAAAATAAAAACAAATGTAAGCATTTAAAAAGTAAAGCTGAAGATCAAAGTTGGGTGCAAGGTTGACCCTGGAAAACGAGTAGCTCTTCTTGCCGTAAGTAGGTATTTCGAGTTGATAAACAGAGAAAGAGATCAAATGGTCTTCCTCATCTCTCTGTCTTTATTTTTCTCCTTTTTTGGCTCTTTTCAAAAATAAAAACCGTGCGATAAAAAAAGCGTTTTGACACCATTACCAAGATTGAAGAACCACGACAGAACAACTTAAGGTCCTTACAATAGAAATCCTTTGGATCACTGAATCAACGTAAGGATAAGTTCATCGCAGAGAAGAGTACTTTTAAGACTGATCACTGGCGAATTTTTCGTTCTCCAAGCTGACTTGGGTTCGGTTCTCTTAGAAGTAAGACCACTTGCTGCATACGTTGTTTCAGGGGCAGGGATCTTTACTGGCTTCTGCTTGGTTGAGCTTTTCCATGCCACTGGAGGAGTTGAATTCCCCAACACATGAAGGCCTCTCTTGTACCCTATTTCAGTGAATAACTTTCTGATTAAACTTATTTGGAGACATATTGTAAGAGCAATGGCAACGAGCAACAAACTGCACTCCACGAGGAGGGAACTTTCCTCTAATTTGACCTTAACAACTTGATTCAGGAAAGACATCTTGTCATGCCCAGAAAAGTATGCACAGGCGACTAAAATACAACGAAGACGTCGCTCGCAGCTCAGCAGGGAATCTCCGGCTCAGTAGGTTATTCGTTCGCGACAAGGACGATATGTTAAGACAACACCACCATTTTTTCTACGTCAAAAGTAGGGGAGGAGCTGTACTGCCTTCTGTCATGATTCAAATTTGACGGATAGTTTGCATTAACCACGAATTGATTGGACCTTTATTATGCAATTGGCAACTTAAGCTTGTATTTTTCTCTGTCAGTTTAAAGTGGGCAGCAAATTTAACAATAAACTTTACAAACCTATAAATACCAAAATATTATTGCAAATAAAAAACCCATAAACACAAAATCGTGCTCAAGCAAAACATTACTTATGTGCGTGTGACGCATTTGAAGTCCTTCAGAAACATGGCGCAAACAAGTGGCAATTGAAAATTGACCCAAAAACCTCTTAGCCAAAAGTGTTATCCCATAACCATTGCCAAATCAATGCATGGAATTAAATACAAAAAAAAAAATAATAAAACTCTTAAGGACCCGAAGCCGAGGAGAGGCCTTTTGCCTCGCAATCTTAGCGACCGCCGCTCAACTTTGAATTGTCCTTTAAATGGAAGGATTTTTAAATCATTTTTACTGCTTAGGGGAGTGTCGCCCCATTACCTACAACACATTCATTTCGGTTTCCTTTTGTGAGACCAATTGCGGGTGCGTTTCTATGTGAATTGTCCTTTTCTTTATGTCATCTCGTCTAGTAGACGACTTTCTACTCCATTAACTCCTTTTACAGCGTTGCGAATGCGAATTTATATGTGACTTTGTCCTTTTGCTCAAGTGGATCTGTTCTATTCGGGGGGTGTGTGCGTGGTGAATAAATCCGAGCGGTAATTACGATACACTCGTACTTGGAATCATCTTGTCATCTAAGAAGAAACAATAAGAAGAGGGGAACAACTTTGTGGAGCGCTAATCTGGCTAAGGAATACATTTTCTGGTTCATTAACCTTAAGAAGATAACCGGGGATTAAAAGTTGAGCAAGAGTGTTAATTAATTTTATCTGATGAGAGTAGCGCCACTCAACCAAATGGTGAACACTCCCACGGGCAGAGCTGATTTTGTTTTGTTAGGGATACTGGATTGGCGGGTCAAAATTCTGCTGGGCATGATTTGAAAATGCTCTTTTTTCGCAAAATTGCAAATGCCCTTTTCTGATATAATATTTGTCACAAGAATCCTAAATTGAACACACATTTTAAAATTCAGCTCTGAGAACCTCTTAATAACAAAAATATTGAGTTATGAAACCCGAGGGTTTTTTGCAAAATTCTGCTGGACTATAGTCCATGATTTGAAAATGCACATTTTTCTCAAAATTGCAAATGCCCTTTTCTGATATATTATTTGTCACAAGTATCCTTAGTTGAAGACACATTCCAAAATTCAGCTCTGAGAACCTCTTAATAACAAAAATATTGAGATATGAAACCCGAAGGTTTTTTGCAAAATTCTGCTGGACTATAGCCCATTAGTTGAAAATGCACTTTTTTCTCAAAATTGCAAATGCCCTTTTCTTATACAATATTTGTCACAAGAATCCTAAATTGAACACACATTTTAAAATTCAGCTCTGAGAACCTCTTAATAACAAAAATATTGAGATATGAAACCCGAGGGTTTTTTGCAAAATTCTGCTGGACTATAGCCCATTAGTTGAAAATGCACTTTTTTCTCAAAATTGCAAATGCCCTTTTCTGATATATTATTTGTCACAAGTATATTAAATTGAAGGCACATTCCAAAATTCAGCTCTGAGAACCTCTTAATAACAAAAATATTGAGATATGAAACCCGAGGGTTTTTTACAAAATTCTGCTGGACTATAGCCCATTAGTTGAAAATGCACTTTTTTCTCAAAATTGCAAATGCCCTTTTCTTATACAATATTTGTCACAAGAATCCTAAATTGAACACACATTTTAAAATTCAGCTCTGAGAACCTCTTAATAACAAAAATATTGAGATATGAAACCCGAGGGTTTTTTGCAAAATTCTGCTGGACTATAGCCCATTAGTTGAAAATGCACTTTTTTCTCAAAATTGCAAATGCCCTTTTCTGATATATTATTTGTCACAAGTATATTAAATTGAAGGCACATTCCAAAATTCAGCTCTGAGAACCTCTTAATAACAAAAATATTGAGATATGAAACCCGAGGGTTTTTTGCAAAATTCTGCTGGACTATAGCCCATTAGTTGAAAATGCACTTTTTTCTCAAAATTGCAAATGCCCTTTTCTGATATATTATTTGTCACAAGTATATTAAATTGAAGGCACATTCCAAAATTCAGCTCTGAGAACCTCTTAATAACAAAAATATTGAGATATGAAACCCGAAGGTTTTTTGCAAAATTCTGCTGGACTATAGCCCATTAGTTGAAAATGCACTTTTTTCTCAAAATTGCAAATGCCCTTTTCTTATACAATATTTGTCACAAGAATCCTAAATTGAACACACATTTTAAAATTCAGCTCTGAGAACCTCTTAATAACAAAAATATTGAGATATGAAACCCGAGGGTTTTTTGCAAAATTCTGCTGGACTATAGCCCATTAGTTGAAAATGCACTTTTTTCTCAAAATTGCAAATGCCCTTTTCTGATATATTATTTGTCACAAGTATATTAAATTGAAGGCACATTCCAAAATTCAGCTCTGAGAACCTCTTAATAACAAAAATATTGAGATATGAAACCCGAGGGTTTTTTACAAAATTCTGCTGGACTATAGCCCATTAGTTGAAAATGCACTTTTTTCTCAAAATTGCAAATGCCCTTTTCTGATATATTATTTGTCACAAGTATATTAAATTGAACACACATTTTAAAATTCAGCTCTGAGAACCTCTTAATAACAAAAATATTGAGATATGAAACCCGAGGGTTTTTTGCAAAATTCTGCTGGACTATAGCCCATTAGTTGAAAATGCACTTTTTTCTCAAAATTGCAAATGCCCTTTTCTGATATATTATTTGTCACAAGTATATTAAATTGAAGGCACATTCCAAAATTCAGCTCTGAGAACCTCTTAATAACAAAAATATTGAGATATGAAACCCGAGGGTTTTTTGCAAAATTCTGCTGGACTATAGCCCATTAGTTGAAAATGCACTTTTTTCTCAAAATTGCAAATGCCCTTTTCTGATATATTATTTGTCACAAGTATATTAAATTGAAGGCACATTCCAAAATTCAGCTCTGAGAACCTCTTAATAACAAAAATATTGAGATATGAAACCCGAAGGTTTTTTGCAAAATTCTGCTGGACTATAGCCCATTAGTTGAAAATGCACTTTTTTCTCAAAATTGCAAATGCCCTTTTCTTATACAATATTTGTCACAAGAATCCTAAATTGAACACACATTTTAAAATTCAGCTCTGAGAACCTCTTAATAACAAAAATATTGAGATATGAAACCCGAGGGTTTTTTGCAAAATTCTGCTGGACTATAGCCCATTAGTTGAAAATGCACTTTTTTCTCAAAATTGCAAATGCCCTTTTCTGATATATTATTTGTCACAAGTATATTAAATTGAAGGCACATTCCAAAATTCAGCTCTGAGAACCTCTTAATAACAAAAATATTGAGATATGAAACCCGAGGGTTTTTTACAAAATTCTGCTGGACTATAGCCCATTAGTTGAAAATGCACTTTTTTCTCAAAATTGCAAATGCCCTTTTCTGATATATTATTTGTCACAAGTATATTAAATTGAACACACATTTTAAAATTCAGCTCTGAGAACCTCTTAATAACAAAAATATTGAGTTATGAAACCCGAGGGTTTTTTGCAAAATTCTGCTGGACTATAGTCCATGATTTGAAAATGCACATTTTTCTCAAAATTGCAAATGCCCTTTTCTGATATATTATTTGTCACAAGTATCCTTAGTTGAAGACACATTCCAAAATTCAGCTCTGAGAACCTCTTAATAACAAAAATATTGAGATATGAAACCCGAAGGTTTTTTGCAAAATTCTGCTGGACTATAGCCCATTAGTTGAAAATGCACTTTTTTCTCAAAATTGCAAATGCCCTTTTCTTATACAATATTTGTCACAAGAATCCTAAATTGAACACACATTTTAAAATTCAGCTCTGAGAACCTCTTAATAACAAAAATATTGAGATATGAAACCCGAGGGTTTTTTGCAAAATTCTGCTGGACTATAGCCCATTAGTTGAAAATGCACTTTTTTCTCAAAATTGCAAATGCCCTTTTCTGATATATTATTTGTCACAAGTATATTAAATTGAAGGCACATTCCAAAATTCAGCTCTGAGAACCTCTTAATAACAAAAATATTGAGATATGAAACCCGAGGGTTTTTTACAAAATTCTGCTGGACTATAGCCCATTAGTTGAAAATGCACTTTTTTCTCAAAATTGCAAATGCCCTTTTCTTATACAATATTTGTCACAAGAATCCTAAATTGAACACACATTTTAAAATTCAGCTCTGAGAACCTCTTAATAACAAAAATATTGAGATATGAAACCCGAGGGTTTTTTGCAAAATTCTGCTGGACTATAGCCCATTAGTTGAAAATGCACTTTTTTCTCAAAATTGCAAATGCCCTTTTCTTATACAATATTTGTCACAAGAATCCTAAATTGAACACACATTTTAAAATTCAGCTCTGAGAACCTCTTAATAACAAAAATATTGAGATATGAAACCCGAGGGTTTTTTGCAAAATTCTGCTGGACTATAGCCCATTAGTTGAAAATGCACTTTTTTCTCAAAATTGCAAATGCCCTTTTCTGATATATTATTTGTCACAAGTATATTAAATTGAAGGCACATTCCAAAATTCAGCTCTGAGAACCTCTTAATAACAAAAATATTGAGATATGAAACCCGAGGGTTTTTTACAAAATTCTGCTGGACTATAGCCCATTAGTTGAAAATGCACTTTTTTCTCAAAATTGCAAATGCCCTTTTCTGATATATTATTTGTCACAAGTATATTAAATTGAACACACATTTTAAAATTCAGCTCTGAGAACCTCTTAATAACAAAAATATTGAGATATGAAACCCGAGGGTTTTTTGCAAAATTCTGCTGGACTATAGCCCATTAGTTGAAAATGCACTTTTTTCTCAAAATTGCAAATGCCCTTTTCTGATATATTATTTGTCACAAGTATATTAAATTGAAGGCACATTCCAAAATTCAGCTCTGAGAACCTCTTAATAACAAAAATATTGAGATATGAAACCCGAGGGTTTTTTACAAAATTCTGCTGGACTATAGCCCATTAGTTGAAAATGCACTTTTTTCTCAAAATTGCAAATGCCCTTTTCTGATATATTATTTGTCACAAGTATATTAAATTGAACACACATTTTAAAATTCAGCTCTGAGAACCTCTTAATAACAAAAATATTGAGTTATGAAACCCGAGGGTTTTTTGCAAAATTCTGCTGGACTATAGTCCATGATTTGAAAATGCACATTTTTCTCAAAATTGCAAATGCCCTTTTCTGATATATTATTTGTCACAAGTATCCTTAGTTGAAGACACATTCCAAAATTCAGCTCTGAGAACCTCTTAATAACAAAAATATTGAGATATGAAACCCGAGGGTTTTTTGCAAAATTCTGCTGGACTATAGCCCATTAGTTGAAAATGCACTTTTTTCTCAAAATTGCAAATGCCCTTTTCTGATATATTATTTGTCACAAGTATATTAAATTGAACACACATTTTAAAATTCAGCTCTGAGAACCTCTTAATAACAAAAATATTGAGTTATGAAACCCGAGGGTTTTTTGCAAAATTCTGCTGGACTATAGTCCATGATTTGAAAATGCACATTTTTCTCAAAATTGCAAATGCCCTTTTCTGATATATTATTTGTCACAAGTATCCTTAGTTGAAGACACATTCCAAAATTCAGCTCTGAGAACCTCTTAATAACAAAAATATTGAGATATGAAACCCGAAGGTTTTTTGCAAAATTCTGCTGGACTATAGCCCATTAGTTGAAAATGCACTTTTTTCTCAAAATTGCAAATGCCCTTTTCTTATACAATATTTGTCACAAGAATCCTAAATTGAACACACATTTTAAAATTCAGCTCTGAGAACCTCTTAATAACAAAAATATTGAGATATGAAACCCGAGGGTTTTTTGCAAAATTCTGCTGGACTATAGCCCATTAGTTGAAAATGCACTTTTTTCTCAAAATTGCAAATGCCCTTTTCTGATATATTATTTGTCACAAGTATATTAAATTGAAGGCACATTCCAAAATTCAGCTCTGAGAACCTCTTAATAACAAAAATATTGAGATATGAAACCCGAGGGTTTTTTACAAAATTCTGCTGGACTATAGCCCATTAGTTGAAAATGCACTTTTTTCTCAAAATTGCAAATGCCCTTTTCTGATATATTATTTGTCACAAGTATATTAAATTGAACACACATTTTAAAATTCAGCTCTGAGAACCTCTTAATAACAAAAATATTGAGATATGAAACCCGAGGGTTTTTTGCAAAATTCTGCTGGACTATAGCCCATTAGTTGAAAATGCACTTTTTTCTCAAAATTGCAAATGCCCTTTTCTGATATATTATTTGTCACAAGTATATTAAATTGAAGGCACATTCCAAAATTCAGCTCTGAGAACCTCTTAATAACAAAAATATTGAGATATGAAACCCGAGGGTTTTTTACAAAATTCTGCTGGACTATAGCCCATTAGTTGAAAATGCACTTTTTTCTCAAAATTGCAAATGCCCTTTTCTGATATATTATTTGTCACAAGTATATTAAATTGAACACACATTTTAAAATTCAGCTCTGAGAACCTCTTAATAACAAAAATATTGAGTTATGAAACCCGAGGGTTTTTTGCAAAATTCTGCTGGACTATAGTCCATGATTTGAAAATGCACATTTTTCTCAAAATTGCAAATGCCCTTTTCTGATATATTATTTGTCACAAGTATCCTTAGTTGAAGACACATTCCAAAATTCAGCTCTGAGAACCTCTTAATAACAAAAATATTGAGATATGAAACCCGAGGGTTTTTTGCAAAATTCTGCTGGACTATAGCCCATTAGTTGAAAATGCACTTTTTTCTCAAAATTGCAAATGCCCTTTTCTGATATATTATTTGTCACAAGTATCCTTAGTTGAAGACACATTCCAAAATTCAGCTCTGAGAACCTCTTAATAACAAAAATATTGAGATATGAAACCCGAGGGTTTTTTGCAAAATTCTGCTGGACTATAGCCCATTAGTTGAAAATGCACTTTTTTCTCAAAATTGCAAATGCCCTTTTCTTATACAATATTTGTCACAAGAATCCTAAATTGAACACACATTTTAAAATTCAGCTCTGAGAACCTCTTAATAACAAAAATATTGAGATATGAAACCCGAGGGTTTTTTGCAAAATTCTGCTGGACTATAGCCCATTAGTTGAAAATGCACTTTTTTCTCAAAATTGCAAATGCCCTTTTCTGATATATTATTTGTCACAAGTATATTAAATTGAAGGCACATTCCAAAATTCAGCTCTGAGAACCTCTTAATAACAAAAATATTGAGATATGAAACCCGAGGGTTTTTTACAAAATTCTGCTGGACTATAGCCCATTAGTTGAAAATGCACTTTTTTCTCAAAATTGCAAATGCCCTTTTCTTACACAATATTTGTCACAAGAATCCTAAATTGAACACACATTTTAAAATTCAGCTCTGAGAACCTCTTAATAACAAAAATATTGAGATATGAAACCCGAGGGTTTTTTGCAAAATTCTGCTGGACTATAGCCCATTAGTTGAAAA
The DNA here is from genome assembly GCA_963555765.1 of Orthonevra nobilis. Taxonomy (NCBI): domain Eukaryota; kingdom Metazoa; phylum Arthropoda; class Insecta; order Diptera; family Syrphidae; genus Orthonevra; species Orthonevra nobilis. The sequence goes on from OY743224.1 coordinate 118,723,354, forward strand.
TGCACTTTTTTCTCAAAATTGCAAATGCCCTTTTCTTATACAATATTTGTCACAAGAATCCTAAATTGAACACACATTTTAAAATTCAGCTCTGAGAACCTCTTAATAACAAAAATATTGAGTTATGAAACCCGAGGGTTTTTTGCAAAATTCTGCTGGACTATAGTCCATGATTTGAAAATGCACATTTTTCTCAAAATTGCAAATGCCCTTTTCTGATATATTATTTGTCACAAGTATCCTTAGTTGAAGACACATTCCAAAATTCAGCTCTGAGAACCTCTTAATAACAAAAATATTGAGATATGAAACCCGAAGGTTTTTTGCAAAATTCTGCTGGACTATAGCCCATTAGTTGAAAATGCACTTTTTTCTCAAAATTGCAAATGCCCTTTTCTTATACAATATTTGTCACAAGAATCCTAAATTGAACACACATTTTAAAATTCAGCTCTGAGAACCTCTTAATAACAAAAATATTGAGATATGAAACCCGAGGGTTTTTTGCAAAATTCTGCTGGACTATAGCCCATTAGTTGAAAATGCACTTTTTTCTCAAAATTGCAAATGCCCTTTTCTGATATATTATTTGTCACAAGTATATTAAATTGAAGGCACATTCCAAAATTCAGCTCTGAGAACCTCTTAATAACAAAAATATTGAGATATGAAACCCGAGGGTTTTTTACAAAATTCTGCTGGACTATAGCCCATTAGTTGAAAATGCACTTTTTTCTCAAAATTGCAAATGCCCTTTTCTGATATATTATTTGTCACAAGTATCCTTAGTTGAAGACACATTCCAAAATTCAGCTCTGAGAACCTCTTAATAACAAAAATATTGAGATATGAAACCCGAAGGTTTTTTGCAAAATTCTGCTGGACTATAGCCCATTAGTTGAAAATGCACTTTTTTCTCAAAATTGCAAATGCCCTTTTCTTATACAATATTTGTCACAAGAATCCTAAATTGAACACACATTTTAAAATTCAGCTCTGAGAACCTCTTAATAACAAAAATATTGAGATATGAAACCCGAGGGTTTTTTGCAAAATTCTGCTGGACTATAGCCCATTAGTTGAAAATGCACTTTTTTCTCAAAATTGCAAATGCCCTTTTCTGATATATTATTTGTCACAAGTATATTAAATTGAAGGCACATTCCAAAATTCAGCTCTGAGAACCTCTTAATAACAAAAATATTGAGATATGAAACCCGAGGGTTTTTTACAAAATTCTGCTGGACTATAGCCCATTAGTTGAAAATGCACTTTTTTCTCAAAATTGCAAATGCCCTTTTCTTATACAATATTTGTCACAAGAATCCTAAATTGAACACACATTTTAAAATTCAGCTCTGAGAACCTCTTAATAACAAAAATATTGAGATATGAAACCCGAGGGTTTTTTGCAAAATTCTGCTGGACTATATCCCATTAGTTGAAAATGCACTTTTTTCTCAAAATTGCAAATGCCCTTTTCTGATATATTATTTGTCACAAGTATATTAAATTGAAGGCACATTCCAAAATTCAGCTCTGAGAACCTCTTAATAACAAAAATATTGAGATATGAAACCCGAGGGTTTTTTACAAAATTCTGCTGGACTATAGCCCATTAGTTGAAAATGCACTTTTTTCTCAAAATTGCAAATGCCCTTTTCTGATATATTATTTGTCACAAGTATATTAAATTGAACACACATTTTAAAATTCAGCTCTGAGAACCTCTTAATAACAAAAATATTGAGATATGAAACCCGAGGGTTTTTTGCAAAATTCTGCTGGACTATAGCCCATTAGTTGAAAATGCACTTTTTTCTCAAAATTGCAAATGCCCTTTTCTGATATATTATTTGTCACAAGTATATTAAATTGAAGGCACATTCCAAAATTCAGCTCTGAGAACCTCTTAATAACAAAAATATTGAGATATGAAACCCGAGGGTTTTTTACAAAATTCTGCTGGACTATAGCCCATTAGTTGAAAATGCACTTTTTTCTCAAAATTGCAAATGCCCTTTTCTGATATATTATTTGTCACAAGTATATTAAATTGAACACACATTTTAAAATTCAGCTCTGAGAACCTCTTAATAACAAAAATATTGAGTTATGAAACCCGAGGGTTTTTTGCAAAATTCTGCTGGACTATAGTCCATGATTTGAAAATGCACATTTTTCTCAAAATTGCAAATGCCCTTTTCTGATATATTATTTGTCACAAGTATCCTTAGTTGAAGACACATTCCAAAATTCAGCTCTGAGAACCTCTTAATAACAAAAATATTGAGATATGAAACCCGAAGGTTTTTTGCAAAATTCTGCTGGACTATAGCCCATTAGTTGAAAATGCACTTTTTTCTCAAAATTGCAAATGCCCTTTTCTTATACAATATTTGTCACAAGAATCCTAAATTGAACACACATTTTAAAATTCAGCTCTGAGAACCTCTTAATAACAAAAATATTGAGATATGAAACCCGAGGGTTTTTTGCAAAATTCTGCTGGACTATAGCCCATTAGTTGAAAATGCACTTTTTTCTCAAAATTGCAAATGCCCTTTTCTGATATATTATTTGTCACAAGTATATTAAATTGAAGGCACATTCCAAAATTCAGCTCTGAGAACCTCTTAATAACAAAAATATTGAGATATGAAACCCGAGGGTTTTTTACAAAATTCTGCTGGACTATAGCCCATTAGTTGAAAATGCACTTTTTTCTCAAAATTGCAAATGCCCTTTTCTTATACAATATTTGTCACAAGAATCCTAAATTGAACACACATTTTAAAATTCAGCTCTGAGAACCTCTTAATAACAAAAATATTGAGATATGAAACCCGAGGGTTTTTTGCAAAATTCTGCTGGACTATAGCCCATTAGTTGAAAATGCACTTTTTTCTCAAAATTGCAAATGCCCTTTTCTGATATATTATTTGTCACAAGTATATTAAATTGAAGGCACATTCCAAAATTCAGCTCTGAGAACCTCTTAATAACAAAAATATTGAGATATGAAACCCGAGGGTTTTTTACAAAATTCTGCTGGACTATAGCCCATTAGTTGAAAATGCACTTTTTTCTCAAAATTGCAAATGCCCTTTTCTTATACAATATTTGTCACAAGAATCCTAAATTGAACACACATTTTAAAATTCAGCTCTGAGAACCTCTTAATAACAAAAATATTGAGATATGAAACCCGAGGGTTTTTTGCAAAATTCTGCTGGACTATAGCCCATTAGTTGAAAATGCACTTTTTTCTCAAAATTGCAAATGCCCTTTTCTTATACAATATTTGTCACAAGAATCCTAAATTGAACACACATTTTAAAATTCAGCTCTGAGAACCTCTTAATAACAAAAATATTGAGTTATGAAACCCGAGGGTTTTTTGCAAAATTCTGCTGGACTATAGTCCATGATTTGAAAATGCACATTTTTCTCAAAATTGCAAATGCCCTTTTCTGATATATTATTTGTCACAAGTATCCTTAGTTGAAGACACATTCCAAAATTCAGCTCTGAGAACCTCTTAATAACAAAAATATTGAGATATGAAACCCGAAGGTTTTTTGCAAAATTCTGCTGGACTATAGCCCATTAGTTGAAAATGCACTTTTTTCTCAAAATTGCAAATGCCCTTTTCTTATACAATATTTGTCACAAGAATCCTAAATTGAACACACATTTTAAAATTCAGCTCTGAGAACCTCTTAATAACAAAAATATTGAGATATGAAACCCGAGGGTTTTTTGCAAAATTCTGCTGGACTATAGCCCATTAGTTGAAAATGCACTTTTTTCTCAAAATTGCAAATGCCCTTTTCTGATATATTATTTGTCACAAGTATATTAAATTGAAGGCACATTCCAAAATTCAGCTCTGAGAACCTCTTAATAACAAAAATATTGAGATATGAAACCCGAGGGTTTTTTACAAAATTCTGCTGGACTATAGCCCATTAGTTGAAAATGCACTTTTTTCTCAAAATTGCAAATGCCCTTTTCTTATACAATATTTGTCACAAGAATCCTAAATTGAACACACATTTTAAAATTCAGCTCTGAGAACCTCTTAATAACAAAAATATTGAGATATGAAACCCGAGGGTTTTTTGCAAAATTCTGCTGGACTATAGCCCATTAGTTGAAAATGCACTTTTTTCTCAAAATTGCAAATGCCCTTTTCTGATATATTATTTGTCACAAGTATATTAAATTGAAGGCACATTCCAAAATTCAGCTCTGAGAACCTCTTAATAACAAAAATATTGAGATATGAAACCCGAGGGTTTTTTACAAAATTCTGCTGGACTATAGCCCATTAGTTGAAAATGCACTTTTTTCTCAAAATTGCAAATGCCCTTTTCTGATATATTATTTGTCACAAGTATATTAAATTGAACACACATTTTAAAATTCAGCTCTGAGAACCTCTTAATAACAAAAATATTGAGATATGAAACCCGAGGGTTTTTTGCAAAATTCTGCTGGACTATAGCCCATTAGTTGAAAATGCACTTTTTTCTCAAAATTGCAAATGCCCTTTTCTTATACAATATTTGTCACAAGAATCCTAAATTGAACACACATTTTAAAATTCAGCTCTGAGAACCTCTTAATAACAAAAATATTGAGTTATGAAACCCGAGGGTTTTTTGCAAAATTCTGCTGGACTATAGTCCATGATTTGAAAATGCACATTTTTCTCAAAATTGCAAATGCCCTTTTCTGATATATTATTTGTCACAAGTATCCTTAGTTGAAGACACATTCCAAAATTCAGCTCTGAGAACCTCTTAATAACAAAAATATTGAGATATGAAACCCGAGGGTTTTTTGCAAAATTCTGCTGGACTATAGCCCATTAGTTGAAAATGCACTTTTTTCTCAAAATTGCAAATGCCCTTTTCTGATATATTATTTGTCACAAGTATATTAAATTGAACACACATTTTAAAATTCAGCTCTGAGAACCTCTTAATAACAAAAATATTGAGATATGAAACCCGAGGGTTTTTTGCAAAATTCTGCTGGACTATAGCCCATTAGTTGAAAATGCACTTTTTTCTCAAAATTGCAAATGCCCTTTTCTTATACAATATTTGTCACAAGAATCCTAAATTGAACACACATTTTAAAATTCAGCTCTGAGAACCTCTTAATAACAAAAATATTGAGATATGAAACCCGAGGGTTTTTTGCAAAATTCTGCTGGACTATAGCCCATTAGTTGAAAATGCACTTTTTTCTCAAAATTGCAAATGCCCTTTTCTGATATATTATTTGTCACAAGTATATTAAATTGAAGGCACATTCCAAAATTCAGCTCTGAGAACCTCTTAATAACAAAAATATTGAGATATGAAACCCGAGGGTTTTTTACAAAATTCTGCTGGACTATAGCCCATTAGTTGAAAATGCACTTTTTTCTCAAAATTGCAAATGCCCTTTTCTTATACAATATTTGTCACAAGAATCCTAAATTGAACACACATTTTAAAATTCAGCTCTGAGAACCTCTTAATAACAAAAATATTGAGATATGAAACCCGAGGGTTTTTTGCAAAATTCTGCTGGACTATAGCCCATTAGTTGAAAATGCACTTTTTTCTCAAAATTGCAAATGCCCTTTTCTTATACAATATTTGTCACAAGAATCCTAAATTGAACACACATTTTAAAATTCAGCTCTGAGAACCTCTTAATAACAAAAATATTGAGATATGAAACCCGAGGGTTTTTTGCAAAATTCTGCTGGACTATAGCCCATTAGTTGAAAATGCACTTTTTTCTCAAAATTGCAAATGCCCTTTTCTGATATATTATTTGTCACAAGTATATTAAATTGAAGGCACATTCCAAAATTCAGCTCTGAGAACCTCTTAATAACAAAAATATTGAGATATGAAACCCGAGGGTTTTTTACAAAATTCTGCTGGACTATAGCCCATTAGTTGAAAATGCACTTTTTTCTCAAAATTGCAAATGCCCTTTTCTGATATATTATTTGTCACAAGTATATTAAATTGAACACACATTTTAAAATTCAGCTCTGAGAACCTCTTAATAACAAAAATATTGAGATATGAAACCCGAGGGTTTTTTGCAAAATTCTGCTGGACTATAGCCCATTAGTTGAAAATGCACTTTTTTCTCAAAATTGCAAATGCCCTTTTCTTATACAATATTTGTCACAAGAATCCTAAATTGAACACACATTTTAAAATTCAGCTCTGAGAACCTCTTAATAACAAAAATATTGAGATATGAAACCCGAGGGTTTTTTGCAAAATTCTGCTGGACTATAGCCCATTAGTTGAAAATGCACTTTTTTCTCAAAATTGCAAATGCCCTTTTCTGATATATTATTTGTCACAAGTATATTAAATTGAAGGCACATTCCAAAATTCAGCTCTGAGAACCTCTTAATAACAAAAATATTGAGATATGAAACCCGAGGGTTTTTTACAAAATTCTGCTGGACTATAGCCCATTAGTTGAAAATGCACTTTTTTCTCAAAATTGCAAATGCCCTTTTCTTATACAATATTTGTCACAAGAATCCTAAATTGAACACACATTTTAAAATTCAGCTCTGAGAACCTCTTAATAACAAAAATATTGAGATATGAAACCCGAGGGTTTTTTGCAAAATTCTGCTGGACTATAGCCCATTAGTTGAAAATGCACTTTTTTCTCAAAATTGCAAATGCCCTTTTCTGATATATTATTTGTCACAAGTATATTAAATTGAAGGCACATTCCAAAATTCAGCTCTGAGAACCTCTTAATAACAAAAATATTGAGATATGAAACCCGAGGGTTTTTTACAAAATTCTGCTGGACTATAGCCCATTAGTTGAAAATGCACTTTTTTCTCAAAATTGCAAATGCCCTTTTCTTATACAATATTTGTCACAAGAATCCTAAATTGAACACACATTTTAAAATTCAGCTCTGAGAACCTCTTAATAACAAAAATATTGAGATATGAAACCCGAGGGTTTTTTACAAAATTCTGCTGGACTATAGCCCATTAGTTGAAAATGCACTTTTTTCTCAAAATTGCAAATGCCCTTTTCTGATATATTATTTGTCACAAGTATCCTTAGTTGAAGACACATTCCAAAATTCAGCTCTGAGAACCTCTTAATAACAAAAATATTGAGATATGAAACCCGAAGGTTTTTTGCAAAATTCTGCTGGACTATAGCCCATTAGTTGAAAATGCACTTTTTTCTCAAAATTGCAAATGCCCTTTTCTGATATATTATTTGTCACAAGTATATTAAATTGAACACACATTTTAAAATTCAGCTCTGAGAACCTCTTAATAACAAAAATATTGAGATATGAAACCCGAGGGTTTTTTGCAAAATTCTGCTGGACTATAGCCCATTAGTTGAAAATGCACTTTTTTCTCAAAATTGCAAATGCCCTTTTCTTATACAATATTTGTCACAAGAATCCTAAATTGAACACACATTTTAAAATTCAGCTCTGAGAACCTCTTAATAACAAAAATATTGAGATATGAAACCCGAGGGTTTTTTGCAAAATTCTGCTGGACTATAGCCCATTAGTTGAAAATGCACTTTTTTCTCAAAATTGCAAATGCCCTTTTCTGATATATTATTTGTCACAAGTATATTAAATTGAAGGCACATTCCAAAATTCAGCTCTGAGAACCTCTTAATAACAAAAATATTGAGATATGAAACCCGAGGGTTTTTTACAAAATTCTGCTGGACTATAGCCCATTAGTTGAAAATGCACTTTTTTCTCAAAATTGCAAATGCCCTTTTCTTATACAATATTTGTCACAAGAATCCTAAATTGAACACACATTTTAAAATTCAGCTCTGAGAACCTCTTAATAACAAAAATATTGAGATATGAAACCCGAGGGTTTTTTGCAAAATTCTGCTGGACTATAGCCCATTAGTTGAAAATGCACTTTTTTCTCAAAATTGCAAATGCCCTTTTCTTATACAATATTTGTCACAAGAATCCTAAATTGAACACACATTTTAAAATTCAGCTCTGAGAACCTCTTAATAACAAAAATATTGAGATATGAAACCCGAGGGTTTTTTGCAAAATTCTGCTGGACTATAGCCCATTAGTTGAAAATGCACTTTTTTCTCAAAATTGCAAATGCCCTTTTCTTATACAATATTTGTCACAAGAATCCTAAATTGAACACACATTTTAAAATTCAGCTCTGAGAACCTCTTAATAACAAAAATATTGAGATATGAAACCCGAGGGTTTTTTGCAAAATTCTGCTGGACTATAGCCCATTAGTTGAAAATGCACTTTTTTCTCAAAATTGCAAATGCCCTTTTCTTATACAATATTTGTCACAAGAATCCTAAATTGAACACACATTTTAAAATTCAGCTCTGAGAACCTCTTAATAACAAAAATATTGAGATATGAAACCCGAGGGTTTTTTGCAAAATTCTGCTGGACTATAGCCCATTAGTTGAAAATGCACTTTTTTCTCAAAATTGCAAATGCCCTTTTCTGATATATTATTTGTCACAAGTATCCTTAGTTGAAGACACATTCCAAAATTCAGCTCTGAGAACCTCTTAATAACAAAAATATTGAGATATGAAACCCGAGGGTTTTTTGCAAAATTCTGCTGGACTATAGCCCATTAGTTGAAAATGCACTTTTTTCTCAAAATTGCAAATGCCCTTTTCTTATACAATATTTGTCACAAGAATCCTAAATTGAACACACATTTTAAAATTCAGCTCTGAGAACCTCTTAATAACAAAAATATTGAGATATGAAACCCGAGGGTTTTTTGCAAAATTCTGCTGGACTATAGCCCATTAGTTGAAAATGCACTTTTTTCTCAAAATTGCAAATGCCCTTTTCTTATACAATATTTGTCACAAGAATCCTAAATTGAACACACATTTTAAAATTCAGCTCTGAGAACCTCTTAATAACAAAAATATTGAGATATGAAACCCGAGGGTTTTTTGCAAAATTCTGCTGGACTATAGCCCATTAGTTGAAAATGCACTTTTTTCTCAAAATTGCAAATGCCCTTTTCTTATACAATATTTGTCACAAGAATCCTAAATTGAACACACATTTTAAAATTCAGCTCTGAGAACCTCTTAATAACAAAAATATTGAGATATGAAACCCGAGGGTTTTTTGCAAAATTCTGCTGGACTATAGCCCATTAGTTGAAAATGCACTTTTTTCTCAAAATTGCAAATGCCCTTTTCTTATACAATATTTGTCACAAGAATCCTAAATTGAACACACATTTTAAAATTCAGCTCTGAGAACCTCTTAATAACAAAAATATTGAGATATGAAACCCGAGGGTTTTTTGCAAAATTCTGCTGGACTATAGCCCATTAGTTGAAAATGCACTTTTTTCTCAAAATTGCAAATGCCCTTTTCTTATACAATATTTGTCACAAGAATCCTAAATTGAACACACATTTTAAAATTCAGCTCTGAGAACCTCTTAATAACAAAAATATTGAGATATGAAACCCGAGGGTTTTTTGCAAAATTCTGCTGGACTATAGCCCATTAGTTGAAAATGCACTTTTTTCTCAAAATTGCAAATGCCCTTTTCTGATATATTATTTGTCACAAGTATATTAAATTGAACACACATTTTAAAATTCAGCTCTGAGAACCTCTTAATAACAAAAATATTGAGATATGAAACCCGAGGGTTTTTTGCAAAATTCTGCTGGACTATAGCCCATTAGTTGAAAATGCACTTTTTTCTCAAAATTGCAAATGCCCTTTTCTTATACAATATTTGTCACAAGAATCCTAAATTGAACACACATTTTAAAATTCAGCTCTGAGAACCTCTTAATAACAAAAATATTGAGATATGAAACCCGAGGGTTTTTTGCAAAATTCTGCTGGACTATAGCCCATTAGTTGAAAATGCACTTTTTTCTCAAAATTGCAAATGCCCTTTTCTTATACAATATTTGTCACAAGAATCCTAAATTGAACACACATTTTAAAATTCAGCTCTGAGAACCTCTTAATAACAAAAATATTGAGTTATGAAACCCGAGGGTTTTTTGCAAAATTCTGCTGGACTATAGTCCATGATTTGAAAATGCACATTTTTCTCAAAATTGCAAATGCCCTTTTCTGATATATTATTTGTCACAAGTATATTAAATTGAACACACATTTTAAAATTCAGCTCTGAGAACCTCTTAATAACAAAAATATTGAGATATGAAACCCGAGGGTTTTTTGCAAAATTCTGCTGGACTATAGCCCATTAGTTGAAAATGCACTTTTTTCTCAAAATTGCAAATGCCCTTTTCTTATACAATATTTGTCACAAGAATCCTAAATTGAACACACATTTTAAAATTCAGCTCTGAGAACCTCTTAATAACAAAAATATTGAGATATGAAACCCGAGGGTTTTTTGCAAAATTCTGCTGGACTATAGCCCATTAGTTGAAAATGCACTTTTTTCTCAAAATTGCAAATGCCCTTTTCTTATACAATATTTGTCACAAGAATCCTAAATTGAACACACATTTTAAAATTCAGCTCTGAGAACCTCTTAATAACAAAAATATTGAGATATGAAACCCGAGGGTTTTTTGCAAAATTCTGCTGGACTATAGCCCATTAGTTGAAAATGCACTTTTTTCTCAAAATTGCAAATGCCCTTTTCTTATACAATATTTGTCACAAGAATCCTAAATTGAACACACATTTTAAAATTCAGCTCTGAGAACCTCTTAATAACAAAAATATTGAGATATGAAACCCGAGGGTTTTTTGCAAAATTCTGCTGGACTATAGCCCATTAGTTGAAAATGCACTTTTTTCTCAAAATTGCAAATGCCCTTTTCTTATACAATATTTGTCACAAGAATCCTAAATTGAACACACATTTTAAAATTCAGCTCTGAGAACCTCTTAATAACAAAAATATTGAGATATGAAACCCGAGGGTTTTTTGCAAAATTCTGCTGGACTATAGCCCATTAGTTGAAAATGCACTTTTTTCTCAAAATTGCAAATGCCCTTTTCTGATATATTATTTGTCACAAGTATATTAAATTGAACACACATTTTAAAATTCAGCTCTGAGAACCTCTTAATAACAAAAATATTGAGATATGAAACCCGAGGGTTTTTTGCAAAATTCTGCTGGACTATAGCCCATTAGTTGAAAATGCACTTTTTTCTCAAAATTGCAAATGCCCTTTTCTTATACAATATTTGTCACAAGAATCCTAAATTGAACACACATTTTAAAATTCAGCTCTGAGAACCTCTTAATAACAAAAATATTGAGATATGAAACCCGAGGGTTTTTTGCAAAATTCTGCTGGACTATAGCCCATTAGTTGAAAATGCACTTTTTTCTCAAAATTGCAAATGCCCTTTTCTTATACAATATTTGTCACAAGAATCCTAAATTGAACACACATTTTAAAATTCAGCTCTGAGAACCTCTTAATAACAAAAATATTGAGTTATGAAACCCGAGGGTTTTTTGCAAAATTCTGCTGGACTATAGTCCATGATTTGAAAATGCACATTTTTCTCAAAATTGCAAATGCCCTTTTCTGATATATTATTTGTCACAAGTATATTAAATTGAACACACATTTTAAAATTCAGCTCTGAGAACCTCTTAATAACAAAAATATTGAGATATGAAACCCGAGGGTTTTTTGCAAAATTCTGCTGGACTATAGCCCATTAGTTGAAAATGCACTTTTTTCTCAAAATTGCAAATGCCCTTTTCTTATACAATATTTGTCACAAGAATCCTAAATTGAACACACATTTTAAAATTCAGCTCTGAGAACCTCTTAATAACAAAAATATTGAGATATGAAACCCGAGGGTTTTTTGCAAAATTCTGCTGGACTATAGCCCATTAGTTGAAAATGCACTTTTTTCTCAAAATTGCAAATGCCCTTTTCTGATATATTATTTGTCACAAGTATATTAAATTGAACACACATTTTAAAATTCAGCTCTGAGAACCTCTTAATAACAAAAATATTGAGATATGAAACCCGAGGGTTTTTTGCAAAATTCTGCTGGACTATAGCCCATTAGTTGAAAATGCACTTTTTTCTCAAAATTGCAAATGCCCTTTTCTTATACAATATTTGTCACAAGAATCCTAAATTGAACACACATTTTAAAATTCAGCTCTGAGAACCTCTTAATAACAAAAATATTGAGATATGAAACCCGAGGGTTTTTTGCAAAATTCTGCTGGACTATAGCCCATTAGTTGAAAATGCACTTTTTTCTCAAAATTGCAAATGCCCTTTTCTTATACAATATTTGTCACAAGAATCCTAAATTGAACACACATTTTAAAATTCAGCTCTGAGAACCTCTTAATAACAAAAATATTGAGATATGAAACCCGAGGGTTTTTTGCAAAATTCTGCTGGACTATAGCCCATTAGTTGAAAATGCACTTTTTTCTCAAAATTGCAAATGCCCTTTTCTTATACAATATTTGTCACAAGAATCCTAAATTGAACACACATTTTAAAATTCAGCTCTGAGAACCTCTTAATAACAAAAATATTGAGTTATGAAACCCGAGGGTTTTTTGCAAAATTCTGCTGGACTATAGTCCATGATTTGAAAATGCACATTTTTCTCAAAATTGCAAATGCCCTTTTCTGATATATTATTTGTCACAAGTATCCTTAGTTGAAGACACATTCCAAAATTCAGCTCTGAGAACCTCTTAATAACAAAAATATTGAGATATGAAACCCGAAGGTTTTTTGCAAAATTCTGCTGGACTATAGCCCATTAGTTGAAAATGCACTTTTTTCTCAAAATTGCAAATGCCCTTTTCTTATACAATATTTGTCACAAGAATCCTAAATTGAACACACATTTTAAAATTCAGCTCTGAGAACCTCTTAATAACAAAAATATTGAGATACGAAACCCAAGGGTTTTTTGCAAAATTCTGCTGGACTATAGCCCATTAGTTGAAAATGCACTTTTTTCTCAAAATTGCAAATGCCCTTTTCTGATATATTATTTGTCACAAGTATATTAAATTGAACACACATTTTAAAATTCAGCTCTGAGAACCTCTTAATAACAAAAATATTGAGATATGAAACCCGAGGGTTTTTTGCAAAATTCTGCTGGACTATAGCCCATTAGTTGAAAATGCACTTTTTTCTCAAAATTGCAAATGCCCTTTTCTGATATATTATTTGTCACAAGAATCCTAAATTGAACACACATTTTAAAATTCAGCTCTGAGAACCTCTTAATAACAAAAATATTGAGTTATGAAACCCGAGGGTTTTTTGCAAAATTCTGCTGGACTATAGTCCATGATTTGAAAATGCACATTTTTCTCAAAATTGCAAATGCCCTTTTCTGATATATTATTTGTCACAAGTATCCTTAGTTGAAGACACATTCCAAAATTCAGCTCTGAGAACCTCTTAATAACAAAAATATTGAGATATGAAACCCGAAGGTTTTTTGCAAAATTCTGCTGGACTATAGCCCATTAGTTGAAAATGCACTTTTTTCTCAAAATTGCAAATGCCCTTTTCTTATACAATATTTGTCACAAGAATCCTAAATTGAACACACATTTTAAAATTCAGCTCTGAGAACCTCTTAATAACAAAAATATTGAGATACGAAACCCAAGGGTTTTTTGCAAAATTCTGCTGGACTATAGCCCATTAGTTGAAAATGCACTTTTTTCTCAAAATTGCAAATGCCCTTTTCTGATATATTATTTGTCACAAGTATATTAAATTGAACACACATTTTAAAATTCAGCTCTGAGAACCTCTTAATAACAAAAATATTGAGATATGAAACCCGAGGGTTTTTTGCAAAATTCTGCTGGACTATAGCCCATTAGTTGAAAATGCACTTTTTTCTCAAAATTGCAAATGCCCTTTTCTTATACAATATTTGTCACAAGAATCCTTAATTGAACACACATTTTAAAATTCAGCTCTGAGAACCTCTTAATAACAAAAATATTGAGATATGAAACCCGAGGGTTTTTTGCAAAATTCTGCTGGACTATAGCCCATTAGTTGAAAATGCACTTTTTTCTCAAAATTGCAAATGCCCTTTTCTTATACAATATTTGTCACAAGAATCCTAAATTGAACACACATTTTAAAATTCAGCTCTGAGAACCTCTTAATAACAAAAATATTGAGTTATGAAACCCGAGGGTTTTTTGCAAAATTCTGCTGGACTATAGTCCATGATTTGAAAATGCACATTTTTCTCAAAATTGCAAATGCCCTTTTCTGATATATTATTTGTCACAAGTATCCTTAGTTGAAGACACATTCCAAAATTCAGCTCTGAGAACCTCTTAATAACAAAAATATTGAGATATGAAACCCGAGGGTTTTTTGCAAAATTCTGCTGGACTATAGCCCATTAGTTGAAAATGCACTTTTTTCTCAAAATTGCAAATGCCCTTTTCTTATACAATATTTGTCACAAGAATCCTAAATTGAACACACATTTTAAAATTCAGCTCTGAGAACCTCTTAATAACAAAAATATTGAGATATGAAACCCGAGGGTTTTTTACAAAATTCTGCTGGACTATAGCCCATTAGTTGAAAATGCACTTTTTTCTCAAAATTGCAAATGCCCTTTTCTTATACAATATTTGTCACAAGAATCCTAAATTGAACACACATTTTAAAATTCAGCTCTGAGAACCTCTTAATAACAAAAATATTGAGTTATGAAACCCGAGGGTTTTTTGCAAAATTCTGCTGGACTATAGTCCATGATTTGAAAATGCACATTTTTCTCAAAATTGCAAATGCCCTTTTCTGATATATTATTTGTCACAAGTATCCTTAGTTGAAGACACATTCCAAAATTCAGCTCTGAGAACCTCTTAATAACAAAAATATTGAGATACGAAACCCAAGGGTTTTTTGCAAAATTCTGCTGGACTATAGCCCATTAGTTGAAAATGCACTTTTTTCTCAAAATTGCAAATGCCCTTTTCTGATATATTATTTGTCACAAGTATATTAAATTGAACACACATTTTAAAATTCAGCTCTGAGAACCTCTTAATAACAAAAATATTGAGATATGAAACCCGAGGGTTTTTTGCAAAATTCTGCTGGACTATAGCCCATTAGTTGAAAATGCACTTTTTTCTCAAAATTGCAAATGCCCTTTTCTGATATATTATTTGTCACAAGAATCCTAAATTGAACACACATTTTAAAATTCAGCTCTGAGAACCTCTTAATAACAAAAATATTGAGTTATGAAACCCGAGGGTTTTTTGCAAAATTCTGCTGGACTATAGTCCATGATTTGAAAATGCACATTTTTCTCAAAATTGCAAATGCCCTTTTCTGATATATTATTTGTCACAAGTATCCTTAGTTGAAGACACATTCCAAAATTCAGCTCTGAGAACCTCTTAATAACAAAAATATTGAGATATGAAACCCGAAGGTTTTTTGCAAAATTCTGCTGGACTATAGCCCATTAGTTGAAAATGCACTTTTTTCTCAAAATTGCAAATGCCCTTTTCTTATACAATATTTGTCACAAGAATCCTAAATTGAACACACATTTTAAAATTCAGCTCTGAGAACCTCTTAATAACAAAAATATTGAGATACGAAACCCAAGGGTTTTTTGCAAAATTCTGCTGGACTATAGCCCATTAGTTGAAAATGCACTTTTTTCTCAAAATTGCAAATGCCCTTTTCTGATATATTATTTGTCACAAGTATATTAAATTGAACACACATTTTAAAATTCAGCTCTGAGAACCTCTTAATAACAAAAATATTGAGATATGAAACCCGAGGGTTTTTTGCAAAATTCTGCTGGACTATAGCCCATTAGTTGAAAATGCACTTTTTTCTCAAAATTGCAAATGCCCTTTTCTTATACAATATTTGTCACAAGAATCCTTAATTGAACACACATTTTAAAATTCAGCTCTGAGAACCTCTTAATAACAAAAATATTGAGATATGAAACCCGAGGGTTTTTTGCAAAATTCTGCTGGACTATAGCCCATTAGTTGAAAATGCACTTTTTTCTCAAAATTGCAAATGCCCTTTTCTTATACAATATTTGTCACAAGAATCCTAAATTGAACACACATTTTAAAATTCAGCTCTGAGAACCTCTTAATAACAAAAATATTGAGTTATGAAACCCGAGGGTTTTTTGCAAAATTCTGCTGGACTATAGTCCATGATTTGAAAATGCACATTTTTCTCAAAATTGCAAATGCCCTTTTCTGATATATTATTTGTCACAAGTATCCTTAGTTGAAGACACATTCCAAAATTCAGCTCTGAGAACCTCTTAATAACAAAAATATTGAGATATGAAACCCGAAGGTTTTTTGCAAAATTCTGCTGGACTATAGCCCATTAGTTGAAAATGCACTTTTTTCTCAAAATTGCAAATGCCCTTTTCTTATACAATATTTGTCACAAGAATCCTAAATTGAACACACATTTTAAAATTCAGCTCTGAGAACCTCTTAATAACAAAAATATTGAGATACGAAACCCAAGGGTTTTTTGCAAAATTCTGCTGGACTATAGCCCATTAGTTGAAAATGCACTTTTTTCTCAAAATTGCAAATGCCCTTTTCTGATATATTGTTTGTCACAAGAATTATAAATTGAACGCAATTTCAAAATTCAGCTCTGAGAACCTCTTAATGACAAAAATATTGAGATATGAAACCCGAGGGTTTTTTGCCAAATTCTGCTGGACTATAGCCCAGGATTTGAAAATGCACTTTTTTCTCAAAATTGCAAATTCCCTTTTCTGATATATTGTTTGTCACAAGAATTATAAATTGAACGCAATTTCAAAATTCAGCTCTGAGAACCTCTTAATGACAAAAATATTGAGATATGAAACCCGAGGGTTTTTTGCCAAATTCTGCTGGACTATAGCCCATGATTTGAAAATGCACTTTTTTCGCAAAATTGCAAATTCCCTTTTTTGATATATTGTTTGTCACAAGTATCCTGAATTAAACGCACATTTTAAAATTCAGCTCTGAGAACCTCTTAATGACAAAAATATTGAGATATGAATCCCGAGGGTTTTTTGCCAAATTCTGCTGGACTAAAGCCCAGGATTTGAAAATGCACTTTTTTCTCAAAATTGCAAATTCCCTTTTCTGATATATTGTTTGTCACAAGAATTATAAATTGAACGCAATTTCAAAATTCAGCTCTGAGAACCTCTTAATGACAAAAATATTGAGATATGAATCCCGAGAGTTTTTTGCAAAATTCTGCTGGACTATAGCCCATGATTTGAAAATGCACTTTTTTCTCAAAATTGCAAATTCCCTTTTCTGATATATTGTTTGTCACAAGTATCCTGAATTAAACGCACATTTAAAAATTCAGCTCTGAGAACCTCTCAATGACAAAATAATTGAGATATGAAACCCGAGGGTTTTTTGCCAAATTCTGCTGGACTATAGCCCAGGATCTGAAAATGCACTTTTTTCTCAAAATTGCAAATTCCCTTTTCTTATATAATATTTGTCACAAGAATTATAAATTGAACGCAATTTCAAAATTCAGCTCTGAGAACCTCTTAATGACAAAAATATTGAGATATGAATCCCGAGAGTTTTTTGCAAAATTTTGCTGGACTATAGCCCAGGATCTGAAAATGCACTTTTTTCTCAAAATTGCAAATTCCCTTTTCTTATATAATATTTGTCACAAGAATTATAAATTGAACGCAATTTCAAAATTCAGCTCTGAGAACCTCTTAATGACAAAAATATTGAGATATGAAACCCGAGGGTTTTTTGCCAAATTCTGCTGGACTATAGCCCATGATTTGAAAATGCAACTTTTTCTCAAAATTGCAAATTCCCTTTTCTGATATATAATTTGTCACAAGTATCATTTATTGAACACACATTCCAAAATTCAGCTCTGAGAACCTCTTAATGACAAAAATATTGAGATATGAATCCCGAGGGTTTTTTGCCAAATTCTGCTGGACTAAAGCCCAGGATTTGAAAATGCACTTTTTTCTCAAAATTGCAAATTCCCTTTTCTTATATAATATTTGTCACAAGAATTATAAATTGAACGCAATTTCAAAATTCAGCTCTGAGAACCTCTTAATGACAAAAATATTGAGACATGAATCCCGAGAGTTTTTTGCAAAATTCTGCTGGACTATAGCCCAGGATCTGAAAATGCACTTTTTTCTCAAAATTGCAAATTCCCTTTTCTTATATAATATTTGTCACAAGAATTATAAATTGAACGCAATTTCAAAATTCAGCTCTGAGAACCTCTTAATGACAAAAATATTGAGATATGAATCCCGAAAATTTTTTTGCAAAATTCTGCTGGACTATAGCCCATGATTTGAAAATGCACTTTTTTCTCAAAATTGCAAATTCCCTTTTCTGATATATTGTTTGTCACAAGTATCCTGAATTAAACGCACATTTCAAAATTCAGCTCTGAGAACCTCTTAATGACAAAAATATTGAGACATGAATCCCGAGAGTTTTTTGCAAAATTCTGCTGGACTATAGCCCAGGATCTGAAAATGCACTTTTTTCTCAAAATTGCAAATTCCCTTTTCTTATATAATATTTGTCACAAGAATTATAAATTGAACGCAATTTCAAAATTCAGCTCTGAGAACCTCTTAATGACAAAAATATTGAGATATGAATCCCGAGAGTTTTTTGCAAAATTTTGCTGGACTATAGCCCAGGATCTGAAAATGCACTTTTTTCTCAAAATTGCAAATTCCCTTTTCTTATATAATATTTGTCACAAGAATTATAAATTGAACGCAATTTCAAAATTCAGCTCTGAGAACCTCTTAATGACAAAAATATTGAGATATGAATCCCGAGAGTTTTTTGCAAAATTCTGCTGGACTATAGCCCAGGATCTGAAAATGCACTTTTTTCTCAAAATTGCAAATTCCCTTTTCTTATATAATATTTGTCACAAGAATTATAAATTGAACGCAATTTCAAAATTCAGCTCTGAGAACCTCTTAATGACAAAAATATTGAGATATGAATCCCGAGGGTTTTTTGCAAAATTCTGCTGGACTATAGCCCATGATTTGAAAATGCACTTTTTTCGCAAAATCGCAAATGTCCTTTTCTGAGATATTGGTTACTACAAGCATTATAAACTGAGCGCACATTTCAAAATTCAGCTCTGAGAACCTCTTAATGACAAAAATATTGAGATATGAATCCCTAGGGTTTTTTGCTAAATTCTGCTGGACTAAAGCCCAGGATTTGAAAATGCAACTTTTTCTCAAAATTGCAAATTCCCTTTTCTGATATATTGTTTGTCACAAGAATTATAAATTGAACGCAATTTCAAAATTCAGCTCTGAGAACCTCTTAATGACAAAAATATTGAGATATGAATCCCGAGGGTTTTTTGCAAAATTCTGCTGGACTCTGCCCATGATTTGAAAATGCACTTTTTTCGCAAAATCGCAAATGTCCTTTTCTGAGATACTGGTTACTACAAGCATTATAAACTGAGCGCACATTTCAAAATTCAGCTCTGAGAACCTCTTAATGACAAAAATATTGAGATATGAATCCCGAGGGTTTTTTGCCAAACTCTGCTGGACTAAAGCCCAGGATTTGAAAATGCACTTTTTTCGCAAAATTGCAAATTCCCTTTTTTGATATATTGTTTGTCACAAGTATCCTGAATTAAACGCACATTTTAAAATTCAGCATCGAATCCTTCAACTGGGATAGATTCGATTGGGCTTATTACAACCGCGATTATACTCAAATAAAGAAGAGGTTGGATCATTTTACCAAACATTGTACCAGCATAGTTTCTGTTCTTGGGCGGTTTTTGGTTTGAACTGTGACTCACTTTAGCCTTCCCTGGGTGAACCGCTACGTGGTGTGCTTGAAGATTCGAGTTCGGACTCTTGAGATCTCTACAGCCGTTCTCTGAAGATTCTATTGGTAATGGACATAACTTGTTAACAGGCCGCCTTATGAATTTGTTGTTGCTGAATACTGTAACTGCACGCACGTTGTCGTCCTTCCCGGGGTGTATTTCGGAAATTCGACCCATCAGCCAACTCGTCGGTGGCAAACGATCTTCCTTTATCAGAACGATATCACCAACCTTGACATTTTCTTCTTTTTGTTTCCACTTTGTACGTTGCTGGAGCTGTGACAAATATTCTGTCGACCATATCTTCCAAAAATCTTGCGTTATCTTTTGTATTAATCTCCAGCGTGATCGATAACTCCGAGTTTCATCCAGAATGGGTTCAGGTAGTGCATTAATAGCAGATCCGACGAGAAAATGTCCAGGAGTAAGTATCGGTGTGTCGTCTATATCGTTGCTCAATGCCGTTAGGGGCCGAGAGTTAAGGCATGCTTCTATTTGCGTAAGCAGAGTTGTTAGTTCTTCAAACGTCAGCGTGGTATCACCAATTACTCTCTTCAAATGATACTTCATCGACTTCACGCCAGCCTCCCATAATCCACCAAAGTGTGGTGCAGCTGGTGGTATAAAATGCCATTGTATGCCACTTGTTACTAAGGTTCTGGACGCAGTCCGTTCCGAATTATGAATTGTTTGTTTCATAAGCGTTTGTATTTCCTTGTTAGCTCCGACGAATGTTGTTCCATTGTCACTATAAAAATGTGAACACATTCCTCTTCTGGAGCTAAACCGCCTAACTGCTGCTAGAAACGCTTCCGAGGTTAGGTCACTCACTAGTTCGATGTGAATGGCCTTTGTTGCTAAACACACGAAGATAGCTACGTAACCCTTTGTTGTCCGGTTTCCTCGCCCCTTTGAAACTAGTATTTGAATGGGACCAGCGTAGTCGATTCCAGTATGTGTAAATGGTCTTGACGGCGTTACCCGTGCAGCTGGCAATGTTCCCATTAGCTGACTTTTGGTTGCTGCATTGAAACGATGACATCTGACGCAGTTATGTATAGTTTGACGTACAACTCGTTTGGCTTGTATGATCCAATACGATTGCCGTAAGGTTGATAATGTTAGTCGAATACCTCCATGTAATGTTCTTTTGTGTGTATAGTCCACCAATAGCTTGGTGAAATGGTCGTTATGTGGTAAAATGGTACGATGTTTTTCTGACTCCAGTAGGTTTGATGACTCTAGGCGGCCTCCGACTACTAATACACTGTCCTTATTTAGATGTGGTGTCAAGGAAAGAATTTTGCTTTTTTTGTCGATCTGTTTTCCATTCTGAAGGCATGCGATCTCGTCTTGAAAGGCTCTACGTTGTACAGTACGGATGATACTGTTTTGGGCTTCTCTGACTTCCTTCGCTGTTAGTTCGCCGTTTTGTTTTCCTTCATCTCGTTTCCTGCAGTTATGAACAAATCTTCTACAGTATGCAGTTACTCGAAGCAGTTTGTTATAACAGGAAAATCTTTCCAACATGTTGAAATTTGGCTCGGTGATCAGTGCTGTCATCACTACCCTTCTTTTCTCAGGTATGTCTTCTTCAGGAATTCCTTGATTCGATTGCCTTGGCCAGGTTAATTCGTCGTTTTTTAACCACACCGGGCCATTCCACCACAAAGCATAATCCTTAAGAAGATTAGGTGAAAGGCCTCTTGATGCACAGTCGGCAGGATTGTCGGTAGAACTCACGTGCCTCCAATTCTTGGGATCAACTGTTTGATGGATGTCGGACACTCTATTCGCCACAAATGTTTTCCAAGATGATGGGCACTTCTTTATCCAAGCTAATGTGATGGTAGAATCGGTCCAAGCAAATACTTCTCCTACTTGTGACCCATATGTATGCAAGGCTTCTTTCATCAATTTCGAAAGCAAGTGTGCGCCACATAATTCTAGCTTAGGGAGAGGGAGTTTCCTTTTAATTGGCGCCACCCTTGTTTTAGCTGTTAAGAGTGTGATGTTGGAGGTCCCATGCTGTATGAATATCCTGGAGTAAACTACAGCGGCATAGGCTGCTTCGGATGCGTCACAGAACCCGTGTAGTTCGAACTTCTGGTCTTTGTTCACACCTAACCATCTGGGAATGCTGATATCTTCGACTTCTATCAGCTTTTCCTTAAAGTGGTTCCATCGGTGATAAAGTTCAGCTGGAAGTGGCTCATCCCAGCCAACATTTGCCTTCCAAAGGTGTTGCATTAAGATCTTTGCACTGACTGTGACTGGTGCTAACCATCCTAATGGGTCATATAACTTGGCAATTTCTGACAAAGTTTTGCGTTTTGTCAGGTTGGGTTCACTTGCTGGTGCAAGGTCGATGTTGACCTTAAATTGGAAACTATCGATCGTTGGATTCCAATGAATTCCTAATGTTTTAACCGTTTCTTCCTTATCGATCATTACTTTGGAGTCGATTCTTGCTTGGAATGGAATATTATCCAACAATGTACTGTTGTTTGTTGCCCATTTCCGCAGGTTGAATCCAGCTTCGGCAAGCATTCTTGTTAGTTGTGATTGCGCCATATGACATTTATGTAAAGTATCATCTCCGGACATTACATCGTCGACGTAGAAATCATTTTTTACAATGTCGGATGCAATAGGATAGTTGTGTTGTTCATCGCTGGCTAGTTGCTGTAAGGTCCTAACTGCTAAATATGGCGCTGAAGCTGTGCCATACGTTACTGTTGTCATCTTGTATTCCTTTATGGGCTGGTTTGTTGAGCTGCGCCATAATATGCGTTGATAGTCCTGATCTTCCTTTAACTGAATGTCTGAAGTAAATCTTGTTTCCAATTGACGTAACCCAGCTATTGCTTTTGATCTTGATTCGCCTAATTTTGAAGATTGCATCGTTTCCTTGTCGAATGGTAATTTCACCACATACCTTCCATGTTCATTACGGTAGTGTGTTTCTTGAAAGATTCGTTCACATTCTTGATCAGATTTTGTTTCGTGTTTTCGAATTGGTAATTCCTCTATTTCCCAAAACCTTTCAAGTTGTTTTTCAACAGATGTTTGTACAACCATACTGGTAACAATACGGCTAGCTTTCATTGATGTTGGACCAGTTATCAACCAACCTAACTCAGAACTTTGGGCTATTGGAGAACTATTGGTTCCTTTTCTCAAACCATTTTTGATGAGATCACCGTATATGTCGGCACCAATTATCATGTCGATTGGTCCAGGGACGTCAAAGCTTGGATCAGCTAATTGCAGATTCTTGAGGTAATTGACTGTGTCCACCTTTATTGCTGTTGCTGGTAGCAGTTTCGTCAATTTTGGTAGAACCAATGCTTCTACTTGTCTTTTGAACTGGGATGAAAATCTTGGACATATAGTGAAGTTCACCTTGCTTCTCGCTATTCCTGATTCGGATGCGCCTAATCCGCTCATCTCAACGAACACCCTCTCTTTATTTAGTCGCAGTGCTTGAACGACTGACTCTGTTATGAGTGTTGCTTGAGAGCCTGGATCAATGAGTGCCCGCAGCCTGATGTTCTGTCCAGTCTCATTGTCACTGCTAGCAATGACAATTGCTGTTGCAAGAAGTATGGTTGGATTTTGATGGCCATAGTTCACTTGTACTTTTTTTTCTTGAGAACGTTGTTCTGTATTTTTTGCTTGTGGGTATCTGTCTGTCCATTCCATATGTAGTAAAGTATGATGTTTTTTGTTGCAACTCTTGCATGTATGTTTGCTCATGCACTGGCTTTGCTTGTCATGCCTTAGGCAATTTATGCAAATCTTCGCCAATTTAGCTTGATCAAACCGTTCCTTTGGTGTCCAGCTCATGAACTTTCGACACATATAAAGGTTATGCTCTCCTTGGCAAAAAACACAATTTGGTTTTGTTGCGATGTACACGTTTCGTGCTATTGGCTTCGTGTTGTCTCCAGTTTTAGAATGCTTTGTCTTAGAGGAAGCTAAAACCTCCA
The DNA here is from genome assembly GCA_963555765.1 of Orthonevra nobilis. Taxonomy (NCBI): domain Eukaryota; kingdom Metazoa; phylum Arthropoda; class Insecta; order Diptera; family Syrphidae; genus Orthonevra; species Orthonevra nobilis. The sequence goes on from OY743224.1 coordinate 118,747,331, forward strand.
AGGCCTGGTATCTTCTCGCCAAGAAATCATATAATATCTGGAGGGAGGGCATTTTGTTAGGCTGGTCTAGCCCTTGTTCAAATAAATTTCTGCTCTCTGCGTCTAGTTCGTTTGATATTAAATGAACTATTATTGGATCCCATGATGAAGTGTTGAAACCCATGTTTTTGATGGCTGCCAATCCTTCTTTTGTTGCATCAAGGATTGCTTTAATTAAATTTGCTGTAGACTGATTTCCTTGGCGACCAGCTTTAAGCATTTTATCAATATGCATTGAAACAATCTTTCTTTCATTATCGTAACGTTGCTTTAAAGTTTCCCAAGCACAGAGATAATTAGCACTCGATATTGTAAAATGCTGAATTAACTGCATTGGCTCACCTTCTAAATGAGTTTTTAAATACTCCATCTTTTCGGTTTCATTCAATGTTGGCTTGTTGTGTATAATAGTTAAGAAGATATCATGGAATGAACGCCACTCCAGATAGTTGCCCTTAAACGTTGGAATTTTAAGAGGTGGGAGTTTTGCTTCTGAATAGGTCTTGTTATTTGAACTTTGACATTCGCCTAACGTTGACGCCATTTTTAGGAGACAATTGTTTATGTCTTTCTTAACTCCGTTGTATGTCTTATTTCTGACATAAGGTGACTGTAAATCTTCGTCTGACGCATTGGACATGAACTCTTCGTGGAGTTCTGTCATATTACGGAGCTGTTCGAGCAAGATCTTTTGCTGGAAATCGTTTATTTCCTTGGAGTATTGAAGAAAGGTATCTTCAAACTCTTCTATGTTACTCACGATTGCCTCTATTTTTACGTTTAATTTTCTCAAACGCTGGCTTTGAAGAACATTGTCCGTACCTTTAGTCGATTTTGAGGTACTTGCTGATGTTTCTTCTGCCTTAATACCTTCCAGCAACTTCCTTAGCTTAATGTACAGCTCTTCGACCTTTTTGTAGGTGTTCAACGCCATATATGGGGTATCGGGCTTGGCAATGGGTTTTAGCCTTTCGTGATTTTCATGAAATTCTTTCCAAATGGCTTCGATTCTCTCCAAACGTTCTTCTTTGTACCGCTGCGTTTTTCGGGATGCACTGTCTTTTGAAAAGTTTCTCATCGCCTGCTCCAACTCATCAGCCAGCACTTTCTGCCTCGAACCGATGACAAAAACGTCCGCTTCTTCAGCCATTGTCTTAAATTATGATGATTTTTTTGTTTTTAATTAATTTTGCACTTCACTTTTCACTTCACTACCAGTGTCTTAGCCCTGGCAACGCTGACAATAATATACAAATACTGTACTTAAGTTTTACCAATGTCAGTAGCCTTGGTAACGCTAGTTAAAATAGGTCTGCTGTTCTTAATATTGTAATTCTCGAAGGACCATTAAATGTTGAATAATATGTGTAAATTATCTCTTAGACTCCTTACCGCTGGTGGGGGGAAGTCTAGATTTAAGTCAAACACTTTGAAGTCAATATGAATAACTTAAACTTTATTTCAATTGCACTTGCTTAAATACTAAAAAACAGCTTATTTGACAAAATAATGCGAATGGGGCATGAAAGGGAAATAACATGAAAACTGCGCGTGCAGGTGAACAGGTGAACTGCGCGTGCAGGTGAACAGGTGAATGGTAATATGATACAAAATAGAATTAAATTGAAATAAGACAAAAAAATTAATTTGTTTGTTGGGTTGAACCCAACAGAACCTCTTAATGACAAAAATATTGAGATATGAATCCCGAGGGTTTTTTGCCAAATTCTGCTGGACTAAAGCCCAGGATTTGAAAATGCACTTTTTTCTCAAAATTGCAAATTCCCTTTTCTTATATAATATTTGTCACAAGAATTATAAATTGAACGCAATTTCAAAATTCAGCTCTGAGAACCTCTTAATGACAAAAATATTGAGATATGAATCCCGAGGGTTTTTTGCCAAACTCTGCTGGACTAAAGCCCAGGATTTGAAAATGCACTTTTTTCTCAAAATTGCAAATTCCCTTTTCTGATATATTGTTTGTCACAAGTATCCTGAATTAAACGCACATTTAAAATTTCAGCTCTGAGAACCTCTCAATGACAAAATAATTGAGATATGAAACCCGAGGGTTTTTTGCCAAATTCTGCTGGACTAAAGCCCATGATTTGAAAATGCAACTTTTTCTCAAAATTGCAAATTCCCTTTTCTGATATATAATTTGTCACAAGTATCATTTATTGAACACACATTTCAAAATTCAGCTCTGAGAACCTCTTAATGACAAAAATATTGAGATATGTAATCCGACGGTTTTTTGCAAAATTCTGCTGGACTATAGCCCATGATTTGAAAATGCACTTTTTTCTCAAAATTGCAAATCTCCTTTTCTGAGATATTGGTTGTCACAAGTATTATAGGCTGAGCGCATATTTCAAAATTCAGCTCTGAGGACCTTTTGATGACAAAAATATTGAGATATGAATCCCGAGGTTTTTTTACAAAATTCTGCTCGACTATAGCCCATGATTTGAAAATGCACTTTTTTTATAAAATCGCGAATGCCCTTTTCTGATATAATTTTTGTCACAAGAATCTTTAATTGAACGTAAGTTTCAAAATTCAGCTCTGAAAACCTCTTAATTACAAAAATATTGAGATATGAACTCCGAGGGTTTTTTGCAAAATTTTGCTGTACTGTAGCCCATGATTTGAAAATGCACTTTTTTCTCAAAATTGCAAATTCCCTTTTCTTATATAATATTTGTCACAAGAATTATAAATTGAACGCAATTTCAAAATTCAGCTCTGAGAACCTCTTAATGACAAAAATATTGAGATATGAATCCCGAGGGTTTTTTGCCAAACTCTGCTGGACTAAAGCCCAGGATTTGAAAATGCACTTTTTTCTCAAAATTGCAAATTCCCTTTTCTGATATATTGTTTGTCACAAGTATCCTGAATTAAACGCACATTTAAAATTTCAGCTCTGAGAACCTCTCAATGACAAAATAATTGAGATATGAAACCCGAGGGTTTTTTGCCAAATTCTGCTGGACTAAAGCCCATGATTTGAAAATGCAACTTTTTCTCAAAATTGCAAATTCCCTTTTCTGATATATAATTTGTCACAAGTATCATTTATTGAACACACATTTCAAAATTCAGCTCTGAGAACCTCTTAATGACAAAAATATTGAGATATGTAATCCGACGGTTTTTTGCAAAATTCTGCTGGACTATAGCCCATGATTTGAAAATGCACTTTTTTCTCAAAATTGCAAATCTCCTTTTCTGAGATATTGGTTGTCACAAGTATTATAGGCTGAGCGCATATTTCAAAATTCAGCTCTGAGGACCTTTTGATGACAAAAATATTGAGATATGAATCCCGAGGTTTTTTTACAAAATTCTGCTCGACTATAGCCCATGATTTGAAAATGCACTTTTTTTATAAAATCGCGAATGCCCTTTTCTGATATAATTTTTGTCACAAGAATCTTTAATTGAACGTAAGTTTCAAAATTCAGCTCTGAAAACCTCTTAATGACAAAAATATTGAGATATGAAACCCGAGGGTTTTTTGCAAAATTCTGCTGCGAAGTATTTTACGTGACTTTTCCTGATAAACCTATAAACCTTTTCAATGTTAAATTATATTAACTATGACCTTATTTGATGGTTATTGAAAAAACACCGAAAATGATCTAACTTCTTGCATTCTTAAACATAAATAATAAAAATAATAAGTGAAGATTCAAATGGCTACCCTGAGGCACATCATATGGCGTTTATTGTTTAGAAAATTGGTTGCCAAAACAATAGGGTCACCCGTAAAGATACGAGCTTACCCCTTTCATTTATTGTAATTTGTCAACTGAAATAGACACTGTCATTTATAATAGCCTCAATGCTCCAGAACGACTATTGCAGAACATGCAGAGGAAATAGAGTCTGTTCGTCATCTGCAACGCGATTGTCCTGCGCTAGTCACAAAAGTCACTCTAAGCCGCAAGACATTCCACGGACTGAAAGACTTACATTACGCTAAGCTTGGTAATTTCTAAGATATGTTTAAATATAGTATATTATCTTGACGGGACTCGGGTTCGTTCTTGTTTCCATCAGTCACTTTAATGTGGCAGTCAGCCAAGAACTATAATAATATGATCAAGAGCTTGTCGGATTTAAGCAAAAAGCAAAGATCCCATTTTTACTTTACAAAATTATCAAAATCGAAGTTATTTTAAACTTGAACTTAACAACCTTCGCCAGCGATTGCACAGAAGCCTCGTGGTTCTTTCACAAATATGCTTTTCACCCTTCATCGACAATCCCATTTATACGAATCCTGACATCGGAATAGATTCAGATTCATAGATACAATGATGTCCTCATTTGAATGTGTAAATTTGATAAAAGGACTTGCGCACTCTCTAAAAGGGGGCGTTCCTAGAAAAGGACCGTCCAGTCGCGTACGAATGTGCTACAGCCCCCCAAGCTGGAGAAGGTCAGTGGTTTATCCGAAGGAGAAATCTGCAAACCAAAGGAATGCATTTACTCTGGCGAACATCCGAATACTAGACGAGTCTATCGGTATTGAAAGGATACGCACTCACACTTGTTGCATAAAGGTACTCGTATAAAAGTAGAGCAGCGAAATCTATGATTCCACATTCTCCTGTGGATCCCGGAGAAGAAATACGTTTTTTTTTGTTTCTTTTACTTTCTTGTACATATCTTTTGATTTATTGCCTGCAATTCTGCCGTCATTTACGATGTCCTTAGATACGGGTTAATTCTGTCATTGTGTTAAGTGCTTTCCGTTGTTAAGTGTGTAATGCGCCCCGAAGAATTTTATCTAAATGATGAAAGCAGCTTAACCGTAAGGTGTATCGCATATTGAATTCGGTTAACCTCTAGATGGATGAGCATCTTTTGATAGGCAGCAACGCAAGAGTGGTTTTATTACAGCAGAATCGATAGTTAGATAATGACAAGTGTGCTCACCCTTTAAGAAATAGTTGCAATGGAGAACAGCTTAGGATGACACTAAATGCCATAAAATGGTGAAACGCCATGCGAACAATTTTTCTGAAATAGAAAAAAACACGGCAAATGCCAGCAATTATTCGACTCTCATAGCTTGATACTGGATCATCTGAAATAAAAAAATCAGAGTTCATTCGTTAGATCAGAGGTACCCAATTTTTTTCGGCCACGGAACCCTAAATTATCGTACTTTTTTTTACAGCAGAAATATTAGTAATAACAGAAAACATCGTTCCTTGAAGTGTGGATCGGATATTTTTATGTTTGACAAGAAAAAAAAAAGAATAAATGATATTAAAATAAATGTATTTTAAGTTCTATAAATCATTTATTCTGCAACAAAATATTCGTTGTAACTTTTTAATGTGAAGAAAGAAACTTTTTTACATATTTACTTAAAATATCCTTAAAATAAGGCTTTATGTCCGGCAACTGAATTCGAAGGTCTGGAGCTGCATCCAGTCTGTTTCTGTATTTGTTTTTCGTGTAAGTGTAAGCCGAAAATCCAACCAACAGCATCGGTAAGTTGTTACAAATGGAAGGAGAACCATAAGAGCTTTTTCTGCGACTGCAGGGTATTCATCTTTCAGTCCAACCCAAATTGTATTCAAATTAGAATCTTCTGATTCGAAATTTTGTTTAAGAAGGGATGAACATTTTATGTCGATCAAACTTTCATACTCTGGCACAGTTAGCGTCGATAGATTGATATAATTTGCAAATGGATTCTGTATCCAGTCGATATCGTCCATTTTCTCTGGGAAATACTCTTCCAAAGATTTTTTGAGGTTAATCAAATTTTGATGTATGCTTCTTTCATCATCTGAAGTAACCTGCAAAACATGTTTAAAAGTGTAAAACTTTTGATGAATAACGTAGTGACTGCTACCACATTTCGGAGCAACATTCTTTATTCTTGTCACAGTTCCTTTTATTTGGCCGGTCATAGCTGCAGCCCCATCGCTGCATACGTCAATACATTTGGTCCATTGAATATGGTGTATACTCATATAATTATCAATGACTTTAAAAATTTCTTCCCCAGTCGTGTTGGTGTCCAAAGGTGCACAGAGAAATAAATCTTCCTTAAAAGATCCTCCGAAGGGGTATGAACAAGCAATATTGATAACCCGGCGACATATGTACTTTCGTCAAATTGTACAGTAAATGACGTTTATAAGAAACACGCATATAAGAAAAGCACGCTTATAAGAAAGCTGAACGAAAGCACCGTGTACGAGCCCATTTACACCAATGTAAAAAACATACCTTATAAGAAACACGTTTATAAGAAAAACACTGATATAATGCATTTTTTTCACAACACCGATCCTCAGTTTTCCTCTGAAATATGATGTGTATAAGAAACTTTTGTATGACCCAAAAGAGTCCCATCTAAATGTTCCTTATATTCCTTAAAAATTCCAAAAGACAGAGTAACTTTACTATTTATGTGCAATGCATCTGGCACAGACAAGTTAGTTTTTGCCATTGGAAAATACAAGCAGCCCAGATGTTTTCGAAATAAACAAATTCTAATCGCCTACAAATACAATAAAAATGGATCGATGACAAGCAGCCTTTGGAGTGAATAAATAAAGCAAGTTAATGATTCAATGAAAATAAAAAAAAAAAACAAATATTACTCCTGGTTGACAACGCCTCTTGTCACAAATTAGATTTTGAGCCGAACAATATTGAAATAAAATTTTTGCCGGCCAATACGACGAGTCTTGTGCAACCCTTAGACCAAGGTATATGTTTGTTCGGTATATGTAAAAAAAACAAACAATTTTTTTACAAGTTGGCATTCTTTTTGAGGTATCATTCACTCCTTTAAATCGCATTACCGCGAGTGCTTGGTAAGAAAACAAATTCTGGTCCTAGAATTAGGAAATATGAAAAGTTTTTTGAGAGAAATAAATTTACTCAACGCTCTTAAAATTGTCAAACGATCTTGGTGGCTTGTTTTACCACAAACTATACAAAACTGTTTAAAAAAAGCTGGCATTTATGAAAGAAATAATAAGAACTTAGGTATCCAAAAAATTTTTTTTAAACTAACATTTGTAAAAGCAAGCTTATTATACGTTTCAGACCCCACAGAACCTGATGATTCTTTGAAAGTCTTCGACGAAGACTTTGAAAACGAAGAAAATTTAAACTGCTTCGGAGAGTTGCAAGATTGTGATATTTTAAACGACGTTCAGGGCGGTGATTAAAACGATTCCGAGGAGGGAGAAGAATGTGATCAAACGTCAACACCAACGCCGCCTACTAGGGCCGAAGCTTTGAGACCTTTTTTTATTCTTAAGTCTTATTTGAACAACAGCGAGGAATATGACATCTGCCTCGAAAAAATTTAAGATTTTCTCTTCAAACAAAGGGAGGAAGTTCTCACTCAAACTACCATTGACCGATATTTGGAAGAAACTTAAGATTCAATTATTTTGTAATTATGCTACATACAAACCTACCTAAAATCTCCGTGAATAACTGCAATATACATATTTATTACTTTTTGTTTTTTGAATTTTCTTGTTCTTTTTTTCAAATAAAGTGAATTTATATTTTGTTGTCTTAAAATTAACGTTTTTTTTCCTGAAAGACATTTTTTTTGTAAGAAACTTCTGTTTCTTGTATCCGTGTTATTTCTTATAAGAAACTTTTTTCTTATATCCGTGTTTAGGATATAAGAAATACACGCTTATAAGAAACAAAAATTGTGGCATTTTGGAGTTTCTTATAAGCGTCATTTACTGTATTGCAAACATCTCACTGTCATTCAATCTACAAATTATTTCATCTTCAATATGGTCTGAAATCTTATGGACTCGATCAGATATGTTGTTATTGGAACACTGGACTGCTGCAACTTTCTTTGCTGCGTCTTCTCCAAGTACGCAGCTGACGATTTCTGTCATGCATGGTTTTATTAAATTTTCTGCAATCGTGTGTGGTTAACCAGCACGCGCAGTTCTGTAACTTATTAGGAATGATGCTTCTGTTGCGTTTTCATTATCTGTTTTTGCATATCTTTGTATAGCAGCCATACCAGTTGTTTCTACTTCTTTGTGTCTTTCAAAAAAACGTAAGCTTTTATCCTTCAATTGCGGGTGGTTGGTTTCAAGGTGTCGTTTAAGCTTTGCAGGTACCAAACAGCTGTTTAACAGAATTTTGTTGCATATAACGCATTGTCCATCAGGATGTTCAACATTTTTTACAGGAATAAATCCAAAGGATAAGTAGGATTCTTCATACTTCCTCTTTTTTAAAACAGTTCTCTCCTGAGATTCACCCCTTTTATGGGTTGGTTTACTTTGTGGGTGTTGCCGACGACAGGAGCCTTCTGTATTAACCGTATCCTGAAATAAATTTACAAACCTAATAGTAACTAACAACAACAGTAATAAATATTAAATTAAGAATTTAATGCGTATAAGGTGAGTAAGCGAACTGGTTGTTGGGCGGACTGTATTTACATATGTATAGATTGAGGGGGATAATAATAAATATAACTTTCTTACTAAAAAACCAGCAACAGGTTCTTCTGAATTATTTCCTGAACACTCTACTGGTGAACACGGTATATAACTTCAGCCACTTGCAAGGCTCCCCGTTTTGAGCCATACTATGATGATGAGGCTTTGTCTAAAAAAAAATGTTTACAAGTGGTATAGTGATTTCCAAGCCGGCCGTGAACGTGTCGAAGACGAAGAGCGTTCTGGGCGACCATCAACCTCAACCGATGAAGCTCACGTCTAACAAATCAAAGATTTGGTGTTGAAAAACCATCGATTAACGATTAAAGACCTTGCTGATGAAGTTGGCTTATCGAAAGGCTCAGTCAATACCATTTTGAAGGATGCTTTGGGCCTCAAGTCTCGACTGGTACCGAAAACATTGAATTTTTTGGAAAAAAGGCGTCGCGTTGAAGTGTGTGAAACAATGCTTTCCGACTACCACGATGTCATGAAACGCATAATAACTGGCGATGAGACTTGGATCTATGCTAACGACCCCGAAACAACCGATCAATCGAGCGAATATCGTGCCAAAGGAGAGCCGAGACCAAAAAAACCGCGCCAAAGTCGCTCAAAAATCAAGGTCATGTTGACTGTTTTCTTCGATTATCGTGGTGTTGTGCTTTATGAATTCCTTCCAACCGGCCAAACAGTTAACAAGGAATAGTATTTGAACGTTATGCGTCGTTTGCGTAACGCTATCCGCCTAAAAAGGCCGGAATTGTGGAAAGACAATTCTTGGTTTTTACACCACGATAATGCACCATCCCATACCGCACTCGTAATTCGTGATCATTTCGCCAAAAACTCAACCCATATCGTTCCGCAACCACCGTATTCACCTGATCTGGCGCCGTGCGACTTCTGGCTGTTCAACAAGCTCAAAAGACCGCTCCGGGGACACCGTTTTGATACGATAGAGGAGATTCAAGCCGCAGCGAAGACGGAACTGAAGGCCATCCCGGAAAGTGACTACAACCAGTGTTTCAAAGATAGGAAAATCCTTTGGCATAAGTGCATTGCAACGGGAGGGAATTACTTTGAAGGGGGTGAAATTGATTTGGACGAATAAATAAAGAATTTTCAAAATAAATACAATGTCACCTTATTTTTTGGACACAGTAGTATGTCCATTATCAAAAACTGAAACAAAAAACAGAACAAATTCTAACAAGTCGGTATTTTCACAAAAAAAGTGTGGCATCTATCCCTGTAATGATAAAGTGCCACACCACATTTCAAAACTTAAAACAAAAAAAAAATCGCACTGACCACTTCTTTTAATACGATCTTAAAACGCAAAATGCTTAAATACATTGGGCAAACCGCGCTGTATTACTTCGTTCTCATCAATTACATGCAACAAACGTGCATAATGTCGATAGTAAAAAGGGGAGAATTCAAACCAAAACCAATAAGAAAAACTACAGTTACATAATCCGATGTAACCAATTGTTTTGACCTGCAGTTTTATTTGAATAGCTTAAACAGCCCCTACCTACATGTGTACATACACAAGTGTGTGTACCCATGTGGCATTTTTCCCAACATGCAACACCTATTGTGACACCAACACAAAAAATTCAAACTATTTTTTTCGGGGAAGATGTATGAATTTGTTTGAAGTATGAATTTCGGTGCAACGCGACGGCACTCATGCTTTTTCTACGGAACCCCTGGGTTCCGCGGAACACCATTTGGGAAACGTTGCGTTAGATAATAGTTTTCCCAGAAAATGCTGGGAGGGTTTTTTTTCGAAATTTTAATTTTTCGATTTTTGGAACTCTTTGAAGGGAAAAACGCGATTTTTCGCGAAAAACATCTCGAATTCTCGTCCGTCAAACTGTAGTGAAAGAACGTTGAGCAGATAGCATTCTTCATATTTTCTAAGGAATCAGAGTAACGTGTTATAGCCAAAACGTAGTATACCATTAGTTTATTAATCATTTTGGCCGTAAGCTTCCCTTAACTAGGATCTAAGTGGTTTACAACTGTTTCAGCCATGACAATCACACTTACCTTCCCTTTACCAGACAGACTCTTTCTTTTGATCTTCTTTCCAGCCTTAGTTTCAGTCTCTACAACGGTATTTTTGGCTATTTCACATAGACGAGTACCCATTCTTTTTGAACATGTCCCACACATTCTTTTTTCACTATTGAAAAACCAATACTATAAGGTTTAGAATTCACTAACCCGGAGTAAGCTTTAGATAGTCACCGTCGCCGATATAGTTGCGACATCGTACACCCCGACACTTTCCAGCACTTACATGAGCCTCATGCCATTCTTCGCATTCGGCAGGGTTTAATTTATGTCCCCAAGTTTCACGTTCATGGTAGTATGAACTTTTGATGAAAATGACAGGAGCTTTACCTGAAAATAACCATCAAGCCGCAGGAATTTTTTAAAGAACATTTGAAGTTAAGCGGGCGCTGCCATTGTTAGCTACCATTTAAGCTATTTTATACCACAACTTTTGTCGGCCTGGCAAGAATATCGGGTGGTAAATTCTCGCAATATTAGAGCTTCTTAATCTGTGACCTGTTTTTTAGGCCAGTGACTTCCAAGAACCTCAAAGAAAGAGATCTGTCAAGTGCCGGGGCTTCGTCCGTTTGAAGCCTTACCTATGTCATCCATTCATTCATTCTGTGCTGCAGAGACGAACGTGTATTGGCCAATTCATTGCAGGTCATTTGGTCGACATTGACGGCTTGTACATGACATGTAACGCCACAGCAGCGACTTTCTTTTTGGACCGAGCAATAAGAGGCCTTAAAGTAGAAACACAATTCGACACTCTCGCACTCGCGCTTTGATAGATCAAGTAAAAACAATGAGATCTTATGTGGTTACACTAAATGTGACCTCGCGTATTTGGTTGGTGTTTGATCGTAAATAACGTAAGCCCGACCTCAACGTCGAATTAGAGCAACTCTCTACTTTGGTGGCGCGTCTGACAGCTCACTACCAGCTGATAATTTTTTTGGATTGGAATTTTTCTTGGACGTGTCCGATTTTAACAGCAGGGTCAGCTAATGTGTTAATGAGTTCATTCGTTTTGACTTGGCTGCAGAAAATTAATTTTAAAAATGTTTAAAACACGTAAATTGTCATTTTTCTTTTTTTTGAAAAATCAGAACAAGAATCCACAGTATATTTGTGTTTCCTGATCTTTCCAATCAGCTAAAACAATGCTACTTTCATTATTACTGCGAAATCGTGCTCTACAAATTTGAGGGAGTAGAACATTATTCGGGCATATTCCTTAACTCTCAACGCGCGACCGTCATGACGTCACATTGTGTGTCACAACTTTTGAGATCGGGCGTTTTGACAGAGTTTCTCGTAAATTGGGAGTAAGCCTGTCAAACTCGCGGCCGCCACATTGTGTTTTGCCCTAAACTTGTGAGCGGAATACGTTTATTTGGGATCTCGGCAACCGTGAACTTAAAGTACGTATCGTAATTCAGTCTCATGTTATGTCAGTTAACGAGTACCGTAGGTTCCGAGAACGTGCTTTTGTTTTCGAAATGCAATTAGATCGCCAAAGATCAGACGTATTTTTTGTTGGCAAGGGATAGGGATTCAAAGAAAATGTGAATTATTGAAAATAATTATTTTTCCAAATATTTAATAATAATATTTTCAAAGTTTTATAGGACGCACAAAATTAAAATAAATAAATAGAGATTTTAAGAGCAGACATAGAAATGGGGTTTGCTTAAGAGCAAATGCATTCAGTAATGTCCTTTCAAATTTACATTCAAGACATTCATTTGAGATCCTGTTACCGCTTGACCCTACTTACATTCTTTCTAACAGTCGTTTCGATCCTTCTACGCTTAATCTTTTCCTAACTAAAGTACCTGAAATTTAATGTGCTAAAGTCCAAGATGAAACGTTGAGAGCATACGCGGACCCTATGTTAGAAAAAAAATCCAAAAAGATCAATGGGTAGAGTTTCTTATGACCAAAATACTAGAGCTAACTAACGTTGCGGTTCACAAGAAAGTACGCAAACACGATAATACGAACTCTCTTCCCCCTTCTATATTGCGAATTATACAATTGAGAAATTGGTTAAAATCCAGTTGGACCAGAACCAGAAGCTCTTTTTTTTTCACTTTGTCTCAAAAGTTCTTAGTAGAGTTATAATTGAGCAACTTTATAATCTAAGAAATATCAAATGGAACAGGAAGCTCGAAGAACTCGAAAAAAGCGAGCAAACCGTTTTTGAACCTGATTTAGGTCATTTAGAAAAAGCACAGATCTATCGCTGTTTCGAGTAGACAATTCAATAATGCTTTCAAATCAAGAAAAGACGAATGCCCTTGCCCATGTGTTTTTCTCGTCTCAATCAATTCAAAATAACTTTATTTCCGACGCAAGTATTGAACTTGCGGTCCGCAGCTCTATATTCCAAATGGCGTCCTTTCCACCAAACGAAGCTGAAATATTTATTTAAAAAAAAAAAACATCCACCTAAAATGCCTTCCTAAGATAGGTCTTAAATCTTAAATTCTTCACACTCTCTTCAATAAGTTGATTCAAGGTATTATATTTTCCCGTGGCTTGCAAAATAGTAAAGGTAATACCTACTTTAAGGCCAGGAAAGAATGCCAATGATCCTTCCGACTTCAGGCCAAAAAGTTTGCTGAGTTCATTGATTAAATGTTTTGTAAAGATTATGAAATACAAAATTACTTTATTTTCCGAAGCTTATAACATCTTGACTTCGGAACAATTTGGTTTCAGAGCTCAGAGCATCACTAAACACGCAAAAGAAAATTTCGAATAGGAATCAGTACAGGTCTGGTTTTCCCCGACATCGAAAAAGCATTCGATACTGTCTGGCTTGATGGACCCCATGAATAAAATGCTTCATCGTAACTTTCCCAGGGCTGTGATTAAAATTATTCATTCGTTTCTGATAGAAAGTTCATTCAAGGTTTATATAAACAATTGGAATTCTGATAGTAAGAACTGCGCTTTTGGTGTACGTCAAGGTTGTGTTCTTAGTCCACTCATCTATAATATCAACTACCAATCTGCGATCATTGCAGATGATATCTGCATTTTCATTTCAGATAATTGTGGTTTCCAAATTGAAACCAATCTTCAATATCTTCAATCTTCTTTTTCACTAGAAAAAGAAAAGCCTAGAGTTGAATTACGGCAACAGTGAACGAGCAAAACGGGGCTGAATTAAGTTCATTTGGTATGACAGCTTAAGAGATCGAGTATCAAATTTTGGAATTCTGTCATAAGTGAGCGAGTTAATGTTTATCGATATGATTGTTCCTTACGTATGAGCTGCTGTCGGGAAAAAGTGTTAAAAAATCTTGTTTTATTAAATTCTTTGCCTTTTTTCTTTTACTTAAAGCTCAAAAAGAAAACGTCCTTACATGCTCCCTGGAAAGCAACATCCATAAGATAATGGAACGAGTTGGCCTAGAAACTAAATTCTTGGAGGAAGGTGAGTTGTTGTTTGAAGTCTGTTCCTATTTGATGTTTCTATTTTCACAGACATTTTCTGATCAAAAATATCAAATGAAAATTAAGATGCCATTTAACAAATCGTCCAAGAAGAAAACAGGAGGTGGACCTTATGAAAAAAGCATTTAAGTCAACTGAATATGCAAATTTCAACAGCATGCATGTGGATTGGACGTAGCCGTCAAAGGAATGCCAGTTAGAACTTTCTGGGCAAAAGATAACTCTCGGTTTCCTACATCTAGATCGACATTATTTTCAGCTGAAAGCAGCTACTGATTGCTTCACTCCAACAGAAGATGCACCCAGCTTCCCATTACAGTTTGAATGCATAACGTCCTGTGGGCAAATCTGTATCAAAGAGCGCATTCTTTAAATGGAGGACGAAAAACAATGTGTAGTAGAATACTTCTAGTACAATTTCAATGTGCATACGATACGTGAGCATTCTTATGTGATCATCCCAATCTGGTTACTTGATCACACTATATCATATGAATTTCAATCACTCGTTAACTGATGTCATAATTCGACCCATGTTTTAAGCCACATAATCGTTTAGTTATTGGAGGAAGTCATACCGAGTTGAAGTCATACGCGAAATACCTTGGTGTAGACAAAACGCTTACCTTCAGTTTTCATATAAGCCAGATAATAAACAAAAAAAATATAACCAAGCACACTATTTATCCTTTCGTTAATCGAAATCAAAAATGTCAACCGAGAATAAGATAATAATTGTGTAATATTCTACGGTTCACCTGTTTGGGGCGTGTGTGTAAAATCACTTTTTGCAAACAACACAAAACAAGGTTCCAAAAATATTGTTAAATCTTCCTTGGTTCTTTTCAACGGACGAAACATGTGATCGCCGATATTGAAAAAGTTTCCGTGAGATTATTAAAACTATCGGAACAGTATTTAAGTTCATGCTCTTCCTCTGCTGATCACTTAATTCCAGATTTGGCTACAGCCTAAACTTACTTATTTGTGATATATACACACTTTGTGATCTGTGATATATTCGTTACTATAGGTAAATAACCAGCAAATATCATAGAACTTCTTAGAGTACGAAATATGCATAGGCGAAACTGGCAAAGATATCGCCAACCTATGTCCAAGATTCAAATGTCGCAAATCAAGACACAAATAAATAAAAGCATTCAAGCTTTTCGAAATGAAGAATGGAATCACAAATTAAGCACTCTAGATAAAGCTTTAAAGATCTTCTAGAATTTAATGAAAATCCTTAAAAACCTCACCTTAAGACTGAGATCGATACATTTTTCTAAAAATCATGAAGTTTCTCAACATCTAGGGGATTTAAATACTAATAGTCTTTAAGAGCATTGTAGATAAATTGAAGATTAAAAAAAACGGTGGAATCGACAATATCAAAAATGTTAATCTAAAGAAGTTACCTAAAGAGGGGATCAAATTTTTTACACTTATTATTAATGCTTGTCTTAAGACAAAATACATTCCGGAAGCATGGAACCAGGCTAAGGTTGGGCCGATCCCAAGAGCGGGGAAACCTCCTGAAAATCCACAGAGCTATGAACAAAATTTATGAAAAAGTTCTCAAAAATAAAATTGAATATAAGAAAATATATCTTGATGAGCAATTTGGTTTAAGGGAAAGCCACGGAACACCACATCAGGTCTTGAGAATCCGTAACATAATAAAAAATAACCGAGCATATGGTAGATCGACTAGTATTCCTTATTTCTTGTTATTGAAAAGGCTTTTGACTCTGTGCGACATTGTCGTTTTAGAGTGTACGTCAATGGTAGCGCATCAAATACAATTCATTTTTATGCTGGTGTACCACAAGGATCTGTTCTTGGACCAGTCTTGTAGAAGCTGTAAACATCTGATTTCCCCATTCTCCCACGGTGTGAGGCAGCAATAAATGCTGATGACACGGCAATTAATTCAGTCTCGACATTGGGATGAATTAAAAAAAATTGTTTGAAATACTGCTGCACAAAGTACTACACAAAGTGGAAAATCAAAATAAATGCCGAAAAAATACAAGCTATCTTCTTTACGCGAAAAAGAAGGTCTCGTTATGCTCCAGCTAACCACTCAAAAACCTGGAAACATTCCGTTAAAAATTTGGCCACACATCTTGACTCAAATTGACCTTTAAATTTAGCGTACAAAAGTTTTTTTCTTGTACTCTAGATTCATACATGTATTCATTTATGAATATAAACATATTCTCACTATATTTATTTATTCAATTTTTTTTTTGTTGAAGATTATGAAGGTTTTACTTATAGCTTTCCTTTGCTATTAATTTTTCCCTGGTAATAGGGCAATAATACTTAAAATCAAAAAAAAAAATTATATTCGCTGCTACAATAAATTTAACAATAAAAATAATGTTGGTAGAATACATTCTCATCGTAATTAAGCAAAAAATAAAAATATTATTCCCAATGGTGCGGGTTAACAAGTTAAACGAGAACTGAATTTGGGTAACTATTATTTTGATTTTCGATAAATACTTTTTCTTTCGTTTTTTCGGCTAAATTCTAAAATTAAAGAAATCGGTTCTTATTCTGTGTTCTTAAATTGAATATATGAACGAACTTTTTATGTTATTCCTAATTTAGTTCATCGCCTATTTTCGTCAGATGAGCATCTTCGCCAAGGTGAAGCTCTTGCAATACATTTTTCGCCGGAGAACAAAATACAAGCCAACTAAGAATCTAATCTAACTAATCACATTTAAAGAGCTTGTTAAATGCAAATTTATTTTAAACAAATCAATAGACAACAGACACCAATCGAGTTTTCTATCAAATTTCATCTCTTCGAGATTTGATTGTCATTATTTTGGCATTTTGTATTGGATTTTTCAAATTTATTCTAGTACGATTTCTTCCTTTAACGATAGAACTAGTTTCCCTGTGCAATCGTATGCCGCAATCCCAGTTTAGTTCGATCGACTATCAGAGACGATTTGGCCTCTGATGTCGAGCTTTTAGTATGTCTGGCCTACTCGTGTCATGCTATGAGATTTCTAATATAAGAAAAAAAATATATTCGTGCTGATTCCGTGTGTCGTTTTACACGACTGTCGTTTTTTTGTCGTGTCGTTTTTTTTGTGTTATTCCGTAACCTTCACGACGCGACAAATTCGTAGTAGAATTGAACACGACTAAAATGTAATAACTTTTTTGAAAAAAATGGCAGCACTTATGACTATTATGTCAAAATGTGATTATTTAAACAGCAGAGAATAGTTTAAAAAAGGCTTAAAAATTATTCAAAAATGTTTTTTAGCACATCTTCTTCGTCTGAAGAACTCAGGATTCAAATTTGTCATGCGTCAGAAGCTTCGGGAATGGGCGTACCGTCAGCAGCTGAAGGCTATGAGTCGGCCTGCGAGTTTAGAAATAGATGAAATGATGATGCTAAAGCAGATGATGCAGACGTGACGGAAACACTGAATTTTGTGAAGATAACATCAAACGGTAAGGTGATTTGGCAATAGAAAATTGTGTTAAAGATTCCATTGGGACACCTTAAACAATGCCACTTGGATCTATCACATTTTTGTATGATAGCAAACCAGCCACTTCCTCTTCTAATGGTGTGAGAATCATCTGTTGATATTAACCTCCTCTTGTAGATTGCTGTTCTTTTTTGTTGTGAACCAGTTTTTTTTACTTTAAATTTTAAATTCATCTATACCTAAATCAAACGAATTGTATTTAAAATTTCAAATTCAATCTATTTTATTAACCTTTTGCCAGCCATCACCATCTCTTGTTGGTGGACCCAAACTATTCATCTTCAAGCGTATGCCATTCCTTCCTTATATTTATTTTATGAATACCCCTATTGAAGCCTCGGGGTGTTGATGGTTTTCATATATGAAACCAAAAACCCAAACTAGCTTTGATTTGTGATTTTCATTAACTTTTTGTTTTAAATATGTTTTTGTAAATTTAATATCGGCTTTGAAAATTTTCCTTAAAGTTCTGACCGTTGTCGCCTTACTGTCGTCCACTTTTATCTCAACGACAGAAATAGTCGTTTTTACGACAGTATGTCGTGTCGAATTTAATTAGGTAATTAGGAATTGACATCGTTTAACGACTGAAAAACGACAGTTGACATTTAAGCGCGACAAAAACGACATACAGAATACCGATTGTTTTCTGTCGTTTTTTTGTTGTCGTTTACGACTTAGGGAATTGCCCCGATTGTTGCATACACTAGAAAGGCGCGGAACCCTTGGTGTGAAAGTCAACCCTCACCTTGGCGCCAATTTTCAATCCAGTCTTCAGCTTCTTTGTTGAAGCATGTGTAGTTACAATTCACCAGCAAATTTAAACTATAAAAAAGCAAACTTATTTGTTGCCTACAATTAATTTTATTACATCACTTCTGAATTGTTATTGTCAGAATCAAAAATAGAAAATAAAAACCCAAAAGAAGATTGTTTTGTTTTTTTATTTGTATATGTATTCTACAACCATTGTAAAAAAAAAAACAGAATGAAAAGGAAACTTACACTATAACAATGTTAAAAATATTTAAATGTATAGGAGTAGAAAGGAGCTTGTAGAAGGATAACGACCACAAGAAGGAGCAGGTATAGAAAGGAGCTACGAGTAAGTAAATTCCTAATTTGAATGTTTTATATTCGTTTTGTTCGGTGAACATTTTGGACGAGGAGTACAATCCAGATACACATACAACTCTATACAACATTTGTAAACATTTATTATATTTATATATATTTTTTTTATTTAAATTTCAATATAACAAATAATTAGTATGAGTACTCCTCTGTCCTCAGTGCGTTTGGCAATTTGTTTATAGTTTTGTTAGTTTAGTTATTCAAAGACTTTTGAACATTTCGATACAAGTTAGGAATATAAATTTATACTACACATATTACAATTGAAGAAATAAAAAAAGAAATAACAACAACTTGGAGAATTTTTGTCTAACTATCTAATAGGGGATCATTGCCACGTTCCAATTCATCGAGTGTATCCTCGGAGCCGGATGCAGTCAAGTCGGAGAGCTCGTCTAGGCATTTCTGCTTCTTGCGGACATTCCAGTGCAGACACTCGGCCAAGGAATCAAACCAATCGGATATTTGATCTTGAGCACAAATACTTGGTACCGGGTAGATGGATGTCGTCACCCGCAGGCTATCACCGTGGAACAGTTCTTGGCGATTTCGTCCATCGAAGGATACCCACGATGTGTTACGACTGTCGGGTGATACGGAAATCTGCAAGTATAAATAAAAATTTTGATAGTATTTTAATGAAAGAATTGTCTTTGGACGATGCGAAAAACAAGAACGTCCAGCAAAGAATGTGAATTGTTTTTATTTTAAGAGGAAGAAGCAGACTTATATCCTCGTCGATGAAAATTTGCCTTAATTTCTGTGGGTCTGTTTTCTGAATTGAGACCTTGACGCTAGTTCTTATTATTCCATCAATACAGGGATCAGGTTGGTCGTTTTAGAGCATTCCTTTACCTTTCAGATTGTCGGACTAGTTCGTACTAGCCTTTCCGGATAACTATGATATGAATATCAGATAGATAGTTGAAGTCTCCAGTTTCCAGTTTACATGCATTGATGAATAGAAAGAACAGCAGTGGGCTAAGACAGTCACCTTGCTTAACTCCCTTGTCTATTTCGAATGTCACTGACTTCTCACTTTTTAGCCTTACTTTCCCTGCGCGACGGTTTGTCATAAACACTTTAAGTACACGTTGTCTTGGCACAAAATCAAACGCCGCTTTTAGAACGGTATGAATAGATCTATCCCCATGATGACTCTTAATGTGAAGATGTGGTCCTGTATTTGTCACCGTTTACTGCTCTTCTAAGACTTCTTCCACTTCCTGTCAAAGTCGTTTTTTCTGAATCTTGGTGTATAACTTAGACATTGTAGACGAAAGGATTTGTGGATTGGTATCCGATTTTCTTTTCAGTCCGTTGGTATCCTGTTTTCATCCCATGCCTTTTGAAACAGTTCAGTACAGGTTTTTTAAATCTCTGGCCCACCATATTAACGAAGTCTATGCAAACAAGGAAAATTGTCGTATGGTAGTGGTTTGAGAATTCAATTCAATTTTTTGGGTGAAGTCAAAAAGGGGACGTATAGTTTGATATCGACTTTTATTAGCTTTTCGCTTAATACGAAGGATTTCATTCGACATTAGTTTGAAACAATTTGAAAGTTTGGAAGGTATAGCAGAGCCATTTGCATATCATAAACACGAACCACGATTTTTAACAAAATGAACTAAGTATTCCAGCAGTTGATACAGCAACCACTACTAGTAAAAGGTGTCTGAACTAAAAATTTAACCCAGGACGTGTCAATTGAAGCAATTGAAAGGCAGGAGCTCGCTCTATTAACTGCGCTACCCAGCTCATTTGATCAACCACAACTGTAAAGTCCCAAACGACTTAAATCATATAAAAAAAAAATACATTACCTTTAGCTCCACACCGGCTGGCACAACAATTGGTCGGAAACTTAACGAATGTGGGCAGATCGGCGTGACCATGATCGCAGGTACGGACGGATGAATCATAGAAGCACCAGCTGCAACAGCATACGCAGTGCTTCCGGTTGGCGTTGAAACAATTAAGCCATCACCTTGAACCGATGTTATATACTTTCCATCAAGGAAGAGATCAATATTACTCAAATAAGGCGATGGTCCTCGATCGATGACAACTTCGTTGAGTACCTACAAAAGCAAAATAATAATTAAACAATTTTCAACACCCTTACGAGTCTAGCAATAAATACCAAAATATTTGTCGATGCCTTGTTAGGTGAAGCCTTTGGAACTTGTGAATTATTGTCGTTAGCTGAGTTAATAACAGAAGCCACAGCTGGTATACTGTGGTTATTATATTGATCATATAGATTATCCTTAAAGTGACGTTCAGACGTTCTAACAATCACACACCGGAGACGGCTTCGAAGTGTCAGTGCGGCATGACCCTCCAATACGTTTGTAACTTGATCTTGGAAATTGTCAAATTGGAATGGGGTAAGAAAGCCCAGAGAGCCCAAGTGAAACGCCATCACAGGCGGTACAGACTGTTGAAACAGCAACGAGGCATAGAGAAGTGTTCCGTCGCCACCCAGGCAAACGATGAAATCAATTCGGTCCGTCAGGTCATCACGTCCGTCTCTGTAGAATTAATTTGTTTGTTTAATTTCATTATTAAATTCATTTGAACAAAAACTTACTTAAAGGTGACAAGTTTCTCTTTTATACTTTGGAATTTTTTGTCTTCAAGAAGCAAAGGATCGTCCAGTACAGCTGATTCTACCCAAACGACCATATGCTTTTCCTAAAAGAATATCAATTAATAAATTTGAAAGTCGTGGATGCTGTAAAGTGTCTTATTACCTGTACTAGCCATTCGACTAATTGAACAAATGGTTGCAAAACTGTGGAATCACGAACTTTCTTTATAACGAGCACAGTAAGAGGAGGTTTGTACCATGTTAGCCTTTGGCTGGCGGGATCTTGGATTTGCCTGTTGAAAAAAAAAACATTATATGAAATTACATTTTTTATTTTGGACAACATACTTTAATAACATGACAAAAAGTTGTGACCCTAGTTGGCGATTTTTTTGCAAACTTGGAGATTTGACATTTGAGGCCTCTTTCGGAAGAAAGGCGGACTTAAGCAACTATCAAATTGGGGAAAGAAATCCCGAATGGAAGTGAACCCATAGAAAATCAATCAAAAGATCTAGATCCCGAGCTTAAATAACCCAAACTATGGAGCAAGACTAACAACCGAGTTCCTCGTTATCATTCAAATGGAATCCGACCGCAGGAACTATCAAATTGGGCAAACAAATCCCGAATGGAAGTGAACGAAAAGTAATCGAAAGATCTAAATCCTCTTTGTTGAACTATGGTCCAACTGCTCTTGTTGTCAAAAAAAAAAATTTAGCCAAGTGAGAGTTGGCTCTCCCACGAAGGGTCCCGCGCCTTCCTAGAGATTAATAAATAAGATGTCCTCACAAAATGATCCACAGAGAAAACTGACTATCTAGAGTGCCGACTACGTACTGATTGACGCTGAAGACATTCGTCAAAAAGCCTGGATGTGATCACGTTTCAACTGTACCTCGATATAGGTACCGACCGTCCTGCTGAACATTGGACGTCTAAGCCCGTAAGAACCTAAAATGCCCACCACTAAAGACCAACAAAATCTGGTCACACTGCCACATCATCATTAAGGAGGCCGAGCCGAGAGCCGAGACCAACAAGTGAAGGCGAAAAAAAGACCTTCCTCTTCGGATAAGACGAATAAGAAAATGATGCCAAGAAAACTTGGGCATCATTCGAAGAGTAAAGAGCTTCACGAGAAGACAAAAAAAAAATAATTGCGGAAAAAGAAAGGAGCTTTAGCAATCTTCAAGCGTTTAGACTCTTTAAGAGTCTACGAAAAGAAATTGAATATGTGAAGGAAATGCTGTCTCCGTAACGCAGGGAGTATTGAATGTACCCAAGCAGCATTTCAAGCAACTACTGGAGGTGAACACTTCTCCCACTCACAGTACAAGAACTTGATGCGGCCGTATAAAAGCTCCAAAACACAAGCTGCGGGTAAGGATGTTTAAAAGGTGAGTGTGAATGGAGAAGAAATTACAAAAGCCAACTCTAAAAACTGCATAGTGATGTGGATCTATTCCGGAATACAAGAATCCATCGAATACGGCATTCTGTTTTTCATTTTGCGAGACGGAACCTTAAAAATACATTTTGTTTAAGTTATTCTATAAATAAAATCTCAAAAGGATGGAAATTTATGTTTTTCTCTAAAATTTCATAGCAATACTTTAAGGAGTGCCAAAGTGACCGTTTCAAGACTTTAAAAAACAAAATTCGTTCCAAGGCTTTAAATCTGGTTAATTTCTAATTTTTAATAACATGGGAAGAAAAGGGTTTTTTCAAGCAAGGAACGCTTACATTTCTTTTGATAAAAGGATGAAGGGTAAGTCTTCTTACAAATTGAAATTTAACTATGTCTCTTAACACTACTCGTAAAAATATGGTGGTACCCAACAAACTTGAGAGGCAGTTCATAGCGCAAACATTGCGAACTTTCAAAACTTATTGGGAACTTTTTACCAACTTCTAAAACTTAGAAAATACTTAGCTATTTACGATAAAAATAAGTATAAAAATAAGTAAAAAATCATTTCAAGTTAACTTACATTACCATTGCTGAATTTTTCATTATCCTTCCACATGGTCCAAATTGCTGAAACGGCGATGGAGCATTTAAACTTCGCGTTCGCCTGTAAGCAAAAGTAAAAAAAAAATTATTTATTTCTTATTTATATAAGCTGTAGAAAAGTATTTAAATCGATGTATTTCAACAACAATAAAGAGCACCTTTTTACTTTACAAATTATTTTCAGGACTAAAGAAGAAGAATATTTTTACGAGCTCGAGACTAGAGGACATGCCCCTAACTGAGTTCGAAATTGTCTGATTTGTTGCGAGGAACCCAAAATTTTAATCGACGACTTTGTCACTTTTGATAAGAACATAAATTGGAGGCAAACAAAACAATGAAGACAAAGCCAAAAATGATTGTTTAGACGATAGGACAAAAACAAACAAAGTAACGAAATTTAAAATATCATGTTTGAAGAGGGCAACAAAATATTTGGTTTGACAAAAATAAGTTACCTACAATCTTACTTAGTAACGACTTTCTAGTTATGAGAGGTTGGCGGCAATGTTATTCTTTTGAGGAGTGAGCCTCTTGTGGAGATGGATTCCAAGGTATGGCGACTCCGTACTGCTTGGAATGAAACAATACTTTCTTTTTTCTGCTTAAAAAGATAGTTTGAATTTTTCCAGCATTTCGTTTGATTCTTCACATGCTCAAATAATTATTTAACAGTCTGAAGGCATTCTGCGAATTCATCTCAATATTTAGACTGAAATGATGCGAAGAAAATACCGCTGTATCATGAGCGTATATTTTACCATCACAGTTTGGAAGATTCGGAAAGTCGGACGTGAAGACATTGTACAAAAGAGGACTTATAACTGACCCTTGCAGAAGGCCAACATGATAATGCATTAACACTGAGACACCACTATTAACAAACACTTTGAAGCTTCTGTTTGACAAAAAAACTTTGTAAAGTGGAAATCCCAGGTTAAGACTATTGTGCCATATCGATTTGAAAAATGAGCAGTTGACGAATTCTCAATTTTCTGCCGTCAACTTTAGGTAGCCCCAAAAATTCACAAGGTTGTTGCGATAAGAGAAACATTGGAATACCATAAATTGTGTGTTTTCCATAAGCCTTTCCCGAGTCAACTTCAGTCTTCTTGCATTTGTTTTTATTCAGTTGACATCGCGTTGAGCGTCATTGCAAGAGCAGATGCAATGGAATGCGGTCCAAGAAACAATTCAAGTCATGAATAATCAGAAAGTTTTCGACACTGTAAATACCATGCTTTTCGACCAAGTGAATTATGAAATGTTGGTTATTTTAGTCGATCAAATTTCCTGGGAAATCCGCCACTATTGAACGCGTATTTTCACAGAGAAAAGCAGATTACAGTCTAACAAGTATTTTGAATTCGATTTTATTCATGAAGTTTATTTTGAATGTTTCTTGTCTGGAATTCAACATAATTTTGAAACAAAATCGGCCATATTTGCGTAAAATAATGTCAAATGATAAATGTCCTGCTGCCGAATGTTGATGTAGATAGATTCAGTTTGAGAAGACGAATGATTCCACATTTCTCTGTTAAAATATTCCAGTATTTTTAATAATATTTTAATATTATTTAGTTTCAACACGATTTATTATACTTAAGTCGTGTACTATATTTTTGACTGCACGTGATATTTTGCGTTTTTTATTTTCTTTTTTTTCCTCCAAAACCTCTACTCTTTCGGCTCTCGTTTTTACTCCTCTTTTTGGCCGAGAAAATATCTGAATGCACTTTTCATAATGATATCTAGTGGTTGAAAACAACTATCAATCCAAAAAACCAAGGTGGTTCATATCTTGAGATTACTCGCTCACCACATATCTGTTCCAATGAAGAGCTGTTTTGACGGTTTGTGTGGTCTGTTAAGTCATCTTGCTGGAACCAATTTCCTAAAAGTGGTTCATTTTTGACGCAGAAAATCAAAAATTCGCAGATTATTTGCCTGTAGGACTCTGTTGTCTTAATCCTCAGATTTGAAAATAAAAATGGGCCAATTGTGCATCCGACAAAGGGCACCAAACTGCCGGTATTAAATGCGGTCTCGAGAATCTCGTGCTACGCCAAAAATAAGCCCCGTATTTGAAGATGATTCGACGGTAAAAATATCGATTCAACTTTCGGCTGCTACCAGACCATTCACCGTAATAAAGTCACAACCGATGGTCCTAGAATTTCGATCGATCAAGTTTGGTGCGATGATTTCTTCGGTACACAACCTATTGAAGGATGGAAGAATGCTATTCATAGGACTAGACGTAGAATTATGTTAAATCCAAAAAAAAAATATGAGCCTCATCAATGATAGATAAAAATGCACACGGAGAAAAAAAATCATTCTGAACAAGGATGAAGATTCACCCATGAACTGTACTGGTGCCGAGGTCTAGATCCATTCAGAATGTTCTGCATACAAAAAAGCTAGTGGCAGCCCCTCGTGCTGTGTGAGCTGCTGCTGGAACCGATAAAACTAGAGACACAATTCAACAACAAGCAAACTTGTTTAACATCTGTTTGTAGAGCTCGTCAGTTACGGTTAGAGTGGTGCCGTAGACATCCTCATAAAAAACAATAGCCAATCATGTTTCCACTGCAAAAACCGATGCACTGGCTCTTCATTTAAGTTTTATTAATTCACGTGTCTACTTAAGTGGAAACGGGCTACGTTGCTTAGTATCCTCTTAACCTCTTCTTGCATCAATTTTAACAGGGAATAAGTTTACCTTGACTTGACGATCAGCACTCAGCAAATTATGAACACCTCCAGGTCCTTTATCAAAATTTGATGCAACGAACATCTGCTGATATTCCATCTGTCTACAATATTAGTTTCAAGCAAAGTTGTAAAAGAATGTATTCTTTTCAAAAAAACATTCACGCAACTCAATGCAAAGAATCTTCACTTTTGATTGATGCAATTGAATTAAAAATCAGAATTGAATTTAATGATTGGTGCATTCAGATTTCAGCAATTGTAAAATTAAAATCATTTGAATTCACTTAAGATAAGTTGAAGTCAGGGATGAATTCATTTATTTCATTGAAGTCATTAGTGAATTCACTTTTAATCGGTTGAAGTAAGTCAATTCAACTATAATTGTTTGTAACTTTGTCGGATTGAATTTAGTGACTTCAACTGAATTGTTGATTGACCAAATGATTGGTTGGAATTTGTTTTTATTTTATTTAAAATTATTAATTTCATACAGCGTCTTATAAGTGACAAGAATCGACTGTACCTGACAATTTATTTAAATAATTTAATAGAAATTTGTTGAAAAATTTATAGATTTATAGAATATTAACCTAATACAAGGTTTGCATAATACACGGATGAGAGCATTGAAAAAGTGCCTTTTAAGCTATCAACTTAAGGATAACTTCTCCAGCTTGAGAAGTTGTAGCCGATTCGTTGTCGGTGGTGAGGTGATTTGCAGCCCTACAGATATTCCTTCAATTGTTTTGTTGATCATTTTCTTTCGGCGCCTTTAACTTTGATATTTGAGACAAACCTTTATCGAAACTTCGATCAAAAAATGTGAAAAAATGCTTTAAACTTAAGCTTAACTGTTCTACTTGTCATAATTCTTTGAAGACGTCATATTTGAATGTTTTAATGTCGACTGTAAGCTTTTCTCATTGAAAATTAGCATGATTTTGTAAAAAACATAAAATCACTCGTTGGAGTTTATTTCTTTTGCAAAAAAAGCCGTAAAAGATGAAATGCAAGTCGACTGTATTTACACTGACAATTAATTTTACAACAGGAGTACCTCAGGAAAAACACCTGGGTCCCTCACTTTTTATAATATCAGACAACGTGTAGAATATCTGCTTAAGTATTCATAAACTTTCTTTTTTCCATTGAGATATGAATCTTTAAGGATACCATAAATATGGCCCACCCACAAATATCAGCGCTCAGGATCGAAGAGTCTTCAAATAAACACAAGCAGAACACAACTTAACCAACTAAGCGTACGCAACCGAAGGCAGTTATTATTTAATAAAATTTACATTGCAATTGAATCCAAAACTAGTTACGGATCAAGTTAATTGGATAGACTTGTTGGTTGATTCCATATAGATGGATAGACTTGTTGGTTGAGACCCCGCTTCCATTCGGACTATTGTCTCAACCAAATCCAAATCATTTTGTGAACTCGTGGATTTTGCATTTACAGGCTTCAAAAAAATTAAATTAATACAATCACCAGTCATACAACATTTAAGTGTTCCAAGTACTCGTTTTGGTCTTGAGCTTGAGGCTTTGCAGTCCGATCAACAAACAGAAAATAAGTTCCTCTGTCAGGGATAGATTGAAGGAAGAGAATTTCTGATGGCGTACCTCAAGAGTGTGTCATATCCCACTACCTTGAAAATCGAAAAAAATAGGACTACATGCCAAGCCGATATAGCCACTTGAATGAAATAATATTCCATATAAAAAGGTTTAACAAATTTCACCAGAGTCCTTTCATAGTCAGACACAAACTGATGACCCACCCTTTTTATACACAATGAATATTTACTGTCCACATTACATTAAAAATGTTGGATTCCAAAACACAGACACAATGTCCAGCATGTTCCAAGTACACATCTCTTTAGGCAATTATTGAAGCCACACTGATTCGCATCGCACATCACAGAGGCACTGAACTGCGTGTCCAGTGTCATTGAAATGAAAGGGAAAGTGTCAGAAACTTGATGGTCAATTCCAAGAGTGAAATTTGACCATGAAATTGCGTTTTTTTTTTTTTTTTGTTAGTTCATTTAACCTTAAGATCCTCATTAATGGATGCACTGGCATCGTTCCAGAATCGTGGTCACTCAGATAGGAAGTTCCATTGAGAGTATGACTTTTATGAAAACCATTTTCACATCCATTCACATGCTGCTGCTGATGATGATCATCATCATCTTGTTGTTGTTGATGCTGGCGTTGTCGCACGAATTTTAAAAGCGGATCACTGCGATTGTGATAATGAGTTAAAAACACCGAATCCATTTTGAACTTTTGTAAATTTCTGTTAAAAAAAAACAGGAAGCGTGTAATTTGAGCACTTTTCCAAAAAAATATTCAAGCGTAAGCCCGACCCGTTAGCAAAAATCGTCAATAAAACGCTCCGATATGTTTCTTTTGAAAAATTACAACCGTTTCGGCTGACTGCCTTCGAGAGTGTGAGACTTGATGGCGTAAGTGGGCCTTTTCGATTCACGTCACAGAGTCCAAATGAAAATGACGCCGCTTTCCAGCAAACAGTAGCTTCAGACTGTCAGTACACTTGTCCGCGCAAGAAGAGGAAAAGTGAGAATGACTCGACAAACAAGTTACCGTGATGAAGCTGTGTATCGATGAAGGTTACAATAATGTTTTTTTTTGAGCGGGCAGACGAGCAAGTTTCTAAAGAGTTGTGATGGCAGCATAAGTTTTTAATCGGCACTGTAATAGCAATGCATACTGTTGGTTTCATGTGGGTGAAGGGTGTTGTCAAACAAAAAAACAAAAACAACATGGGCATTTGTGTTGAATTTTTTTGTTTTAACTATTTGTGGCCGGTGTTGTTGAATTGACCTTTGGAAAACTTGACACATGAAGCGAACATTAAAGATAATAATCTTGCAATGCTTGTTTTTGTTTAAGAAATTTGTTTGAATTTTATTACACAATATAAGTATGTATATGAGTAAGTGTTGCATATTTTAAATTAAATTCAAATTTCAAATTTATTTTATTCATAGGGGTACAAGTAAAACTTAGTCTTATTTTTAGGACGCTTCTTACTGGATATAAGAATGGAAAATTTCAAAATTAATAATTATATAAAAAAAATTACAGAGTTGAGCTAATAAACTTAATAAGAATTCAATACAAAATTAAACTAATAAAGTAGATACTCGAAAAAATGTTGAAGAAAAAACAGCAAAAGAATAGGAGAAGGATAAGGAAATAAATAAGGATAATAAATAACTCTATTAAAGTGGACGTTAATGGATGTTTTAAATTGGCTGGCTCCATTTATTAGTTTAACGGCTCTCGGCAGCGAATTCCAAAGTCTGGTACAGTGGACAAATAATAGGCGGGCAGGCTGTAAATAATTGGATTGAGGAACGATCAGATTAAGTGTTCTGTCTGTATTATTTTTGGCATGAACATACAACACCTAATGTTCCAGAACTCCTGAAGCATGTAACCAAGGATAAGTTTGTGGTAGCGGGATATATGGTCAAATCTACGAAGTCCATGTATATATCTGACCATATCGTTAAAGGTAACTTGCAATCTGTGCATAGTGAGCGAATCGAGTTTGCAGTACACAACTATGGCATATTCAATTATCGGTACTAATAAAGTTTTTTTAATAATTTTATCTTTGTAGCAACAGGGGTTAAACTAGAGATCAGCCAAAGTTTGCGTCGTCCTCCGTATATTCGCGCAATAACATGGTTAATATGATCCACAGCGGAGAGTGATCGATTTATTTTGAATCCCAAGTTTGTTACAGTTTCCACAAAACTGAAGTCTTGTGGAATTTAGGAAAATTTGTATGATTTGTTCGGTTTTATATAGTTTTTTTTTCGATATAAGAACTAACTGGCATTTTGTGGGACTTAGAAAAATGTTATTGCAATTTTGACAAATTCACTATTTTAGATAAGTCCTCATTAAATCTAGAGACAAGATCCTCCACAAGTCCAATAGGTCTCGAGAGATAGACTTGCACATCGTCTGCATAAAGATGCATCGATACGTCAGAGCACACTTTCGGCAAGTCATTTATAAAAAGGCAAAAAAGGAGTGGGCCCAAAATAGATCCTTGTGGAACTCCCATCAATAATTCCTTAGATTGCGAGTACTTATCACCTACCATAACTCTTTGACTCCGGTTAATTAGATAATTCATTACCAGCTGTATCGATCTGTCGCTCATTCCAAAGTAAAAACGGAGTTTTTTACACAAAATTCCGTGATCTACAGTGTCAAAAGCTTTGGAAAAGTCGAGAAGGCACAGAACAGTTACATAATTTAGGTCGTATTTAAGTCATATTGTTGCAATATCAAACTAACTGGGCGCAAATAACGCTGATAACATTTTTGCTAACCTAAAATACATTTATCCGAATAAAAGTTATCAATATTCAAATATTTCTTCAACGATGAAATTCGAACATCAATAAAGTTGCACATTCTGGGAAACTACTGACTTCGCGTCAGAATGTGGGAAAGTAAAATCAGGCCAGATATTAGCTTTTTTTAGAAATAATTAATACAAGTGTAAAGCGAATATGGAACATATGTAATTATTAAATGTGCAAAATAACTGTTTGCAAATATTATTTCTTAAATAACAGTTCTGTTTGTTTGTTAACTGGCGCCCAACGGGTGACGTAGTGATAAATGCCCTTCTGCGCATCATATAATCAAAGAATTAACATCATCCTTGTAATTCGCAATGAAACAAATTTTCAACCAATACATTTGACTATCTGCAGCCGCTTTTCTGAGGGCTTGACCACGAACTAAAGAATTAAGATTCAGAATGCATTATGTTGTAACTTTAGTTATTCCTTTTTTGCACAGCAAAATGTACTGTTCAAGATCTTAACTACACATAAGCTCTAGGGGTAACAATCAAGCATAAAATTCCACCATAAAATTCCAGGTCCAGCCTGGCAGTTGATTTAAGGATTTTATAACAAAAAAAAAAAGAAATTGAAAAAAATGTTTTGAAAACCATCAATAGAGTTGTTACAGTTCATTTAAACTCTTCTTACCGAATTTTCGCACTCTTTTTGAATATTCGCTTTTAGAGTTTTCAGATTCTATAACTTGATATACATTCACGACTCCGAAAAACTTCAAACAAAGATGCTCGTCAAATCGTGCGATCTTTGCCGGGTGTTGCAAATCTCCAAACTCAGTCATTGAGCGATCTGTTTACTCACCCGTCCTGTATGATCCAATCCCATTTCAGCTGTTGTGCTCAAGGAATCTATTGCGTCCTAATAAAATGGTGCCTCTTGGAATTCCAGTGAACGAGACCCCCAACTTTTGTTTGGTTAGGTATCTGTTCAAACTGACCGCTCATGATGAAAAACGTCCACTACGTCGTAGAGGTCGTAATGGGCAAATGCGTTGCACGTCGTCTGCTCAACGTTGATGACTCATCCGCCAGCGAGCACTGCAAGACCTTCCGGTGCCTCTTCAGTCGATCCAGTCACTTCAGTGCGAGCGGCTAAACGCTTAAGTATTTAACCAGTTGACGCAGTACGGCCGGAGAATTCTTGGTCGTTTCATCTTTGGTGTGGTGGCAAATCCAATTTACGTTGGTTAAAAGAATCTTCTAAGCGTCTTTAAAGACACTGTTAATGATATCATTGCTTCTCATACCACGATAGAGTTTCCCGATTAAGAGAATCTGTCAGTTGAACTTTATAAGGATTTCGAGGCAAATCTATCTTGGAAGGGATACATTTGGATCTTCTTAAAAACTTCCAACAACTGACAGCTTGGACCACAGTCTTCACGTGATGAACAAAACGTTTCTACTAAAAAATCCCTTTTTTCTAAGTAGCTCTAACAATAAACAAATACAGTCGGATGAAATTTAGTTTTGATGTATGTAATTGAAACAGGGATGTCAAATCCAGACCTCGAATTGGATGACCGTTTAAAACCCCAGGGACAGAAAAAAGCCAAAAACGAGCATCAAGGGGTACTGACTCTAATTTACACAGAGGCAGTAGATGGATTATTAAAAAAATTTAAAGACTGCATACTGGTTTGAAACTCAGATGCATTTTTATTTTTACTTGCTATACATGATGGAGTTTGAAATGGGTTGGAGAATTTGATATCGACTTTTTTGCATTCGCTCAATTCGCAGTATTTTATTCGCATTGAGTTGAGCAAGTGCAATTTTCTTTGTTTTGGTAGTCCTCACTCTGACATTTTTGTTATGCCTTCACATTAGATGAAAGATTATCTACACAATATTTTGACGACGCGAACTTGGATTTCGAGGAAAGTATTTTTTTTTTAAAACACAAATTAAAGATGACAATCGAATCTTTGAACTCAGACAAATCACCAAACAAACTAATTTACATGACAAATAATGTCGGTCACTGCATACACGTTTATTTTCAAAGTAGGTTCGTATAATTATTTTATATAACCATTGTCAATTCTCATCGGCAAAGATCACTTTTAATTGTATAAATATTTGAATTTAAATTTCTTTTAAACCTACCACAATCAGTTCACACAGACGACGGGAAAAAAATGTTAATTTTATTTAAAAAGAAACACAAAAAAAATAAAACTTTCTTTTATTGCACATCCAGTTCACGAGAATGCCACTTTAGGCGTTTATTCACAACCGCTCGAAACATGGTCAAGACTCGTTACTATTTTAAGTTTAAGCTAACGAGCCTATGAAGGCAGCTGAAGTCCGACTGGTACTAAGTACCCGCATTCCTCGCTCAGATAGAGATTTAACAGCAAAACATCATCTCGCGACTAAGATACTTATATTTTATTGATAATGGCTTGCATGGCTTCAAAACTGCTAAGCACAATTAAGATTTCAAAGGTCGAATGTCGTTGTGACAGCGAGTGTGCCGGTGACAGTCGCTCTTCACCAGAAGTATTTGGAATAAAACCATTTGCGTTGCTGATTATTTGTTTATGAAATTTCGTATTTACTAAAATGGTGTAGAAAGACCTTTAAGTTCAGGGAACTCAAGACACACTTTTTTTAATTTATTTTCTAATTAACATTGAACTTTGCCCTTTTTTACGCAAGGCTTTAATTAATGGTAGAATACAATGTACGTTGGAATTCTATTAGGGAAATCGGTGTTCAATAAATTGCCCTTGCACAAGGGTTGCAAAGGTGACGTTTGACGCGGTAAATAAACAATAAGTATGTTTTTTTTATAGTAAATAAACTTGAAATTTAAATTAAGTAATTTGAAAGTAATGCATTTCTTTTTTCGTTTTAGGAGTGTTTGAATTGAAGTTAACGTTTTGAGCCAGTTTAGTTTTGAAAACATACCGACAGGCCTCTGTGAGACTGATGTTGCTGCATTAGTGAGTTCCAGGTGATCCAGCTTCAGCCGGACTTAGATTGGACTGGGTTCGAATGATCTCCTTCCGAATATTCAAAGAGGATTTTTTTAAATCTACTAATTCCCTTCGGAAATGCTGTCGTTTAGTCATCACATATCAAAACCTAGGTGAGATTATCTGTAGTAATCTTTGAGAATGAGAAAATTGTGAAGCCTGACAAAATGATAGCTAGGCGATAAAAAGGGGGGTTACTATTCGAGCTGGGCCACTTTTAGTTTTCTTTCCGATTCAGTGTCCAAATCTGAAAGCAGTTCACAATCGTTTATGATATGGAGTTGAGCAAAAGGTTCAATTAGTTGCAACTTTACTTCAGCGGGGAACAAAAATTGAAGTTTGGCTTTGGCCTCGAAGTGCACCGCACAGCACGGCGCTTTGTATAGAAGTGCGGAAAAATTCCATTAAATCTGAAATATGAAACGCCGAATGATGAAATTTGGCAAATATGTTTGGACTGGGCTACCACATGTTTCATCGAAATTATCGTATTTTTTTTTAATTAAGATTTTATTGATTTTGGTATCGGCAAAACTCAAATGTTTTGTTTTGTTACCAAAAACCAACAAAAAAAACAGATATTTCGAATAAATAAAACAATTAAAAACATTTATAAATAAATATATAAAACACAAAATATAAATATAATTAAATAAATGTACATAAAATAAAATATTAAAATAAGACTCTTCTTCGTTGGTTCATGTCTGAGGTGGGTCATCGATTCATATGTTGATTAAGGAGAACACTTCCTGGAGTGATGGTTCCTCTGGTAATTTAAGTCCTTTTACTGCTTACCTGAGCCTCTTTTGAAAGCGATCAAACTGCCAAGGCTGCAATTTCTATGACTTCTGCTCCGTGAAGTCAATTTTTATGAACTGTCACAGGCTAAGTAAACCCTAAACTTTTGGCTACCAATCGAAAAATTGCCGCCCAAATATCGTGGTCCTTTTTTCATGCTATATGATTTTGAACATGATGTTTCTTTTATAAATTGAAGCCTTAAAGATCTGCAATTTCGATTAGAGGATTGTCATCCTGATTTGAGTCGAGAGTAGTAATGAGAACATCGGTGTAAAAACGTTCTGAATAAAGCCGGCCGGTAATACCAAGTACCAATTTAAGCAGTTATTGTTTTATGGCTTTACTTAATGAAATTTATAGCAATTTAAGGTAGAAGGTATAAAAAAATGGCAATTTTGGACCGGACCTCAACGAGGTTTATTTTTTTTGAAAACTTGCACAGGTTACGTTTTCGCAGTCACTCGATTACATTTTTCAAGTCATATTTTTCAAATTGCAACTGTCCATTTTTCTCCCGTTTCTTAAATGAATAAAAAATCTGGTGACTTTCTATAAAAATAAGACAAATTTCTCATAAAGGTATGAAAATTTGCGATTTTCTAGTAAAAATAGAAAACCGACTTTTTATTCTCTCAGAGTTCCCAAAAAAATAAATAAAATAAAAAAAACCGGGCAAATGCAAGTCGGATTCGCGCACCGAGGGTTCCGAACAAACCTGTAGCTATATAAGTAAAAGTTCGAGTCATAGCTCCAAGGGACAGTAGACCTGAGAATTTGATATGAATTCCAGGTTGAAACCTCCCCTTTTCCCTCCTGGAAAAAATGGTCTTGACAGACAACAAAGTGAACATATAAGGGTTCCGTTTTTTTTCTTTCAAGGTACGGAACCCTTAAAACGAACTAGAACTCTTTTCTCCAACAAATAATGAAAAGAAGTGAAAAAAAAGTGAGAGAACTAATTGTTTGATATTCACAAAGTCGATATCTCGCATTTTAAAGACATACTAAAATAATATCGGCTAAGCGTGCTTGGGCCATCGCGGGTAGAGAGAAAAATCTCAGAATTAACCAGAAGCGACTGAGGTTTCCTTAAGCTTAAGATTTGGTGTTCAGTAGTAGTTGTACGTCGCCGCCTTATCGAATTTGAACTTTATGGAAGGATTGCCAGAAAAAAACCTCTTGTCTCCTAAAAAAATATAAACGAAAAACGTTCGTACGTTGGATTTGCTGTGGATTTTTTCGAGTCGCATATCTTGAGAACTAATCAAGTAATCGAATCCCAATAAGTATGATTCGAATCGATTCGGTGGTTCCCATTTTATAACATAAAAACTGCAAAAAAAAGGACTTCACTTGTTCAATCAAAAACGTTTTCTTTTGAAAATAAGGCATAACGAACTAAGCTGATAGCTTTCAAGTGTATATGTGTTTAAATATATACACTGCCGTTCAAAAGTTTACGTACAATATACCATGTTGCTTTATCAATATAATGCTTATGAAGCCGAGTTACCAAATCAAGTTGGCCTCGTACATAACTTGGGTATGAACTGAAAATTCGTACACTTTTTTGTCAGCAAAAAAAATCCACCCATTCCTACATGGACGAGCGAACTCTAGACTAGCTGAAGTATCTCCAAAAGTTCGTCTTTAGGGTTTGGGAAATATTTGCGAAACTTTCATCACGTTCGCCGAAACGGAGGAGGTTGGTAATACTTACGCACCAGATACATCCATGGAGTCAGCCTCGCCATTGTCTATTTGGACTACATCGCTATTAAGCATCTGAACACCAGCAAGACTTCAAATTTCAACTCATTTGTGTATAAAACTTAAAATCAGTCTGTTGATATCCGGCGGACTTGGCTTAGAAGTTTTCGTATTGCTACTCCACCGTGAAGGCCAGCTTAGTCTGTTTTTAACGTCAAATTTGGGAAGAGAATCTATGAGTCCACTGATTTTCGAACGCAGCCTCGAGACAGAGCAAGTTCAAAGCAAGTTATCCCGTTCAAAGTTAAAGCATACATGAGGCTTTTACAAAAAATGACATGAAGACAGTCGGATATGTTTTTCAAAGATAAATAAACTATAAAAATCAAATCACTTTTCCATTGGTTGCATTGTTGAACACTTCCTTATACTCAAAAGTAGGACGTTCCACCTCTCGACTAGGACTTAGTGCTTTTAAACCGTCTTCAGTTAAAACCTTCACAGAAACGGAGTATATATGTACGGAGTATAAAATGTGACTATTGAGCATTTCATAAGCAAGCAGATTAAAGAAGATTTAGTCCTCACGTTCGTTGAATAAAAATAAGATCTTACATTATCTAACAAAACGGCAGTAATTCAATGTTTATAATCAAATGGTAATTTTATGGTGTGGTCAGGGCAATGATTTATGAGTAATATTTTTATTAAGCATAACGTTGACTATTTCAATGAACAATAAGTTTTTATGTTTTTCCTTAAGTTAAAATAAATGAACAGACTCCAATGACGTTTGTCGAGAGATGGTATCGGCTCTGTTATTTATTCGACTGAGAAGTTGTTTAATAGAAACTTCGAAAAGATACAAACAAGTGTTTCGATTTTGACAGCTCACAATTCAAATTGTGGAATAGTTAAGAAAATACTTAATTGTTCGGAAATAAAGAAATGTAGAGTAATGAAAATTTTTAGAGCAGTAGCGAAGGGGAAAATTAAATCAGCTGATTTGTTTAAATGTTAGAACGCTGCGAATTTAGTCAAATCTCTTTGATTTCCATGTCGCAAAGTAGGATTTTCTCCATAAAATAAATAGTCACATCGAAAATAATTTTTAAATGTTTAAAACAAATTCGGACAGAGTTTTGCAGAGTGACAAAACCCCAAATGAATAATCTCCACCAAAATTTCACCCACAGCAGAAGGAAATGGGCCATCCTCTGTCGTTTTTTTTTTAAGAGTTCCATACCCCAAAAGGGCAAAAGAAACCCTATTACTGAGCCTCCGCTGTCCGTCCGTCTGTCGCATAGATGTATCCCCTAAACCGTTATAGATGGAGGTCACCATACAAAGAAAGTATTTCATAAAATCGCAACTCAACTTAACAGCTTGTAGTAGGCAATGAGTCATGGCGCAAATAAGCAACCTTTAAAAGTATGCAATCATTTCGTTCATCAAACACAATGTTTAATCTCGAATTCCAATACGAAACAAAAACATTTTGCAACATGTGGTACGAAATGGTGGTCAAAATGTAATGCTGTTTGTGCGAATTGAATGTTGTTTCGTTTTCTACGCAACCAAATGAAGTGTCACGTCCATGCATACATGTTTTGCTCTCATGGCCGCATTTTTTTCAATCCAAACAAAAAGTTACAATGTTATACTTAAATAAATTATTAAAAAAAGTATTTCATATAATTCTGAATTATGTTTTAGTAACGATTGTCCAACCATTTGAATAAATCACTTAAAACAGAGAGTTGCAAAATGAAGCAAAATGTAAACATTGAATGACGTCGTGTGTGTTGATCACGCATTTAAGGCACACAAGAATATTCAATGTTTAGGTAAATTTATTCTTATTGTTCAATATTTTCCAATTCCGTCTTTAGAGCAATTTCTTGCATACGTTGACAACTATAACTTCAATACGTTTCGGAATCACATAATAAACTTCTGTTTCATAATTAATTTTCAAGAAAATACCATTATAATCAATTTCTTTAGTTGCGATAACAAAAAAACGTACACGGATATGACACGAGTTAGGGTAAGAAATTAGAATTTGCAGAACACCACAACATTTTGACGTTCATCAACGAATTCCGAGCGAATTTGCACTCGGTTTAAGATGAATTTCTCGCATGAATTTGTCAAAACAATGTCAGAATTCCACACTTAGTCTGCAGCTTTTTTTCGATCGTTTCTTTGTTCTTATTCTTATTGAAATAAAGAGCTTTTGCTTTGTCTGGCTTACTCGTAAATACATATGTACATATGTACGATTCTAAGGGAAAATGTAAAAATGTAGTGTTGCTTACTCTTAGGAGGCGCGGAACCTTCGTGAAAGTCAACTCTTACTTGGCAATTTTTTTCGTTTTATTTTTGTTAACCTTCAACTAAAAATTTGTCTTTTGCTTATTATTATAATCGACAATTCGCAGGAAGTTAGTCTTCGCTTGAACACATCAAATTAAACAAAAAAACACAAGACACAAGCTGAATAACAACATTAGCCGGACAGAATTTCTAATCTATTACAAAACATTAATGCGCCAAATTGAAATTTGATTGTTTTGGATCCGCGAAGAGACGTTGTTTTTTTTCTTGAAGGTGTACAAACGTAGTGATGATGTGTACAAACGCTTATCAGTTATAAAAAAATGTTTAATCCCACTGTCAGCATTTTGAGTTTCTTCACATTTTTACTTTAAACAAAGCTTTCCAGCCTCTCAAAGAACACCCTCTGTACTCACTTTATTTTAATAATAAAACGTTTTAAAAAATAACAAACACAACCGAAAGACTGTTCAAAAATTTACAAAATAAAAATATTAAAAGCCATACATGGGTTTGGACAACCCCTTAATGCACCTCACTTGTTGAAACTTTGTTTCGAACTACCCCAATCGTTGGCTGAACATTACTTCACTGAACTCCGTCTGTCGCCTCACATTAGCATAAAATGCATAATTCTCCTCGTATTTAACAATTCATTTGGATCCGAAAAGTAATCGCGTCGCTGACACTCACCCGAACCCCGGCCAATGACGAATCCATATAAATAAATTACCTGTCCATATTGATTTCAGTGAAGGAACACGATTCGCTGCCGCTACTATTAGAATCTCTTTTGGAGGCGTCACTCCAAATGGGTAATTAATTACTTTTCACCTTACATCCGCGAGGCGCAAGAGCAGTCAAACCACGATTCGATACTGTCATTTGAAAATTCTGCTAGAACAAAAGATCATTCGACACTGACAGGCTGCGTAATTGACTTCGGGTGACACCGGACATATCGTCATCGAATTCCATTTGTTGAACCACAACAAGTGCAGCCAGATCAATGTATCTGAAAAATGAATGAGGTAACTGAGGTGTGATATGAGGTTATGTAAATGAGGATTAATCTGAGATCCGGTTTATGATGTTTTCAGTGTTTACAGGTGACGTCGCGCAATCACGTTTGCAAGCCGGTAGAACAACAGGTAGAGTAGAGTCTTCCCGGGGCAGACACAGCGCCAAACTATGTTTACCAACATTCAAAATGTTGTTGTTGTTGTTGTTGTTTGTTTAAACAAAACACAAAAAAAAACATAATCTCTTTTGTAGAAGCGGAACTTTGTATCGGCACACTGGCTGGTACGAGATTAATTAAGATATTTCTGTTTTGTTGAGTTCATCAGAAGTGAGGTTAAAAATGTTTGATGGAGGTTTGCTCTGGTCTAGGTTTGGGCATATTTCGTAGGAAAAAAGCTTGCTTTGAATGAGTTTTGATAAGAAAACATGCCTGAGGGTAACTGATTGGAGCAGGTTCGCTGTTGTTACATGGAATCGAAACAACGTAATTGAAGCTTGTTTTGGGCAAATTATTTTTACTTAAAATTTAAATATTAAGGGCTATGGGAATCGTTGTTGTTATCGTCGACCCTGAACATTATCTCTGTGGCGGATGATACTAGCGCGAACGAGTTTAGGCCAATCTGTCCTCATATAAAGACTGGCTTCATTTAGTCGACTTATTTTTGGTTTGCGATATACACTGCTGTCTATAAGTCTTAGGACAGTGTTGCATTCAGTAAGAGAATTTTATATATAAACTTTTTGCCCGAAAGCTCTTGTAATGGTTTTGAAACACATCGTTCTTTTGCTTTCATGTAAAGCGTTTTTCAATAAGAGCGCTACAAGAGTTTTTTTAAATAAAACAAAAACGTTTTTGGAAATCAATGAAATTCTTTTTTCCTGTGAAAGTACTTGCTCGGCCGCCTCGGTCGTGCGACTTGACGCCGTAAGACTATTTCCTGTGGAGCTATGCCAACAAGCCAGCGACGATTGATGAACTTTTTACGAATATCGAACGTGAAATTGCAGCAGTATCGGCCGATTTATGCTTGAAAGCATTTCGTGAGATAACACGTTCTCCAAACTTGGTTTCCAATAAATTGATTGTGACATTCGCTGTGTGGGTTGTGGCGCCGTCCTATTGCAACCACATGTCCTCCAAGTCCATATCATCCCATTGGGGCCAAAAATATTCGGTTATCATTGAACGGTAGCGATCCCCATTCGCAGTAACGTGCTGGGCACATCACGGAAGAAGTACGGCTCAATGACGGCGCCGGCCCATAAACCACACCAAATCGTAATTTTTTCGGGATGCAATGATGACTCATGAAGTAGGTGTGAATTGCTGCTTGACCAATACCGCATATTTTGTTTATTGACGGAGCCATTCAGCCAGAAATGAGCCTCATCGCTGAAAATGATTTTTCGATGAAAATCCGAATCATTTTCAAGTTGTTGCTCAGCCCAATTCACGAACATACGACGCTTCTGGTGATCAAGCGGCTTCAGTTCTTGCGTCAATTTAATCATGTAAGGATGTAGGCCAAGATCTTTTCGCAAAATTCGCCACAACGACGTCACAGAGATGCCCAACGCTTGAGAACGACGTGTGAGAGACACATTTGGGCTTTCTGAAGCCTCAGCGGCAGCAATATTCTCGACACTACGGACACTTCTTTGTCTCACTGGCACGGGAACTTTTTGTACTGTGCCTGTGGATTCAAATTTTTACACTAGACGCTTAATTGTTGATCTGCTAGGACAATTATGACGACCGTAAATTGGACGTAGCGCTCTTAACGTTGAGGCCACTGACTCCGTATTTCGGAAGTAAATTTTAATAATTTCGACTCGTTGTTGGCTCGTATATCTTTCAATCATGAAATGGCGAACCTTACTGAAGAGAAGAGAGCGGCAAGAAATATGGCGTCGTTTGCTGTCCCTGTCGCTCTACTTTTGTAGCGCCCCTGTTGAAAAACCCTTTATGTGTTATTTATACTATTAAGGGACGGAGTGCACCCCGGACTTTTTATTTAGCTCAATTCAAGCCCAAAGCACTTGAAACCAACACAAGAGCTTAAAACTAAAAGAATGGAGGGGAATGGTTTGGCAAGTCAAGGGTACTTTTGAGAGAGGCTTTCGAGAGACAGAAGCCAAAAGAGCTATTGGCTGTGCGCAGCATTCTTGATATAGTTTCAAAGAAGCCGTAGTTTTTGCAGTGAAGAGCCACACGGAAGAGTGAGGAGGACCTAAGGTTACGTGGATCAATTGCACCGGCTAACAATTGATATCTGAAGAGTATATAGGCAACTTCTCGTCGTTTGACAAGGGTTTGTAGGTCGATCAATTTAGGTCGATTTTCGTATGGAGGTAAGTTGCATCCATTAACCCATGGTCAGCCGCGTAAAGCAAAACGGATGAACCTGCGTTGGACTGCTTCGATTCTGAGGGAATGTCATTACAAGGAGACCAAACTTGGCTAGAGATAAACGGAGACATAAGGATTAGAGAACTCTTTCGACCATCGTTTTATAAAACCAAGGGTGGACTCGATCGATATGTGAGCGGAAATTGAGTTTTCTGTCGCAGAGAACACCAAAGTCATAAATCGAATCATCTAGAGGAACAGGGGTTCCATAAAGGAGTATGTACGAGAAGGTAAAAGATTTAGATTTACTGACATTCAGCTTAAATTTGTTTTTGTTACACCAAAGGAAAAACCAATTCAAATCATTTTGAAGTAAGCTATGATCGATGGGAGATGATATCTGCTTAGAGTTTCTCATATCATCAGCATAATTGGACAAGTCAGTCTTTAAGAATGCATTCAACATCGTTGATAGTGAGAATAAAGATAATGGGTCCTAAATGACTGCCCTGAGGTACTCCAAAGGTAGGGACTATAGGCTCGGACATTGAGTATCTGAAAAGAACCTTATACTGCCGATTTTCTAAATACGATTTTAACCAGGAGATGAAGGATGGATGAAACCGTAGGGCCTAAAGTTTCAGATACGAATTCGGTAAGATTTTTTCATTGTAGATTTACCTTTTAGAAATCCTTCTTGTTTTGAGGAATGTATGTACTGTGTGTCTTTCCGAAAAATAGAGCATACGCAAACCATCATATAATTTCCTTACTGAGTACGAAACATGATCCGTCCAGGTAAGTTTTTGAATAAATATTATGCCAAGATTTTTAACAGTACGGCAATAGGAAGCCAGATCAAAACGCAAATCCATAAATAATCTCTTTTGCGGAACTCGACATTAAGTTTAGTACTTTTGTAAAGGCTTTTGAAACAGCTTACAAAGTCTCGTGTCCAGTTAATTTGAGCAAGAATTCCTATCCTCCCTGGTGGAACGTAAATCTTTCTTATCTCAGAAAGCTTTCCAGAGAGACTTTCAATATCTTTTACGTAAATACTAACAACCATCTTAATCTTGCCTGAAAATATACAAACAAACTTTCAGAGAGGCTAAGAAGTAACCTTGGTTAGATGACTGACAAAATATTGAAACCCAGAAAGACACAGCCAGGCTTAGTAAAATTTTCTTAAACAGAACACTCCACTCCAAGAAATCAGACGGAGTATGGGCTGGATAAGCTTCAGCTTATGAATACCCATTTCCCCGGATGTCGAGGCAGCACAGCTTAATCCACCAACTTACTTTGTCCTCAACCGGATTCTTGAAAAAATATCACATCCCTGATTACTTATAAAAAAATTTCATGGGCCGTTAACTGTTTCGCAACTAATAAATCTCCAGGCTTGGATGGCATACTGCCCATTATGCTGCTTAAATTGCAAGATTTAGCAATTCCATGGCTTATGCCGATTTATAGTAGCTGTATTCTTAACAACCACGTCCCCGATTCGTGGCGCAAAGTTTGTGTAGTCTTTCACACTAAGATGGGTGGACGTGGGCATAAAAGCGCAAACGATTTCACGCCAATTAGTCTGACTTATTTCATTTATCGAAGGTTCTCGATCAAATCCTAGACAACCACATAAGGGACGCTATGGGGTTGTGGCCAACACGCATACCCGAAAGGGAGATCCACAGAAACAGCTCTCCATGAACTCCATTATTGTCATGAACAACATACGAACAGAACAAGACAGATGATATGGGGATCTTGGTATCAGGAAAGTTTCCGAGGGCGCACTGGATAAAGTTTGTACCTGGGCTCTAAAATGCGGCCTTGGTATCAACTCAAGCAAAACGGAACTGATGCTCTTCCCTATTAAAACCAAGTTAGCCAGCTTTGTAAAGGCACAAAATTGTCATTTTTAATACGAGGAAGAAATGCGTGGAGCGGCTGAAGGTACGTTTTCATCATTGGACGACATCGGAACTTATTCCATGTATTTTAAGAAAATAGCGCCATTGGCATTGAGATTCCTTCACGGCAATGCAAAAGACTTAAAATGCTTAACAAGTTTGGTCTTCATGTTGGATGAACGTGGAACTTCAGCATGACGAATAGACTAATGCGTCAGCATGACAAATCGACTAATGCGTCACGGCCATACAATTATATTTCGTCATACTAACGTTGAAATTTTGAACACAAGTTTAAGAATTTAACCTTCCGTACAATCAAAAATACTTCATGCAAGGTACTGATCTGAAACAAATCAAATTCATTGTCAAAACAAGGAAGCGTGGATAGATTAGTGCGACCTCAAAAACAGATGAGATGGAACTGGTCTTATTAACATGGAAATGTCCCTCGAAGATTTAAATTTTTAAAGCTGGAAACCTAACAAGCATTATAGAGCTAGATACAAAAATTGGAAGCATTATTAACTAAAGGCAAGTTCTAGATTGAATTTTCACAAATCGGAACTACAGAGTTTTGAAAAAGTGCTTCCAGATCTTTAATCAAGAATGGAAGTGGAGTCAATTATAATGTTGACGATGAGGGTGCACGGAGTTTTTACACAAAAGAAACAACTTAAATTAATTGTGTAGATCTCGAACGTGATATTGATTTAGACAAAACGATTTTTTTTTTTTGAAAACCAAACAGGTATCAAACAGAAGCTATCT
The DNA here is from genome assembly GCA_963555765.1 of Orthonevra nobilis. Lineage (NCBI taxonomy): Eukaryota > Metazoa > Arthropoda > Insecta > Diptera > Syrphidae > Orthonevra > Orthonevra nobilis. The sequence continues at coordinate 118,791,719 of OY743224.1, forward strand.
GTAATAAACTTCTCAAGAATAGTTTTTTACTGACATTAATTTTTAATAGCTATTGCAGAACATTTTAATATTCACCTAATATTCGAACGAATTTTCAAAGAAAATAATCAAAATTTGCTGAAGAACAATTTGGATTTCGACGGCATCACAGCACATCCCATCTAGTTCTTCGAATTAGTAAAAGTGTAACGAAGAACTTCACAAATGAGAAGTCCCCCGATATGATTTAGAGAAAGCATTCGAAACTGTGTAACACAATTGTTTAGTGTATAAAATAATAGGTTTAAATTTTCGGTCAATACCAGCTAGTCGAATTTAATATTTTTCAATGATGGTCTTCTCCAAGGAACAGTTCTTTCTACCGATTTGTACAATATTTTTAATCTGATTTTCCGAAACTTCCAGGGTGCGCGTCAGTAATAAAGGGTTTTCCAATAGGGACTTGACAACTTTGAATTTAATTTGTGAACGCACCCTTTCAGTAATCATCGAACTGTCATTGTCATTTAGCTAATGCTAATGACTTAATGACTGACGAGGTTGGAAGAGCTCAGAGCCAACATTGAACGCGAAATAGTGGCCATTCCGGTCGAAATGTGTCGCCGAGCTATCGAAAATTGAGTCCAACGAATCGACCGCTGCAAACGTGCCCGCGGTGGCCATATGAACGAAGTAGGGTTCCATTCATAAATGTTTTGATTGTTCTTCAAGCCGATTAAAGAGTTTTTTGAAATATCTCATATGGTTTGCGTTTTATTTAAAAAATAAAAAAAATTGAAAATATGCTGATGAAAGAGCGATTGTTTCGTCGCATAAATTCGGTCTCCTGATCGAGACTTATTTTAATCTTTCGGCCAATACCTTGACGATTTTTTTTAGGAGGTAGAACCCTGAGAAGACTCAAGCCATTTTTTTTTACCATGAAATGAAAACCTTGTTTCCTTCTGCGTAATCAACCAATTTTAAATGGAGTACAAATCGAGGGGCAGTCTTCCGTTTAATATTTGGGTTGAATTGTAATTGTTGTAATATAATCACCCAAAAAAAATATTTAATCCACTTGAAATCTGCACAAAACAACCAATTTTGAATTGATCTCCGACAAAATACGAAAATTCAAGGAAACGATTCCTATGAGATGCGACTTTCCAGACAACGCTCTTATAAATGAAATGGTCAATAGCACATGATGTTTGTATAAGTTTACGTTGTTCATCAATGCACTTATTTATTTTAATGAAACTATTTAATTTGTTATTTATTGTAAAAACAAGTCTATCTACTTTTTTTCTCGATATTTATTTATTGACTTTACCTATAAATTTATATATTTATTCATTTAGTAAGTTCTTTATTATTTAATAATATATAACTGTGATAACAATCATTGCAACTGTTAATTTATTGACTTAACCAGTTAATTATTTATATATAGAGCCTAAGGATTTATTTATTATTTAGAAAGGCTTTTGTGTTCGTACTTTTCCCTTGTGGGAATTTAACTCTATTTAGTTTTCATACATAAATAAATTTAGTTTTTCAGCTGAAGTTATTATATTTTTATCATATTTCTGCAGGCCAACAAATTTTGACATTTTTGCTCACGAAATAAAACAATAATTATAAAGCATGTTTTTTTTAAAGTGTAAAACATATAAACTGCCATCCGATTCGTGATCCTGATTTTAGATCAGTGTCAATGTTTAGTTTAACCTTTGTCATTTTAAAAAAATGGACCATGTTAAAACTTTATATAAGAATAGTGATTCTAAACGAGGTGTGTTTCGCTCATAATGAGCTGATAATGGCTGACATAAAAAAATTGGCTCCTGCCTAAATCCATTCATTTCAGAGGGAGCACAAAAATTCACTGTGTGATTTGTAATTTTATTTGTTGGGTTACTGGTCACCTTCAATTTCCATGACTTGAGCCTCATGTTAACCGATTTTAATTAGCCACAAGTCGACAATATGGTCAGTAAGAAGGCTCCACATCTTACACATTACGACCCGTTTAAGCCTTCTTGTCAGAGAAGAATCTTAGCCGGTTGGTGATGTTCACTTGTAACCAAGATTGTTTGATTCGTCGGCTTTAGGTGTCTTATGGTGGGGGAGTAAGAAAAAATCATGTTGACGTTTGGAAAACGAATATTCGTAAAGTTAAGGCCGTGTTATTGTCAGAATCGAGCGTTGGAATAACTCTCACGGGGAGCTTTCGAATGATATTATATTCCACTCATAATTAAGATTAATATTACTTTTATATCCAAAAATAAAATTTCTTTTGTTAGTTTCTGTAATGAATAAATGCCAATAAATATTTGTATTTATTTATACGATATTTTTACAAGTCAAGTAGTTAAATATTTAAAGGAAGATAGTCTCCCAAACCAATCTACAGATTGGGGAGAAATGAACTCGAATTTGCTCAGACAATATGGCGGCAATAAGATCAATCGAACATCCCCATCAGTTATTGGCTCAATCAAGAAAAACTGATCGTAAAACTCTTCTTTGGATTACAATGATAAAAGAGATGAACTTGTTGACAAACTAGAAAAGGAGTAAGGATACGACCCGCTGTCTTCAATCAGGGATTATCTTATGAGGAAATCAAATTAGTTTGGGACCCCAAGCACACTGAGAAAATTTAAAAAAATACGTCTCGTAACCCAAAGCTTCCAGTCATCGGATTGGCCTACATTTATGCCGTTTTCGAATATGGTTGTTCGAAAGTGACCCAAAAAAAGTAGATCATTCTTAATTGTCCTTAGTTCCCAACACAATCATATGTGACTATGTTAGACAGGGTAAAGTTTCGCTTTGAAAAAAGCAAGCAAACAAGGCAATTTTTGAACTTAATAGAAAACCGTTGATAGCTATACTTAAGAGAAGTATAGGAGAGCGCGAAAGAGCCCTGCAAATTTTAGATCAGTCTGGTCTTTTTTTCCTTACGAAATCATTTAAAAGTTGATAGATAGTATGTCAAAAAAAAGTGAAGTCTGGTATGAAAAAGAGGCCAATGGAAGGGTACTGAAAAATAGAATGGGAGAATTTGAATGAGCCCTTAAATTCTGAACGAAATCATACAGAAGCTAAAAGGTGAAATCTTCAATCAAAATCAAAAGCATAAATAAGGAATCTATCAGGATGCCAACTCAGTAATTGTCGTCTTTTTCAGATAAGTAAAACCTTTTTTTAGCCGATAGCCCTGGTAGCTAGTGCTATTCCTTTATATTACTAAGTTAATTTAATTACTTATTAATAAAGAATTAATAATAATAATAATAAAACCTTTTTTTTGAAAATAAAACGAATAAATTTGAAACAATGATATATTTTCCTTCTCATGTCTTTTTCATAATTCCACGATCGTAGAACTTCTGATTTTTATCGCCAAAAATCTGATTTAAGTGCGATTTCAAAGCTTCATCATCATTGAAAGTATAACCATCCAAAGATGTTTGCAATCTCCAAGCCGATGAGAACACATCCAAGTGTTTTCCAGGCTGAACTACTAGCCAGCGAATCCTGTGCCACAGAAAACTCTGCAAAAGGCCATAAAGGGAACAGAATTCTAATATATTCAGACAGCCAAGCAGCGCTCAATTGTCATCCAATCAAATGGAATCAAAATGTGCCAAAAGATGCTACGACAAGCCTTACAATTCCTGGCCCGACTTAACAAAGTTAGATTAGGATGGGTTCCAGGTCATCATGAAATCAAAGGCAATGAAATTGCGGACGAACTAGCCAGGGCTGGTTCCAAAACCGCGTTCACTGGTACGGAACCTTTCTGTGGTTTAAGCTGAACTACAGCCACAGATCTGACCAGTAAGTGGGAAAGCAAGCTACGCATTGGAGAAATCTACCAGTACCCAAATTCTAATACATTCCTTCTCTTGCAGAGAAATCCTTTATTTCAACAAGGAGAACATTAGAAAGCTCGTGAGCTTCCTCTTAGGCCATTGCCACGTGTCCACCGAATGGCGAATCGGTTTGGAAGACGACGAAACGACTGTACACATTTTTTGTGAATGTCAAGCTCTAATTTGGTTCAGAAGGCGTATCTTCCTCTAAGATATATGCTCCCCATTCGACATTAGACAATTCCATTCTAAAGACATTCTGACCTTCATCAGAAGTATAGAATATTTTGTTAGCCTAAACCAACTCCCCAAGATACAACAGGGCTATTCCTTTAGACCGCAATGTCCGCCACTTATGCAGGGGCAACTATGCATTAAAAAAACAAAAGTTCTGGGCATTATGGTGGATGTAACATCAATTCCCAAGCAAGCTCCAATAATTTTTGCCGAAATATATGGCCTAGCATTGTCCTAGTGAAACATGACACCATTTCGATGGACCAACTTTGGCCGTTTGTCGTCGATCGCTGTATTTTATATGTCCAGTTGGAGACAGTACACATTACCTTGGAAGATTAACGTGACTGTAAACAACCCACTTTTCATCGCCAGTTATGATTCGTTCTAAAAAAAAGGTTTTGAATACAAGATTCAAATTACAAGCGTTGATGTGCTTCGTTAAATGGATCTCTTCCGAATCATGTGGGAGCCAAATATCAAGTTTTTTAACGTGTTACATGCGTTTTTAATAAGCTATCTCTCGATGGCGATCCAATTCGATTATGGCATTATTTTGATCATCATCAAGCTCATCTCATCGACCTGATCATTGTTCATCTTTCAGTGAAAAATTTTTGTGATGAAATTGGCCAAATCAATTCCGGCACTGTCATTCTTTCAAGGCTATCCCATCATACACAACACGAAACGTTTTGGCTATCTGCGCTGCGTTCTTAAATTTATAGAAAATTATCGTTTCTGTACTTCATAACGCTCCATTTGCTTCTTAAGCCAACTTTAACTGACAGCTAACAAATTTCAAAAGGATAAGCTATGTAACTGACAGTAGTCAATAAAAAATATGGCCAAAGACAACTTTGTTTGAAATCAGGAATTACTCAGTTGCCAATCTCATATAGAAATTTTTTCTCCCCATTTACATGTTAAAATCACATTTTTTCCGCACAGTATTTCCATATTTTCAAAAATAAAATTATTCCGTTTAGCAGCATAAATTCGATTTGACAACCAATACAATTAATGTCGTACATAGACTTTTATCCCATACTGTTCCTTCATTATCAGACGTTATTTCTTTATGTATGCAACAACTTTGTTTGAATCAGGAAATTGTTCGAGAGTAAACGTTTTTCAAAAACTGCGTGTTCAATTTTCAAATTATTGGTTTCAAAAAATCTGATAAGGCTCACTTGATTTTAAGTTCAAAAAAAAAAAAAAAACACTTACGGCCAAGTTCCAGATCGACGTCGTCGCGTTGCCGATGTGAAATAATCTGAATTATCATCATCATTCACTGCGTGAACATCGTCCTGTTGGTTTTTCTGCTGATTTCCAAAATGTAACTTTTTCAACTTATCACTTAAAATATCACAGTTCGAATTTATATCGGTGCACTTTTCACTTGTACATTTCTTAATATTCCGACGGAGACACTCTCGCGTTATAGCACTGAATCCATAATGATAGCTACCACTTCGATTTGTGCTCCATGCCAGCTTATAGTTGAGACGTTCTTCCAGGCGACTCTTATGCAATGTAGCCAAGTCAATGTCAGACAAGCAGGCCATCTTCACTTCGACTGGTTAGCAAGCTCACTTTGAATTCAAATTTAGAAAAGAACTTTGATTCTTTCTAATCAAATCGTACAGCACTGTTCAGGATATTATGGCCTCTAACCTCCAAACACTATAAAACAAACAAAATAATCAACTGACACATTGGACGTGATTTTGTCTATCGACTATCGACCGACCACTTTGGCGAGCTGAAGTTCAACAATTAGTTAGACAGACAGAGGAAAGCGTCTAAGAGCTAACAAACAATATCGCTGTCGCCACCCTTGACACACTCCGGACGTACTAAACAATGAAAGTGTGTCTCTCTGTAAGCTTGCGTGGTGGGGAGGCTTTGCTTTTTTTTATGGAAACGTCGACTCGCACGAGATAATAATTTCAATTCATTATTATTGGCCAGTTTGAACTACTTATAGGAACACCATCTATCGATATATGAATGATAATCACGCGATTTGATTCCCTGGCACACGGAAATTATACGAGTATGTGTATGCAGCTAGATGCAACTATGTAGGCATGGAAACTGATGTGGAACACTAACCTAATGCAGGCTGAAGTGTTGCCAGGCTTAAATCATTACAATGGCACGAAGTAACTCTAACGCTATTCGAAAACTTATTTTTTGAGTTTTTGAAACATACGTTGAAAATATTCCTGAGCCATTCAGATGAGTTTCATAATTTGACGATGGACATGTCAAAATCGGAGCACATGACCCTAAATAACAAATTTACTGAATTTTACTATTAAAATGTATGCTCAGTGAAAAGTGTTTAAGAAATGAGTTTGAATAATTTTACGGTTTTCCGCTTAATTTTGTTTTTTTAAGGTTCCGTTCTTCCAAGGAAAAAACGGAACCATTATAGGAACACTTTGTTGTCCGTCTGTCTGTTACCGTCCTTTTTCTCAGGAACGCGTTGAAATTAATGCCAAATTCTGCGGACTCTTAAGGCTGTTAAAAAAATCAAGCTTCCTTGAATCTATCGGACAGAAGCACAAGTAGAGAGAAAAATCCAAAAACCGACAATGTATCGCAGAAAATGTTACCTACAACCAACCTACAATTTTGTACGGAACCCCCGTTGTGTAGTCCGACTTGCACTTTGCCGGTTTTTTCTCTATTGTCCGGAAATGTTACTAATCCGGACACAGCCGAAACTTTATGTGTCCGGAAACACATATTGTTGGATAAGGTAGGAAATTGAAATAAACACTTACTTTGCAGATGCCTTAAGAATAGAACTCATTTTTGCAATAAGTCTACACCAAGAACCCTTCAAATTGTGACACTTTCAATTCATAAATGATCGTTTGAAAAATGTTTTTTATTACCATTTCTCTGAAGGGATGTGCATGTAAATCGATTCAATCGTTTCCTTTTTGTTGGATAGGGTTCAAAAAATCACTTCCACGCGTTGCATCGCATAATAAAAAATGGTTTGCTCGTGCGATGCTATGAAGATTCTAAAATTTAAGAAATAAAAACTGTTGCATATTGAAGTGTGCATTGGAACTTTTTTAAGAAAATTAGGTTTTCTTCGATTATAGTTTTTGATGGACAAAGCCTGTTTGATTGAGCTTAAGCTTTAAGGTCTATTGATGCATTCTCTCCCCAACATTCCAGCTAATAGCACATTACCTTTTCTCTCTTTATAATTGTTTTTGGAAGTCATCATAAGGAAACCAAAAAATGGACAGATGTCATTACACGGTAAATAAATAATTTGGACAAATTTCAACAGCTCAAGGACGTTAAAAAAGACCTCATTCCGGAAGACCAAAAAGAAATTAGGAAAGGGCCCTTGAGTCAACGGCATCGGTAGAAGTGGGCTTCTCGGTGAGTTCCTTGCAAAAAGAAAAGAAATCAAAAGCGAAATACAAAAATTAAACTTCTTCCTTTTAAGGAAATGTTCTATTTAACGACGAAAGTAAATTGAAATTTATAATTTGACTAACGAAATGTTTTATCCACGATAATGAATACAGGCGGTTCGGTAATGGTCTGGGGATGTATGGCTTTGAAAACCACGTCTCCGTCTCGATGAAGAGAGAAGATTATCTCAATATTTTAAGACACAATTCATTGTTCTTCTACCAACATTTCGGATGAAAAACCAGACCTGAATTCCCTTGCGTATTTGAGCGAGTATCTCAGCAAGAAGACCCGAAAGAGGAATATTTTAAGCAGCGAGTCATTTAAGTCGATTTTAGTTGCAGAGTGATAAAATTGAAATGATTAAGTTAGAATCCGTGACTTCATTCATTTTTTCAATTCTCATTTTAAATCATTTTCACTTATATAAGTAGAATAAATATTTTATCATACTGCAATTTTTATAGTTAGTGTCGAATGATCACCAACAAATTTTTCTCCAAGAATAACTGAGTTAGAGTGCCATCAGATTTTCTTAAAATATATTTCAGTGATTAAGATAAAAAAAACTAAAATTGAGGGAGAGACAAAAATTATTAATATCAATACATAAAAACGGAAGCATCTTTTCGTTTTTTTAGGGTCCCGTTCCCAAAGGTTCAGGTACCCTATTACAGCATTTCGTCCATCCAACGCAATGTAAATGCTCGAATTCCAAGAATTAAAAAAAAAATGGAACTTGTGTAACTTGTGTAACATGCAAACGGGTTTTGCTTTCGTGGCGGATTTTTTTTCAATCCGAAAATATTAATTAAAGTGTTATAAATAAATAAGTTAGTAAAAAAAAATATAATATATAATATAATATAAAGTGTGATTGAGTAACGATTGCCACAGCATTTCAATAAATCACTTAAAACAGAGTGTTGCCAAATGCAGAAAAATGTAAACACTGAGTTAAGATTACGCATTTAAAGCGCACATCATTTTTTTCTTATTTTTCAATCCCGAATTTCGAATTTTTACTCCGTTTGAAATGAATTCCTTCCAAGAATTTGCCAGAACTAAAATCATCAGAATCATATTTTCACACATTTCGACAATAAGCCTGCATCAAATAATCATTTAATCTTGTGATCTTATTTGTTTTAACTTCTTAATTTCCAATCTGGAAGTTCCTGTTTTTGTTGGAATTAGAAGCACATAGATGTCGCGCTTTAACTTTGTCTGGCTTAATCTTACATATTTGTTGCTTACTTTTACAAGGCGCGGAACCCTTCATATGAGAGTCAACTCACACTGGGCTACTGTTTTTTTTTAGATAAGTTGATACTTTCAATAGGAACCCCACATTTAAGGGTTCTACAGCAAAGGTCCAGTATTTAATTAATCTTTGAAATGAAATGAATGGTTTTAATTAACTTAACGGTTATAGGAAGTTTATTGAAAATTGTGCGCCAGACGTTTTGAGCATGCGTGGAATATCAAACAGTGTCAAATTATTAACCTGCAAGTTATATATTGAAAAATTTCTTGATGTAAAAAACTCTTTTAGTACTCTTTTAGTAGAGGTTCCTGAATGGCGGAATGCTAGTGGAAAAGGATCAGCTTTTCGTAAAACGATTCTTGCCACACATGATTCGGTTTACATGCTTTTGAGCAATTAATATTTATTTCAAAGTGTTCCGAAATAAAACTTCGAAAGAACTTTGCACAAGTAGTATGCCTTTAAGAGATATACCTACCACAGGTATGTTTTGGTAAACAAAACTTTTTGCAGTCGATTTGAAGGTTCTTTCTCTGAGAAGTTGTGGATCAAAGGAGACTAAGTGTTCGTGAAAGCGATATCCTCTATGAATACACTACGATTGCCAGAAACTTTTTTAATGAAAAGAGAGTTTATGGAAATGAGGAACAATATGGGTCCCTGCACGAAACCCTGTGGAACGCCATTCTTATGCTTAAATGAAGCACAAATATGACTTAAACCACTCATACTATTCTTCTTAAATCAGCGGTTTATAGCTTAAGTATTAATAGAATATTTACAGATTCACCATATCGAATACTTTCGTCATGTCGATAAATAGAGCCATTGTGAATAAGTTCGAGGAAACAAAACAAGAACGAGAACACGGTTACCCTTCTGTCGAAAATGTCAAAATGTTAAAAAAAAACAAATTCAAATGACGAAACAAATCGAAAATCAATCGCCTTGTTATCACATTACTCATGTAAGCCAGATAATTTTGCAATCTTTTTTTTGTTTTGTTACGGTCAACTACTTGTGTCTGATTATCAAGTGTACAACAACCAATTGTATTAACACCACACCACCTTGCGTAACACCTTCGCATGATTTTTTTGTGATAATGAAATGTTTTATTTTTCTTTTTTAACAAAAAAAAAAAAAAACTATGCGGAATGCCGCATGAAGGCCACTTTAGATACACGCACTTCATTCATGAGCCAACCAACTGACCAACAATAGAGTCAAATTTCGTCAAGGGTAAAACAAACACTCAATTCAGGCTGAACATCGACAGATCATCGAACTCACCATCTACTTGGTATTCAGATCGTATGCAGTTGAGAATGTATCTCTGACCCCGTTCCAAAAGCACATGGAACTGCGCAATTAAAGCGCGATGATTCCTTTGACCTAGCGTGCCTTCCTTACGGAACCATACCAAACATGGAATGCTGTTAGCCTCTACAGAAGCTCAAGTTATCCAAAATAAAAAATTGCTCTTAAACAGATCAAGGTTACGATGGTATCTCGTGCGCATACAAAAGATAATCGTATAACAACAACAACAAAAAATAAACGAAGCGAAACTTTGATACCATAAAGTATAAAGCGAAAAAAAATGAAATACCTTTTTTTTTCTAAACAGGTTTATTTATTAGCTCGATGATGATTAACAACATCCGACATACCCCCAATATTCATGGTATTACAATCAGTCACGGTCGAGTGGATGATGCAGCAGTTAACTGCAAGCAAGCCTCTTAAGCGGTCTTGTATAGAGAAGTCGGATTTGCCTCAAAACAACTGATTGCGAATGGACTTTAATTCATTAATTATTCCAGGAAAGATGAATAACTTACGTAACTAATGGCGTTGCCAGAGAACACGAGATTACGTGGAGTAGTTGATAAGATATTCGATTTAATATCGCAAGCATAGGCAAAAAATAGAAGTGTTGTTTTCCGAGGCTTTGGAGTTGAAAATGATGACCAAACAATGCCATGTGAAGAAAAAGCCTTTATCTTGACTCTGCCGAAATCGTTCTTCAGTTAAAGATTAAAAATCCTACACATCAGCTGCTACACAAGCTGACAAAGAGGAAGATGTTGCTGCGGATCAGCTTAGTAGAATAGGATGGGTGCATTGTGTATCTTTGGCTGTTTCCTGGTGTGTATTCTTGGTGAAAAAGTATTCAAGCTCCAGGCAAGCTGCAAGACAAAAATAGAACACCATAGCCCTTTGGGACTAATATGCAACTAAGAATTTCTTCGATATCGATGAACACGGTGAACAGTCTCCAGGTCTCGTCGACGGCCTCAAAAATCTGTCTGCCTCAGCTCGGAAGCTTCCAGGATTTGCTCTTTAACGGAAAATCGTTTCGTGACGACGCACACTTTGTCCAGAAGTTAATTTTTTATAATATCTAGCTCTCAATGATTTATGAATTCCCTATAGAGAAGGAGTGTTTAATATTCAATTTGCATTCTTACAATTCGCAGTATTATTTTCGCAATTTGTTAAGTGCACTTCTTGTATTTTGGAAGATTACTTCACGACTCTACTTACAGTGTATGTAGTGTATTACAGCAAAGTCAATGACAGATCATCTACACAAGTTATAATTTTGTTGACTTACAGAGTTACAGCTGCTGGTGCGGCGACCTGGCTAACGAACTTACCAAAGATTTTGTCAACACGTGGTCGGAAGAGATCATGCCTGATGAATAGAACATCAGTATTGTTTTCCCTGATCCTGAAGAAAGGAGACCATCTTAACTGCGCCAACTACTGTGGTATTAGTCTCGATTTTTGAAAACGTCTGAAACCGTTCGTCAATATGCAGATATTGGGTAAAAACCCAGGACCTCCAGATCGACAATAACGACCTTTTCAGTAATTTCAAGGACGTCTATGACAGCATCTACAGAGACGAACTGTATAGAGCCATCTCGGAGGATGGAGAACTCATGCTGCTCCATTAAGGTTCGCAAAGACATCACCGACTCCTTTCTTGTCAAAAAAAGGTTTTTCAACAAAAAGATACACTGCCATGCGATTTTTCCATCATCGTACTTGAACGAATAGTGTAAAACTCTAGAGGCACTACCTTTCCAAGGTACTTGCATATGACGATGGCATAATCGGAAGAACATAGCGTGATGGCAACAGCGCATTTGTGAATTTCTACGCTGGGTAAAACCAAGTACCGAAACTTCCACAAGGCGACGTTCTCAGCTGTTGGTGATGTCTATGCGGTCTTTGCGAAGAATTTTTTAAGGCAGTTACACCTTTTTCCATATAAGATTCAATTGGTTCATGAGTTAAAAAACAAATCATTCAAAAATACGCATTTAGTATGCTCGGCGTTTTCAAGACATGTTCTCAGGAAACAACGAGTTTATTCACAAGCTCATAACGAACGATGAAGACCATTTTCACCTCAACGGTAACGTGAACAAACAAAATTACAATCGAAAATCCAAAAATAATTATTGAACGTCAAATACATATGGTGTGGGATTACCTCAAAAAGAATAATTGGATCATATTTTTTCGAAAACAACGAATAAGTTGCGGTTTATGTGGAATAATTCAGAATTGTGGTTCCAACAAGATGAAGCAACAGCTCACAAAACTCATCCAACTATGGCTCTCCTGAGGGAAATTTTTGGTGATCAGATAATATCGCGTTTTTCTGATTTAAATTTGCCACCGTGTTCGCCTGATTTAACAGTTGGATGCATGCCAATCAGACAAGAACCATACAACAAGTTGAGGCCAATTCTATGAAAAGTGATGGAAAATGCTATGGAAAGAGCACGTCACATCGAAGCAAACAACGGGCACCATTTGAGAGATATTATCTTTGAAAATTAAGGTGAGCATATTTCAAAGCTTTAATCCTAATTTTAAGACAGGGTTTTCCAATAAAGACTTGACAACTTTTTTTTAAATAAAACGCAAACCGTTTGAGATATTTCAAAAATGTTATCATTGGCTCGAAGTACAATCAAAACATTTATGAATGGAACTCGACTTCGTTCATATGGCCACCGCGGGCACGTTTGCAGCTGTCGATTCGTTGGACTCAATTTTAGATGACTCGGCCACACATTTCGACCGAAACGACCGCTGTTTCGCGTTCAATGTTGGCTTTAAGCTCTTCCAACGTCGTTGGCTTTTTAGCATTTAACGAAGCCCCAAAGACATGTCGTCCAAGTCCATATCTTCCGATTCGGGCCATTCAACGAAGAACTGATAGGGATGTACAGCGAAATCAACCTTGCCAAAAGGATAAAAGTCTAACAGCTGAAAAGGATCGAATGGATACTAATCCACCTTTGAGGGACGGGACGGACGTAAATGATGACAAAGGGGAACTCAACCGAAACTTGAGACAGCTAGGTAGGGACTGAGTAGACTGGTAAGGCTTTTTGGTCGAGGCCATGGTCCGGCCCGGCCTTAAGCGCCACCTTAAAACAAACAAAAACAGATTTAAATACAGCTCGACCACCCACTACGTCAGGCTAGCACCGCTAGTCGACCACTCCAGTGATTTAGCCGTTAAGTTGATTTCAATCAGAAGACCAGGCCACAGAGACACATCATTTGATCCAAATGAAGCGCAGACGACGCTTAGCCAACTTCACTAGCCCGCTACTAAAAAAGGACCCTATGAATGCTGGTTTACTGTAACATATGATGTTCCAGTAACATCCGGTTCCTTTTGGATCAGCCCACATGCAACTCATCAACTGTCAGAATTGCTTTCAAATAAGAGGACATACTGATGATGCTGTTGTTTCTATAATGAATCACAACGAATCCACACTATCGGTGTTAAGGGCCCTAAGCATGAACTAACTTCTGGGGGAAAAAAAAAGTTGCCAGTGATGAGTGGTTCCAAGAGTCAAGTTTGGTGGTGGCTCGGCGATGGTCTGGGATGTTTCTCTAGCGCTCGGAGATCATTAGTTAGGACAAACTTGAGAGAGAGGCTAGAAAACAGTGTCCAACATCGAAAGACGAACTTTCGAGGATCGTCAAAGTAGCGTGAGGATTGACTGGCAAACGAGGTAGATTTTTCGATGAATATAAAGTCTATCTCTATACCAGTTTGTTTATTTTATTCCTGGAAACGCATACACGGCAGTGTATATTGTTTTTCTTATTTGACATTATTTGCAACAATCATGATAACGGGTCTCCTTCTCAACAATTATTTGACTAAACAAACAAAACACAGTCCTGATATGAAAACAATGAACAATCAATTTGAGACAGCCTCAATCTCTCCAATTATGTCCGCAAACATTTTTTTTTCGTTGTCAGCATGCGTCCAATAAACAAACATTCTAATCAATTAAGTCAATTATTGCTGAAACAAAATTTCTGATAACAAACAATTTATTAAAGTAAAACAATCAGCGAAGAGCAGTTTCCGTTCAAAAATAGATTCAAAGTTAACCTTACTCTTAGATGGGTTTGAAATCACGTGATAGTCTAAAATTTCGGTGACAGCAGCACGAAATATTGACATCAATTGGACAATAGACTGGTCAGTCACCCTTTGCTGTTCGCGTGTTAAAGAAATAGCGTGCGGCTATCTAGTTTCGAAGAGAAAAAAAAATAAACGCAAAATTAGGCTGACCACGACCGTGAGTTTGTTGACTTTACAAGGGCGAACAGTGGTACCACTTTACACAAAAACAATACAATAATATCTCTTCCTGAAATCACTGACAAGCGGTCACCCAGGATACCACAGGACTGTTGAATATGAACCGGAATCTGTCATTAAAACTTCACTAAAATGCTGTTCAAAGAATGTACGTTAAGTCCCTTCTTCTTCGGCAATGGTGAGTAAAAAATTGTCCTTTTTTTTCTTAGACTTTATTCCGTTTCCACCTTAAACCAATGTATTAAAAAAAATTTTTAAAAAGTCTCTTTTCTCACTCATTTTGTGGGCATTCAACTTTTTTTTGGAAAATATGAGTTTTTTGCTGAAATGATTTATCTTTCGAAAATTTTAGAGACTTTCCAAATCCTCACACAATTTTCTAAAAATATATTTTTTTTATAATAATTGCTCGCTCTTGAAGAGGATATTAAAGACTCTTATAATGCGTTTAGCGCAGAGCGAGCGAAAGAATAAGGAGAAAAATGAAAGATTTTGTAGTGGTTGGAGAAACTCAGATGTATTTGGGTTCAACTCACTTCCGAGGGAGGAGCCCGAATTCGCAGGATTTTACTCGACATTAGTTTGATATATGAACTTTTTTGAAAAACACTCCGCTCTCAGTGTTATGCTTTCACAGCAGAGCCATCAACACACCATCTACACAAACAACTATTTTAAAAACACGAATTAGGAATTAAGCCTATACAACAACCACTACAACAATGCCACCCATCAGTCAAACTACAAACGCTGGTTGACCAATCCAGTGATAGTGCCATTAACTTGATCCCAATGGCAAATTGTGACTGGACCAGATTCGAAATTCTGGACCACGGTACGAATCGAACCTGGGACCTTTCAATTGAATCAATTGAAAGGCAGGCGCTCTACCAACTTCGCCAGCCAGCTGTCAAAATTAACGATATCACCTTATTTCTTGAAAACTAAAGGTCGCCAAAGGCACCATTGATCGCCAAAGGTACCCTTGATTCACAAGGAGTTCGCTGATCACTGAATTCAGCGTTGCCAGGATATTTGCGGAGTCCTTTCTAAAATTGAATTAATCGTAATTTCTAAGGTAAATTTATATTTGTAGATACGAAAATCCTAAACTAAAACGCCGGCTTAAAATGTTTTTAGGCTGAATATGTTTAACTTATGTAAACGAGGTGTCAAATCATCTATTACTATTTACTATTTGCGGAATTTTGAGAATTTGCGAAGAAGGAGATAGATCTCCCACGAAGCGAGAACTTCTCCGCACGCTGATGACTATCTTTGACCCTTTGGGACTACTTGCGAACTTTTTCATTTACGTGAAAATTATATTACAAGACGTTTGGTTGACAGTGCTGCCAAGTATAGAATCTGTCCGGATACCAAGATGTTGCCTGCAAACCACAACGTTCGGAGATTCAAGTAAGGTCGAGCTGCATTTGTTTGTTGACGCGAGCGAGAGTAGCTACGCTGCTGTTGCATACTTCCGAGTGGTCAACGAAGGCAAAATCGAATGCGCTCTGGTAGCCGCTTAAACCCGTGTAGCACCGCTGAAGCAGCTTTCTATACCGCGTATGGAGCTACAAGCAGCTGTTCTTGGGACAAGGTTGGGAAGCTGTATCCTGAGAGAACACTCGGTGAAGGTGAACAAGCGCTACTTCTGGACGGACTCAAAAAATGTACTTTGTTGGATTCGGTCCGACCTTCGGAAGTACAGCCAATTCGTCGCATTTCGCATCAGCGAGGTTGAGATTGCAGACTGAAAATGGATCCCGTCTAAATCAAATGTAGCAGACGAGGGCACGAAGTGGCATACACGCCCGGACTTTTCTGCCAGCAGCATATGGTTGAACGGACCAACATTTCTCCGAGATGAACAACGAAATTGGCCACAATTCGAAGACCCATATCTAGACGCGACTACTTCGGAGGAGATGAAAGCGAACCATTCATATCATCATGCAGAAATGCATAAAGAAGATACGCATCGAGAACATACTATATACTTCATCCAGAGCAATATTCGGCATGGAAGCGATTATTTCGGACAACAGCATGGGTTCTAAGATACGTCAACAATCTTAAAGCTAAATTCGTAGGAGCACCGGTTCAGACGGGATCCATGGATAGGCAGGAAATTAAACAAGCGGAAAACTTATTGTATCGTCAAGCACAGAAGGACGTATACTCCGAGGAGATAGCTACTATTGAAGCGAACCAACAACGCTTAAAAAAGAGCAGTCCTCTTTACAAACTTTCACCGTATATGGATGGAAACCGAGTTCTACGGGTCAAAGGAAGAATTGATGCTTGCAATGCTCTTTGCGAAATCGATTTGAAACGACCAGTCATCCTGCCAAGAAACCATCATATAACATCGCTTGTAATCCGAGAGGTACATACCAAGTATCATCATTGTCATCATGAAATTGTTGTCAACGAGCTGCGGCAGAAGTACCACATTTCGCGACTACGGGCAGCTCTTAGAGAAGAGCTTAAGAAATGTCAGCGATGCAAAAACCAACGGGCTCAACCACAATCTCCAATGATGGGAGCACTTCCAGCCGCTCGACTTGCTGCGTATTCTCGACCCTTCTCCTACGTGGGAATCGATTACTTTAGGCCGATCATTGTTGCTGTTGGACGACGAAATGAAAAGAGGTGGGGTGTTTTACTATATTTACCTGCCTGACAATTCGTGCAGTTCACATCGAAGTGGCCCACACACTCTCCGCTTACTCGAGCATCATGGCGATTCGCAACTTTATAGCCCGGCGAGGCGTCCCGATCGAAATATTCAGCGAGCAAGGAACTCATTTCAAGGGAGCAAGTAAAGAGCTCAGCGACATGCTTCGGAACACGGACCAGAATAGAATTGCGAAGGAGTTTACAAATGTCGACACCAAATGGACGTTTATACCACCGCTGTATCCACACATGGGCGGCAGCTGGGAGCGATTGATTCAGTCCGTGAAGAAGGTTCTTTCTAAAATATCATTGCCCAGGAACCCCACCGATGAAGTTCTTCGAAACATGCTAACGGAGGCTAAAAACGTGCTAAATTGTCGACCGCTAACCTACGTTCCTATTACTGATGACGCCTGTGAAGCTATTACGCCGAATCTTCTACTCCTTGTATCTTCGAACGGGTCAAAGCCGCCTGCACCATTTAACGACGATGCAATTATGATCCGCCGAAATTGGCTTGTATCGCAAAGATATGCTGATATCTTTTGGAAGCGAGTACCTTCCTACCTTAGCCAAACGTACTAAGTGGTTCGAACAAAGGAAGCCGATCAAGGTAGGAGATGTCGTCGTTATTGTGGATGCGGCTTATCCCCGCAACTGCTGGCCAAAAGGAAAGGCGATAGCAAATTGTGTCGCGCCTGACGGACAGGTCCATTGGGCTACTGTAAGAACGTCACAAGGAATCTACGAGCGACCTACAGTTAAATTGGCCGTGCATGATGTTAGAGCTGCAGAAGAAGGAGGTAAAACCAAGGATGGTTATACCGGGGAGGAGTGTTAGCGCTAAAACATCTGAATACACCCATCTCGACTCGATGACATTTCAATGGCCAGAGGAAGAAAACAAAAAAACGCACTAACAGCCAGAAGGAAATACAACGTGCGCGAGCCATAACCCAAATTAGGGCAGTAATTAAAAACTAAAAGAACTTTTTAATATATTTTTAAAAAAAAAAAATATTTTTCTTTTCATTTTCATTTTGTACCATTAACTGGTAAAGTTGTTAACTTCCCCTAAAAAAATAAATAATTTCACTCTCTCTCTGTTGTTTATTCTCCTAATGTAAATAGGGCGTGAGTTCCATAGCCGTAAAAAGTAGAAAAAGAATTGTTTGCGTGTAACTTCATAGTTAAATTTTGGTAAAATGTAAACCATACTTCGATTCAATTTAGCCAGTTGTAGTCTTTAAAAAAGGTAGTCGGGCATCTTCTTAATTTGGAGATCGAACAAAAACATAAGAACTTTAAGATCCCAATATTTTTTGAAAGGCATATTAAAAACTCTATGGGCGTATTCAGAGACGTGGTCAAACCTTCGCTGATTGTAAACAAATCGCACAGCATTATTAAACGCAACATCAATTTTCCTACTGCATGAACTTTCAAGATCGCAAAAAACAGGGTTGGCATACATCATTATTGGTAATAAAAGTGATCTTATCAACATCATTTTAATTTTCAATGGGAGGCATCTTCCCTAAATGTAGAGAACGCGTAACCTACCTACAGAGTACGCAGTGTGATCTTTGGTTGAAAATCATACGCCGTATCAATAACTTCACAAGAATTTAATTTTAAATGATTTCTATCTGAGCACTGGGCGACAAGCGATAAATCTTCGTTTATTCGGACTGTTGCATCTTCAACCAAACCCAGGCGGTAGCTGAGATGGATTTGAACGTCATCTGCGTACTTTTGAATCTCACAGTGTTTCAGCACTTTGGGCAGACCATTGTTGAAATTTTGTGAATAGGAGAGGACCTAGAATCGACCCTTGTGGAACTCCTGCTTTAATGTTTAAAAACGACGACATCATTCCACCCACAGACACAGCCGGACTTCTTCCAGTTAGATAGTTCTCGAGTAGTTTAAGCGCGGTATTTTCGAATTTAAAATAGCATTTTAAATTGCAGAGGAGTATCTTGTGGGGAACGGTATCGAAGGACTTGGAGAAGTAATACAAGGGATGTTATATTTCTCTTATCCATCTCAAGTCGTAAGTCTTCTACTAATTCTAATAAAGCAGTCGTACAACTGTGGCGGGCTCTAAACCCTGACTGAAACACTGAAAGGAGTTTGTCTGAGTTTAGATAATCCATTTTTTGCCAGCAGAATATTTTTTCAAACACCTTTGATAAAAATGGCAAGATCGAAATTGGACGATACTCTATCACAATTGATATGGTGCTCTTAAAGAATGGTGAAATTTTTGATTTTTTCCAGAGATTGGGAAAAGTTGAAGCCATAAAAAGGTAGAATTGTTGGAAATTAAGGACTCATTTGCATCCGATTTTATTACAAGCACAGCTTTGCTAACTTCGAGGGTATCAACGCCTTCAAAACAGAAACCAGTTGTAGATTGCGACTGAATGGCGTTATCAGGAAATAATTCTTCATCGCCATTACCATCAGTTTGAGTTATTTGCGAGGCAGCGGCAAAGGTTCTGTTTAAATCATTAAGGTCTGAAACTGATGCATCCTGAGGTGGCTGCCTGCGGTGGGCATGTGCCCATGCTTTTTATATTCTGCAAGGTTTTTTTATTTGAGAGATTCGGTTTAAACTTGCTAGCAAAGAATAGGTTTTTGGACTTTTTTATTTTACAATTTACGCACTTCCTTATTCTTTTAAATTCGGCATGGAAAGCGGGCAATCTAAATTTTTTCCATCTAGTGTATGCCTGATCCCTTTTAGTAATGAGTAATCGAATTTTATCAATTGCTGTTTTCATTACGAATTATGATACGCTTTATTGGAACATGTACAGTAAATGACGCTTATTAGAAACTCCAAAATGCCACAATTTTTGTTTCTTATAAGCGTGTATTTCTTATATCCTAAACACGGATATAAGAAAAAAGTTTCTTATAAGAAAAAACACGGATACAAGAAACAGAAGTTTCTTACAAAAAAGTTCTTTCAGGAAAAAAGAACGTTAATTTTAAGACAACAAAATATAAAAACACTTTATTTAAAAAAAAAATAACAAGAAAATTCAAAGCACTTTAATTGCAAAACAAAAAATAATAAATATGTATACTGCAGTTCTTCACGCAGATTTAATATTGGTTTGTATGTAAAGTTTTCGTCGATACAACTTTCAGCTTTGCCAGTTTAGTGCTTTCAGCGTTAATTTCAGTGCTCAAAAAATTATTTCAGTGCCCAAAATGTCATTTTAGTGCTCGGGCGTTCTTTTAGTGCTTTCATTTTATTTTTAGTGCTTCATTAACTGTGTTTTTTAACGCTGAAATCTACTAAAATCCTTATGGAAACATTTACGAACTAGCCTTGAAACTGCTTTGTTTGCCACATTCTAATGGCGATGTTGAAAGGATTTTTAGTCAAGCAAACCTAGTCAAAAGCAAACTTAGGAACAAAATTAGTTTGGAGGTGTTAAATGCAATTTTGCAAATTCGCTTTGGTTTGCAAAGAAATCAAAAGTGCTGTAATAGTTATAATTTTCGTAAAAGCGTGAACCTTAGTCATATAACTCTGAACTTATTTATTATTATTATTTACTTAATGAATAAATTCATTATTTATTTAATTTTCGTGCAATCGTACAAATTATAGTTAAAAAAATGCAATAATTTAGAAATAAACAAGCACTTTTTTTTTTAAACCTAATATGTTACCACTTAAAATACTTATATAACAATAATTATAAACTAATGTTATGTACAAAGTTAATGTCCAAAGAATGACGGTTCTAATAACTTAGTTTAAATTTTACATATTTTTAATTGGTCTTTATACAATATTATAACTAAAATGTTTGTGTAAATGTTGTTAAATAAGTTATAAAAAAGTGGGAAAAATTAATTGTTTTATTTTTTTTTACAATTGTTAAACAATAAACTTTAAACTAATTTCAACCTACAATAATTAACATTCTACCCAATCGAGCCACCAGTATTTGCTAGGATTCTGCCGTTCATTATATAGTGTATCTCTTTCATAGAGTAATTCTAGTCAGGAGCTCTACAGGACTCTTTTGTCTGTTATTCCAGCATTAACAGGAATATTGCTTGAGTCCGACAAGCAGCTATGTGCGTCTTAATACAAAAATTCCTGAGGTGGTAAGTGTCCCTTATCTAATGAGTTTGTAAAATATCCCGGGTTAGGATAAAATATTCCCGACATGAGTTCGTTCTCAATTACATTTGCCGATCGTGCAAAATGATTCCTTAGTAAGCCCAGGAGAACGTTGTCAATCCTAGACACTCCGGAAGCGTCCAATAGTCTTTTGTTTTTTGCTGATGCCGGAAGTCGGAATGAGCGCTTCTGTAAATCGCGTGCACACTCGCAAGCACTTATTTTCGAAAACTCTATACTATATTCCACCATACTGCACTCGCATAGGTCAGAATTGGACGCACAAAGGCTTGGTAACACTCAATTACGACTTGAGCTAAATAAATGTTGTTTTTTTTGGGAAACTGGAAAGTGATTTGTTTTGGTGCCCAAGGTATCAAAATTAACGCTGAAAATATTAGGAACGGTGCTTCGGCTCAGAAAAAACTTGGCAACACTGACTACTTTGCATCTCAACAACAGAATCGTCAGGTTCTGTGAGGTTTGAAACATATAATAAGCTTACTTTGACAACTGTTAGTTTAAAAAAAAATAGTTTGGATACCTAAGTTCTCATTATTTCTTTCATAATTGCCAGCTTTTTTGAAACAGTTTTGTATAGTTTGTGGTAATTGGTAATACAAGACCCAAGATCGTTTGACAATTTTAAGAGCGTTGAGAAAATTTATTTCTCTCAAAAAACTTTTCATATTTCCAACCTCTAGGGCCAGAATTTGTTTTCTTAACAAGCACTTGCGGTAATGCGTTTCAAAGGAGTGAATGATACCTCCGAAATGCCAACTTGTAAAAAAATTATTTTTTGTTTACATTTACCGAAGAAACATACAAGAGTTTCTTATACACATCATATTTCAAAGGAAAACTGAGGATCGGTGTTGTGAAAAAAATTCATTATATCAGTGTTTTTCTTATAAACGTGTTTCTTATAAGGTATGTTTTTTACATTGGTTTAAATGTGCTCGTACACGGTGCTTTTGTTCAGCTTTCTTTAAAGCGTACTTTTCTTATATGCGTGTTTCTTATAAACGTCATTTACTGTACATTTAAAAGTTGGTTAATCGAAGATGTCAAAAATTCTACCTGTTTGTCGACAGAGGTTATGTGATACACAGATTTCCAGTCTAAAGACAGGACATCATGCGTAGATGCTGTTGCGCTAAAATGCTTGGGATAAGAACTGTCCACTGCAAATAGATGCAACGAGTTCATTTTGTCTTGACAACTATTCACTGGATTGGTCGAAAATTTCAAGTACGAGTACCAGTACCAGTATCGGGACTTGCATTTGAAAAAGAGCAAGTACCAGTGTTTTAAGTATTTGAGTACTCAAGTTCCAAAGTACTCGTGTAGTACTTGACCAATTTGTTTTGTAACAAATTCAGAGCTCGGCTATCGTTTTTTCGATGAAAGTCTTCCATCGAGACGGCGAACGTACACTTTGCTTTACTTGCTTCTGTACGAACTGTATTCCCAGGATTAAGGAAATTTGTATAAAAATCAGGAAGTTAAAAACGCTTCCACCGTTTACATAATTGTTGGTGTGCACCACGAGCAGTTGCTACTGCTTCATCTAAAAGTCGTTTGTAGAGTCCTTTACTACCTCAATAGTTAAGATGGATTTCAATGTACGTATAAGTAGGCTGCTAGATATATTTCTGGCTTAGGCAACACTAAGTTTTGCCAGGTGCAATCTGATATTTCCATTGGAAAGTTTGACATTTTTTAGCAAAACATCATTCAGAACGTGTTGTCATTTAATCGTGAATTGTTTGATTTACAGAGACTTGAAAAATTCATCTCGACAAAAAAATGGAATTAACTCGTGAACACTTTCGTGCGATTATTTTTCACAACTTTCGATGTTTATTATCACGACAAGAGTGCATTGATGAACTTAAATCGTTGTATGGCGATGAAACACCATCCCATAGCACTGTGAAAAACTGGTTTAATGAATTCAGTCATGGCCGACGCTCGCTCAAAGACGAATTCCGTGAAGGTCGTCCAAAAACGGCCGTTGTGCCAGAGAACATTGATGCCGTGCGTGAACTGATAATGCAAGATCGTCATGTGATATACCGTGAGATAGAGGCATCCCTGGGCATTTCTCCCACCAGCATACATTCGATATTGCATGAACACCTGGCCGTAAAAAAGGTTTGTTCTCGTTGGATCCCTCACAATTTGACAATCGCTCAAAAAAAGGCTCGTGTCGATTGGTACAAAGAAATGTTTAAAAAATACGATCGCGGAGCTTCAAAAGACGTTTATAAGGTTGTCACAAGTGACGAATCATGGATTTATGCGTTTGAGCCCGAAACAAAACAACAATCGACCGTGTGGGTCTTCGAAGAAGAGCCAAATCCAACAAAAGTCGTTCATGAAAGAAGCACTTCGAAGCAAATGGTCGCCTGTTTCTTCGACAAAACTGGTCATATGGCGACTGTTCCGCTTGAGCAACGTAGGACGGTCAATTCTGAGTTGTTTGCCTGAAGACTTCGGAGAAATTCGAACAACGAACATGAGTAAAATGAATCTTTGTTCACCATGACAATGCGAGCACATCTCACACATCGGCTCAAACCAGCGCCATTTTGACCGGCCAAAACGTCGAATTAATGAGTCATCAGCCGTACAGCCCTGAATTGGCACCCAATGACTTCTTTTTATTCCCGCACATCAAGAAAAAAATGCGTGGTCAACGATTTTCGTCCCCAAAACATGCTTTTGAAGCCTTCAAAAACCATGCTTTGGAGATGTCTAAATCGGAGTGGAAAAAGTGTTTCGACAATTGGTTTGAGCGCATGCAAAAGTGCTGGAGAATACTTTGAAAAACAATAAAACCACTTTTTAGGCCAGAAAAATATCTAGCAGCCTACGTATATTGTATGAGGATGTCAATATCGTTTACGTGTTTCATAAAAACTGTATAGAATCGAAAAAAAAGGATATCGATAAATGTTGAATTCTCCAGTCTCCAGTTTCTTAGGCGAATACAACTTGAAGGCTTAGTGGTCAAAAGAACCGATTCAACTTCGACTTTTCTGGTTAACAGTGCTCATCACCTGCATATAAACGCATCCATTTCCTCATCTCACCACTGATCTTGTAGCTTCTGGGAATGTGCAGAGCTAAACTTAAAACTTGTGATTCCGTTATTCAAGCTGACGTAGCCAATATTTATTTTTAGATAGAAGAATTGCATCAACTGCTGCAGAAACTGCGGAGATTAGCAATAAAAAAACACGTCGATCAAACGTTTGTTTTTTTTTATTATTCAATTTTTATTATCTCCAATTCGGGCTGAATTAACAGATAGACGTTTAGCCTTTTAGATTATTATTTAAAAATACATATTTAACTACAAACTTTTACGTGGTCGTTCTTCTTGACGAGATATTGTATAAAATTCAGTCGATACGTAGATACACTGCAATTCACAAGATTAGGAGCAGAGATATAAAATTAAGTGGAGACTAAAAATATGATAAAGCTAAGAATAATTTCTGTTTAATATTCAAATACATAAATTTTTCAAAGCTTAAGCAAAAAGAAAACAGAAATCAACCTGGAAAGCGGGCGGCATATGTGGACGCATTAAGTCGGAAACCGGTCAAAGACGAGTGGGTGGTGGAAGAAGCGTTTGCGTATGTGCTGAACATGAATATAACCGATAAAGATTGGCTGGCAACAATTCAGTGGCAGGACGATAAGTTGAGCGCAATTATCAAGGATCTTAGCTTGACCGTAGCAACGAGTCTGAAGACAAAAGGAATACGAGCTTTTCAACTGGTGGGAGGTGCTGCGAAGTGGCTAGTGCCGCTTGCAATAAGGTAGGAAACCCTTGGACTTTGCCAGAACCCGAGTACGAAGGACGTATTAGCTTGCGAGGATGCGGACATTTACCCGCGAATATATCAAAGCTTGTGTGGACTGTGCAAACTCGAACAGGAGTTGGGGCTTCATAGTTAGCTTCATAGCTTCATATCTCCGGATACTATGGCGTGCCGAGAGAATTTTCACAAACAATGGAACAGCTTTCACGTCCAATGCTATATATATTCAGCAAATAAAAAAGTCAGGTCATCTGCGGGCGATTCTGTGGTTAAATACGGCTACAGGTGAATCCACAGTTCACCAATACTGGTTCCCAGAACATAGGGACATCCATGGGTACTGCAAAGCAAATGAACTTGCCTGTGCAGATAAATATGTCTCACCGCGCATGCTGTTTCACAACTTGCAGTTTAAATGAACCAACTTGCAACATAAGCAGACAAACCTGGCCACTTCTTAACGAACAGAGAACAAGGAAGTTACTTAACATGAGTAGCAATTCTAGAAGCGTTCTCACATCTGTCCTCACCGTCTTATTGTCAGAAAAGCAGAAAGGCTAGGCGTTCATTCAAATACGAAATTGTTTCCATTGAAAAATAATAATAAAAAAAATATTTTTTTTAATTTGAAAACATGGTAGTCGTAATAAAAGTCCCTAAGCTAATTTTTAGATCTGTTTATGTTGGATATCCCAAAACCGCCGTCAAATATTTCGGCATATTTTTGGACTCATAATTTACGTTTAAGGCACATACATAAAAAAAATTAATATACCTACAAAGAAGTTGGATTCGTCAACAAACAGAAAATCGCAACTAACAAATGAAAACAAAGTGATAATTCACAAAGTTTTGTTTCAAGCCTTATTTCCGTATGGTTGTCAAGTGTGGGGCTGTTGTGCCTAGTTTTTTTTTTTAACGAAAAAATGCAAATATCTCAAAACAAACTATAGAAAATGATGTGAAATCTTCCTTGGCATCACTCCACTTAAGTAATGTTGAATTGATATCTGTCAGAATTCGAAAACTCATCGATACGTTCTTGGATAGATGTGAATTTCCTGATCATCCATTAATTGAATTGCACAAATAATTCATTATGTTTATTTGACGCTTGTCACAATTTTTCATTTTTAATCAAGTGTTTATTTATTTACTTGTCGAAATGTTTACTTCGGTTATCTATTTATTAATATTAATTTATTTACTTAAATAAAGTTGTTTTTTTTATTTATTTATCAACTTTTTAATTAATGTATCTATTTATTTATTCATCCTTTTGTTTATTAATTTATTTTACTATTTTTATATTTATTAACTTATTTATATATTTATTTATTAAATTTTTAAGTTATTTATTTATTTATAGTATGTATTGGGTTGGAAACTAAGTAACTGCGGATTTCACTCATAAATGTGGCTTTAGTTGATTTTTAAGGTTTGTTGGCATAATCGAAATGTCAAACACATTTTTTTATTTGATAGTTGGTACTTCAACTGTCAATCAGTAAAAAAAAAATGTTGGTCGGTTGTGTAGTTTTTGTTTGGCGTCTGTTGAAAAATGGAAAATCAAAACGAACATTTACCTACGTCATATTTTGCTTTTTTATTTCCGGAAAGGAAAAAAACGCATCGCAAGCTTACAAAAAGTTGTGTGCTGTTTATGGTGACAAAGCTTTCAAAGAATGGCAGTGTCAAAATTGGTTTGCCAAATTTCGTTCTGGTGATTTTTCACTCAAAGATGAAAAACGCTCTGGCCGTATAGTTGAAGTTGATGACGACCAAATCAAAGAGTAATCGATTCGGATCCTCACAGAACAACACATGAGATTGCAGAGAAGCTTCATGTATCACATGCAGGCATTGAAAATCGCTTAAAACAACTTTGCTATGAACGAAAACTCGATTTATGGGTTCCTCATGAACTGAAAGAAAATCATTTAACACAACGCATTATCATCTGCGATTTTTTAAAGAAACACAATAAAAATGATCCATTTTTAAAACGATTGATAACTGGTGATGAAAAATGGGTTGTTTACAACAATGACAATTGGAGAAGATCGTGGAGCAAGTGAACCACCTCAAACAACATCAAAAGATAATATTCATCAAAAGAAAGTAATGTTATCAGTTTAGTGGGATAACAAATGAATTGTCTACTTTGACCACCCAACCGAACGATCAATTCAGATGTCTACATTGAACAACTAACAAAATTGAACAAGAAAAGCGGCTCGAATTGACAAATCGAAAAGGTGTTGTATTCCATCATGACAATGCATGGCCACACATATCCTTGGTCACTTGGCAAAAATTATTGGAGCTTGGTTGGGATGTTTTGCCACATCCACCACACAGTCCTGACCTTGCGCCATCTGATTACTTTTTATTTCGATCTTTGCAAAAACTCCTTGAAGGGTAAAAATTTTCAATAATAATGATGATGTCAAATCGTGCCTAGTTCAGTTTTTTGCTGATAAGATTCAGAAGTTTTATTAACATGAAATAATCATATGATGCTGCCTGAAAGATGGCCAAGGGTCATTGCTCAAAATCGGCAACACATAACACAATAAAGTTATTTCATTCCATAAAAAAATTGTATTTTATTTTCTAAAAAAATCCGCAATTACTTAGTTTGAATTTGAATTGCATTTATTTCGTTAATAAGTTACAATGTGTTATCGCACAATTTACACAAATAGGTATACAGAGATTTGATATTTATTAAATCTTTCTACTGGGAATTAGTTTAACATATTTTTAAATAAAATTTAAGTCTCATCTAGCATATATACTTTCGTATTTACGCGCATTTACAGAGGTATTGCACAGCTGAATAAGATAACTTAATTATTCTGATATTCAGTACTTTTATCTAACAAATTGCCGTGGCACATTAATTGTTATATGCAAATTGATTATTGAACAATAAATATATAAATAAATAAATAGAAAAGTATTTCAAATAAATAAATAAATAGATGAATATATAAATAAAAAAATGTATAAATAAATATATTAAAAATAAATAAATTAATTAATAAATAAAAAAATAAATAGAAATATAGAAATAAATATAAAATTAAATAAATATATAAATAATAAATAAATAAATAAATAAATATAAAAAATATATAAATAAATAAATAAATTCACATGGAAGTAGAAAAAATATATAAAAAAAAAGAAAACTAAATTATTATTGCTTTATAAGGTGGACCTCAAACAGAATTTAATTGGTTTATTAGGGGATTATCCGGAATTTCGCATCTTACCTTGAATAAATCGTTTAGTTTGCCGATTCTTGAGGAGATCAATTCAACATTAGCTTTTGTATGTACGTCTAATGTGGAGTGATGCCAGGGGAGATTAAGCATCATTTAAGTATTTATTTGGTGACTTTTATAACTTTTTAATGTGACAAGTTGCACAATCACCCCATATCTGACATCCGTACAACAGAATAGCTTGGAAGATTGTTTTGTGGATTATCACTTTGTTTTCAAGGGAAAGTATTGACTTCCTATTTATAAAAGGGTATAACATTTTTATCACTACATTTATTTTGTGAAGCGTTTGCGTAATATGCTCTTTAAATGTTAATTTTGAGTCAAGGTGTATGCCCAAATAATTAACGAAACGTTTTCAAGTTATTGAATGTCCACTTATTAATAACTGGTTAGCCGGAATATAACAGGACTTTCTTTTTCCCGTAAAAAAGATAGCTTGTATTTTTTCGGCATTCAATTTGATTTTCCACTTTGTGTAGTAGTTTTGAAGTATTTCAAACGCATTTTTTAAATTCGTCTCAATGTCGAGACTGAACTCATGCGATGAAATAATTGCCGTGTCAAAAGCATATATTGCTGCCTCACATCGTGGGAGGATGGGGAAATCAGATGTGTACAGATTATACAATACAGGTCCAAGAACAGATCCTTGGGGTACACCTGCATAAAAATGTATTATATCTGACGCGCTATCATTGACGTACACTTAAAAACTACGATTAGACACAAAACTTTGGATAATTTTACAAAGAAACGGTGGGAAATTTAACGTTAACATTTTATAAACGAGACCCTTTTGCCACACAGAATCAAAAGCCTTTTCAATATCTTAGTTGCCAACCTGATAATAATTTTTTTAAAGCTGCGATATCAAAATGTTCTTTTCTGTTCTGTTTATGACACATTTGCTAATTTTTTTTTTTTGATTTTTAACATACATTTATAAATATTTTGTTGTTCTCGTACCATCCCACTTAAATTTATCGTTTAAATTAAAAGTTTAAGCATTGCAAAATACATTGTAAAAGTAGTTTGGTTGAAAGATAAATTAGAATATCGTATCTCTCTATCTAGGTGCTTATAGTATAATAAGCATTTTGAACGATTAAAAATACAACAAACGATAAGCTGCCGCAGACAATTGTCTCTAGACATTTAGGACCGAAAATAATATTATTTATTGTTCCCTTTTGTTTTTGGTCAACCTAAATTGTCGATGCATTCAAAACCAAAACAACAAAAATAATGACTGGCCATTAAGAAGCTATGCGAAAATGATTAGCTCATTATTATCTCGGCATGATTTGTCAGATAATACGAAATAAACAGATTAAGATACAAAACGTCTTTAGGACCCTGACTGAATGTTTATAACCGGTAGTCGGTATGCAGTACACGTCTAAACTTATTAGCGTAACAGCTGTACACATCGCTATTTCTGAAAGTTGTCGTCGTCGTCGCCCGACACACTCAAAGTCCATTGGTCGAGTTTTCTTTCATTTCGTTGTTGGGAAATTTTAGCGTTTCAACAAAAAAACGAAAAACTGGGAAAACCACAACACAAAGTTAGATGCAACGAAAGGGAAATAAGTTTCACTTTAGCTCGTATTGAGAGCATGGGCATGTGGGGCATGGACAGCCGCCTATAAAATTGTGTCAACTTTTTAATCACTCCTCGTACTCGTCGTACTCGAATGGACAAACACTAAACAGGAACAAAATTATTTTTTTTATAAACAAATAATAACTTCGGATACGGATACTTTTTGCTGTAGAAAGTGGGTTTCGGTTATTTGGAGACTAAATGTATCTATAGCCTCTTTTCTGGTCATTGTCACAGACACAATGTTAAACAAAATTGCTTAATATACCATATCACACGTAGTTTTCACGCTTTGTTGACTTGACAAAAAGGCGCGCGAGAATAGTCGCGCGGCGCGCTTATGAATTACGACGAGTCAAGTGAATGGGCGCCCCCCAGCGATACGAAATTTTGAACACACACGTTCGGCTGCGGTTAGTGACGAGTTCAAACTAAATTACACCGCGACACATTTGGCCTGGACAAGTTGGACTTTTCTCAGCCACTCGTAGTAAGTCAGTCAGAGTGGATGGATAAACACACACAGATATACACACAGGCAATTATTATATGGCTGCTTTTGTTGGTTTCATGTGGCGGCAAACATTTTATTGTTGTTTTGAGAGTGGTGGCTTAAGTGCTTAGCCGCATATAGTACGACTCGGTCGCGAGATCCAAGTGGGTATTAATCATTGTTTGGGGCAGCGCCAGTGCTAGACGCTTTAGCTTGCGTTGTAACTAAAACTATCGAATGGAATGGAATGGACTAAAAGAGAAATTCTTACGCAACAATTGTGCAAAGTACATAATCAGCTAGATGTTGTAAATTGATTTTCGATTATTCGTAACTCGCGTGATGGAGTTTGGCTATTACAGGTGCGCCACGAGGCAAAACAAAAAAAAATTGATACTCGTGTTGACGTCATTTGAACGTTGGACGTTAGAAAAACAATTTGAAACAGAGTTGAGCTCAGTATTTTTATCCAAAGATTAGAGTCAGAATTTATGGCTATTTGGGCAAAAAAAAGGGTGGGCCATCTTTTTGAGTCTTGTTTTTTTTTTAATTTCTTTTTAAAGCCACAAAAATGTCAGCGAGTGTTTCTTCATTGATAAGAGTTAACATTGTTTTTTTTGTTTTTGTTTTTGTTTTTATTAATTCAATATTGCCATTGTTTGACTTGGACATTCGATCAACACACTTTTGAATATATTTGCACCAGTTTGGCTAGTATTGCTTTTGTATGCCTGAATTGTCTATGACAACCCCAAACATTTCCAAAATGACTGACTGAACTAATTGGCAATAAAACGATTGTTGCGAAGCTTGTGTAGCACGTGTCCTCTTCTTGCTGATTTTGAAGAGGCATGATTTTGTATGGCCAGAAAAATCATGCCTCATGGAGTAGTAAACTTCGTTATCCTAGCGGCAGTACACAAATTTGGTCCTTCTTAAAAAGTATTAAGAACTCCATCACGTCATCGATTCTGATGCTCATTTCGAATGACATCCACTCGTGCTTGAGTGCGTTGAACATTCGATCGGACACTCGCACAGTCACAAGAGAACTGAATGATCTAGACATAAACAAATTCGCTAATTCGCTGGTCAAAATGAAATTCCCCCCATTCTTCTTCTGAAGAGGTGTTCTTCCACGTTGGAAAAAAAACATTGCGTCAGCTATATCATCTGTCCTACTATTTAAGGCTCTTTCCGAGTAGTTGAAAAACTACATTTGTCCAGCCTGTCCGTAAAAAAGGTGCATCTCCTTCTTCCTCCAATTACAGACCCAAGGCATTCTCGTCTCATCATTCTAACGCCGATAAATCGTTAGCTTATGAAATATTTTGAATCACGAAAAATTCTCTTTGACCGGCAACAGGTCCAGAGGTGATTTTATGACTTATCTCACCGAAAAAAGGAGCAAATTCAAACATTTGCGATGGGATCAAAATGTCAATTCTTCGATGGATTAGCAACTACCTTTCGAGTAGTACAAAAGTAGTGTTCGACTTTTACGTCTGAAATTCACCATATAAATGATGGTGTACCCCAAGGTTAAGTTTTGTCTCCGAGTCTCTTTTTAATTTTTATTAACGATCTCTTGTCTATCACATCGCTATGGACAGAGAAATAGCACAATTATTAGTTTAGGGAAAAGATTTCATTGGTGAATCGAAAGTTGTGCGCGAAATGTGTTTTTTTTAGTAGTTTAATAAAATATAAACAGGATATTAAAAAATATGGGCTGTAGCGTTCATTGTACTTCTTCAAACAGGAGTATTATTTATGACCTGTAAAACTTAAAAACGCGTGGAAAAAACCATCTCCAGGAAGTCTAAAACCCACTCAAATGTCTGTAATCAATGCGAGAT
The DNA here is from genome assembly GCA_963555765.1 of Orthonevra nobilis. NCBI lineage: Eukaryota > Metazoa > Arthropoda > Insecta > Diptera > Syrphidae > Orthonevra > Orthonevra nobilis. The sequence goes on from OY743224.1 coordinate 118,824,132, forward strand.
GTCGAGACAGACTTGTAAACTTGTAAGTAGGTGACTATGATGCTGAAATATTTGGAGGCGCTAGCAGACACAGTTTCTTAAAAAAAAACTCTTCAAAAGAAAGATTTAAAATTAGAAAAGGTGGTACGATGGATACATTTTCATATTTTTATATACTAAAAAATACAATAGAACCATATTCCTTCGAGTCAATGCCAGTCAACTGAATTTTTATACATGACAATGATCCAAAACATGGGTCACTTTGACGACAGGAAAAACTCCTTTCAAGGTGAAAAACAATTTCAAGACAATTTTTCCAACCAGAACTTCTTGGATGAACGGAAACACGACAAGAGAACCCGGAGTTATCACAATTTATATGGACGGTTTTTACATATCGTCTGATCTACTCTTCGAACCCACCGATAGGAATCAAATCATCTTGAACAATTCATCACGGTGTTTTAAGCGGAAGTTTTCGCAATACTAATTGGAGTAGAAAAGCTCACCGAACTCAACATACGGGAGAAGCAAATACTTATCTGCTTCGATAGTACTGCAGTCATCAAAGCTATTACAAACCCTCTATCATTATCGACACTGGTAAGGAAGTACAATAGTCAACGACGTCAGTCTAACTTGGGTGCCGGGACACAAAGGTATAACGGGAATCGAAACGAACTGGCTAAGAAGGAGCAGGAAATAGCCACCAAAACTCTGTAAAGGAAATAGGCGTCCCGCTGAGAGCTATTAAAAGAGCTATTAACAAATGGGAAACCCGGAAATTTAAAAATCACTGCGGCAACCTTACAACGGGCAGACCAGCAAAATCGGTAATAGGAAAACCGACTAATATTGTAGTGAAACGAGCTCTGAACTCCAAAATCTAAGGCACTTCCTCTTCCACTGCCCAGTAGCAGCGAGACTGTGATACAAAATACTGAGGTCAGCATTGATACCGGATTTTGCGCACCTCAAAGAAATTGTGTTATTTGAGATCATGAAGTTTGCTATTTCTATGTCCAGTAGAAATATTGTCAACACTTGCGTTAATGAAATTTAATAACTTTCGATGGTCGGTATGCGAGTTAATTCTTTATGACCATACATTCGAAGTTGACTTGAGATTCAGCGCAATGCTTAGGTCTCCTAAACCGGTGCTAGAAATTGCTTTACCCCGTCTGACTAAGCTACAATTTATAAGGTTTTTATTCGGGCTTCAATGTTTTTTAAACGTTTACGCGCGTACAAGGGGTTATGACTACCCTTATTATGTTGGTACTTATCGCGAAGGGAAGGGATCAGAGAGGAAAAAGGAATAAGTACTGATGTATTTTGTTTTTTAATTTCTGCAGATTGAAATGAGTAGGACATACCGAGCGTGGTAGAGCGTTCCACATTTGTATTGTGTCAACGAATACCATTTGCACACATTTTCGACAAAAGACCCTGGTTCCAAACTCTGTCAAATACTTTATAAATATCAAGCCCAACAATCTGGCTTGCACCAGAAAGATAAAGAAATGAGTGGTTCCACTTTTCGGTGAGATATACCATCAAATCACCAGTTGACCTTTTGCTACGAAACCGTACTGCCAGTCATTGAGAGGTTTTCGTGTTTCGAGATATTTCAGTAGATGACAGATGACATTATCAGCGTTCCAATTACCTTGGAAACCAGGGACAGGTTAGTGCAATGGGTCGATAATTTGGGCGAGAAATTCGCCCTTTTAGAGACTGTTTTTCAGAGACCAGAAGAGAAGGACTTATGGTTTTATGGACGTCAAGATCTTTGAGTACTCTTGCTACTGTACGAGTGCGGGAATAGATCCGTTCGTACAGGAAGCGGCAAAGTAAGTTCTTGAAGTGTTTAGCTGGCGGCAAAGTGGGCCGCGAGAAGATTTACTTTGTCCACAAAGGTGACAGCTGAAATGTCCTTGTATGACATTGGGATGAAAGATGTGACACAATTCTTCACCAACGACCAAAAATTCCTGCTAAACCTTGGGACATTGTAGCACTTTTTGTCTCATTTTCCGTTCGTGAGTAAATTTTGCGCAAGGCATTTCGAGCTTGTTTGTACCTTTTTTGGGTTTCTTCAGATGAATTGGTTTTGTAATTCCGTAAACTTAACTCCCTCTAGTCGTACCACGAGGTTACCTTTGGTTTGATTGCTTTCACCGGATGAAGTTTCTCATACCAAGGAGAACAGTGTTGGTGATCATATCGGCGACGGCATCCTCTTCGCTATTAAGGAAGCATAGCGCCCAGTTAAAATTCCTAAAGAAATCGTTGAGGCAGTCCCAATAGGCATTCTCGTTTTGCCAAACTACTCTTTTAGGAACTAGTTCTTTATCTGTTGGGTTTTGGTACAAGAAATAAGCCGATGAGCCTAGGGGCGAAAATACGTCAATGGTGTATTTATCAGGGTGGGTGGTAAGAAACAAGTCTAGTGTGTTATGCATCCACATGACGAGATTGCTTGGGTGGTCATTTCTAGTGAAACGCCTCGATTTGTTTATGACGATGCTTCGCAATATCAACATCCGGCATCGTCGTATTCTATTTCGTTTTGAGCGTCGCACAAGAGGTGCTGACCATGCAGTTTGACTGTGTGATGCTGGCACGTCTTCAATCATGAGAAGAAGAAATAAAGTTAGTTCCACACAGATAGTTGTTTGGTTTACATCGCGCATAACAAAAATTGGTGGCAGCGGTAGGATATTAGCATCGAGAATTGCTTCAAATTTCTCGAAGTAATTCATTAATTCGAAAAAGCTAATTATTGAAACGGTGGAAAATTAGAATCAAGATTTATTCTTAGCTAATGTTTTAAAACCGCGAATAGTGTTTTCATAGAATAAATTATAATTCTGAAACGGGCGGATGTAATAAACAAACATATATGTGCGTATAAATGTATACAAAAAAAAAAAAACAAACGACTAGTGTGAACTCAAACATTTGTGAATAGAAAAAAAAAAAGAAATATCAAACAGAAGAAGGCGATCAGCAGCAACGACAGTGATAGCAGTGAAGAAAAAATTAGCAGTATCAGCAGAAGCAGCGATAGTGACGAAGGAAAATGAAAGCAGTCATATTATTAATTTTGTAAGTAAAAACGAATAAATTACCAGAAAATAAAGAAAAGAAAATAGTAACAAAAGAGGAAAAACGATTTGCGAATTAAATATTCCCAAAGAATAAAAAAAAAAAAAAAAAAAAAATTATATAATTATTGAAAAGAAAAAAATAAATATTGTAAACAGTAAAATGGCACAATCTGAGACAGAAACTTCTGATTTTGATTTCGATCAAGAGGCTTTGGTTGAAAAATTTAAATGTATAGGTCGCACAAGTGGACGCGTGGTAGAACTAGCACTTTCGAGTATATTAGAAAACAATAAAATTGATGTTGGTGTGGTAGAAGACTACGTTGTGTATTACAACGGCAGAACGTTTCCAAGAAGCATATTTTTAATTATATTGGAGGAAGATAAAAAAACAGTAGATGTAGAGGAAGTCGTGAGGAATGCAGTTGAGGAAATAGAACAACCAAAACCAGGTCCTTCTCGAATTAAACCCGAAATTAAAAACAACTCAAAAAGTATAGAAACTAAAAGTACGACATTAAAAATAAATCAAGAAAAATCAAATCAAGAAAAAATGAGCTTAGAACTTTTATTTAAATTAATTCCTCCATTCGATAGTGATACAAATAAACTACATTATTTCACGTCTAATGTAGATAGTGCCATGTCGCTGGCGTCAGGATCACAGAGAAATTGTTTACTACATTTCATTAAGAGTAGAATAACAGGCAACGCTGAAACTATTCTCATGAATAAAGTAATTGAGTCATGGGAAGATTTAAAGATAGAATTAAATAAGAAATTCAAAGAGAGATATTCGACTATACAACTTCACTTAGAAATGACAAAATTGCAACAACAGGGCCATGAAAACGTTACGCAATATATTCAAAGAGTAGAAACTCTACAAAGAAGACGTATTCAAGACGTAATTATTAATACTGAAAATAAATTACTGTTTGAAGGGCAATGCCAAATGATAGAACAGGACATGTTAAGTGCTTTCGTTAATGGATTAAGAGATGATCTTGGAACGTACGTTAATAGCCAGAGACCATCTTCTCTATCCGAAGCCTCATCCCTTGCAATTCAAGAACAAACTAGGCTTAACGGCAAGAGGGCGGTACAGACTCGTTACAGTAACAATGTATCAAGGAATGCTATTCATAACATTGTAAAATGTTATAACTGTAATAAAATCGGTCATATTAGTAAGAATTGTTTAGCTCCAAGGAGAACACAATTCAGTGACAATAGATATTACGAAAGCGGTAATAATTATCATCCACCAAGGGCATTCAATAGCGAAACGCGAAACTTACAAAAGTCATATCCTCAAATAGAAAAACGCGCAAATTTTCGGTCAAAGGAACAATAAGTGGGGATATTGTTTCCTCAAAATACAATAGTCCTCACATAATCTTAAGATATGATAGGAAGTGTTATAAGTTTTTAATAGATACAGGAGCGTGTATAAGTCTAATAAGGACAGGTGTTATATATGAGGAAGACGTAAATTTCAATAACGTAACACATTTTATAGGTATTGGTAAATCCAATAAGTATACAATAGGAACTGCGGATATAACAGTGGAAGCATACAATCAAAAGATTAACGAAATGCATTTGATCAAGACACGGTTTAACGTAGTTAAGGATGGTGTAATAAATTATTATGATGGGATTATAGGAATGGATTTTCTTATAGAATTAAAATTTTGTATCGATTTAATAAAGAAAGTAATGTTTAACGACGATATGAATATAGAACTTATTTTCGAAAAGAATAATGAAAACGGAGCAGTAGAGTATCACTTACAAAAAAATTCAAAGTGTAAGAGTTTAAATAATGAAAATCACCCAAGACTATCTTCATTCGAATGCGAAAATCAATTTGCAGATGACACTGTAGAAATACGTCAAGGTTGTATGATTTCGAATAACTCTGAAAATAATGAAAGAATAGATGAACTTTGGTCAAAATTACGAATTGATCATTTAATTGAAGAAAAGGAAATCGAATCGTTAAAGACAATAGTAAAAGAAAACGCAGACGCTTTTGCGTTAGGCGACGAAAAGCTAACGGAAACTAATGTAATAAAACATCACATTCGTACTATAAGTGACGTACCTATAAGTGCGAAGACATATAGATACCCCAAAGTACATGAACTGGAAGTTAAGAAACAAATTGATGAACTCTTGAGAGATGGTATTATTAGACATAGCGTTTCGCCTTGGTCAAGTCCTTTATGGGTAGTACCAAAGAAATTGGATGCTAGTCAGATTCCCAAATGGAGAATGGTGATAGATTTTCGAAAGCTTAACGAAATCACCATATCTGACTCTTATCCAATTCCGAATATAACAGAAATCTTAGATCAACTGGGTGGTGCTAAGTATTTCACATGTTTAGACCTTAAATCAGGATTTCATCAAATCCCTCTGAGCTCAGACAGTATTGAGAAAACGGCATTCTCAACACCGTATGGCCATTATGAATATACAAGGATGCCATTCGGGTTGAAGAACGCTCCATCTTGCTTTCAACGCATGATGAATAATGTTCTTAATGATTTGTTGGGTAAGGAATGTTTCGGATACATAGACGATATTATTGTTTACGGTAGAAATTTAGAAGAGCATAACGATAGACTAAGGAATGTACTCAAAAGACTAAAATGTGCCAATTTGAAAATACAAATGGACAAATCAGAGTTTTTGAAAGACAATGTTGAATATTTGGGACATCTTATAACAAGTAAAGGACTACTGCCTAATAAAGATAAGGTCAAAGCAATAGATAATCTCCAGAAGCCTACAAACGCCAAAGGACTTAAAAGTTTCTTAGGAATGATAGGATATTATCGCAAATTTATTAGAAACTTCAGTACGATAGCAGCTCCATTATTTAAGCTTTTAAAGAAAAACGTAGATTTTATATGGAATAATGAACATTCCACATGTTTTGAAGAGTTAAAAAAACGTTTAAGACAATTTACGCTTTTGCAATATCCTGATTATAATAAAGAATTCGTTATAACAACAGATGCAAGTGGAATAGGAATCGGTGCGGTGTTATCTCAGGAAAGTTCTGGAAAGGAATTACCCATACATTTTATTAGTAGAGTTCTAAACAAAGCTGAAGTAAACTACAATACAACAGAAAAGGAATGCCTGGCAATTGTTTGGGCAATTCAACAATTTAGGCCGTATATTTTTGGAAAACAATTTAAGATTAAAACCGACCATCGACCACTCACTTGGCTTTTTAATGTCAAAGATCCAGGTTCACGATTAATAAGATGGCGATTAAGATTAGAAGAATATGACTATCGCATTGAATACAAGAAAGGGATTGATAACATTGTAGCTGATGAGCTTAGTAGAAATCTGGTATATCCTGTCGAAAAATCACAGTTAACCAAAGAGGTAAGAGAAAACATAAGAGATATATTTGGAACGGATGAAGACGATGAAGATGAGGAAAACGTGTTAAGGAAAATTTACAATGAAGTATATAGCGAAGGATATGATCAAAATAAAGAAAATGACATGAATATTGCAGAAAATATAAACGAAATTAGTGAAAATGAATCAGAAAATGGTGAAAATGAAAATAAAGTTGTAATTTGTAATGTTGATGAACAACAGAAAATTATTAAGGAATATCACGAAAGCCTTATTGGTGGACACGGAGGACAGAAAGCGACAATAGCTAAAATTAAAGAAAAGTTTTATTGGAAAAATCTTAATGAAGACGTTATTAAATATATTCAAAAATGTTCTACTTGTCAGAAACAGAAGATCAATCGTCACCCATGTAGAAATCCAATGAAGATAGTTACATCTGCTGACTATAGTTTGGAAAAGGTAGCCTTAGATCTTACAGGACCTTACGTAGAAAAAAATAAAACGCTTTATTGCCTAACAATTCAAGACGATTTAAGCAAATTTATAAAATACGTTCCCATAGCTGATAAGAAAAGTGAAACAGTAGCTAGAGCTTTCACGGAAGAATGGATTTTAAACTTTGGCATTCCTAAGTTTATTTTAACGGATAATGGCGGTGAATTTATCAATGACTTGATGAAGGAATTATGTAAATTATTTAAGATAAAACACATTAAAACAAGTAACTTTTATCCTCAATCCAATGGATCTGCTGAAAGATCTCATGCGCGCCTAGGGGAATATTTAAGGTCAGTGATTAAAGACAAAACTAATCCGGAGTATTCGAAATTATTCCGTTATGCAGCACTTTGTCACAACACTACCATACATAATGGTACAGGGTTTTCTCCGTTTGAAATGATTTTTGGTAGAAAGGCAAATATACCCAGTGAAATTAATAGTTTAAAGTTTAAGACAACAAAAGATTATACACAAGAGTTACAGTTAAAATTGTTACGTATGGAATCAGAGGCAAAGAAAAATCTTTTGAAAATGAAACACAATGCTAAAGCTAGATATGATAAGAAATTAGGTAGGAAGATAGTAGACTTTAAAATAAACGATTCAGTTCTAATACTAAATGAATTAAGGGATAAACATGGAGATAAATATTTAGGACCCTTTAAAGTTATCAAGGTTTTTGATGATTCAGTAATAATAAGACGAAACAGGAAGCCTATGAAATATAATAAAAGTAAAATAAAGCTCTTTATGAAATAGAAGAAAACATAATCTAATGTATTATTTTATTAAATTTTTCAGTTTGATACAAAGTATTTCTTCCATAAAATGGGAAAGTTTACCCTTAAATGGAATTTATTTCAAAAACATAGGAGACCTGAGATTAAAAACTGGAAATTTTTCAATTATAACGACCATCAATTTGGATAATGTAGAGGATCAAATTAATATAATTTATAACACTGTTTCAAGTGTCCATGAAAGTTGTTTATTTAATATACCGGAATGTATAGAATTCGTGAAGAAGAGTAAAGTAAAAATTAATAATCTTAAACAAAATTTGAAAATAGTTTACCAGTTAGTAGGTGTGGAAAAACGTTTGAAACGTGGTCTCTTGAACATAGTAGGTTCGGGATTAAAATTACTTTTTGGTACTTTAGATAACGAAGATGCAGAAAGATATGAGGAAGCTATTAGAATTTCAAGAGAAAATTCGGAATACGTTCATACGAGCCAACAAAACGAGATAAAGGTTTTAGACGGATTAAATAAACAAAATCAAATTTTAAAGGAAGCATATCATGAACTAGGGAATATAACCAAAGTAATATTAACTGATTTAGAGGAAATTTCCAATAGTGTTAATAAAGATCGTGTTAATTTTATTATAAGAGATTATTTCATTGAATTCAAGCTTAAAGTGCATTTTTTAATAGAACATACTGAGTTTGTATTAGATCAACTTATACAATCCATCTTATTTCTTAAAGATAAGGTTATTCATCCAATTGTTATAGAACCTAAGAAATTTATTGAGTTACTTAAGCAAAGCAAACATGAACCTGAAATGTTATTTACACCAAGTCTACAAACATATAATTTAATTATACAAGAATCAAATTTTGTGTGTTATACGAAAAATAACAGATTGGTTATTATCATATCTGTGCCATTAGTTGAAACTTTTAAATCAGACGTTTTTGAAATGACTTTTGTGCCTTTTAAAAAGAATGATGCATTTTACATATTAGATCAAAAATACAGTTATTTTGTAATAAAAGATAATAAAGAAGAATATGCAATGAGTAACAATTTAGTGAAAGATTGTAAAATTATTAATAATTATTTCATTTGTAATCAATTAAGTTTTAAAAATAGTATTTCTGATGAAGATTGTGCTTTATCTATCGATATGAATAGAAAGCAAAGGAATTGTATTATCAAACAGATTCCTGAGTATTCTGAAATATTTCATAAAATTGTTGAGAATAAATATCTGTATAACCTAAATGAAGAAACTAAATTCTCTTGCAAATGTAAAGATAAAGAATTAGTACAAGGAAAACTACACGAAATAGGAATTTTATATCTTGATGAAAATTGTATTTTCGAAACTGTTGAAAATAGAATTGTAACTAAAAATGTTGAATATAATGTCGAAAATAATGATGTTTATAGATTTTCCGAAAATGATTGCTGTTTAAATGTAAAGATTAATGATTTAAACTCAGAACCTTTAGATTTACCTAAATTGAAGCTAAAAAGCTTAACAAACTTAAAAGATTTAACTATAGAAATAAGGAACCAAGAAAATTTTGTATCACTTAAGTTAAAGGAAATTCCTCCTCGTGTACAGGGTATCATAATGGGTACTGGAGGAATAGTTTTAACAATTGCTTCAATATATTGTATATTTCGATATTGTGTAAAAGGTAATATTACCATATTCTCAAAATGTTTTAATCGAAAGGTCAAAAAGCCAATCAAAGAAAAAGAAAGAATTGTACATTATTATAATGATAGACCGAAAACTTTACAGAAGCGTCCCAATTCGAGAATCCTTAAATTTGAAGATTTCGAGTGAATAATTATGTAATTAAATTTTCTTGTAAAAATTTTATTTAAACAATAAGTATGTATAAAGAATTATTGTTTAATCTTAAGTGGGGAGGTGTTATGCATCCACATGACGAGATTGCTTGGGTGGTCATTTCTAGTGAAACGCCTCGATTTGTTTATGACGATGCTTCGCAATATCAACATCCGGCATCGTCGTATTCTATTTCGTTTTGAGCGTCGCACAAGAGGTGCTGACCATGCAGTTTGACTGTGTGATGCTGGCACGTCTTCAATCATGAGAAGAAGAAATAAAGTTAGTTCCACACAGATAGTTGTTTGGTTTACATCGCGCATAACAAGTGTGTTGGCGGCATGAATACCAATGTCTGGAATCCGTGTGGGCTCATTGACGAGCTGGGTTAAATTATTTACCGCAGCGAAGATCTCGGAATACCTTCTTGTACAAATAAAACAAAAGTGAATTATTTACCTACGGACAGTTAGTTCCAACCACAAGAAATTAAATCCCGGATTGAAACAGGGACCATTTTGTTGTAAAATTCTGAATTTTTTTTACCAAAATTGTCGTCAATTTCAAGAGAAACGATTAAGAAACGGGCGGTTTTTTGCTTCAATTCATAATTCAACTGGACTGGCTAATAATCCGAGATCTTTATGTTGTAAATTTCCAAAACTTCCTAAAGTCGTTCAAACTTAAACGAACCATTCCGTTTCACGAAAATATAATACTGAGTTTTAATTGTTTGAGCGCATAAGAGCTGTCAGTGTCAAAGTAACAAATGATTCAAAAAATTACACAACAGATGACCCACCCTATGCAGCCCTTGTAAATCAGTCAATCTTGAAACAACAAGACCGGTTTTATTCCTCACGGATTTCCTTTTAATTTCAACACACTAATCGCAGTCACATTTGCTAACATGTGCTGATTGACGCAAACGTTTAGCTTCAGTGAAGCGAGAATATTGATAGAATCTAAGATTAAGCTTGATTACCCTAAATTAACTTCATAGTTAAGCTCTATTTTTCTAGGAAAAAAATATTCAAGGCCCAACGAAACAACAGAAGAAAATTTATTTAAGAACTTAAAACGGCTGACATGGTTACTGTTCTCCTTGGTTTGAATATTTTTATTCTTCAAGTATCAAGTCAATTTAAAAACTGAGTCAAAAAAAAAAGTAACACTAACAAAAAGGTTCTTTTTTGTTCAGGTCTTTGATGCCTCTTCATCCATGAAGCCCTAAGAGGGGGTGTCCAGCAAGAAAGAAGAACAACACCGACGCTGTTCAACATCTTTACGGCAGATCAACCAGAGATCGATCCGAAGACATAAACATTGTTATATGCGGACGACTCCATCACATAATCAGCATCACTCTTCGTGAGGAAGCTCTTTGATTACTACTCAAAGTGAGGACCCAAAGTCAACAGCAGTAAAACAGAACTCATTTGTTTCAGGACACCAACGACGGCAATCAAAGGAAGACGACAATTTACAACACGATGTCGCAATATCAAAGTAATCCTCCCGGACAACACACAATTTGTACCACAAGACACAACCAAATATCTGGGAATCAAGTTCAGCGAGCGGTTCAAATTAAACGCCCATGCTAACAACTTCATGAAAAAGGCCAACTTTGCCCTTCATATTGTTAACTCACTGCTGAGAAAGGGGAACGAGTTGAGCAAAAAAAAAAAACAAAATACTGATCTACAAGCAGCTCATAAGACCAGTGATAACTTATGGCTGCCCAATATGGTTCATCATGTCACCAACAACCATGAAGAAGACCGGTCTCATGGAAAGAAGTATACCATACGTAGGTCTTGTACAGGACTCTGGCGAAAACCGGGCACGCTGAAATACACGCAGCAACACGAAGCTGTATGATGATGCTTGCATGACGCCAATCCATATGTACTTGCAACAGATTTCCGGGAGGTACTCAATAAATTAAAGGATCATCCAAATCGAAAAATTAGGAATGTCAAATAGGAGCAGACCTTAGAGCCTGCGCTCAGGATTGCCAACGCGTCTATAAGTCGGTATAAGTCTTATTTTAAATCATGATTGTAAATATTTTAGACAATAAATAAAAAAATCTTAATCAAAAAAAAAATCTTCTGGTCTAGAGTTTTCAAAAAACCAATTTTTTTAATTGATTTTTCAAAAGTAGAATATTATAAGTAAACTGTTAAATTTTGGTATAAATATTTCCAGCATTTTGACTTCTACGGCCTATTAAACAAGTCAGCAGGTAATAGGTTCAACCGGTCCGATGAATAGATCTATTGTTTGTAGGAATACAGCTGCTCCGATTTTCTCCCTTTTCCTAAATATGAATAGGTAACACATGTTCCTTATTTTTCAAAATTTATTTTATTTATACAGAAATAAATCGGCTAATTTTTTTTATTGTAAAATTAAAGTTATTTAAAAATTTGCAGCATTAATTATGTACAGAAATAGTGTTCAAAATTACAAAAGGATCGGTTCAGTAGTTTTAAAGTTATGAGGAAACTCGTAACTTCGTCAATTTTGCTCCAATCGACTTGAAATTTTGACACAGTATAAAAAAATGCAAAATGTAAAACCTTAGTCCCTCCTAAAAACCCCCACCGATGATGAAATTCGAACCAAGTGAAGTGATTTTGTCGTCTACCAGCCTATGTAAGTGTAAGCAACTTATATTATTAATTATTTAATAACTAACAAACACTCATTCCCACCCAAATAATTACCTTAAAGTTGATTCTAAGAATTTTGTTTACTAAAAACTGTAGCAAAATAAAGGTCACGGTTGTTTCACAATTTCACAATTCATTGTTCGAAAAAGCTCCTCATTTATTATATTTTTTTTTTAACATTCTGATTTCCGGTAATTTGCGCGGTCATCGACCGGCCGACTTCGCGAACAGAGTGCTGACAAAGCACTTTTGTTTTAATAGGCTTTATTTAATTAAGGCTTATGTTTTTTTTTGCAAATTTCGCAGACAACAAATCCAACGCCGTTTGCTCAATGATGAATACATTGTGAGTATTTTTATGAAGTTTTTTTTTTATGGCTTATGCGCTTTATTCAACAAATAGCCTTGGTTTTGTGCAAATCTTAGTAAAGTTTGAATGAATCATTAGACTTAGTCTATTTGCATCGTAGTTAACTACCGGTTCAAGAGCGCAGATCTTGGAACTACAGTGTTTCAATCGAAAACATGTTTTTCAAGAATCACTATTATTATGAAACGCATATGTAAGTAAAGTTCCTTGAAGGAAAAAATTATAGTTGGACAGGGCGAAAAATTATACGCAAACTATGCGTTCGTCAAGTTGGTATCAATTTGTAAGTTGTAAAGAAAAACAGAAGCTGTAACTCCAAACGTTAAAATCCGCCAAAGCTCGGTTAAGTCCCAACGCCAACATAAGATGAAGTTCGGTTTTTTTTGCTCTTCGAAATTTTACAGCAATTCTAAAATGCATGCGAAATCAACGCACCATCTCCTCTTGTTCCTGATCTAACGTGGAGGACAAAACTTGTGAAAATCGGATTAATACATCATCGGATGACGATGGAATTGTGGCGCTGGTGGACGGTTCGATCAAAGATCCCAAAATGACACTGACGATGATAACGAATGAACGGGTCTTGAATACCATTCCTATTTGAAGATTCTTTAATGGAAGGGAAGGTCTGAAAAGCTTTAGACTTAAAATGATACAAGACATTTTTTCTTATTTTTTTTTTTTTGTTTTTCTAAAGGGTTTTCCAATAGGGACTTGACAACTTTGAATTTAATTTGTGAACGCATCCTTTCACTAATCATCGAACTGTCATTGTCAATTTATTCAGTAAACTCAACTTTTTCATCATGGTTAAGGATACGAACGAGCAACGTGTGCAAATTATTTAAATTTTCTACCGAAATTTGGAGTCGGTGACCGCAACTTTAAGAGCGTTAACTCCAATTTTTAGTTTAGTGCAAAAATTTGAGTCTAGATATTCGTTGTGTGATGTTGCCGTGTCAGTGAGACAACGGGTTGGTGGAAGTGTCGAAAATATCGCTGCCGTTCAGGCGTCCGTAGCAAACGAACCATATCAGTCAATTCCACGGCGGGCGTTCTTAAGAATTGGGCATCGCTCAGACCATATTGTGGCGTATTTTGCGTAATGTTCATGATTTACACCCACACAAGATCAAGTTGACTCAAGAATTGAAGCCGATTATTCATTTGAAGCGACGAACGATCTCCAATCGGGCTCTGGAGAAGATGCGGCAAGATGATGAATTTCATCGCAAAATCTTGTCCAGTGACGAAGCTCATTTTTGGCTCGACTTCCACTTCATCCACATAAAGGAAGTTTTTAGTGCGGTTTGCATGCCTGCGTTGTTATTGGGCCATATAACGACGATAACGATCATCGCGTTACTGTGGACGGTAAGCGTTATCGCGCCATGATTATCGATTATGGACTTGGAGGATACGTGGTTTCAACAGTATGGTGCCACACAGCGCACCTTATAATCGATTTATTGATGAGTAAGTTTGATGAGCGTGTTATCTCAAGAATTGGGCCTGTCGATTGACCGGCTCGTTCGTGCAACTTAACGCCTTTGCAATCCACTCTTTTAACTGTATTTTTGTTTCGGGCGTATCATGGTGTATCCAAGTTTCATCTACAGTAATTAATCGATGCCAAAACTCGGATTTATCGCGCCTAAACTGCGCCAACAGAGCGTTCGTTCATTCGAACATGTTTTTGGGCTAACATGAGAGAACGCGGCATACAACGCGCGGACGACTTTCTCATGCCTAAATCTTGATTTAATATGTGACAAACACGTTCTTTGGACATTTTCATAAGCTCTGCTATCTCTCTTACTGTAATTCGGTCGTCAGTAGTTGCAAGTTTTAGTCCTCCCGAACGTTCATTGTCTCCCGAACTCTTACGGCCACGTTTGAATTCATCTGCCCAAAATTTCACAGTGGTAAATGATGGTGCATAGTCGCCATACACAGAGCCCAACTCATCTTTAATTTGCGTGGGCAGCTCGATCATTAATTTTTTTCCATTTTCACAAAAACTCTCAAATCGATTAACTCAAACGACTGTCAACTAAAAACTGCGAGTCCAAAATGGTTGAAACTTTGGTGAGCAACTGTCAAAAGATGCACAACTTAATTCACTAGCCTTAATTGGCGAATGCTGCTTTCTTCACTTTTAAAATCACCCTCGTAATCACCTGAAATAGTCGAAGATATCGGCTTAATTTAATTCAAAAATGTTGAATAATGAAAGTTGATTCAAAGCACACCGTATCCAGCTCAGAATCCATTGAAAGCGGTGGCTTATTTCTATAATTCCTCACAAAAAAATAGAACTCCTTTGCTCCTTTTTGCACCACGAAGAAGAGAATCTGCAAACCGCAAAGAAAAAGAAATTCAACGTTGGAAGCGATAACACAACAGCCAGAGCCTACAGAGAGCGCCTGATCGAGACCATCAGGACCGGTACCATCCACAGACGCCAACAATTTGTGGAACCAGAACTTTGTCATCATGAGCCGTGTCTTCTATTTTTCGTTCAAGTTTTCGATGAAGTCTTTTAAGGTCAGCTCATAGAATTAGTTAGGTATAAGAACAGTCCTTAACAAAGTCTACAAATGTAACCAATCCAAATTTACTCCACGATAAATGTACACTAATGACACATCAATATTCCAACCGCATCCGAATATTGAGGTCACGTATTTTACCACTTGAATTGAAATTCCAAATTGTATGCCAACTTTTATGCAAGACTGTTTCCATTATATTTTGGTATTTCATGTAATAAAATTATTCAAAAAGCGAAGAGCTACGAGAGATTCTCATTCATAATGGAACGGGTTCGACTCCCGTCAGTGCATTCAACTATATAAATCCATTTCGTCTTTTGTTTTATTTATATTGTTTGTTATAAAAGAACTTACCACCATTCTCGCATAGCTTCGACATCAGCTGAGTCAGCGCTCTTGGCCACACTCGATGTTGACGGAACCGAAATACCATTCAAGATTTGCTGTGACATCTTTGTTCAATGAGTTATCTCAGTTCGCAAGAAATTCAATTTTTTATTTTTAGTTCAAAAGCTAATCCAGCACTTCAGATCTTATTCAATTCACGAAACACAAAGAGCCATGACCATGGACGTCTTGAAAGCACCAATTCTCGTGTGTTTATTTTTCAAATGGCCAAGAAAACGAAAAAAAAGCCAACAATTTCTGAAGCAGGAGTGGCAGGTGCTGACGAATTGCTTTAACAAAAATTCACAAGCACAACAACTAAGGACACACTTTACTGACTTTAAGGAATATATAATCTACACTTTATATTTCCGCAAAAAACAATTAAGACCCGATTGCGTTGATATGGTTCGTTAGTTGGCGCGATAGAAAATCCAATGTTGTGTCGTCGTGTCAGCGGGTTTGCACAAAAAACATTTCTCTTTTTGCTACGGAAACGGCGTGTTGATAATTTGCAATTTAAACCCAATACCGAGGAGATAATTATTGGTCAACAAAAAACAGAAAACAAACTTTGACCCACCATCTCCAGGGTGTGCTATGTGAGTAGACAAAGTTTAGTTTTAATCGCACGAATGTTGGTTTATTTGCTTGAGGTGGGCTGCTCTATCCAGTAAATTTCGCTGTCACTTTTGTCACTTGTCGTTTTGACATTTCAATGGATAAATGTATACACAAATGTTGGGTGAACAGCTGGTGTCGGTAGAGTAGTTTGTTGAAGCAATTTAGTTTTGTTTTGATTTCCAAGATGGCGCTGAAGATTTAATTTTATTCAAATGTACTTTCATTTAAAATAATTATATCCTTAATTAAAATGAATTAAAATAAACTAAAAGAACTTTGTTTTTTAAAAAATTCAAGTAAAGCCTTTGATTCTTGTATGATATTTGACACCAGCAATGTAAGCCTTCGATAGCTCAGTTGGTAGAGCGGTGGACTGTAGAGTAAAGTTTATGAGCGGAAATCCATAGGTCGCTGGTTCAAATCCGGCTCGAAGGAATGGTCCACGAGGGACCGTATTACTTTTTTTTTAAAATTTATTTCAACTTTAATAAACAAATGATAACAAATCATCAATCGCAATCAACGCAACTTCAGCGAGCGAAATACTTTAACGGATAGTTACACTGACTCTTGCTTGTATCAAATTAGTTCTGTCTGCAATAATCTGGGTAGCCAACTGGATCTTATCTTCTCCTCTGACCTCGAAAATTCTTCAGTCACTGAGAGTACCCACCTTCTCACCACTTTGGACAGCTATCACCCTTCTCTTAATCTCAAATTCACTCCAGACGACACTCCAAAGTTGTCGGAGACATCCTGTCACTTTAATTTCTGCAAAGCAGACTTCCCTAAACTTAATAAACTTCTCAGCCAATAAGATATGAACAGCTTCTTAAAATTCTTCATCGAGTTCTTTTACACTGTATTGTTCAAATGCTTTTCGCAGTCGGGGTTCCGTATGTTCCTGTTAAAAACTGTTTGTCTTCCCCACCGTAGTACAATAAAGAGCTACGTACTCGTCGAAATAACAGAAACAAACTGTGGCAAATTTAATTGCGGACCCATTCGGAGACTGATAATCTAAACTACCAGCAGGCATATATGCGTTTGTCCATTCTCTGTGATTCACTGTACCTTATATGCTTATATATTCGAAATGCAAACCAGGTTGTTCTCCTATCCAAAACGCTTCTACCAATTCAAAAACACTAAAAGGAAATCTGATGGCTTCAACTCTACACTGAAATAATTGCCAATCTGGTCGTGCAGTTTCCCCTGACCTGAACTATTTTTCCCATCTGAATAAATGTCCTCAAACGTCGTTGGCCAATGTGGCATCTCCCGCAGCGACTTTATTCACAAAAATAAATAGCCTGAAAGACGTTTTCTCCTCAGGACCAGATAGCCTCCCCGCCACTCTTTATCCCAACCCCTTACTACTCTTTTTCAACTTTCCCTTGCTTAATCTGTCTCCGTAAATGTTTGGAACGACGCCTTTATTATCCCCGTTCATAAAAAGGGCCGTAAGGACTACAAATCAAACTACCGTCCCATTGCGAAGCTCTCTTCCATACCCAAGCTTTTCGAAAGCATAGTCTATGACTCAACGTATATTTACTGCATGTCCATCGTGTCTCCAAAGCAGCATGGGTTCCTTAAGAGCAGATCTAACAAAATGGTTATGAAATCACCGAATCATCTGCCTGAAGCTAACGACACTCAGTTCATACGCTGGATAAAGTCTTACCTCGATCAACGTCAGTACAATTTCCGCTTTAAATCCCTTCTATCTTACCCCATAGTTGCTACCGCTGGAGTTCCCCAAGCTAGTCATTTAGGTCCCATTATCTTCATTCTAACAATTTACGATGTAAATCACATGCTAATTGAGTCTGATCTCTCTATGTGCGCTGATGATAAGAGAATAAGCAAACGCATCTCATCTCCTATAGATCTCATCACTCTGCAGAATAATTTGAATAGATTTACACTTGGTGTACTAAAAACCATTTAGCTTAGAGCTTAACGTTGTTAAATGTAAATGTACGACTTTCTCCCGAAAACGCCTTCCATCCGCCACCGAACAAATTTTTTAGATGGTATACCAATTCCTTCAGTTGATTCAGTGTGTGACCTCGGTGTTTTTATTAATGATTTTAAAGAAAGCAAACTCTTCTCGTGGCTTTATTAAACGCTGGGCGGAAGAATTGTCTAACCCGAATGTCACAAAATCCCTGTACATTACCTTTGTCAGACCGATACTCAATTACGATAGCCAAGTTTGGTCTCTCTCCTATGAAAACCATTCCCTCAGAATTGAAGCTGTCCAAGGCAGGTTCCTCCGTTTTGCTCTACGAGCTTCTTACGATCACCGATTAAAACTTATAGACTTGCAATCCCTTAAGAGGCGGCGCGAGGTTGCCGACTCACCGCCTCACCTCTAAATGATCTCGATTTATACAAATCCCCGTAACCTAAGGCCAGCATCTCTCTTCCGACTGTCTCATCATCCCACTTTCTTTAAACCATTCTCGGGTATGCTTTGCTCTGCTAATATAAAGCGTTTTTCAATCAGAGCGCTACAAAAGTTTTTTTTTAAGTAAAACAAAAACGGTTTTGGATATCAATGAAATTCTTTATTCCTGTGAAAGTACGTTCGATGCCTTTTGCATGGCCACCATGGGCACGCTTGCAGAAGTCCAGACGCTGAACCCAATTTTCGACGGTTTTCAAGCATTAATCGGCCGATACTGCTGCAATTTCACGTTCGATATTCGTACGAAGTTCATCAATCGTCGCTGGCTTGTTGGCATAGCCCCACAGGAAATTGTCTTACGGAGTCAAATCGCACGACCGAGGCGGCCAAGCGACTGGACCATTTCGTGAGATAACACGTTCTCCAAACTTGGTTTCCAATAAATTGATTGTGACATTCGCTGTGTGGCTTATGGCGCCGTCCTGTTGGAACCACATGTCCTCCAAGTCCATATCATCCAATTGGGGCCAAAAATATTCGGTTATCATTGAACGGTAGCGATCCCCATTCACAGTAACGTGCTGGTCATGATCATCACGGAAGAAGTGCGGCCCAATGACGCCGCCGGACTCATGGAGTACGTGTGGATTGTTGCCTGACCATTACCGCATATTTTGTTTATTGACGGAGCCATTCAGTCAGAAATGAGCCTCATCGCTGAACATGATTTTTCGATGAAAATCCGAATCATTTTCAAGTTGATGCTCAGCCCAATTCACGAACATACGACGCTTCTGGTGGTCAAGAGGCTTCAGTTCTTACGTCAGTTTAATCTTGTAAGGATGTAGGCCAAGATCTTTTCGCAAAATTCACCACAACGACGTCACAGAGATGCCCAACGCTTGAGAACGACGTTTGAGAGACACATTTGGGATTTCTGCAACTGAAGCCTCAGCGGCAGCAATATTCTCGACGCTACGGGCACTTCTTTGTCTCACTGGCACGGGAACATTTTGTACTGTGCCTGTGGATTCAAATTTTTCCACTAGACGCTCAATTGTTGATCTGCTAGGACAATTATGACGACCGTAAATTGGACGTAGCGCTCTTAACGTTGAGGCCAATGACTCCGAATTTTGGTTGTAAATTTTAATAATTTCGACTCGTTGTTGGCTCGTATATCTTTCCATCATGAAATGGCAAACCTTGCTGAAGAGAAATGTCAAAAGAGCGGCAAGAAATATGGCGTCGTTTGCTGTCCCTGTCGTTCTACTTTTGTAGCGTCCCTGTTGAAAAACCCTTTACATCTTGACTTTCACATATGTAAATCCTCCCTCAGAAACCAACCATCTTTACAGCCCAAATATCTCCCTTCCACCTATCAACCCAAACCCCAAGCTTTTATTGTAATTTTAAGGTCTAGATTTAAGTGTTTGCTTGTATTGAGCGTTTAATAAGTAAATATCTAACAATTGAAGCACCCAGTGCAATGTTGACTCTAAGGTAAGCAAACTGAGTTTTGGAGTTATCCTTGACTTTAAAATGGAACAAAAACAGGATAACTACTGTTATTGTAACAAATTCTACCTCCTGTTTAATCGAGGAACCTTTATAAGTGCGCAGGATAACTTGATGTTATTCAATAAGTGCAAACAATCTACTATACTATACATACTTTTTTCAATTTTCAAATGGTAATGTATTTTTTGTTTGCAAAATCAGAACGCTAAAAAGAAGACAGCAGAATGCAAGAAGTATAAAGGGTGATTTTTTAGCTATTATCTTTTCGGCAACACTGGTTTTAACAGCTGACGCACGTTTCGTGTTTTGTTTCACTCTCAAACATCTTCAGTTTGGTCTATAATTTAACCATGAATCGTCTTACAAACGAACAAAGTTTGCAAATTATTGAATTTAATTATCAAAATGCGTGCTCTGTTAAGAAAGTTCATCGCGCGCTTCTTCCATTTAATGGTCAGTTTAATCGACCCACTGAAGCGGCTATTCGGGCTATTGTGACTAAATTTTGCACCAAATTTACATTGTTGGACATTATACCACCCACACGCTTACGTAGAGTGCGAACTGAAGAAAATATCGCAGTTGTATCGGCCAGTGTTAATGATGACCATCAATTATCGATTCGTCGCCGTTCGCAGCAATTGGGAGTCTGTTACTCAACAACGTGGAAAATTTTGCGGAAGGATTTAGGTGTGATGCCTTTCAAAATACAGCTGGTGCAAGAATTGAAGCCGAACGACCTAGCGCAACGTAAAATTTTTGGTGAATGGTCTCTTGGAAAGTTGGCCGAAGATCCACTTTTTTACCGAAAAATTGTGTTCAGCTCATTTTTGGCTCAATGGGTACGTAAATAAGCAGAATTGTCGATTTTGGAGTGAATATCAGCCAGAAGCATTGCAAGAGCTACCAATGCATCCAGAAAAAGTCACAGTTTGGTGCGGTTTATGGGCTGGTGGCATCATTGGACCGTAGTTCTTCAAAGATGATTCGAATCGTAACGTATCTGTGAATGGTGAGCGCTACCGTGAGATGATATCCAACTTTTTTTTGCCCAAAATGCAAGAGCTTGACTTGCATGACATGTGGTTTCAAAAAGACGGTGCCACATGCCACACAGCGGGACCGGTCAATTGTCCGCCTAGATCTTGCGATTCAACGCCTTTAGACTATTTTTTGTGGGGCTATGTAAAAGCTCATGTTTATACAGACAAGCCCGCTTCAATTGACGCATTGGAAGACAACATTGAAGCATTTATTCGTGAGATACCGGCCGAAATGTTGGAAAGAGTATGCCAAAATTGGACTAAGCGCAGTCAAGGTCAACATTTGCATGAAATAATCTTCAAACATTAAATTATATGGACCGTACTAACGATTCAAATAAAGATTTCATGCATTTTTCTAAATTTTATGTGTTATTTTTTTTGAAAAACTTTCCTATACCTTTTAAAAAATTACCCTTTACAAACATGAAGGGAAAAACTGTAGCAGGAAGAATGATGAGCCAAGCGTACAGTTGCAAGAAAACTGTTTTGATGCTGGACGCAGAATCAGTTTGCGAAAGTTCTAAGGGAATTTTATAAGCTGGGAGAAAAAGAAAGCATAGATACATATTTGTGTGGATTAATAAGACAAAACACGGTTCAATTATCATAGTAAATATTTTATACGGCATCACATTTGAATAAGAAATGTGTAAAAAAAAACATTTTATTCAGTTCATGGAGTTAAAAAAGTTGAATCGAAAGTCTCGCAAGTTTTTTTGAATTAAAACATAGCAGCACCCTTTGACTTCAGGGGTCGTCAGACAAACAGTAACCCTGTTTCCAGATTTCAAAGAACCTTTTTCAATTATTGACAGCCACATAAAAAGTTTCGGAAAACGATCTTCACACAACAGTAAAATGTAAGTAAAAAATGCATAGTCTAATATTTCGAAAAGTTTGAGCCTGGCATTTTTGCATCGATGAGTGAATAAAATAGTTTTCCAAAGCCAACAGGAAAAATCTTATTTAAAGAGAATACTTTTCGACATTTCAATTAAGCTTTTGGATCACTTCGTTCAGATACTTGCCAAACATGGGATAGTACTTAAAAAAAATATCAGAACGACATGCACTCAAGACTTCGCAAGAACTTCACGAAAAGAAGGCTTCGGCGTTTTATGATGACCAAGGCGAAAAAAAACTCTTTGTACTTGCAAGGCTCAACAGTTAAGTGTATTACTTTTGATTTCCAACAAAATTTGCCAGTTCCTTTAATACCATCGAGCGATGTTTTCTAAAAGACAGTTGTGGGTCTATAACTTTTGTATTTTTCAACATACTATAATACCAAAAAACGCCATATGTGCATGTATGATGCACATATGGCATCATTTGAAACATTTTATCAAACACTTTTTGAGTGAAACTGTTAACGAATTAAACTTGTTTTGTGATAATTTCGTCTTTCAAAATAAGAACAACATACTTGTCCAATACTTGCATGATTGTGTAAAAGACGTATCGGGAGGAAAAGTCAATCCTCCGAACTATCACGATAAATCTATTGGCCAAGTCCGAAGTGACAGCTAACAGTTGGTCTAACTCCCGCCAGTTGTTCGAAAAATGTAGCACCTCCCCAAAAAATAGAATTTAATTCCCTGATAAATTTAGGTCGGACCATTTCAGAACCTTTTTTTTTAAACTCAACCAAAAGCAAAAAAGTCTTTAAAAAAACAATTTCTACATTCAGTAGTTTTGAAAACATCAAACGAGCCAAAAGTTCATATTACGTTTTGCAGAGAACTTAAAAGAAACATTTAATTTTAATTTTTTTTTTCAAAATTGTATATTGTATAGTAAGTTGAGTTAACTGTTCCAAATGTTGGTACCATGGAATGGTATACCGCAGAAAACTCCTGAAGAAATATTTCGTCATAATCATGAGTCGTTTTGCGCAACGTAGTTCACGGGGCAACTTTCCTTGTCGCTTTACATGAATAAGTGACACACTAAGGAATTTAACCTCGCTTTAACACAGCAGTAACGTCTCTTGCTTTTCCATATTTTCTCGTTCTTTTTTTTTTTAATTAACATTTCTCCACTTAAAACTAAAAAAAAATGGGGATCTGGGTCACTGAGAAGCCACATATCATCATTCACGGAGATGTCATGTGTTAAGCGATTCAGAATATTGCAATAAACTTTTCA
Source organism: Orthonevra nobilis (assembly GCA_963555765.1). Classification (NCBI taxonomy): domain Eukaryota; kingdom Metazoa; phylum Arthropoda; class Insecta; order Diptera; family Syrphidae; genus Orthonevra; species Orthonevra nobilis. Next base: position 118,847,462 of record OY743224.1, read on the forward strand.
AAGCATGTGTTTCCGGGTCGCCTTTTGTCGCGTTTTATGGACTTTGACCGCTGCGGACATTTTTGAAGTTACTGGTCTACAAGAACAGAGACCAAGCTATAGATACTTGTACAATTGTAATTAAAATAAAGTTTTTTGAGGATGACGCCATTGGTTCTTCCAATTCGATTTTCCAAAGTAAAAAAACTACTCTTATTAATAGCGCATAAAATACTGCGAATTGACTGTATGTAAATAATTCGATATTGAATTCTTCATACTTTTTTTGGATTCCAACCACGAAGCAATCTCAACCAACAACATCGGGGTTCCAAACCATTACACATTCTTTGAATTCTTCACACAATCCTTCACACATGGAAAGAAAGAGAGTAAATAAAACACTTGGTTTTTCAATCAAATTTTTTATTAAGCCTTAATTAAATCCAGGACAATTTGTAGTGATCGCAGAAAAAAAAAAACAAATAGTTCAAGCACATGCACATAACTTAAAGGATATGTTTCTGCTCAAGTCCTTTCGTTTGATAAATACCAAGCGTCGTCATTTTATCACTTTACACTTTTTATTCCCTCGTTAGCTGTGACATGCACTTCAAGAACATCCTCCAGGAACTTATTCAACGAAGCCACAAACAAATAATTCATATACAAATAAATTGTCATTGAAAATAAGTACACGTTTTTATAAAAGATTGACAGGACTACAACATAAAAGTACTGCACCGATGCAGGCTCATGAGAAATTCTTTCATAAAATATTACGGAAAACACAAAATGGTACAAACACAAGCAAAATACGAAAATCGTAGTCGAACCAGAAATGATAAGGATCTTCCTAAACGTATGAAATCCATTCATGCCGAGATCGGCCAGTCCCTCCATGAGAACAACATACCTGCGTAGGAGATTGGTAAAACGTTTTGTACCGGTTGCAATTGGCAAGAAGATCGTTAGCGTTATGATAACTCCCAGAGCCCTCTCGAGTACATTAGATCCCATGGCCACAATACTGTCCACAAGTATAGGCTTCGCATATATTTTCAAATCACTGGAAGCGAGATGAAAGTTGACGTATGCATACACTAAAACATGCGTCATGGTGATGCCAAAGTTCAGACAGGATATTTTTAATTCTCCGTTAATGTCTGTGTAGGGAAACATACCGGCCAACCGGAGGAAAAGAGTCGATATTATGAATGCCGATTTGAGATTATTTGGGTTGCTAAACTTGTTCCATGCCCGCGATATCCTGCTCCTGAGGTGGGTAGACATTTTCTTCGACTGAAAGGTTGGCCACTCAGAAGTCGATTTTATAGTCTGTGCAGCAATTACTTAAGTCTAATTAAACACTAATTTAATATTCGTGTTTTTGATTAGCGACTTTGGAGTCCTTATAGTATTGCACTGTGGATAGTTTCAAAGTTTTTTTTTTTTTTAATTTTTTACGTGCCAGGAGTTAATTGATTAATTTTTTAATCATAACATGAGAACTTTTTTGCAATCGTTTTTTGATCAAATTAAGTGTTTGGGCAGAAGAGAAGCACAGGGAAGAATAACATATTTTTAACCTTTTTAGAACCTTGTTATGAATTTTTAGCAACAATATTTTACTGGTATGGATTACGTTCTTTTTAGAAGCATTTGCTCCAAATAACACTCGGACGCCAAAGTAGGATATTGGATCAATTTACTGTGTGCAGTTTTAATTAAGCACCTTCAACGGACTTGCAATGGATTCCGGCCAGGAAATGGGCTTTATTTGACCATATTCCTGAACAGGTGTCGGAATAAAAGGCAGCTTTTGAAATTCGTGTACGTCATTGACATTATCGTTCGAAACTAACTTGCCGTGGATGAAATTTCCACGGCGATTGAAGAAGAGGCCAGAAGTGTGGGTCTTCAAACTAATGAGGATAATGCAAAAAATGTGTTCTCAACAAGAGCTCGATCCGAACATCAGGCGGGAGACATCGCGACAGCCGATACCTTGGTGGAGATCCAACTAATTGTAAAAATCATCGTGGGCACCAAACATAAAAACTCGAATGACAAATATTATGCCTTTTAAAAACCTCATTTTGCCCGTGGCTCAGTGGTAATTTCTTCACCTGCTGAGCATGAGGACCTGGGTTCAAGTCCGGGCTAAGAACTCTGGCATTTGAGTTGCAGGGGCTCTTTTTCAATTTAAACCAGCTCGGCATAAGCAAACCGCTGCTGTACATAATCTTAGAAATGCTTGGAAATTTTGAAATAAACAACGGTCTACAACAGGGTGTAGTTATTTCGCCGATTTTATTTACGATCTTCACAAGCGATCTTGTTTGATCTGGTGAAGTCCGAAGATCGAGGTCATCATAAGTCTTTTGCATTTTGACTTCGAAAAGATTCAAGGATATTGCGACGGTTGGAAGTTGAAGAGTAATTTCCAAAAGTGCGAGACCATCCTGTCCTGTATTAACAGAGAAATTATAGTAAGCATAGGTAAAGGTAAGCGTTTTCTTAAGTCATCGATAGGTGATATCAACTTTGGAGATAGACCCTCACCGAAGAACATTTTTTTTTCTAAGAATATACCCGAGAATCACCGCTTTAATTTTTCTTGACGAACAACGGGACACCCTATATAGTATATTTTGATTCATTTATCATTTTCATTCCTGTGAATTTCAAATGAGGTAACAAACTTCGACACGGTTTGGATAGACAGGCTTGTAAAGGGTGATTTTTTAGCTATTTTCTTTTTGGCAATACTGGTTTAAATGGCTGAGGCACGTTTCGTGTTTTGATTCACGGTCAAAAATCTTCAGTTTGGTCTATAATTTAACCATGAATCGTCTTACAGACGAACAACGCTTGCAAATTATTGAATTTTATTATCAAAATGCGTGCTCTGTTAAGAAAGTTCATCGCGCGCTTCTTCCATTTTATGGTCAGTTTAATCAACCCTCATTTTTGGCTCAATGAGTACGTAAATAAGCAGAATTGTCGATTTTGGAGTGAATATCAGCCAGAAGCATTGCAAGAGCTACCAATGCGTCCTGAAAAAGTTACAGTTTGGTGCGGTTTATGGGCTGGTGGCATCATTGGACCGTACTTCTTCAAAGATGATGCGAATCGTAACGTAACTGTGAATGGTGAGCGCTACCGTGAGATGATATCCAACTTTTTTTTGCCCAAAATGCAAGAGATTGACTTGCATGACATGTGGTTTCAACAAGACGGTGCCACATGCCACACAGCACGCGCAACAATGGACTTATTGAGAGGCGAGTTCAGTGAACATTTTATTTCACGTTCGGGACCGGTCAATTGGCCGCCTAGATCGTGCGATTTATCGCCTTTAGACTATTTTTTGTGGGGCTATGTTAAAGCTCATGTCTTTACAGACAAGCTCGCTTCAATTGACGCATTGGAAGACAGCATTGAAGCATTTATTCGTGAGATACCGGCCGAAATGTTGGAAAGAGTATGCCAAAATTGGACTAAGCGGATGGACCATTTAAGGCGCAGTCAAGGTCAACATTTGCATGAAATAATCTTCAAACATTAAATTATATTCACCGTATTATCGATTCAAATACAGATTTCATGCATTTTTCTGAATTTTATGTGTTTTTTTTAAAAAAAAACTTTCCTATAGCTTTTAAAAATCACCCTTTATATAAATTAGCTACATATGAATTCGCCCCACCCCTAATTAGAACGATAATTTCAATGTTACGCGAGAAAAGATCTGTGGTAGCAAATAGAAAGTGTACGACGACTAGGGATTGCGAAATCACTGAAGGTCTGGAACAGGGCACTATACTATTCCGCACCTCAGTAGGCAGCATTTATCAAAGCTCAAAAGCCTTTTCTACTCCCACTATCTGAGATCCGACGTAAAGATCATCTGCTGCACTTCCCATCTTACACGGAAAACTTTCGAGCCTTCGAACGAAAATATCTTCGAGCCTGTATGAGAATGTACAGAAGCGCCCATTCCAAATTTTGGCATTACGTCAGCAACAAGAGACTATTGGACCATTGTTAGGGATCATTTTGCGCGCTCGGCGGATGTTATTGAAAACGAATTCATATCGGGTTTGTTTTACCCTTACCTGGGGTACTTTAAAAATGCATTGTCAAGAGGTCACATACCGCCTGAGGCGTTTTTGTATCTGGATGCACACAGGTATATATCGGACTCGTGAAATGTACCTTTCATATAGTAAACACGTATCTGTCCACTCGGGAAACGTGGCCAATGTCCGGAGAAACTGTACGAACGAGATACAAGATTAGGAATCCAGAAAGAGTCAAAAAAAAATACTGATAGGGTTGACGCTGACACTTAGGTTAGTAATATTTTTTTATTATTGTAGGTAGTTTTAAATTAAATATATTAAGAGAAATTTTTCCTCGACATTTTTGTTTCTCTGATATTGTATTATTATAAATACATTTGTATCTATAACATAAACTTCATATATATCTGCTATCTATGTTTGGATAATTTATAAGTATTTTAATTGTTTTTGTTTCATATTTTAATATTGTTTATAGTGGAAATAAATGAGTTGAAAAAAAAACTTTCAGCCAACGACTCTACACTGACTTGTGACTCGGACTTTAAGTCGCATTTGGAGAAACGATCAAATCTAAAGGGTCCGCCATCTAACTTTTTTTTTCAACTATTGCTTATTTCGTGAATTGGTCTGATTTGACAGATATTTAGTTTTATCCTTCCGCTGAACGAATATGGTTGTGTATGCGCTTGAACAACGCTGGGAAATATTGCGACATTACTTTGAAAATCATGGTAATTTTGCAGAATGTGTGCGAAAATTGCGTACGGATTTTGGAAGAAGAGAAGCACCGTCAGCTTCGTATGGTCGTTATCTTGTGAAAAAAGTGAAAGAAACTGGCATCCTTATCGATAAACTAAAGCGTGAAAAGCCAAAAACAGTGCGTATACCCGAGAATATTGCTGCTGTGGCAGAAAGTGTGCGTGAAGCGCCATCAACATCAATTCACCGTCGTTCTCAATCATTGAGACGAATTTTGCATAAAGACCTTGCTATGACGCCGTACAAAGTCCAATTGGTTCAGGAGTTGAAGCCAACTGACCATCCAATGCGTTTTCGCTTCGCTAAGTGGTCCTGCGATCGACTGACAGAAGATGCCGATTTTGCCAAAAAAAAAATCATCTTTTCAGATGAAGCTCATTTTGATCTTGGCGGGTATGTAAACAAGCAAAATTGTCCCATTTGGGGCACAGAAAACCCGCACGCATACATTGAAAAGCCGATGTACCCAAAACGAGTCACTGTTTGGTGCGGATTTTGACTCAGAGGCATAATTGGGCCATTTTTCTTCGAAAATGAGCAAGGAATGGCCGTTACAGTCAATGGCGATCGTTATCGGGCCATGTTGAACGAATTTTTGTTCACAAAAATTGAATAGGAGGATATTGGCAACATTTGGTTTCAACAGGACGGCGCTAAGTGCCACACAGCCGAAGCTACACTCGATGTTTTGCGCCCTATTTTTGAAGATCGCATTATCAGCCGCAGAGCTGATGTCGTTTGGCCACCTCGGACTATTATTTGTGGGGTGCCCTCAAAGATAAGTGTTACGCCGACAAGCCAGAGACAATTGACGCTTTAAAGGACAATATTCGTGAAGCCATTGGTGAAATACAGCTGCACACAATCGATAATGTGCTTAAAAATTGGACAAATCGTGTAGGCTACTGCATGGCCAGCCGAGGCAGCCTTTGAATGAAATTATTTTCCATTATTAACCGGAAGGATTGTACTTTCAAATAAAGAAAGATTTTTGAGAAAATATTCAGCAGTTTTTTTTTATAGCATTTTCAAAAAAAAATGAAGTTATTTGGCGGACCCTTTATTTACAATCAAATATTATTATCACAGAATCTTATTAAGTTTGAAGGAAAAGCTACTGGAAAAACTTTCTTAATCAAAACAAAAGCGAAAAAAAAACAATATGCAACAATAGTAATAAATAAGTAAAAAATATACTGTATATTTAAACAACAGGGTTGACAGAACCCTGTCAGTGAATATCAGTCAGTGAATAGATTCGTACATATAAAAGTAAGTAAATCTATAAACAAATATTATATAAATAAATAAATAAATAAATAAATAAATAAATAAATAAATAAATATATAAATAAATAAATAAATATATACTATAAATAAATAAATAAATGAATAAATTATCACAAGTTTAGTTAGATTGCTAGATCTGAAACTAATTCATTGTCAGACATTCTACAACTTGAGTTGTATCCTTCAAATAATTTATTTATTCTCGATGATATTTATTCTACATTTGCTAATTCATGAAGCTCATTGGTCGAGAAATGCGATGGTGGGTTCAGAATCATTTTGAGTACTTTATTATGAGCTCTCTGCAGTCTTATGATGTGGGAATTCGCACATTTTCCCCATACAGGTGAACCGTACAATAGTATAGCCTGAAAGATTGCTTTAAAAATCATAAGTTTATTTTCATTGCTCAATCTAGACCTCCGATTTATAAAAGGATACAAAGTTTGTATTGTGAGATTAACTTTCTGGATTGTTTCCTGAACATGAAGACCAAATGTCAGTCATTTATCAAGGTGGACGCCAAGGTATTTGCCGCTTGACTTCCACTCAAAATGCGTTCCGTTGATGGTTAAACTGTTGCCTGGTAAGAAACAGGGTTTTCCTTTTTTTGTAAAAAAGACAGCCTGATTCTTTGAGGCATTTATTTTGATCTTCCAATCGTTAAAGTATCTGCTGATAACAGTCAGTGCAGACTGCAAATTGTTTTCGATATTAAAAGCAATTGCATCTGCTGAAAAAATGCATGTATCATCCGCAAACACAGCAGTTCCACAATTACTCAAACGATGAAAGTCATAGGTGTAGATGTTATACAGAACTGGTGAAATCACTGCACCTTGAGGTACTCCATCAGTTACAGGGAGACAGGGAGATATCCAGCCATTTATAAAAACTTTGATACTTCGATTAGCGTGAAAGGATTTTATGATTGTGGTAAGGTGCCTTGGAAAGTTGAGGGTATATATTTTATGCAGCAGTCCGTTGTGTCATGCAGTGTCAAATGCTTTCTCCACATCAAGAAAGACCACACCAATGCTCTTTCTGGAGTTAAGATTTGTTTGTATGGTTTTAGCAATCCGATGGACTTGGTTAACAGAATTGTGTTTGGGTTTGAATCCAAATTGCTCAGGTGGCAAAATATTACAATTGTCTAGGTGTGCAGTTATTCTAGATTTAATAAATTTTTCGAGTCGTTTTCCTAGTGAGCTGAGTAAACTTATTGGCCGATATTTGCAAGGCATGCCGACATGTATTACCTTGGCCGATTTCCATGCATTAGGATAGTAACCCAACTTAAAGCAACCATTGTATATAAAATGTAGAATTGTAAACCAATTTGTGGAAGGTGTTTTAGGTAGAGATTTCGAATTCCATCCCAGCCTGCAGATTCAAAAGGTTTAAGTGACTTAATCAGGCACTTTATGCCGTCGATTGTTATAAAATCGATATCGGCTTGCATTGGAATTGCGTTAATTGCGTTAATTGAACGCGATACTGCCGATTCTATGACGTTGTTGCTTATAAGCTATTGATCGAGTTGTGGCTAGCGAAAAAGCTATGGGCTAAGTAGTTCGCTTTCTCCTCATTTGAAACCATCACAGTGTTTCCCACTTTCAAGGCCAGAACATGGGTTTTTTTCCTTCTTGACGACTTTAACCGTATTCCAAAAGAGCCTATCTCCTTTCTCTAATCGTCGAAGCCTAGAGTTCCACAAATTATTCATCTGCTATCTATGTTTGGATAGTTTATAAGTATTTTTCTTATTTTTGCTTCATATTTAATATTATATTATATTATATTTAAATGAGTTGAAAAAAAAACGTTCAGTCAACGACTCTACACTTACTTGTGACTCGGACTTTAAGTCGCATTTGGAAAAACGATCAAATATATACTATAAGTGTTGGCAAAATACAAATTAGCAAAAAATATCGTGCACCATTTACCACTGTTAGAACAATAACTTGTAATAATTTAAAAAAATGCAAATAATTTTTGAAAATAGTTAAGAATCTCAAACTAATTTATGAAATTCTAACATTAATAACATTTCATTGTATAAATTCTTGGATAACTTATCAACATAATGTTAATTAAAAAATTGTAATGGGACTACTGATTGAAAATGTGTTTTTTTTTTTTTAAATCAATGCTTTATTGAGGAAAAATAGGTATAAATTCAATATTCAAAGTATTGCCCATCGCTAGCCACACATTTTTCCCATTTTTCTGGCAATTCATGGATACCCGTTCTGAAAAATTCTACCAATTTGGCCGCAATCCACGAATCGATCAATTTTTTGACATCATCGAAATGACGGAAGTGCTGGTCAGCCAGGCCATGTTGCATCGATCGGAAGAGACAGTAATCGGATGGCGCAAGGTCTGGACTATACGGCGGGTGGGGTAGAACATCCCATTTAAGCGTTTCAAGGTAAGTTTTGACGACATTTGCAACATGTGGCTGAGCATTGTCATGTTGTAAAATAACTTTATCGTGTCTTGCAACCGTTTTCGGCTGTTTTTCCTTCAGTGTTCGGCTCAAACGCATCAATTCTCGTCGGTAGACCTCGCCTGTGATTGTTTCATTCCGTTTTAGCAGCTCATAACCCTTCTGGTCCTACCAAATGCACAGCATAAACTTCAGGCCATAAATATTCTGAACGGCCGTCGATGTTGAGGCACGCCCGGGGAATCCATACGTTGCCCGACGTTTCGGATTATCGTAATGTACCCATTTTTCATAACCAGTGACGATTCGATGCAAAAAAGACTTATTTTTGTAGCGTTCAAGCAGCATTTCGGACATGCAAAATCGGCGTTTGACGTCTCGTGGCTTCAATTCATACGGCACCCAATGTCCTACCTTTCGGATCATTTCCGTGGCTTTTACACGATCGGACGGCGACGCCAAGTGATTTTGCAAGTTCTTTTGACCGACCAATGCCTTCAATTCATGGTCTTCAAACTTTTTCACCTGGCCGGGCCGTTCTTTGTCTTCGGTGTCGAAATCACCATCTTTGAACCGCTTAAACCACCGCTGACACATTCTAACGTCTATAGTATAGCCCGGGTAAGCTTCGGTAAACAATTGATGCGCTTCGGTTGCTTTTTTCTTTAAATGATAGAAGCATATTAAAACTTCCCGCAAATGTTGTTTTGATGGCACGAATGTAGACATTTTACGGCTTTACAAAAACTTGTGTGTTTTCACTTATGACCAATAACCTAGACTGTAATAATTAGACAATGACATGAAGTTTCTGATGTGACAGCTGTCATGGTCAAAATTCACCTCAGTGTAATAGATCTGAAGTTGTCTGCAATAACGACATTTTCAACCGGTTTGTGTTTGATAACAACTCTCCGAAACTCCCTACAAATAACTTTTGAATTTAGGCGGAACGTTCCGAACTCCAAACCGTGGGAAACAATAACTAGACATGTCGAATGAACTTCAGTAAAATGGTTCAATGCACTACCATACAACTTGAAATTTTTGAACCTAACATTTAAGTGTACAAATGTGGGATAAAAATTACGAATCACGAATGTTAAACTTCAACCCAGCTTGTACTACTCATCCGCTTATGACCTTGTGGCCTTCCACTTCATCATCGAGCAACCGATTTACTTTCAAAACTCATCTGACACTGCAACAAGTTAACAGTGACAGTAACTTGGAGCAATACAATAAGCCCCTGGACAGTACAGTAAATAAATCGCAATAGTATATCGATTTCTTACACAACCTGTATCAATGACTGACCCTCAATGTGACACACAATTTACGACTCTCTTTTGCGCTAAGTAAGGTTATATATATGGACATAGCTGCAAAAAGATCGTAAAGATTGATTCCAAAATAGATGGCTTCCATCCAAATATAGACTTCCAATTCCAAACAAAATCTTGGAACACTCCCATCCGTCATATTGTGTACTTATGTTTATTCAGAACTTTTGCAGATGTTCCGAGCTTATATAATGAATAGCCCTAAAAGGTCTTCCAAAAATAACCACGCCCGGTGTGGTCAGATCGGCAGTTAAAGAAAAACAAATGCATGCAAATTTATACACAAAAACGGAGTACGCTCCAACCTACCGAAATTGTTTCGTCTTATCGATCAGTTCGGCGACTCTGGTCCTCCGTAGTGGTGCCGGTGATGCCCCTGGCGATGATTCCCTCGATTCGGCAACCATTGCTCTAGCCAATATTAGATCTTCCTCCCTCATTTTAATAGACTGTGAGGCTTATTCACTTTTGACACAATCACACTTGCCAATTTTTTTTTCTTTAATTGCACTTGAAGTGAAGATCACAAAAACGATTCACCGCGTAAATATTTATAAAATATGGTATGTATTCTAAATGCTCAATCAGGGGCTTATCTGAGGACCGAAATTAATCATGCATTCCGTTTGTCTTTTTTTTGCGTTTTTTTAATTAAACAAAACAATCTCGGGGAGTGTATCTTATTTTTTAAGGTAGAATACGAAAACAAGGAGCTGATATCTTTACTGCTTTATTGTGACTGAACTTTACACGATCACCGATCAGAATGTACTGAGTTTGAGTGTAGAGCTTGGCGCGAGGCTCTTTGAGAAATTTATTAAAAGTCGTAGAGTCTATTTCGCCTGGGTGTACTTAGTTTTGTGAGCTGTCCGGTGGTGGCAATGTGGCTGGACCGCCAGCCGGGATCGACAATCTACTGTGGAGTAGAAAGGTGTGCGAAGGCAGCCGTTCTCCATGAGTTCAATTGAATTCGGCAGAGTTTTCAGTGTCGGTGGAAAATTTGCATAATAAATGTACTTCCTTTGGTTTTTCATTTTATTTCTATCCATGAGATGCTTTGTTTTGTTTATATTTTGTTTTCTATTTTTGTTTGTTTTCAGAAAAATGGACTAAGTTGATTTTAGCTAATTTTGGAAATAACTGTTTCGAATGGTTTGAAAACTGGGTAAGGGGAAATTATATATTTCGCGCCATAATTGAATATTTTTAAATCATTGTGATATGTTTCGATAAGGAAAAGAACAGTCGCACCTTGGATGCCTTACATAAACAATATTTGTTTTTTTAAAAGGCATCCCTTTTTTTCTTCAGAAATAGTACCGGCTTCTCATTTGGATTTATAGATTAAGTGTATTCGCTTCAAGCTGGAACGCATGCAAGTCCCATGTTGGACAGACGGTCCTAATACCACTTACCTACTTGAAAGTGTGCCAAATCGGGCGATAAGACTTCTAGAAGACAAAAATATTGCGAATTCTCACTTCAACACAAACGTCACGTTTCCCGTCTATCCCTATTTTATAAGTTTTCTTAGACAGTATCCCGATTATTAAAAATGAAAGAAATGCTCATCAGCTATGTGCAATTATAAAGTTCAATGTCGGACGTACTCTTAAGTAAATTATTTCTTTAGCCGTGCAATGCTCTTCCATGCTCATTGTATCCCACTCAATACAACTTGAAGCAATTCAAGAACAATGTGCCACGTTACCTCTCCTTTTTTTCTCTTTTTATGCCCATCCATCCACGATCAATTTCTTGACAGTAAAGGGGGTTTTCGTTTTGTTTCGAACGCATGTAAATTCTAACAAAAATTGGTTACATTCCTTAGAGATTAAAAAAAAAACAGTGGGTTCCCAAATTTTAATTTTTTTTTATCCTGTTTCCCCGTCGTTTTACATCGCGCTCCAATCTAGATCAAGAAACAACCGGACTTGCGAAACAAATTCGAATACCTAATCCGAATCGCCTCGGTCTTCTTTTTTTAGTAAATATTCTTGAAAAATTATGCTACGTCATTCAGCTACTAGAAAAACTTGAAGAAAAGACTGTCAGAAGAAGATTTCTAACAGTCTTGGGTTCTAGTTGGTAAGGCCAAGCTCCCCCTTATTTTGAAAGCTGAAATTCGAAAATATGGCCGAGCTATTTTAATCTTCCAAAATGTTAGAAAAAGCCCAACGAAAAGCTTATTTCGGCATCACTAATGCCATGAGCACATGCCGTATGGCAGCACTGGAAGCTTTCGAAAAGTTGTCTTCTCTTGGCAATTTAATTAGAAAACAGCCACCAGAAATGCCATTAAAATGCAAACAGAAATATAAACGAGGTGACCAAACGGGCACTTAAAAATACTCAATTTCGTCACTGATAAGAACAAGCTCTCGGAATTAGACATTCCTTACCGTCATCTTCAATCGAGCGTGATACCTGCCCTCGATCACAGAAGCTTTATCTGGTATACTGATGGCTCACATATGGCAAATGGTGTAGGTGCCGATGTCTGTGGACCCAACATAAAAATACCTAAGGGCAAGCATCCAAGTGTTTTCCAGCCCGAACTACAAGACATCGCATCCTGCGCCGAAGTAAACCTACCTAAAAGCAGCGCTAAAGGCATTCTGACATTCTGTCACAAGCTGCTACGATGCTTGACAATCCCTAGCCGAACGTAACAAAGTGAGGTTAAGATGGGCTCCAGGTCATCATGGAATCGAAGGCAATGAACTTGCGGACGAACTAGCCAGTGCTGGTTCCTAAGCTGCTTTCACTGGTCCAAAACCTTCCTGTACCGTAAACTGGACTACGGTCACAGGTCTGATCAATAATTCGGAAAACCAGCTTCTTATCGCCCACTGCAAAAATTTACCGCGGCTATGACCGGTAACAGGTTTTACAAAAGGTTTTACAGAGATATGGATTCAGGTAGACGGTGAATCCCTAATGTCTTTTGTTCCATTAGTTCCGGCCGAATCAGTTTGGATGCCGGGTCAGCAAATTACCGATATCTCCGAAAATATTATTTTTCGAACCGAAATGCGTGCAATTTTAAAACAATCAGGCTGTTTCTCTTAAAGTTAGGTCAAAATAGAGTCCACGACAATGCTCGATCAAAGATTGAGCTATCATTGACGGCATACAGCCGCAGTTGTCCGAAAACGTGATACAAATTGTTATTACTATCAATACGCATTACAAACTCAATGTTTTTTCTTAAAATAAAAAAAAAAATCAACACTTGTACTTAAAAGGTTTCTTTTGATTTAAAATGTTACCTCTTTTTGGTTGAGCGTATATTTATACAAAAAAAAACGTACTTTAAATAATTTTATTATGACTGCCAGTAGCCGAGATTCATTCATTGCATTCCAAATCAAATTTTTAGAGTGTACATTTAACAAACACACCAGGGCAGGGTCAGCCGACAAATTAATTGCTTCAAATTAAGAAGATTTTAATATTCATAGCAAGTTCATGCCACTTACCCGCTTATAGTTCAAACTCAGCAAATTTAATTGTAAACAAAATTTTAAGCAGCTGGAAAAGAATAGGATCAAGCTTAACGTTGATCAGCGAGTTAAGAAGGCGTGCAGTAGAACCTTTGACAAAAAAAGGGGTATGCAATCAAAGTTTATCCTAAGGATGTATATGGCGGTGGTTCGTCCGATTCTAACATGCGGATCACTAGTATAGATCGTTTCAAATCAGGATGCAATTGGAAAACGCCTTGCTGCGTGGAAAATGATATTTACAATTCGGCTGAACTTTCTCCATTTTCATTGATAAATTATCGTTCCGATTTTTACTTACAGTACGCAATGGATAAGCGTGGGTTTTTCCCTGCACGCACTTTTTTTGCCAAAATTTAATTACATCCTGCAATACATGTATGGATAGTGAAATTTACCCTCCTTGTTAATAATTACTCAATTATTGCAGTAAATCTGTATGTATGTGGGTTATCTATTTTTTGCTTATATAAAAACGGAGCACAAGCAAAAATAAATAAATAAAAAGAAGACACGTCAAGCAAAAGTGCTTACGCTTAAAATGTACACCCAAAATTTGGATAACGCCATCAATCAACAAAATAGAGCTCCTTAGGGAACAGTTGTCAAGAAAACATTGGATTTGTGGGGATTTCACAAAGAGTCAACTACAAAATAATCAAGGAACAGAATCAAAGTGGAAGACTACGATCACCAAAGAAGAAAATTCCTCATCGACACTGGGAGACTGATTTGTAAAATAAAGATTTAAAGGCCTAAAGAAGGATACATTCCCTCTACCAATTTGACAAAAAAGTCATAACATTGAGGAGTCTTAAGCAATAAATCTATGATGAACTTGAAATTAGCATAAGCAAGGCATCACTTTGGAGAGTTATGAAAAGCAAAGGATTCAGCATTCGCAAGACGGACGAAGGACGGGCATAAGAATTCTAAGGATAAGATATATCCGGCAAATCGGGAATTCCTATGAAAGTGGATACCAGTATATCCATATAAACATAGCTTCCACACAAGAGGAATTTTTTGGACTAGGGGAAGTACGGAAGGATTAAAAAAAAGCCTATTGAAAGGGGATCACGGCTTATAATTGTACATGCTGGTGAATCAAATGGATTTGTCGATTGGCGCTCTCATCTCATATTCAAATCTGGATCGAAGTCTGGTGAGGGCAAAGATATTTAAAATGTGGTGGTTGCTCGAAATGTGGAAAAGTCGACAAAGTCTTCCAGTCGTTAATTGGGTCCTTGTTTTACTTGTGTATGATCACACGGCCTCATATCCTGCATTTCGTTAAGTAACTTTCCTGAGCATCTCGTCGGCGCAAAACACAGCTTGAGGTAAGTTAACACAGTCCGAATCGCATTGCGATAACACAAACTGCAGAGCATGCACGTGCAACATGATATGGGAACCTTGCGTAAAATAAGTTTGTTCTAAGTGCTAAGTTCTAAAAACAGCTAAAGGAGTTTGCTGATGCTGATTGGGCTGGCAGTAGTCACGACAGAAGATCGTATTCAGAGTATGCATTCTATATTGGCGACAGTAACCCAGCAATCACCTGGAAGTCGAAGAAGCAAGCTTGTTTAGCTCGGAGTTGTACGCAAGCGGAGTAAGTGGATCCTTCAATGACGACGAAAAAGGCAGTCCACTTGCGATCTTTCATCACTGAATTGGGATTCAGACAACTTTTGATGGAACCAACGATGCTACAAGGCAACAACCTGAGTGCGCAAGCACTTCTCGAAAACCCAGTGTACAACGGTCGCAGAAAGCTCATAGATATTCATATTTTGTACGCACTGTTTTTAAGAAAAATGTGATATTCCATTGAATTATTTATTTACACGATAGTCAATGTCCTTACAAAGAATTTATCTTAAATTAAACATATTAAATTTACTCGAATGCTTGGCTTTCAAAATTTATCTTGATTCGAAAACTTATTTTGTTTAAAATTGAAATTTGGTTAATTAATTGTTGTTGAGTATACAACGATGCAAACATTTAAAATAAGAACTATTAAAAATTCTTATTACTAATTAACTATTATGAATTCTGTCAAATAAGTCATTCTTCTTCCATTTGTGCTGGAATACGCTGTTTCTTTTTTGTCTCTCTGGCATTTAATTATAAATTAGGTTGTCGAGAAAAATACAACATCTGAATGGAGCACCCGATTTTTAGAGTATTCCGAAAAGTGATCATATCGAGATAGCTGATAGATATATCTGACAGCGTCATTAAATCCTAGCTGAATCTTATGAAGAGATTCGGAATCAGGTTTACAAAACACGATTTCAGAATATCTCAAAATTTGAACTATCCTCGTTTTTATTAATTTCCATAATTTACGGAGACATCCGTAGATTCGCCCAACGATTAATTTAGCATGTCGGTGACAGGTGAGATTTGAGGTACTTGAAAAGCCTAAGCATCCCATTGGCAATCGACCAGTTATAAACAGCCAGCTAGCCTCTGTGTTAAAGCGAGGCAAGTTCTTCGATTTCAAATCTAGGACGGGATATGTGAAGCTGAACTTCGTCAGCACACATATGAATCAAGACTTTCCTACATACAGAAGGAAGATCGTTAGTAAATACACAGAAAAGTATTGGGCCAAGAATAGAACCTTGAGGAACACCCATGCTTACCAAATTGAATGCAGACGATTTTCTCGCCGATCAAAACTATTTGGAACCTGTCAGAAAGATAACTTCTAACAAGAAAAAGAAAATAGATTTTTTAGTTTCCAGCAGAGCAAGTCTTGATTGACCCTATCAAAAACCTTTGAGAAATCCAGCAGACCGAGGAGAGAAATGAAATCTTTATCATAATGTCGTATTGTATCCTGAAGAATGTCCTGCTCTAAAGCCAGACTGATTAAGATATAGCAATAAATTTTAAATTAAAAAACTTTGAATCTGTTTAGCCAGAATTTTCACAAAGATTTTTGATAAGCTTGGAAGAATACTAATTGGTCTATAGTCGCTGATGCTCGTCGTGTTTTCTGGTCTTAACAACAGGAATGACTTTCTCGAACGAATCCTGGACCAGATACGGGTCTCAATAGTAGATGAAAGGGAGATCCACAGAAACGGCTCTCCATGAAGGAGTGCGTACAATTGAGAAATCGCTTGAATATAAAAGGTTCACACTAGCTACCTTCTTAGACATAGAAGTGGCTTTCAATTACGTTCATACGGAAGCGATACTTGAATCCTTAACCGTACTTGGAATCGAAAACTTTCTCTGTCAATGGATTGTTACCATGCTAAGCACTCGGTGCATTCAAGCAACGCTAGATAATAGTCATATAATCAAATTCGCTATCAGAAGTACACCACAGGGCGGTGTCATCTCTCCTCTTCTCTGGCTTATTGTCATGAACAACATTCTAAACTAGACAGATATGGGGTAAAGGTAGTAGGCTACGCGGATGACATGGTGATCTTGGTATCAGGAAAGTTTCCGGCTGTGATCAGTGAGATCATGGAGGGCGCACTGGGGAAAGTTTGTACCTCGGCTTCGAAATGCGGCCTTTGTAACAACTCAAGCAAAACATAACTGATGCTCTTCACTACTAAAACCAAGATACCCAGTTTCCCACTCCCCCGTCTGAATGAACAACCGCTTTCTCTGTCTACCAGCGCCAAGTACCTAGGCGTTACCTTAGACCCTAAACTCAGCTGGAAGCTAAATGTTGATCAGCGAGTTAAAAAGGCGTGCATAGCTTTTTACGCCTGCAGTAGAACCTTTGGCAAAGAATGGGGTCTCCAATCAAAGCTGATCCTATGGATGTATGTATACGGCGGTGGTTCGCCCGATACTAACATACGGATCACTAGTATGGTGGCCGGTCCTCATGAAAAAAATCAATGTCATCAAACTTAACAAGGTACAGAGAACTGCATGCATAGGCACCACAGGCGCTCTACGATCGACTTCATCGGATGCTCTGACGGTAATGCTGCATCTCCTACCTTTGAACCTACACATTAAAAACACTACTGCTCTCAGCGCCATTAGGCTCAGAGAGTTTGGATGCTGGACGTCAAAACCCTTTGTATGACCATAGCTATATTTGATCTTATACCGAGAGATTTGGTATCTTCACCAACGGACTATACGGTTCCTAGAATTTATCCATCAAATAACTTTGACACTCTAATCCCAGAAAGAGCGGAGTGGAATAGTGGACAGATATGTAAGGACTTTAACTGGACAATCTACACTGTCGGCTCTAAGATGGGCGGCGGAGTCGGTGCGGGTGTGTTCTCAGAATCTCTGAACATCTGTAAAGCCTATAGACTGCCCGACAATTCCAGCGTTTTCCAAGCCGAACTATTTGCAATCCGGGAAGCATGTCGTCAAATCAAATTACATCCAAATATCCTGCCAAGCCAGAAGGTTGCCATATGCATTGATAGTCAAAGCTATTGCCTCCTTTACTTCACATTCAAAATTAGTACAGGAATGCCGAGCTGAAATAGCGTCGTTAGAAGGTCAGCTCATTTCCCTTATATGGGTTCCCGGCCACAGTGCCATCCCAGGTAATGAGAAGGCCAATGAACTTGCTAGAAAGGGATCTGCCCTTCAGCGCTCGCTTGCAGGTGAGATTTTCATCTCACTACAAGCAGTTAAGGCTAATATATCCTCATGCTTCCTTGAAGTAGCAAACCTAAGATGGGTCAGACTTACGAACATCAAGGAAAATATGGCCGGAATACAAACAATCAAAAACAAAAGATCTCCTTCGGCGTGCCCGTCATGATATTGCTAGATTAGTGGCGGTCTACATAGGACACTGGCCGATTGGAGAGCATGCCATTAAGCAAGGTATCCCACACAATTCATATTGTCGCAGCTGCAAAAACACAGCTGAGAGGGAGACCCTAACACACTTCTTTTGCGACTGTCCGGCTCTTGCTAAGGCCAGACAACGGGCGCTTGGTAGACCCTTCTTCAACTCAATTAATGAGATTTCTGCTAAGGATATTAAAGAACTAATGTCCTTCTTAAATACCTCGGGCTGGATTTAGAGATATCTCAAATACACTAAAATAACATCATAAATAAAGTAACAGAGCTGTGGTATTAAAAAGGCACATAGTGCTAATTAGGTTCTCACTGAACCACCACTTTTACCTACCCTACCTTTGCTGGGAAAGAAGACATGTATAAATTATGTGATTTAAGTGACTTATTATATAGTTGAGAATTAGTTTAGTTTAGTTACCTCTTTTCTACATGATCACAGCACAGAAAAACAATATTTTCAACTCCACTTAACAATCTTTCGAAAACGATCAAATTCCGAAATCCCCCAAAGGAAATTTAAGCAATCGATCAGATCGATCTCACTCAAATGTTCAGTTAGTAAATCTTAAGAGGCTATAATATAGCTACAAATATGGCAGCACTCCTTATAAATGTGTAATTACTGTGTACTTAACACAGATAATACACTGGAGCGGACAGCATCACAAAGTTCCGCCAAACGAGGTCATCCACATTTGAAATGTTGCCTACAGCGATCGATGGGAATCGATTTTTTTTTTCAATGCAACGATCATACGGACGCTGCACCTCTCCCAGAGTCTGTAAAAGACTATTTAAGTCGAAGCTACACTGTATTAGAATGTAATGTAGACTCTCGAACGAACTACTAAGTCGCCCGCGATCGATGCGTTTAGTTTTAGTTCTAACTAGAATCTATGATCGCCTACAATTTATCGTATGTCACGATATGACATAATTTGACGCTGTTCTCTCAGGTGACGAGATCTGAACAAACGATGGTCGTTCGATGTTTATTCATTTTTTGTTTAAATTTGACAAACAGTTGCTCACCTTTCATCAGCACTAGAACAGGTTTAATACGATATTCAAATTAAGCTTGGCAATGAAAATGTTGCAAGGACTTTGATACCCGTACACGGGTTGCTTTAGGCGCCACACCGATCTGCCAAACGCATGAATGCAACTTGTTGGAATTGTGGTTGTTAGGACGGAACATTTACAACAGTACGTTAACAGCTTCGGAGTGGGGTTCTTTTTTGAAGAAACCTTTAATAATGCATTGCTGGACAGGTCGACACTTGTGGACATATTTAAAATGTTTATACTAGATCTGTTGGATCATTGAAGCCACATCTGCATAGCTCCCTCGATGCCAAAGTTACCGACGGGACACCTTACTTCGTGGTATTCAACGAATTTGCATCAAGTTTTGCTTCAATCTGTGAAAAACTTCTGTTGAGATAATTGAAATGATGCCCCAGAAAAAAAATGCTGCATAAAAGTTTCCTGCTTTAAAGGATCGAGACGAATCTCGAAAGGCTATTGCGAAATCTGAATTCTAAGACTGCTTCAGGATGGGAACGTGTTATGACGAAAAATAACATCAGTGCGTAGATATGAAGGCAGATCGGATACTTTTCAGACAGATTTAGTACTTGGATGGCGCTACAGTTCGGGATGAACCTGGGCCTCAACCACCACGTCCCTCCAATCAGTTCGATCCAAAGCACGGTGACTTATATTGCATTGTGTAGGTACTAAGACATTTAATACTGGAGTGTTGATGTAAATCCACCCCGCATATGCTAGCTACTCAAGTCGTTGTGGAAGTCAATCCCAACTATGAGCGTTGGCAATTGTAAATGCGACTTGCCTTGGATAAAAATGAACCCTTAAAACAAAGACGACACGGAGCGAAAATAACAATCATATACAGGATCAGGCAGACATTATTGTGATCAAGGAAGTACCTTGGACGGGAAGACTGAAAAAGAACGATTCCATGTATCACAGCTGTCACAAACGATTACACTTAGGATGCGGATTCGCTGTTTGAAAATAGTTTTGAATGAATATAAGCGATCGTCTAGTTTTGACACTAATGTCGGATTGTGACCCTTTTAATCAGCAGCTTGATTTACAGCCCGGATATCCAATATTAGAAAACTTCACCAGGCAACAATAAGGAACATTTTGGCCTTAGAAAATTTCTTTCAGACTTCACACCGCCAGACGTCCTCAAAGTATCCTGAAATGCATTTTTCGACTTAGAACTCTACTGCAAATTGTGTTAAATTTGATGCTTTTGAAGTTAAGGGAGTAATGGAGTCCGATTTAGGCAGGATTTCAAACAAGTCTAACGATTATTTTTCTGAAATATCTGAAAAATTGAAATCAGCTGCCAAAACTCATAAGAATTGAAATTCTTCCATTTCTTCAAAAATTCTTGCTGATGATGTTCAATCCAAGAGTTTTGTGTTTGATGAAGAGAGACTTACAATGTTTTTTTGTTCCTAAAAAATAAAGTTTCTTGCACAAGTGATGTGTTTCGAGCACTTTGTTACAAAAATGTTGCATAGTATGTTGTTGATGTATTGACTTTCTTATTTAATAAACTTGTTGAAAAGGGTTGTTTTCCGGACCATTTAAAATGTGCTGAAGTTATACCTCTTTTTAAAAAAGGTGATAAAAAAAGTTATGAATTACAAGCCAATATCACTTCTTTCTACCTTTTCCAAAATTTTTGACAAATTACTAAAGGTTTGAAATGTCTCTTTTTTAAACAAATCTAACTTTTTAAGTAAAAATCAGATTGGGTTTAGGAAAGGTTTGTCAACTAAGGATGCTATCTTAAGAGTGTGTAGTCAGCTTTATGGAAGTTCAAATACCAACAAAACAACTATTGGACTGTTTATTGATATAACAAAAGCTTTTAATCTGGCGAACCACGATATCTTGCCTACTAAACTTTTTAACATTGGTTTTCGTGGTAATATTTTCAATTGGCTGAAGACTTATTTTAAAAATAGAACACAGAAAATATTCAAGATGATTAAAAAACGGTGTTCAGAGATCTGTTCTTGGCCCTTTGTTTTTCTTGATTTAAATAAATTCTATTTTCGAACTCAAATTAAATGATACTTTAACTGCTTTGGCGGAAGATATAGTTTTTACGTACGAAAGTGAAAGTATTTTCGAAAGCATTGTGATGTTAAATGAAGATCTTGAAATTGATTATATAATTGATTTTATGGTTTCATGCTCTTAATTGTAATCAGTTTCCTCGACCTATTCATAAGTGAGGAAATGAACATTTTAAAGCCAACTAGCGCTGCTCCGAAAAATGCTTTAAAATCGAATCAGTTTAACAATTTAATTGATTAGGTGTTGTTATTGATTGCAATTTAAATCGTATATGTTGTTGATCACACGTAAAATGTATTTATAAAAGCCTTTTTTCCCAATTTTCTTGCACATATTTCCTTGTCCATAATCATTGCCAGGTATTTGGTACTGTTAACGTTTTCTATTTGTTTGCCATTTATTACGATATTTGTTTCACTTGGAAGGTTTATTTTTATTAATTTAGTTTTTTTCTAATTCAGTTTTAACGCGTTCATCTTCAACCAAGTGACTAATTGATCGATATCTAACTTAATTTTATTCCTTCATTCATCCACATCCATTCCAGCATATAACAAAGTCTTGCACAACTTTATTGTATTGGGCATAACGTTGATGTAAAGGGTTTTACAACAGGGACGCTACAAAAGTAGAGCGACAGGGACAGCAAACGGAGCCATATTTCTTGCCGCCCTTTTGACGTCTCTCTTCAGTAAGGTTTGCCATTTCATGATGGAAAGATAAACGAGCCAACAACGAGTCGAAATTATTCGGAGTCAGTGGCCTCAAAGTTAAGAGCGTCATAATCGTCCTAACAGATCAACAATTGAGCGTCTAGTGGAAAAATTTGAATCCACAGGCTCAGTACAAAATGTTTCCGTGCCAGTGAGACAAAGAAGTGCCCGTAGTGTCGAGAATATTGCTGCCGCTGAGGCTTCTGTTGCAGAAAGCCCAAATGTGTCTCTCACACGTCGTTCTCAAGAGTTGGGCATCTCTGTGAAGTCGTTGTGGTGAATTTTGCGAAAATGTCTTGGCGTACATCCTAACAAGATTAAATTGACGCAAGAACTGAAGCCGCTTGGCCACCAGAAGCGTCGTATGTTCTTGAATTGGGCTGAGCAATAACTTGAAAATGTTTCGGATTCCGTGATGATCAAGACCAGCACGTTACTGTGAATGGGGATCGCTACCGTTCAATGACAACCGAATATTTTTGGCCCCAATTGGAGGACATGTGGTTCCAACAGGACGGCGCCACAAGCCACACACGAATGTAACAATCAATTTATTGGAAACCAAGTTTGGAGAACGTGTTATCTCACGAAATGGTCCAATCGCTTGGCCGTCTCGGTCGTGCGATTTGACACCGTAAGACTATTTCCTTTGGGGCTATTCCAACAAGCCAGCGACGATTGATGAACTTCGTACGAATATCGAACATGAAATTTCAACAGTATCGGCCGATTTATGCTTGAAAACCGTCGAAAATTGGGTTCAGCGTCTGGACTTCTGCAAGCGTGCCCGTGGTGGCCATGCAAAAGGCAACGAACGTACTTTCACAGGAATAAAGAATTCCATTGATATCCAAAACCGTTTTTGTTTTATTTAAAAAAAACCCGATATAAAAGATAAGAATTTTTTCGAATTAACTACAAACAGTTGCAGTTTTTTTGTAGCGCTCTTATTGAAAAAACTTTATATGATAAATAAAAATGCACCCAAAATCGATCCTTGAAATCGGACACGCTTTAATTTACATTTGTCCCTTGAACTCAAAAGATCTAAACCATCCCAAATTATCCCAAATCCCGTTCTTATACAATTTTGCCAACTTATCAATTGTTTCGAAAGCACGTTTGAAATCTAGGCCAACTGGTATTATATCATTTTTCTGTCTAAATAATTTGTTAAGCCTATCGATGGATCGAAATTCTTCAATTTTGCAACTTTTTCCGGCGGCGTAACCATTGAATCCCTCTTTGAATTCGGAAACTCATCCGTTGCGAGCGATTAATTTATTATGGTAAGCATCATCTCAGTTGCCCATTATAACTATGGGCCTTACTTTTTCAAAGTCATTTTCAAGTTCACTTATAATTGATTCTCTGAATTTGAAATGAAGTTCGGTTTCATTTATGTTATTCACGTATTCGACATCTTCAATTGATTTATCATTATCATTAAATTTGTTTGCGATTTCGGACCATTCTCTATAATCCTTATATTCTAAATAAAAATGCCTTATTTCATTTTGTTGCTGTCCAATATCCCACGTTAGAAGAGACAAAGATGTCGGTTCACATAACTTACAGGTTTTATAAAATGGTATAGGCAAGTGTCAGATTAGAGAGGACGAAACATGCCCAAGGACTGGAATTTCAACTCTATCCATCCCGTCTACAGGAAACGCGATCCTATGTCATGCAACAACTATCTTGACATAAACATAATCCTGCTTGAAATCGAAAAAATATCATATTCACATATGACAATCCTCATCCTACTGAACTACAAAAAGTCATGTTCGGATTCGAGTTCCCGGAAAAACTAATCCAGCTTTGTCGCACAGCGCTCCACGAAAACACGCGATGAACTGTGCAGTTTGAACCAAGATCCTTTGAATTGCTCAAGACTTGCACAGGATTCAGGCTGTCATGTGTTTTTTTTTTCAACCATATAATTGGACAGATATTGCAACGGTAAGTCCATCCAGCTCTCACAATTCTTCTAAACGAAGCCGAAATTTGGACGAGAAGCAAGCAGGTAAAACAGATTTTACAGATATTTGAGAGAATAATACTCCATCGGATATAAGATCCTGCTTGCCATACCATTTGATTGAACAAAATTGCTTCATCTCAGAGTCTCCGAATATTTGGTTTAAGCCAACTAACGAAATTCAGCATTCCCGGAACTCTAAAGGATCGAAAATAGCTTTTGCTCATTTATAAAGTTAGTTGCCTCGTTACCAAAAGGAACTACAATGTGTAACAAAACTATACTATTTCTGGAATTATTGTCAAAACTTAGAATCCTATTAATTTAAACTCACTTTTGAGGTTCCGTTTAAAATTAACTTGTTTTCCCCTTCGATTAAAATTTGAATTATGAAATAACGATAATTATTCACACGTCCGCATTTGTAGGGTTTTTTTCTTTCACAAATCGTAGCGCCGTCATTTCGCATCAGCGCTAGTGGCGCAAAAGAGACTCGTGTTTTCTGGCCAACTGTCATAAGCCAAACGTTGTTCGTTTGGCTGTCAGATTTCTAGATTCAGGAAGAGAACGTGAGGATTGTTCCGCTGATAACATATTTTGCAATTTTATTTAATTTAATTTGAAAATATTGCATTTCTCTGTTTAAAAAATAAAAAAAAATGACAACAAAAACAATTGCAATGTTCACGCGGTCAAGGCGAATTGTTTCGTATCTGGGAAAACATCAAAGTTCACGGTAAATTTCATTTAATCTCAAATCTTGCACAATGTGACGTAATGTCTGAAGCTCAGTTTAAATGTTCAAATTGATTGGCTTACGAAAAAAAAAAACTATGTTATTTAATTGAGAAAAAAAAAAAAGTTTTCGATTTTTAAGACCGACTGATTATGCTGCAACGCACATCATTGCAATGCGCCGGTATGGAAGTGAGAAGACCAAGGCTGATGCAAACAATGTTGAACTTACTGAAAACGAAAAGAAACTGACAGCTGAAGTGGAGAGCTTAACCAAAGAGGTGGGAAGTTTAAAGGAGAAGACCGAAGAGCTCGTGGACAAATACAAGAGATCGCTGGCTGACAGTGAAAATTTGAGGACACGTCTAACGAAACAAATTGCGGACGCTAAAATCTTTGGTATTCAAGGATTTTGTAAGGATCTACTGGAGGTGGCCGATATTCTGGGACATGCCACAGAAGCAGTACCCAAGGAAGAGGTAAGAATGTGTAATTTGATGTTAAATGGTTAGAAATTGAGAATTATGTAACTCTCTGTATAATTGTTGATAATAGTACAGATTTAATTTGTTGTTTTCCAATGAGATCTGCTTACTTTGAAAAATGATTATGAAGTTCGACCTGTGGTTAAATCTTAAAGTCCCTCCAGTCAGCTCGATGTAAGCTAACTTAGTAAAGTTAGTTGACCGAAATTACTTACTCTCAGAGCACATTTTTGGAACACTGGTTCCATTTTCCTTCCGTGTGTTTGCTGTATTTCCGCAACTCTTCTTGCATTCGCAATACGCTTCAACTCGGATGGGTTGACACGCGCTATCAAATCAACCAGGCAATCACTCGTACATTGTTTGATAAGGCATCCAAAACCACAGCAGTCACTCGATGCCGAGGTAAGGGTGATCTTCTACACAGTCGTCTTTCGGTCTGTTTGTTGTATTGATGTGTGCTTCAACATGGAAGTAAGCATAATGAAAAAAAAATTTCGAGAGACGATGCCTTAGGGCTTGTCTCCATATGAATAGATCTGCAGAGTCTTAGTAGAAAAAATTCTATAGCAATGAAGTTCGATGCAACGACGAAACCTGATCAAAGTGGATAACTTCCTGATGAAGCAAAAGACAACTTGATCTTGGGGGCTTTTTACTTTTATGGAGATCTTATTCCTCCTGTAGCGTTCTTCTATTTAGATAGAAAAGGTCTGGTTAAGGACAAATAAGCAGTCCCGATAAGCTTCCCCGTTGGCCGAAAAGCTGTGAAGAGGCGAGTCGACTACGACCAAGACGTCGAAAGTAGCTCAGCAGAGTACAGTAGGGCGGTATCAGACTGCGACAGGTTAAGATAAGTTTTTAGTTTACCTTTACAGTCTGCTTTAAGTTAAAATTGAAAGGGGCCAGTTAATAGTTAAGCTAATTAAACTTGCCTTAAGCGTTTTTGTCTAGCATATAAGTAAAATGAGTAACGAATTAAAAATAGTAACATATCCTACCCTGAAACCATATTGGCCATCCGGGATGATAGTTTGTGAAGATATAAGGATTAGTTAAAAGAGCCTGTACGTAGGAATTTACAGATGTTCTTTTATGATTTTCGACGTTTTTATAAACGGCATCAGTGTCCATACCAATCGTGTTTGAGGAGAATATTCTTATAACAAAACGCGTAAAGTTTATCCAAAGCGTAAGTTATCTTTACAAAATCGAGGTGATTCGATTTACCTATAAAGCCTGTTTTACTTTCCGAATGTAGAATTTAAAAACCAGCACACCAGGTATAGTGTCAGATACTCAAAGCGCTGTTGGCTGTGGAATCACCTCCGATACTTGCTGTACTATATTTCCAGGGTTTGTCGCCATCGTCTTTCGGCACACGACAAGTTTTTCTTAACTTCTCCTTTTGACCTTCGATATTTTTGATTCTAGTTCACTGTTCAGCCCCAGTACACTTGTGCACTTTTTGTTCTCCAATGTAATAATTTATGAATTTTAAAACTATTCAGATTCAGATAGATCCGCGACTTCATTCGACGACGTCCTGAAGTTGTTGTAGAAACTTTAATGCACTTTTGATATAAACTGCAACAATTCCATCGAATCCTTCTTTTTTTTCGTTTCTTGTTGGGAATTCTAGCACAACCAATTCTACAAAGTTCTGCGATTGTTTCTTTCTTCTAATATCGTTGGAATACATGAAGAAAACTATGAAAGGGCTAATTTTTTTAAATTCCATCACTGAATTTTGAACCATCAGCTTTTTGGCTAGAAGGGGAACATTTTACTGTTTGCAATGTTTTTCTCAAGAGACTTGGTTGAAATAAAACCGTTCCTCTTTCTTGCAAAAGCAATTACTTTCTGCCAGAGCTCTGGACCATCATTTCTTTATACATTTTGTTTTTGTTCTTTGCTGCCAGTTGATGGCAGAGTAATTACGACAGTAATTTATGGGTGAGAAACCAAGCAAGAAAAGTTACTTTTTTACTTAATTATATTTTAAAAACAAGAGAGCAAACAGGAGCCGATTTCTTGTGGCCCACTGGAAGCCATTGACTCGTCCCAAACAAACATGTGGACTTTGTCGATGCCCATGTTGTGGATATGAAAACAGAACGTCCAAAGCTACCTTTGAAGTACAAAATGGCTGTTGTTAAACTGGAGTTGAGGCAAGAGATGTTTTCGGCGTCATTTTTTAATTCTCTGCCGAGCACACTCAGCTTTCTTAAGGTGAAGATCTTTATACTTCTCAAAGCCTATTTTTATTTGCACTAGTCAATGATTTGTGCATGGAAATAAAAAAATTAAGATTTCATTAAAGACAACGAATCCGAGACTCGGATCTCCTATTTTCCCTTTAGAGTCGGGTATAAAGTGACTCATGTGTTTGAAAGCGTAAAATGAATGTTTTCGCCTCCAGTATTTTACATTGCGGTGTTTTATTTGCCAACCATTTTCGAAATCTTTTGTCAGTAGAACTCGCAGCATCGATACTTTTACTTTGCTCTACTCTGCTTAACCGTCCATCTTATATTTTTTGAACTTGAACCCTAATTAAACAAATAATGCGAATAAGTCTGCTTTATCTAGGAATCCGGATTATTAATGTATTTTATCAATTAAATCAAAAATGCATTTTGCATTCATGCTAAGAAAGGCTACATTTTAAGAATATTTATATTTTATAACACTCAAAATTCTAGAACTCCAAAAAATTATCTTAATGAGTGTTTTCCTTTGATTTGGTAAAACAATTTTCATCTTCTTGCCTGTAAAAATCTATATTCAACCCTTTCTTTATACATAAATGGTTTGATTTACATTTCAGATAAACGAACACAACAAACACTTGAAGAATCTCTACGAAGGTCTGACAATGACAAAAGCCTCACTGGGTCAAGTCTTCAAACGACACGGACTTGAACCGATTAACCCTCTAAATGAAAAATTCGATCCAAATATTCATGAGGCTCTATTCCAAAAGGTTTTTGTTGTTGATTTATAATTCATTGTTCTCATATTTTAAATCGTATATTCAATTTTGATAGGAGGACAACAGTGTGGATCCAAATACAGTAGTGGTGGTTAGCAAAATTGGGTACAAATTACACGACCGGTGTATACGACCAGCGCTCGTGGGCGTTTCAAAGTCCTCATCGTGAGGATTCCATACTTAGTTCTTAGTTCTTTAATATGGATTTTATTTTCATCATTAAAATGGATGAATATTGCGAGAATGAATCATTATTTTTTATTTAATGAATGTTTAACTATATTAAGAAGTGAATAGAAGAATTGATTCCAGTAAGAATGTTAGTTAGTTGCTTTTATAGCGGAAACAAATTCTACTAAAATCAGCTGCTATTTGAGTGACTTCTACTTGCTTTCGTGGAACAATTATAATTTCCTTAGATTTTCACTCTTTGTATGGATTTTTTTTTCAATATTTCTGTTGATTAAAATGAAAAAAAATTGAAAAGCATTTTGATTTCTTTTTCCTGAAACTATCAAACGCTAAGTCCAAACATGTGGATATTTGTCTTCAGTGGAATATTGAAATTGGGGTCGGAAGTATGAATAAAAGAAACTAAAGACGCATTCTGGAGGATGAAAAGGACGCGTCACGTGTTGAAAAACGATGCAAAAATAAGCTCGTATCAACCAAAGGACTAACTAAGAAGTGCATCAAGCCAGACAGGGTACAAGCTATTAAGGTAGCCACCAATACTACTAGCTGTAGAATCAGCGGCATTGCTAGCTAGAGAGCGAGCTTTAAAACTGGCTATAGAGCAAGCCACAAACTGGCCATAGAGCCAGTCACAAAACTGACCGAAGAGCCATCCACAAAACTGGCTACAGAGCTAGTTATAGAGCAAACTATAAAACTGGCAGAACAAGGCACAAAACTGGCTGTGGAGCCAGCCATAAAACTGAATATATAGCCAACCATAGAACTGGCT
Organism: Orthonevra nobilis; assembly: GCA_963555765.1. Taxonomy (NCBI): domain Eukaryota; kingdom Metazoa; phylum Arthropoda; class Insecta; order Diptera; family Syrphidae; genus Orthonevra; species Orthonevra nobilis. Next base: position 118,876,711 of record OY743224.1, read on the forward strand.
ATAATGCTATCCACAAAACAGGCTGCAGAGCCATCCACAAAACTGGCTACAGAGCCAGCTACAAAACTGGGTGAAGCAGCAGCTAGAGACCCGCATGTAGAACTAGCCACAGAACTGACTAAAGAGACAGCCAAAACTCAAAGCAGACAGACAAAGAACTTGCAACTAGGCAGGCCCGAATCAGCACAGTTGTTTTTACGTGGTCCTGTATTTTTATTATACATTTTGTTTGTATTTTCACTTCATAGTTCATCGCAAGCGCTTCAAAACGTGCCTGTTTCATTAGAAACTTGAATAACGCGTGGTTTAAGTCATCAAGACCCATACTATAGACTTAGAAATCAGAATAAGTAGCCTCTGATCACTGGCGCCACGGAAAACCCAAACAATGCATAGCAAATCAGAATGTCCTACTGTCTCCGCTAATTACGCACACATTTCTTGAAAAACAAAGAAAAAACTCATTCCAAATACATTCACCATAAAAATCAAACCGCCTCTACCTAAAAGAACAATACTCTTGATTCACCAATCATTGAATGGTATTAAACCGATACTTAATTTGATTCGAGGTACGTTGGCGTCATTTGGAAATACCTGAATGAATATTTGCTTCCTCATACCAAGGGACTATTTTCCCTCTCTTGTTTCCCCTGTGGAAATCCAAGAAATGCGGACCAAAGTAGCAATGAAACGTCATTAAGATGTCAGTAAGATGCTGCTACCTGTACTTGGTTACCTCTGTACGGCAGACTTGTTAATTACCCAGGCAGAGGTGAAAATGAAATCGTTGACTGATATAAACCCCGTACATTGATCGTGAATATTCAGTTTAGTCCTTTGAACTCCTTCGGTAACATCACGCTTTTGGAAACCTCTTTAATAGTCACAATTCAGTTGATCTCCAATCATGTATTCGCAGGTGAGTTCAGCATAGTTCTTTAAGCAATTCTGTTCTAAATTTTGTCAAATTGTTTCAGATATTTATAGTGTTAGTGACCTTACAACTGGCAATGGCAAGCCACCCAATAATTTTCCAAAAAGACAATTCTGTTATTGCTAGCGAGCCAGCGAAATCATCTCTTATACACCAACACGACATTTTACCAGTACACTATCCATACTATGAAGTCATTACAGAAGAACCTCCGGTGCCAGAAGAATCAGTTGACAGTCTTCCTGAAGATTTGATTGAAATCGCTTCCACCAGACTTGGTATTAACAATCTAGATGAAATTCCGAGTTTAAGTGAATTGGGCGAACTATTGGGAACTACTTCACGCGAGGAAACAATCGAAGCAATTCGTCATTTGACTGCGACAGAAAGTGGAATTGATCTCATCAAAGCGTTTATTGAAGCCGCAGACTACACGGACAGTACGGCCGAAAAAGCACCCAAATATTATGAAGCTGATACAGCGAAACCATCGCTACCCGTAAGTCTTCTCAGTGAAACAGCACAAAAAGACTTGGAGATCCTTAAGACGGTGTTGACAACACCAAAACCAGAATTGGGATTCTTTCAACGTGTGTCGTCATATTTCAATGTGCTGGATTTTTTTCCAAATAATAAGGAAATACCTATTGCGCCAGTCAACAAGGAAGTGCAACAATTGAAGCCCAAAACACACGAACAAGACCATGAATATCACCATCAGAGACATCCGAAATTGCAGCCGACACTTTCCATTCCATTCATGCCAAATGCTGATAATCCTTACATGTCCTCACGTTCGCGTTTGGCACACTCGATGGAGGAAGATAGCATCTTACAGGACCCCAATCCATTTTTAAGGTCGCGATTCAATAAGCAAAAAGTTGTTGACGACGATATAAATATTTAGGAATCCACTTGTGATTAAATAAATAAATGGTAAAATAAGTAGAACTACTATTTTTTTCATATTATAATTTATACGTAAACAAGTAAACAATTAAAATAAACTATAACAAATAATTTTCATACAGATTAAGAAATAACGTTAAACAAGCTGATTGTTGATCTATTCGCGTTTCCTCTCAAAATAGAAAGATTTTAAAGAATTCTACGAAAACTTCCGAAATCCCATTAGGGAGCTTATGAGGGGTTCCAATATTTGACACACTGAAAATATCAGCCAATGAAACAATTCACTTGACCGCAGGACGTCATGTCCACGTTAAACTTATCTTTGTCCTGACTTGTGTAGGAGAAGACACCATGATCTTCAGCGTATTGCAAATTGAATGGATTCATAGAAGAAACATAAATATTATTATTATTATTATCTTTTATTAACATGTAATTTAAATTACATGGTAATGTTAAAATGAAATTAAAGAGCCTAGCTGCGGAGACTATTGGCTCTATGGTATAATAATGGAATATATTAGGGTGTCCCTAATATGAGTGATTTTTTTTTTTTTTAGATATCGAAATGCATACCCCCTATTTCTTTTTAAACTACCTAGACTTACTTAAATACAAAATTTTACCTTCCTACGTCATCATTAACCCGTGCCGACAGAACTTTGAAGATTTTGAATATTGCTGTTTATGACCCTCTCCGTTATGTAACGAAATCAATTGAAATATTTAAATTTTATAAAATATTTATTGAAAAAAGATTTAATTACAGATCAGGCAGGATATTATCTTTTAAGAGTCTCTTTTTTACAGTCTGGATACAGATTTCTGTGCTCCTGAACACAGCGCAGCAAAAATTGCTTTTGCTTTTGCCTTTGCAGTGATCAAACCATGAAAATCTTGCATATGCTTTACAGCCCTTTAAGCTGTATCATTAACTGCTCTTATAGAAAGCACTTTTCTTTTTGCCTCTAAATAGGAAACATCTTCATCCCATGTAGAAACGGGTCTCTGGAGGAAATTCGTATCAATTTTTAATCGAGAATATACATTTTTGCTCTTCACTGACACAAAATCACTTAATGATTTTCCTGCAACAATAAATAAGGCAGATTTATTATCAATTTATTAAAATCAGTATAAGAAATAGTACTGTGTGTTGTATTCCTACTTACCATACAAATAATCAGACATATCTTCTTCAGATGGATTGTATACAAACCCATCCCAGAATCATACAAACTCTCTCTTTGTAAGTTCACTACAATGTTCGTCTTCGTTTTTTCACTAACTTCTTCATCAAAGAGTGATAAAATGGCAATTTCTTCTGACAAGTACCAAAGATGTTGACTTAACTTGCTCAGGGCTACTTTGGAGATCAATTTGTCAACAGTTTCATATTCCTTAAGCCTCTTTAAAAAGCACAAATGCTTTTGATTTGGTGCCTTCACCGCCAGACAACATCCAAGCCATGGTTTCACATAAACAGACGTCTTGAAGTGCATAAACAAGCACCTTGGCGCTAATTTTCAACTGCGAATGCAACAAACATATTGCTTGATGCATCGCTCCAGGAGGTATAACTTTTCACTTTTTTTTTACTGTCTCCTCCTAAGAAAATAAAAGATAGTTCAATCAGTTCACGATAATCGTTACGTACAATGGTTTTTTGCAGTTCTTGTTATAAAATGTCAACAAATCAAACAAAAAACAAATTGTTGTATTACAAAAATGTCGCGTGACGATATCGGTGTATGTTTCAATGGCAGCAGGATTAATAGTTTTCCAGTTGTCTCTAAACTTTTTGAACAGTGGGATATCAGGGCTAATTGTGACTTGGTGGATTTTTGTTTCGGTCACACATTTTAAAATCAAGTCGTAAACGTGATGGCGGCAAGCAAAGAGAAGTAATTTTTGTTCCAAAAGTACACAAGCTCCTTTCAATCGCCCTGTATTAGACGCAGTTGTGTCACAGCACATTGTTTGTACTTTGGCATCGATGTTCCAGTCATAAAGTGCGTTCAACACAGCTTTAGCTTGATCCTGGCGGGAAGAGCTCTCCAGTTTGGGTACAGCCAGAAGTTGTTCCTTTTCTCCAAATGATATGAGAATTGGCGGGCGTTCTTCTTTAGAACCTCTCACGTCAAGTCTAATTATTTATTTGCCATCCAAGTGAACGGTCACAATTTTAGGTATATTATTCTGAAAATCTGATTTTATAGATTCCGCTCTCTTTTCGAATGCGTGAAATGGAGGATTTGTTTATCGGAAAATCATCACAGCTTAGATCTAGTGCTGCTACTACAGCTTGAAGACAGAATCCCTTATGCTTAATTGTTATCTATCTAAAGCTGTAACTAACTTAGGCGTGATAAAGTCTTTCCTTCCTCTTTTTGTAGTAGTTTCAGAGCTTACCATATGAGCGGTGGATGGCAAGCGTTCCTCAAGGCTTTCATCACATACATATACCTACATATAGAATCTTGCGTGGTAAGAGATGACGATAAACCTCCGAAACACATTTGTTCATTTCCTTTGTTCTCTTTATCTAATTTTTTTTTTTGTCTTGCTCTTTCTTCTCTTTCGGCTAACTTTTTGTTTACACCCGTGAAATACCCTGGACGCCCTTGTTAACTTCCCATCAGGAAGTTCTTGTAATCGGTCCGATTTTCGAAATTCAAAATTTTTACATTTCTCCACGTTTGGCGGTCCCAGTAGTCGGATTCCATGATTTTTAGAAAGATGTCTGTGTGTGTGTGTGTACGTACGTACGTACGTTTGTGCGGATTCTTTCGTACAGCCTAACTCGAGAATAAATCAAGCTATCGAAGCCAAATTGGTTTCATTCGAAGCGTGTGTGCATAAAGATCACCTGAAAAGCTTTTGGTTAAATTTCACAGGGTGGTTTGAATTTTATGACGAAAAAACTGTCAAAAAAAGGGACAATTTGACTTCTTCAATTAAAATCAATTTAGTTTTCCAATAAAAAAAGCTCAAAATCAATTAAATTTATAGTTTATAGCTACCTTGTCAGATTAAAAAATATGCATAAATATATACACTGCCGTTTATAAGTTTCCGGACAAATTCATATAAATTTTTTTTTTGTTCAATTTTAGTGCCAAAAGTTTCATCAATATTATGTTTATTTAGCCAAGTGACTAAACTAAGTAAGTTACTAACTATAGAGACTACCAAAAAGACTAAAACAGTTTTTAGTTGAGGCCATTTCATACATTGATATGCCCCTTTCTCTATTTCCTGATCCAAATTTCCACAGAAGTTCTTTGAAAATTGTTTCAGAAATGTGAATCCTGTAGGTCTTTCCCATTTTTCAAGACTCAGAGTGACGTCTGCAACACTGACACATGAAAACAACCTTAGAAAATTATGGAGCCACCATTTTTTTTGTTTAAAACCTGCTCGACGCTTTTTTATAGTTATAATATATTAGCAAAAAGAAGCTCATGGCGCAAATTACATGAGGCAATTGAATTTAAAGCAACAGCATCGGGAGAAACCTAAATGACAAAGTTAAAATACATGGATAAAACTGCATTGCTCGTATATTGCAAGGAAGACCATAACATCCGATTTAGTTTGCTTTCCACTGTTGTGGTTTCTTATCATGTGCCCAATCCTAGAGGTCTTTCGGGAAAATGACACAGAGATAAAAAAATCTCTCGGAATCGGGGCGGAAAATCCTATCAAAATCTGCAAAGAAAACTGGACTGAATGTGATCCTCTTTAAGCCATATATTTACCAGACAGAAAAAGATCCTTTGCTGAGCAGTAACCAGCTCGGAAGGAAGAGTAGGTGGAAATCTCTGGATTGAAACTATGTAATTTTGAACCCTTTCAAAAAGGACATAAAGTTAATCACGCCTTAATATTCCGAGCAGTGATTAATATCTTCCAAAGAAAAGCAATCAAACAAATTTGATTGATAAAAAATAATTCCAAAAATACATGAAGTTGAGATAAGCAGTTGGTCCTCAAACTTTTAAAATATGAATCCCTACAAAATGTAATACTTTTGAAACCAAGCTATATAATATTTGATAATCCTGGCTGTCTGATTTATAACCCTTTATTGAAGAAGTTGAAAAACAACTGCCAAAAGCAAATACAAATTCAACTCTTCCAATGTTAGAGTTGTTGTTATGAAATCGATTTTCGCAACTCTAAATTTAAAATATCTTATCTTCACGTTGAGTTGGATACTCTTACAAGGATAATTGGCTAAGATTTTGGGTCGTTGGTTCTATATTACAGTCGAAAATGCTTTCATTGAGTCGTTTAATGCAAGCCATGGACAGCCAGCCAGCAAAAACAATTATCTCAAGGTTACACACCCCAAACCGAAGCCTGCAAAATTCGAAATGGAAATATCATAGTAAAATTGCAGTCAAAGAAGAAGAACCAAGAATGCCGTCTACCTGACCTAGACGAACTACAGATAGCAAGATAGAACTTCTAAAAGCGGCGGCGATGACTTAGTTTGGAGTATGCACCAACTCATCTGCAATACATGGTCAGAGGAAAGCATGCGAGATGAATGGAATGTCAGTATTGGTTGCCCAATCCTGAAGTAAGGAAGCCAATTATAGAGGTATCAATCTCCTCAAATTTGCCTTTAACATCTTTTCCGCCGTATGATGTGAACGTCTGAAGCAGTTCGTCAACATCTTGATAGGTCCGTATTAATGTGGTTTTCGACCAGAAAAATTCACCATAAACCAAATATTAACATAACGGCTGATCTTGGAAAAACCCCAGGAGCGCCAAGTCAGTACGCACCACCTTTTCATCAATTTCAAGGTTGGTTTTGGTGTCTGTTTCTTCCACAGAGACGAGATTTATGAAGTTATGTCTAGGTTTGGCATCTCTGCTAAGCTCGTACTTTTGTGCAGGATGGCGATGGAGAAATCAAGCTGCTCCATTGAGGTCGGCAAAGACGTCATCGACCCACTTGATGTCAAACAACATTTTAGACAAGGTGATGAACTGTCATGCGATTTCTTCAACATCATACTTGGGACAATAGTGCAAAAGAACCTTGTTAACGCCAGAAGGCAAAAAGAGGCATATGCTGTCATAAAGAGAGACCAAACCCTGATCAGAAGGTTACCATAAACAGCTATAACTTTGAGGTAGTTGGGGCTTTGTCTATCTTGGCACCGCTATAAATACAGATAATAACATCAGCGTTGAGATCAAACGAAGAATACCTCTGGCTATTAAAGCTAAGCCCTATTTCGAAGAACTGAATTGTTGCGCTATGAGACCAATATCATCCCCGTCCTACTATATGGTGCAGAAGCATGGATACTTTCAAAAGCGGATGAAGGCCCCGTTGTTTCGTGAGAAAAGTGTGATCTTTTGTCCCATCTGTATTAACGGTGAGTGGAGGAGGAGATTCAACAACCAATTGACTAAGCCAAAAGGATAAAATATCAATGCTACGTGGGCTGTAATGCCACCTCAAGTTTATAATTAAATGATTAACGACAAAAAAAGTCCAGCCAGCTATCATGTTTTAAAAAAAACGGTAAAAATTAAATTATTTCTGCAGTCAAACTAAAAATCTAATTTTCTTTTAGTATCATAGGAAGGTAACTTAATCAGGAAAAAGTATTTCCAAATTGAAATATGTTTATCTATCAAACTTTTCAATCTTGTGCACAACATTAGATAAATGTTGCTAAATCAAAAACGATTATTTCCAAATTGTTGTCCTGATCACTTAAAGAATACTTTCGTAAGTAATTACCGAATAAATACTCAACTTTACCTTCATAGCAGCTAACCATTCCCCTTCTTATCCCCATTTCAAGTAATAAATGTTATAGAATTTTAACTGAACTAGATAAATTTGCTAATGGTTCAACTCAATTATTATAATCTCATACCTAATATTTCATCATGAATTTGTTTTAATTTAGTTTTAATCTTTATATTTATATTTTTTATTTATTAGTCTGATATGTTTTAATTCAATTTAACCAATTTATTCTTTACATCGCTAATCTTTCACAGATTTATAAGTATTTCTAACTGTGTTAGCATGTACATAAAAAGTATACCCTTTAATCTATACTTTAGACGCAAATCGTATTTTATATAATTCAAAGATGCGAAAACAAATATAAACTTACGGGGAGCTAAAATAGTGAGTATCTTAAAGTTGACGTTGGGAGCAAATTAAATAGTACCTTTATGTTTTCTTGTTTATCATGAGATGGGAAGTTCATGGTATGGGCAGGTCTACTCGAACCCAAACCAATTTTTCCCTTTGTTTTTGTAAAAATATTTTGTTTTCTTCAATGTTCATACGTTCCAAAGCATCAGCATGTGCTATATCAAATGTAAGTATCTTGTATTTTTTTTAAGAATTTTTTGCAACTCCCTCCAAGCATGGTGAAGATCCACAAGTCTTTTTACACTGTTAGGTATAGCTCTGGTAGGGATTCTAGCTTTTTCCCAAAATATATTACACTCCCGAATGACGAGATTAGCGCTTTCGCTAACAGTGACTTTTACTTCACGAATGTTGAAAATAAAGTACTGCAAGAACTTGAAGATTAGACGGTAACTTTGCACCTGTTATTTGATAATTTACGTTTCCAACTAAGAAAATACTTTTTTTATTGCTTCTTAATTCCACTGCCATCTTTTAAATGACAACTACCGCAAATACGCACCGCTTTTGCCGCGCAATATGTATGAACATGATTCGATGCAAGTCGGCACGGGTTATCGTCAACCAAATAAGGTAAAAATTTATTTCCGAGTGTTTTTTTTTTTTTTTTAGTGCAATTTTTATTAACTCTATTTCGTGTGAATTACTTAATTGCTAGGGAAAATAGCTTAAAACTAGCTTAAATAACATGGTGTTTATATCTATTTTACTGGCCAATTACAGGCGCTCTAAGCTAAACTTACTTATTAGACTATGTCTTTCGACTTAAACTTACATACATACTCTTTGGTTCCTTAACAATGCTAACTATAGACTAAGAAAATTAAGTTTTAAAAACTTAGTAAAAATGTGTTTTGTTTTTATATAAACCTATTATTATTAACTTAAAATAACCTATAATAACTTAAATCTACCTGAAATACTTAAATAACTTATTTCTAGCTTAAAGTATACATGCAAGACAAGCAGAAACACACACACCTGTATTGTCATGCTGGGTCCATGCAATACATGCGCACATATATCAACATATACAAAATATATGTATATGTGGATGTCCCCTTCTTGCACATACACTATACTAAACTTAACTAAAGGACCTTAACCTAATTGAGTCAGCCACTACTCTTACGACAACAAAAAAAACAAACTTATGTAACATAGAGACGGCGGCCAACTTTGCCCTTGTGGGCTACTCGTCGATTGGAGGATGCGACGAAAGAGTTCCTTCCCTGCGCTCTGTCATGTATGTTTCCGCAAATAAATAAAATATTTCGGAGGAAAAATCAAAACGATCTTCCGTGTCTTAAGATCCATCGAACGACGGAAAACGAACAAATACTTTTGACAGCGGGCATAGATCCGGTAAACGCAATATGTGACAATGAATTCTTTGTGATCGAAGATCCTCAGGAGAAAGTTGAGGCTATAGGTGCTATTTTTCAGGAAGTGTATAAGGTAAATGAAACCATTTGCCCGAATCATGAGCTGGAAAATCGCGTACTTGAGCACAATTTCAATCTTCGATATGAGATGGCACAATGGCGATCAGAGAACACCGGTTTTATCGAGTTCAATGACGATAACTTGGCAAATAATGTCAACGCCAGTGAAACGACAAATCCCATGTTTATATCAAAGGCTGATCTCCAAGGCGTCTTCGAATCACTGAAGAAGAAAAAATCAATGGGAATCGACGGAATATCGAACATTGTGCCTCAACATCTTCCGTCAGAAGCGATAAATATTTACACCATCCTCTTTAATAATGCGCTGAATAATGCATATTATCCGACACATTGGAAGACGGCGGTTGTGCAACCCATCCCTAAACGGGGCAAGGATATCTCCAATCCGGAAAATCTCCGGTCCATAAGTCTTCTCCCGAACATCAGTAAGGTTTTTGAGAAAGTGGCACATAGAGCCCTGCTTAATTTTGTTGAGGACAAAAATATTATTCCGGATAACCAATTTGGTTTCAAGGCGGGGCATGATTGCATACATGCGGCGTCTAAACTAGTATCTGATATCCAATGGAACAAAAGTAAGAAACAATGCACTGGTGCCTGCCTGGTCGACCTGGAAAAGGCTTTCGATACCGTATGGTTAGAAGGACTCTTTTACAAGTTGAGTAGCCTTGGCATTAGCAAATCACTGTTGTACATGCTTGTTAATATGCTAGTCAACCGCCGACAGTTCATTGTGAAAAATGGCAATGTAACTTCTAATGGGTTATTTAAATTAATAAATGGTCTGCAACAGGGCGCTGTCATTTCGCCGATCCTCTTCAATATATTCACCAGTGACCTTGTAAGATCCCTTCCCCATGTCATAGCGTACGCAGACGACTTAATTGCGTACAGATCAGGTCCGAAGATCGAAGTCATTAGAAATCTCTTGCAGCGTGACTTCGATGAGATCCAGCGATTTTGCGACGACTGGAAATTAAAGATTAACTTTCGGAAATGCGAAACTATATTGTTTAGATCGCCGTTGTCAGGGGCCTCTAGGGATACCATCAAGAATTGGCGAAAGCTCTCAATTATGGGACCGCACGGGCAGCTATTGACGAGTCGAAGTGTAGTCCGATATCTTGGAATTTGGCTGGACCAGTATCTGTATTTCAACAAAAATATAGATGCGGCCCTTGCCAGAGCCAAAGTTGCATTTGCCCTAACCAAGAACCTGTTCTATAACCAGCAACTCGATGCTAGGGTAAAAATAATCTGCTACATGGCCCTCATCCGGCCTATGCTCGTCTATGGATGCCCCGTGTGGTTCAACGTGGGAGCAAGCTTAATGGAAAAGATTCGGTTGTTTGAAAGGCAATGTCTAAGGACTTGCTTACGCTTATACAGAACTCCAGAGTCTGAATACAGAAAATTCTATCCCAACGAGGTCCTATACAATAGAGCAGACATTATAAGAGTGGATAATTTTATTATAAAGCTGACACGAAATCACGTTGCAAGAGCAATGAACTCGGTCAACAATCTGATCTCCGGGACTTTTTACCCAAATGACCTGTATCACGAAAGTGTGCGCCTTATTTCCGAGTGTTTAAGAGTCAAATGAACAAAACTAATACCTATGCGTTAGAAATTTAAAACTTTGAAAAATAAGGGACACCCTAATATAAATGTATGTATAAAATATTATGTAAACCTACTATGCAATCGGATGTAGTTCGAGATTTTGGCTTTTGGGAGTACCGTCGGTTTTCGTGGGTGGCATTTTTCGCAATTGACTTTAGAATAGTGGTGATGATTGGCCTTCCATTCAATTTGTTGATTAGTTTTCATGATTTTCTTGATTCTTTTTTGATATAGATATTAAATTTGAATACTGGTGTGTTTTTGGCTAAGCTCGCGGCATGATCGGCCTGCTCATTACCCTGAATGCAAGCATGTCCTGTTGTCCACATTAATTTAATTTTGTTTGGGGATTTGATGAGATGTCTTCGAATGTCTCCGATAAGCTCCGAGTTGTTGTTTGAGTTGTAAATCGCTTTGAGTACACTGATACTGTGGGAGTTTTCCCCGTAGGCTCAATACTATCCTTGTGGCTTGTAAATTTGCGAATGTTTCTGCTGTAAATATTGATTAAAACTTAGGTAGGGTTCCAACACTTAGTATGAAACCATCTTCCCGCGTGACTGCGAACGAGGTGTTATCGTCAGTTTTTGATCCATCAGTGAAAATGAGTTTTCATCCTCTCGATTTAAGCTCAGAGGAGATACTAGAAAACAACGCACAATATGTTGCGCTGCTCGTGTTGGTTTTTTTGTATTCAGCCAGGGCCATTATAAAAAATTCGGATTTAATGAACCAAGGAGGATATGGTGATGCTATGGAATGAGTCCTTTTGCTTGGCAGATTCATTTTAGCAGCTTTTGTCAGTATGGTGCTTATTGCAGATGGGATTCGCTTTATGATTTAGGGATTGATGGATATCTTTATCAATTACCGAATTTTTCGAAAAAACTAATTTGGCAACGAGAGTTGGAAATCCTGCTTCTGCCAAAATGTTTTTAATCGGTGTTGTATGGAAAGCGTTAATACTACTTCGAGCTGCTAGGTGGTACCTTGGTTTTAGTATTTTCAAGGTGGATTCCGGACAGGTCCCATATATATACAATCCGTAATCAATCTTACTTAAAACTAACATTTTCGTTATAGATGTAAGAGTATTAACGTGCACAAAACTTTTTTTACTACATAGGTATTTAATAATGTTAGTTCTCGCAGCTAGGGATTTCTTAATATCTAAACAATGAAACATAAATAAATCCCTTTTTCCACATATTCAATTGGCCCAGCATAAAATCTTGGCCTGATATTCAGTGCAATCTTAATTTGATTGACTAATTAATATGAGGTTAGAATTATAATGGTCTACGTGCTCTTTGGTCCACTCTACGTAAGAGCCCTACGCGAAACAAGCTTTTTCTGTTAAAAACCTTATATCTGCCAATTCAACTGCGAGATCGTCTGATGTGCTTATTACGGTTCGAGAAGAAAAGTTAACTTCGCCTACAATCAACCCAATTACGTTTGTCGATAGACAGAATCGACTCCGATCGAGTCGATAAAAAAATCTATGCATATTCTGTAGTTCTGTTATTCGATCGAAAATCTGTGTACTAGATTATTTTCGACAAAGATACAAACAAGTTTTTGATGTTTTTGACAGCATACAATTTAAACTGTTGTCGTGTGAAAATAAAGAAATTTTGAGTACTGAGAGTTAACTGATTCGTTGAAAAAGGAGAACGCTGCCAATGGAGTCAAATTTGTTCGATTTGCCACTAGCTAAGAAAGTTTTTCTATTTTTAAATGTTTAAAACAGGTTCGTGTACTACTTTTGAGTGACAAAACAATCACTTTGTGTTTTAAAGGAGCCAACACTTCATTGACTTGATCTTCACTTGAAATCACCAAATGAATAATTTACACCCCCGACGCTTGTTTTTTCGTTTTATTTTTGACAACCTGCTTTTCTTAGATTAATGCAAATAAAACCTCATATTTTCGTTTGTTTATTATTTTCAATCATAATTGTCTTAGAAATGCACGAAAAAGAAATTGGTTCTCGTTTGAACATATTTAATTTAAAAAAAAAAAAAAAAACAATTGAAACACGCTGGAAAACAACTCTCTCTGTTGCAGTCGCCTCGACAAGACATAAATCCGCCCGCTCATTGACAAACAGAATACCAACATAAGTCGGACAGATTTTCTAATTATTTCCAAAAGCTAATCCACTAATTAGAATCTGGTTTGTTCTGAGTCGGAAGAAATGATGTTGTTTTTTTAGAAGAAAACGACAAACATAATTTGGGTGATCAGCATAGTACGTTTTTTAAATAATCTAAAAAAAAGTGACCAAGTGTCGCACATTCCAGATGCATCAGTGTTTGCTTGGGCAGACTCCTCAATCTAACGACTAAACGACAGTTCTTATTGTGCTCTTTTCGATTGTGGAATTCTCTTCGTAACAATACTGTTCGCAAAAGTTTCTGGTCCACGATTTTGTAGTGTAGTAACAAAGAATATCTGTTTCAAACGGTTCCTCCTCCAAACCGAATCAGTTAGAAAGTCTTCCTGCTTCCTTTGCAGTGTGTATTCCTGAATCGAATTCTGCATGAAGAAGGAAGCTAGAACTTCCTGGATTATTCAACCCAGTTAGTGCGACATAAGAACACCACCTCTTGAGTTTTTCTTAAATTCTAAAACAGCAGAGGAACAAAAAATAGATAAAAATTATCTCAATTCATTTGTTTTTTCATGAGAATCACCTGATTGTTGCAGGAGTCATATTTTTAGTCTGCAAGTGGTCAATAGCAGGATGTATAAGCGCACTAATAAACATCTCTACGCCAAGAAAAAAAAACAACGGCCAAGTGTGAGTTTGACTCTCAAGCGAAGGGTTCCGCGCCTGCTGTATGCAGCACTGTATATTTCAATAATTTTAGATTTCTCATAGAATCGCACATGATATATTCAATGTTTATACGAGTAGAACAATTGATTATTAGACTTGTTATCATGTGACCCGACACCTAGTAGTGAATCGGTTAACATGCAATTCAACTGAAAAAGGCATTATTCAAACGATAGTTTATGAATTTAATGTAACGCAATAAAAATTATTTTTGATGCTGACTACTTGTTGAATATTCAGATGAATGATTCAGACTTTTTTTTTGGTAAATTCATGCGAGAAATACTTCTCAAAGCTGATTTTTGAGTGTCATTTAGTTATAATTGTTAAGGTATTTAAGAAATTTCCAACGTGTGCCTAAAATATTATCAATCACACACAACGTAATTCAATGTTTACATTTTTCATTAAATTCCAAGTAAAGGTTGTTTTTTGAGAAATTCAATATGAAAAAATGGGTTTGGGTGCGAGTAGGCCTGCCCATACCATCAACTTCCCATCTCAAGATAAAAAAACAATGGGAAAGACTTACAGGATTCACATTTCTGAAACAATTTTCAAAGAACTTCCGTGGAAAATTGGATCAGGAAATATAGAAAGGGCACATCAATGTATGAAATGGCCTCAACTAAATACTGTTTTAGTCTTTTTGGTAGTCTCTATAGTTAGTAACTTACTTAGTTTAGTCAATTGCCTAAATAAACATAATATTGATGAAACGTTTGACATTAAAATTGAACAAAGAAAAATTTTATATGAATTTGTCCGGAAACTTATGAATGGCAGTGTATATATTTATGCATATTTTTTTATCTGATAAGGTAGCTGTAAACTATAAATTTAATTAATTTTGAAATTTTTTTATTGGAAAACTAAATTGGTTTTAATTGAAGAAGTGAAAATGACCCTTTTTTTGACAGTTTTTTCGTCATAATATTCAAACCACCCTGTGAAATTTAACCAAAAGCTTTTCAGGTGATCTTTATGCACACACGCTTCGAATGAAACTTGACGCTTCGATAGCTTGATTTGTTCTCGAGTTAGGCTGAACGAAAGAATCCGCACAAACGTACGTACGTACACACACCCACACATACATCTTTCTAAAAATACTGGAATCCAACTACTGGGACCGCCAAACGTGGAGAAATGTAAAAATTTTGAATTTCGAAAATCAGACCGATTACAAGAACTTCCTGATGGGAAGTTAATACAATATTTGAAGCTCATTTTAATGTCTATGATTCTAGCTTTATTTAAAAGTGATTTTATGTCATTACTGTTTCAAAATGGTTTCGAGCATATGGGCGCCACGTCTAGTTCGCATGAAGCGCAATCGTGATGTCCAAACTTTAGACAATTTTATCGAGCAACTGGGGCCGTATATCAGCAATAACACGACGAATGTTGACTCCCAAACTCACTGGTTCATCGACATAGATTTGTGACCCCCAATGTAAGTAATCGAAATGTGCGAGATCACAAGATCGTGGTCAAATGTTCCCCGAAATAAATTGTCGCCGTCTTGTTGAAAAGTAACGAAGAAGTCAGATATCATATTTCTATAGAACTATCTATTGACGGTAAAATTTTGACCGGCTTCGTCCCTTAAGAAAGATGGGCCGATGATTCCTTTTGCCCATAAAGCACACCGAACAAAGAGTTAAGATGGTTGTAACAGCGTCTTGATAAGGGCTTCTGGGTTTTCTGCACTGCAATATTCATGTTCATCTAACCAAAATTGAGACTCATAGGAGAAATTTTGCGTTGAAAATCAAGCTGAATCATGCTTACGAGCGAGTCTGCGACGCGAATAATGGTCACGCGATTTCAACTCTAGCACCAACTGGACCTTATATGCCCTTATCTGATGTAATATAGTATTTGTCAAAAGAATCCTAAATTGAACGCACATTTCAAAATTCAGCTCTGAGAACCTTTTAATGACAAAAATATTGAGATATGAAAACCGAGGTGTTT
The DNA here is from genome assembly GCA_963555765.1 of Orthonevra nobilis. NCBI lineage: Eukaryota > Metazoa > Arthropoda > Insecta > Diptera > Syrphidae > Orthonevra > Orthonevra nobilis. The sequence continues at coordinate 118,892,682 of OY743224.1, forward strand.
TTTGCAAAATTCTGCTGGACTATAGCCCACGATTTGAAAATGCACTTTTTTCTCAAAATTGAAAATGTCCTTTTCTAAGTGGCTGGTTTTCACAAGTATCATAGACTGAGCGCACATTTCAAAATTCAGCTCTGAGAACCTTTTGATGACAAAAATATTGAGATATGAAACCCGAGGGTTTTTGCAAAATTCTGCTGGACTATAGCCCACGATTTGAAAATGCACTTTTTTCGAAAAATTGCAAATGCCCTTATCTGATGTAATATTTGTCACAAGAATCCTAAATTGAACGCACATTTCAAAATTCAGCTCTAAGAACCTTTTAATGACAAAAATATTGAGATATGGAACCCGAGGTGTTTTTTTGTAAAATTCTGCTGGACTATAGCCCATGATTTGAAAATGCACTTTTTTCGCAAAGTTGCAAATGCCCTTTTCTTATACAATACTTGTCACAAGAATCCTAAATTGAACGCACATTTCAAAATTCAGCTCTGAGAACTTTTAATGACAAAAATATTGAGATATGGAACCCGAGGTGTTTTTTTGTAAAATTCTGCTGGACTATAGCCCATGATTTGAAAATGCACTTTTTTCGAAAAATTGCAAATGCCCTTATCTGATGTTATATTTGTCACAAGAATCCTAAATTGAACGCACATTTCAAAATTCAGCTCTGAGAACCTTTTAATGACAAAAATATTGAGATATGGAACCCGAGGTGTTTTTTTGTAAAATTCTGCTGGACTATAGCCCATGATTTGAAAATGCACTTTTTTCGCAAAGTTGCAAATGCCCTTTTCTTATACAATACTTGTCACAAGAATCCTAAATTGAACGCACATTTCAAAATTCAGCTCTGAGAACTTTTAATGACAAAAATATTGAGATATGGAATCCGAGGTGTTTTTTTGTAAAATTCTGCTGGACTATAGCCCATGATTTGAAAATGCACTTTTTTCGAAAAATTGCAAATGCCCTTATCTGATGTTATATTTGTCACAAGAATCCTAAATTGAACGCACATTTCAAAATTCAGCTCTGAGAACCTTTTAATGACAAAAATATTGAGATATGGAACCCGAGGTGTTTTTTTGTAAAATTCTGCTGGACTATGGCCCATGATTTGAAAATGCACTTTTTTCTCAAAATTGATAATGCCCTTATCTGATGCAATATTTGTCACAAGAATCCTAAATTGAACACACATTCAAAAATTCAGCTCTGAGAACCTCTTAATGACAAAATTATTGAGATATGAACCCGAGGGTTTTTTGCAAAATTCTGCTGGACTATAGCCCATGATTTGAAAATGCACTTTTTTCTCAAAATTGCAAATGCCCTTTTCTGATATATTATTTGTCACAAGTATCCTAAATTGAACACACATTCAAAAATTCAGCTCTGAGAACCTTTTAATGACAAAAATATTGAGATATGAAAGCCGAGGGTTCTTTGCAAAATTCTGCTGGACTATAGCCCATGATTTGAAAATGCACTTTTTTCGCAAAATTGCAAATGCCCTTTTCTTATACAATATTTGTCACAAGAATCCTAAATTGAACGCACATTCCAAAATTCAGCTCTGAGAACCTCTTAATGACAAAATTATTGAGACATGAAACCCGAGGGTTTTTTGCAAAATTCTGCTGGACTATAGCCCATGATTTGAAAATGCACTTTTTTCGCAAAATTGCAAATGCCCTTTTCTTATACAATATTTGTCACAAGAATCCTAAATTGAACGCACATTCCAAAATTCAGCTCTGAGAACCTCTTAATGACAAAATTATTGAGATATGAAACCCGAGGGTTTTTTGCAAAATTCTGCTGGACTATAGCCCATGATTTGAAAATGCACTTTTTTCGCAAAATTGCAAATGCCCTTTTCTTATACAATATTTGTCACAAGTATCCTTAATTGAAGACACATTCTAAAATTCAGCTCTGAGAACCTCTTAATGACAAAATTATTGAGACATGAAACCCGAGGGTTTTTTGCAAAATTCTGCTGGACTATAGCCCATGATTTGAAAATGCACTTTTTTCGCAAAATTGCAAATGCCCTTTTCTTATACAATATTTGTCACAAGAATCCTAAATTGAACGCACATTCCAAAATTCAGCTCTGAGAACCTCTTAATGACAAAATTATTGAGATATGAAACCCGAGGGTTTTTTGCAAAATTCTGCTGGACTATAGCCCATGATTTGAAAATGCACTTTTTTCGCAAAATTGCAAATGCCCTTTTCTTATACAATATTTGTCACAAGTATCCTTAATTGAAGACACATTCTAAAATTCAGCTCTGAGAACCTCTTAATGACAAAATTATTGAGACATGAAACCCGAGGGTTTTTTGCAAAATTCTGCTGGACTATAGCCCATGATTTGAAAATGCACTTTTTTCGCAAAATTGCAAATGCCCTTTTCTTATACAATATTTGTCACAAGAATCCTAAATTGAACGCACATTCCAAAATTCAGCTCTGAGAACCTCTTAATGACAAAATTATTGAGATATGAACCCGAGGGTTTTTTGCAAAATTCTGCTGGACTATAGCCCATGATTTGAAAATGCACTTTTTTCTCAAAATTGCAAATGCCCTTTTCTGATATATTATTTGTCACAAGTATCCTAAATTGAACACACATTCAAAAATTCAGCTCTGAGAACCTCTTAATGACAAAATTATTGAGATATGAACCCGAGGGTTTTTTGCAAAATTCTGCTGGACTATAGCCCATGATTTGAAAATGCACTTTTTTCGCAAAATTGCAAATGCCCTTTTCTTATACAATATTTGTCACAAGAATCCTAAATTGAACGCACATTCCAAAATTCAGCTCTGAGAACCTCTTAATGACAAAATTATTGAGATATGAACCCGAGGGTTTTTTGCAAAATTCTGCTGGACTATAGCCCATGATTTGAAAATGCACTTTTTTCGCAAAATTGCAAATGCCCTTTTCTTATACAATATTTGTCACAAGAATCCTAAATTGAACGCACATTCCAAAATTCAGCTCTGAGAACCTCTTAATGACAAAATTATTGAGATATGAACCCGAGGGTTTTTTGCAAAATTCTGCTGGACTATAGCCCATGATTTGAAAATGCACTTTTTTCTCAAAATTGCAAATGCCCTTTTCTGATATATTATTTGTCACAAGTATCCTAAATTGAACACACATTCAAAAATTCAGCTCTGAGAACCTTTTAATGACAAAAATATTGAGATATGAAAGCCGAGGGTTCTTTGCAAAATTCTGCTGGACTATAGCCCATGATTTGAAAATGTACTTTTTTCTCAAAATTGCAAATGCCCTTTTCTTATACAATATTTGTCACAAGAATCCTAAATTGAACGCACATTCCAAAATTCAGCTCTGAGAACCTCTTAATGACAAAATTATTGAGACATGAAACCCGAGGGTTTTTTGCAAAATTCTGCTGGACTATAGCCCATGATTTGAAAATGCACTTTTTTCGCAAAATTGCAAATGCCCTTTTCTTATACAATATTTGTCACAAGAATCCTAAATTGAACGCACATTCCAAAATTCAGCTCTGAGAACCTCTTAATGACAAAATTATTGAGATATGAACCCGAGGGTTTTTTGCAAAATTCTGCTGGACTATAGCCCATGATTTGAAAATGCACTTTTTTCGCAAAATTGCAAATGCCCTTTTCTTATACAATATTTGTCACAAGAATCCTAAATTGAACGCACATTCCAAAATTCAGCTCTGAGAACCTCTTAATGACAAAATTATTGAGATATGAACCCGAGGGTTTTTTGCAAAATTCTGCTGGACTATAGCCCATGATTTGAAAATGCACTTTTTTCTCAAAATTGCAAATGCCCTTTTCTGATATATTATTTGTCACAAGTATCCTAAATTGAACACACATTCAAAAATTCAGCTCTGAGAACCTTTTAATGACAAAAATATTGAGATATGAAAGCCGAGGGTTCTTTGCAAAATTCTGCTGGACTATAGCCCATGATTTGAAAATGTACTTTTTTCTCAAAATTGCAAATGCCCTTTTCTTATACAATATTTGTCACAAGAATCCTAAATTGAACGCACATTCCAAAATTCAGCTCTGAGAACCTCTTAATGACAAAATTATTGAGATATGAAACCCGAGGGTTTTTTGCAAAATTCTGCTGGACTATAGCCCATGATTTGAAAATGCACTTTTTTCGCAAAATTGCAAATGCCCTTTTCTTATACAATATTTGTCACAAGAATCCTAAATTGAACGCACATTCCAAAATTCAGCTCTGAGAACCTCTTAATGACAAAATTATTGAGATATGAAACCCGAGGGTTTTTTGCAAAATTCTGCTGGACTATAGCCCATGATTTGAAAATGCACTTTTTTCGCAAAATTGCAAATGCCCTTTTCTTATACAATATTTGTCACAAGAATCCTAAATTGAACGCACATTCCAAAATTCAGCTCTGAGAACCTCTTAATGACAAAATTATTGAGATATGAACCCGAGGGTTTTTTGCAAAATTCTGCTGGACTATAGCCCATGATTTGAAAATGCACTTTTTTCTCAAAATTGCAAATGCCCTTTTCTGATATATTATTTGTCACAAGTATCCTAAATTGAACACACATTCAAAAATTCAGCTCTGAGAACCTTTTAATGACAAAAATATTGAGATATGAAAGCCGAGGGTTCTTTGCAAAATTCTGCTGGACTATAGCCCATGATTTGAAAATGTACTTTTTTCTCAAAATTGCAAATGCCCTTTTCTTATACAATATTTGTCACAAGAATCCTAAATTGAACGCACATTCCAAAATTCAGCTCTGAGAACCTCTTAATGACAAAATTATTGAGATATGAAACCCGAGGGTTTTTTGCAAAATTCTGCTGGACTATAGCCCATGATTTGAAAATGCACTTTTTTCGCAAAATTGCAAATGCCCTTTTCTTATACAATATTTGTCACAAGAATCCTAAATTGAACGCACATTCCAAAATTCAGCTCTGAGAACCTCTTAATGACAAAATTATTGAGATATGAAACCCGAGGGTTTTTTGCAAAATTCTGCTGGACTATAGCCCATGATTTGAAAATGCACTTTTTTCGCAAAATTGCAAATGCCCTTTTCTTATACAATATTTGTCACAAGAATCCTAAATTGAACGCACATTTCAAAATTCAGCTCTGAGAACCTTTTAATGACAAAATTATTGAGATATGAAACCCGAGGGTTTTTTGTAAAATTCTGCTGGACTATAGCCCACGATTTGAAAATGCACTTTTTTCGCAAAATTGCAAATGCCCTTTTCTTATACAATATTTGTCACAAGAATCCTAAATTGAACGCACATTCCAAAATTCAGCTCTGAGAACCTCTTAATGACAAAATTATTGAGATATGAAACCCGAGGGTTTTTTGCAAAATTCTGCTGGACTATAGCCCATGATTTGAAAATGCACTTTTTTCGCAAAATTGCAAATGCCCTTTTCTTATACAATATTTGTCACAAGAATCCTAAATTGAACGCACATTTCAAAATTCAGCTCTGAGAACCTTTTAATGACAAAATTATTGAGATATGAAACCCGAGGGTTTTTTGTAAAATTCTGCTGGACTATAGCCCACGATTTGAAAATGCACTTTTTTCGCAAAATTGCAAATGCCCTTTTCTTATACAATATTTGTCACAAGAATCCTAAATTGAACACACATTCAAAAATTCAGCTCTGAGAACCTTTTAATGACAAAAATATTGAGATATGAAAGCCGAGGGTTCTTTGCAAAATTCTGCTGGACTATAGCCCATGATTTGAAAATGTACTTTTTTCTCAAAATTGCAAATGCCCTTTTCTTATACAATATTTGTCACAAGAATCCTAAATTGAACGCACATTCCAAAATTCAGCTCTGAGAACCTCTTAATGACAAAATTATTGAGATATGAAACCCGAGGGTTTTTTGCAAAATTCTGCTGGACTATAGCCCATGATTTGAAAATGCACTTTTTTCGCAAAATTGCAAATGCCCTTTTCTTATACAATATTTGTCACAAGAATCCTAAATTGAACGCACATTCCAAAATTCAGCTCTGAGAACCTCTTAATGACAAAATTATTGAGATATGAACCCGAGGGTTTTTTGCAAAATTCTGCTGGACTATAGCCCATGATTTGAAAATGCACTTTTTTCTCAAAATTGCAAATGCCCTTTTCTGATATATTATTTGTCACAAGTATCCTAAATTGAACACACATTCAAAAATTCAGCTCTGAGAACCTTTTAATGACAAAAATATTGAGATATGAAAGCCGAGGGTTCTTTGCAAAATTCTGCTGGACTATAGCCCATGATTTGAAAATGTACTTTTTTCTCAAAATTGCAAATGCCCTTTTCTTATACAATATTTGTCACAAGAATCCTAAATTGAACGCACATTCCAAAATTCAGCTCTGAGAACCTCTTAATGACAAAATTATTGAGATATGAAACCCGAGGGTTTTTTGCAAAATTCTGCTGGACTATAGCCCATGATTTGAAAATGCACTTTTTTCGCAAAATTGCAAATGCCCTTTTCTTATACAATATTTGTCACAAGTATCCTTAATTGAAGACACATTCTAAAATTCAGCTCTGAGAACCTCTTAATGACAAAATTATTGAGACATGAAACCCGAGGGTTTTTTGCAAAATTCTGCTGGACTATAGCCCATGATTTGAAAATGCACTTTTTTCGCAAAATTGCAAATGCCCTTTTCTTATACAATATTTGTCACAAGAATCCTAAATTGAACGCACATTCCAAAATTCAGCTCTGAGAACCTCTTAATGACAAAATTATTGAGATATGAAACCCGAGGGTTTTTTGCAAAATTCTGCTGGACTATAGCCCATGATTTGAAAATGCACTTTTTTCGCAAAATTGAAAATGTCCTTTTCTAAGTTGCTGGTTTTCACAAGTATCATAGACTGAGCGCACATTTCAAAATTCAGCTCTGAGAACCTCTTAATGACAAAATTATTGAGATATGAAACCCGAGGGTTTTTTGCAAAATTCTGCTGGACTATAGCCCATGATTTGAAAATGCACTTTTTTCGCAAAATTGCAAATGCCCTTTTCTTATACAATATTTGTCACAAGAATCCTAAATTGAACGCACATTCCAAAATTCAGCTCTGAGAACCTCTTAATGACAAAATTATTGAGACATGAAACCCGAGGGTTTTTTGCAAAATTCTGCTGGACTATAGCCCATGATTTGAAAATGCACTTTTTTCGCAAAATTGCAAATGCCCTTTTCTTATACAATATTTGTCACAAGAATCCTAAATTGAACGCACATTCCAAAATTCAGCTCTGAGAACCTCTTAATGACAAAATTATTGAGACATGAAACCCGAGGGTTTTTTGCAAAATTCTGCTGGACTATAGCCCATGATTTGAAAATGCACTTTTTTCGCAAAATTGCAAATGCCCTTTTCTTATACAATATTTGTCACAAGAATCCTAAATTGAACGCACATTTCAAAATTCAGCTCTGAGAACCTTTTAATGACAAAATTATTGAGATATGAAACCCGAGGGTTTTTTGTAAAATTCTGCTGGACTATAGCCCACGATTTGAAAATGCACTTTTTTCGCAAAATTGCAAATGCCCTTTTCTTATACAATATTTGTCACAAGAATCCTAAATTGAACGCACATTTCAAAATTCAGCTCTGAGAACCTTTTAATGACAAAATTATTGAGATATGAAACCCGAGGGTTTTTTGCAAAATTCTGCTGGACTATAGCCCATGATTTGAAAATGCACTTTTTTCGCAAAATTGAAAATGTCCTTTTCTAAGTTGCTGGTTTTCACAAGTATCATAGACTGAGCGCACATTTCAAAATTCAGCTCTGAGAACCTCTTAATGACAAAATTATTGAGATATGAAACCCGAGGGTTTTTTGCAAAATTCTGCTGGACTATAGCCCATGATTTGAAAATGCACTTTTTTCGCAAAATTGCAAATGCCCTTTTCTTATACAATATTTGTCACAAGTATCCTTAATTGAAGACACATTCTAAAATTCAGCTCTGAGAACCTTTTAATGGCAGAATTATTGAGATATGAAACCCGAGGGTTTTTTGTAAAATTCCCTTTTCTTATTCAATATTTGTCACAAGAATCCTAAATTGAACGCACATTTCAAAATTCAGCTCTGAGAACCTCTTAATGACAAAATTATTGAGATATGAAACCCGAGGGTTTTTTGCAAAATTCTACTGGACTATAGCCCATGATTTGAAAATGCACTTTTTTCGCAAAATTGCAAATGCCCTTTTCTTATACAATATTTGTCACAAGAATCCTAAATTGAACGCACATTTCAAAATTCAGCTCTGAGAACCTTTTAATGACAAAATTATTGAGATATGAAAACCGAGGGTTTTTTGTAAAATTCTGCTGGACTATAGCCCATGATTTGAAAATGCACTTTTTTCGCAAAATTGCAAATGCCCTTTTCTTATACAATATTTGTCACAAGAATCCTAAATTGAACGCACATTCCAAAATTCAGCTCTGAGAACCTCTTAATGACAAAATTATTGAGATATGAAACCCGAGGGTTTTTTGCAAAATTCTACTGGACTATAGCCCATGATTTGAAAATGCACTTTTTTCGCAAAATTGCAAATGTCCTTTTCTAAGGTGCTGGTTTTCACAAGTATCATAGACTGAGCGCACATTTCAAAATTCAGCTCTGAGAACCTCTTAATGACAAAATTATTGAGATATGAAACCCGAGGGTTTTTTGCAAAATTCTGCTGGACTATAGCCCATGATTTGAAAATGCACTTTTTTCGCAAAATTGCAAATGCCCTTTTCTTATACAATATTTGTCACAAGAATCCTAAATTGAACGCACATTTCAAAATTCAGCTCTGAGAACCTTTTAATGACAAAATTATTGAGATATGAAACCCGAGGGTTTTTTGTAAAATTCTGCTGGACTATAGCCCACGATTTGAAAATGCACTTTTTTCGCAAAATTGCAAATGCCCTTTTCTTATACAATATTTGTCACAAGAATCCTAAATTGAACGCACATTCCAAAATTCAGCTCTGAGAACCTCTTAATGACAAAATTATTGAGATATGAAACCCGAGGGTTTTTTGCAAAATTCTGCTGGACTATAGCCCATGATTTGAAAATGCACTTTTTTCGCAAAATTGCAAATGCCCTTTTCTTATACAATATTTGTCACAAGAATCCTAAATTGAACGCACATTTCAAAATTCAGCTCTGAGAACCTTTTAATGACAAAATTATTGAGATATGAAAACCGAGGGTTTTTTGTAAAATTCTGCTGGACTATAGCCCATGATTTGAAAATGCACTTTTTTCGCAAAATTGCAAATGCCCTTTTCTTATACAATATTTGTCACAAGAATCCTAAATTGAACGCACATTCCAAAATTCAGCTCTGAGAACCTCTTAATGACAAAATTATTGAGATATGAAACCCGAGGGTTTTTTGCAAAATTCTACTGGACTATAGCCCATGATTTGAAAATGCACTTTTTTCGCAAAATTGCAAATGTCCTTTTCTAAGGTGCTGGTTTTCACAAGTATCATAGACTGAGCGCACATTTCAAAATTCAGCTCTGAGAACCTCTTAATGACAAAATTATTGAGATATGAAACCCGAGGGTTTTTTGCAAAATTCTGCTGGACTATAGCCCATGATTTGAAAATGCACTTTTTTCGCAAAATTGCAAATGCCCTTTTCTTATACAATATTTGTCACAAGAATCCTAAATTGAACGCACATTCCAAAATTCAGCTCTGAGAACCTCTTAATGACAAAATTATTGAGATATGAAACCCGAGGGTTTTTTGCAAAATTCTGCTGGACTATAGCCCATGATTTGAAAATGCACTTTTTTCGCAAAATTGCAAATGCCCTTTTCTTATACAATATTTGTCACAAGAATCCTAAATTGAACGCACATTTCAAAATTCAGCTCTGAGAACCTTTTAATGACAAAATTATTGAGATATGAAACCCGAGGGTTTTTTGCAAAATTCTACTGGACTATAGCCCATGATTTGAAAATGCACTTTTTTCGCAAAATTGCAAATGTCCTTTTCTAAGGTGCTGGTTTTCACAAGTATCATAGACTGAGCGCACATTTCAAAATTCAGCTCTGAGAACCTCTTAATGACAAAATTATTGAGATATGAAACCCGAGGGTTTTTTGTAAAATTCTGCTGGACTATAGCCCATGATTTGAAAATGCACTTTTTTCGCAAAATTGCAAATGCCCTTTTCTTATACAATATTTGTCACAAGTATCCTTAATTGAAGACACATTCTAAAATTCAGCTCTGAGAACCTTTTAATGGCAGAATTATTGAGATATGAAACCCGAGGGTTTTTTGTAAAATTCCCTTTTCTTATTCAATATTTGTCACAAGAATCCTAAATTGAACGCACATTTCAAAATTCAGCTCTGAGAACCTCTTAATGACAAAATTATTGAGATATGAAACCCGAGGGTTTTTTGCAAAATTCTACTGGACTATAGCCCATGATTTGAAAATGCACTTTTTTCGCAAAATTGCAAATGCCCTTTTCTTATACAATATTTGTCACAAGAATCCTAAATTGAACGCACATTTCAAAATTCAGCTCTGAGAACCTCTTAATGACAAAATTATTGAGATATGAAACCCGAGGGTTTTTTGCAAAATTCTACTGGACTATAGCCCATGATTTGAAAATGCACTTTTTTCGCAAAATTGCAAATGTCCTTTTCTAAGGTGCTGGTTTTCACAAGTATCATAGACTGAGCGCACATTTCAAAATTCAGCTCTGAGAACCTCTTAATGACAAAATTATTGAGATATGAAACCCGAGGGTTTTTTGCAAAATTCTGCTGGACTATAGCCCATGATTTGAAAATGCACTTTTTTCGCAAAATTGCAAATGCCCTTTTCTTATACAATATTTGTCACAAGAATCCTAAATTGAACGCACATTTCAAAATTCAGCTCTGAGAACCTCTTAATGACAAAATTATTGAGATATGAAACCCGAGGGTTTTTTGCAAAATTCTACTGGACTATAGCCCATGATTTGAAAATGCACTTTTTTCGCAAAATTGCAAATGTCCTTTTCTAAGGTGCTGGTTTTCACAAGTATCATAGACTGAGCGCACATTTCAAAATTCAGCTCTGAGAACCTCTTAATGACAAAATTATTGAGATATGAAACCCGAGGGTTTTTTGCAAAATTCTGCTGGACTATAGCCCATGATTTGAAAATGCACTTTTTTCGCAAAATTGCAAATGCCCTTTTCTTATACAATATTTGTCACAAGAATCCTAAATTGAACGCACATTCCAAAATTCAGCTCTGAGAACCTCTTAATGACAAAATTATTGAGATATGAAACCCGAGGGTTTTTTGCAAAATTCTGCTGGACTATAGCCCATGATTTGAAAATGCACTTTTTTCGCAAAATTGCAAATGCCCTTTTCTTATACAATATTTGTCACAAGAATCCTAAATTGAACGCACATTTCAAAATTCAGCTCTGAGAACCTTTTAATGACAAAATTATTGAGATATGAAAACCGAGGGTTTTTTGTAAAATTCTGCTGGACTATAGCCCATGATTTGAAAATGCACTTTTTTCGCAAAATTGCAAATGCCCTTTTCTTATACAATATTTGTCACAAGAATCCTAAATTGAACGCACATTCCAAAATTCAGCTCTGAGAACCTCTTAATGACAAAATTATTGAGATATGAAACCCGAGGGTTTTTTGCAAAATTCTACTGGACTATAGCCCATGATTTGAAAATGCACTTTTTTCGCAAAATTGCAAATGTCCTTTTCTAAGGTGCTGGTTTTCACAAGTATCATAGACTGAGCGCACATTTCAAAATTCAGCTCTCCGAACCTCTTAATGACAAAATTATTGAGATATGAAACCCGAGGGTTTTTTGCAAAATTCTGCTGGACTATAGCCCATGATTTGAAAATGCACTTTTTTCGCAAAATTGCAAATGCCCTTTTCTTATACAATATTTGTCACAAGAATCCTAAATTGAACGCACATTCCAAAATTCAGCTCTGAGAACCTCTTAATGACAAAATTATTGAGATATGAAACCCGAGGGTTTTTTGCAAAATTCTGCTGGACTATAGCCCATGATTTGAAAATGCACTTTTTTCGCAAAATTGCAAATGCCCTTTTCTTATACAATATTTGTCACAAGAATCCTAAATTGAACGCACATTTCAAAATTCAGCTCTGAGAACCTTTTAATGACAAAATTATTGAGATATGAAACCCGAGGGTTTTTTGCAAAATTCTACTGGACTATAGCCCATGATTTGAAAATGCACTTTTTTCGCAAAATTGCAAATGTCCTTTTCTAAGGTGCTGGTTTTCACAAGTATCATAGACTGAGCGCACATTTCAAAATTCAGCTCTGAGAACCTCTTAATGACAAAATTATTGAGATATGAAACCCGAGGGTTTTTTGTAAAATTCTGCTGGACTATAGCCCATGATTTGAAAATGCACTTTTTTCGCAAAATTGCAAATGCCCTTTTCTTATACAATATTTGTCACAAGTATCCTTAATTGAAGACACATTCTAAAATTCAGCTCTGAGAACCTTTTAATGGCAGAATTATTGAGATATGAAACCCGAGGGTTTTTTGTAAAATTCCCTTTTCTTATTCAATATTTGTCACAAGAATCCTAAATTGAACGCACATTTCAAAATTCAGCTCTGAGAACCTCTTAATGACAAAATTATTGAGATATGAAACCCGAGGGTTTTTTGCAAAATTCTACTGGACTATAGCCCATGATTTGAAAATGCACTTTTTTCGCAAAATTGCAAATGCCCTTTTCTTATACAATATTTGTCACAAGAATCCTAAATTGAACGCACATTTCAAAATTCAGCTCTGAGAACCTCTTAATGACAAAATTATTGAGATATGAAACCCGAGGGTTTTTTGCAAAATTCTACTGGACTATAGCCCATGATTTGAAAATGCACTTTTTTCGCAAAATTGCAAATGTCCTTTTCTAAGGTGCTGGTTTTCACAAGTATCATAGACTGAGCGCACATTTCAAAATTCAGCTCTGAGAACCTCTTAATGACAAAATTATTGAGATATGAAACCCGAGGGTTTTTTGCAAAATTCTGCTGGACTATAGCCCATGATTTGAAAATGCACTTTTTTCGCAAAATTGCAAATGCCCTTTTCTTATACAATATTTGTCACAAGAATCCTAAATTGAACGCACATTTCAAAATTCAGCTCTGAGAACCTCTTAATGACAAAATTATTGAGATATGAAACCCGAGGGTTTTTTGCAAAATTCTACTGGACTATAGCCCATGATTTGAAAATGCACTTTTTTCGCAAAATTGCAAATGTCCTTTTCTAAGGTGCTGGTTTTCACAAGTATCATAGACTGAGCGCACATTTCAAAATTCAGCTCTGAGAACCTCTTAATGACAAAATTATTGAGATATGAAACCCGAGGGTTTTTTGCAAAATTCTGCTGGACTATAGCCCATGATTTGAAAATGCACTTTTTTCGCAAAATTGCAAATGCCCTTTTCTTATACAATATTTGTCACAAGAATCCTAAATTGAACGCACATTCCAAAATTCAGCTCTGAGAACCTCTTAATGACAAAATTATTGAGATATGAAACCCGAGGGTTTTTTGCAAAATTCTGCTGGACTATAGCCCATGATTTGAAAATGCACTTTTTTCGCAAAATTGCAAATGCCCTTTTCTTATACAATATTTGTCACAAGAATCCTAAATTGAACGCACATTTCAAAATTCAGCTCTGAGAACCTTTTAATGACAAAATTATTGAGATATGAAACCCGAGGGTTTTTTGTAAAATTCTGCTGGACTATAGCCCACGATTTGAAAATGCACTTTTTTCGCAAAATTGCAAATGCCCTTTTCTTATACAATATTTGTCACAAGAATCCTAAATTGAACGCACATTCCAAAATTCAGCTCTGAGAACCTCTTAATGACAAAATTATTGAGATATGAAACCCGAGGGTTTTTTGCAAAATTCTGCTGGACTATAGCCCATGATTTGAAAATGCACTTTTTTCGCAAAATTGCAAATGCCCTTTTCTTATACAATATTTGTCACAAGAATCCTAAATTGAACGCACATTTCAAAATTCAGCTCTGAGAACCTTTTAATGACAAAATTATTGAGATATGAAAACCGAGGGTTTTTTGTAAAATTCTGCTGGACTATAGCCCATGATTTGAAAATGCACTTTTTTCGCAAAATTGCAAATGCCCTTTTCTTATACAATATTTGTCACAAGAATCCTAAATTGAACGCACATTCCAAAATTCAGCTCTGAGAACCTCTTAATGACAAAATTATTGAGATATGAAACCCGAGGGTTTTTTGCAAAATTCTACTGGACTATAGCCCATGATTTGAAAATGCACTTTTTTTGCAAAATTGCAAATGTCCTTTTCTAAGGTGCTGGTTTTCACAAGTATCATAGACTGAGCGCACATTTCAAAATTCAGCTCTGAGAACCTCTTAATGACAAAATTATTGAGATATGAAACCCGAGGGTTTTTTGCAAAATTCTGCTGGACTATAGCCCATGATTTGAAAATGCACTTTTTTCGCAAAATTGCAAATGCCCTTTTCTTATACAATATTTGTCACAAGAATCCTAAATTGAACGCACATTCCAAAATTCAGCTCTGAGAACCTCTTAATGACAAAATTATTGAGATATGAAACCCGAGGGTTTTTTGCAAAATTCTGCTGGACTATAGCCCATGATTTGAAAATGCACTTTTTTCGCAAAATTGCAAATGCCCTTTTCTTATACAATATTTGTCACAAGAATCCTAAATTGAACGCACATTTCAAAATTCAGCTCTGAGAACCTTTTAATGACAAAATTATTGAGATATGAAACCCGAGGGTTTTTTGTAAAATTCTGCTGGACTATAGCCCACGATTTGAAAATGCACTTTTTTCGCAAAATTGCAAATGCCCTTTTCTTATACAATATTTGTCACAAGAATCCTAAATTGAACGCACATTCCAAAATTCAGCTCTGAGAACCTCTTAATGACAAAATTATTGAGATATGAAACCCGAGGGTTTTTTGCAAAATTCTGCTGGACTATAGCCCATGATTTGAAAATGCACTTTTTTCGCAAAATTGCAAATGCCCTTTTCTTATACAATATTTGTCACAAGAATCCTAAATTGAACGCACATTTCAAAATTCAGCTCTGAGAACCTTTTAATGACAAAATTATTGAGATATGAAAACCGAGGGTTTTTTGTAAAATTCTGCTGGACTATAGCCCATGATTTGAAAATGCACTTTTTTCGCAAAATTGCAAATGCCCTTTTCTTATACAATATTTGTCACAAGAATCCTAAATTGAACGCACATTCCAAAATTCAGCTCTGAGAACCTCTTAATGACAAAATTATTGAGATATGAAACCCGAGGGTTTTTTGCAAAATTCTGCTGGACTATAGCCCATGATTTGAAAATGCACTTTTTTCGCAAAATTGCAAATGCCCTTTTCTTATACAATATTTGTCACAAGAATCCTAAATTGAACGCACATTTCAAAATTCAGCTCTGAGAACCTTTTAATGACAAAATTATTGAGATATGAAAACCGAGGGTTTTTTGTAAAATTCTGCTGGACTATAGCCCATGATTTGAAAATGCACTTTTTTCGCAAAATTGCAAATGCCCTTTTCTTATACAATATTTGTCACAAGAATCCTAAATTGAACGCACATTCCAAAATTCAGCTCTGAGAACCTCTTAATGACAAAATTATTGAGATATGAAACCCGAGGGTTTTTTGCAAAATTCTGCTGGACTATAGCCCATGATTTGAAAATGCACTTTTTTCGCAAAATTGCAAATGCCCTTTTCTTATACAATATTTGTCACAAGAATCCTAAATTGAACGCACATTTCAAAATTCAGCTCTGAGAACCTTTTAATGACAAAATTATTGAGATATGAAACCCGAGGGTTTTTTGTAAAATTCTGCTGGACTATAGCCCACGATTTGAAAATGCACTTTTTTCGCAAAATTGCAAATGCCCTTTTCTTATACAATATTTGTCACAAGAATCCTAAATTGAACGCACATTCCAAAATTCAGCTCTGAGAACCTCTTAATGACAAAATTATTGAGATATGAAACCCGAGGGTTTTTTGCAAAATTCTGCTGGACTATAGCCCATGATTTGAAAATGCACTTTTTTCGCAAAATTGCAAATGCCCTTTTCTTATACAATATTTGTCACAAGAATCCTAAATTGAACGCACATTTCAAAATTCAGCTCTGAGAACCTTTTAATGACAAAATTATTGAGATATGAAACCCGAGGGTTTTTTGTAAAATTCTGCTGGACTATAGCCCACGATTTGAAAATGCACTTTTTTCGCAAAATTGCAAATGCCCTTTTCTTATACAATATTTGTCACAAGAATCCTAAATTGAACGCACATTTCAAAATTCAGCTCTGAGAACCTTTTAATGACAAAATTATTGAGATATGAAACCCGAGGGTTTTTTGCAAAATTCTGCTGGACTATAGCCCATGATTTGAAAATGCACTTTTTTCGCAAAATTGAAAATGTCCTTTTCTAAGTTGCTGGTTTTCACAAGTATCATAGACTGAGCGCACATTTCAAAATTCAGCTCTGAGAACCTCTTAATGACAAAATTATTGAGATATGAAACCCGAGGGTTTTTTGCAAAATTCTGCTGGACTATAGCCCATGATTTGAAAATGCACTTTTTTCGCAAAATTGCAAATGCCCTTTTCTTATACAATATTTGTCACAAGAATCCTAAATTGAACGCACATTCCAAAATTCAGCTCTGAGAACCTCTTAATGACAAAATTATTGAGATATGAAACCCGAGGGTTTTTTGCAAAATTCTACTGGACTATAGCCCATGATTTGAAAATGCACTTTTTTCGCAAAATTGCAAATGTCCTTTTCTAAGGTGCTGGTTTTCACAAGTATCATAGACTGAGCGCACATTTCAAAATTCAGCTCTGAGAACCTCTTAATGACAAAATTATTGAGATATGAAACCCGAGGGTTTTTTGCAAAATTCTGCTGGACTATAGCCCATGATTTGAAAATGCACTTTTTTCGCAAAATTGCAAATGCCCTTTTCTTATACAATATTTGTCACAAGAATCCTAAATTGAACGCACATTCCAAAATTCAGCTCTGAGAACCTCTTAATGACAAAATTATTGAGATATGAAACCCGAGGGTTTTTTGTAAAATTCTGCTGGACTATAGCCCACGATTTGAAAATGCACTTTTTTCGCAAAATTGCAAATGCCCTTTTCTTATACAATATTTGTCACAAGAATCCTAAATTGAACGCACATTTCAAAATTCAGCTCTGAGAACCTTTTAATGACAAAATTATTGAGATATGAAACCCGAGGGTTTTTTGCAAAATTCTGCTGGACTATAGCCCATGATTTGAAAATGCACTTTTTTCGCAAAATTGAAAATGTCCTTTTCTAAGTTGCTGGTTTTCACAAGTATCATAGACTGAGCGCACATTTCAAAATTCAGCTCTGAGAACCTCTTAATGACAAAATTATTGAGATATGAAACCCGAGGGTTTTTTGCAAAATTCTGCTGGACTATAGCCCATGATTTGAAAATGCACTTTTTTCGCAAAATTGCAAATGCCCTTTTCTTATACAATATTTGTCACAAGAATCCTAAATTGAACGCACATTCCAAAATTCAGCTCTGAGAACCTCTTAATGACAAAATTATTGAGATATGAAACCCGAGGGTTTTTTGCAAAATTCTACTGGACTATAGCCCATGATTTGAAAATGCACTTTTTTCGCAAAATTGCAAATGTCCTTTTCTAAGGTGCTGGTTTTCACAAGTATCATAGACTGAGCGCACATTTCAAAATTCAGCTCTGAGAACCTCTTAATGACAAAATTATTGAGATATGAAACCCGAGGGTTTTTTGTAAAATTCTGCTGGACTATAGCCCACGATTTGAAAATGCACTTTTTTCGCAAAATTGCAAATGCCCTTTTCTTATACAATATTTGTCACAAGAATCCTAAATTGAACGCACATTTCAAAATTCAGCTCTGAGAACCTTTTAATGACAAAATTATTGAGATATGAAACCCGAGGGTTTTTTGCAAAATTCTGCTGGACTATAGCCCATGATTTGAAAATGCACTTTTTTCGCAAAATTGAAAATGTCCTTTTCTAAGTTGCTGGTTTTCACAAGTATCATAGACTGAGCGCACATTTCAAAATTCAGCTCTGAGAACCTCTTAATGACAAAATTATTGAGATATGAAACCCGAGGGTTTTTTGCAAAATTCTGCTGGACTATAGCCCATGATTTGAAAATGCACTTTTTTCGCAAAATTGCAAATGCCCTTTTCTTATACAATATTTGTCACAAGAATCCTAAATTGAACGCACATTTCAAAATTCAGCTCTGAGAACCTTTTAATGACAAAATTATTGAGATATGAAACCCGAGGGTTTTTTGCAAAATTCTGCTGGACTATAGCCCATGATTTGAAAATGCACTTTTTTCGCAAAATTGCAAATGCCCTTTTCTTATACAATATTTGTCACAAGAATCCTAAATTGAACGCACATTTCAAAATTCAGCTCTGAGAACCTTTTAATGACAAAATTATTGAGATATGAAACCCGAGGGTTTTTTGCAAAATTCTGCTGGACTATAGCCCATGATTTGAAAATGCACTTTTTTCGCAAAATTGCAAATGCCCTTTTCTTATACAATATTTGTCACAAGAATCCTAAATTGAACGCACATTCCAAAATTCAGCTCTGAGAACCTCTTAATGACAAAATTATTGAGATATGAAACCCGAGGGTTTTTTGCAAAATTCTACTGGACTATAGCCCATGATTTGAAAATGCACTTTTTTCGCAAAATTGCAAATGTCCTTTTCTAAGGTGCTGGTTTTCACAAGTATCATAGACTGAGCGCACATTTCAAAATTCAGCTCTGAGAACCTTTTAATGGCAGAATTATTGAGATATGAAACCCGAGGGTTTTTTGTAAAATTCTGCTGGACTATAGCCCATGATTTGAAAATGCACTTTTTTCGCAAAATTGCAAATGCCCTTTTCTTATACAATATTTGTCACAAGAATCCTAAATTGAACGCACATTCCAAAATTCAGCTCTGAGAACCTCTTAATGACAAAATTATTGAGATATGAAACCCGAGGGTTTTTTGCAAAATTCTACTGGACTATAGCCCATGATTTGAAAATGCACTTTTTTCGCAAAATTGCAAATGTCCTTTTCTAAGGTGCTGGTTTTCACAAGTATCATAGACTGAGCGCACATTTCAAAATTCAGCTCTGAGAACCTTTTAATGGCAGAATTATTGAGATATGAAACCCGAGGGTTTTTTGTAAAATTCTGCTGGACTATAGCCCATGATTTGAAAATGCACTTTTTTCGCAAAATTGCAAATGCCCTTTTCTTATACAATATTTGTCACAAGAATCCTAAATTGAACGCACATTTCAAAATTCAGCTCTGAGAACCTTTTAATGACAAAATTATTGAGATATGAAACCCGAGGGTTTTTTGCAAAATTCTGCTGGACTATAGCCCATGATTTGAAAATGCACTTTTTTCGCAAAATTGCAAATGCCCTTTTCTTATACAATATTTGTCACAAGAATCCTAAATTGAACGCACATTCCAAAATTCAGCTCTGAGAACCTCTTAATGACAAAATTATTGAGATATGAAACCCGAGGGTTTTTTGCAAAATTCTGCTGGACTATAGCCCATGATTTGAAAATGCACTTTTTTCGCAAAATTGCAAATGCCCTTTTCTGATATATTATTTGTCACAAGAATCCTAAATTGAACGCACATTTCAAAATTCAGCTCTGAGAACCTCTTAATGACAAAATTATTGAGATATGAAACCCGAGGGTTTTTTGTAAAATTCCCTTTTCTTATTCAATATTTGTCACAAGAATCCTAAATTGAACGCACATTTCAAAATTCAGCTCTGAGAACCTCTTAATGACAAAATTATTGAGATATGAAACCCGAGGGTTTTTTGCAAAATTCTACTGGACTATAGCCCATGATTTGAAAATGCACTTTTTTCGCAAAATTGCAAATGCCCTTTTCTTATACAATATTTGTCACAAGAATCCTAAATTGAACGCACATTTCAAAATTCAGCTCTGAGAACCTTTTAATGACAAAATTATTGAGATATGAAACCCGAGGGTTTTTTGTAAAATTCTGCTGGACTATAGCCCACGATTTGAAAATGCACTTTTTTCGCAAAATTGCAAATGCCCTTTTCTGATATATTATTTGTCACAAGTATCCTAAATTGAACACACATTCAAAAATTCAGCTCTGAGAACCTCTTAATGACAAAATTATTGAGATATGAAACCCGAGGGTTTTTTGTAAAATTCTGCTGGACTATAGCCCATGATTTGAAAATGCACTTTTTTCGCAAAATTGCAAATGCCCTTTTCTGATATATTATTTGTCACAAGAATCCTAAATTGAACGCACATTCCAAAATTCAGCTCTGAGAACCTTTTAATGGCAGAATTATTGAGATATGAAACCCGAGGGTTTTTTGTAAAATTCTGCTGGACTATAGCCCATGATTTAAAAATGCACTTTTTTCGCAAAATTGCAAATGCCCTTTTCTTATTCAATATTTGTCACAAGAATCCTAAATTGAACGCACATTTCAAAATTCAGCTCTGAGAACCTCTTAATGACAAAATTATTGAGATATGAAACCCGAGGGTTTTTTGCAAAATTCTGCTGGACTATAGCCCATGATTTGAAAATGCACTTTTTTCGCAAAATTGCAAATGCCCTTTTCTTATACAATATTTGTCACAAGAATCCTAAATTGAACGCACATTTCAAAATTCAGCTCTGAGAACCTTTTAATGACAAAATTATTGAGATATGAAACCCGAGGGTTTTTTGTAAAATTCTGCTGGACTATAGCCCATGATTTGAAAATGCACTTTTTTCGCAAAATTGCAAATGTCCTTTTCTAAGTTGCTGGTTTTCACAAGTATCATAGACTGAGCGCACATTTCAAAATTCAGCTCTGAGAACCTCTTAATGACAAAATTATTGAGATATGAAACCCGAGGGTTTTTTGCAAAATTCTGCTGGACTATAGTCCATGATTTGAAAATGCACTTTTTTCGCAAAATTGCAAATGCCCTTTTTGATTTATTATTTGCCACAAGAATCCTAAATTGAACGCACATTCCAAAATTCAGCTCTGAGAACCTCTTAATGACAAAATTATTGAGATATGAAACCCGAGGGTTTTTTGCAAAATTCTACTGGACTATAGCCCATGATTTGAAAATGCACTTTTTTCGCAAAATTGCAAATGTCCTTTTCTAAGTTGCTGGTTTTCACAAGTATCATAGACTGAGCGCACATTTCAAAATTCAGCTCTGAGAACCTTTTAATGGCAGAATTATTGAGATATGAAACCCGAGGGTTTTTTGTAAAATTCCCTTTTCTTATTCAATATTTGTCACAAGAATCCTAAATTGAACGCACATTTCAAAATTCAGCTCTGAGAACCTCTTAATGACAAAATTATTGAGATATGAAACCCGAGGGTTTTTTGCAAAATTCTACTGGACTATAGCCCATGATTTGAAAATGCACTTTTTTCGCAAAATTGCAAATGCCCTTTTCTTATACAATATTTGTCACAAGAATCCTAAATTGAACGCACATTTCAAAATTCAGCTCTGAGAACCTTTTAATGACAAAATTATTGAGATATGAAACCCGAGGGTTTTTTGTAAAATTCTGCTGGACTATAGCCCATGATTTGAAAATGTACTTTTTTCGCAAAATTGCAAATGCCCTTTTCTTATACAATATTTGTCACAAGAATCCTAAATTGAACGCACATTCCAAAATTCAGCTCTGAGAACCTCTTAATGGCAGAATTATTGAGATATGAAACCCGAGGGTTTTTTGTAAAATTCTGCTGGACTATAGCCCATGATTTGAAAATGCACTTTTTTCGCAAAATTGCAAATGCCCTTTTCTTATACAATATTTGTCACAAGAATCCTAAATTGAACGCACATTCCAAAATTCAGCTCTGAGAACCTCTTAATGGCAGAATTATTGAGATATGAAACCCGAGGGTTTTTTGTAAAATTCTGCTGGACTATAGCCCACGATTTGAAAATGCACTTTTTTCGCAAAATTGCAAATGTCCTTTTCTTATACAATATTTGTCACAAGAATCCTAAATTGAACACACATTCCAAAATTCAGCTCTGAGAACCTTTTAATGACAAAAATATTGAGATATGAAACCCGAGGTGTTTTTTGTAAAATTCTGCTGGACTAAAAGCCCATGATTTGAAAATGCACTTTTTTCTCAAAATTGATAATGCCCTTATCTGATGCAACATTTGTCACAAGAATCCTTAATTGAACACACATTTCAAAAATTCAGCTCTGAGAACCTTTTAATGACAAAATTATTGAGATATGAAAGCCGAGGGTTCTTTGCAAAATTCTGCTGGACTATAGCCCATGATTTGAAAATGTACTTTTTTCTCAAAATTGCAAATGTCCTTTTCTTATACAATATTTGTCACAAGAATCCTAAATTGAACGCACATTTCAAAATTCAGCTCTGAGAACCTTTTAATGACAAAAATATTGAGATATGAAACCCGAGGTGTTTTTTGTAAAATTCTGCTGGACTAAAAGCCCATGATTTGAAAATGCACTTTTTTCTCAAAATTGATAATGCCCTTATCTGATGCAACATTTGTCACAAGAATCCTTAATTGAACACACATTTCAAAAATTCAGCTCTGAGAACCTTTTAATGACAAAATTATTGAGATATGAAAGCCGAGGGTTCTTTGCAAAATTCTGCTGGACTATAGCCCATGATTTGAAAATGCACTTTTTTCGCAAAATTGCAAATGCCCTTTTCTGATATATTATTTGTCACAAGAATCCTAAATTGAACGCACATTCCAAAATTCAGCTCTGAGAACCTTTTAATGGCAGAATTATTGAGATATGAAACCCGAGGGTTTTTTGCAAAATTCTGCTGGACTATAGCCCATGATTTGAAAATGCACTTTTTTCGCAAAATTGCAAATGCCCTTTTCTTATACAATATTTGTCACAAGAATCCTAAATTGAACACACATTTTAAAATTCAGCTCTGAGAACCTCTTAATAACAAAAATATTGAGATATGAAACCCGAGGGTTTTTTGCAAAATTCTGCTGGACTATAGCCCATTAGTTGAAAATGCACTTTTTTCTCAAAATTGCAAATGCCCTTTTCTTATACAATATTTGTCACAAGAATCCTAAATTGAACACACATTTTAAAATTCAGCTCTGAGAACCTCTTAATAACAAAAATATTGAGATATGAAACCCGAGGGTTTTTTGCAAAATTCTGCTGGACTATAGCCCATGATTTG
This sequence comes from Orthonevra nobilis, assembly GCA_963555765.1. Lineage (NCBI taxonomy): Eukaryota > Metazoa > Arthropoda > Insecta > Diptera > Syrphidae > Orthonevra > Orthonevra nobilis. Next base: position 118,916,333 of record OY743224.1, read on the forward strand.
AAAATGCACTTTTTTCGCAAAATTGCAAATGCCCTTTTCTTATACAATATTTGTCACAAGAATCCTAAATTGAACGCACATTTCAAAATTCAGCTCTGAGAACCTTTTAATGACAAAATTATTGAGATATGAAACCCGAGGGTTTTTTGTAAAATTCTGCTGGACTATAGCCCATGATTTGAAAATGCACTTTTTTCGCAAAATTGCAAATGTCCTTTTCTAAGTTGCTGGTTTTCACAAGTATCATAGACTGAGCGCACATTTCAAAATTCAGCTCTGAGAACCTCTTAATGACAAAATTATTGAGATATGAAACCCGAGGGTTTTATGCAAAATTCTGCTGGACTATAGTCCATGATTTGAAAATGCACTTTTTTCGCAAAATTGCAAATGCCCTTTTCTGATTTATTATTTGCCACAAGAATCCTAAATTGAACGCACATTCCAAAATTCAGCTCTGAGAACCTCTTAATGACAAAATTATTGAGATATGAAACCCGAGGGTTTTTTGTAAAATTCTGCTGGACTATAGCCCATGATTTGAAAATGCACTTTTTTCGCAAAATTGCAAATGCCCTTTTCTTATACAATATTTGTCACAAGAATCCTAAATTGAACGCACATTTCAAAATTCAGCTCTGAGAACCTCTTAATGACAAAATTATTGAGATATGAAACCCGAGGGTTTTTTGTAAAATTCTGCTGGACTATAGCCCATGATTTGAAAATGCACTTTTTTCGCAAAATTGCAAATGCCCTTTTCTTATACAATATTTGTCACAAGAATCCTAAATTGAACGCACATTTCAAAATTCAGCTCTGAGAACCTTTTAATGACAAAATTATTGAGATATGAAACCCGAGGGTTTTTTGTAAAATTCTGCTGGACTATAGCCCATGATTTGAAAATGCACTTTTTTCGCAAAATTGTTAATGTCCTTTTCTAAGGTGCTGGTTTTCACAAGTATCATAGACTGAGCGCACATTTCAAAATTCAGCTCTGAGAACCTTTTAATGGCAGAATTATTGAGATATGAAACCCGAGGGTTTTTTGCAAAATTCTGCTGGACTATAGCCCATTAGTTGAAAATGCACTTTTTTCTCAAAATTGCAAATGCCCTTTTCTTATACAATATTTGTCACAAGAATCCTAAATTGAACACACATTTTAAAATTCAGCTCTGAGAACCTCTTAATAACAAAAATATTGAGATATGAAACCCGAGGGTTTTTTGCAAAATTCTGCTGGACTATAGCCCATGATTTGAAAATGCACTTTTTTCGCAAAATTGCAAATGCCCTTTTCTTATACAATATTTGTCACAAGAATCCTAAATTGAACGCACATTTCAAAATTCAGCTCTGAGAACCTTTTAATGACAAAATTATTGAGATATGAAACCCGAGGGTTTTTTGTAAAATTCTGCTGGACTATAGCCCATGATTTGAAAATGCACTTTTTTCGCAAAATTGCAAATGTCCTTTTCTAAGTTGCTGGTTTTCACAAGTATCATAGACTGAGCGCACATTTCAAAATTCAGCTCTGAGAACCTCTTAATGACAAAATTATTGAGATATGAAACCCGAGGGTTTTTTGCAAAATTCTGCTGGACTATAGTCCATGATTTGAAAATGCACTTTTTTCGCAAAATTGCAAATGCCCTTTTCTGATTTATTATTTGCCACAAGAATCCTAAATTGAACGCACATTCCAAAATTCAGCTCTGAGAACCTCTTAATGACAAAATTATTGAGATATGAAACCCGAGGGTTTTTTGCAAAATTCTACTGGACTATAGCCCATGATTTGAAAATGCACTTTTTTCGCAAAATTGCAAATGTCCTTTTCTAAGTTGCTGGTTTTCACAAGTATCATAGACTGAGCGCACATTTCAAAATTCAGCTCTGAGAACCTTTTAATGGCAGAATTATTGAGATATGAAACCCGAGGGTTTTTTGTAAAATTCCCTTTTCTTATTCAATATTTGTCACAAGAATCCTAAATTGAACGCACATTCCAAAATTCAGCTCTGAGAACCTCTTAATGACAAAATTATTGAGATATGAAACCCGAGGGTTTTTTGCAAAATTCTGCTGGACTATAGCCCATGATTTGAAAATGCACTTTTTTCGCAAAATTGCAAATGCCCTTTTCTTATACAATATTTGTCACAAGAATCCTAAATTGAACGCACATTTCAAAATTCAGCTCTGAGAACCTTTTAATGACAAAATTATTGAGATATGAAACCCGAGGGTTTTTTGTTCTGCTGGACTAAAAGCCCATGATTTGAAAATGCACTTTTTTCTCAAAATTGATAATGCCCTTATCTGATGCAACATTTGTCACAAGAATCCTAAATTGAACGCACATTCCAAAATTCAGCTCTGAGAACCTCTTAATGACAAAATTATTGACATATGAAACCCGAGGGTTTTTTGTAAAATTCTGCTGGACTAAAAGCCCATGATTTGAAAATGCACTTTTTTCGCAAAATTGCAAATGCCCTTTTCTTATACAATATTTGTCACAAGAATCCTAAATTGAACGCACATTTCAAAATTCAGCTCTGAGAACCTTTTAATGACAAAATTATTGAGATATGAAACCCGAGGGTTTTTTGTAAAATTCTGCTGGACTATAGCCCATGATTTGAAAATGCACTTTTTTCGCAAAATTGCAAATGTCCTTTTCTAAGTTGCTGGTTTTCACAAGTATCATAGACTGAGCGCACATTTCAAAATTCAGCTCTGAGAACCTCTTAATGACAAAATTATTGAGATATGAAACCCGAGGGTTTTTTGCAAAATTCTGCTGGACTATAGTCCATGATTTGAAAATGCACTTTTTTCGCAAAATTGCAAATGCCCTTTTCTGATTTATTATTTGCCACAAGAATCCTAAATTGAACGCACATTCCAAAATTCAGCTCTGAGAACCTCTTAATGACAAAATTATTGAGATATGAAACCCGAGGGTTTTTTGCAAAATTCTACTGGACTATAGCCCATGATTTGAAAATGCACTTTTTTCTCAAAATTGATAATGCCCTTATCTGATGCAACATTTGTCACAAGAATCCTTAATTGAACACACATTTCAAAATTCAGCTCTGAGAACCTTTTAATGACAAAATTATTGAGATATGAAACCCGAGGGTTTTTTGTAAAATTCTGCTGGACTATAGCCCATGATTTGAAAATGCACTTTTTTCGCAAAATTGCAAATGTCCTTTTCTAAGTTGCTGGTTTTCACAAGTATCATAGACTGAGCGCACATTTCAAAATTCAGCTCTGAGAACCTCTTAATGACAAAATTATTGAGATATGAAACCCGAGGGTTTTTTGCAAAATTCTGCTGGACTATAGTCCATGATTTGAAAATGCACTTTTTTCGCAAAATTGCAAATGCCCTTTTCTGATTTATTATTTGCCACAAGAATCCTAAATTGAACGCACATTCCAAAATTCAGCTCTGAGAACCTCTTAATGACAAAATTATTGAGATATGAAACCCGAGGGTTTTTTGCAAAATTCTACTGGACTATAGCCCATGATTTGAAAATGCACTTTTTTCGCAAAATTGCAAATGTCCTTTTCTAAGTTGCTGGTTTTCACAAGTATCATAGACTGAGCGCACATTTCAAAATTCAGCTCTGAGAACCTTTTAATGGCAGAATTATTGAGATATGAAACCCGAGGGTTTTTTGTAAAATTCCCTTTTCTTATTCAATATTTGTCACAAGAATCCTAAATTGAACGCACATTCCAAAATTCAGCTCTGAGAACCTCTTAATGACAAAATTATTGACATATGAAACCCGAGGGTTTTTTGCAAAATTCTGCTGGACTATAGCCCATGATTTGAAAATGCACTTTTTTCGCAAAATTGCAAATGCCCTTTTCTTATACAATATTTGTCACAAGAATCCTAAATTGAACGCACATTTCAAAATTCAGCTCTGAGAACCTTTTAATGACAAAATTATTGAGATATGAAACCCGAGGGTTTTTTGTTCTGCTGGACTAAAAGCCCATGATTTGAAAATGCACTTTTTTCTCAAAATTGATAATGCCCTTATCTGATGCAACATTTGTCACAAGAATCCTAAATTGAACGCACATTCCAAAATTCAGCTCTGAGAACCTCTTAATGACAAAATTATTGACATATGAAACCCGAGGGTTTTTTGTTCTGCTGGACTAAAAGCCCATGATTTGAAAATGCACTTTTTTCTCAAAATTGATAATGCCCTTATCTGATGCAACATTTGTCACAAGAATCCTAAATTGAACGCACATTCCAAAATTCAGCTCTGAGAACCTTTTAATGACAAAATTATTGAGATATGAAACCCGAGGGTTTTTTGCAAAATTCTGCTGGACTATAGCCCATGATTTGAAAATGCACTTTTTTCGAAAAATTGCAAATGCTCTTTTCTCATACAAAATTTGTCACAAGAATCCTAAATTGAACACACATTTCAAACCTTGCACCAACTGGACCTTATTAGCTTTTAAGCGAAGATTGTTCCGTAAAATATTCCAGAAAGTGGGCGGATACAGTTCCAATTGCTGTGCACGGCGGCGAATCGACTCGTTCGGATTCTCCACAACACTGCGCTCCACAACGGCATAATCTTCTTCTGTTCGCACTGTTTGTCATTTTTGGGGATGCGTTTTAACCATTAGAGTGTATGTGGAGCGAAAAGAATCTATCGTGTTTAATAATTCCTTGATCAGATGGACGATTATGTCGACCTTCAAATGGAAGTAGCGCACGATAAACTTGGCGAACTGAACCATAGGCGTTAATCTTTTCATAGTAAAAAGCTAAATCTATTAAGCACAAATCAACTTTCAAATTGGCAAACTGCAGAAACAGTGTGGCGAGTTTGGGAACCAAACCTCTACAAAAATAAATAGCCCTTAGTTTATTGAACATGCCGTTTGCATGTTTGGAATAAGGTTTTTATCATTTTTCTTATTGGAATTTCAGCATCATTGCCCTCGTTAAAAAGTTGTTTATTTGCTCAATTAAACGACCCAACCCAATTTATTGGGGTTTATTCGGGAAGAAAACTTGGCTTCGGAAAGGGATTTTAACTCTTAGCGACTTGCTATCCCTCGCTACCCTTCGCTCTGCGAAGTACTTTCATCTCAATTCCTTTTAAGCGTAATGGATTGGGCTACGGCATACGGTAATGGGGCCATTGTCTACTTTAAGGTGTTAGAATGAGTTGCGATTTAAAAAAAACACTTTGTTTAAGGACCCCCCTTTTTTAAACTTCATATTTGTTGTGATAGTTCACATTTGGTGAAAATTGCAATAGTTCTGTGAAATATGTACGGACAGCGAAGGCTTATTAATAAAGTTCAGTTGGCATCCTTCGGGTATGGAACCGTAAAAACACTGCTTGTTGATGATTAATAGAAGAAACAATCTAGATATTAATAATATATTTTATATCTAAGAAGATAACATGTTTATTTTACGTTTTAAGTTTATGACATTTCATATATTGTTTGTGAACTGGTTTGCAATGCTAATGTTTTTTTTTTATAACAAAATAGAACAAAAAGCGAACATTGTTTTATTGTTTGTAAAGATAATCATGCACTTTTCTTATTCTATTTTTTTTATTGGAGACAATTTTTACAAATTTATACTTGTTGTGTGGTATTATTAAAAATACACTATTTTTCTGTTGAAACACAATAACCGTGATTCACTCTGTTTCATATTTCATTCAGTCTTTGGGAGAACATTAAACACAATGACAACGCTCAATGAATGAAGAACGTTGCACTTCGGTTAATTATTTACAAAAAGTTCAAGATATGTATATTGATGTTGTGTTTTAAGCCCACTGCACTGGATTCTGGAATTGCAACAGAACGGAGTGGGTTATCGCTACTAAGATCATTCAACGTGGAAACTTTTATACAGACGAATTCTTAAATCTCAGAGTCATAATTGTGGGTATTGACTCAGATGGGATCTTTCGAAATATGTTGGTGTATCACTTTTTGGCTGAGGCAAAACCGGCGACGATTGTGATGGATTCAACATTGGATTGTCTTCTTTCGGAGTTCCAATTGTTAGACGGACATGAAGACCGGATTCTTTGATAAGATTTACCACATCTCCGTGGCTCATTCCAGCTATATCGATACGATTGACTGCAACAATTCTATCGCCCACTTTTAGATCACCACAGCGGTCAGCTGGACTTCCGGGTATTAATTTGCCTGAAATTAAACAGAAGACAAAAATTAAGGGAAATCATTTAATCGATAAATAAATTCCTTTCTATTCGGATAGTACGTCGCCAAATTTTTGGAGATGCTAAAACTAGATTGTGTTTTTTTTTTAATTTCGTAATTCTTCGCTTGTGGATTGGCTTTTTTTATTTTAAGTGAAATAGTTCTTTAAGAACAAGGCTATTTAAGGATTTCAATTCAATTCCTACCCATCATGAAAAGAAGACGTTTTGTAGGGAAGGCGTCGACACACAAAGCTTTGGAAATGAAATGGAGCTTAAACCGAAAATCTACTTTGATGTTGTTGAGCCCATTCTTCTAAATGAACCAGCTGTGTAGTAGCCAATAATGGCCTTTTGGATAAATCAGAACCACGTCCACATTGTAATAAAGATATGACATTTTTTTTATGAGTGATGCTATCAACAATAAGGAGTTCACTCTCGGAGTATTCCTGGTCATAAAGGGAGACTTTAAAAACGTGTGTATTGAAGCCATTCAAAATTGTCTGAACAGAGCCCACATAAACAAGGGCTGTGCAACTGGATCGAACTCATGCGCCATAAACTCTGCACTCGGTGCCATAAGCTGCAAAAGGAAAGTCCACCGGGGCACGCCACAAAGCGGGGTTGTTTCGCCGTTAATCTGGCTACTTGTTGCAAACGAAATTATGAAGATAGAAGAAACCAATGACTTAAATGCCACGGCTTATACTAACGGCCATTAAGACTCGACGCAGATAAAATCCAAGCTGTTTAAGATGTGCAAACAACAACTAAAAATTATATCAGCGCATACGGTTAACCTCTGTTAGGTACCTGGACATCGGGATATAATAGGGAACGAGAGGGCAGACGAACTTGCTAAACAGGGATCAGAATTGGAGATTAATCAAAATCTACCCTTTGTTAAAACGCCAAGTGGCGCTCTCGACAAAAATATTGACTCGGACACAATAGACAGGGCTAACAGACAATGGAATTAAACCGAATCATGCACAATAGCCATGCTCTTGTGGTCAGTCATAGACGATTAACCTTAACCTTATTAATCTTCGTAAATCGAAATGAAATTCTACCGTCTCAACTTAAGGCACACATGCGGAGCGAATCGGTACACCACAGACCGATTTTTGCAGACGCGAATGTCCGGCACAAGCCACAAAAAAATTGAGAACTTGGGTAATACTGAGATTCATACAGCAAATTCAATTTTTCTTTAAAAATGCCAAAAAAGAAGTGAACTTAGTCTGGCTAAACGTATAAAAATACAGCTCTTATTTGAGAAAGGCAAAAAACAGACTGAAATTGCGAAAGAAGTGGATTGTAAAATCCGGGAGAGAAAAGGTTACAACGCCTCGGGAGGACCGATCGGAAGAAAACGTCATTTGAGCTTGCTTCTGAGTTGCCGAAGGATCGCGGAAAAAAATTTCTTCTCTCAGAAAAAAACAAACAAAAAGGCACGCTTAGAGCGGGCGAATGTTTCGATAAAGGCTTTTCAATAAACCTAAACGAGCTGGAATGCAATACACTGGAGCAGACCAGTTTTATCGACTCAAATTCTGAAAGCCCAAAACTTACCAATTGCGGATCCGTAATATTGGTTCGAGGACGATATAATGACAAAACCAAAACCTTCGCTCTCATGGCGACTAACAATCACATCGTACGGGTATCGTGTTGGTCGAACTGGGACTGCTGATGAATTGTGTCTTACACGGCGCCGCAAGATCATTGTAACTTGTCCTCGCAGCGCAGCTTCGCCCATCAAAGAAACCACTTTGTGATGAGACGAATTCACCTTGGAACAAAAAAAAACATACATGTGATGGAACAAATGACATTTTATGAATCATCTAGCACTTACCACATTTACACCATCGATACTAAGTATCTCATCTCCTGTCGCCATTCCTGGATCACCATCAGCTGCACCACCTGGCACAACATGTCCAACTGTTACTTGTGAACCTTCCTCGGTCCCACCAACGATACGAAAACCAAAGCCCTGTGCTTGTCTTTCTAGAACTACTTCCGACAGCTCGTATTCATCCTAGAAGAAAAATCAAAGAATGTGCAATTTGTCCGAAGGTAAAAGAACGAATAAAACTTACATCCTCCATATGCCTGGGTACGGCACTATTTCCACCAACCATAAAGTTCCACATTTGAGGATTCACTTGCATAAAGTTTTGGTGTTGCTGATGATGATCCACCATTGGAGGTGGACGATGGCTTTCAAGTGGACTGAATCCTGTTTTTCTTCGATCGTTCATGAGCTCATTTACTCTTTTCTGAATCCTTCCGTTTTGAGCATTCTGGTGATGATGATAGAACCCTTGCGCTGACTGATTATGCTGATGGTATTTATAACGCTGATAATCTTGACATTCGTAACAATAACAAGTCTCCTGATGATAAGTTGGCACCGGCGCCATTATCGTCATTGGCGGAGAATATAGGCCACCTCCGTTGATGGAGTCTGTGTTCTGTTGAGCAGGAGTTCCACCATATGTATCCTGTTGCAGTGGAACACCATCATAAAGTGAATTGTAGCCGTAATCTGGAGAAGTAAGCGAATTCTCATAGCCATCCATTTTTGGCAACATTGTATTGGGATCCATGTGGTATAGATTGCTGTGATTGTCACTAAGCAATGACGCTTCGGCCAATCGCTCACTAAGACTGGTCACCAACTTCGGATAGGGATCCATGAATGGTATGTCATTGTTTATGGAGTCAATTTCTTGAAGGCTATTTGTAGATTTGGCATCAGCGCAAACTGATTTGTTATCGTCAGCTTGTTTTTCCATGCCGTTTGTGACAGTTTCAATTTCTTCATTTAGCTCGTTCGAAGGTGTCTTAACTCGGGCTCTACGGGTATCCACTAGAGGGGTTTTCGGCCGAATCGGAAGTATTTCTTTAGGCTGTGTGCTATAAAGATCAGCAGTTGGTGTTTTACTGCGATATAAGCCACCCTCTTTAATATCTGTACCACCTCCACCTGATTTTCGAAACTTGCCACTATTGACCGACGTCCGACCGCTTACATTCGAACTGTTCAGCGTGCTTCCCCTTTGGATCTTCACAGTTGTTGACTCGGTCTTTGGACAATCTTTCAAAACTCGAACCACATCACAATGCGACATATGATTGACTGGAGAGTTATTTATCTCGAGGAGGATATCTCCTTCGTGAAGATTCTTACAACAGTTTCGGTCGAGTATTTTTTTCACCTTCTGACCATGGGCGCTATCCGCAATGGTGAATCCGAAGCCCATTCCTCCCTTTGAGATTGACAAAGTAAGAATTTCTGGCTTTTTCATCAGAATAAAGTCGTCTCCGACGTAACTCTCGTTCATTCCACCTGTTCCTCCAGCACGTCCTCCAGATGGTCCTGCTGAATCGGAAATATCTAGAAAATTGTAGTTTCCATCCATATTCAGGTCCATTAACATTCGGCTCTTTTCAGAATTAGAACTGATTCCATCCACAGCAATTGTGGTTACGACTTCAGTATTTGGATCGTTGGGATCGAACGGAAGCGGATAGCCGCGACACACTCTAAGCGTTACTGTTTCACCCGGTAGTATGCTTTGAAAAACGTTGACCATTTCATGGTGAGTGAATCCAAGGACGCATGTATCGTTTACATAAACCAGAATATCTCCCATTTGCAATTGGCCGTCTAACCACGCTGGACCATTCGGAACGATAGATTTGATTTGTAGAAATTCATCCACATTGTCGTCACCTCCGACAATAGTGATTCCCAATCCTCGAGATGATTTAAGAAGTGTAGTTGTAATTCGTTCTCCTTGCATTTCGGCAGGATTTCTGGTAAACTTTAAAGGCAGTACCGATCGAGAGCTGTTGCCGTTTCCTTGTCCCATGGAACTAGGATTTTGTAGCTGCTGTTGTTGATTTGTTTGCTCCGCGGCCCTTCTTTTGGCTTCCAGAACAGGATTTTCATATTGCGTACGCCGGTTAACGTGATCGATGAAATATGTACCATAAAGAGCATCGTCGATCTTCTCCCATCCATACGGCAGCTCATTGTCCCCACAGTCTTCCAGAGACTTCTTTTGGAATTTCGAGAGTCGTGGATCCAGCCAATGTGATGTGCCTGTATTGTGACTGAAATCAATAGACATTTTGCGAATTATTAAATTGTCATTTAATTTTTTTTTTTTATCTTGTGTAGGACTTGATGTTGAACTAAAGCAATCTGTGCGGCTTTTAAAGCGTTTTGTCATTTTGTACACCATGTTTGGCGTACAGCCGTGTTTTTTTAAATAATGGGTTCATGCATGATATTCCGAAAAAAAAGATTTTAAAAACCGCAGCTCTTTTGGAAGTCATTTCATGGTTTTACGTTTGTCACGATGCTTTCCAAAAGATTTGGAAATTTCTGGCGAAAGGGAGTTCGTAAATATATCTGATGTTATTTTCCTGATTTGAACCGCACTAACTACAGTACAGCCCGCATCAGCATTAAAACAAAGAGTAAACTAGCATAACCCAGAGGCAAAGCATGAAGTCGAAAACAGAGACTCGTAGTAAATGCCTCAAAATGTATATATTTTTTTAATGTCTTGTTTTTTCCACTATTTATTCAAACATTTTTTTTAGTAAAGAAACAAGATAAAGTGCCAGCTTCTCCCCAATCTAGCCACCAGTATTTTTTAAGGCTCCGTCCCCTGAATGTGTAGGCACATAGAAGATTCTTTTGTCTGTGACCCTTCTGCTTTCCTGCAACGGAGCAAGTTATTATGTGCTAATCAATCGGGATTCCGTCAACGTCACAGCTGCACAACTGCGCTTCTCAAAGTTGCAGATGACATACGAGTTGCCATGGACAGAAATCAAATCACTTTTTTAGCACTTTTAGACTTCTCGAAGGCCTTTGATATGGTGAACCATAGAAAACTTGTAAGCAAACTTAAATCTATGTATAGTTTCTCTTCGTTTGCTTCGAATTTTCTTCACTCGTACCTCTATGGTAGAAAACAAGCAGTTTTTACTAAAAATGGTATGTCTAAGTTTGTAGACACAACAACAGGTGTACCTCAAGGATCAATCTTGGGACCATTACTCTTCACCTTATATATTAACGATCTTCCTAGTTCTATAAAAAACTCAATGATACATATGTACGCAGACGATGTGCAGCTTTACATCAATTGTGAAGAAGATGACATTGGTACTGCTGTTACTAAACTTAACGAGGACCTTCTCAATGTTCTTGTTTGGTCTAGCGAAATTTTTTTGAGAATCAACCCTAGCAAATCCAAGTGCTTAGTAGTCGGCAGAAATGAACTTGATTTTGGAAGCCTCCCCAAAGTTTTCCTGGATAGTGAGCCAATTGAATTTGTGAGTAAGCCCAAAAATCTTGGCGTTTGGTTCGACAAAAAATTGTGTAGGTACTATCAGTAGTAGGAAAAATTTACGGATCTCTGAGAAATCTCTGCGCATCAAAAAACTACATCCCTTCCAATACGAGATTAAAACTAGCTAAAGCGTTACTGGTCCCCATTATTACATATGGATGTGAAATATGTTGTTGCGTCAATTCAAACACCAAAAGAAGGCTTAACGTTGCGTTTAACAATATTACCCTCACTGAAGCGTAATTACCGTGTTTCACGGCTTTCGAGATCTATTCTTGGGTGTTCAACTAATCAGTATCTCGACTTTTGTATGATCAAATGCCTTCATAGAGTCATCACCAGCAAACAACCATCATATCTTTATGAAAAGCTTAATTTCTCGCAATCGAATCGATCTAGAAGTTTAGTCCCTCCGCACAACTATTATTCCTCTTCTGAGCATCACTTTTTCATTCGTACCATTCGACTTTGGAATGCAATCCCTCTTGGTTTAAGAAGGCTATGTTATACTGCTCGCTTTGGTGAAGCACTCTTTCGGCATTTTGTAGGGAATACGTGAAATGAGCATTAGAGTTACAGGATAAACATGTGTAAAAGATACACTAATTTATTTAACTTTATAACCTGAAAGTTTTAGTATAAATTTAATTGAATAACGAATTATATCATATATGAACTGTTTTGAAAATTATATTTTATCTGTTTGTCCTCATTTTTCTTCATATTCTTTATATGCATATTTTTATATTCTTCATGTTTTTAACTTTTTTTTTTTACTTTATTTTGTTCCTTATCTTTCAGTTATACTTAAAAATTGTGAAGTCTATTATAAATGATTTGAATAAATAAATAAATATGAAATACAGCATGATATAAAATAGGAATGTTACAGGAGTCTGATAAGTAGCCATATGCATTCAGGTATAAAGATGCCTCAGGAGGTATCCTTCCACTTTCCAATGAATTCCTAAAATACCCACGGTTAGGATAAAACAAACCCGATATGAGATCATTCTCAGTTACATTCGCTGACCGCCCGAAATGATTCTTCACAAAATCCAGAAAAACATTGTAAATTCTGAACGCTTCTATATAATCCCGTGCAGGCTCGTAGGCATTTTCGCTCGAAAATTCTGCATTGTTTCATATAAGAAGGACAAATGTTCCACTGGACTCGCATATTTCAAAATTGGACGCACAAAGACTTGGTAATTGGAGTTAGAAAAGTCTTTTGAGCGACGAAATCTTGGTAAAATAAAATTTATGGTTCGGGTAGCTTGAGTAAATTGCAGTTTTTTGTAAAGATATGGATGGCTTTTTGGTGCGAATAAGTTGAGCTACTTTAAATCCTATGCCAAGAATACTTTAATTGCTTGATAAAATATGATCATATTCCCGCAATCCGTAGATGTACCGAGTAGTCGCATTCAAGGCCACTACAAGTTTACGCTGAGATTGGGATTTCAAATTCGGGTAAACCACTTCAGAGTACTATTGGAACCAAAAAACGTTAACTAGTTTAAGCCTCGTATCCTGTGAAAGGAATAATATTTCTTAAAGTTGGATTTTATTTATTTGATTTTCATTCTTTCACGTTCAATTAAATTTGTATCGTCCGAAATTGAGGCAGTATGTTTTTTGTTTTTTGCAAAGAAATATTACACATTAAATTTCATTCACATTTATTGAGATTTTAAAAAATTTTCCAGCTGCCACCTTTTCTTCTCTGTTGATTCATAATTTAAATATATATATATATTGTTATATGAATATATATATATTCATATATGGTCGACATCTGTTTGACCATTCACAATAATGTAAAAATATTGTTTAAGCGATTATCTTGTTTCTTTGCTAAAAAAATGTTTAAATAAATAGTGGAAATAAATAAGAAATTAAAAAAAAAATATATATAAAAAAAAATTTTAAATACCATTTATTGATAATTGAAAATCGTAATACGGATTCCCAAAAATAAGAGTCAATTATCGAATCGATAATTGCCAATCACAATAAGGTTGAGTGTTTGATTCTAGTCTAGAAATTTAGAAAAATCGATTTTTTTTATATTTTCAAAGTTTGACTTTGAGAGGATTTTTCAAAATTCAAACTGTTTTCGGAGATATCGGTATTTTGCTGACCCGGCATCCAAGCTGGTTCGGTCGGAACTAATCGAACAAAAGACATTAGGGATTCTCCGTCTGCCAGTGTGATGAAGTGTTTTGAAAATTATAAAGCCAATTTACGAGAGTTTATCATCAGAGGAATTATATACCCGATGTTTAGGTTCGGAAACTAAAAATAATTATGAGTCTCTAAACTCTTTGATTTGGACTTTCGATCCAAAACTTATTCATTCCGGACATAAGACGATTGAGATAGCGACATTTATTGCTGTTTGTATATATAATGAAGGCTTCATTCCTATTTTTAAAATGATGGAGCTTATGGGAATGAAAATTGGCCCGGAAGCTCATTCATTTGCTGATTGACCGCATCCAACGCATCAAAGGAGGCCAGTACTGCTCGACATGAAGAGAGAAACGCGGAAAATAGTTTTTTCGAAGTCGAGGAAGATCCGATGTTTGAAGCAGGAATGGCAGATTGAATAAATGTAAGTCTACAATATCATTTCATGACTTAGACTGCGGAAAACTTTACGCGAAACTTTAAACGCGTTTTTCTCGAAATTGTCTTTTTCAAAACAATACCCACGATTTCTCAGGTTATACTGGACCGATTTACCTGAAATTTTTAGAGAGTCTTCCTTATAGACTTGTCTATGTCTGGAACTATACCCAAATTTTACTAAAAATATTAATTGGGGTTTTTTTACGACACTTCAAAAATTACATGAAATTCATGGCTCTAGACTAGAATAACCCCTTAAATCGGCACTAGCTCGGGACTACACTAAGCCAATCAAGATTTTTTTTTTACCATTACCAAGGTGCGCATACCGATCAATCAATCCACCCATCAAATACTCCTTGTGTCTACATTGTCACTTATATTTACCCATTGGAGTGACTTCATTTCGACGAGTAAACCGACTTACGAGTATTGGCAAACTTAGCAGAATTTTCTGGGAAAATATTTAACATCTTTTCAAATTAGTTTTTAACTTTGAAAACTTAAGGAAATATAACGAAGAGAACATTATTGATAATACGAGTATATCGCTAAAAATTCCGTTGGAAAGCGACGAAAAACTTAATAATTTTATTGAGAACCTTCACGATATCGTTTGGAAAGGGCAGAAATAACCACCATTAGCTCGAAAATTATGGCAGCCGACTCGAGCGACTCAAGCGATTTCAAAGACCGGAAATTTTGAAAGCGAAAAAAGTTCCAACTACTCGTTTATCGAAAGTTGTAAAAAGTAAGTAAAAAACAGTATTTGCAACCGCCCTTAATTTTAAATGACAACCACAACGAATTGGTTAAATAAATTAAAAGTAAGGTAAATGTTTAAATTTTTTTGATGAACAGACGCTGATAGAGAATCCTCGCCCTTTGGTAACAAAAACAGCAAAATTTTGAATACAATTTTGACGTTGACCGAATTTTGTCAAACGATTAAAATTTAAAAAATAACTATAAAGCTGCTGGATACATACACGAGATGAATTCAAAACGGTTGAAAACTGGTTTCACACTTTATTCAAGCACACACGGGATGATTATTTCGAGGGAAAAACCAATATAAATGAATCTCCTTTGTATTGGTATTTAATTCAGAGCGCAGGAAGTTAAAAATTATATAAAAGTATTAATATTTTGGTCCGTTTCGTTCTGCACGCTTCACTTCCTTCAAATTCAAACCCAGTTTTCTTCCAAATAAGTACATCTCGTGTGTGCCGCCCCATGACCTTATGGCTCGGTTTAATATTCGGAAAGATACGATTTTATTTCTGTTCCTTTCCGTGGCGAAATAAATAAATAAATGAATTTTTTTTTATTCCAAAAAACGATGGAATGGACAACCAACATTTCCCTTAATAAATTGAAAACCTAAGTATTTTTGGAGCTGCTTTATTATTTTATCAAATAAAATGTTGTTGCAACTTACTCAATAAAATAAAGTTCACCACGCTCTGTGTAGGCCGTTTCCCATTTCGATGGCAGTGGACCCAAGCCGTCATCGTCCTCATTCTCTCTTGTGTCGCGTGATGATGTGCCATTACAATAATTGTGAATTGCATTTTCTGAAATATGAGAAAAAAAATAGAACGGAGCAGTTAAAGCCAACAGTAAGATAAGAACGAATAATAAACAAAGTAAATATTCCATGTTAAGTACCCTTGTAAACCTTGTAACTAAGGCTACAATAGCTAAGACGTTTTATTTGCACGAGTAAAACAACATGACGAAAAATGAAGGGAAGCGGTCTCCTGCAATTTTACTTTCTAATGCTTGCCGTAAAAGTCAGGTAATGCGATAGAGACGGGTGGAGGATTTAGATGGGGACAGGCACAGAATTCAAGAAAAATAAGTTAGAAAACGTTCCACATAAGCGACTAGTATACTATACTTCAAAATGAATTAAGTCCAAAACAAAAAACCCAAAAAACTCTTACCGCAGTTGATGGAACTTTTTTATGACAGTCAAGCAGCATCGAATGATACGCCGTTCATAATTATCTCAATGCACTCCAAGAGATGATCTTCTTCCTGGTCCTTACCATACAAGTAAGAATGGAAATAAAAGTGGAGATGAACTCTCAAGAAAAAGTTTGACAACAAGACTGGAGCTTAAACAAATACGGTATGGATATCTTAAAGTCCACTGGCTTTCGGCGAAGCAGAGATGCTCATCTTGGTTCCTGAAATTTACCATTGACCGTCAGATCAGTCAATCTGTATCTGTTAAAAAACCGAGCCTGAAACCGTCAAGCACTTTATATAAGATCTAACGTAGACGTCGCATAAAGGACTCGGGCGCTTGTATAGTTCCAACTTTAAGATGAGGTTTTTAAAGAGACGAATCATCAATCACCTTGATTCCCAGTCATCTCTTTGCGGAAACGCAAAAGAAAGAGTAATTTTAATTTTAACGCATATTGTTTCGAGGCTGTTTCAAAGCGATGGACTCCCATATCCTAAGAGTACTTTTTATGAACTTGTCCAAAGGGAGACAAATGTTTACACATTTGGAATCTCGATGGTGCTTAACTCGATTTCACCTGCGGTACTAAGAGCAGCGAAGCTTAGTACTTTGGTCGACATTTTCAGTTTTAATTAAAGGAGATGATCGGCCATCTGCTTAAAAGCCAGAATATGTAAACTGTTTTTCATTTGATCCTTTTTTTTTAAAAGATTTTTAATGTAATCGCATCTAAGTGACGGATCTTTTTTTTACCCTTTTTAAGTAGTTATTTGCTTGATTCTAGAAAATTCTGAACTTTACTAAACAGCCATGAAACATTATGCATTTTGGTTTTTTGGAAAAATATCTACCAAGTCATGGGAAAATAGCCTACAGACGTGGCGATAAAAATGTTATGAAAGTGCTTATTTACGTTATGTTATGTTATGTCCCTTTCTCGCGATCACGGCCTTACTTTTCCAATAACCACAACTTTTTTTGGATGTTAATTTGGCCTAAACCGTCCTTGAGACTTCGAATAATTCTTTTCAAATCATTGTAAGTGGCGTTCCGAGTTCAATATATATTTGTTTAGATATAAGGGCGAGGTTTATTTCATCACACTTCCTCCTCCGTGTTTAAGAGTAACCGTCGTGTATTTCAGATTAAATACTTCATTTCTAATCCTTATTAATATTTTGTTCCGTTCAGTAACCGTTCTTATATTTCTTCGCAAAAGCCAATCTAGCTTGTCGATTTTTTAAAGGAATGCGCTGTTTTTCTAATGGTTCTTCGAAATAGTCGGATTTCATTCAATCGTTCCCTTAGGGTTCGTACTGAAAGAGTATTCGGGCTCATCAACAACTTCTTCCATTTTAATTTATATGGATCTTTATTGGCAACTCGAACGATTCACTCACCATTTCCATAGGTTAGTGTTTCTCACTGTAGCTAATTGCATTGAAGGCTGATGTTTTTTTGAGCAAATCAGCCTTTTCCACATTTCTGAAAACGATGACTTATCCATATTTCTTATCTTATCAATTGCCTCTCAAATCTGTGATGTCCAGACCTAATTTTTGTCCATTTTTTTTCAATCAAGAACAGACTTACAGTGAACCAAAAAACAAATGATGCATTGGAACAAGATGCAATAATAAAATTGCTTGCTATTGCCATCAATGAAAGTGGAAATGAAACAAAATTTTTTAAAGTTTTTCCAAATAGTTTGGATTAATTTTTCTAAAATATTTTTTTTTATTTAAGAGACACAAAAAGAAAAAAAGGAAGTTTTGCTTGGATGCTTAAGGAATTCATTAAAAAAAACCGAATACAAAAATAAAAAGTACATATTTTAATATTTAGTATGGTAGCCCTGGGCTTCCAGAACGGCTTGTAGCCTTCTATTCACAAACATAACTAAATTTTTTGTAATACAGGTAGTATATTGGCCTATCCTCCTGAAGGGCGCTGTTCATTTTATTTTTGCCGCGTATTGGCCTTTTCTTAAAAAGCGTTTAAGCCCGGGCTTTGTGGAGGATGGGGAAGAACTTTTTTCACGTTATAGAGAATACATTATAGGACGCATGCTTAGGGTCCTAATCTTGAACAGAGTAATAACTATTTCTTATGCCAAGCTTAGTGGCCGTTGCTAGCAAATTATTTTTGAGAATATTAGTGTAGTTTATCTTGTTCATATTACCTTCAGCAAACACCATGTTTCCTACTACACTCGATCCTATTGCAACCCACACCATGTTTAACAGTGACATTAAGGCTTACTTACTTACAGCCGCACTTAAGGCTGTAACTTGTCTCTTCCCAACAAATCGGCGTCCATCAGACCCAAATATGTTGAATTTTGACTCGTCGGTGAAAGTTGCTGAGTTCCAAAATTCTTAAAATTCTTGGGCATATTCCAAGTTTTTTGATGATTTTTTTTTTTCGATAAAAGGGACTTGTCTCGTGCAGAGTAGGCTCTTAAATTCCTTGAAAATATTTCGAACTGTTTGTGGTTGCAAATCTACAATTGCATTTCAAGTCTACCGCATAAATTTTGGAATCATTTACGACTTAACATTTTTTTAATTCATGGGGGTACAAGTAAGACTTAGTCTTTTTTAGTACAGTTCTTAATGGATATAATAAAGGAACATTTCAAAATTAATAATTATATAAAACAAAAAATTACAGAGTTGAGCTGATAAACTTAATAAGAATTCAATACAAAATTAAAATAATAAAGTAGATACTCGTAAAAATTTTGAAGAAAAAAAAGTAAAAGGATAGGAGGAGGATAAGGAAATAACTAGGAAGCAAGTGAAAGACAAAGATATGCATATTCTATATTCTATTAAAGTGGACGTTCATTGCTTTTTTAAATTGGCTGGCTCCATTTATTAGTTTAACGGCTCTCGGCAGCGAATTCCAAAGTCTGGTACAGTGGACAAAGAATAGGCGGGTAGGCTGTAAATACTGGGTGATTGTACGAATTGCAGTTTACCGAATACATAAATTGGTTTTCGTGTCTGTATTATTTTGTGCATGAACATACAGCACCTTATGTTCCAGAACTCCTGAAGCGTGCAACCAAGGATGAGTTTGTGGTAGCGGGATATTTGGTCAAATCTACGAAGTCCATATATATATCTGACCATATCGTTAAAGACAACTTGCAATCTGTGCATAGTGAGCGAATCGAGTTTGCAGTACACAACTATGGCATATTCAATTTTAGCTTTTGTAGCAACAGGGGTTAAACTAGAGATCAGCCAAAGTTTGCGTAGTCCTCCGTATATTCGCGCAATAACATGGTTAATATGATCCACAGCGGAGAGTGATCGATTTATTTTGAATCCCAATGAAGTCTTGTGGAATTTAGGAAAATTTGTGGGATTTGTTCGGTTTTATATAGTTTTTTTTCGATAAAAGAACTAACTGGAATTTTGTGGGATTTAGAAAAATATTATTGCAATTTGACAAATTCACTATTTTAGATAAGTCCTCATTAAATCTAGAGACAAGATCCTCCACAATACCAATAGGTCTCGAGAGATAGACTTGCGCAACGTCTGCATAAAGATGCATCGATACGTCAGAGCACACTTTCGGCAAGTCATTTATAAAAAGGCAAAAAAGGAGTGGGCCCAAAATAGATCCTTGTGGAGCTCCAATCAATAATTCCTTAGATTGCGAGTACTTATCACCTACCACAACTCTTTGACTCCGGTTACTTAGATAATTCATTACCAGCTGTATTGATCTGTCGTTCATTCCAAAGTAAAAACCGAGTTTTTTACACAAAATACCGTGATCTACAGTGTCAAAAGCTTTGGAAAAGTCGAGAAGGCACAGAAAAGTTACAAAATTTAGGTCGTTTTTAAGTCTTTTATCATCAAGGACCTTAATCATAGCCGTAGCACAACTATGTTGTGCCCTAAAACCAGACTGACATGTGGACAACAGGTAATGTTGGTCCAGGTAATTTGATAACTGTCCCGCTAGAAGTTTTTCCAAAACCTTGGACAAGCACGGCAAAATACTGATTGGGCGAAAATCTGTGGTCAACAAGGGGTTTGATTTCTTCGGTACTGGAATAACTTTGGCCAATTTCCAGCAATCAGGGAAGGAAGAGGACGTTATGCTAAAATTAATTATGTGGGTAAGACAACTTAAAATATGCGGAAGTATCATTTTTATGAACCGAATATGTCGATCAATTTGTCGCTCTGCAGACCCAAAAAAAGGTCGTCCAATATCACAAGGTCTTTGCAAGAAACCATATTTTTCAATACTTGGATGACATTATGCACTGTGGATGTAGATTTTTTCTTTTCATTCCACAACTTTATTATCAGTTCTTTCATGTTAATGGATTGTTTGATTTTTCTCCATTTTTTAAACAATTGATACTGAAAACAGGTCTAATCACTACAAACGTTAAGGACATACAAAAAAATATTGAAACAGAATAAAGGAAAAACTGTCCATGATTTTTTTGGGTTAACAAAATTAAATTTTTGGTTATTTGTTGATTTCAAAATACTTTAGCGAACGAAAATGTAATAATTTGAAATATATTTAAAGCACTTAGTTAATTTGACTTCAATATCCCTACTTGCTTGAAGAATATTCAAGTTACAATTGCAGTCTTCGTGTCGCCAATCTTCTTTTTTGCTTCACTGTACAAGACGAACAAAATAAGGGATCCTTTTTATGGGCCGCCATCTGCATTTAATTGTTTTTGCGATATTTCCTCCTTTTTCAATTAATCGTTTCTAGTTAGTTCGCCACGACTGTTGCATTGCGAAAATCGGCGGCAAATTTTTTGGCCTAATCCTAGTGATCCGCAGTGTATATAGACTAAATGAGGCCATCATTTTTTGAGGCTGAGTCAGGATTAGCTTAGAAGTAAATTGAAGAACCACGTACACTACCACCATTTCTCCTTTTCCTTCAAATCAACAATGAATCATCGCACTCAAGCCTCGCCAAAGAAAAAAAAATTACGAAGAACCATCTCTTTAGTCAGCGTTATTTTTAACTGGTCATGCATTTGAGGAATTTGATTCGCCACTTCTTGCCGTTCTTTCTTTACCAATGAGTCATTTTTGTGGCAACATGTTAGCCAATTCTCATAAAAAAAGCAACAACACAAATATGCAGCTTACCAGTATGTATGTTCAAAAAGCAGGTTCAGAAGACTAGACTGATGAAGCGGTTCCATATACCAATTAATGCTCGAATTTAACACATTACCTGTCCATCATAAAAATCCTCCAAATACGAATATGTATGTATGCTGCTGGATCTGGTCCATTCCATGACTATGTTTTACGATAGTAGTAGTTACCTGTGCTATTAAGCCATTTTATTTCCGTATTGTGGCACAAACGATACAGATACAAAGCAAACTTTTAAAGTAGACCAAACTCCATCCACAGCATTTATCTTATCTGGGGGCTATTAAAGCTAAATTAAGGTGATGCTGCTGGTACGGTTAGCAAAATGCACACTATCTTTGCACATTGAAAAGGAATAAAAAGCGACCAACCGGGTTGATAATAATCTGCGGGTAGCTAGCTACTTTATGAGAAAAAGTTATGTAAACAAAACCTACATAGATTCAAAGCACTCACCGAGCAAATATAGTATGTGTATTTATAGCTTAGGTATACTACAGATATGAGGCTGTCGTCCGTCACAATATTAGCAGGAAGCAATATTAAAATGATAGTCGTCTTCTTCGCTACACAAATGCAGCTTTTCAACCCTTTTGATTTGGCCTTATAAACGGGAAATGTGATGCAATGGAAAAATGTTTGGGGAGTCGTCATTCGTTAGCCATGAAAAGTAGGATCAGGACTGATTCTTGGAAGCTATTTATAGTTTTGTTTCTAAATGAAAGAAATGCGAGCAATGAAACCATGTACAGCTGGGATCAGTTTAGCTTTACACGGTTCAACAAACTTCCCTAAATGGAATAGTCACGTCGTTAACAGTGTCAAGAAAACGAAGAAAAAATGAACATAGTTGGATGACTACAGAGCTTAATTTAACTATTCAACAAGGATTTTTCAAAATTCAAATTATTTTCGGAGATATCGGTATTTTGCTGACCCGGCATCCAAACTGGTTTGCGCGGAACTAATCGAACAAAAGACATTAGGGATTCTCCGTCTACCTGTGTGATGAAGTTTTGAAAATTAGAAAGCCAATTTACGAGAGTTTATCATCAGAGGAATTGTTGACTCGATGTTCAGGTTCAGAAACTCAAAATAATTATGAGTCTCTAAACTCTTTGATTTGGACTCTCGATCCAAAACATATTCATTCCGGACCCAAGACGATTGAGATAGCGACATTTATTGATGTTTTTATTTTTAATGAAGGCTTCATTCCTATTTTTAAAATGATGAAGCTTATGGGAATGAAAATTGGCCCGAAAGCTCATTCATTTGCTGTGAAACGAGACAACGCCCGGATTGGCCGCATCCAACGCATCAAAGGAGGCCAGTACTGCTCGATATGAAGAGAGAAACGCGGAAAATTGTTTTTTCGAAGTCGAGGATGATCCGATATATGAAGCAGAAATGGCAGATTGAATAAATATAAGTCTACAATATCATTTCATGACTTAGATTGCAAAAACCTTTACGCGAAACTTTAAACGCGTTTTTCCCGAAACTGTCTTTTTCAAAACAATACCCACGATTTTTCAGGTTCTAATGGACTGATTTACCTGAAATTTTTAGAGAGTCTTTTTTCTAGACTTGTCTATGTCTG
The DNA here is from genome assembly GCA_963555765.1 of Orthonevra nobilis. Classification (NCBI taxonomy): domain Eukaryota; kingdom Metazoa; phylum Arthropoda; class Insecta; order Diptera; family Syrphidae; genus Orthonevra; species Orthonevra nobilis. The sequence goes on from OY743224.1 coordinate 118,939,363, forward strand.
GAACTTTCTCCATCCCCAAATTTCTATTATTATTATTTTTTTTTTTAAATTCGAAACAGTCAAAATAAGTGCTTGAAAAATTGTTTTTTTTCAGGCAGTCGCCATTTTGTGAAAAAAACATCTTTCCAAATTTTCCGTAGTTCCAGACATTGCGACATTATTCTAGATGAATAATCTTTTTTTTTCAGATTCCTAGGAGGGTTGAAATCGTGGGTATGGTTACGCGCCAATTTTTTGAGACCCCCACTTCATCAACTCCTAATTTTTGAAAATTTCAACTTATTTTTTTTTTGATTTTTTTATGTAAACTAAAAATATTAATTGCCTTTTTTATGAAAAAATTGCATGAAAATCATGCCTCTAGACTAGAAATGCTTCTAAGGATAGGGACAAACAAACAAGACGAATTAAAGCAATAAACGGATCTAATAAGAAAATTGCGAAGGCGTGTATTTTTTTAAGCAAGAATTTCAAAATTCAAAAAACATCCCAAGAGAAACAGAAATATGGAAAATAGTAAGCCCAATTACTGGGAACAAACGGGGCAAATCTTGATGAAATTTTGTTGCGAAATTTTGCTAATGAAGGGAATCTGAAAGCTCTCAGAACCAACTTACTTCTATGTTTTTGGAAAATGTTGGAAAGAGACAGAGATTAGAAACATTCTAAACTCCTCCGAAGAGAACATGAAATCCGACAGAAAGACCTTTTTTTTAATATCTGCCGCTGCCCAAGTGGCGGCCACTGCGGTCTGAAAGAATAGACCTTTTGTATCTTGGGGAGTTTGTTAAGGCTTACAGACACTAGTATATCTCTTTGAGGCAGATACGCCTTTACCAAATTCGAGCTGAACATTCACAAGAAATGTGTACAGCCGTTTCGTCGGCTTCTAAACAGAGTTGGCATTCTGTGGTTGTACTGAGTCCTAATTTGATTAGATATGATCTCAAGCGGCAAGGAAGCTCACGAGCTGTCTAATGTTCTCCTTGTTGAGTTTAAGGATTTTTCTGTATGAGCAGGGATTGATTAGTAATTTAGATTGTCTGAGTCCTGGTAAATTCTCCAGTGGGCAAATCGTAGCTTATTTTCCCACTTATTAGTCAAACCTGTGGCCGTAGTATCAGCTTACGCCACAGAAAGGTTGCGGACCAGTGAACACCGTATTTGAACCAACCCTGCTAGTACGTCCGCAATTTCATTGCCTTCGATTCCATGAAGACCTTGAACCTATCCTAACCTAACTTTGTTACGTCGGGCTAGGGCTTGTAGGGCGTTGTAGCAGCTTTTGTCACATCTGGACTACATTCGATTGGATGACGATGTTTTGAGCGCTGCTTGGCTGTCTGAATATACAAGAATACTGGCCCCTTTATAAACTTTTGCAAGGTTTTCTATGGCACAGGACATCGACAATTTCTCCATTTGCCATTTTTGAGTATATCAGTATACCAGAGTGTTTTCTTTGTTCAGTAAAAAGCAAGATGTAGTGTTGAGTGACGAAAATATCTACTAGAATCTTGTTTTTGTGTGTTCAGTGGGACCTGTCAGTGCAGAAAAGACCAAATTTTCTTGTTCCTTCTTTTGCGACAGTGCAGACTGGAGTCAAAATCAGCTGTGACTAATATTTGAGCTAGATTTCACAAATTCTTTTTTTTAGCGGTCACAGGTTAACCTTGATAGTTATTAAAACATTAATCACTTAAAGAATGAATAACGCAAATAGAAATTGAAAATAATTACGGCCAATCAGATTTGGTTGAATGCTCTCCAAATACGTGAAAATAATTTTGACAACTAAAACTTTGATCTGACATTTGTTCTTCCTCACTGAAAGAAAAACTATTTTAAAAGAATGGTGGCGGTGCGCACTTTTCTGCTCTTATATTATAAAGAGGTACTGTATGTGGTAATCTTCGAAACTACTCATCCGATTTCAAAAATTCGTTCTCCAATATGGATAGATATGTTAATGTTTAATAGGCCTGTGGAATGAACAAAGACTTTATATTACTCAGCTTAAATAAAACGCCCTTTCGTCGTGACGATCGGTCGAGCGAATGAATTTTTGGTGAACGCTGCTTTAACGGTACTCAAAAAGTTTTATAAAATAGTTTGCGACGTCATATATCTATATGTTAAGGTTAAAGCACAAATTGTAAATATATGGAAAAAAAAATATTAATAAAATAAATCTCAATTTATCAGGGGTTAATTAAGCATAAAAAGTTGAATTCGTATTAGTTTTGCTCAACGGTAAGGAAATTGCATGTTGATAAAAATTGCCTTAAACATATCATTATTTGGCCACTTAGTACGCTTTGTTGTCAGTTTGTGGCGAGTAGAATATTTCGAAGTCTTCAATTTTTCTACATAATCGAAATCTACGCGGATGAAGTCAGGTGACTGCTAGTGAGTAATTGAAGAATAGCTTATTTTGTATATTCCCTGATTGTAATATTTTTAAACTGCCATAAAAAAAGATTGAACGTTAAATGATAAATAAGCCCACTTCAATTCATATTCGAGGAGCTTAGTGTAATCGAATACTGATTTGTAATTAGTCACAGTCACATCACTTAGCGAAGATACATGAACAAGAAAATTTATCAAATAAGCTGATGCAAAAACACGAAATCGTTTTCGTAGACAGTCCTTGACGATAAGGTAAAGACGAAGGTAAAGACGAAGGACGATAAGGTATTCACGAAGTGAAAGTGGAGGAAGATCGTTCCAGTCTTCCTTGATCATCTACCTCATGGTCTGAATATAAGGCGTCATGGTGCATGGAAAAGGTATCTTCCAACTCGAATGGTAAATTTGAAATGAGTTGATGTTCTTTTCCAATAATCTAAAACTCTAAATTTATTGAAATTATGCGTATATCCGAAACTTAGAAGTGCATCAATACCAATAAGAAATCGGATGCTTGTCCATCCAAGCTTCCATACTTGAAGAATTCAATTCTAACTTTTTTTTCATTTTCCATTTATCGTTTATCTCCGATGACTTTGAGCCCGACATGGAAAATTTCGCTCACCTCGAAAGGTTTTGCCAAGGCTCAATGGGTAAAATGACATGTGGAACTATCTAGCTCGAGCCGTTTTATGGTGCGACTTGCGTCCCTGAGGAAACATTAATAATTGTTGACAACTCAGCCGATGTTCTTTCCAAATTACACACGAAAAAGGCAACTGTGGTGAAGTTGACCTAAATCTAAGCCATTCTGGCTGCCAAAGCTTGCTGAAGCCAAAATATTTGGTAATTTTTATTTTTCGGAAAGCCTTTCTGAAATTAAAAACATATCCACTGTCATTAGCTGATTGGGGTCAACTTCTTTTGCAAATAAATTCAGAAGAAGGTAATCAGCCAACTACATTAACGCTGACTTAAAAAAGGCTTTTGAGAAGCTTTCTCACAAGCCAATAATTTTTAAAATAAAATCAATTAGTTTTCGAAAGACTTTTGTTGAGTCGGACGATCCCATAAAGCACTTTTTAGTGGATCAATATCTAACTGCTTCATCGGGATTACCTCTGGGTTCTCACCTCTGCCCCATCCCCCATAATTTTTTTGTTTTTTAATTTGTTTACTCACAAGGGATTATGAATCACCTTTTACAATCAAATCTGAATGAGTGAGAACTGGGTAAGCGAGACAACTCTATGAGGGAGAATTATTGTCAGCTACGGTCATTTTACCCGGGTAGGACCTCTTTAAGTGATATAAAAGAAAGTCGTTTTCAACTCAATAACTAAAGGTATATATATGAATAACCTTTATAAGTGACATTCGACCGTATTTAATAATGATTCATTCTTCATCTAACTATATTAGCATCCCGAGCAACTTTGTTAAAAAACATTGTTTTTGAATCGTATTCTGTGTATCAACTTATTTGTCGAACTAAGTATAGTAGATAAGAATGAAATCTTATCCGTCTTAAATGCACAAGACACGCTTCACAAGTTTTGATAAAATTTATGAACTGTAAAAAACATACACAAAATGTTAAATGTAAAAATACGCAAACATAAACGGATTTCTTTAATAATATAAGTCACGGATTTTAATTGATTTAAAACCAGCACAACATATAAATTTTTATTAATACGTATTTGAGAGATCACCACTGTACCTTAGCAAGAAGCTTATGTTAGTGAGAAACGTCTTTAAACGAAAAAGTTATAATCGTCCTTTGAACTCCCATTTATCCAGGTTCGACTGTAATGCATTTTGCACAGAAATAGAAGAAGGAGAAGGAGTAGAATGTATTTATTTTTTTTTAATTTCATATCGATTTATTTGGATTCGCTCGATTCGCAGTATTTTATTCGTCACAAAAGCAAGCGCACCACTTGGTCAGATGCTGTACCATTAATTTCATGCAAAAACTAGATAAAATTGCAGAACTAAGTCTAGAAACACTTGTTTTTTGTTCCCTCTTGAAACAAGAAAACACAACGTACACCAAATGAAACGAAACATAAAAAATAAAACAAAACAGAATCGTTGGTTGTTGACTCTTTGGCTGCGGAAAGTATCAAATTCGGATGAAGGTTCTCTTAGAATTAACCCAGTGCCGTCCAAAAGGAGTAGGACTTCGGCTGCATGTTGAAAAACACTAAAAGCTAATTTTCCAATAAATTTTGTTTTATTTCAAGACACGCCAAAATGAACAAGAAAACAAATCGTTTTTTTTTTTTTTTTGTTACATTGTGTTCCGCTTGGTGTGTGTTCAAATGATAAAATTGTTTTCTTGCCTTATGAAACAAAAACGTTTTGTTTGATCCGGTGTGGTTTTAAGCCTTACTCTAAGAATCGAAAGTGGAACCTAAGGTTTGCTTTGATTGAAAAAAATCACTTAACCGAGTATTGGTTCGCGGATTAAGACATGTCTTGAAAATATCGTTTACAATCAGAAGGCACTTTCTTCTTGGTTTCCGTAGCAAGGCCTGATCTATTTAAATGAATCAAACGACATTAAAACCGTTCTGTAAAAGTCACAAATCTGCACTCCATAGTTCCTTAGAGACAGAATCGAGGGGAGATCTTCATAGACAGACATATCAAGAGGAAAACAAATTTATAAGCTCCATCCAAATGTTAAGGCATTAAAATCGATTCATAAATAACGCCAGTAAACCACACTCCATTGTTACCATGGTGTCTCATTGCAGGTGTCGTGCTGTGGTTGTGCAAGGTGCTTTAAAAAAGGGAAAAGGTCAACTATAAAAAGCGTACGGAAATTTAAATTGTCATGGGGGAAAATGTGTATGCCATCAGTTTTATGACTGTTCCTCGTTAGCTTCAAATTTTAATTTAATTTAATTTAATTCAAATTTTAATCCAAAGTTTATTCTGAGATTTATAAGGATTCTACAGATGGCTTCACAGGGAAATTTATTTGGTTGGTTTGCCGCAAGCAAGAACTGAGCCTGTTTGTCATTTTTAAGGGGGATTCGTCTTTAGTCGCCTGGCAACTCAGTCACAAATATAAACATTAAAGGGGCTTTTCACTATTACTTTCAAGTTACTTAAAAATTCGATACAGATCAAGGACTTGACTTACCTTTGGTTCCTTTGTGATACGTATTGTTTGTCGTTATGGATTGATGGCTATTTGTCGATGATGCACCACCCAATGATGTCACATCTTCTCGAGAATTCATTAGAATATTGGAGGAAGTTCCTTTTTTTATTGAGCCATTCGCACTAGCGATAGACGAGGTCTCCGATTTATTGGACATAGTGCCAGTCGTCGATCCAGACGAGACCCCTGTCATCATCATTGTCATACCATTGTTGTTGCCATTGCTGATGAAACCGTTGTTATTATTATTATTATTATTGTTTATACTCTTTCCGGTGCTAATACAATTTCCGTTGATGGATGCACTAGGATCAGATCCAAGATAATGGTGATGATATTCTGGCGTTGCTAAACCACCTGTGGAGCAAACTGGTACACAAGTTGCGGCCGTCAATGTAACAGAAGATAATGAAGATGTTACTGGATGTGGTGGTTGAATGTGCGGCGGCGGCAAAAGTGGTGGTAATGGTTGCTGCTGGGAGGAGACCATGACCATATTCGCTGCTGTTGCTGATGACGAACTAGTTGATGAGTTGTTGTCAACGATCATTTTTCCTGCTGCTGATGTACTTGTTTGCGTCTTGTTTTTGCCTTCATTTTCAATTGCCATCTTCTTTCCTAAGCCAAGACGCTGCACTCTGTCTCAATAATGTGTTTTGCTATGAATGAATGCAGACAAGTTGCAGTAGCGCGTTGTGCTAATTTCGAATTGCAAAAACTTTTTAACGTTTCTTTGGAGGTTATTTTTTTTAAATCAAAATCTTCTGCTTCTTGTTTGATTGTATTTTTTTTTTAAGTCAATAAGTGAAAAGACTACAGGTACAGTTTTCTATCTTACATTGTTGTATAGATGATATGATAAGAGTTTAGAAATGCAAATTTAGGGTGAGGCATCTTGTCTTTTATTGCAGTCATTTTTAAGGGCGGCAGGCCTTAGTTTGAGAATGTCTTTCTTTTTTCGCGTCACTGGAAAAAAAAGAAAAAAGCAAATTGAAATTAAACAAACTTTAATCCAAAAAAAGGGGACATGTTGTTTTCTTATCTTTGATTTCTATAAAAAAAAAATTAGAGAAAAAAATTGTTAAAAACGGTAAAGATTTAACTTTTAATCGAGCAATCAAAGCATCAAGTGGGGATTTATTTATTTATTAATTTATTAGTAGAAAAGTCTGTCACACGAAATGAAGAATGTCAAACACATTAATGCATAAATTATGGAAAAGGACGTACGCCATTTTCTGCGTATTATATTGTTTTTTTTTATAATTTTTTAAATTAGATTTATTTAGCTCATGGTAATTTTCTTTGATGTGGATCCTGTTTAATTTTCAATTTGAAGTCACTTGTGCGACGATATCTGGATATTGCAAAGCAGTGATGCCCATGTCAAAATTCCGATTCTGGTAAATAAAAACCAGCCAAATTTAATTTCCAAAATAAAAAAGTAGTGGATCTAAATTTGAATCAAAAACAATTATTTTTTCAGTTTGTCACTGACTTGAGTTATTCGGATCAGATCTGCAGTAAGCTTTAAAAAAGTCTTTTTAATGGTTTCTATCAACGTTTTTTAAAAAGACAGGTTCTCCATTAACTCTTGGTGCATTTTAGCGTCTTTAATCAGAGTTTTTGTCATGAAAGTCTTAATTCCCGCAGCAGGATAGAAAATATACAACTGTGCAAAAATTCTTTGTTCACCAATGTTGGGATATAGAGGTCTAGAACTATGATAAATGTTTCTATGAATTTTTGGAACAGCAGGCCCCATATCCAGGTGGTGGCGCAATATTTGCACCTTGACTTGATATTTTCTGTAAAAACAATTGAAAGCGGGTGATTATTTTTAAATCGTTCAATCAAAGGCGATATTCTCACTTTTCCCTTTTGAGCACATTGTGTAAAATCACTTGTTTTTTGCTTGACAATTCACAATTCACAGATTCATTGATTCGACCACAACTATATCTTTTTTATTGAAATTTTCAATAAACTTTGACTCAACTGCATACCTTTGCAAGTTGGACTATATTGCTCTGATATTTTCAAGTCTTTTGCGGTTGGCATGAAGTTCTATGGCATTTTCTGCCGAGATCCGGCACCTCATAGTTCCGTAAATTTTTTTTTCAGTACTTCTTCGACCTTTAGAAATCTATTTTTGTACTCTAAAATTTGCAACTCTATTGCGATTGTTTTTAAATGATACACGTATGATGGTAAACATTTAAAAACAAATTACAGCTCAAATGTACGTCCTAATGAGTCACTGTAAAAAAAATTTGCAAAAACTCTCCAATTACGGCATAACTCTTTTTAACCAACTACCTGCAATATAATAAAATGCAAAGAACTACCTGATTTCAAGGTTGATGGGATTTGGTTTTGAGTTTTCAGTCCAGATGGTATTTCCCCTATAGTTCTGAAGAGGTGTTCTTCCACGCTGGCAAAACCACTGCGTAAGCTTTTTCATCTTTCCTACTCCTCAGGTCTCTTTCCGAGCAGATGGAAAACTGCATTTGTCCAGCCTGTTCCTAAAAAAGGCGATTCTTCTTTTCCCTCCAATTACAGACCCATAGCACTTACGTCCCTTCTTTCTAAGGTCATGGAAACGCTGATTAATCGTCAGCTTATGAAATATCTTGAATCACGAAAACTTCTTAATGACCGGCAGTACGGTTTTCGTAGCAACAGGTCCACTGGTGATTTGATGACTTGTCTCACTGAAAAGTGGAACCGATCTAAACATAACTTCGGTGAAACAAAGATAGTTGCACTCGATATTTCAAAGGCATTTGACAGAGTCTGGCACCCGGCTCTTTTGTCGAAAGTGCGTGCATATGGGATCGGTGAGTCTCTTCTTCGATGGATTAGAAACTACCTTTCGAATCGTACAATACAAGTTGTATTGGACGGTTTCAAGTCTGAAATTCACCATATAAATGCTGGTGTTCCCCAAGGCTCAGTTTTGTCTCCGACTCTCTTTTTAATGTTCATAAACGATCTCTTGTCTATCACCTCTAATCCAATATATTCCTTCGCAGATGACAGTACCCTCAGTTTCTCATATGCGTTTAATGATTCACGCCCCTGCTCTTCGGACGTGGACATAGAACGACAACGTATGTTTAACACATTAAATTCTGATATTGACAGCATAATCAAATGGGGTCTAGCCAACCGAGTAGAATTTAATGCTTCCAAAGCGAAATCCTTATACCCAGCCATTGTCTATGAATGGCACTTGCGTCGATGAAACCGAAAAACTTTCAATGCTCGGTATGTGCGTGAATTCTAACTTACGCTGGAATGACCACATATTCGATGTCGCCAAGAATGCAGCGAAATGTTTAGGTTTCCTAAGCCGGTGCAAGAAATACTTTACCCCTTCTGACTTAGCTACAATTTATAAGGCTTTTATTCGGCCAAAAATGGAGTACAACGCTCACATCTGGGCAGGTGCACCTAAAACCACTTTGCACCTGCTAGATAGAATCCAAAAGCGTGCGGTAAAACTTATAAACGACAGCACTATAACAAAATCAATAAACTCGCTGGAACATCGAAGAAATGTTTCCTGCCTGTCGCTCTTTTACCGCTACTTTTACCAGCAATGCTCCGAAGAAATAGCTAATTGCATTCCGCCCCTCCACCAATTCGCAACACCCGCACATCATTGAATGCTCATCAGTTTACCCTTAAGCCTATTTTCGGGCGTACTGTGAAATTTAGAGAATCTTTTATAGGCCGAACATCGCGCATGTGGAATGCGTTACCTCGCTCTACTTTTCCTCGGCACTGCAACCTACAGCAATTTAAGACCAATGTGCACCGCTACCTTCTTTCTCTCCCTTCTAACTTTCCTTCTGCTCGTGCTGTGTAAACGCACTATAAGGGTCCAACCAATCCCTTGAGCACGTGCACTATTTAAAAAAAAAAAAAAAAAAATATTCAGTCAAAGCCCTGCACCTTATTTCAAAGTATTTTTTTTATAACATTAGATCTCCGATCTGTGAATTTGAAACATACAAATGAGCCGACTAATAGAGAAATACAACGTTAGAGTATATATTCACCGCCTCAAGTTAGATCAGTAATTATGACAAAATGACAACGAAACATTGGAAACTCTTATCAGGATATTTCTACCCAGTAAAACTGAACTTACTTTAATTACGACTACGAAAAACCTTTGCATAAATTCGATTGCACAGAGGTGCGCATATATGTATGTATGTATAGAAGCGAACAATGTCATTGGAATATTATTTTTATCAAACGATAAACACATGATTTGAATTATGGCAGACGTTTACAGATATGGGACAAAATTTCTTTCAAAAAATACCTTTTTTAGTACCCCGATCCTTTTTTTTTGACTTTGACATTGTTGAAAAAGTGATATTTCCCTTGACCGAACGATCCTTTGGGGTCTTGTTAGTCACTGTCATCCAAACCTTTCGAAGAAAATCCCACGATCAAATTTTATAATCCGGTGGCGAAAACCACGCGTTTATGTTTCCTGTGTAAATATGCTTGGAATCCTTCCTTGCATATTAAGCTCGCTTAGTGCCACCTCATCATTTCATTTTCATGTTTTGTTTCTAAGACAAATTTCATTATATTCATTGCACAGAGAAAACACAATACGTTTATTTATGCAAAATAAAACGCAAAAAAAGGAGTATGCGCATAAAAATGAGAAAAAGGAAGAAATGTCAGCAGGTTGGATTTAAACCCAAACTGAATCGAACCTGCGCAACGCATCAACCGGCTAAGTCAAGGAGCCTGATAAAATTCAATATTAATTTTTCGTTCGCGCGGATAATGAACGTTATGTATAGGTGTGACGAACTTACACTTTATGGTATAAGGATTCTCATCAATTAATTCCTATGGTCTGCTGCCTTCAAAAATAAAATTAACAATTCATAAGCAATTAAGAATGTTTTAAATAACTTTTATGCTTAATGACACCTAATGATAAATTGATTTTGCATTTTTTAAATTAAAAGACATCGAAATATCAATTACTTAATTGGAAAAGTTTCTTTTTAAAAGGACCTCTTTTTATTCAAAAGTCGATACAATACATCAAATTAAACGCAGTTTTATTGCATGAACGAATGTAGAAACATTCATTTTTATTCAGAACATAAAAAGGCAGTTAGAAAATAAATATTTATTTTAACAAACAACATCTTCGTAATTTTCTCCCACATAGCTTACAATGTGAACTTGTTAAGAGAACATGCATCAGACTATCTGAGGTGTGGGAGGACAAAAGCACACTCGGCGACTTGGGTATGAGCTCTATCCGCCCATAAAAAATGACGATCCAAAGTCTTTCGAGACATATCCTAAAATTTTTGTATCTCAAGTATTTGGGAGTCATTTTTTGCTAATACAATTGTGCCTAGGGGCTGGAAAATCGAAAAACCTATGCCGTTTTGTAGCGCAACGCTCGAATTTCAGAAAAATGGTTCGCTTGGTAAACCGTCTTATCTCGGAGAAAAGTTAAAACCACTTATCTTAACTATCACTTAAGCCCAGAACAATGGACTGAAAATTCCACTCCGATGAGAGCGAAGAATGGCGTCAGTTTTTAGGGTACGTTTGGGATAATACTATAATCACTGAAAGACGAAATGTATGCTCTACAAAACTTTGATCCTGCCAGTTCTATTTTATGGAGCTGAGTGCTGAACGATAACCAGGAAGGCTGAGCAGATTTTGAGCACTTCGAGAGAAAATTTGTTCGTCAGAGCAGATATAATCGCGAACTTTGTGAGCTGTATTGAGATGTGGATGTTATTCAAAAAGCTAAAATACGAGGACCAAATCGACCGAATGGATAATAATGCTGGAACTGGAGGCAGCGTGCTCGGGATCAACAAGAGTGGAATACTGCCGGTCTCATGCAGAGACTCTTCATGGGTTGGGAGCCCGTTAAGCAGGAAAGAAGTATTTTCATAAGGAAAAAAGCAATCAGTGACAAGTACCATACGAACTAATTGCAGCATCTTAAAACATCTCCAAACTAGACGGAGACATTCAGCTGGAATCTAATTACACCGGGAAGAATTAAGAACCTACTTATGGAAGGAAATGGAGTCCCTTACCTTTAAAAATACATTGCTATACACAATGCTAGTCAAACTCCTGCTCTGATCTGGTGAGCAGATTCTCTCAATCAGCAATGGTATTCAAAGAACGACCAGCATAGCCATAACAGGTGCCCTTCGCACTATCCCATCGGCATCTGTGGACATGTTCCTACATCTTCGGCCACTTGATGTACAGATAAGGTACTTACCGGAAAGCAGCGTGCTAAGACTCGCTAACGAAGGCTTTTAAGGTATAGCAGTTCGGGCACTGCTTGGTTTCAAACGAATAGCTTAACGGTTATCAAAGTCGTACGGAAAAAATTCCCACTTTACTGTACTTTGAAACTCTTTAAAAATTTAAGTTGGTAAAGGGAAAGTAAGACCTCGCAGTGCAGCAATATCCGAATATCAAAAACAACACCAAGATCGGAAAGTAATGTCAACAAGAAAAAGTTTCGTTGGAGATGAAATCTATTGTACTCTCGATGGCCAGCATGTGAAGGATAACCAATCCACAAGAAGGGTGGAAGCTTCGACTATAGTACAACAACTACACGCCGTGTTTAGTATATAAGTTGTATACTAAGGTACTGGAAAAGCGATTTAGGCGGGAAGTGACACACAAAGACCACATCTTCACATTGAAAGCCATCATGGGAAAGGGGATTGCTAAAGTGAAAGACCTATTCATAAGAGTTTGATTGTGTACCAAGACAATTTGGTTGGGTGGCACTTAAAACTAAAAGTGTGTTTATGCCAGACCGACGCACGAGGAAAGAAAGGCTAGAGAGGGAGAAGTCAGTAGCATTCATGAAAGACAAGGTGTTAGTATTAGCCTACTACTACTGTGCATTCTTTTCATGGAAAAAATTGACGAAAATACAAATAGCCAAGCTTGGGAACTGGAGACTTTAAAACATCTACCTAACAATCTGAAAAGTAAAGGTATGCTTTCTAAAAAGGATAGGTTAACAGAAAATCTGCATATTACATGCAACGGCAGAGAATTAGAAGGACTTGAGTCCTAAGAATAGACCAGGAAGTGCTTAGCCGGACCAAGAATGCAGTCTCAGTGTACTATCAGATAATTTGCAAGAGAAATTAAGGCTCTACATCACTGTACTGATTGTCAACCGCTATTTAATGAACATCTGAGTTAAATTTGGGCTACAAAAATTTAGTATGTACCAAGGGTCGCAAGAAAAACTAGTAGAGATGTGGTCTGTAATGAAAGAATATATTTTGATTGTTGACTGCAGCCATCGAAGCAATTCTAAACATAACACCAGTACAACTGGAAGTAAAAAAACAAGCAGGACTCTCGGCCATAAAACTCAAGTTACTGGGTCACTTTGACGATAGAAAAAACCCAGGGCATAGGAAAATTGTGAAAGTTGTAAGGGCGATGACATGATGACACCTAAACCCTGTGAGGGAAATAGGCGTCCCGCTGACAACTATCAAAATAGCTGTAAACGTAGGGCAACCCAGGAACTAAAAAATTACTGGGCAAACCTAACAACGTGTAGAAAAACTGCTAATAAAACAACCATATAACAAGGAAGCGAAACGGGCACTAAACTCCAGTAAAAGGAAGGTTAATAGCGGGACTGGTAACAGGGCACATTAACCTTAATCTCCTGGAGTTCGCAAAACAAACGAAAAGATTCTCCGACAATACAAATCAAGACAATCCATACGATTTCGCCCCAGATCCCCCTTTGTTTGCACAACAACCCCCCTTTTTGGTAATCCCTGGAAATCCCCCCGACATCCCCCCAACCATATGTTTTGAAGCGGGACAGAAGAAGTCGATTGTATTTATTAGAAATCGAGTAGAAACAACTAAAGTGGCTCTGAAAATGAGAACGGGAGGCAGTGCACCGAGAGGAAGACCGCGAAAAGCATTGGAAAATTGCATCCAGGATGTGCGAAGAATAAGTGGCAAAGCACCGTGGCGTTCGTCGATTGCCCCAACAGCAACACTTATCATATATTATTACCTCACATAATCCTTTTATGTACAGACCTATTAAAAGGAACTTCAGAATTCCTTTGGAGACAATAAATTAAAAAAAAATCGTTACAAAATTGTGAGCGTGGTCTGAAAGCTTATGCCTCATTCCATGCCAAATCTTTGTAGATCATCAACACGATTTTCGAATAAAACCAATTCCATAATTGAACCATAATCCTGCACAGTGCATAAGTGAACTTGGTACATCCTGATTTAAAGAAAAACAAAAAAAGATAAACCTTTGATGCCTTGACACAGCCACAGTACACGAAGTACCAGATTTGAGGAGAGCGAATGGAGGAGAAGATACAACCTCAAACTCTTTAAGCTGTTTGTTGAACACATCCAACAATTGTTTATGCTCTAGCAAAGGGGGTCTTCAAATCACAACCCATATGCGGCAAGGCCGATGATCCAGCTATCATCAATGCCAGACATATTATTGTTGACAACTAAAAGCAGAGTGCCCAAGATCGAAGAGAGTGAAAGACTACTGTGTCTCAGACCGGGATTCTTTACGGGTCGGGAACAAGCTAATCAAACGTTTAAAAATATCTCACCTTGCGTATTATTAGCGACCATAATTTTAATATCAATAAAAAAAGGGACAATTCATAGGCAAGGTTACCGTGTTAACTCTGTTAATTATAATTACAATGATACTGCCTCAACGCCTTTTTATTAAAAATTAACAAGTCCTAAATTATGAGCATGTGCTTTAAAGTAAATAATGAAAATTTCAATTATTAAGAATACACATGGGCCTCGACTGATCTTCGAAAACAAAACTTGGAATTACAACTTCCTCATATCCACTTATTCAGATTGTGTTAATTAATCCAATTCACAAAAAATCAATGAATGAATGAGTGATAAAAAAAAGTGTCTTTAAATGAGCACTTTTCATTGAATAAAAAAAATAAACGTTAATTGAAACATTATTGAAAATATAATCATGAAATCATAAACAAACAACCACGAAAAGTGAAAACAATTTGAATGCAACTTGTGTTTTGTTTTTAGAAGAAGAAAGACGTGTTTCGACTTCTAAACAAACGCTGTGGGAGACTGCTTGATCAGTTTATAGGGCTGCACGCACCGCAGCTTAATATTGGTAAATAAACAAACTCTTTATAAATGTTAATGTTGGTTTTCAACAAGTTGTGAACTCAAATGAACTTTGTACTTAAAATTTTTAAAAGATTAGAAGTGTGGATGTCTTATTAAGGGGCTGTAGAGCGTGCAGCTCGTGCACTCGTGCCGCTTGTAATAGGTACACTTTGAACGTGTTTAGAGGAATAAAGTGTTAACCAAGGCAAACAACGCTCATGATTTGATGCAGGTATGCATTCAATCAAGCTTTTCAAATGGCCACCTCCTAACAAGACGGCACTAGTGATTATTAGGTATTGGGTTAAACCCACAGTCTTGGCCAAAACATAAGCAACTGAAAATATGAATGAAAGTAATATACTCATCTTTGTGTTAGTTAAAAACTAAAAGGACTACCGTTTGAAAATGTCGTTAGTGCAGACAACTTCATATCTATTGCTCTGAGGTGAATTTTGATTATGACAGCTGTTTCATCAGAAACTTCATGCCATTGTCTAATTATTTCAGTCTAGGTTATTGGTCATTAGTGTAAACACACAAGTTTTTGTAAAGCCGTAAAATGTCTACATACGTGCCATCAAAACAATATTTGCGGGAAGTTTTAATATGCTTCTTTCATTTAAAGAAAAAAGCAACCGAAGCGCATCAATTGCTTACCGAAGCTTACCCGGGCTATACTATAGACGTTAGAATGTGACAGTGGTGGCTTAAGCGGTTCAAAGATGGTGATTTCGATACCGGCCAGGTGAAAAAATTTGAAGATCATGAATTGGAGGCATTGCTCGATCAGGATCCGTCAAAAACGCAAGAAGAACTTGCTAAATCACTTGGCGTCGCTCAGCAAACCATTTCCGATCGTTTGAAAGCAATGGGAATGATCCGAAAGGTAGGACATTGGGTGCCGTATGAATTAAAGCCACGAGACGTCGAACGCCGATTTTGCATATCCGAAATGATGCTTGAAAGCCACAAAAAGAAGTCATTTTTGCATCGAATCGTCACTTGTGATGAAAAATGGGTACATTACGATAATCCAAAACGTCGGGCAACGTATGGATACCCCGGACATGCCTCAACATCGACGGCCGTTCAGAATATTCATGGCCTGAAGGTTATGCTGTGCATTTGGTGGGACCAGAAGGGTTTTGTGTATTATGAGCTGCTAAAACCGAATGAAACAATCACAGGCGATGTCTACTGACGACAATTGATGCGTTTGAGCCGAGCACTGAAGAAAAAACGGCCGGAAACGGTCGCAAGACACGATAAAGTTATTTTGCAACATGACAATGCTCGGCCACATGTTGCAAATGTCGTCAATACTTACCTTGAAACGCTCAAATGGGATGTCCTACCCCACCCGCCGTATTGTCCAGATCTTGTGCCATCCGATTACTATCTCTTCCGATCGATGCAACATGGCCTGGCTGACCAGCACTTCCGTCATTTCGATGATGTCAAAAATGGATCGATTCGTGGATTGCGGCCAAGCCGGGCGAATTTTTCATAACGGGTATCCATGAATTGCCAGAAAAATGAGAAAAATGTGTGGCTAGCGGTGGGCAATGCTTTGAATATTGAATTTATATCTATTTTTCCTCAATAAAGCATTGATTTTTGAAAGAAAAAACGAAATTTTCAACCGGTAGTCCTATTATTTTAATTTAAAGTAGAAAAAGTGTCAAATGCAACTTCAGTCGACAAACCATATACAATAAAATAAACAAATATGTTTTGGGTTGGTTGGGTTGGGTTCTTCCCCTTCTGATCACTTATAACTGCAAAACGATCTAAATAGTTTTTACATTTGGTGTACCAAAAACCACTTAGAGCTTAATGTTGCCAAATGTAAAACCATCACTTACTCGCGTAAGCGTCTTCCTCCACCCCCACGGTCATACTTTTTCTCCGGCGAACTTATTCCTTCAGTTGATTTTGTGTTTCACCTTGGAGTCCTATGTGACAGAGAACTAAATTTCCGTTCCCACATTGATTCCATAATACGTAAAGCCAACTCTTCCCTTGGCTTTATTAAACGTTGGGCGAAAGAATTCTCAAACCCTTATGTCACTAAGTCTCTTTATATTACGTATGTAAGACCGATTCTTGAATATGCTAGTCAAGTTTGGTCTCCCTTTTACGATACCAATTCACTCAGAATTGAAGCTGTCCAACGAAGGTTTATACGTTTTGCCCTCCGCGGTCTTCAGTGGAATGAAAATCACAACTTGCCACCGCACGTGAACCGGATTAAACTGATCAACCTTCAAACCCTTAAATCACGTCGGGATGCTGCCGATGCTTTATTTGTTCATCAACTTCTCTCCGGTGCTATTGATTCCTCGTCTCTCCTTCAATTGATCCACCTTAACACTAATCCCCGCAATCTCAGATCAGTGCATCTTTTTCGTCTCCCAAATCATCGTACAAACTACGGTTTCTTCGAGCCAATATCCAGAATGCTTCGCACTGCGAATAATTATCTTGACTTCCACCTCCCCAAATCATCCCTGAAAAATATACTATTGTCTGATAATAGTACCTCCCTCCTCTCTGACTAGCCCACCCGCCTCAACCTTCTCTCTACCGATTTAACCCCAAGAAATACTCCCCTTCCTTCTGACTAGCCCCCATAGATTTAAGTTAGTTTCTAAGTTTTGTTAGTTTCTAAGAGTTGTGTCTTAGTTTTAAGTGATAGCTTGTACTAAGCCCAATAAAGAAGTCCGGGGTGTACCCCGGGCAACAAACAAACAAACAAACAAACAAACAGACCCTCAAAAAGCAAAAATATATTAACTAAAAGAGTTAGTTCATGGAAAATGGAAAACTTAATGCATTTAAAAGCAATTGTTGCAAGATACGGTATAAGAAGAATAAATATAAAAGCAAAAAAAACAAGTAATAGCAAAAGATACAATAATACCAGAATATCAGAAATTAGCAGTAATCGACCGAACATTCGGTTTCGGTTTCGGCCACTGTTTCGGTTTCGGCAAAAAAGAGCCCGAAACTTCGGCGGCGCCGAAACTCAGTCTTCCTCAAGGCTCACAGCAATTTGGTTCATTGTGATACCGCGAGGTTTATTTGGATTAACGTATCTACCTATATTGGGGAGTAAATGAGTATTGAGAGGTTTTCTTTACGGGCGGTAAAGAAGGAGAAGGTGGAGAGAACTAGTTTTCTTCTCAAATGCACTTAGCGAGGTCTTTTGGGTTTGCTTTAGCAAGTTGGGGCAAAGCTGTGAAGAAATGGGAACATAGCTTTCTATGAATATATATTGCTATATTGTTCTCTGTTTATTAAGGAGGTTCTAGGTTTGTCTGGTGATAAGCAAGATTTAAAAAATTCCGCTATCTCCTTAAGGGAAGCCCGGCGTTCCTTGACAAGCTGAGATGTAGATTTTATGGCAGCTTGGCTGTCGGTCGAAGTGAATATTTCCAGAAATGTGACTATACAACAGCGATTTCGCGGTCGTGGTAAAACCGAGTTCTAAACTAAGATTACTCAAAAAGATTAACTTCCACTTTTCCTTCGAGTTCTCACCCATCGCTTGTTATCGTGATGGAGCCGGCCGGTATCGGTAAATGTGTTTATGAGAGTTTATAGTCTATAACTGTTGGAAGGGAAGTCCACTCCAAAGATTGAGGACTGATCAAAAGTAAATCTGGTACGTGGCGAGGTTGCATTGAGTCTAATCAACAGAAGCTTTTTTGTTTGACTAGCAAGGTTAACTTCGCGTGAGTTCTTGGTCCGTGAGCCGTATTTTTGATTTGTTTATTTTCTCGTGCTTATATGGCTAGTTAAAGGCTTACGTGACGAAGATGACTTCGGACGAGATAACTTTCTGTATGTGTAAAAGTATACTAAATTTATGTAATAACAATTAAAATACATTCATTCAAGTCCAACTTGTCTAAAAAAGGTTCGATTTCGGTTTCGGCTGAAAATCATGTTTCGGTCGGACACTAGAAATTAGGGATTCTAAATCAACATAGTTAAGACCGGAAATCCACATTTTGGTGCATTTCATAAATGTTCCAAGTATTGATATTGCCCTGATCGACAGTGGGAGTGAGAATTTGATGATTTATTTATTTGATGATGCCCGGGGTATACTCCGGACTTTACTTAATACAAGCAATACTTAAATTCTTACTTATAACTAGGGATACGGTGGATGAGAGAGGTGAGACGAGAGGATATTTTTAAGGGTGGTGTTAACATAGTTTCATGGAACCGTAATTGGTGCGGTGTGGGTCTAAGCGGAATAGATGAACTGATCTGAGGCTATGGGGGTTTGTAAATAAAGAGATCGATTGAAGCAACGGTGGACAGTCAATGATACCGGATAAGAGCTGGTAAATGAAAAGAATGTCGGCAATGTCACGGCGTTGCTCCAGGGACTGGAGATTGATGAGGTGCAAACGATGTGTTTAAGGCGGTAGGTTAAAGCTGTCTGCCCAGTGGAGACCACGCCGTGCGAAGCGCAGAAAACGGCACCTCGATTCGCCTGATGTGGGTTTCATAGTAAGGGGACCAGACTTGGGAAGCATTTTCTAGTAATGGTCTAACAAAAGTAATGTAAAGGGCTTTGGTGACATAGGGCTTTGAGAATTCTTTGGACCATGGCTTAACGTAGCCAAGGGCGGAGTTAGCTCGACTAATGATTGAGTCCATGTGTGTGCGAAAATTGAGTTCTTTATCGCAGATAATACCCAAATCGCGGAGAGAAGAGACTAGCGGAACAGGTTGATTAAAAATGAAGTAAGTCCTGGAGGGCTGTGGAAGACGCTCACGTGTGTATGTTATGACTTGGCATTTGCTGATGTTGAGATCTAGAAAGTTTTTTTGTCACCAAATGGAAAACTTGCTCAGATCATCTTGAAGAAGGAGATGGCCGGCGGCAGACGAAATGGGCGAATATAATTTTATGTCGTCGGCATATATAGATATGTACAAGTTGCGGATAATAAGGTCGACATCAATTATTGTTAGGATGAAAATGATAGGACCAACGTGGCTCCCTTGAGCAACACCTGAGGTGGCCATAAATGGATTAGATTTGGAGGATCTCAAAATAACAACGTAGCTTTCGGCTTTCAAGATATAACTTAATCCATTCAATAAAAGTAACTGGGAAACCAAGAGCATTGAACTTGAGCAGAATTATCTTGTCCGATATTTTGTCGAAGGCTTTCATCAACTTCTTTGCTTTCCTCCAAGGCACATAGACTTCGAGAGACAAATTCTACTAGGTTGGTGGCTGTCGATCTACCTCTGAGAAATCCGTGTTGGTTAGGGGATATGATGGATTTGCAGTGGAAAAGCATAGCGTCGTAGATTATGCTCTCAAAAAGTTTAGGAATGGACGAAAGTTTCGCGATTGGTCTGTAGTTTGCAATATCATTTTTTGGACCTTTCTTATGAGTTGGGATTATGTAAGAGTTTTTCCAGATAATAGGGAAAATGCCTTGTGGTGTGATGGAGAGTTGGAACAGTGAAGTTAGGGGCTGTACGAGGAGATTGGTGCATTTTTTGAGCACTATAGCGGGCAAACCGTCAGGGCCCGGGGAATAATCATCTTTAAGCTTTGAGATCTTCTCTGCTACCAGTTCCGGTGTAATTTCGACAGACACCATGGTTGTATGGGTACTATTTTTTAGGTATTGGAAATAATTCTGGTCGGGGTCTTCTTCATGCACCGCGAATGATTGGCTGAAGAAATTACCAAAGAAATTTGCAATTGTATTAGGGTCTGATGAGGAAGAATTGAGATAATTGAGAGTTGAGGAATAGCCGTCTGATTTACTTTTTACTTTGATGAATTGGTAGAATCGCTTGGGGTCAGATATTAAGCTCGATTCCATATGGTGCACGTAGTCCAGGTAAAGAGAGTTGCAGAGGTAGGATAATTCAGTGTATGCGTTTTGATAGAGCATATAGATGGAGGTAGATCGAGTTTTAATATAAGACTTTCATAGTTTATTTCTTTTATTTCGAAATGACCGAAGCTCTTTGGTGTACCAAGGAGGAGACGAGGATGCGTTTTTTTTTGGGGCAAGTAGGGGACTGAGTGAATGAAGCATTCGATAATTTCGTTATAGAAAATAGTAAGAGCTTCGTCGATAGACATAGGATGGTTGGGGTTGTTAAGAAAGCTGAAGTTGACGTCTCTAAGGAGGCTGTTCAGTTTGTCGAAATCCGTCTTACGGAAGTCAAAATCGTACAGATATTCGTGATCGTTAGAAAGATATTACGATACGCAGTGGAACGGAAAAAGCTTACAGATAACATGTCAATTATAATTTGAAACAAAACGAAAGTTACGGTAACCAGACAATACAATGGAAGGATTTTTTGGTCGCAGAACAAAGGAAAGCTTGGTTATCTACCTTTAAATATTTTTTTACAAAATCAGCAACGCTTGAATTTTATTTGGGAAGATACCCCAGCACAGCATATACCTGGATTGAATTCTTATCCTAGTTGAATTCGATCCCTCGATCCGATCATATAAACGCGACATAAGATGAGTGACCGACAACGGCTTATCGACAAGCAAAAAGGATTGCAGCTACACACACAATATAATCCTTTACCCCGCTGAGGTAAAGAAGGGATGGAAAGAAATTTAACTGGCTATCGAGTGTGTCGCATTTTGTGTAGTGCTTGCAGGATCCTCTTCGATGCTGATCGCATTCTGTGTCGAATATTCAAATACGATAGAAGTTAGAAATAACAATAAAGTGAGTGAAAAAATAGAAAAAGAATAATAAGCATAAAGAGTTAAGGGTGAGCTATTCACTGAGCAATTATTTGTTTGTTATTGTTTATTTTTTTATTCGTTCATGAAATACGATCGAGTGGTGACGTGAGAGTGAGTGGATTAATTTCTAGGAGTCTAGGAGTGAGAGAATCTACTCGTCCAAGGAGAATAGTGTTGCGTTTTCCACCCTATTCAGTACCGGTGAGTTGGATGGTGTCCTCCTACTACACACTTTCTGTTGGCTCACACCCGGAGATGTGCGTTTTCCTGCTTTTGGTGTAGCGTACGATTAAAGATATTGTAACACTCTACACATATACTACTGTGTCCAAAAAATAAGGTGACATATGAATTTAAACTGCGCGCGTCGAAGGATTTGGAAATTTTTCTTTATTTTTAGGTTGGTAGTACTGTCAGTGACATCTATGTGAAATTTCATGGCAAAATATATTCATAGTGTTTGAGATACGCGTCGTTTTGTGAGCTGCTAAAAGTGAGTTTTTCGTTTTTTGCGATGTCGAAATTTATTGAGCAAAGAATTTGCATTAAATTTTGTTTGCGGAATCAATTTTCTGCTGCGGATACGTTGAGGATGGTGCAGAAAGCCTTTGATGATGAGGCTATGTCTAAAAAAAATATTTACAAGTGGTATAGTGATTTCCAAGCCGGCCGTGAACGTGTCGAAGACGAAGAGCGTTCTGGGCGACCATCAACCTCAACCGATGAAGCTCACGTCCAACAAATCAAAGATTTGGTGTTGAAAAACCATCGATTAACGATTAGAGACCTTGCTGATGAAGTTGGCTTATCGAAAGGCTGAGTCAATACCATTTTGAAGGATGCTTTGGGCCTCAAGCGCGTCAAATCTCGACTGGTACCGAAAACATTGAATTTTTTTTAAAAAAAGGCGTCGCGTGGAAGTGCGATATTCGCTCAATCGAGCGAATATCGTGCCAAAGGAGAGCCGAGACCAAAAAAACCGCGCCAAAGTCGCTCAAAAATTTAGGTCATGTTGACTGTTTTCTTCGATTATTGTGGTGTTGTTCCAACCGGCCAAACAGTCAACAAGGAATGTTATTTGAACGTTATGCGTCGTTTGCGTAACGCTATCTGCCTAAAAAGGCCGGAATTGTGGAAAGACAATTCTTGGTTTTTACACCACGATAATGCACCATCCCATACCGCACTCGTAATTCGTGATCATTTCGCCAAAAACTCAACCCATATCGTTCCGCAACCACCGTATTGACCTGATCTGGCGCCGTGCGACTTCTGGCTGTTCAACAAGCTCAAAAGACCGCTCCGGGGACACCGTTTTGATACGATAGAGGAGATTCAAGCCGCAGCGAAGACGGAACTGAAGACCATCCCGGAAAGTGACTACAACCAGTGTTTCAAAGATTGGAAAATCCGTTGGCATAAGTGCATTTCATCGGGAGAGGATTACTTTGAAGGGGATGAAATTGATTTGGAAAAATAAATAAAGAATTTTCAAAATAAATACAATGTCACCTTATTTTTTGGACACAGTAGTACAATGGAAGGATTTTTGGGTCGCAGAACAAGGGAAAGCTTGGATATCTACCTTAAAATATATTTTTGCAAAATCAGCAACGCTTGCTTGCTTTCATTTAGGAAGATACCTCCCCAAAGCATATACCTGGATTGAATCCTAATTCTAGTCGAATTCGATCCCTCGATCCGATCATATAAACGCAGTATTAGATGAGGGAGCGACAACGGCTTATTGACAGGCAAAAAGGTTTGCAGCTACACACACAATATAATCCTTTACCCCGCTGAGGTAAAGAAGGGATGGAAAGAAATTTAACTGGCAATCGAGTGTGTCGTATTTTGTGTAGTGCTTTCAGGATCCTCTTCGATTCTGATCTCATTCAGTATCGAATATTCAAACACGATAGTAGTTAGAAAAAAACAATATAGTGAGTGGAAAATATATAAAAATAAAAAAAACGAATTTAATTTAATATAAAAAAGAAGAAAGAGTTAAAGGTGAGCAATTATTTGTTTGTTATTGTTTATTTTTTTAATCGTTCATGAAATACGATCGATTGGTGACGTGAGAGTGAGTGGAGTAATTTCTAGGAGAAAATCTACTCATCTGCGGAGAATAGGGTTGCGTTTTCCACCCTATTCAGTACCGGTGAGTTGGATGGTGCCCTTCCAGTACACACTTTCTGTTTCGTCGGCTCGCTGTGGTGTTTTTGCTTGCCTGACACTTTTTCTCACACCCGGAGATGTGCGTTTTCCTGCTTCTGGTGTAGCGTACGATTAAACATACTGTGTTATTCTTCCTGTCGTTCGACAGAGGCTTTTTTACACATACTACTGTGTCCAAAAAATAAGGTGACATTGCATTTATTTTGAAAATTCTTTATTTATTCTTCCAAATCAATTTCATACCCTTCAAAGTAATCCCCTCCCGATGCAATGCACTTATGCCAACGGATTTTCCAATCTTTGAAACACTGGTTGTAGTCACTTTCCGGGATGGCCTTCAGTTTCGTCTTCGCTGCGGCTTGAATCTCCTCTATCGTATCAAAGCGGTATCCCAGGAGCGGTCTTTTGAGCTTGTTGAACAGCCAGAAGTCGCACGGCGCCAGATCAGGTGAAAACGGTGGTTGCGGTGGGATGGTGCATTATCGTGGTGTAAAAACCAAGAATTGTCTTTCCACAATTTCGGCCTTTTTAGGCGGATAGCGTTACGCAAACGACGCATAACGTTCAAATAATATTCCTTGTTGACTGTTTGGCCGGTTGGAAGGAATTCATAAAGCACAACACCACGATAATCGAAGAAAACAGTCAACATGACCTTGATTTTTGAGCGACTTTGGCACGGTTTTTTTGGTCTCGGCTCTCCTTTGGCACGATATTTGCTCGATTGATCGGTTGTTTCGGGGTCGTAAGCATAGATCCAAGTCTCATCGCCAGTTATAATGCGTTTCATGACATCCTGGTAGTCGGAAAGCATTGTTTCACACACTTCAACGCGACGCCTTTTTTCCAAAAAAATTCAATGTTTTCGGTACCAGTCGAGATTTGACGCGCTTGAGGCCCAAAGCATCCTTCAAAATGGTATTGACTGAGCCTTTCGATAAGCTAACTTCATCAGCAATGTCTCTAATCGTTAATCGATGGTTTTTCAACACCAAATCTTTGATTTGTTGGACGTGAGCTTCATCGGTTGAGGTTGATGGTCGCCCAGAACGCTCTCCGTCTTCGACACGTTCACGGCCGGCTTGGAAACCACTATACCACTTGTAAACATTTTTTTTATACATAGCCTCATCAACAAAGGCTTTCTGCACCATCCTCAACGTATCCGCAGCAGAAAATTGATTCCGCAAACAAAATTAAATGCAAATTCTTTGCTCAATAAATTTCGACATCGCAAAAAACGAAAAACTCACTTTTAGCAGCTCACAAAACGACGCGTATCTCAAACACAATGAATTTATTTTGACATGAAATTTCACATAGATGTCACTGACAGTACTACCAACCTAAAAAGAAAGAAAAATTTCCAAATCCTTCGACGCGCGCAGTTTAAATTCAGATGTCACCTTATTTTTTGGACACAGTAGTATAACTCTTCTACCGCGAAAAAAAGGCCAATAATAGATAACTTTGTTTTAAGTGTGACACACCCGGTACCTTGAAATCCTTCATTCATTTGCATTTTGTGTTATGAAACGGAAAACATTTTATTTTATGGTAACAGATATTTTACTTGGTGGAAGATTTAGTGGTTCGAAACATGTCATATGTCGTCTCTCCATAGGATCATTGTCTTATCTACCTAATATGGACCAACAAACAAACACGCGTTGCCTATTTCTTTTTATAGCAAACCTTAAAATAACATCACAAAATTCCCATATAGCTAACGTTTTTTTTTTTTAGGCAACAATCAAGTTGTTTTGCCAGTTTTATAACAAAGCCCAAACAACATGAATTAATTAATGCGAATTCAAATGAATCGATGCTTAGAAGTTTGGCTACCCTTTCAATTAGCACCAACGCGACTTTCGAGGAGGAGCCAACACTCAAACAGCAAGTCAACGAAGGCCAACTAGAGCTCGTAGTTTCATGCAATCAGATTGTAAATTTTATATTCAGTTCTTTTCTAAGTGACCTGATTCACGACAAGTTAACGTTCCCCCCGGAGAAAATGCTGTTTTTACCTAAATCGACATGAACCCTTCTTTCACTTAAACAATGCTTAGTTTTCTTTTTGTAATTATGTATTTCTGCACATCTTATTTGCAAGAACAAGCCTTATCTAGGCGCATCTTATACATGATGAACTTAGACAGATATTTCTCACACAAGAGTGTGTTTAATTAAGCGCAGGTGCCTCCTATGAGTGAATGCCAAAGAGGCTTCTGATGGCTTTTTAACTTTCATTTTACCAAATTGAATGCCTCAAGATGTGTCTTCGAGTCCCAAACAAAATTCCTCACACAAAAAATTTTTGTTTTAAACCTGAATCAGTGAACTCAAATGGGTATTGGTATCTCGTTCAGGCCGAGCGGAAGTAGTTAGTTGTCTTTTATGACTTTACTCACCTGCAACGCAACATGAATATTCCAAGACAAATTTTTATCTGCACCTGTCGTTCCAGAGCACGCCATAAACAATATTACAACTCGTAATGTTATTTAAACAATATCACAAAAAATAAAAAAAATAAACACTCTTGCACTGTGCGCACTGCATTGGATTGGAATTTTTTTGGTGGTGCGGAGTATTTCACTTAACTGGTTATCCAGTTGGAATAAACGATGCGGCGACAACTGAGATTTCACTTGGAAAAGTTGATTAAATGGCGTTTTTCAAACGATTTCCCTTCAATTTTCTTTTATTTATTTTTTTTGCAAAACTTTTTACATAGATTCCATTGTGCTGAGCCACATACGAGTATTCGAAATCAAAATGCACACACGTAGTGGCAGCGACTAAAGGTGCAACGCGAACGCGGTACTACACGCTACGGAGCACGGACGGACGCACACACAGGCGACGAGATGATGTGCCTTCTTGAAGGCTGAATAAAAACGAAAATGGGAATTCATTTAAAACGGATTGATTCGAACGCTAGAATAACTAAACCGTAACTGGGAATTTCTGGTGTTGGCAGGTTGTTTCGCTGCTAGCAAGTCGCATCTGTTATATTTTCTTCGATCCGAGCACACACAATCCGCGGCGATGTCTCCCTAAGAAGTAATCATTAAAAAAAAAAAGCCGATGGCAGTTGAAAGAAAATAAACACCAAAACAAAGAAATGTACGTAGAAGAAGCAAAGGAGGAAAACTAGGTTCCAACCAGAGGCAGGGGCGCAGACGAAACGATTGACTTTTCTCTTTCCAGGTAATGTGTGTTGAGTGAAGCTTGTTTTAGGTTTTTATTATTTTCTATATTACGAAGGCACTTGATTGGTTTATTTTATGTTATTTATATTAAGGCACATTTGTTACACTTAATTTAACAAATAATATTGCTTTATTTCATTTCGTTTAATAATAAAGAGAACTTATAAAGAAAAACAAAATACGCTTTACGCATTCCTACATCCGCGTTCTTTCACTTGTTGGAATTTACGTGCACATACTAGATTATTTGATTCTGACAGGTGTGAATCGTGTACAGTCTGAAGGGAAATTCATATTGTTGTGGTGAATAAGGCTGCGGGTACATTATGAAATGATTTAAAACTTTTCTATTGTTCTCTTGGCAAACATTATCTACTTTTATATATCGAAAATACATCCTCTTTGCTCTGATATTAAAATTGTACACAAATGTTGTCATTTGTCAGACAATAGCGGACATTTAATATTTTTTGGCTACATATTTTTTTAAGTCTACCAAATTACTGTAAGAAAACGTTTTAACAACTCATGATGACAACCAAGTGAATTATATTTTTATTATAACTTTATTAATATGTAAATAAATTACAATATCAATAATAATTAAAAGCAGCACTAGCTACCACGGCTTTTGGCTGACTTGTAAACATAAATTTACATATACTATATATATACAATTTCGAGATATAAGAGCATTTATAAATTATTAAGAAGTTAAGTTTTTATGAAGTGTTAATTAATATATTGTTTGCAAGATTGAGGACTTTGAAGATTTGGTGAACTCTATTAATATTTTCCTCCGATGGTGTCTTAAGCATATCCATTAGTTGGTGGCTGTTAGCAACTAAGCGAGTCACTTCCTTGACTGATTCGCATTCTTGAAGTAAGTGTTGTATAGTCATAATATCGCTTCTGTTGCAGAGCTGGCACTGAGATGGGTCCTTTTTGGTTAGAAGGTGGTTGTGGGTAATATTTGTATGTCCTAAATGGAGCCGTGTAAATAACTTGTTTTTTGCTTTTGGGCTGATTAATGGGTATTTTACCTCTTTTGCTACTGGGTTTATAGTTGCATAATGGTGTGAATACAACTTCCAGTTCTCGAGTTTCTTTTCCGCACAAAAATTGATTATTTTTCTTCTAATGTCACTCGAGTGCATCGACTTTTTCGTTTCCATCGATCCCTTCGTGACCAGGTATCCACAAGAGTTTAATGGTATGATTGCTTCCAATTAATTTGTCCCGGATAGCGTTAATGATTGGTGTTCTGTTGTTCAAATTTGCTATGGCTTTGATTGTTGGCAAGCTATCGGTGCAAATGATAATTTTCTTATGGGTACTCAATTCGGTGGCTTGCAGGATTGCCATTGCTTCAGCTGAGAAAACCGAGGAGAATTGTGTTAGCAAACTCTTTGACAGTATGTTTCCAATATAATCTGCGACCGCGAATGCTGTCCCAAATTGCCAATTTTGTTGTCGGTGGGTGTCAACGAAATCCAAAAACATTTGTTTATAGTGATTGTCTGTTGTCGAGGCTTTCGGGTACTTGCTGAGATATATGTCAATGGCTTCTTTGCTTAGCGTCCAAGGCGGATGGAATTCTGACTTCCCCGGTGCCCTAAGAATCGGTATGCCTATCTGTCTTGCAAGAGTAATAATGTTATAAATTGTTGATGGAGATTTCGGAAATTTCTTGCGGTCAACAACTTTTTTTGAATCGGCGGCAATGGGGGTTCTATGAGCCCCGCTTATTTTACGTATTAAGATCGCAGTTTGATATTCAAATCTTTCTTGGATGGATGGTAGGCCAGACTCTGTTAAGATGTTTTTGATGCGAGTCGTTCTAAAAGAGCTAAGACTTAGTCGTACAGCGGTATGATAGGCAGGTAGGATGAGCCTTAGTGATGTTTGAGCACACTTTCCGTAGATGCTTAGTCCGTAATCTATCTTTGCAAGAATGGTGGATCTTACGATATTAATAAGTGTATTTATGTGGCAAAAGCTTTTTCTTGAACATAAATATTTAATGACATTTAGCCTGGTAGCTAGACTGTTTTTTAGGTTACAACAATGATTTCTAAAGTTAAATTTACTATCAAAGATTAGTCCAAGGATACTTAAACTATTTACAATTTTTATATTACAGAAGTTAATGTTAAGCGGAATTAATTTTGAACACCTAGTCTTTCTACAGATATGGAGGATTTAATGAATTATCAATATGCCAAAGGGATTCTGAAACTCTGTAAAAATCTTGTGTGCTCTCATTAAACTTCAATAAGTCATTTGTTTTATTATTCAAAAAACAGTATTGCTCGCACGTGAACAGTAATTTCTTTTTCCATTGGCGGAATGGACAACACTTTCCATTATTTGCAATAGAAAAAAACACCAGGGATCGTGATCGATTAGCTGTGAGTGTTTTTCGACGTCAGATAGAATTTCGAAGGGCTTTCTGAATAATTTTCAAAGGAATTTGCTGTTATAAATATTTATGTTAAGATTTTATAAATTACTGACTTAAGAAAAACAATTTTGGAAGTTATCCAAATTAATGCAGTTTAGTTCTGTTTCGAGTTAGCAAACGAGTCGAACTCGCGCAACAAAGGTTCCGTACAAACTTGTAGGTACGAGTATGTAAATAGTTTTCCCGCTTTGACTTTTATGTATTACCCTTTAGGTTTTGATTCCCTTGCGAGTATCAGAATATGTGTATATATATATATATATTTTCCAGGAAAAACAGTGGAGCAAACTCATTTGTTCTTGTATGTGGTTGAGTGCTCCCACCCCGTAAAATAAAAGGACTTGGAATGGGATCATCTTTAGTTCACTGTGAAAAACCTTACCACTTTGTGATCCGTGAAAGAGAAAAGTTTTTAAGTATCAACCTTCCTAGGGAGAAACGAACTGTTTATATATTTGAATCTTTGTGGCAGTTATCATTTTGACAACACATGCTGCTCCGACAGTAAAAAATACCATCATACATTTACTCTGCGGTATTGAAGGTTTTAAGTGGATTTTCCTTCAAAATACTACTGTGTCCAAAAAATAAGGTGACATATGAATTTAAACTGCGCGCGTCGAAGGATTTGGAAATTTTTCTTTCTTTGTAGGTTGGTAGTACTGTCAGTGACATCTATGTGAAATTTTATGTCAAAATATATTCATTGTGTTTGAGATACGCGTCGTTTTGTAAGCTGCTAAAAGTGTGTTTTTCATTTTTTGCGATGTCGAAATTTATTGAGCAAAGAATTTGCATTAAATTTTGTTTGCGGAATCAATTTTCTGCTGCGGATACGTTGAGGATGGTGCAGAAAGCCTTTGATGATGAGGCTATGTCTAAAAAAATGTTTACAAGTGGTATAGTGATTTCCAAGCCGGCCGTGAACGTGTCGAAGACGAAGAGCGTTCTGGGCGACCATCAACCTCAACCGATGAAGCGATTAGAAACCTTGCTGATGAAGTTGGCTTATCGAAAGGCTCAGTCAATACCATTTTGAAGGATGCTTTGGGCCACAAGCGCTTCAAATCTCGACTGGTACCGAAAACATTGAATTTTTTGGAAAAAAGGCGTCGCGTTGAAGTGTGTGAAACAATGCTTTCCGACTACCAGGATGTCATGAAACGCATTATAACTGGCGATGAGACTTGGATCTATGCTTACGACCTCGAAACAACCGATCAATAGAGCAAATATCGTGCCAAAGGAGAGCTGAGACCAAAAAAACCGCGCCAAAGTTGCTCAAAAATCAAGGTCATGTTGACTGTTTTCTTCGATTATCGTGGTGTTGTGCTTTATGAATTCCTTCCAACCGGCCAAACAGTCAACAAGGAATATTATTTGAACGTTATGCGTCGTTTGCGTAACGCTATCCGCCTAAAAAGGCCGGAATTGTGGAAAGACAATTCTTGGTTTTTACACCACGATAATGCACCATCCCATACCGCACTCGTAATTCGTGATCATTTCGCCAACAACTCAACCCATATCGTTCCGCAACCACCGTATTCACCTGATCTGGCGCCGTGCGACTTCTGGCTGTTCAACAAGCTCAAAAGACCGCTCCGGGGACACCGTTTTGATACGATAGAGGAGATTCAAGCCGCAGCGAAGACGGAACTGAAGGCCATCCCGGAAAGTGACTACAACCAGTGTTTCAAAGATTGGAAAATCCGTTGGCATAAGTGCATTGCATCGGGAGGGGATTACTTTGAAGGGGATGAAATTGATTTGGAAGAATAAAGAATTTTCAAAATAAATACAATGTCACCTTATTTTTTGGACACAGTAGTATATACTTTAGATATTAATCTGTGGTAGAAATATTTGAATGTTTATAACAAATATTACAGGTGTAAGGCAACCAATCTCTGTAAAATGTGAAATATATTAAAAGGTTTTTTATTTTTATTCCTCTTTAGGCAACAAAAACTCTTAATCTAGTACACAAGCAATCTACGTCGAGTTGTGTTTACCACTCATTCTATTGGCTGTCAAATGAGTTCTCTGATTTTTTTGGCAACCGTAGACCTGCTGCCATATCTGTGAGCAAACTGTCAAAACTTCTTCGAACGAGCATATTAAAAAAAAAAACCTGGCTTTTTTGGGAAAAGTTAAGCTATTTTCATAGCAAATCTTTTTTTTTCATTTCGGGACCGCAATTTATTGTTTGTTTTAAAAATTTATTAACCAAATGATTGAGTTATAAGCGTAAATTCTAAGTATAGTGATACAAAGTGTAAACATTGGGAAGAAAACCGATTAGATCTGTCCAGCGATACCGCATAGCAAAATGAAAAGTCTTGAAAGCATAAAACGAGAATATTTCCTACACTGGCTGGTCTGGAATAACGATTTTGAAGAGCTTCAAATTGCTTTGAAATTGGAAAAAGTATGTCTAAAGTGCAGGTGTTGTTTTTTTTTTTGTGGCACACAAATTTTATCTTTCAAGAAATCGAACTACTAATTTCCGCCAGCGCATGCAAAAAAAAAAAATTGTTTAAATACCATTTACGTTGGGGGCACTTTAATTTAATTAGCTTCATATAAAGAAAAAAAAAGAACTCAAGTCCCCTAATTAGTATTGTAGCATGTAGTGGTGATGTTTACTAGGCACACCTGCACAAAGTTGTGGATTCCTTATCGCTGGGATTACTCATCGACACGAAGATTGTTTATGGAATATTCTTTATATTTACAGTATGACAAGGAAAAGCTCGATCCCAGAGGTCGTACACCATTGATGCTGGCTGTAAAGCTGTCGTTTTTACAATGTGTAAGGTGCCTATTAGCTGCCAAATGTAATGCGAATTTCGAACACGAAGGGTGGTCAGGTAATTTATATTTTTTTTAAGGTTCTTGTTGTTTATGACACCTTGTTGTTGTTGTTGTTTACTTTCAGTTGTACAGGAAGCCGTGTGCTCTGGCGATGAGGAAATTCTTACATCAATCATTGAAGTTCGTGATCTGCAGAGACATGTACAGAGAGTCACACACGTGCCTAAGCTATTACAGCATTTGCAAGATGCCCCAGATTTTTATATTGAAATGAAATGGGAATTCACTTCCTGGGGTAATTAACCAGCATTTTTTTTATAATTTCTAGTTAAAGTCAAATTGAATTCCAAGTGAGTTCGTATTTTATGTGCTCATGTGCGTTGAACTGCACGTAGTTTACATTATGAGGTTTATGGAGGGTTTTATTTAATTTATTCTACTTAAGGATTCATTGCATTTTGTTGTGAGAGCAAGGAATATACACAGTGAGCTGCCCAAATCCCTTAGACTTATAAGTCCAACATCATTTGTACTCAAGACGATGGAGAGACTAGTTGATGTTCATATAAGAGACCCGGTAGAGTTGTCTAACTCTCGTAACACAAATCTACAACAGGTGCCCTTCATTATCTCGTCAAAAAAGATAGAAGCTTCATTCATCCATGTGCTTTCCTATACTTCGAGGGCGCTTTCGTAATACTGGGTACGACTCGATCACAAGAGCGATCAGAAGTTGAGGTATCTAAGAATCGACCAACCAATGGAACAGGGTCACGCTGGAAAGTCGTTCTTATACTTCCTCTTCTGGAGGAGCGTCGGTTTTTGCAAACGCAGCCAAGAGATGCCCACAATAAGTTGAAAAAGTTGCAAACTGTTGCATGTCTTAGAATAACATGTGTCTTATGCATCTGCCCCACAACAGCTGTAGAAGCTTTAATCGGGATTACTGCATTGTCCTTAGGAAGATAGCTGTCAGATACGCCATCAAACTGCAGCTAGATTATAAATACAAGCCAGGCTTCCTAGTGGGCCACCTGAGTACTTGACGCAATCCATGAGAGAGACATGTTCTGTACAATGCCGAATATCATGGTCAGACATTCTTTCGGCAGGTTATTTGAGGTTGAAAAATTGGATCGTACAGAATTGGCCCAATTGTCCAATTTTGTTGCGTCAATTAGACAACATCCACAACACTGGTTAACGAATGGGAAAACGAACTTCGCATAGACCAGGGAAGGTCTAAGGCAATCCAAGCGATTAATCAGACCTTATTCCGATCAGGAAATCACCAGCCTTGACAAGGAAAGTATTAAGAAGCTAAAGAGCTTGCTAACTGGTCACTGCGGCCTGATGTACCACCTTAAAAAAATGAACCTGTGCCGCGATCAGGAATGTCGACTATGCCTGGAAGAGAATGAAACATCCGAACTGGTATTTTCGACAGGTACGGGTAATCACTTCAGTGGAACTAAGGAGATCCACTACAAAAGACATTCTATCTTTCATAAGAAAAGCAGTACGTCTTCTGGTTTAAATCCAACCCTTCGATACAATAGACCTCTTTAGGTAGCGTTGTAGTTACCAAGACGGCATTGGTTGTACAGGAGGGTTGATATTTTTAAAGGAACAAGAAATCAACTAAAGCAATTTATAATCAGATATGAATTTGGAGCTGCTTATCTCAATTTTTATGCTCATAGTCACTTATTGTGTTTCACGGCTCCTGGTCTAAGTTTTATTTATCAGAATGAAAGAAAACAAACAGAGCTTCACTTTGAAACCTTTCTTGCTCTAAGAATAAGTAGAATTTGTGCCGAGATTACCGTGCACAATACACACAAGATTACCGATGTTTATTCTGTCTTAAATCAAACATACGTCTCCGAGCATTAACTGACCGCTTAACGCTCGTCTGATGTGCTTCTTTATTATAGTTAACCAAACTGAACCTCATTCATTCTCATGATTCTATTATTTTTTGACCATTTCAGTTCCTTTAATGTCAAGACTCTGTCCAAGTGATACATATAAAGTTTACAAAAGAGGTGCAAACGTTCGAATCGATACAACTCTCCTTGGTTTCGACAATTCAACATGGCAACGAGGGAATCGCTCTTACATTTTCAAAGGACTAAGTATGAAAGCATAATTTTTGATATAACCACAGTAGCTTTAGCAAATCTTTGTTTTTTGTTTGTTTTATTGAAGGAGAAACAGCGACAATGATTGAAATCGATCATGATACACACGAAGTGCTGATTGAACAATTGAATAGTGAAATTGGTGATATAGTTGGCATTCCACCGCCAATTGGCGCTGTGCGCGCACGCCTTAATGCTCCTGTGATGACGAACAATATTGACATGGAGAAAATCAGTTTCGAAAGAAATAAGTCTGGTATTTGGGGTTGGCGCAGCGAAAAATCCGAAGCTATAAATGGCTACAATTGCAAAGTTTATGGTGCAAGCAATGTCGAGTTCATAACGAAATCCCGAATGGATCATCTAAATGAGGATCAAATAAGAGTAAGTCATAAAATCGATGGGTGTTCTGTTTTCTTGAATCTACTTATTTATGTTTTGCAGAGTAAAACTTCTCGGACTCCTCTTCATAGTTTTCTAGGAATTGCAGAAGATGAATATATATCTAGTCCAGATTTAGCGGGTTACCGGGAAAGGGTAACAAAAATCTAATAACTTTACCGGTAATTGATAAAAATCTGTAATGCTTTTTAGATACCTTCGCCGCATACAGAAGTTCACGTTGAAAATGGGGACGATGACACGGCAAGCACCAGCTCAGGTAGTATAACACCAAAACCAGCCGTCAGCCCTGAAGAGTATTTTTCCGAAATCAATTTAAATGGAAGGGATATTGGTAGACCAAAGAAAATTAGTACTAAGGTACATACGACAAATCGTGGAACTTGATGAAGGAAACACAGAATTCCAACTCTTTTTTTTTTTTGTGTTAATTTCAGATTCAAAGATTTAAGGCAAACCTCTGGCTTAGCGAAGAATATCCAATTCGGTTGCAAGAGCAAGTTTTACCCATATTAGATTTAATGTCCACCATGGCTAGTCCACATGTGTCCAAATTGAAAGACTTTATAACTATGCAACTGCCATCTGGATTCCCAGTTAAAATTGAAATTCCATTATTCCATGTACTGAATGCTTGTATTACGTTCGGCAATGTGTTCGCATTAACAGCGCCAGTTGAACATGTCCAAACGATAAATGAAGATGATCGGTTAACCTGCATTGTCGATGATCGCTGTTTTGATATACCCGTTCATTATACTAATAGAGGTATTTATTTACCTGGTAGTAAAAATACATTTTACTTTAAATTGTTTTATTTTTTTAGATACCGATATAAGGCGTCAATTAACACTGGACGAGGACGATCTTCTACAATTCGCCATTGAGCAGAGCCTGGCAGAAAATACAGACCGCGAGACTGATAAAGTTGACATCTGGGAAGCTTTGCGTGGACAGAGTGGATCTTCAAATTCGTCGTTAATACAAGATGAAGATGCTCAATTACAGAGGTAATGGATAAATATTATTTTCTTTTTCGATGCGTTTGTTGTGAATCCACATTCATTTTGAAGCAACAAAGTTTTACCCTGTTTTTGATTCTATGTCTCTTGTCTGCAGTACAAAAAAAATAACAGTCATCTTCAATTGTTGGGGGCTCTAGTAAAGCGCGTTTTTCTATAGTTTTACCATGATTAAGCGCCTTGTTTAACAGAGATACTGACAGCGGTCTTGTAGATTTTCCTGTAAAACTTTTATGTCTTCGCCCATTGTCCTTTTTCCTTTGACGATTTCTAGAAGAATTGGTTATAGAAAATGGTGCCCTACTGTTTTTAGAGTTCACTATCTAAAGGCCGATGCAGCTTAGTGCCATCTTTTATTTCTGTACTCCAGAATTGAGGTTTT
This sequence comes from Orthonevra nobilis, assembly GCA_963555765.1. Taxonomy (NCBI): domain Eukaryota; kingdom Metazoa; phylum Arthropoda; class Insecta; order Diptera; family Syrphidae; genus Orthonevra; species Orthonevra nobilis. The sequence continues at coordinate 118,975,574 of OY743224.1, forward strand.
CCACTAGCCACTATATGAATCTGCCCCGAAAAGATATAAGCTTGAAGTGTTTTGTGAGTTATACGTGCATTTTTTTTACTAAAAAAAAAGTCTGAAGAATCAACTTCAATGTCCTGAAAAACTCTCCCTGGAGAAGCCCAGAACTGAGAAAAATTACTACTTTATGAGGATCAAGAATTAACAATCGATTTTAATAGCAATGTAAATTCAACAATGCACAAGAATTGGTTGTACTGCAAAGCAATAGAGATGTTGTTTTTTACAGGTTCCAGATTCTTCTTAAAATCGAATAAAGATTCTTACTTGGTCTTTGTTAGAAAACCGTTTGTTCACTCTTCGGAAACATGGCAAACTTACCATTCCATTTCCATCTGGTAAGAGTCCTACGTACACAAAGTAACCTCATAAATGCCAGTTGTTTTTTCTCAAAAGTAAAGCAAGGTTTTAGTCTAGAATTTTTGTGCGGAAAAATGCTGTATTTTAGATTTAGAAATTGCGATTGAGATGAAATCCAAAGGACCAAAATCGCAAACACTATAATTTTTGTCCATTGTCCTTACTTCTCTGGTGAACTTCAGGATACATACTTATTTGATAAACGTTGAATCGCGTACCGCGTGCGGTCATGAATACCCTCATAATGTTGGTACAAAACGTGAGGGGAAGGGATCAGAGAGGAAGTAGTGATAAGTACTGATGCACTTTGTTTTTGAATTTCTGCAGATTGTAATGAGTAGGAAATACCTAGCGTGGTAGACTGTTCCTCATACGTAATGAACGGCTTAAAAAACGAATCTCTATACTTGACTGTATGACCGAAGTTGGTCTTGAGGGTGAACTGATGAGCTTTCCTTGCGAGAAGGGTTTTACGATGAAAGTGATAAGGGGTTGAAATGCAACTGGCTAATTCGCTAGAGCACTGCTTGTGGTAGAAGCGATAAAATATGGTTAGGCAGGAGACGTTACGACGGTGGTGTAGAGAGTCAATTGATTTTTTAATATTTTTGTCAGATATGAGTTTTATCGCTCGATTTTGAATTCTATCAAGCAAGATGATCTTTGGAGCACCTGTCCATAAATGGGAGTTGTATTTCAGTTAAGGCTGAATGTATGCTTTATATATCAGATCAGATCAGATGGAGTAAAATATTTCTTGCAATACTTCAGGAAATAAAACTTTTCGCAGCATTTTGGCGACATCGGTTATGTGATCATTCCAAACGAGGTTGTTTTTGATAAACATACCAAGTACTGAAAGTTTTTCGGCTTCAGCAATGCAAGTGCCATTGCTGAGGGTTTTCATTTAGCTTTAGTGACAGAAGACAGCATTGAGTTTTGCAGGCATATAGTTTTACTCTATTCATAGATAACCATGATAGTGTTCTGTAAATATCGGAATTTAAAGAGTCAATCAAACGCTGCCTCCATTTCCACGGTCGGAGATGAGGAACGTGAACTTGGAAACGAATATGAAAACCTGAAATAAATTATGAAATCAAAAATGGTGCAGTCATTCTTCATTTGGGCAATTTATTTCTACAAGCAGTTCATCCCCCAACAACCCACAATGCTTTAGAAATCATTTTACTATTTATTTCGCGATAATTCTACCTTGCTTGATGATTACATGAGGTGTCTTTCATGCCCCGAAATGTATGAAGCTGTAATTAAGCTGCGTGTAATGATAAATGTAAAGATTAGAATAAATCATAATCACAATGAATGAATTTGTTTTAACATTGTGACTGTAAGCTCCAAAAAATTTGGTACGGATTTTCTGTACAAAACTCAGTTCACTTTATACAATAAATAATTTCCACTGCTGGCATTGATTGATGAAAGGAATTTCTCGCTTCACACCTGTAACGATTCGTTCAATTTTCGATTCTTCATATATTCTTCGAATTTAGAAAATGCTGACATCGTTTTCCTTGTCCTTGGTCTCTTTTCAATAAGTTTAGAATATTCCTTTTTTTTGCAAACGCATGTTTCTTTACTGTCATTTAAAAAAACAAGAATCGCAAGAATCTTCATATATATTCTTTAATACTATTTTCAACTTGTAAATTCAATTTCTAATTTAATAACAATCAACCTTTGCATACACCAAGTAGAGCTCGAACCAATTCCATTTCTTCCCGCACTACACAACCACAACAACAACAACAACAGTTTAAAAATAACTATGCTTACATGAAAAACATATTTAAGTAGTTGAATTGCTAGTACATTATTCAAAATTTCGCCACTCGCATTGTTTTCAATTCTATAACAACCAAGTATCGCTAAGCACCCTTGTATTTAATATCCCCTTCCTCCCACGCGCAAAAAAATATTCTAGAGTTCTTCAAGAATCCATCTGCCAAGGTCGAAGAACAGGTTCACCCGCTTCTGATGACGACGACGGTGGATTTAATTACATGGATCCCGATCTGGCAATGGCCTTGCGCCTCAGTCAACAAGACCAAAATCAATACGAACTTGAATTGCAACGCGAACAGGAAATGATTGAAGAGGCCCTCAAATTAAGTCTTGAAGAAAAGTAATTTAAATCAGCATTATTATAAAAAATTAAAAACAAAATAAATAAAGCAAAATGTATTATGTTAAATATAAATAATGAATCTATTCCTAAGTTTAAAAAAAAAAACATGAACGCTATGATTTTTTGTTTTTATTTTGTTTCCTTTCGACACACACGAACCGTGTCATTATTATATTATTATAATATACCTATTATTGTATTTGTAACTATGTATATGAACATACATATATTTTTGTGATATTTTCCAACTTGAGATACAATTTAGAGAACGTAAACCTATTACAGAGTAAATAAAAATCATTTCGAAATGTCTAAATATATCGTATACATATTAATAATATAAAACATATACAGAATAATTTCGACCTAATGGTTTATTAATTATATATAGTTATATACTATTTTCCTTTATTTATGCGATAAATTCTAAAACTCTAAAGTACACGTCGTAAATTTAATGAAGCCCAATTAAAAATAAAAATCATAATAAGAAGAGTTTAATAAATAAAATAAAATGCCAACTAATTTTGAACTAAGTAAAATAATTTTTTTTTGTTTCGTTTTAAATTGTATCCTACCTTTAAGAGAAAAAGGGATTTAACAAATAAAAGTAACTTTTACTAAAATATTTTAGACAAAATTTGCGTGTAAAAATGAAATTTTGTTAATAGATAAAATAAGTGTTGTTATTTTTTTTACAATTCTTCCAAATCGAGTTTTTAAGGGGGAGCTCTTTTGGGAGAGCTGCTTGAACCAAAATAAAAGGAGTAAACAAATTAAGAGATATGCTCGGATTTCAATGGGTGACCACATAGCAATTATATTTTATCCGTTGTGTTTCAGTTGCAGTCAAAGTTTCCAATGACTTCCAGCTGCCGAAATATTCACAAAGGTTTGCCATTTCATCATGCGGAAATATTGAAATCCAGCTCAGTTGTAAAACCGCAACGAGAATTTCGTAATGAGGTCTGTCGTCATCATGGCTACAGTGTGCAGCCAAACGTCACAACGTGGAAAATCCAGACAGAGATTGGTGCGAAATAAAGACAAAATTGTTGCTGTAGCGGGTCTTATCGAAGATGTCCCTGAATTGTCGTTTCGGCGCCGATCAGTTGAATTGGCATCATTAGAGTCAACCCGGCTTATTGTGCAGTTGGATTTGGGCCTCAGTTCTTTTAAGATGGTGCTGAAGCAAGAATTGAAGCCACGCGGCCAGAGACTAGCTTCAACATTTGTGTGTGCTTCTTACATTAGAGTTTATTTCCGCCACACCGAACGACCCGAGAAGCTTTTTCTTGACGGTTGTAATCATCGGAAAGATTATCAGCCACTTGCGAGAGGTGAGTCCGCGAACAAATGCCAAATGTTCTTATTCGGACGCACTTACCACTGAGCACTGGGCATTCATAGCTACCTAAGAACTGGAAATGTAGGCCGCGAATAAATGCCAAATGTTCTTATTCGGACGCACTTACCACTGAACACTGGGCATTCATAGCTTCCTAAGAACTGGAAATGTTGGTCAGTGATGTGCATTTTGGCGAAAAAAAACATGTTTTCAGATGTAGCCTGGCTCTTCTGTCAACTGGCAAAATCATTGTTATTGGTAACGCTTACATGCCCAACCACTATGGACGAGGTCAAGGTCAACATTCTTGCCTTATGGCTCTCTGGTATGGTGGAAAGCATTGCAGAAGAAATGTATCCTCATACAGCTAATTAAGATCTAAAGATCGGCCTGCCAGGTTGGCTCAGTACAACATCGACGGCTCTCTTGCTGCCTCCTCTCGACATATTCAGTGCAGCCTCATCGGCCCTGAAGCTCAGAGAGTCAGAGGGGGGTTTTTGGAGGGAAAAACCATACGGTCACGCTGCCACACTAAAATATATAAGACAAATGGACTACTTACCGCCCCGGAGAAGAGTTTGAATCAACGACGACAATGGCAAGAACAAACGGGGAGATCGGTCTTTACACACCAACGGTTCAGAAATGAGCGGGGGAACACGCTTTAGGGATCTTTGGTGACCTCTACGGCAAATCAATGACTCAGAGATGACTGCGTCTTTTAAGCTGCGATAGACGAGGCGGCACTGGCGCTAAAAGACCAAAACATAACAAGCAAATCTATTACCATGTTCTCTGATAGACCAACGGCAATAAAAGCAATAGCATCATACATTCTGACAACGAAGCTGGTTAGATAATGGAGACAGAGCATCAGTGAGATATCATTGTTGAATTCGGTGGGAATCGAAGGAAATGAAAAGCAGACAGTCTCGAAAAAAAGGGTTCGGGGATTTGAGAATACCAAGCAATCCAGGAAAAAACTAGAAGACGATGCTCTGGATAGAGCAAGATCTCTATGGCTTGGTCTATCCGGTATTGGGGCTACTGCAAGGGCTCTATGGCCGACGCTGAGCAGGAAGAGATCAGTATCATTGATCGGTTTTGGTCGTTGGGAGATAACTGGGCACTGTGACGTACCGTACTACGGTGAAAGACAGGTGAAAACAACCAGATTTGTTACCTCTTACTTGATAATCTAAGACTTATAATTGATTTTAAAAGGTGACGGAAAATATCAGAACTTAGAGGACTAAAATTTTAGTCAAAACCTAAGAGATTTTGAATGACATTTTCTTATGTCAAACGTATTACCATTGAAAAAACCCTTTTCAGTTAAAAATTCGTTTGTTCAATTCGGAGTAAATAAATTTTATTTGTAAAGTGATAAAAGGGCGAATAAAATTTAAAATATATTTAAAAATAAAAAAAACACTGAAACGAGCCTTTGTGAATTTGACAGATAATTCGTCGCAGTTGGCAACGCTATATGCTACGACAGTTCGTATCATAAAATCGCAGATTGGCTAAAGCTAAATCCAAATCAAGAAAGAAATTAAAAAGTTAAATTCAAAAAGAACAAATTAATTAAGAAAATACTTGCGGAAAGTCGTTGGATTGAGTGCGAAGAATAATTTGCATCATCAAAAGTCTGCCTTCTATACTGTGACTACCTATGCAATCGTAAAACAGAAATGTAAACTCGGTGACAGCAATCACAAATGGATTTTCCAAAACAATAGCTTCCAATTGTTTCGAAATCTCGTCTTTTCTGATAAGGAAAACATAAATATACATACCTAAAAAGAAGGAACGTGAAAAACAGCAATGATTAGCGGCAAATTTTACTCGAAAACTAATTCAACGCAACTAATTATCGACCGTCAGTATTGTCGGATCGACAATTATGTCCGCAAAACCCTACAAAGTGCCTCCCATTTGATAGACCGTCTGGAATTAGAATCCGTGCTCGAAGGGCACGACGGTTGTGTCAATTGCCTTGAATGGAGCAGTGATGGCAAAATTCTTGCCTCAGGATCAGATGACTTCCAGGTCATACTGTGGGACGTGTTTCGCAGAAAAAGGATTTACGCAATCAAAACCCCACACACAGGGAATATGTTTTCTGTTAAATTTTTACCAAAAAGTGGAGATTCCCTAATCGCCACAGGTGCCGCAGATAAGTGTATTTATGTCTTTGATATTAATCGTTTAAATGAACAAATTCTAAATTGCAATTGCCACATGTCTCGAGTGAAGAGATTGGCGACGGCTCCGGACCATCCTTATGTGTTTTGGTCTGTTGGCGAGGACGGATGTGTTCTGCAATTCGATATACGTGAGAATCATCGCTGTCGGTCAGATGATAATGTGAGAGTGCTGAATTTATCAGCAAGTCTGCACATTCATACAGAAGCCAAATGTGTAGCGATAAATCCAAGGCGGACAGAATTAATAGCTGTAGGAGCAAATGATCCGTATGCAAGGATTTATGATCGTCGTATGTTGCCACGTCCTTCGGCGAATGTACAGCAAAACGATTTCGAAGGCGTGGATAGTTTCGCGGTGCCTAAGGATTGCGTCACATACTATTGCCCTGGTCACATAAACAAAAACAACTTGAAGTATATTGATCACGATAGCCGGGCAATCACCTACCTGACATTCAATGACTCTGGCACAGAGCTTTTGGTCAACATGGGCGGAGACCATATATATTTGTATGACCTACTTGCTGCTGAACAACCTGTATACTTGAATTTACCGGAATATCACCCTACTACGGACGACACCGATAATTCCTCGGAGCCAAATCTCCAGGAATCAAATAAGAAAAAATTACCTGAATCTATTGAACTGCTGAAGAGAATGGGCAATGAATTTTTAGAAAATGAAAAATACTTGGGCGCCATCGATCACTACTCCGAGGCGATCTCTTTAGCTCCCGACTGTCCAGTACTATATTTTAATAGGGCTATCGCTTATATGCGCCGACTTTGGTACGGCGATGTTTATGCTGCTTTGCGTGATTGCCATCGGGCTCTACAGCTCGACCCATCCTATATTAAAGCTCACTTTCGCCTTGCTCGCGCTCTTTTGGATCTGGGACGTCCCAAGGAGGCTGATGAGTGCCTCAAAGAACTAGTCAATCGTTTCCCAAACTATACTAATAACCATGGAGTTATGATGCTTCGCAAAGACATCACTGAGCATCGACAAGAGCAGCCTCTGGACGCATTCAATTGCCCAGAGCTACCAGATGATGAATGGTACTTGCGGAGTAAAGCGAAAGATTATCAAAAACGCTTTGTCGGTCATTGTAATACTACAACCGATATCAAAGAGGCAAATTATTTTGGGCGTGACGGTGAATACATTGTGGCTGGTTCCGATGATGGCAACTTCTTCATATGGGAACGTAAAACATGTAAAATACGCAGCGTCTACAAGGGTGATATGGCGATTGTGAATTGTGTCCAACCTCATCCCGAAATCTGTTTAATGGCAACAAGTGGAATTGATCATGATATTAAGATATGGAGCCCCATTGTTGACGTACCGATTGAAAAAAGAAATCGTGTGCAATATATCGAGAAAATTGTCGAGTCCAATCAACACAAAATGAAATCGGATCCCTTTGATTTGAATACGCCTAGCACGTTTTGTCGCAGTAGTTAGTTTTATCATGGTCGGTAGCGGCAGCGGTTCTTATCAGCATCGAAAAGAAAAACCATTGTTTGTTTTTTTTTTCTCAAAAGAAAATGTTAGTTAATATTTTCTTATATTCGGTTGGCATAAATACATTTTTATCTTCTAGCTTGACATGGACTAGCGAGCGATGAGAACTGCGATGAGTAATCGACAAATTAAGTGTGATAAATTATCTCATAATACATTTAAATAATATTTTTTATATATTTCGTAAGATTTTCTGTTAATATTTCCATTTAAGGTTACGATTATTAAAAGAGTTAAACCAACGTGGTGATTTTTATTGCCGTGACCTGGCATGTGTTAACCTTTATCTTTCAGCTGGATTCATCATTAAAGGTGAGAAGCCAAAAACACATTTCAACGATACAAATATGTACAAACTTTTGATGGAACGATAAGTCAAGTTTAGTTCTATATCAAGCTTTCCGGTGATTCAGTGAATTGTCTGATGTTAATCTCATATATCCTCGCTGATGTTACCAATCTAAGTCAAAAATATCACTTGATAATTGCAAAATCTTACGGTTCGTAAGATCAATTACTCGAATTTCCTTGATGCAAATATATCTTCTATAAGCAATTTAAAGTCATTAAAAATGTTTATATTTGGTATCAACCTAACTACCCGGTGCAATATGATAAATTAAGAATAGTTTTTGTCATACCAACTCTCTCATCAACGTCACCAGATCCAGCTTATTATTCAAGATTGGTTTCAGATTAAGCATACATGGGAAATGCTCCAGAACTACAGTAAAACTAAAACGACCTTACTTCAAAGCTTTTAGAAGCACACCAAATAAAAATATCTTAAGCGAAACCAGACTTGACCACATCGATCTACGATTCAAAGAACTCTCATCGCTCCTTATTACGAAGTTGAATCCCTCCTTAAAAAAACACCTAACACCATCGATACTCAACAAGCCCGTGCCCTTGCGATGCACGCAATTACAACCAAGTTATACAAACACCGAATCCACCCTCTATTCCTGAAAACATCAACAACAGAAGCAGCATTTAAGCAATAATTCCTCGAACTTTCGGAAAAGAAACCTGAATGTCCCAACTTTCTGTTTATTGAGAGTCAAATCTAAATACGGAGAACCCTTCGCAGTTGTTGACCAAAACAGTAAAACACTGTCTAAAGGCCACCTTACAGATTCCTCTTCTATCTTATCTACTTAAGGCCGTAGAGTTTTAAGAAAATAACAACGCTTCCATTTGTCCCATCGATTTGTACGATCGAAGCCGTTAAAAATAACGACAACAGAACTTCAATAGTCGAAAGGGTACGTGAAAACCTTATCACCACTCACGAAAAGACCAAATCCATTGGGCACGTTGGGATAAGAGGTAACAAGGAGAACTATAATCTCTCTTCTATATCCAATCTGACAAAGCCATTAAGAAAAGAATCATAAAATATAGTGGGAAGACAAAAGGAAAGAAGCTTGGGCTCAGTATAGGAACTACTACGCCAAAATCAACTTAATTGGTGGGAGGATCTCCTACCCTAACAATTGCTCTTCACAAGGAAACAAAATTATTCTCTAGACTTCGTCCGGGTGATTCAAATTTCAGCCACGGACGGGGCATACACCGTGTCATATATGCAACGATAACGTGGCGATGACTTTAAACTATAATAAATAATAGATAAATAAATTAAAAATCGTTAACGACATCTGACTCTGTCCAGCTAGCTCGATCTTTAGCTGGCTACCTCCATTTTCGCACGCATAGTTAGTTGAGGTCTCTTTATACTTGCGTGCGCCGTCCCTCGGGGGTGGATTCGAAGACTCCGTGCAGGATCATTGGTTTTGATGGGATTCGGGAGACTATTCCACAATCTTGCTGATTTTACAAAAAACTATCATTCAGATATCAGACATGAGAACCTTTGCAAAAGGAGATTAGTTAGTCTCGGTGGTGCAAAAAATTGAAACCGACTAAAGAGATGCGAAGGTTGGCGAGAATTGAGAATGTTAAATAACAAATTAAGCATTTCGTATTTGAAAAAGTTTTCAAAAGACATAGTGTCATCCCAATTTAAGTTATTAACATATTCTATGGGTGCACTACTGAGATGTATTGCAGGAAAGTGGGAGAAATCTATCGATTTTCTTTTTGAGATAGCAATACACTTTGATATTTCAGGAATTAGTACAAGACCATTGGATTTTCCCCAATCATAGATTTTTTGTAAATCGTCGTTAATTTGTATAACTCATTTATCGATTTGATTTGAGAGCAGCTTCAATGAAGTTGTGCATCGTCTGCAAAAAGGTTAATAGAGCAACTCTAAGAAACACCTGCTATTCCGTTAATGTAAAGACTGAAGAGCAATGGACCTAACATAAAATCCTGAGGAACCCCTCGTAGTACGGGGAGGAAATCCGACTATTTGTCTCTCTCATCAACAGTTTGTTTGTTACCAGATAGGTAGGACGAAATATGTTTTACCTTATGGAGTCAGAACCGGATCTAGCAAGTTTTTCACAGAGCATTGAATGTCTAATGGTATGAAAAGCATTCGAGAAATCAAGTGGAACTGGGAACCAAGCACAGTCCTTATCAAGAGCCACGGTGCAGTTGTGTTTTGTACGATAACCCAATTGGAGAGCAAAACCCAATTGATTATCGCTTAAATATAAGTTACATATATATATAGGGATCACTTTTGCGACTTCCAATGCGACAGAAAAACTGAAGCAGTGAGGACCGCATTAAAAAGGTTTATTTACATTCTCTATTAGTTTTATGTCGCCTTTTTACAGTCAATGTACTCTACTCGCATTACTAAAACCGAACAACATCACGGATTCTTCATAATTATATGTACAAGCGAAATTGGGCTTCAGATTGAACTAATGACTATTTCTGGCGAGGCAAGTGTCTGGTGAAAGTGATGAAAAGCATGAATGCAGGGCAGAAACAACTTCGCCAATGATGGAGCGAATCTATTATTTCCGCAATATTGTAGTCTCCTTTTCTGTCGAAAGACTAGTCTCAAAAGTGAAACTTAGAAATTTGTCATTTTTTGCAACGTCAAGGACCGAAAGTCCTTCGGCTTAAGAAATCCAAGTACTGATGAGTAAACAAAATCTTCCTTTCAAATTCCACGACCAAAGATGAGAAACGTGAATATGCAAACGAATTGTAAAAACTGATTGGATTGAATTGGTTCGAAGAACTCAGGATGTGACACAAGAGGAATACTTTCCTTAGTTTGCATGTCAGCCTTTGGCTATCTGCGAATATAGATATCTTCATGTTGGCAAGTTTTCTGTCGCTGATGCGGTGTGCATTTTTTTGATTGCGAACAGCTTGAAAAATTATTGAGTCCTAGCAGAGAGGAATATGTAGGCTGCATCTTGGACCTATCACTCCAGCTACTACTTTGTTTCCAAATTTCGACCCATCCGTATACCATTTCTGGGTTCCAACATTTTAAAGTTCAATTCAGCAGATGACTCATTCGATTAATATCCCAAATGTTGTCCTCTCTTTTTAAGAATCTCTAGATGACCAACAAGGTGTCCTGCGTTGTATTTGTGGTTCTTTGTAAAGTTAAGGCTTATTTTGCAGCTTCAGCCAGCATAAATTGATTGGATTCGTTTTAGCAGACAAGTTATCCTTTGCGAAAATTAAAAAGAAGGTATCGGAGACTGAACTATTGAGAATTGTATACTTGAAACCAATAACGAGACAAATGAAAAACAAATAGGTAAGGAATTTTATTAATTTTTCTTAAGTTCCGTTCTATCAACATCTGAGCTTAAATAAATTTTCAGAAGTATAAATAAAAGAAAAGAATGATCCACAATTCATGCTAGCATATAAATAACTGGCTGATAAATTGTAAGCAAATAAAGAGCAATGACCGTCCGCTTTTCGTTCTCTCACATACATAATGGAAAGTAATGTCGTTTGGAATTGTTGACCATGTGAGGTATTTGGAAGTAATATTGGCTTCATGACGCTGACAAGAAGTAAAATGTACGCTGAGTGTTCAATAAATATATACAATGTAATTGTTAAACCGGCCTTCGAATACCGCGCTTTGATACTGTTCCTGCGTAGAGAGGATGAGATCGCATAACTGCAAAAGCTACAAAATAGGGATATGAGAGTCATCTTAAGATGCAGTCGATTCACACCGATTAATTCGAAGCTTCAAATTTAAAAGTAGATGAATATTTAACAAATAATCGAGTTGAATGTGTTGGTCTTTGTCTTCAAAATGATATAGTTAGTTTATTCCTTAGGACATCCGCATGTAAATAGTCAAGCTAGGAATTGAGTTCAACCGATACCTCGGTTACTTTGAGCGGTGAACTACGGGCCATAGTCTAGAATGATTGCAACTGTTTGTAGTTAGCTCGAGTAAATTCTTATCTTTTATAATTTTAAGAAGCCTGCAAAATCTGGTATTGCATTTTTTTGTAGTTGTCTTGACTGGGTTGTCTCTTGAATTCTTTTCAGTCTCTTTTTTCAGCTGTCGAAGTGTTGTCAGTCCTGGGTTCCACTATGGCACCGATCGTTTGTCAGGCACTGAACAGATTAGTGGTATGTCGTTTCTGGTTGTCTTCCTCAGCTATACGACTTACTTGGTTGTGTGAAGAGAAGGGAGTTTGTTTTTTTCAAATTTTGACATGAACTCTTCCAAGTTTTAAAAGTTGAATTGATAATTTATTTTAAAGCGACCACTCGAGAAACCTTTAAGCTTTGATCCTGAATTATTATTTTAATAAGAATAATAAAGAAAATATCCGAGTTTTTATTGCAAACATTTTATTTCTTAATTCTTAAAGCTCTAATATACAATTGTCTCTTTTGTTTTATGTGATTAAATTTTCATTTTATCATTATACCTTCCACAAATACAATTTTTTGTTTTACTTATTCTTTTTTTTTTATTCAAATATATAATATACATATATCATTTATCACTTATGTTTTCATGTCGGGTTTGTCTTTGTAGTACATTGGTTAGTTGTTGAATTTTTTTTTTCCTTCGTTAACATCTCATGTTTTTGTTTTTTTTTTGTTATTAATTTCGTATAAAAAAAATTAAGTAAATCCAAAATATATATAAAAAATAAGAAACATAAAATTAATATGTAGTTATGTTTGCTTTTTAGTTTTTTTGTTTATATCTTCTTAAGCACTAAAACATATCAATTTGAATTTCAAAATAGAAAAAAAAGCAGAGGAGAAAAAAAATAAAGGTATTTTAACTACTATTGGCCAGAGCAAATTATTTTATATTGTTTTTTAAATGTAAAGAGAAAACTTAAACAACCTGACACATTTTTTTTTTGTAAAAGTTTGTTATATAAAATAAAAGCTGCTGTACATACTATATTTATAATTAATTATTTTATTTGTTTTGTTTACTCGCTATTTTTCTTTTTAACTGATCTCGTGTGTTTTTTTTATTTTATGTTGGGCTTTTGTTTAATTATATAGTTTATAAATATTGTACACATAATTTGAAACAAAATATAAAATAAATATACAAGAAGATAACTGATTATTCTTAACTATTCATTTTTTTTACGATTCAATAAATATATAGTTTTTATTTTGCAGTTAAAAAAAATCGATTTTTTGTTTTAATGAAATGATTATGTGACATTAAACAAATGTAGGAGAAGTAGAGAGATTACGAGTACGCAACAAACCAAGGAAGAATAGAGACAAAAGCTGTCATGTTGCTCAGTTTTTTGTTATTTTTTTTTATAAGAATAAGTTTTCAGCTAGAAAAGGAAAATAAACTGTTTGTGAAAAGATCAAAAACAAAACTAAAGTTACACACAAAAAGATTGCACATATTGCAGTATCCTTCTGCAAAAATTCACAATTTCAAATATTCTCATGTGGTTTTCCATTGGGAGAATTTCAGAATTCTTGGTACAAATGGAACTAGATCAATATATGCTTTCTTTTGTAATTGTGTTTATGTCAGAGTAATTGTAAAAAATTGTTTTATATTTGGTTAAAAGGAAAATTAAATTTTTGTTTCGTTATATTTAAAAAAAAAAAATCAAGAAATCTAAGAAGCCATATTTTTGATTTAAGAAAAATCACTTTTTTAACCAGTGGAAAGGAAAGCAAATATTAATCTAGATCAATATGGATTGATTTTTTCTCAATGGAAAATCACATTAAGCAAGGGACGACACACAGATTTCTGCCCTGTTGGTGTAGATGAAAAACAAAATCAGTAAAGAATATTCACGTCAACAATGGATTTGAATCCTAATTTTTAACCATAACATCAAAGACGGTCTTTACAAAATGAAATAATTAGATGAAATTCATAAAAGACTGAATGATTAGCAAAAATGTGGTAAATTCTCTTCTATCGACAACATAGCCACTAAGACCCAAGTTTTTGAAGCTGAGAGAGCTGAATCAACTGTGATCAATTCGATATTTCGGATACGCGGAAATTATTCAGGCACAAAGTTTTAAAAACCCAAATCAATTCTTTCGATCTAGATTATTTCAATTCAATCAATCTTTATAAGGTAGTACTTTTGAATTTTGAGTGCTGCGCAGCCTTGTATTTTTGTCACACATACGCAAACTGGATAATTTTACAATTCCAAAGCAATACTCTTATTTTGATTGAATATTTATTGAAACCAGTGTTTAAGCGATTCGATGATATAAAAGATTGGCACAGCTCAAACTCGTTAGATTTCAAAATTTGTATGTTTTTCTCTTTCAAGAGTATTTGGAATAAGAGAGATAGAAGTAAGTCAACTTTCGGATATCAATCGCTAAAAGATTCGCCATCATAAATCTAAGGAGTTAAAATAGAATAGCTCTGTAGAATTTTCAAAACAAAACCAGTCAAAGCAACTGCACCCAAGCAATATAATTTTCTGAATGACTACAGTAGGCATAGGTGACATGGCTTACAAATATTGAAGGTTTGTTGGCAACATTCATGTTCACTTATCCAAGACTAAGCGACTTCATAAAATTTAAACTGCACTGAACTCAGGCATTTACCGATTTGTTTTTCTTAAAACTCAGATGTTAAAGTTTATGTTATTGACGACGGATGAATTGAATGGTGAAAAGGAATATATTTGGTTGGTTTATTTTACATCAGCTTTAATTTGAATTTTGTTTTTATGGAAAATTTATTGATTCGTTAAAGAAGACCGCGCTGACACGAGAAGTGTGAATGCATTAAAAATTATTGTGCATTTTTAGGTCGGTTGCATGAAAACGAACAGAAAAGCCGTTTCTGTTGGATGTAGTGATATTTTCGCTTTGTTTATTTCATGTGTTTAATATTTACAACGACCCGGTATCGTACAACTGAAGAAACGCAAAATATGATTGTGCAACCAAAAAAATTGTAGCTAACCAACTGCGAACTTTAACTTTGAATTAACGACGCGTGAATGTTTTACAGAGCTTTGCCGAGAATGTCGCAAATATTTACTTTAATGTAGGATATGCTCTTAAGCTAAAAGGCCACAGTTTCTATGCAAAATAAATCATGAGTTTTATCCCAATTAGGCAATGGTTATAAGTAACAGACAGGCAGAGACAAAAGTGGAAAAAAAATTCTTTCATTCATTCAATTGCTTTCAACAAAATCCATTTTCAAATTATTTAATTTAATTACAGTTTAAAATAAAAAGAACTTGTTAAATACATAAACATATATAAAGTTCTTCTTCTTTTTTAACTTTAAATTCTCGCAAAAGTTAAATTTTATTGTTATGCCCGTCTTTTGTTGCAGTTAAAACTTGCAATATTTATTTGGTCTTTTTTGGAATTGTTAGTGAGCGTTCATCTTCTGTTGTGTAACTTTTGTTTTCGAGAAACTAGTGTCGTAGTAATTTTTTGCCTAAATCTACATGTTTTAATGGATAGGTAAATCATAATGTCAGCAAAAAAACAAAAAAATAATAAGGAAACAAATATTAAAATTAAATACAAATGAATTTATGTATGAGTGTCGGTTGAAACGAATACTTATAAAAAAAAAAAAACGCGAATAAACGATATAAGGGGCGGAACACTTGTTGTTTGTTTTATTACCATCAACCTTCCCGTTTAATCGATGAAGGTGTCTCAGCTAGTCCTTTCACTTTTAGTCGGTCAGCAGTTTTTAAGAAGGCTGGCAGTTGTTCTTGTGATACATTCACTTCGCCCGCATACATGAATTCTAGAATCGCCTGTAGATGAATATATGAAACGTCTTTCAGGATAATTATTGGATGTTTTGATGGATTTTCCTATTTAAAAAAAAAAACAGATAGCGTTTTAATTTTGTTAAATGAAATTTATTGATGATCGCTGATAGTACCTCTAAAAGTGCTTTGAAGTATGGACTACATGCAGACAGGACCATTTTGTGTGCTTTACACGTTTGGCCTTCACATGCTAGTGTTACCTAAAAAAACAAAACATTTCATTAAAAATTCATTCTAAACATCATCATCATTCAAATAAATGTAATACTTAATATCAAAACTTTTTGTAAGTTTTTGAAACTGTCCACTATGAACATTCTACATTCTGAAACCATCACACCATTAAGAAGCAAGCAGATTAGTCTCTGTTTTTCTCCCAGTACAGGACAAATTGTGTAAAAGAGGTGATATGGAAGCTTCGGGTTAAACGACTGTTTCCTACGAGATCGTGTTTACGTCAAGCGGTGCTGACAAAGCACTTCGATCTAAATGCCAAAAGAGACTTCCGTCTGCATATGGAACCAGGTTAGCAAATTCAACGTCCCAAAATGAATTAATTGACTTGCGGCACCTTATTATCATCTACCATGGTTAGGAAGGTAGTAGTGACTATCAGAATGCACAAATATCTGCCTATTATGGGAAGGCAGATAAGGCAGGGAGTGGGAGGACTTTGAGAGATGGATTATTTTCCTTAGTTTCTATAATGAAACTGGGGAAGGCTTCTTTTGCCTAAGCAAGTTCTTGCAAAGATAAAAATTTGAGCACAGATTGCCTTATCATGATTTTGCAAGGGCCATTCGCAGAGGAGATAAGTGACGGTTTCCTCCTCTTCCGCCGCGTGGCAGCTTCTGCAAAAATCATTTGACTGCACGCCTAGCCTTTTTGCATGTCTGCTAATAAGACAGTATCCCGTGAGGAAAGTTATCAGGACACCTAAGGAGTTGCGACTCGAGGGTAGTAGCATCCTGGTTCTCTTTTTGTAATAGATGGACCAGGTTTGTCTGGTGATGGTGCAAGTTGGTTCATTTTGTGAGACTGCATCAGCTAGAACATTGTACCTCCACGGCCAAGTTCACCAGCTTTGCAGTTTCGTTGTTTCCTGTCTCTATGTAGACGTGGAATAGACCGCTATCTCGTTAAGGGATACCCAGCATTCCTGGACAAGCTTAGATGTAGTGTTTATACCAGCTAGGGACTTTATGGCATCTTGGCTGTCTGTGAAAAATAATGCATCCTTTGCATTGATTTCGGCTCGAAATACACTGCTGATCTGGAACGCGGAAAGAGAGTTTCAGATTTAGAAAAGTCAAAAAGATATCACTTCCGACTTTTTTATTCAGTTTTGACCTATCGGTGAATGTCGTGTCGTCCGTTATCGGGGGATCAGAAACTTGATGTGACGTTTGAATAAGAGACTACATAGCCTATGGTTGTAGGGGAAGTGAAATCCGCTTCGAGTATTGTGGAGTGACCAAAGTAAGTTCTGGTCTATTGTGGGATTGCATTGAGTCTTCCCGATACAAGCTTTGTTTGTTGTCAGACGAGAATTTAACGAGTGAAGCCAATGCAGTATATTGATAAGGGCCTTAGTCGAAGAAGGTACGGAGAGCTCCAGTGATGAGAAGAGCAGCCATCCTTCTTATTGGTTGGGCGCAATTTTAAAAATTTGCCACCAGGCAAAGAATGGGCTCAACAACAGCTGTGTAACGCCAAACCACCATGCGTTCACACTTGCCATAAATCCAAAGACAACGGAACACCACAGGTTTGCCGATCTGCTTTTGAAGCAATTCCTTTCTTCGGTTGGATCAAAATGAATATATCACGCAGGTTTCGCTTTTACAACACAAGATAACACAAGTAAAAAGGGCTTTCTCTTGGAAGCGAAGATTGAGGAAAACAATCGCAAGGTCCTTCTGGGTACTCTGGGTAATGAAAATGTTTCACTGCTATTCCGGCTAAGCAGACAGACACAGACAAATTGTTTTACAGTTTCATAAAAGAAGGTCTGAAGCTAGAAAGATCGGAAAAGGTTTATAGTCCAAGAAAGCTGACGTTAAGAGAAGAGACGCAAATCGTGAGAACAATAAATAAAGAAAAAAACAATAACAACATTATCTGAGCTAGACAAGGATGTTCACCCCAGAACGAAACGAAGCGAACTTAATCCTAGTGGTTATAATGGCTGCAAGTACTACATGGATTGAAAACGCCACTTAAAACTCATCAGTAGTTTAATTATGCAGTTTCATGACATTTTCTACATTCGTTTGAAATCTGCAGCCCTTTGAGTGACGCTACTTTCGCCATAGTAAAACCAATGGAAAACCGGAACATTCATTGCAATGGTTGCAGAAATGTTTTCCTTCGAGAACAATAGTTTACCTGTGGTTAAGTGCATTTAAAATTGGTCATGTAAGCACCGAAAATGCATCTCGCTCTGGAAGGCTTTGAATCATCTACCTAGTGTATTGAATCGTTTTGATTGATCGAAAAGTGTAGTTGCGCAAGTTAGCTGAGGTCGTGGATGTCTCATAAGAATGAACGGGACACATTTTGCACGATGTCTTGGAGATTAAAAAGCTGTTCCGCGGTTGCTGATCGTCGACCAAAAACAGATGATCCAATGGCCACTTCAATCAGCGTAATGAAGCGGAATTTTATCAACGTTTTGTAGCGACTGATGAACTTTGGTACATTACCATACGCCTGAGTCCAATAGGTAGTCTGCAGAGTGGGTTGAAAGCTCGACCAGGAAGATATTGGCCTTCGTTTTCTTTTTTTTATGCATATGGTATAATCTTTATTGATTATGTTCAGAAGGGAAGATCAGCTAAAAGGGTACTATGCTTCGTTATTAGACAGCAGACTGAACAACGAAATAAAGGCCTCATATTAAGAAAGAACTGGATCCAGAAGATGAAATTCGGATAGAATAAACAAGTTATCGCGGAATGCGAGGCGTATTTCGAAGACTACAGAAAGGGCATCAAAAGTGTGGGGCTGATTCTTGTTTGTGAACACTTGTTGCCTCCATCCCATCTTCATCCTTGGTTTAGACCCGAATTGGAGTTACGGGTGGCTTACTATCAATAAAGTGTACAATGTGAAAACTTTGTCCAGTGTCGTATTGATATTTTAAGTTTTTGTAAAGAGTTTAATATTGAATCAAATTAAAACTTCTTTCCATTGTGGCATACATTGACAAAGCCGCGCAGAGCCATTCTGCTTCACCACACTCAAATTGTTCACCCACAATTGAACGTACTCGAACCTTCGCTCGAAATTTCACTTGAAGATGAAAAGAAGATTGACCCGGTGAAATCGCTCTCACTTTGCTGTGACAAAGCAAATGGGTTCAATACTCCTAGTCCCGAGGCCAAATTTGTTTGCCGACCCCCCAACACAAATTCGTGTAGCTATGTACATACGTACATTTAGCATTTAATCGTGTGATTAAAGTTGGAAGGTGGGTCATTCATAAAACTCCTCAACTTCTTCTTCTGCTGATTCGAGGCACATGCAACGACGATAGGCGATGCGATGATGATCACAGACGTAAACAATTCCGCGCGATTTCTCTTTTTCTCAAGAGTTCTAATCGTCTAATAACCAATCGGAGTCATTTGAGAACAACTTTCACATTCACATCTCACTGCTGCACTTTAGAGGAGAGGTTGGCACATTTTTTATTTTTTTTACTCGGAAAGAATTGTTTAGCTTTTGAGAAAGTTTTTATAAATTTGTTTACATCCGTAAACACACACTTTTCACGAGGTATTGAGAACTTGAGAACAATTTGTGTATCTAGGACAAATAACAGTTTCTGACATCAGAGATTTCTTTTTTTTTTTTTTGAAGTCGCCTGACGGTGACGACGAAAAATGTAGCAAATAAAATTTTAAGGCCATACTCACATCGGTAAAACTCTTTTCATCTCGTAGGTGCCTGAAGGATGTAACCATATTTGTCTGGAAATCGTTCCATTTTAAAAAGAATTGTTGATCGGCCATCATGAATGTTGATTTGATATTTAAAACTGAGGATCGGCTCCGATGTTTTGATGAATTCACTTCTTGTCGTCAAGAAGTTCCTGGCACAACTTTCTATTATTCTCCTGTTGATTTCTTCGATAGCACACTTTAGTAGAAGCAGTTGTCTCGTCAATTGACTTCAAAGAACAAATATCATACACGCACTGTGGTGTGGGGCAAGACGAAAAATAAAACACCACAAAGAGTACGTGATAAATAAAAACCACCAGCAAACAGCAACAGCAACAGCAAATAGAAGTGGCGCGCGTATATAGGTCAGTCTCTCTCCAAATAGCGAAAAAAGGGACAAACAAAATCACAGTGTGCTGTGTGGTTATACTTTCAAGTTTCCAATTCTGCACAAGTTCTTCCAATTCCACTGCAACGAAAGTAGACAAGAAAAAAAAGTAATATTAATCTTATTCAACTGAGACTAATTAAAGTGAAATGATGAAAAAAAAAATAATAAAAGAAGCAAAACAAAGGAAAGAAAGCATTGCCTGAAAATATTTACAATTTCCACGGAAAACACGATGGGAAAGAATGTAGTATAGTAAGTGGAAAGAAGTACATTTCCCGTCACACACATCCCACACTAATCATCACAGCACAACCGGGCATAATATCTCTCTCTCCCTCTCTTTTTTTTGATAATATATTCTTTCTATTTTTCGTTATCCACGCTCAACACAAACACTGCACTTGTGTTTGCTTGCGTTCTCCCCAAAACCTGTGCGTGTGTAAAGTTGTGTGTATTTCGAAATTTCTTTTTCCCCTTCTCTCTCTGGCTCTCTCTCTCGTTAAATTATAATCTTTCTATTCTATTGGCCAAAGTAAAAAACAAAAACACTCGAATTTGAGTGGAAATAATAAAGTGGAAGTGTGGAGGCCGGAATGAGGAATAAGAAAGAAATGCAAGAGAACACGAACCAGCATTGCCATTCACAATTTTCTTTATTTGGTTCGAACAATAACAAGATTAAGAAATCGCAAAATACAGTAGCATAACACATGAGCATAACACTCATTCACAAAATTATTGTCGCAAAAATGCAATTGTTTTATTTGTATAAAATTATAAAAATTCGCAGCAAACAGAACCCGAAAACACCACAACAAGATTTTGGTTTCGAAGATGTCTAAAATAACTAAGAACTTTAAGATCGAATGACAGCTTGCATTCTAGAAATCATTTAAATTTTAGCTAAACACTGTGATTGATATTCGGATGACCCTCGTTTGCAGTGATTTTTTTGACAGTAATGACATGTTGGTGGTTTGTCGGAAGGCAACGTAATGTAGATATCACTAAAAGAAGTCTTCAAAAGAAGGCAAAGGAATTTATAAGCGCAGACTTCACTTGAAATCTTTTCGGTAGAATGTTTTAAACCTTTCCAAGCGGAGATAAAGGTTAATACAACAAGCTACTGACATGATCAAACATTCTCCGAATTTTGTTATCTTTTATTTTCAGTTTGGTTTTGGGCGAATAATTTTATGTGGGTTTTTATTAGTTGGTTTTATGTTAGCCTTTCTGTTTATATCACAAATTTTGTTTTTAGAGAATTTTAAAGTTATTTAAAAAAAAAAACTACCGGTCACGGTTTAATGGAGAGCATGTTCCCACATAAACATTATTTCAAAAAAAAAAAAAAAAACTGCGTGAATTCCAAGTAAAAAAGCTGAAAATTATAACGACCGGTTCAGTAATAGGAGTTATAGGAGAAATTACACTGCGAAAGTTTGTGCAGATTTGTGTCACATTGAGGATCTACAGACTTTTGCTTTTTTTTTTTTTAATTTTCCCTTGTACTTTAAATGCACTGAGAATCCGAGCCAGATAAGCAGTTTATCATGTTAAGCTGGACACACATACTAAAAGTTGGGAATCATCTGCAGCGTTCGTTAAATGCACCTCCTTCTTCGAGCTGATATATGGGATAGAAGCTCACTAACCCAAAACGAAATTCAAATAACAAGGACAAGAACCCATTGTCGTAGATGAAAAATCGTGTTCAGGGCAAAACAGACGGATTCCTTTCACTTAAGTAATATTGGCCTTCACACCTTAGAATTTGGATTATCGTTAATTCATATATCGTTTCTCAAAACCATAATAATCCCAATCTCTGGTAGATATGAAAAAGATAATCGTGAGATTAGTGTTTGGAGTCCTCAGATGCGAACTTGGACAAGTCATTGCCCCGGGAATATCATCAATGATATAAAAAGCCGTTGTATGTGGTCGTGTACAAAAACGAGTCAATTGTGAGTTCTGACAAACAAGTTGACCCTCAGCTCGTTCTATGTTAAGTCCAATCTAGTTTGTGTGTAAGCAAACCGATTAAAAAAACAGTCTTATCAACTACTGGGCACATATCCAAATGCAAGAACGATTTAATCGAATGAAAATAACTCGCTAAACTATTTTCCATCTCTTTTCGGATTCGGCACATTGAGCAATCGCAACAAAAATACAAATGAGGGCACGAGTACGATAACTTGGGCGCCAAAAATTGATAACGGTTTTTTATAGAGGGGTCAAAAACAAGCATTTTTTACTATGGGAGGGGGGGGGGGGTCTATCTCGCACCGTTTAGGAGGTAGGGGCAATTTAAAAAAATGACTTAAAATGAAAAAAAATAAAAACAACAACAACAACGGCAACACTTACAATAAAGTACTATACCGGCTTTGAAAGCCAGAAACATGTTCTTTAATCCTGGGTCTAAATTAAATAGTAAACTTTAATAGTTTTTGAAAAATTCGCATACAAACTCAAATTTTTGATAAAAATAAAATAAAAAAAAAAACAAGTTTAGACCAATTTTTTTCAAAATTGTGAAATGAAGTGCTAAATTTGCTTATTTAAGTCAATGCTTGTATCAATTCTGAATAGAACACACAAAACCGAATGGCTTTATGTCTTCTAGTTTTTGAGAAAATTGAGATCTACTCAAACTATTTTTTGTTATTTAGTATTTACGGTGATCCTTTTAGTATCAATTTTTGGCGCCCAAGTTATCGTACTCTCCCCCAAATGAATTTGCGCTATTTTGCTTAGATTATTTTTAAAAGTATTTATAATCCTGACCTTAACAGACATAATCAGGTCATCGGCAAATGTTCGAATTTAAAAAAAAAACTAAGAACGAGCAATGACTCGACGACTTGTATACCTTTTTAAGTTATGATTGGAATCACTTTCAAAATGTGTCTCCTGGCAACACTCCATCAAGAAATGGTCAACCACATTCTACATGAAAGCGAATGTTTACAAGACAAGAAGAAGAATGTTTGGCAAGCAAATATCGGCGCAAGATGAGCGCGAAAAAGTAAGGAAGGAAGAAACAAAGAAACAAAAAAAAAAAACTTTGTAAAAACAAATTTCGCCACTCCACAGGCAGGCGGCAGAGAAAAACGAACGAACGAAAATAAGAACAACAACGTAATCCGAAAAGCCGAATGACAATTATTGTTTGTCATGGCATGGCTCTCGCCACAAAACGCTTCACCAAAACGAAATGAAAGAGAAAGACGAGAATAATGGGAAAGCAACAAAAAGAAATTTTCACTAGACGCTCTCTAGAGGAGCTCGGCGGAAATCACTAGGCTTGCAGCAAAGGCGGCCGCGGCACACATAAGAACAATTATGATCAACACCAATAAGAACAGACGCACACACATGCACACAACACATTTAAAAGAGAATGGTTTGGGTCGGGGGAAAATCGTAATAATTTTGCCCTTTCACTTTGCGTCTACGTTTTTTTTTTTTCTCATTCTTTTTTTTTATCAAAGTTTTTATTAATTAAGCGCGTTTTGTACGGCATAATTAGATGAATTTAATATTAAGAAAACAAGAACAAAACGAAAATGAACAATCGAAGAAACACGATACCGAGACAGAATTTCGAAAAGGAAAAGAATTTCTCGTAGGTAGGTCATGGTACTCTTACCCGGATTCTTTTTGTTCGGGATTCGGGCACAATTCTCAGCGAAATTTCACAATTTTTAATGCAATTGAAATTATTTAATTGATTTATAAAAGTCGCGATCGATGACAACAATTTTGTAATTAATCGCAAAAAATAATTTTTTTTTAAAGAAAAACGTTGAGTTGAGTGGAACTACTGCTGCCGTCTGCGACCGTGTGCTTCAGAAACAAAAAAACTTCTTGTCGACCGACGAATAACACACAGAAAAGTGTGTTTCCTTGAAACTCTCGCCTTTTCTTGTTTTCTGTGTGCTGCTGCTGCTTTTGCGGGAATGTGAATGTGAATGTGAATGTGAGTGAAAGGGAAAAATGAGCGAAAATGCATCATTTGACGAACAATGAACCAAAGGCAGTACATCACTCAAATATGCGGCTCGACAGAAAGCGAACCCACACAGAGAATGGAAATTTAAGTGATGGCGGCTAGAAAGTGATGCCAAATTTAGTATTTTGGAGAATTCACTTTTTTTTTTTTTATTTTATTCACCATGACAAATATTGTGAGATAGAATTTGTGAATGTTTCTTGTGCGATAGTTACTTTTTTCAGACCGAAACTAAAAAAAAACTTGTTTTCGGCTGCTTCTATTTTACATTTATTTGTGAAACATTATCAAAGTTCTATGCGGTAACATCCACAATGGTCGTAATCCAGACAACGTAGCATACAAAGATCACGAATCAATATGGGAATAGTCTGATTTAAGTCAATGCCAGACTGTGGATTACGAACGTACTTGAATGTAGAGTAATAAATTCGCGATTGGGAGAGAGATGAGCAGAGGTACACCGCAAGGTGGTGTAATTTCACCCTTACATCAGTAGGGTCCTGACAATTCTAAAAGTCAAAGACATAAATACAGTAGTACCCGCCGATGACGTAGTCATGCTTGTCACAGGAAATTATCTATCTATTTTGCTGGCATATTCAACGGGGGTTTGCGCAAGCTTTAAGAGACGGATCAAAGCTGGGCTTAAGTTAAGCCAGGAGCATTAAGATCAACGCCGCAAGTAAGTCTCCAGATAATGCTTGACCACAACAATATCTTCGAGTATCTGAAGAGCACTGTAGGTAAGAGTGCGATTCATCTGAGAGAATTTTACACTTGGAAGGCCGCCTCCTATAAGCGTTCCTTAATACTAAGATATTTCAGGACTGATTGTGCGATCACTTCTTACAACTTCTCCACCCTCGTCCCTAGTAAGAAGGACTAAGATTCAAGCTTCCCAACCGATGCACATTGAACTCAAATCTTCAAAGATGGATCAAAGATGTAAGAAGGGATTAGTGCTGGAGTCTTCTGCAATACGTTGACTACCAATAACTCGTACAAACTTCCAATGAATGTACTGTCTTTCAGAGTGAAATCTTGACCATCTAAAGAGCTTCTTCGACATTTCTCTCTATCAGACGACTTTGTTCCTTCAAGAGTAAACATCTTTGGGGATAGCCAATCGGCGGAATAGGAATAAAACAAGGCTAATATAAAGTAGAAAGCAGCTGCATTACAGTGCTGAATGATAAAGGCGAGCGCCACAAGGCGTGCTCTCATAACTCATATTTCCCACATATCGTAGTCGTGGTCACAGAGAAGGTTTTGTAGCTTTCAACAAGAAAGATTTACGTATCATGACCAAGTATTGCGCACTTGGCTCAATGGCCATCAGAATGGGCGTTATCTCCAATGATTTTTGTAGGAGCTGCCATGGTGAAGAGGAAATGAAGACAATAAGTTACCTCCTTTGCGATTGCCTCAACCTACAGGCGTGACGGCTTCGGCTCACGGCGGACAGAACGCACAGAGAACTGGGATAACTAGTAAAGGTACCACTCAAGGACCAAAATGAGTTTCATCAGAAGCAACAAATGGTTTCACTGGGAGCCATAATGAAGTTCTAAAATGGACATAGTTGGTGATGGGGAATCATAGGCCACCATGTTAACTTTCAACCTAAGTCGTTTGGCACATTTCGTTCCAAATTTGAGTCGTTGCAAAATTCCCGTCTGAGTATATATATCATAACTGTGGTGCGCATCACTGAAAAATAAAAAAAAACATGAAAAACGGAATCTCGAGGATTGTCAACTTTTTAAATTTTGAGATTGAAGAGAAGCTGACAATATACAGACAAAATACAAAGTGAATAGCTCACCTATACCATCCCAAAGCTTAGCTGAGAGTTTAGGAAATTTTTAGATTAAACAGACCGTTTTTTCAAGTTAAACCGTCACTTTTCGGAACGTATCTTTGTCGTAAATCGTGGTTTTCCTGAATTGGGCTCCACATCAACAAAACTACAACGAAACATGTCAGCAAAATAAGACTATACATATAGGCAATCTGGAATAACACATTGCATCTCGAAATACTTAAACAACGCCAAGGAGCACACAAAGTAACTCGACCAACCAAGAACAGTGCTGAACATAGCTACTGGAATGAAAAAGAATTACTCCAAGGGGACATTGTTTTGACAACGATGGAGTTAATATTCAGAGTGGTTTTGATGCGACATCAGCATAATTCAAATCGCGACCAACTGAACTACACTGTCCACTTTCAAATTTTAAATTCGGGGACTTCCCAGAATGGAATGCAGTCATTGTCACTCTGAACATTTCCGCCCGGAGGGACCAACTATTTCCTTTGTCGCTCCCTTTTACATTTAATAGGACCACCTCAGTAACTTACTTCACCTTATCGTTAAGTTTTATGTCGTCCGGCAAAACATTGCGAGTTCTTGCGTTCCCACAAATTCGGAGAGCTTATTTCTTTAGAGCCCCACCAGGAACTGCTTGTCAGCTATCCACCACGGACTTCTTTTCTTATATTGTTTCCTTTCCATTTTATTTTTAATAGCGATATTTTGAGTTTACCAAAAGCCAAATAAATGTTTGACAGAATAACGACAAATGTCATAATAATCAATTTGGTTCAAACTTGAGGTGCGTGAAGTGCTGCCAAATCTAACAAACGGCCGAGTTCAAATAGGATTAGGATTCAATTCAGGTGTATGCTGGACCGGATTGAAAGATCAAAAGAGGATTCGGATTGACAGTTTTTCTCTCTTGAAGTGCTGCAAACATATTTTACGTCCATGTTTTTTGGTAAAATTAATGTTTCTTATTATTTCGAATATTTGTACACGCAAATTTCTGCTGAAGAAATATGCGAGAAACTCTTCGCCTCTCTCTCTCTCTCCTTGCTCTCTCAAACTCAATCTTTCGATCCGCGTTTATATAAAAAAAAATCTGAATCCGATCTACACAAATTTTGTGATCGGATCGAGTAATCCTATTTGAATCCGATCTGCGTTTATGTTTTCGTCGGTGAAAATGCGGTTTTCGGCAAACACACAAAATGTGTTGTTAAAACTTGTGTTTAAATTGGGAGGATTTAGCCGAAAACACGATTTTCGTTTGGTAACCGTTGTGAAATGACCACACTTTGGTAATACCTTCTTTAGCAATTTTCTGGGCAATGCACATTATCCGGCATATTGGAAAAAATCACTAGGGTAACCCAGAATCTTGGGGTATATTTAAGAGTCCGAGTCATATTTCGAGAATTGTTTTTTTATGAATTCGTTCGAACGTCTCTCACGGGAATTGTATTTCCAGACGATGAAAGCATTCACACAACTGCTATTAACTTCGCTACACGCAACGCTTTAACGTTTCACTGACAATTGACTCAGAAGAAATTACTTGTCGAAGATCGAACATCATTTGAGCGTTAAAGATAAATTCATTAATAACTTAATTTTTAAATGATTAGTAGAGATACTTATTTTAGCTGTGATTCGACTACTAGCGATAAAACGAATGAATTCCAAATGCGATTTTAAAATCCGGAGATTCATGATATACCTACACCTGAGCCCAGGCTGATAAATCCTTATAGATCCACAGAGGAGGGGAGCAGAGAAGCGGCTTTAAACTCAGTGCATTAAAAAACAATACATTGAACTTTTGAAGGCTCGCTTTTGTTGCTGTTCGAGGGGAGAACTGTTGTGTGACCCTCCATAATATGTGTAATGATGTTTACCTGACGGACACAATTCTTACAGAGACAGGTGAAGATTCCTTCATTGCTGATGATAGCTAGCCTGAAAATGAAGCTAGAAACAGAAGAGATTATATTCGAAACTGCACTTTAATTAAATGATTGTTTTTTTGTTTACTTGTTTACAAATGTTGTCTTAATTTCTAGATTTGAGTAAAATGAGGAATAATGATAAAATTTAGGTAATAATGATAAGAGGTGATCTTGCTGCGTTAAGGCTCTTTCTCAGTTCTTTGCCAAGTCTTAATTTTGTTTAAAATAAGTCAAAGAGTTGTTGTCACTTTAAGTCCTAAAGAAAAACATTAATAAAATGTTTTATTGCAAATCTAAAGTGTCTCATTAACATAATGATGCTATTTACATCGAATGCCCTTTCATTAGTGAGCTATTTCTCATTTGAAAAGAGTCGCTTTCATCTTCAAAAATCGTTATACTCTCTCGATCCTCGATTAAGTGGTCTTCGATCGAATTCATAAACCTCTTTATGATGTGAGGCGTATTCACAAATACCGATCGTCGACAAGTTATTTGAACAAGTAAACAATTGCGCTCTTGCAAAGTGGATTGAGAGCACAAGTATTATAGCCGGGTTGTCACTTCTAAAGATCCAGGTATTCAATTGAACAAAGGCCTTCCACGGGACGTACTTATTTTTTATATGCTCTCCAGAAGCATAGCAATGTAACAATGCTCTGCACGATTTTATAAATAATTTCCAGAAGTGATCTCGTTGATCTGTGTTTCGATGGTAGTTATTCTTCGTATTCATCATCGAAGTCCTTTTCGTGAACTTGCAGGACACTATATCCAACAAAGAAATTTCTTCCGAAGGTGCCTTAAACATGCTCTGCTGTCGTGCATGTAATCTAAAATTTGGTTCCAGAAAAAAGAACTTGCAAGCTGAGAGTTTGGTAGAGCATGAATTTGGTCCTTCGAGTTACGAGTTTGGTTGCTAATTGATTGGATAATTTGAAGTAACAGGTCCGCCATCTAACGTTTTTTTTTCTTCAACTAGTGCTTATTTCGTGAATGGTAATACTTAGCTCATGTCTGATTTGACAGATAATTAGTTTTATCCTTCCGCTGAACGAATATGGTTGTGTATACGTTTGAACAACGCTGGGAAATATTGCGACATTACTTTGAAAATCATGGTAATGTTGCAGAATGTGTGCGAAAATTGCGTACGGATTTTGGAAGAAGAGAAGCACCATCAGCTCCGTATGTTCGTTATCTTGTGAAAAAAGTGAAAGAAACTGGCATCCTCATCGATAAACCAAAGCGTATATCCGAGAATATTGCTGCTGTGGCAGAAAGTGTGCGTGAAGCGCCATCAACATCAATTCACCGTCGTTCTCAACAATTGAACATTTCGGAGACATCATTGAGACGAATTTTGCATAAAGACCTTGGTATGACGCCATACAAAGTCCAATTGGTTCAGGAGTTGAAGCCAACTGACCATCCAATGCGTTTTCGCTTCGCTAAGTGGGCCTGCGATCGACTTACAGAAAATGCCGTTTTTGCCAAAAAAATCATCTTTTCAAATGAAGCTCATTTTGATCTTGGCGGGTATGTAAACAAGCAAAATTGTCGCATTTGGGGCACAGAAAACCCGCACGCATACATTGAAAAGCCGATGCACCCAAAACGAGTCACTGTTTGGTGCGGATTTTGGTCCAGAGGCATAATTGGGCCATTTTTCTTCGAAAATGAGCAAGGAGTGGCCGTTACAGTCAATGGCGATCGTTATCGGGCCATGTTGAACGAATTTTTGTTCACAAAAATTGAAGAGGAGGATATTGGCAACATTTGGTTTCAACAGGACGGCGCTACGTGCCACACAGCCGGAGCTACACGCGATGTTTTGCGCCCTGTTTTTGAAGATCGCATTATCAGCCGCAGAGCTGATGTCGTTTGGCCACCTCGGAGCTGCGAGCTGCGATTTGACACCGTTGCACTATTATTTGTGGGGTGCCCTCAACGATAAGTGTTACGCCGACAAGCCAGAGACAATTGACGCTTTAAAGGACAATATGCGTGAAGCCATTGGTGAAATACAGCTGCACACGATCGCTAATGTGCTTAAAAATTGGACCGATCGTGTAGGCTACTGCATGGCCAGCCGAGGCAGCCATTTGAATGAAATTATTTTTCATTATTTACCGGAAAGAATTTGAGAAAATATTCAGCAGTTTTTTTTTATAGCATTTTCAAAAAAAAAAAAGTTATTTGGCGGACCTTTTAGGATTTCCAAGAATGAGTCTTCATCGGATCTCTACCAATGTGCCGTTTGTGGTGTTGAATTTTGTCCCGAAATAGATTGACTCTATTATATTATTAGCTGCGCTAATGCGTATGCATGTAAATGGGTGGATTTATAAGTAGCCAGCCTGTATTTCTGTATGTATCGACTGTAGTATTAGTAGCTTAAAACATGGCTAAAGTAGTATCTTCTTCGCGGTGCAAATCAAGCTTAGTTCCTTGTAGAGCTCCGGAGGCAAAAGCTTAAAACGAGGAGCAATAACTTCAGTTTTTAACACGAACGAATATTTTTTCTAGATTTAATTCTAGTATCCTTCAAAATGCCGTCGGAAAAACCTTTCGTAGCTTTAATTTCAAGCCTTCGTGACATACCTTTTCAAAACAAGATACAACAACAACATACGTTTTTGAAACACTTTCAAAATCACTTGCAAAGGAATATCGGTCTTATATCGAAGTCTTGAATAGTGTTTTTTAAAACCTTCCCAATTAATTGCACCGTTTGTAAGTAGAGCGATAAAGCTTTTTGAAGAAAATGATTCAGGTAGGGTTGATTGACCAATTATGGTTCCTTGTATGGCAAATTTATCCAACCCAACCTTCATACCTACTTTTCGCTTTTGCTCCATTTTGTCATGGTTCCAACGGTAATGGCATGAACTGATTTTCACAATTAAAAATGCTTTCAGCCGAACACAATTAATTCAATTTAATTTACTCTCTGAAACAAGGTGCTATACATTCGAGGCGCTGAGAATTGGACAGTTCCATACAAACCATCCAAGAGTGACAAAGTGAAAAAGGGTGAAAGGTTAAAAAAAATAAGTTAGATTTTTCCACTCTAGTCTTCAAGAGCAATCAGTTTATTTAGTATTTGTAAGGAATTATATCAAATAAAAGAATTTCGAAAAGGATGTGGACAAGAGCAAAAACATTGCCTTTCAGGCGTGTCGGAAAAGTATCCCATGGCAAACCGGAAACAAAACAGTTCATTCATGAGAACGCCTAATGATGCGATTAAAAATCAAATAGAAACGAAGCAACAAGAAGGCTATACCTTATTACGGGAACATAGAAAAGGACATTCATTTTACGTGAACCTTTTAAAATACAAATATTTATCTCCTAAGACGACGGCGTTACAGATGGTCACTAAATCGATATTGTATAATAGACACATTCCTTCGGAACTTATGCATGCTTAAAATTGTCATTTGAAGCATTTTTTTGTTGTTAGAGATTCAAGCGAAAAAATGGGTCCATAATCACTATTAATCAATAGAAAGGAACGATTTTAAGAGATGTTTTTGAAAGCTTACAAAATACATGGTTTTCACATTTCAGTCTGTATTCCAGCCTTCAAGTTTCTATACATCGAATGGGCGGGTAGATAGTTATAGACGCCCTATCGATCTACAGTAACAACACACAAATCAACAAGTGGTTAGAACATATGCTATCAAACCGCATCATCACAGCCTCTATCGGAGACGAAACAAGGAAAGGTAAAGTCCTAGAAGGGACACCACAAGGAGGAATTATATCACCTCTTTTGTGGGTACTAGTGAGAGATAAAAAACTAGAAGGAACATGCGGCAAATGCATAGCAATCCAGGTTCAATGGGGAAATCATGCAGGACATCCTCAACACCGTTACAACATGGGAGATTGAAAACGAACTAAATGTTAACCCTAGCAAAACGGTTGTGGTCCTCTTCACAAAAAGGACCAAAATAAGTGACTTCAACATCCCTGAGATGGGAGGCACTAAACTTGAAATCAAAAACGGCGATAAGAAACTCAACTGGAGGAAAGACCTGGAGGCACGTACTTCTTACGCCAAGAGGGCATATTGGATATGCAGGAGGGCATTTCGGAAGTCCTGTGGACTGAAACCAAAACAAGTCCAACCAGTGGCGGATTTACAAATTTTCAAGGTATAGGCTATACAGACTTTTTATAAGGATTGATGGTTACGATTCGCTCATTTTGGTCAGAAATGAAAATTTTTCATTGAAACTGTCGTACGCTTTCTTCCTTCTTTTTAATTCGGATACGAGTCTGTCAATGATCACGAGTAATGTATTAACATTGAAAGTATCAATCGCGGTTATACCCCTTTTTTTCATCGGGTGTTTCATCAGCATTTTTTTTTCTTTTTGGCTGTTTTTTTCCCAGGTCTTTTGTGTACTCCGTCGACGCACTTTATTCCATTATGCCATTGCAAAACTTACTTAAAGTTTTCTCGTTGATCTAAGAAGAATTTGCGAAGAGATTCATAAAGATCGGCTACAGTAATCAAATATACGATAGAAGCCTAGATTTGTTTATTCTTTAAAAAAAAAAACAACAACCATAGCGCAGTTTTCAGTTTTTTTAATTTTGAAAGAATTCCTGTTGCTTCGTATCTTGCGACATGCTTTTCCGTGCAATCATGCCTGATTGTTTCCAAAGCTGTCATAATGCCACGAATGTCTCAAACTTCTGCATGCATCCTCTCTGGCTAACCAACGTGTGAGGTTCACTCTCTTTACTGTTGTGCCGATCTTGGAAAAAAACGTATACTATATTTCTTGGAGCAACATGAAGAATCGACAATTTCTGTGCAAGATTCACAAGTTGGAGTTGCCACTAAATTTAAAGAATGGGCAGAGCAAGGAACAAAAAAAGTGAACGGTGCTTGACTTTGAATTTTAGCCTGTAAACCATTGTATGATAGATGCCAGACATATTTGCGGCATTGTCATACGAAAATCTTTTGATTTTGATTTTGATTGGAAGTGAAAAGACGAACAGGACTCTCAGCCATAAAACTCAAGGCACTGGGTCACTTTGACGACAGGAAAAACACCGGGCATAGGTAAATTGTGAACATTGTAAGGGCGATGACACGAAGACTTTTTCTTTCAAAAACAATTTTAAGACAATTTTTCCAACCAGAGTTTCTTGGACGAACGGAAACACGACAAGAGACCACGGTGTTAACACAATTTACACGGACGGTTCTTACATATCGTCGAAATCAGGGGCAAAGATCTACTGCAGGAACTCACCGATAGAAATCTCATGTCGTCACGGTGTTTCAAGCAGAAGTTTTCGCAATACTAACTGGAGCTCAACATACGGGAGAAGCAATTACTCATCAACCTTACAAACTGGTTGATTGAAGATGAGGTAGATTCTGGAGGGCTGTGGTAAACGCTTACATTTGCTAATGTTGAGATCAAAGAAGTTATTTTGGCACCAAAATTAAAGCCTACTCAGATCATCTTGCAGGAGGAGGTAGTTAGCATATACAATGATACAGGCATATATATTTTTATGTCGTCGGCATATGTTGAGATATAGGAGTTGTGGATGATGAGGTTGACATTGTTAATAGTAAGAATGAAGATCATGGGACCAACGTAGCTTCCTCTAGCAACTCCGCAGTGGAAAAGCATTGCTTCGCAGGTGATGCTCTCAAAGGGCTTGGGAACGGCTGATAGTTTAGCAATTGGTCTTTAGTTTATAATATCAACTTTTGGGCCTTTCTTATGAATTGGGATTATGTATGAGTTTTTCCAGATTTTGGGGAAGAGGCCTTGGCAAATGGAGAGTTGGAACGTTGTTATTTCAACAGACACCAGAGTTGCATGCCTGCTATTGATTAGATATTGGCTGAAGAAATTGCCGTAGAAATTTGCAATTATAGTAGGGTCTGCTGAAGGAGAGTCGAGATATCTGAGCGAAGAGGGATAGTCATCAAATTTACTTTTAATGTTAATGAATTGGAAGAAGCGCTTGGGGTCTAATATTAAGCTCGATTGAGAGGTCAGAGAATTGGGTATATGCGGTTTGGTAGACTTTGAAGTCAGACGTGAATACCTCATTATTCTTGTATCTAGAGGTGAGATTGGTTTCAGAGTTAAAAGGTATAGCTGCTAATTTTTTTTATAATTCAGTTATCAACGAGTATAATCGAGCTCCTTGAAAATCTGAGGGAGCTTAGTCTATATCTAACAAAAGGCAAACTTGTGATACAGTTTCATCAATAATGACGTCTGAGCAATTAGTCTGAGAAATAAGAGTTTTGCGGGGTTTAAAAGACATCCCATCTGAAGAAGCCAAATAAAGTACAAACGCGTAAGAAATGACTGCAATGGTGAGACCCCCCTGTAAAATTTATCCACGAACAAACATTGATAATAAAAGTGCTGAATCAAGAAATGGTTTGTATTTTGTGAAAAATGTGAAATATTGTGTCTGATCTTTTAATCTACACAAACCACAACTTTAAAAAGACGAATTAGGGATCAAGCCGATACAACAACCACTACAACAAAGCCAGCCATTAGTCAGACTACTATCGCTGGTCGAGGAATCAAATAATTCAGTATTACAGCTTCGAAAATAATAAAATAATCTTCATCTCAGATCTCGTTTACAATGAAACTCCAGCTTAAGGTTTTGTGCATGAAAAGAATCTGGTCCACTCTCCGCCAGTCTTCTGCTTTGCCTCCTCCTGGAATTGAGCGCATCGAAAAATATATTTAAAAAATCTAGTATCGCACTCTTGTCGACTAGATGGAAAACAGTATTTTTTCTTAAAAGGCGAAATTTCCTCTCGCTCGAGCCTTCCACCGATGACACTTACGTCTCTCCTTTTTAAGATCCTGGCAACGCATATTAAACCCTCAGAAATATTTTCGTAACAAAGTCAACTAGTAAGTAGCTAGTAGCTCCAACAGTGATGTAACGTCTCCTGCCTTTCCATGAACGTTTATCAATTCACCCTCAAGCCTTTTTTCGGTCGCCCAGTCAACTAGAGGAATTCCACCTGAATGTGAAACTTACCGCTTCCCACCATAGTGAAGTTCAAAAACAATGTGTCTATATTTCCTTTCCGATCCTTTCCACTCATTTGTCTTTTAAGGGTATTCATAAACCCTTGAACGCGTTCACATTATAACAAATTTAAAGCTCTGCATTTAAAGAGATAGAGGCTTATTTACCGCAGGAATTTCAAAAACTCCACTCCACGTATTGGATATACTCACATGTACATTTAGTATTTTCATTCAGTTCGAAGTACTGCGTTTCCAACTTCCAATTGCCCACATCAAAAACCTGAGGAAATTCCACCGCATCGTTGCCAAGGTAACACGCCTCAAACAACTTGTTTTTCAAGGGTTGTTCTCTTTCAACCGTTTTTTTCTTACGCACTCGTGTTATTTTTCCAAAGGAAAACCGATTTCAGTGAAGTTTCTTAGGAAAAGCTAAAGTTTTCGAAAACAAGAAAAACAAAACCAATACAAAAAGAGTACTTAAGGATTCCAATATCCAACTTGGAAAAAGCATTAAACGTCTGCTTTAATTCCATTGTGCGGGTAGTGGAGTAGACTTTTCAAAGTTAACTCATCATTTTTCACCAACCCCCTCCCCCAAGTTATTCGATTCGTTTTGTTTTGATAAAAAAACCAAGGTGAGGACGAGCTAGAAGTCGGCTCTTCAATGAAGGACAAGTAGCGTAAACTATAAGACATTTGCAACCGCTTTAAGAGCATTTCCATAGGAAAATGGGAATTTTCAACAAATTGGCAGAGATTCTGAAGCTAAAAAAGGAGCAGATGACAATCTTGGTGGTCGGATTGAACAATAGCGGCAAGTCAACGATAATAAATCAATTTAGGAATCCAGATGAACGTACTGCAATAACAGTGCCAACAGTTGGATTCACGGTTGAACAATTTATAAGTAAGAAAGTTTTCCATTTGAAAAATTGAAAGCGTTCTTGAGTGAAATCAATGAATTAGGATGTTCACACATTTAAAGGACTTGTTTTTTTTCGTCGTTATTCTGAATTGAAAATTAAATAATTTTAATGGTGTCTGGTGAGGTTAAAGTGACTTAAAAGTTGCCACGTCAAGTAGGAGTCAATGTTTTTCACATCGAATTTTACCTTTATAAATTAATCGATAACCGCGCAATTACGTAGTCAAATACTTGGATAGCTCGATGTATCTATGCCGATAAGGATATACATTTAGCTAAAAGCAATTGCGAGTATTTTTGGAAACATTTCAATAAAACAAGAGCGACCACCAACCAATGTTTCAGTAGTTTGCAATATGTTTGCATCGCGAGTTAATTCGGTTTACAATGCTAAAGCTTCCTCTCTTCCACAACCCCGTTTAGTCAATGAAGTCCTTGATTTGGGCTCTCCTGAAAACATTTGCTTATAGTTAGAAAGTGCCTCATTAAAACTTGACTGCAATAAAACAGCAGGGTTATTTTTGTCAGATGGTTATGAATGGAACAAATTTTTCATCTCTCCAGTTTTAAAATCGCTCTCAAAACAAGGTGCAACTAACTATAACCCCATTTGTAAAATGATCATTATCCTGAACTTTTTTAAAAAATTGTTTACATACAAAAATCAACATGAATTTGTGGCAGATAGCGAGACCTCTACCAATCTATCGAGGACAAACAAAATATTACTCAATTTTGTTTAAAAAAAAGTACTACAGTCTTCGCAGACTTAGCCATAGCCTTTGATAAAAAAAATCTTGTCCAGACTTCATCTCCAAAATTTTTAAATGCATTACTTATTTGTCTAATAGAATCTAATATTTAAAGCCCGAAGATTGCATCTCAAGACAAATTTAATGTATTATCAGGCATACCTCAAGGCTGTCATTTAGGTCCCTTGGTTTTTTCTTATTTTCATAAATGATATTTGAATTATTTTTTTTGCTTGCGTTATTCCGATGACTAAAAATTGTATCGTGAGATTGTTAATAATAATTAATATGTCAAATAAATTACTTGCAATTAAGTGTACAGGAATGTATACCTCTATTACGTCGGGGTTATGTAACAGAGAGAGAGGGTTTTATTTGAGACAAATTAAATTGAAAAAAGGACAAATTGTTGTCACTTAATATAGAAATACTGATAAACTTTATTGACGAATTAATTTAACATGTGAACATGTGTAAAAATATAGTATATAAAATAAGTTCGTACTTTAGTTAAAAGTCGCGTTGGGGATGTTGTTTGCGGGATGACCTTTGGAAAGAACGTATCTACGTAAATACACATGTATTTATGTACATTTTACTGAGCTGCACGCCCCATTTATTTATATTCTGTATAAATCATTCGATTCTGTGCTTTTATGAGTGGAAGCTGAAAATAACCTTACCTTATCTCAATATCCTAGTTAGTTTTTAGGGTTCCGTACCCAAATGGTCCAAAGGAACCTCATTACTAAGCCTCCGCTGTCCGCCCGTCCTTCTATCTGTCACAGAGCTGTATCTTGTAAAACCTTATAGCGAGATTCTTGCAATTTTCACAGAAGGTGAACTGTACTGAAAATAAAGGGGGTCACCATACAAAGAAAGTCTTTCATAAAATCGCAAATCAACCTAACTCCTAAAAGTAGACAATGAGTTTCAAAGAGCAACTTAAAAAACTTTTAAAAGTAGGCAATGATTCCGTCCATCCAACAATAAGGTAAAAGCTCGAATTCTAATCAGAAAAATTAAAAAATGCAAGTTGTGGAGAGAATATCAAAATAAAGTTGTTGTGTTGTTTTCTGCCCAACCAAACGAAGTGTCACATCCATGTGTACGTGTTTTACTTTCGTGAGCCTTTTTTCTCAGTCCGAAAAATATCACTTAAAACCAAGGGCTGGAAAATAAAGAAAAGTGTAAACATTGAATGACTTTGTGTGTTTTGATTGCGTATTTTACGCCCACAAGGATATTCAATGTTTGGAAACATTTTTTCTTATTTTTTAATATATTCCAATCCCTTCCTTAGACCACGTTGATAACATCACTCCCTCTCACTTGATTAAGAACAGGTCTTTTTTTTTTAAATTGATCGCTTAATAACTTAACTACTTCCTGTCTTTTCTAAAATTAAACTTTTCTAAAAGTAGCCTGCTGTGTAGAAATTTATAGAGTGCTGTTAAATAGTCGAGCGAAACTTTGGACCAGGATCGTTTTATGGCTATAATAATCTATGTGGTTTCATTTTATTGCCTTCCTCCTTCGTAGGCTTTCCTTGAAATTCAACCCCAAACTTTTTCCACGATGTTCAAGTCGGGTGAATATGGCGGCCATGCGAGTAGGTATACATTTTAGTCCTGAATCCAGGCTTTTGTTGTCCGTGCGGTATATATTGGTGCATTGTCTTGTTGGAAAGTCCATCGCTGTCCACCAAATATCACCGAAAACTGCGGTGACTGAAGTGACTTGTTGTAAAATCAAGGAGTTGGATCTTTCATACTGCATTCAATGGCGGTTTCCTCTTCAGTTTTTCATGGCGGATATACGCGATGCACAGTCGATCTGCTAGCTGTAACTCAAGTTTATACCTTAACTTTGCCTTAAATTTGAAGCAGCTCTCAGTATCACCCATCTTTCCTGACATGTTGTTGCTTTGCTGACTCTTTCTTTTCGATTTTTTTCACACTTCTCTGGGTACAACAGTGGCGGCTCTTCTAATCTTGTTGGCTATGAAACCGATGTATTTCCCATATTCCCAACAAGCTGGAATTTGCGAAGATAAGCGAAGGGTTTGAGAAATATCGTTATATTAAAAAAACAACTGCCTGTTCGTAATCAAGTGAGTCGAAGTGTATGAATCCGCTCCAGAATCTCATGATACACTTGTCTTTATGTAATTATTTGCAAGAAAAAGGCATCACAATCAATATTTAAAGTTGTGATAGCCAAACACGTGCACGGATGTGACAGGCGTTGGGATAACAAATTGGAGTTCAGACTTACATCACTACAATTTGACATTCTTCAACGAATTCCGAACGAATTTTTACTCCGTTTGAGTTGGATTCCTCAAATGAATTAGCCAAAAAATGTCCCACATTTCTACAGTATTTCTGCATCAAATAATCTTTTAATCTTGTGATCATTTTAAATCCTTATTTGTTTCATCTTTTTAATTTCCCATCTGAAAGTTCTTGTTCTCATTCACAAGAAATCTAATGTAAAAGAAAGAAAATATTGCATGCTCTAATGAGGTACGGAACCCTTCGTGTGAGAGACAATTGTCACTTGGCTTCTTTTTTGCTTCTGCTTCCACTTCAATCTCGAGAGTTTAAAAAAATTGGTTATCTTCGTTTTCACGGTTCTTCGAATAACACTTGAATTTCTCGAAATCAGTTGGAGTGGCGATGTCCATAAATGCGAATCTGAGTCATTTTAGGGGCCTTCGCTTCGACTTAAATGTGAATCGACTATCGCCGAAGCGACCTAAATTTGAGCCAAATCTGTCCATTATGTCATCAATAGAACTAATTCAATGCATTGTCTTTTCAATAAATATGCCAAGGAGTTTTTTTATAATCATGTTTTGAAAGGAAATTTTTATTTAAATTTAAAACTAAAAAAAAAGAATATTACAATTTTATTTTACTTTTTACCAATTGCAGATCAGGGAGTATCTTTTACTGCATTCGATATGTCAGGAGCCAGTCGATATCGAAATTTATGGGAATTCCATTTCAAGAATTGCCAAGGAATTGTCTACGTCATTGATTCAAGTGATCGAATGAGGCTCGGTAAGTAAATAATGTTCATTTTTAAGGTTCCGTTGGTCAAAAAGAAAAACGGAAACATTATTCGATTACTTTGTTGTCCGGTTGTGTGTCACCACTCCTCTTTTCTCAGGAATATGAAGAAAAATATTTATGATTGCGGACCCTTAAAGATGAAAAAAAAATCAAACTTCTTATCTTTGTATTTATGAGAGAGACTTCTGCACAAATCGTGTATGGCTACGGAGCTTAGTCATAGTCATAGTCATTTTGACATCTTGACATGTCGTCACCGCGTTTGAATGTTATTATGTGACTTAAGAGTGAAAGTTACATTTTTTTAAATTGCAAAAAACTTCTGCCTGCAAAAAAAGAAAGCTCAAACCACATTTCTTTCCGAATATCCGTAAAAAATAAAGACTATAATTAGCGCAACAATTATATCAAATTTGCTTCAAAGTTTGAGGTCAAGATGATTCCAAGGAATCGTAACCTCAGTCGAGAATTTCGTTTCATGATTCCGGGATAGGGGATGTTGTTCTTGCTCGTAAATAGTGATAGTTCTGCCTTCGAAAGAAAAATTGGGACGTTTCACTGAACAACACAGTTCCATTCGAAAATTTTGGTGAAACACTTTATTACCCTTTTCGGGCGTACCTCTTCGAATTCTTGTGAGCTTCGATCTTTTTTTGCACTAGGCAGCAACATTTTATTCAAATAGTGCATAGTGTTACGTCTCAATTTGACAACATGTGACTTTTCTAAAAGATTAAATGTTGCCCAATAAGCTGTGGCATGGAACTTAAAAGAAAACGTCGTAAGACCGGTACTATCAGCAGAATGAAAGGTAAGGAAGGTCAAAAAAGACGATGCCAGTGTAAGATCGTCTTTTGGTGCTCCAAAGCCGTCGATATTGGCTCAAGACTTCGGCGGATCTTTAAAAGATCTGTGTCGCGTGTTACGGAAAAAAGTAATATCGTCAAGCGTAGTGAGGAAAAGGCTCATGAAAGCTCTACTTGGAGCACTCAAGCAAGTTTTTCTCTGACACTCATAAAAGATTCAGAGAAAAACGATTGCTCTAGGCTCAGGAGCATCTTGATTGGACTCAAGACATGTAGAACAATGTTATCTTTTCCGACGACTTAAAGTTAAGGCTGCATGTTGGAGATGGGAGGATTCTTGTGCGAAGATAACCAAAGGAAAGACTGAGCTTTGAATGCAACTTAGGAATGCTCACTAGAGCTGAGGGTGTGATGGTCTGTGGATGCTTCTTTAAAGGTGAAAAAGGTAGAATAGTCTTCCATTTATGGCTGCGAAGAGCGTGCAGAGTCAATTGTAAACCTAAACAAATTACTTATTCGGACCTGGAACACCATACCTGCATCCACATCTAAAAACCTATCTGAGCCAATGGTCTCGCCAATGTGCAGCTATAAAAAAAAACAAAAGGAGGGCCAAAAAGCACAAATTAGATAGATAATGATTCTGAGTAGCAACAAGATAAACAAAAACACAGCACCAATAAAGAATTTATCATTAATCACTAAAAATGAGTTCAGTAATTACTAAAAAATGTTTTTCGATCTAACAACTTTTTGCTCCCGTGACCTCGTGTGAAAAATTTTAACACTCTTAATGTATCAGGAAACGATTGAAAACGCATAAGAAAACAAAACCTCATTGAAAAATATGTAGTTATAGCAACAACATATCTGCAACATATCAGTTTATACAATTTCTTATTTGAAGAATTGAAGAACTTTAACCTAATATTTTCATAGAAACTTTACAAGTATTTTTTTAATAAGCTTTAATTATTAACAAAAACGACTCTCATATTTCTTATAATATTTCAGTTGTTGTAAAGGATGAACTCGATATTATTCTCCATCATCCAGACTTGGTCAATCGTCGGATTCCTATCTTATTTTATTCAAACAAAATGGATTGTACGGATGCACTTTCCAGTGTCAAAATTGCAGCCGGTAAGGATGTTTTGTATAGTATCTCAATAAAAGAATTGGAAATTATTCTTTGTTCCATATAGCTTTGGGTCTTGACCAGATTACCGACAAGCCGTGGAACATAAGCTCCAGTAATGCCCTAACTGGGGAAGGCTTGGAAGCAGGCGTCATCTGGTTGGTTGAGCAAATTCGTATGAGTTGCGCGGATGCAAAGGGTCAGAAAAAACGAAAAATGTCTGTGGTCAAGTGAATTGTTTACTGAATTGTTTTTGCAGTGTGAATAAAATAATAATTGTTATTGTGATAGTTAAAAAAAAATATCTTATCTTCGTTCAAAAATATTGAAATTATGCATTTATTTCATTTGTCATTTTTTCATTCCTTCCTCAATTTTTTGGAACAACAGCTCGTTTGGGAGACATGGCTAAGTTATATTTTTCACACAAATTAAAGGACTATAATCAACAGTTTACTGCCGGCTTTTTCATGGCAGGTGTACTCTTAGCAATATTTCTTATCACTTGCGAGAGTTGAGAAGAAAAAAGCAGGTTACGCGAAATAAGGTTGACAAAAGATTTTTAACTTAACTTAATGTCGCGAGAGAGAAAACATGATCATAGGGATATGGAATCTCTTTTACCCATTATTTCGAAAGTGTTTGAAAAGCTTAGTTAAATTTGCCTACAACCAATCAACGAAGAAAAACGTGTTATTTTTGACCATAAATTTTGTTGCAGGATCGAAAATTCGACAAATTACCAGGTTAACAGAATAGCCAAAAGGCATTCAAAAACATAAATTTATATTTTGTTGTGCCTTCCTGCGTTTCGTTAGCCTTTGACAAAGTGTGTCACGAAGGCTTGATGTACAAGCTATGGCAGGAGATTTAGTCGATGTCATTTTGAAGGATATTAGAATCCTATTTCGAAGATAGAATCTTTTATATTAAATAAGAAAATTATAAATGTTCGTTTACAGGTACTGAAACTAGAGTTCTACAAAGAAGTGTGCTTGGGCCTGTATTGTACTTGTTGTACACGAGAGATATTCCTCTACTACTACTATAACCGCGTTTGCAGACGACAAAGCTATTAAGCTACCGATACTAGAGTCGAGTCAGTAACTAAGAAGTAACGAAACACAATGGGTAAAGTTTGCGGATGGGCAAAAATTGGGCGAATTGTTTATTAATTTTATTTTATTTTCTAATTTAAACTTTATTTCAAATCAAAACCTTATAGCAAAAATATAACATTTATCGTCAGATTAAAGTTTTTGCTTGAAATAGTGGAATATATTCAGTTGTCTTAGTAACAAGAGGCGAATGTAAATACCTATCAGTTGAGACAAAATTTAGAAGTTTAAAAAAAAACTATTGATGGGGACTTTTCAAAAAAATTATAAAACAAAATTATAAAAAGTAGAAAAAAATTAAAAATATATAAAAATTATAAAAAAAAATTAAGTACACAATTCAAACTAAATTCAAATAAGATAATGGGATTGAAAGAAAAGTTTGTTTTATAAAACGTTGATATATTTACAAAATTTCTAGTACTGAAAAGTTAATTGTAGTTTTTTAATAATAAAATAATTTGAGACTTTGTAACATACAGATGCCTTAAAGGAAGAATCACAAGATATCTTAACAACTCAAAACTAGGTGTTAAAATATTCATTTTGCACATAAATCGTATTGCATGTTTTGAATAAGTAGAGGTTCAATATTATTGTAACATGTACCACCCCAATAAAATAATCCGTACCGCAATTTAGATTTCAATGAATACTAATATACTAATTTTAGAATAGGCACACTACAGCAAAGACGAAGATGATATAGTTGCCTCACAACTCTTTTTAGATATGACTTCATGTCGCGAGTATGATCTTTTCGATTGAGCTTATGATCCAATATGATATCCAAATACCTAAATTTGTCGACAAGATCAATTTCAAAGCCGGCCTCACTTCAGCTCACATTATTATTTAAAGTTATAGGAGTATGTTTAACAAAAACGTCATAAATTCGGTGAATGATAATGAAGAGAAAAGTTATAACAAACTGAGCCCTTGACATTGAAGACCATAAACTTCGTTTTGTTACTAAGAAGTACTTTATGCTGCTTGAACCATCTTGGTAATATGTCTAAATCATGATTAACGTCGCCGTGAAAATTAATATAACAGCTATTAGAGAGATCAGCAAATGCTGTGATTTTGCATTCAAATGGTTGGATAAACAACGAATTCGCATACAATAAAAACAGAATGGGACCCCAAACAGAACCTTGGGGGACATCAAACATTAAAGAGATTTTTCGAACAAAGACAGTTCTAGGTTAACTAATCTCTAAAGCCTGCACTTCAGTAGTGGAGAAAGGCCATTTTCAAAATTGAAGTGATTGAAAACGGGCTTCGAACCTCCAGGTTAGAAGGCAGGCTCAACATTATGGCTTTGCTCTGGTTGTCCTTAACGCAATTAACTAATCGTGCGGAATCACTTAATAATTTTGAACTCTTTTCATGTTAATCTCATCATTTTTCTAAATGCTGAATGGTATAACTTTCTACAATTTAATAAAAAATTATAAACGTTTATTTTTAAGTCTTTAATTACAAAATCTCTATGAAATGCTTAAATTTCTAAAAATGTACAGCGGGTTCGTTTAAATAGTGGACATTCATTGCCCTCTAGTAGGGTCCGCACCACATGGTAGCCTAGGGATCACAAATCATTGATTCGGTCCTGTTACCTCATAATAGAAACTAACAAATATTACATCTTTATAATATTATTAGTACTAGTATTACAAAGTATAGACAATTAAAATTATCAATAAAAGTTTATCTTTAGAATTTGTGTTCAATTCAAATAATAATATTTCAGGTTAAATCGTGACAATGCTTTTAAAATTATCACAAAAACGTGTCAAGGCATTTAGGTTTCGGACACTTTGAATGAACTTGAAAATATATAAAAGAAAAGCTTCGTCTGAACT
This sequence comes from Orthonevra nobilis, assembly GCA_963555765.1. Taxonomy (NCBI): domain Eukaryota; kingdom Metazoa; phylum Arthropoda; class Insecta; order Diptera; family Syrphidae; genus Orthonevra; species Orthonevra nobilis. Next base: position 119,020,293 of record OY743224.1, read on the forward strand.
CGATATTGCTCGCCACGATGTTGCTAAATCCAGTTGTCGAGATCGTAATAGGTTTGTTGAATTTAAAGTTTTTCGACTTTTACTAACGTTTCTAATTATTTTAAGGATTCGCCATGCTATTGGTACTGATAAACATGGCGCATGCCTTACCAACTCCATACTCGGACTCAGGCTATGCATCAATGTTTCTCAAGGATGGTTAGTCTTGAAAACATATCAATATGAAATCTTTATGTTATTTTTGATAATTGTTTAAATAAAATAAAACCAAATTAAATTTTATTAACTTTATTTAAGCTTGATTATTAAGTGTTATAGATGTGATTTAAAATTATCAGGCAGAAGGTTCCTGAAATCATTTTTTATAACAACAGACCCTGTTTTTGAGTTCATATCTTAAAGACTGAAATGACGACTACATTTTATACCTCTTCTTCATCAGCTCAAATTCATTTTGCCTAAGACTTTTGGGTACATGTGGAAATAGCTTGAATATTGTGTAGGCTCTTTTTTTGTCAAGCGAATATTTTTTTCTTCTCCTCGTCTAGCTTTGTGCTTTTCATTTGCGGATTGAGTTCTTTTATCCACCGACTTCTTATGCGCCTCATCTGTTTTCATACCACACAGATTGTTGACAGTACGGAAATTTGACCTCACATGGTAGTCTTTGATTTAGATACTCTCTGAAGTCCCTGGCTACTTCTGGCGTGCTGAAATGTCCAATGTAGAACCTCCTATTGGGTGCTTGGTGCTGGTTTCTAGCATGGGACGGTCAGACTCTAAGAAGAGCAGCTACTTAAGGTTGGTCACCTTTGATATGAGCTCCTCTAAGCGTTTGACGGAGGTCTCGGGTCGAGTTAATTGGTAGTTCGATCGTTTGTGTATATCCAGATTGCTGTGTTGATCATTTCGATAGGAAATCTGTGAGTTGGAAGCTGATATCTGTTTTTTTTTTGGCGAGGATCAAAGATGTTTCCCTTACTGCTTTCAGCAATGAAGTCTATTTGTAAGATTTTTTATGTAGTACCTCGGAAGGACACCTTAGGCTGTGTCCAAATGTTCTTAGAAAGTGTGTCTCCCTGTGGAAACGAAGCTCCCAAACAAATTATCGAGATAGTTCTTATTTTTAATTCATGACGACCTGTTCAAACGTCAATAGAATGGTCTCAATGATAAGGTTTTAGAAAGATGAAGATCAATTCCGTCAACTCTATTCCTAGGTCATAAAAAAGTTCCAGAATTGCACTGATCCAATTGATTTTAACTTACCTGACTTCTGACTGTCGCACCCTTCACTGGACCGCCCATATAATTTGAAGTGACGTGGTAATGTATGACACAATATTTTACTGGTTTCCAGTCCCATCCAGAAAGTAATTAGAGCTGCAGAAGAGGCCAAAATCTCCCTAGTGGTAGGTGCTGACGCCAACGCACACCACAGAATATGCGGAAGCAGCAACATAAATGACAGAGGTGAGAAAGCATTTGAATATATTTATAACACAAACAAACCTCAACCTCTGTAATGTAGGCTCAGAGCCAACTTTTATAAAACAAATTGGACAAGAAGTGTTAGACATAATTCTTTTGTCAAATGACTTTACCCTCTCTGTCTCAAAATAGAAAGTATAAGATGAGGTATCATTTACTGACCGTCGATAAGACTAAACACACCTTTAGTCAGTACCTTCCGAAACCCTAGGAGGACTTATTGGAACTGGTATAAGGACAAACTCCATAAAAAACTAGAAAAAGATGTCATCTACGAGTCAAACTCCGAAAATGACATCGATGTCTTGGTTGAGCAAATCACAAAAGCCAAGAACTCTGCTTTCTCAATAACATGCCCTTTTAACAGACAGAGTAAAAGCAGCAAACCGCAATGGTGGAACTTAGATGTTCCAAGTTTCAACGGTGCAAAGTTATCTAAGGAGACAGCGGACTTTGATTTTTTCAAGCAAAGTCTAAAGACCTTTAAAAAGATGTCAAGGCGATGCAAAAAGAATTCTGCGAAGATTTTTGTGGCAAAGTAGAAAGCACCAACGATTATGAACGGTTAAGACTTTTACTTTCAAAGACACCAACCATGCCAACGTTAATTCAATCGTCGGACTCTTTCTGCTGATAGACCCGGTCTAACGACATTTTTTTTAAATTTCATGCCACAGCTTGTCATTTTATCTTTTAGATATTTCACGGACGGAAAAGAGCAATAAAAGGAAACTGTATATGCCAAAATTCAAAAAAAGGCCACTGTATATGCCAAAATTCATCAGGCTCCGTTTCATATTCCAGTTTTTATTGAATTTTGTCCGATCTTCCATACCAAGCGCCTCACTGTGCGCCAGTCGAAATTTTTTTGAACTTTGAATAATCGTATCTATGTCTAAGACGAAAGAATCTGTTTTACAGAAATGATACGATGAACTTGCCGAAATTTTTGCATAAGGACATCATGCCACACCTTATCAGAGGCTTGTGAGACGTCTCGAAAGACGCATGAAGACATTTTTTTTTCTTCGAGGCCTTTCTCGATTGCGTCTGTGATTCTGAACCCAAACTAGTGGCCAGGAATGAGATGATATTCTTCTATGATCGGCTAAAGGTACCTTGGGAATATCCTTTTGTGTGCATCCATTTGTGTCAGCTGTAAAAAATGTCGCACTCTTTCTCTTCTTCCGCATACAGTCAAGTTAAGATAGATAGATAGATAGATGTTTCTATTTTCGTATTGAAGATTGAGATTCGATACGCATTATATCTTACAACTGAAATATGATACAAGAATATGGAAAAATAATCGAGAATCTAAAGGAAAACTACGAGAAAAAACCTTCATGTAAGAGTATTTAAATAAAAAGTGTTGTCCAAAAAATTAAAAAAAGAAAATATAGATATGTTTAAATAAATAAGAAAATAATTAAATAAATAAATTTATGTGAGTAAATGAACAAATAATATATAAATAAGATAGACAAATAATAATCAAGTGATAGTATAAATCAGGAACGAATGAATGAAATAAATAAATAAATATATATAAAAAATAATAATAAAATATATATTAATATATAAATAAATAAATAAATAAACAAATAAATAAATAAATAAATAAATAAATAAATGAATAAATAAATAAGAAAATGTAAATAAATAATAAAATATGATAAAACATCAAGAAACTAAGGCATTTATCAGAGGATTATCCGAATATATGCATTTACTCAAGAAGTTTTGTCTAAGCTTCAAAATACGATCGGAGATTAATTCAACGTTCGCTTGTGAATGTAGATCATGAGTAGAATAATACCTGGGCAAATTGAGCATCATTTTTAAATGTTTATTCTGCTTGATTTGTAGTCTTGAAATATGACAACTTGCACAGCTTCCCCACGCTTGGCATCCATAGAAAATAATGGATTGGAATATGACCTTATGTATTACAACGTTTGTTCTTTGAATAAATTTGGCCACAAGTAAGCCCCTTGTCGAGATGGATTCCAAGGTATTTGACGTTTTCATCCCAGTGTATGTCGACACCGTTCAAATTTAAGGGGCCGCTCGGAATGAAACAATGCTTTTTTTTCTGCTAAAAAAGATAGCTTGCATTTTTCCAGCGTTTAGTTTTATTTTCCACGTATTAAAAAAATTATTCAACAGTCTGAAGGCATTCTGCCAGTTCGTCTCAATATTGAGACTGAATTGGTGCGATGAAAAAAAACTGCTGTAGCATCAGCGTATATTGCACTGTCACAGTCAGACGTGAAGACATTGTACAAAACAGGACTTATTGCTGAACCTTGGGGAAGGCCAGCATGATATTGCATTAACACTGAATCATCACTATTGACAAACACTTTGAAGCTTCTGCTTGACAAAAAACTATGTTTTACGTGTACCAAATTAAACATTTCGTAAATAAGCTCATTATGCCAGACCGAGTCAAAGGCCTTTTCAATGTCTTAGAGCACCACACCAGTTGAATTTCCTAATACTCAATTTTTTTTGGATATGCTGACATAGTCTTAATACTTGATGAGAGGAGTTATGTCCACTTCTAAATCCGAATTGTTCATGAAGATATATGGACTTTTCATCAATGTATACTAGAAGCTTATCTTTTAAGACTCTTTAAAAGAGTTTGGTAAGACAACTCAAGAGGCTAATAGGTCTATAGGTGATTGAATATTCCCTATCCTTGCCAGGTTTTAAAATGGGTACCACTTTAGCTGTTTTCCACGCGTCGGGAAAGTATCTTATATTGAGGCACGCATTTCCACCTGCTTTCCTAAGTCGTAAGCTTTTCACAATGCCTGCAGTGTTTTATTGAAGTTCTCATTACGATGTTTCTGAATTTCTGCGGCTATTTGTTTATTCAAATTACGCACCTGAGATTTAATTGACGGGCATAATATTGCCACTGGTGCTTTAACGAATTTCGAACGCGTATTTTTTCAAGGACGTTATCTGGAATGGCTGTAACGTGTTAAGTGTTGCTTACTTTAGACACGCCAAATCAACCGAGTTAAGAATCAGATTTGAAAAAGTTTCCAGAATGTTGTCTGTTTGAAAGTAAATAATCCGTATTTTAAGTTTCACAAAAAAACACCCCCAAAACGAATGGAAAATTTGGAAACTAAATAGGGACACCAACGAACAAACATAAAGTATGTTAATGTTTTAGATTAACGATAAACAATGAATGGGAGAAGTCTCGTCACTTAAAAAAAAAAAACGCTCGGTAGTGTCGAAGCAGGAACGAAAGAGGATAAGTCGTTGACATCCATTAGATCCTCAGACCCAGTTGTAAATGTGTAGACACCATTAATGACTCGGCAGAATTAAAAGAAGAGTTTGTTAATTGAAAGAAAAAGGGAACCCTACATTCCAAAGGGAATACAAAACTTCCCGCCTTTATACTTATAGTAGCGTAGCAACGCTAGCATATGCGACAATAAGGATTAACATTTAATTTTGCATTATCCTCAGAGTCCTTTAACTTTTCAGTTATACCATATTACGAACGTTATCCTTTTTCAGGCTCAAATTTGGAAACCTTGTTGTAATTAAACTTGGAATTTCATACAGCCAAGGAGTCAAAGATCAGGGTTCCATAAAAACAAATATTTACCAAAAGCGTGTCCTTTGGGAAAACGTAGACTTTAAAGTAAGAAGTTGTGTCGAATTTAGTATTAAAGCTATGTACCTTTAGAAAGTGAAAGGAACTTATTATCAATACGGCGAGAGTAGCAATAGTCCTTTTGCGTCATTTTAAGGGGGAAAACTGAACGAAAAAGCTTTTCACGATACTCTCTCGTTTGGAAAATCACAAAAAATTGCAGAAAAAGTAAGTCCTTCTGCTCAGTATCCTTCCATTCTTCAATGGGAAATGGAGTGGAGGTATGTGCTGCAGAACAAGCTCTCAGCAATGGACTGCCAGTAGACGCGAAAATGAAAAATAGCATGGAAAACTTTATTCCATTGCAAGGCTTTGTTAGACCAAATTACTTCAGAGTCATGACCTACTGCTACGGCTAATTGGAAAAAGCCTGCCATTGTTATTGTTTTTGTTTTCAGCCAGGCAAATAAAGTTATGCATTCAGCTGGAAGCTAAAGGCATCAAATTAATGTTTTTTTTTTTAATTAAAAAAACAGTCGTGAAATTCGTGGTCTTCAACAACCCTCTAGGTGTGAATTCGTGAACTTTGATGTGCGTTTTCGAATAGCAAACCCTAAGACGTTAACAAATTATGGTTATTAAATTAAATTGAATGGTTAGTTTCCGCAGACTGATTGATAGATTGTATCTGACAAATTATTTCAAATTATTGCTTTCGCATCGAAGATTGAAATTAGTACCCACTTTGCCGCAAGGATCTACCAATCACACATACAAATGCCTTGCACGTTGTACAATTTTATTGATGTTATCTTTTCTTGGGGGCACCAACAATCAGGATAAGGGCCATGGGCATGTATGTAGGTCGTGTGGAAAAATTTGTATGAAAACAAGGCCGATAGGCTTGAGCGTCTGGTTTGCTTTTCATTAACGTTCGAATACAATCTACGGCTTATTATTGTTTGGATGTGGGGTCAGCAGTTTTATTGATGGATTTTCATTTGAATTCAGAATTAAAGTGATCGACATACGTGTACATAGTAGTTAAATAAATTGCCCAAATATATTTGATGGGAAACTGATTAAGTTAAGAAAAGCGATTGTGGAGAAAACTCCTTACAAATAAAGGGGTTGACAATAAGAGCACTATAAACGTTTTTTTTAAATAAAACAAAAAACGGTTTTAGATATCAATGAAATTCTTTATTGCTGTGAAAGTACGTTTGATGCTTTTATGTATGGAGCTCGATTTCTTTTGCATCGTCACCATTTGCAGAAGTCCAGACGCTGAACCCAATTTTCGACGGTTTTCAAGCATAAATCGGCCGATAATGCTGCAATTTCACTTTGATATTCATACGAAGTCCGTCAATCGTCGCTGGCTTGTTGGCATAGACCATAGACTTGACGTAGCCCCACAGGAAATAGTCTAACGGCGTTAAATCGCACGACCGACGCGGCCAAGCGACTGGACTATTTCGTGAGATAACACGTTCCCCAAACTTGGTTTCCAATAAATTGATTGTGACATTCGCTGTGTGGCTTGTGGCACCATCCTGTTGGAACCACATGTCCTTCAAGTCCATATCATCCAATTGGAGCCAAAAATATTCGGCGATCCCCATTCACAGTAACGTGCTGGTCTTGATCATCACGGAAGAAGTACGGCCCAATGACGCCGCCGGCTCATAAACCACACCAAACCGTAATTTTTTCGGGATGCAATGATGACTCATGGAGTACGTGTGGATTGCTGCCTAATTATTACCGCATATTTTGTTTATTGACGGAGCCATTCGGCCAGAAATGAACCTCATCGCTGAAGATGATTTTTCGATGAAAATCCGAATCATTTTCAAGTGGTTGCTCAGCCCAATTCACGAACATACGACGCTTCTGGTGGTCAAGCGGCTTCAGTTCTTGCGTCAATTTAATCTTGGAAGGATGTAGGCCAAGATCTTTTCGCAAAATACGCCACAACGACGTCACAGAGATGCCCAACGCTTGAGACACATTTGGGCTTTCTGCAACTGAAGGCTCAGTGGCAGCAATATTCTCGACACTACGGGCACTTCTTTGTCTCACTGCCACGGGAACATTTTGTACTGTGCCTGTGTATTCAAATTTTTCCACTAGACGCTCAATTGTTGATCTGCTAGGACGATCATGACGACCATAAATTGGACGTAGCGCTCTTAACTTTGAAGCCACTGACTCCGAATTTCCGTAGTAAATTTTAATAATTTCGACTCATTGTTGGCTCGTATATGAAATGGCAAACCTTACTGAAGAGAAATGTCAAAAGAGCGGCAAGAAATATGGCGTCGTTTGCTGTCCTTGTCGCTCTACTTTTGTAGCGTCCCTTTATAAAGGGTTTTCCAATAATGACTTGAAAACTTTTTTTTTTTTAAAATAAAACACAAAACATTTGAAAAACTTTATTATCGGCTTGAAGTACAATCAAAACATTTATGAATGGAAATCGACTTCGTTCATTTGGCCACCGCGGGCACGTTTGCAGCGGTCGATTTATTGGACTCAATTTTCGATGACTCGGCCACACATTTCTGCCGAAACGGCCGCTATTTTAAGTTCAATGTTGGCTCTGAGCTCTTCAAACGTCGTCGGCTTGTTGGCATAAACCAATGATTTAACGTACCTGCAAAGAAAATAGTCTAGATGCATTAAATCGAACGAACGAGCCGGCCAATCGACTGGCATATTTCTTGAGATAACAGCTCTTCAAACTTACTCTTCAAAAAATCGATTGCAAGGTGTGGTGTGTGGCTTGTGATCAGGGTTGCTAATTGTCACACTTTTTTGTTTTTAATACATTTTCACGTAAAAAAGCGTATAAAAGTGTATAAAATTGTATTAAAATGTATAAAACTGCATTTAAATGTATAAAAGTGTAAAAAAGTATCTAAAAGTGTATACAATTTTACAAGTACCTACAGTAACGTGTACAGAAATTGCAAAACGAAAAAACCTACAACTTTGTCAATGAAAAATAAAAAGAGGGAACCAATTAGTCTTTTGTAATAATTTGCTTCCAATTTGTACCCAATAAAACTGCATATAGAAATATTTGCTGCAGCCTGTAGGTACAGAAACCCAGCAAATTGGGTTTCCCATAATTTGTAAAAAAGGAACAACATTTCCTTTGCAAAAGGGGTAGTACCCCTTTTCAGAATTTAATCAGTGTTTAAGGGCATAAAACATGAATGAAACAATGAAAGAATGAATCTCTTCCAGGGTACCTTACCAAATCGTTAAGTACCGCATTTTTACTGGAAAAACTTATTTTTTGCGGTTCGTGTTCGCTCATGTTTGATTTCGCTGTTTCAATTTCATCTTTGTACATTCTGGAGTCAGGTTATCATCAGTAAACCAGTCAGGGACGCAGTTCACGCAGTACGCGAAATGAACTTGTTTTGAACTATTTAAATTGTATTCAGTAAAACTTATATATGTATAAGGTTATAATAGCTTCACGTTTCTTATGATAAAGAGATACATATTTAATTAATCAGGTATTAAGAAAATAAGAAATGAATAAAAAAGAAAATGGTGAGATTTAAAAAATTGAGAATTTGTGTGCTATATTTAAAATATTTCAACATAAACAACACAGCTTCAAGTTCGATTGGCCGACCCTTACATGATTTGTGGGAAAAGGATGTTTTCAACGGGTTCAAACAGATGGAACATTGATGGCGCTTTGCTGTTTCTGTGGGTCAAAATTGAAAAATACCTCGAAGCTCAGACTTCAAGGACACATGAAAGTTAATGATGATTATTTCCTGCACAGGAACATATGCAAACAGAAAACGCTATCAAAAGACCAATCTGCGCATTCATCCTCTGAATCGACATCCGCTTGTAGTTCAGCTAAACATTCTCAGGCCGAACAACAGATTCAGATCCAGGCTCAGATGTGTATACTTAACCCGTTGAGATCCCCGCATCTGTTCCTAGATTGGATCTAACGTAATAAATTGATTTCGAGGTTGACATAACAGAAATCTCTGAGCTCGACTTAAGTCATGCAACAAGTTCTGGTTCTGGATGAACTGTCCTTGCAGTAGCTAATGATGTAAGATTTGATCAAGTGTTTTTTTTTTAACTTTAACCCTTTTAAGATTGTGCAGGAAAAATTTGATACCTCGTGCCGATCAGGCTATCAATCCTTCTGATGGTACAAGCAATGCTTGCCCTTCTTCAACGTCAGCAGCAGATAGAGCCTTGGCGACGAGCTCCCTTGCCAATATAGCATCTACTACTGTGTTTAAAAAATAAGGTGACATTGTATTTATTTTGAAAATTCTTTATTAATTCTTCCAAATCAATTTCATCCCCTTCAAGTAATCCCCTCCCAATTTTCCAATCTTTGAAACACTGGTTGTAGTCACTTTCTTGGATGGCCTTCAGTTCCGTCTTCGCTGCGGCTTGAATTTCCTCTATCGTATCAAAACGGTGTCCCCGGAGCGGTCTTTTGAGCTTGTTGAACAGCCAGAAGTCGCACGGCGCCAGATCAGGTGAATACGGTGGTTGCGGAACGATATGTGTTGAGTTTTTGGCGAAATGATCACGAATTACGAGTGCGGTATGGGATGGTGCATTATCGTGGTGTAAAAACCAAGAATTGTCTTTCCACAATTCCGGCCTTTTTAGGCGGATAGCGTTACGCAAACGACGCATAACGTTCAAGTAATATTCCTTGTTGACTGTTTGGCCGGTTGGAAGGAATTCATAAAGCACAACACCACGATAATCGAAGAAAACAGTCAACATGACCTTGATTTTTGAGCGACTTTGGCGCGGTTTTTTTGGTGTCGGCTCTCCTTTGGCACGATATTCGCTCGATTGATCGGTTGTTTCGGGGTCGTAAGCATAGATCCAAGTCTCATCGCCAGTTATAATGCGTTTCATGACATCCTGGTAGTCGGAAAGCATTGTTTCACACACTTCAACGCGACGCCTTTTTTCCAAAAAATTCAATGTTTTCGGTACCAGTCGAGATTTGACGCGCTTGAGGCCCAAAGCATCTTTCAAAATGGTATTGACTGAGCCTTTCGATAAGCCAACTTCATTAGCAAGGTCTCTTATCGTTAATCGATGGTTTTTCAACACCAAATCTTTGATTTGTTGGACGTGAGCTTCATCGGTTGAGGTTGATGGTCGCCCAGAACGCTCTTCGTCTTCGACACGTTCACGGCCGGCTTGGAAATCACTATACCACTTGTAAATATTTTTTTTAGACATAGCCTCATCATCAAAGGCTTTCTGCACCATCCTCAACGTATCCGCAGCAGAAAATTGATTCCGCAAACAAAATTTAATGCAAATTCTTTGCTCAATAAATTTCGACATCGCAAAAAACGAAAAACTCACTTTTAGCAGCTCACAAAACGACGCGTATTTTGAACACTATGAATATATTTTGACATGAAATTTCACATAGATGTCACTGACAGTACTACCAACCTAAAAAGAAAGAAAAATTTTCAAATCCTTCGACGCGCGCAGTTTAAATTCAGATGTCACCTTATTTTTTGGACACAGTAGTATTGACAAGATAACTCCTATGGAGAAAGAAGAAATTGATATTTCGTTGGCAGAGTTCTTTTTTGGGTGCATTTTAAAAGTTGCTTGAAGAAATTGCGACCATCCTACACTCCTCCCTGGCGCTCAACTCTATCAACAACATTACTTGCTAAGGTGCACCCAAAAATTATTGCTGAGGATGCAAAAACCACTGGATCAGGTGGGCATTCGGTGTTGCTAATTGATGGCTCGAAAAATTCATCTGCCAATATAAAGAATGTCGTCACGATGCTTCATGCAGCTGGTGCTCACAGTATATTCCTAGAAAGTTTTGACTTTTCGGAAATTAAAGAAACTTGTGAAGAATTGGGGATGGTTTGTGAGAAATCGGCTGAAATAGCAGAGCAACTATATAATGCTGATGTTTTTGCGGTTGTCAGCGACAACGCTAGTAACATGATCCGAATGGGGAGATCTTTAAACATTATTCACACAACCTGCAATAGCCACATCGGCAAACTTCTCGTTAAAGATTTTTTAGCTGAGGAACCGCAAAAATTAGATTTCACCAAGTTACAAACATACTAAAGGCGTTCAGAAAACCAAACGTGATAGTGGTAGTGCTTCCAAATGAGACAAGATGGACGACACAAAGGAGTTCTTTAAAAAAAACTTGCCAATAATGAAGCAGATAGTTGCAGAGCCTTTGAACAACGATGTCGTTACTGGGGTCTTGGTCAGTGCTTCCTCTGCTGAACTTCTTTTTAAAGAAGAATTTGTCGAAAACTTAAAAAAGCTCTTCACCGATTTAGACCCCATAAGCGAACTCATCAACAAAGCAAAGGCCAGCGAATTTTCGCTAGCAGATGCAGTGGAGGAACGGAAAACAATTTTAAACAACGCCTTGGAGAATGGACATGAACGATGTCACAAAAAAATTTTGGAACGGACAGTCAAAATAATACGCCAACTATTATACGTCTACAACCCTGATACTCACGCATGTGCGTATGGATATATAACAAGCAACATAATATATACTCAGTGTTGTTATGCTTCCTGAGCACATTACTCGTGCAGGGCACAGCAAGATGTTTTATAAATAAGTTTCGGATGGAATTAAAGCCCCCTGCTTTATGTTACTTTGATTTGTTTTATGATTTGTAGAATAGATTTTTCAGTAAAAAAAACACAAGAAGGAGGTTCTACGTTAAGGGTATCTAAACTTTGCACCTTTTTGTTTTTGATATAATTCAATAATTTAAGTGTTTCAAGATACGTATATACAATTCCGGTTCCTCCTTCACAACTTTATTTTTTTATTTCTGCACTGGATTCCAAAAAGGAGCAGCTTTATTGCATTTCACTTTTAGAGATTACTCAGTTTTTCAGTTGTATCTTTCGGATTCATTTCTGTCATTCACCTCAATTTAGAGTCTGACGCTTGAATTTAGTCACGGATCCAAATTTAACAAATATTTTAATACCTTATTTGGTAGTGGAATCCCAGACTTATATGCATACATTTTTTGAGAGTTGCGATTCTCTCGAACTCTAAACTCAAGGGTATAAAAAGGTTTAAAGAAAACTTGAAATTGTATACTTTATTCCCAAGTGGGTCATCCGAAAGAGATTAATCGTCTTCAGACATCTCAGTTCATGTGTGACTTTATCCTGACAGTTATTATTATATTCCGATTTTGATCTTATGGCGTCTATTTTAGGCAAAGGTCAATATCGAAGTTTCTAAACTACAAACTTTTGACCATACGGGTTAATTCAACAGAAGTTTAGCTTTTTATGGAACTTTTCATGCATAACCCTTTGAAATTCATTGCTTTGCCATTAAATTCGAAAACAGAAACCCCCTTACAGAGTGCTTCATTTGAGCCTTATTTCGTTGGCTCACAGTGCTGAGGATGATGTGGAATTAATTGCAATGGGGATGAGCAACTGGTTAATGTGTTTGGCAGTACTTATGAAGTTTCCATTAGGACTGTCTCATTTGAATTTCATCTCAATGGATTTATGTTTGCCATTAGTAAGCATGGACAGGTTCCGGTTTTAAGGCGAAATACAATTGTGGTAAGTGGTATACAACGTCTCGATTGGAAGTGGTTTTCATGTTTTATTTCAAGGATATGCTTGCATTTAACCATTGAAGCAGATGCGTTTTCAGAGTGCAGATGACATCCGAAAAAAGATTTGTGACGAAGGAAGAGAAGCAAGGTAACATTTTAAAGTGGTAAAGAGTAGGAATTTGAAATAGTTGTTGTTGACACATTTGTTTCTATCCTAAAGAATATATAGAAACGTCTAATGCCAACAATTCTAAAAGAGAACTGGTGAAGAGATAAAATTTTGATAAACGCCAGTCTTTCACTTGGACCAATTTCGTTAGGATCAATTTAATGGCGGCATCACTGGACTCTGGTTGATCAAGGATAGTAGACTTTCAAGTTGGGTAGTTACTTATTTATCAGCTTGTCATGTATGCTAAAATTCCAAGTTCGTGTCATCAAAATGTGAGAACTTTCAACCAATTAACGCAATCTCTTTATACGAAGATGCACTCCTGCAGTTCTGTGCCCAAATCATGTCTAACCTCGACAAGAAAAAGACTACGGCTGGCCTTTTTATTTTATTATTATTTTTTTTTTTATTATTTATTTATTTATTTATTTATTCATTCCTTAACATATCATTAATTTATTATTAAAAGAAATTCAATTGACATTCTGTATTTTCTATACTTAAGTAATAAAAATAGAGTTGAATGCCAGTAAAACTGTATATTACGTACATTTCAAAATTGATTATTGTGGGTGGGGTGACCCTTGTAACAAAAAAAAAAAAAAAAAACACAATATTACTTATTTATTAAATAATACAATATAAGAAGTCTCATAAAAGAACAAATTCGTTTAGCACAACAAAAGTAACTAGAGAAAAATGAATTCATATGTTAAACCAGATAGTCAGAAAGAACAGATTCTAAGCCATCGAAATTGAAATTAAGAAGCCAATTTTTTACGAGTTTGAGAAACAAACCAGGTGTAGAGATCGACCTGAATGACTGAGGTAGTTTATTGAAAAGACGGATTGATGAAATATAATAGAAATTACGATAAGCAGTGGTGTAAAAGTGAGGAAGAGATACAGAGTAAGAAAAGTTTCCACGTAAATTATAGTTAGAGATCAGACGGAAGTTGCGATTACCAGACTTCATAAAGAAGGTCTTCAAGACTTTAAAACAATACAAATGACGCACAGGAAGAATTTTTAAGTCACAGAACAAAGGGTAGGTAGGATGTCTACCAGATTTGCGGCATAAGTTTCTTAGGATATATTTCTGTATTATCAAGAATGGTTGAATTTTGTTCTTATAAGCACCACCACAGCAAGTAATGCCATATTGTAGTTTAGAATGAACAATACCATAGTATATAATTTTAAGCAACGTATTAGAACAGATATTGCGTAAATAGAAAAAAAGCCTAAGCGTGCAACGAAAATATTTCCTCAATGCTTCAACATGATTCGAGAAACACAATCTTGAATCTATGGTGAGGCCCAGGTATTTGAATTCTCTAACGTTTTCGATCAGGAAACAATAATCACTACAGTTCAGGTTACCATAGAAATTAGGAGAAGAAGTATCAGACCGACAGTTGCAATGTTCTAGTATGAATTTTTGGCACTGAGAAGCATGAAAATACACGTTAACGTCAAAAACAGGAAGAGACGACAAACTAAAATTCATAATTTTAGTCTTGGGGCTTATAACCAAGTTGTGTTTGGAGAACCAGTTTCTCAAGAGACTGAGGTCCCAGTTTAAATCAGAAACCAGATCAAGGCGACTGGCCGAACCATATGCGAAACCTACATCATCTGCAAAAGCAATTGGAACACCTTTAAAGTCAAGCGTTAGAAGCGAATTTATATAGATAAGAAAGAGAATCGGTCCTAGGACTGAACCTTGTGGTACCCCTAAGTTGATGACCGTACGACCGCTCCTTATGTCATCAATCTTCACTCTTTGAGACCTATTTTTAAGGTAAGATCTAAACCAGTCTAACATGAAGCCTCGAATACCTGCCTTTTCAAGTTTTTCCAGTAAAATGTGGTGATCAACCATATCAAACGCTTTGGTGATATCAATAAATAAACCTGCAGTACACTTTTTATCATCAAGGTTAGACATTATTTTGCCACAGAATTGTAAAAGTGCATCTTCGGTTGATTTACCCTTTTGAAAGCCAAACTGCGCTGTATTAAAAAATTGATTTTTTGTGAGGTATTTCACTAACCTATTTTTAACTAATTTTTCAAACACTTTACTTATTACTGGGAGAAGTGAGATAGGCCTATAATTGCACATATCAACAGCAGAACCCTTTTTAAATAAAGGAACTACATCAGCACACTTGAGCTCTTCAGGGAAAACCCCTTCAAAAATGCACCGATTAAAAATGTGGGACAGTACATCCATTACAAAACAAGCAACACTTTTGAGCAATTTATTAGAGATTCCGTCAGGACCACGTGAATTAGTATTTTTTAGGGTACCGATAACTTTGAAGACTTCAAGTGGAGTTATCGGTTCAAATATAAAACTATTACAAAAATTTGGTTCAGCAAAGCAACCAGTTGACAAACAGACCGGACACGAATATTGGACAGGACATGGTCGCAGGCTGGTAGCTATATTCGAAAAATAGAAATTAAAAGCATCTGCAATGACAAATTTGTCAGATACAACACTGTCATTGATACGAATAGCAGACGGTTTTTTTATATCCGAGTTTTTATTTAAGATATTGTTTACTATTTGCCATTCATTTTTTAAATTACCTCTAGCAGAATTGAATTTAGAACGGTAATAATTATCTCGGCAAATCGGAATTTCCTTCTTGAGTTCAGTACATAGTTTCTTGTAGTTGCTTTTTAGACTCAGATTACCGGGAGACTTATAGCATTTAGCTCTAAGTTTGTTTTTCGCTTTAACTTTGTTCAATAAGTATGTGGAAATCCACGGTTTAAGCCTTTTTGAAGAACATTTAGGGCGCAATGTAGAGGAACAGCTGAGAATATGCTTCTCAAATGAGCCAATAAACATTGAATATGAAGTAGAAGCATCAGAACAAGAATAGACATCATTCCACAACTCATATGTAAGATTGTATTTAAGCTTACTATAATCTATTTTCAATGCACTGCTAACTGAATCAGAGCTAAAATTTCTCAGATTTCCTGAGATGTTAAACAAAAAACCAGTCAAAGAATGATCAGTGATCATTAGATCAAGAACGCATTTCTCACAGTTACTGCACGAATCTATTTTTAAGCGCCCATAAATATGGTCCAAACAAGTACCTGATACAACTCTAGTAGGTTCATTGACGAAACTTACTAGGCCATGCGTTGCCAATAATTCCAAATAGCTCAGAACTATTTCACTTTTTTCCAAAATGTTAATATTAAAATCACCTAACACAATGACATTTTTTGATTTTTCGTTTTCTATCAGACAGGAAAATTCATCTATAAACGTCAAAACATTAAACATATGCAATCTATAGACACACAAAAATACATAAATCTCACGGTTAATTTCAATGGAAACCCTTAATACATTAGCCCTTAAACAGTCAACACAAAGGACTTCACGAATTAAGTATTCCTCTTTCTCTTTAATAAAACAACCAACACCACCTGCAGCGTAATTTTCATTAGTATTAGCAAAAAACTTAAAGCCCGGTATAAAATAATCGTTTTTCTCAAACTCGTAAATCCAGATTTCGGAAACAAAAATAATATCTGGAATACATAGAAAGGAATCAACATGAGTGACAAGGGCTGCAAAATTTTCTCTCAGGCTTCTGACGTTCTGGTGAACAATAAAGAATTTGTTATTACAAAAGGAACTATCTGTAAAAAAATTAGTTCAGTTGGAATTATAGAGTTCGGCGCAAGAAAAGTCATCGAATAAATCATTTGTATCAATCATTTAATTGCAAAAAGAATAAAAAAGCACTAAATATGTGCAAGATCACCAAAAGATCTAATTGAGATGACTTTTCCTCCCTCAACCCTTCTGACAAGAATTTTATTATCTTTAAACCAAGTATATTTCACTCCTTTCTGCTTTAGTGTTTCTTTCGCCTTCATGAGCAGAGCTTGCGTGTACTTAGTGAGAGAATCATTGATATAAATACCGGGTCTCTTGGTGTTGTTCTTCGTACTGCTGCTGCCGCTGCACCTTTCATTGTCGATCCCATTCAATTGAGAGTTCAAATTGTTTTTGTACGTCTTTTTTGCGTTCATTATTCCTTGTTTCGTTTGTGCATCAGAAAAACTCACACAGATGATTGGTTTAGTAATAGAGGAGCCGGCATCGCTGTTGTTTTTGGCTTGCACTTTTTTGACATAGCATTTTTCAATTTTATTATCAGGTACATCGATGGAGAGAGCATTTTTGAAAAGCTGTTGTGCCTTGGTCATTGCATTATTGTCGTTCACGTCTGACATTCCGACAATGTCAATGCAGTTGCTGAGAAGTTGTTGTTGCTGCCAATTCAATTTACTCTCCAAAGCTTCAACTTTCTTCTTAAGCTCCGTATTCTCTGATTGAATCATAGTTAGCTGTTGTAGAAAGCGATGGTTGGCCTCCTCCAAATTAGAGAGCTTCTGGTATATCATTTGAAGAGTGCATTCACTCTCGCTGCCTTCGAACTGTGTAGACCGAGCCGCTGTTGTTTTTGCGGAGGCGCTTTGCACTTGTTTTTTTTTGTTGTTGTTAATAGCCACTAAAGCACTGTTGTTGTTTGGCATTGGTGAAGTCGATAGCGGCTGATGGAGAGAGCGGCGTCTAAGCACTGCACATTTGTCACAGCGAAATGCATTTCCACTTGTTTTCATATAATCAACATCTTCTACAGTGATATTAACACACGAAATATGAAAGAAATGCGAGCAGTCGTTACAAGTTATTTTTGTTAAGCAGTTGCGATCGATTTTTTGCGAACAAATAGAGCAATTCATTTTGCTATTTAAAAAGAATACTAAGCAAAGTTCTAAATATCTAAGATGCGCACCCCACGACAATCCAGAGAGAACTGATTGATATTACTAAGGCCTTTGATATGGTCAACCACAACATTTTGCTGAGAAAACTAGAAAAAGCTGGTTTTCGTGGTTTCATGCTTGATTGGTTTGGGTCTTACCTTAGGAATAGGTCGCAAAGGGTGAAGATAGATGAGGTCAGGAGCCAAACTAAGTTCTTCAACCTGGGTGTACCTCAAGGCTCTGTTTTGGGGCCAATTTTGTTTCTCATCTACATAAATTCACTATTTGCACTTAATTTTAAAGGCTCACTTACTGCTTTTGCGGATGATATAGGTCTCTCTTATGGTTTGAATAGTCCTCTGGATCTTGTTTGTGATATTAATTGGGAACTTAATTTATTTAGAAACTGGTTTGGGGAACACAATTTGGCTATTCGCTCTAAAAAAAAAGATAATGTTTTTCAGTCTGTCGTCCTTTCAAAATCTAGAAGCGAAAGTCTCTTATCATGCACCAGAGTGCCAAAAATACAGACTCTCTAATTGCATTTGTGCTTCCAGTCCATGTTCTCCCACATTTTATAATAACTTGAGCTGCAGTGATAACTGTTTCTTAGTCGAGAAAGTTGATTAATTTGAATACCTGGGGCTCACCTTAGATTCTAGAATGAGTTTCTCAAATCATGTCGACACACTCTGAAGAAGTATCTCCGTAGTACTCTACGACATTTCTATTATTTGCGAAGTATCTGCTCCACAATGCTTCTAAAAGTTATTTACTATGGTATTTTCCATTCAAAATTGCAGTATGGTATTGTTTGCTGGGGAGTTGTTTATCAGAATAAAATTCAACCTCTTTTAATTTTGCAGAAGTATATCCTTCGAAAAATTTGCCGTAAACCTGCTATGCATCCCAGTTTTCCTTTGTTCTGTGACCTGAAGATCCTGCCAGTTCGTCATTTGTACTGCTTTAAAGTCTTAAGGAAATTCTTTATGAAATCTGGTAATCGAAACTTTCGAGTAATCTCGAATCATAATTTGCGTGGAAACCTTTTGAATTTAGTATCTTTGCCACATTATCGAACCACTGCTTATCGTAATTTTTATTCAGTGTCTTCATATCGTCTATTTAATAAGCTTCCACATTCTATAAGAGCAATATCAGTGTCCGGAATGCCTTCACAACTTGTAAAAAAGTGGCTCTTGGATATTAACTTTTCTAATCTCGAATCCATTCTGTCTGACAATCTGGTTTAATTGTTTAATTGTTTATATCTTTGCATTGTACTTGCGCTCTTATTAAGTAATTTAATTTCCTTAAAATTAGTTCATTCTTTTGTAGCTTATCATTATTCATGCACTCCATCTTGCTTTTACAATCAATACATTTGTGATTATTCAAATTATTGAACCACGTAAAATGTTTAATTTGTTTTGTTTTTTAAGGGTCACCCCACCCAAAATATAAAAACTGATCTTTTTTTTATTACGCCCATTGAAGTGGCATTCAATACTATTTTTTATTAATCATACAAAAATATAGAATGCCTCATATTTCTTTTTGTTTGCCTTAAAAATTTATGTATAAAATCTTTATTGTAATGAATTTTAAAGAAATAAATTAACTTAACTAACTAACTAACTTAACTAATCGGGGACTACCCTGAAAGAAACAACCTATTCATGGAGAGCCAATCTGGATTCAGGAAAAAACATTCATTCGAGTCAGCAATCAACAGAGTTATTGTGGGTTGGAAGGAAGAAATCGCCGCAAGAAACTAAGTCGTTGCTGTTTTCCTTGATTTCAAAAGAGCTTTCGAGACAATCGACAGGGGTATTCTTCTAAGGAAACTATACAGATATGGTATCAAAGGTAAAGAGCTTGAGTGGCTCAGGTCATTCCTCAGCAGAAGAACTCAAAAAACTAACGTAAGTGGGATTTACTCGGGTAACATTGAAACTAAATTTGGAGTTCCACACGGCTCAGTGCTCGGGGCTCTACTATTTATTATATACATTAATGACAATAAAAGTGAGCTATTATTCGCTATCTATTCGCAGATAGCTTTTTTTGCTGATGATACCCTCCTCTTCGTAACAGAAAAAAACTTGGATGAGTGTTAAGAACAAATATAAGAAAACCTATCAAGGTTCAGGGCTAATAAACTAGAACTTAATGTCAAAAAGTTTAAGTGTTTGGTATTCAAGCATTATTTAGAGTACAGAACAAGTAAAACAAATAAAATATTAAGGAATATTAATTGACTCAAACTTGAAATTCAATCATCATTTAGAACACGTAAGAAAAAAAAGTACTATTTAATAAAACATCTAATAGGTGAATCACAACCTGATAATTTAAGAAATAGAGAAGACTTAAGATTGACTTTCTATATTGAAAATATAACCCAAAATAGGATTTAAACTCTTTAATGATATATCTAATGAAATAAAGGGGGAAAGTAACTTTGCTGTATTCAAAATAAAAAAATGTGAAAAATGTCAAACTTAATTATCCCTGTACAAAAACTGTTCGAATAACATAACGCATTGCAGTTTATTGTAAATTATATTAAAGAGTGGTAAATCCCCTAAATAAAGAACTAATAATAAAAAATACTGCAAAGCGTACGTAATCTGTCATTATTTCGAATAAATTTATAAATGTGAATGAAGTGAACGCAAATAAGTCGTAGTCAAACTCCTCGTCCTTATGCGGACTCCGTCTATGGAGAAATCGAATTCAAAACAATCCGAAAAAACAATCTTTCAAATCTCCTCCTTATTTTGTCAGAAATGAATTACAGCGGTTGTCCTGATTCCAGACCTTTAAATGTCTTCCAAAAACTTTTAATTAGTTTAATGCAGAAATACAGAAACCGTCCAACAAATAAAAATATAAAATCATAAATCGTAGGCTATGAACTTCAGACGCGTTTTTACCTCAAACTCTATTTCGACCTCGAAAGACCTGCTGATGTCTTCCAAACGCCTTTTTAACAAGTTTAATGCAGAATTATAAACAAATCGAAAACAGAAATATTTTTCGCAAAATTTTCGTGGATTCAGATTTTACATGATTTTTGCACAAATTTTATTCGTAAAAGTTATTTTGGCTTCATCTGAGGCTCTTAAATTTATGTTAATTCAAAGCTTATAACATTTTTGAAACGAAAAATTAAATTGACTGTTTTTTGCAAAATCCAAGCAGCATTAAAATATTTGCCTTTTTAAATGATTTTCGAACAGAAGTTATTTTGGCTTCAACTGAAGCCCCCAAATTAATGTTTATTCAAAGCTTTTTATATATTTGAAATTTTTACTCAATGAAGAAAATCAAAACTTGATACAAAAAGATTTTTTTAAATTCACTTTATATATAAAGTCTCTCATCAGGTAGGTATTCTAGTCTAGGGGCATGAATTTCATGTAATTTTTGAAGTGTCATTAAAAAAAGGCAATTAATATTTTAACTATCCATTTTTGTATTAGTTATTTATCAACATAACAAGAATACAGAAAAAAATCAAAAAAAAAAAGTTGAAAGTTTCAAAAATTCAACGTTGCTCGAAAAGAACACCCATTTTGATAACACAATTTTATTATTTGCACGTCTTGTTTAATATTATATCCATCCATGGTGATTTGGCAAACCAGACTTAATCAACGACAGCCATTTTGACAGATGTAGATTCAACAATATGGCCGCTATCAACTGTCAAAGTTCGCAGGTTCCTAAAGTCAAAAAGACGAATGAACAACTTTTTTTCCCAGGTACTCAATTTGGTTTAAAGAACGATTGCTATTTAAATGCATTTCTGCTTAGTTCGAAATTTTAACTTTTTTAGTTAAGAGGGGTTGTGTCAGGTCGGGATCTTTTTTTGAAGTTAATTTTGATATTGATACTCTTAAGAAAGACTTATGTAGACATTCGCTTTTTGTGTCCTCAAGGACTTTGTCATGTCCTAGTTAAACACGAATTACTTTTCTTATGCACACGCCGTACCATTTCCAAGGACATATTAATTTGAAGATTATAGAGATGAAAGCCCAAAGGTTTCTAATCAAATTCACGCCTTTGTTTCAGCTCTCTCGGTTGCGGTTGCTAAAGAATATTTACATCCTTGAACATTTTTTGCTTTGAAGCTAGCATATTAAAGATCTGTTGATGGCAGAACTAATTAATGTTTTGGCATGTGGAAAATCATGATTAACATTGAAGTCTATAAAAACACACATTAGAGCACGTGTGGTGGTTATGTATGCAGTATGAAGTCCCAAAAGTACCCGTTTTAATAAATGTCATTATTTCTCTACATGGATTACGTTGAGCGAGTGATGCTGAATAGATTTGACAGCCGTAGACTGCACCCATTTTCTCAACTTGCTGGTCACTCAAAAATCAAATGTTTGGAAACTTTTTTTTTCGCCAAGGAAAGGAGCCAAAGTAAGAATATTATAATTTTTTAATTATTATTATTATTATTAGTAATTTTTGAAAATTAAATGAAGCTGTGGAATTCTTTCGACAATTATGGAACACCTCGAAGTCTACTTTTCTTCCAATTTTTTTGTGTATTTAAATATTTAGATTTCGTTGCTGAACAAATGACGTATGGAGGAAGGGCAGGGCAAGGCCTTAAGCATAAGTCCAAAACGTGGTCCGGTTTTGACATTCTTGTAAGCCGAACTGTATTTATGCTTGTTGTAAGTACTTCTGCATGTAAGTATATTCGAGTTCACTTGTGATCTGCAACAAGGTGCAGTTAGTTCTCCAATCCTTTTAAAAATTTTCAAAATTGATCTTATAGCTTCTCTTCATCATGTCTTACCGTACGCAATAACTTGATTGCCATTCAGGTAACTTATAGAGCACATTGGGATATCAGAAAGAGTTTTTGAAAATTCTTGAACGTTGGACAAAGCTTATGGCCATTAGTGCATCGTAGTGTTGTCGAATAACAAAGGCTCCGGTGCGACCAATATTTAGTATATTTTGACAATAAAGCTGCTTTCGGATTTGGATTTTCGAAAGACAACATGTCAGTGCTTAAA
Organism: Orthonevra nobilis; assembly: GCA_963555765.1. NCBI lineage: Eukaryota > Metazoa > Arthropoda > Insecta > Diptera > Syrphidae > Orthonevra > Orthonevra nobilis. The sequence continues at coordinate 119,043,078 of OY743224.1, forward strand.
TCAGCTCATATTGAAATGCAGAGGCCCAATACTAAAAATTCTATCATCATTAAGTCCTTTACAATTGGGTCAAACTTATCAGAGTGGAAAATTTCTTTGTCAAACTTATCTAAAGGCACAACACTGTTGCAATGATTTCTATGAATAGCTTGATTTCTGCGGCGCTCTATTCCAATGACTCATATAGCAAGATTTTGCGCCTTACCAGCTTAGTCTTTCCATAGACGTTGTTTTACTAAAGAATTTATAGAAAATTCCGTGGTTGTACTGAACCCTAGTTTGGTTAGATGTGATCTCAAGTGGAAGCTCACAAGCTTTCTAATGTTCTCATTTTTGAGATTAAGGATTTCTCTGTAAGAGAAGGGATTTATTATAAATTTAGGTTATCTGAGTCCAGGAAGATTTCTCAGTGGGCAATTCGTAGCTTGTTTTCTCATTTATTGGTCAGACCTGTGGCCGTAGTCCAACTTCTGCCACAGAAAGGTTCCGGGCCAGTGAACGCGATTTTAGAACCAGCCCTACCTACTTCATCCGCAATTTCATTGCCTTCGATTCCATGATGACCTGGAACCCATCCTAACCTTACTTTGTAACGTGAGGCCAGGGTTTGTAAGTCGTCGTGACAGCTTTTGACAAATTTGGATTCCACTAGATTGGATGACAGTGCCTTGAACGCTGCTTGTCTGTCTGAATAAATTAGAATTCTGGCCCCCTTTATGGCCTTTTGCAAGGTTTTCTATGGCACAGGATTCAATGGCTTGTAATTCAGCCTGGAAATCATTTGGATGTTTTCCCATATGTATAGAGATTTTAGTGTTGGATCCATGAACAAATAATGAGGATACTTATGACATTTCATTCGAAGCTTGCTTTTACCTTTTATTTTTTTTTAATAAGTATGTTGAGATCCAAGGTCTAAGCCTTTTTACGCACTTTTTAGAGCGCAACATCGAGGAACAATTCAAAATAAGATTCTTAAGAGAATTAATGAAGATCGAATAGAAATGAGCAGCATCGCTACAAGCATAGACATCTTCGCAAGTCTCTTAAAAGAGATGAAGTTAAATTTCAATATCCCGTCAGCAGATTTTGGATTGTTCTTACTCTTGCTGTTCGACATTTTTACTAAAAGTCCAGTCATAGAATGATCAGTAATCATTTAATCAAGTACACACTTCTCATTGTCGTTTTACGAAAGGTTCCTGAATCGTCCATAAATAAAATCTCATACCGGATAGCTTCGCTATTTTGCAAAATGTTAAGTTTGAAATTCCCCAAAGATCAAAATTTTTTGATTTTTCATTTATTAAGAGACCAGTTCTTCTATAACGTAATCTTTAGACACATTAAAAAACGTAAACTTCACGGTTAATCTCAACGGAAACTTTTAAAATATTAGAAATCAAAAATCGACCTACACTATTTCAAGAATCTTGTATTCCTCTGTCGAGAAACATCCAACACCTGCCGCAGCATAATTTTCATTTGTCCTAGCAATAAAATTTAACTCGCGGATTGAGGAATCCCTTTTTTCAAAACCATAAATCCGAATCTCGGGCACAAAAACAAAACCTGGAACGCACACAGTTTTAAGTGGCTGGTGAATTGAACTGACTCTCATTGATTTCCTTTCAGCCTATGCAATTGCCACCGTCGGCTCCTGAGCTTGAGGTTCCTATTTAAGATCCGGGACGGAACATCTCTGAGGTGACTGGCAATCATCCAATGAAAAAAACTGACATTTTAAATCTTCTGAGGTCGTTTGAATTCTGCACCAAATTGCGTATTTACATCCATAGCTAAATATGGCTGTTTCATATGCAAAAAGCATTTTTAAGGCTTTGTTCCCAAACCGTGCCAACAGAACCCCATTACTAAGGCTACGCTGTCCGTTTGTCCTTCTGTATGAGGGCTGTATCTCTTGAACCAGTTTAGGCAGACACTTGCAATTTTTACAGAATATGAACTACATAGCAACACACAATAAAATTTATATTTAATGCCTTTTGTTTATTTCTCTTATTGGAATCGCATTTAAACTGATTTCGAGCTTTGACTTCAAGTTGATTGGTTCAGAGAATCACTACCAGGTGTCGTGTCACATACCAGCTTTACTAATTTATACTTTCGAAAAAAATTTAAAATTAAAGATATATAAAATGTTGCATACTGGAGGTTTGCACGGAACCCTTCGTGTGAGGTGAGGTGAGGTATATTTTTTTAATACTATTGGAACTTTCAACTAGGCACATTTCAATCTCGTGTTTCGATCCACCACCGGAACACTGAATTTCAAACAAATCTTATTTGTAATCCATTCTGCACAAACTACCTTACTTGGCCAAAAAAGAATACTCAAAAATGTACGATAACATTCATTTGCATATGTACTCACATCTGTGCCTAAAAAGTGCCTCGATGCATGTTTCCCACGCATGAGGGGCATTCAACTGGAATCGAATGGATCCCATGGGTGTAGGGCGAAACGAATATTTCATTTACAAGTTGACTTTAGTCCCGCTGATGTTAGGAAGCCGATCTAAAACCTACGCCCGGGCAATAAGTTAAGCCCAAGCGAAAAGCTCAACATAATAAATCAATTACCCTTGATTATGACGGTTGCCCTAACGTATCGAGGGTCCGGAGGCGCTTATATTGAACTAAATCCGGACCAGAGCGTGGGTAATTGACATCAAGTGGGAGAGCCTTAAATAAATTTTCAAGTGCGGGGGAATATGTAATTTGCAACTCGAGCAAAGGATGAATTTTTACAAGTGGTGAACTAAAGGTTGGACATTTTATTTTAAGGCCAATGAAGATTTGGTAAGTTATCTAAGCACGGCGGCGTTTGCATTTCCATTTAAGCTCTTTATTAAGCGATGTCGACAGATGAACGTGTTGAATTTTTCAGTGTTTTCAGAATGACAGGCATTCACGCCTCGTTCGTCTTCAATTCTTGCATCAGCAATTTTTTGTGTGGTTGCATGCCTAATCTAAATGCAAAATAAGCCAGATGGACTATCAATACTGGCCACTACGAATGCTATGTTTTCATCATTTCGTCCTAATCTCTGTCTGCTCAAACTTTTCCACAATGCGATGAACTGCCTACATACTGAAGCCATGATGAAGACAGACCTCATGACGTTGCGCATCAACAACTGAGGCGAAATTTTCATAATACTTCTGCTTGATAAAATGAAAAACCTTTTTTAATATTTCGACAGCTGAAAGGCAACTTTGAAAGCTGCTTTAACATGACAAATGGATATAGAGCCTACACTATCTGGTCACCCTTACAAAGAGCAGACTTCTTGCCTTATTAAAGCTTTATTTTACTCGACTTAAAAATTTTAAATCGTGAGTTGCTTTTAAGAACATGATTGACAGCTTAGTTCCTTCAAGTCCAATTTTTTTTAAAAATCTCGTCCAGAGTGAAAAGCGGTTTTACAACTGTGCTTGGATCAGTTTTCATTCGAGGAACCTCAGTATTTGTCACTTGATCCTTTTTTCTCGAAAGCGTTGGACAAAGCGGTCAGCACGAAAAAAGCCGATGTAGTTTTTAAATAGAAGCATACGCTGATGACAAAGTCAAAGTTCTTGCCATCAGTAGAATTATGGAAGCCGCATTGAAAGAGCCCACCCAAGGAACAGATGCCGTGAGTTGAGGCTATCGGCATCTATATGACACACCCTTAGTCTCATTTGTTTTCGTAGATAAGCTTGCGTTTTCTTTTCTTCTGCTGCAGCAAGTGTTTTGTGGCCTATTTCACCAACTTACAAATTGTATTTAAAAGCACATTTTCAACAAATTTGTAGAAAAATCAAAATTCTGCTTCACAAAATATTTGAACTACAAAATTGTAGTTGTAGTTTACACAGGGTATTTTGTAGAAGTTTCATTATTTCAGTGTCACCAAAAGTATTTGTTGCTTACAAGTACAAAAATTTGTGAAAAGTCATAAATTTTGTAAGTTTGTATTTCACGAAATCAAGAAATTTAATAAATTTGTTCAGTTGCTAAAAATTTCTTAAAATAGAAAGTTCTTTTTGTTTTTTAAACAAAACTTTCGGCCCAATAATAAGACATTTTGGACCTTGGATTGTCACTGACACCGACACAGCAATTTCTAACAACTGAAAGAGGGGCGTACCAACATTTTCAAAAATTTCAAGTCGAGTGGAGCAAAATTGACGAAGTTATGAGTATTTTTATAGCTGTCGGATGAATGTTTTATTTTTTTTTTTTAGTGTTTAAAATTTTAAAGCGTTTTCAAAGTAGGTGTCCTTCATAACTTCAAAAATACTGAACATTGTTTCTGTTCATAAATTTCGAGGTTACGCTGGAGAGTTTTTATTTTAAATTTATAAATAATTTTTATTTTACAAAAACAAATTACCCGATTTTTTTCCTTTTTCCCTTCAATGTATTCGAAAAAAATGAAAAATTAAAATTTCGAAAACCCTCCCAGATTTAACTTCCGAAACTTTGATTTTTTGAATTCAAATTCAGCAGCAAGTTATGAGGGTCACTTTTTCCCGAGCTTGCATTGCCGTGTTTTAAAAATTTCTTCGTGAAAATTTAATACAATATTCTTCAAATGTTAAAATTTGATATTTTTATAAACAGATTCTAACTGTTTCGTTACAAAAAATTCACAAAAACATGCCTTCTTTTCGTACAAATTAACCTTACTGCACCCTTTTTCATCGTGTTTGTTCAGCCATTGTTGAAGCTTTCTATGAAAATACTGTGCATTGGCCAGAAGCACACGAAAACATTCGTGAACGGTTCTTTAAATCCATTAAATCTTCTTTCTACCTTAAAAATCCATTTTTCTATTTTTGATAAGTATTGGCATTCTAATACGATAGTGGGATTTATAGGTAACTGCGAACCCCTGTATCATTTATTAGTGAGCCTACGACACTTCCTTGTGGTACTCCTCTACCTATTGAATGGTTTTTTTTTGAGCTAAAGGGTTCCTGTTTTTCGACAAACTTTCTATCTTTTATGTACCTTTGTATATAAAAGTATAGTTTTCTTCCTCGTCCTGGAGAATACTCCTGTAGCCCAACTGATGCATATGAATAATGTTTTTATTTATATGTACAGGCTTGATTCTAGAATGTTTGATCGTTTTCTCGATTTAGAACCATTTTTCATTTCATTTATCGTTCATATTCTTTCTTAAACATTAAATATTTATTCTAATCTTGCTATAGTTATAGAACTATTTTATGAGAATAGTTAGTGACATTTTATATATAATAGAAAATAAAAATAAATGCCACTTCAATTTATTGTAATTCAGTGTGGGGTGTACAAACGCAAATATTAGTTGAATATTTATTGATAACATCTATGTTCAATAACGATTAAGAAAAAACAAAAAAAAATTACAATTTAAGCGTGCTGAAGCAAATAATGATCTTGGAAATACTATATAATAATTCAGATATTTAAATATGGAAGCGCAACAGGATATCGATTTGATTATGGTCAAAGTTTAGAAGCCACAACTTTAATTTCTTCAAAAACGCGGTCAGATTCCTAGTTATTTTTATTTCTATAGGAAGCCTGTTAAACAACCTGCATGAAATGATTGAGTAGAAGTTTCTGTAGCTAGTGGTTTGTACTACTACGTAAGTTCTGCCTGTCGAAGATTGGGCTTTGCATGTAACCACCTCTCGCAAAGAAAACTTTCATAACTTTATAATAAAACAAATGTTTCACAGGAAAAAATATTCAAGGCCTTAAATAGATGCATTGTGTGAGAAAAACGATTAGTTTTACAAACTTTCCTTATGGCACATTTTTGAAGGACAGTTAACTGTTGGAGTTTATTGCGATACGCACCACCCCAACAGCTAAAACCATATTGCATTTTTGAATGAAATATGCCATTATAAACTATTTTTAAGGTACGTATGAAACAGTACTTCATGAGCCGGTAAAAACAAAGAATGGATGATAGTAGATAGTGCTTTAAACACAAGATGTGTTTGGACCAACTCATATTTTGGTCGATGATGACACCAAGGTATATAAAATCCTCCACAATATCAATTTTAAAGCAAACTCCACTACAATTAACTTCATTACTATTGTTATTATTGTCATTAATTTTCCTATTATTATTACAATCAGATGCATGCAATATAATGTCTTAGTCCGGGGGTTCTTGGAAACTTAAGCTAAAAAACATTAGCTTAGTTTTGTTACTAACGATCAATTTGTGTTTCGCAAACCAACGTCTTAAGATGTGCACAACCTGATTTATATCTGCAATCAAATTCAAGGGGCTTAATGAGCTTAAGGCAATACCAAGGGGTACACCAAGATTGGTCACTTTCCAGTTACTGGTATTTTCTCCAATTTTAACTCGTTGTGTTCTATCTTTTAGATACGACTCAAACCATTTGAGGATAAATCCACGAAAACCTACTCTTTCCAATTTATCAAAAAGAATGGTATGGTTTACCATGTAGAAGGCTTTTGTTATATCAACAAAGAGACCAGCACAAGACTTTTTGCCATCCAAACCTATATGAATATATGAACAAAAATGTAGTAGAGCATCTTCAGAAAAAAGGCCTACCCCAAACCGAAACTGCAAAGGACGAAAAAAGCGTATTCTATTAAGAAAATATAGATTTCTAGTTTTAACTGCTTTCTCGAACACCTTTGAGATTGAAGGCAGCAAGGAAATTGGTCTGTAGTTTGTTTTATCCTTCTTGTTACCTTTATTGAACAAATTATTTGTTTATTTATTAATTATTAATATTTTTTTCTTTGTATGTTTTTTTTCGAATTTTTTCTCGTGGTATGCTCTGTTGTTGATATCAAAATTCAATTTCATCATTATAAATCAATTTTGCTGTAGCAAGATAGCTCAATATCGAATCTCTGTAATGTAAAATGTATGGTAACCCCACTATTGTAAATTTAGTTTCGAAATAAAGATATCAATCTATCAATAAATCTCTCGCAGCAAAAGTAAAGAGAAAAACTTGAAGCTTTGAGAAATTTAAAATTAGAAAAATATGTATTACATTTTTGGATGGTACGGAACCCTTCGCGTGCGTGTCCGACTCGTTCTTGGCCATTTTAAATTCATTTATTTAAATGCCTATCTGACTTACGGTGTTGATTTTTTCACTCTGTATCGTCCTTGGGCCACAGCGAGTTGATCGAGTGCCTGTGTCCTAATTTTCCACATTTGCCAATCCGAAGGTTGTTGTCCCTTTTTCGCTTGTGTGGATCGTCAACACTAACATCATCTTTAATTGAGGCATGTTGTCATTTCATTATGTCTGTTTACAGAAAAGAGCAAATTGGCGATTAATTAAGTCTTCGGCGGTATGTGTAGACATTCTTTAAGCTGTCTTACTCGCGACATTTAACAAGTCAATAAAAGTATGTGTTCGTATTTGAAAAACTTAAATCTCAAAAGCAAACATAAAAAAAGGTAAACACAAAAACCCTTTTACATTTTCGAAAGTGACAGAATATTTGTTTCCTTAAGAAAATACGCCATGTCGTGTATGTGTGCGTTGGTTTGAAAAAGCGATGACAGTCCTTTAGTTTTTTTTGGTACAAAATGAAGGAAGAGTGAAGAGTCCTGTTTGGGAATAAAAGCAAAGCGAAGAGGAATTTTGTCAGTAATTTAAATTTTGCTCCTAGCTGTGAAACTCGAAGGCCATTCCAATCATTTGCACAAAGAAGCAAGGATGCGGTAGAAGATTTATTGTGTTCTTAGGGAAATGACTTTCTTTATGCTTTCTACCATTTTACCCTTTTTGTGAAACAGACGGCAATAACTTTCAGTTATGCCTGGAATGCAGGCAACAAGTAACAAGGAAACAAATTAGAAATAAACAAAAAATCGAAACAATGGAATATCCTGCCCGTGCTCGTTGCCCCGGAACAGCTTGTGCTTCACAAGGGATTAGAAGGTTGTTTTGATTTGAATGCAAATTAAGCGTCCTTGCCCATGGTACAGGAAATTCATTCAAACCTCCACATGGTTGTTTCTATTGTCTCTTCAAAAGACCGTGGGTTGGTGTATTGAGGTTTTTGGCAGAAATAAATCTTAACGTCGTTGTTTTTGTAAAAAAAAGAAAATTCAGAATATGGATTGGGAAATGTCCCTTCGTAAGGCAAACGTAATTTATTTCAAACATGAATTGGGTTATAAAGTCACGGAAATATTCGTACTCTCGACGGCCATTAAAAGAGAGATAGAGAGAGAAGAAATATTTTCGACTTCGGAAGTATTGGTCCATTTAAATTCAAAAGGCAAAGCAAGAGTGTGTAACACTGTTGAGAAAACTTTTAGGTTGAGTTGGGGACCGTTAAAAATCAGAGGTCGTTTAAAACAGATTCTAACAAGTGGCGAATCTGTTGGTGACGTGTACGGTCACAGTTGAACCAACATCGGCTAGCCACAAGTTTGTGTTTGAAGGGGGGAGTCAGACATGTTAGGAGCATATACTAACACTGCGAAAAGAGGGAATGAGGCAAATGTTTTCTTTTACTTAAAAGCGCCATTTTGACGAGACCAAAAGGAATATTGCATGCACATCCAGGATTTTGTTCAAAAAAATTTTTAAAATCTTCAAGAAAGTTTAAAAAACTGTTTGTTTTTATTTTTTAAATCTGAATCATGAAAGGGTTTCGGAAATTCGTTGACAACGAAAGAAAAAGGGAGGGATTCATACTTACTTCCAAGGATTTGGGACTCTCAGGCCCGAGAACAAGCAAGTAGGCTGACTAGAAGTAAGACGCTGTTAGCAATTATTAATTTCAAATGGTAATGCAAAAGTTGGAATCACTTAGAACACATAGGAAATCTCTTATTGCCGCCTTCTCTGCCGGACATCATTGAAAATATTTGGGCATGTCTATCTCGAAAAGTCTATGAAGCCGGTAGATAATAATTGTTAAATAAAAGACTTCTGCTCAGTTTGACTTCTCAACGGAAAAAGGGTAGACGGAGGTGAAAATATATTGTCAATTCATAAATAACATTGTCACATAGTTCAGTGTATTTAAAGAGTGCATTCAGGGAAAACAGGATATAATACGAATAATTTTTATTCAACACCTTCACTCATTTTGAATTCATTACAAAGTTGTTTTTACATTGATTGCTTATTTTAATTTATCATGACCGCCAATTGATTATTTGTTGATACAAAATATATTAAAAAAAAAATCGCTATAATTTTCTCTAAGAAATGTACTCGATGTGTTTCGTTCGAGAGTGCTACTCTGGATTTTTTATAAGCTTCAGCGGCTTCTCAAATTCTCCGGAAAGTAGGTCTTTCAACATCTCTCTTAGCCACCACAGTTCCTTAACAGCTTCTGATGCAGTTACATATTCAGCTTCGGTTGATAAAAGTGCTGTACAGCGTTGTCTTCTTTAACCCCAAGAAATTGCAGAATCCCAACAGAAACACATTTCCCTTCGCAGAGCGTTTAATATCAGTGTCAGCAGCATAGTCCGAGTCACTAAAAAATTAATTTATGGCAATTTTTATAAAATATTCCTAAGTTGGGAGTGGCCTTCAAGTATCGGAAAACCCTTTTGACATTTTTGATATGATGTTGAGTCGGGTTATCTAAAGATCTGCTTAAAACTCCAACTATGTACGAAATATCAGGCCTCGTTGCTATGGCCAGGAACATCAAACAACCAACTGCTTCACGGAATGGAAAGCGATTTAGTCCGATGACTTGGCTGTTGCTTCACACGGTGTAGATACTCCCTTAGATTCTTCGAAATTTAATCGTTTTAAAAGGCGTTGTATGTACCCAGTCTGCTGAACATGTATCGATCCATCTATATTGCATTTAATCTCCATTCGCTGATAATATTTTGCTTCACTGATTATGAGCTGAAGATGTTGCTTTAAGTAATTTATAACGTCATTAATATCGATGACATCACTCCCAGGGACTAGGCCATGGTCTAAATAAAGTGCAACGAACACACATGGATCTGCTGCCCAGGGTTTAAGCTCGTAGTCACAGAGCAGTTTTGAAATTGTCATATTCCAAATTGTTTACGCTTGCTTCAATCCGTATAGAGTTAGAGTTCAAGAACGCTGCCTTCACATCAAATTGATGAAGGAATAGTTGTTTTGATGCAGCTTTTGCCAATATTGAGCGTATAGAGATGAAATTGGCGACAGGACTAAATGTTTCATTGAAATCCACACCTTCCTGTTGACTATAGCCCTTAATAACCAACATAGCCTTGTAAGGCTCAACTCAACAATTCTCTGGATCCAATTTTAGTTTAAAAACCCACATGCACTCTATTTTCTTTCTGTTCTTTGGTCAATCCACTATAAACCAGGTTTTATTTAAACGGTGCTGTTTTATTTCCACAGCATCTACCCACATTTTAGAATCCTTCGACTCAATAGCTGCTTTGTAAGTTAATGGCTCATCGATTTAAGTCAGATACGCACAACCTCTTTGGATAGCTGAAAACATACTGGTAACTTTGAAATTCTTCTTGGATCTGCTTCCAAGAGGGAGGTGAAAATATTTTGCCTATTCATGAATAACATTATCACATAGCTTAGTGTATTTAAAGAGTGCATTCAGGGAAAACAGGATATAAGGACACTTTAATCGAAGCTTTTGTGTGACTCCTGGGATAAGATTCTCTTGATGGCGCAACATCTAGTCAAGGATTCTCTTTGTCAGTGGGCATATGAAAGTTGCAGAGGTCAGTCTATAAGAATTAATTTTGCAGAAGCTTGTTTTTTTCACAAATCATTAACTTGACAAAATGTCCTAATTTTTGAAGTTAGATGAAGAATTGAGACCAAGTTACCCTATGCCCAAAAATACTGATACAGTGTCTCCATCACGTGTGTTCAAGGCAAGTATATTATCGCAAGATTAAATTAACACAGATAGCTGCAGGTGAATGCACAAGTTTTGCAGCTGACTATAGACACCATCCTCTGTCGCAAAAAAATATGAGCGATGAAGCACATTTGTAAATAAACAGAATAGCTTCTTACGTTGAATAGAAAACCCCCTTTTTGTGTTTTTAAAGAGCACAAGACCCTCATCGAGTAACTTCATGATGTACATCGTTCCTAGCTTTTGTGCCACGGTCCTACACGTTATCTGAACATAATGGGAAGGACAAGGCTCAGGCTTGTATTTAATTTCTATTGCGTTCGTAGTATTTTATTCGCCATTAGCTGATATGATTGCAAGCGCAGTTTTTCTGTTTTTGAAAAATTTCTTCATCATTCTACTTTCGGTGTAATGCAGCAGAACTTATGCCATCACATTCACAACTAATTATTTCGGCGACACGAACTTAAGCTGCATCTGAGGTTTTATTATTTAATTATTTAACCCTCAGAATACACAAGTAAAAAATACAACACATTTTCTGTGTCTGAAAGCGGTATTAGAGACTCTGCGAACGATCTCGACGCCTTGCCAGCCTAGTCACTTCCGGCCATGACTTTCCGACCTACCGAAGATTGTTCTCCACGATCCGTCTCCGAATTCAGCGTGGACGACCTCGACTATGCACTCCTTTTGGGGTCCAAGAAAGGGCCATTCTTCCAATATCAATTTAAATTTATTGTGGCCTATCCACTTTCGACATTGTATAGTATCTCTGCTACAATGGGTTTCTGTGAAGCTCTGCGCAACAGCTTTTCGTTCGTGATCAATCCCGGCCAGAAGACCTTCAGGATTCGTCTCAAACATTTGTTAACGAAGACCTGAAGCTCGCGTACAATGATGGTGACTGTCTTCCAAGTTGGAATTGAATATCCGAATTTTGAGTGAGATGCAGAGCTAGTAGTGTAGACGATGCCAATGGACGGCCTTGTCCGTACGAGACGTCATCGTCAGGTTCTGCACCTCCATCTTTGCACAACGTACTGCTGGGGTACCAGAATTTGTTGCCAAGCTGGCGAGGTGACATTACCTTTGTCTTGGCGACGTTGATTTGCAGTCCAGTCAAACGTATGTGGTTTTTCAATGGCGCCGCCTAAAATGTTAGATAGCAGGCAGATGTCGTCGGCGCATTCGAGGTCGTGGAGTTTCTCTGTCAGGGACCATTGGATTTCTTTGGATGTGGCGTTGTTGTTGCGGTCTAGTACAAGGACAAGGACAATGATGGGGTTATAATATGCACCTTTGTCTTACCCCTCGTGTGTTGGTGAAGGAGGTGCTGTCTTTGCACTTGAAGAGCACCTTGCAAGACGACCGGTAGAGCTCGATGATGGACGGCGGTATTCCCATGGCTTCTCACCGGACTATGTCGATGGCTCTGCAAAGTCATTGAAAAGCAGAACGATGGAGGCGTTTTATTCAACTGATTGTTCGATGACCATCCGGATCGTGTGGGTTTGATAAATTCATGAGCGGTTGGGTCGAAAACCGGCAGAATTACAACTAGGGAAAATGATGACTGGTTCGGATTTGACAACTTTACAAAAACTCAAAACTAACACTAGGATTCGAACATTGGAATTGAAAGGCAGGCGGCATCAATCAAATTATAAAATTACTGGAAAGCACGAATCTGATATTTTCTTCTTTAATTTAATACAACAACAGTAAGATGATTTGTTTTTTTTTAAGAGTACCTCCGAACGTGAATTTTAAATTCCATCAATCTTAAAACCTTTTTTTTTTTTGAATAATTTCTTCTCTGGCAAATTCCGTTTTCTTCGAATTTAGTCGTATAACCACTTAAACATTATTTAAAGAACACCCAAACTGATGTGCTTCAAATCATTGTTGTATTCCGCAGGATGTGAAAATTAATTGAAGTTCAAGGGCTAAGCCCGCTGGAAGCCATGAATGCACTTAAGTGGCTGTTTCCACTAGATTTAATTCTAATAGATATTCAAACCCTCGTGTTGCCGGTAGGCAATTGCTAAGAGTTTTCTCAGATGTTTGGTTTGTTTTCCCTATTATCTCGAAATGGAAATGATTTTAATTAAATCATAGAATCAATGTCGTTGTTCTTATTGATAGCAGAACAGTAAAGAAGCATGGCTTCCTTAGGAGGTAATTTTGGATGATTTATTTATCTTTTGCAGCACAACTACCGGAACACAAAACGTGGTTTAAATTTCAAAGAAATTTGGAAGCTTTAGTTTAATTCAAATGAACAATAAACTTTTTCTTCGATTTGAACGCAAGTGATGCCAAAGAATTGAATAAATTTGGGAATTAGAAAACAAATTTAATTTTCAAACGAATCAACGTTTTCGAAGAAGTTTGAACCAGGAAAGCATTGTCCAGCAAATCAAGAGTGATTTGGAAAATATTTTCCTGAATATATTTCTGCAGATTTTCAAACTCCTGAAATAAAGGGTTTTTCAACAGGGACGTAACAAAAGTAGAGCGACAGGGACAGCGAACGACGCCATATTTCTTACCGCTCTTTTGACATTTCTCTTCAGTAAGGTTTGCCACGCGTCGTTCTCAAGCGTTGGGCATCTCTGTGACGTCGTTGTGGTGAATTTTGCGAAAAGATCTTGGTCTACATCCTTACAAGATTTAATTGACGCAAGAACTAAAGCCGCTTGACCACCAGAAGCGTCGTTTGTTCGTGAATTGGGCTGAGCAACAACTTGAAAATGATTCGGATTTACATCGAAAAATCGATGAGGCTCATTTCTGGCTGAATGGCTCCGTCAATAAACAAAGTATGCGAAATTGGTCAGGCAGCAATCCACACGTACTCCATGAGTCATCCTTGCATCCCGAAAAAATTACGGTTTGGTGTGGTTGATGAACCGGCGGCGTCATTGGGCCGTACTTCTTCCGTGATGATCAAGACCAGCACGTTACTGTGAATGGGGATCGCTACCGTTCAATGATAACCAAATATTTTTGGCCCCAATTAGTTGATATGGACTTGGAGGGCATGTGCTTCTAACAGGACAGCGCCACAAGCCACACAGCGAATGTCAAAATCAATTTATTGGAAACCAAGTTTGGAGAACGTGTTATCTCACGAAATGGTCCAGTCGCTTGGCCGCCTCGGTCATGCGATTTGACGCCGTTAGACTATTTCCTGTGGGGCTGCGTCAAGTCTATGGTCTATGCCAATAAGCCAGCGACGATTGATGAACTTCGTACAAATACCGAACGTGAAATTGCAACAGTATCGGCCGATTTATGCTTGAAACCGTCGAAAATTGGGTTCAGCGTCTGGACTTTTGCAAGCGTGCCCGAGATGGCCATGCAAAAGAAATCTAGTTCTATAATGGCATCGAACGTACTTTCACAGGAATAAAGAATTTCATTGATATCTAAAACCGTTTTTGTTTTCTGTAAAAAAGCGCTCTTATTGAAAAACCCGATACATGAAACACAATGACACGGTTCAGATCACATACCGATATTTTGATATGGATTTATAATGAATAAGATTCTTGAAGGTATGTAATTAATTTCAAATTTATATGTTGTCACTTAGTTCTGCTCAATGGCCCCACTGAAGAAGAGAAGGTTAGCATGAAAGAGGTGCTCCAATTAACCCCAACATCGCGTCAAACAAGGGTTCACAATCCCTCACGAGAGAACTTATAAATGTGACGGAACGAACGCAATTCTATAAAAAGGATGATTTAACGACCCCACAAATAAAAAATACACTTTCCTTAATCCTTTTTTTATTCTTTTCTGTTCTCGAGGGATTATGACTACCCTTATAATGAATTTGCACTGAGCGAGCAGAAGAAAATAGTTGTTTAGAACTCGGGTGCATTTGACCTTCGATTGCTTCATTGGTGGAGTCCGGAAAGGGACGCAGAATTCGACATCGACTTACATATTTGCGTTCACTCAATTCGCAGTATTTTATTTGCAATTTATTGATTTACCTGAGAGTATAACTTTTCTGCATTTAAGGATGAATGTTTCATAGCATTGCTCTCAGCGTTATGCTATCTTTTGAAACGATTGTTTTTAAGTGCCTTCAAAATTCGATTGACATTAACTTCTTTTATATTTTATATTTGCCAAAATTTGTACAATTGAATTTTTTTACAGAATATTTTATGTTCGAGAATTTGGTTTATATGAAGCTTAAATATATATATCACAGAACAATAACTTTGAAGGAAAATTCACCTTCATCAGATTTAAGTTGCCCATGGCAAGAGAGAAGAGAAGAGTAGAATTTGATTTCAATCACAGAGTTGGTAATAAAATAAATAAATAAATAAATATACCAATCATTTAGTAATCTTATAAAAAAAATTATGAGTAAATTTATAGATATATACATTTTATAATTAATATTTAAATAAATTAAAAGATAAATATATTTATTTATCATAAGCAGCCTCGCTTAACCGTTAGGTAAACGTTGATTATTATGCTATCTTCAAGTTGCAGCCCAGATTTGATACTAAAGGATTCAATAAGCTTTGTGGGCAAATTTAATATTCTGTTCAGGTTCACAGCATTATTCTCTGAAAACTTATATTCAAAAGTTCCCAACCGTTTCCATCAAATTTAGGAATCGATTTGGCTGCCATAAAACGTCTTAGAGGAAATGATTAAATCGTTGAAGGCCCAGATGTCTGGTGGCTTCCAAGTTAGTGGCTTTTGCATCCATTTCGATGTGGTTTTAGCCATCATTGCATTTTCGTAATCCGCATACCATTTCTTCTTATAAAAAATTTCTCCAACTTATCCTAGGCCGAGGAGTAGCCCTTCCGTTGTCTGCCACATATTTATGCTTCGGCCAGAAACAAATTTTCGCTGATCTCTTGTCCTGGTTGAAATGAAGGCACAGATTCCTTGGGTACCCCTTTTCACCGAGTTTGCGAATTTTGTCTGGCTTTATTGTGTCTGAGTCGACGACCTTTTGAGTTATCTCAAATCTACTTTATTGTTTGATATAAGTTGACTGGATCGATATCTCAATGTGATACCATTCATAGTCGTTTTGAATTTTTTATTTGAATATTTCTATAGACTTCACGAAAAGTTTTGTTCAAACTTACGAGTATATGGCGCAGAATGAAGATGAGAGAGATTTCAGGGAAGCTTTGGAGCAGCGATTTGTAAGACTGACACGAGAGGAAGATTGGGATTATATCACCAAGCATCCAGAGGTACATACATCTAAATATTGTCAGGCAATTTCATTTGAATTAATTTTTCAATTCTAGATACGCACCATTCTCAGGTCTTTCATTCGGCAAATTTTACAACAACGACCAAACAATGTGTTTGATTTCTCTGCAGAATTCGCTCGGAGGCTTAGGGCAGCGCATGAAAATGATAATGAAGAAGCACCAACTGAAGATGAATTCCCTTCTACGTGTTAAAAAATTTGACCAAATATTTTGAAAAAATAAAACTAATGCTTTTTTGAGTGCACAACTTCATTAAATTGTATGATGTAAGGCAATCACCTCAGTGGTGTTTCTTTGCTCTTTAAAATACCTACCAATCTGCACATCGGTACCTGGAACTAAAGTTAAAATCCATACTTCACACCCGCTGGCCCGCTTCTTCCAGTTTTTGTGGAGTATGATTTTTATCGTTCGAGTAAGGAGCAGTGTTAGTCTTAAATTTAGTCCAGTCCCCACTTGCCATTGGAATTAAATTGACACCGTTTTTACTGGATTGGTTGACCAACGAATTTACCCAAGTCTGGTGGCTATACTTGAGTGGTATACTAATCGGGCATAATGCTAGATGTTCCAAGTTGGAAGCATCAAAACAGTGGTTTGTGAAGACGATCTGTCAATGACTGCGCAGTGAAGGCATTATACTGGCATTATACTGAGCAAAGTGATGATTCAACCTCCCAAAGGTTTGCATTCGAATCATTGGCGTCAAAAAAATACTGCGAATTGAACGAATGAAAATTTGTCGATTTCAAATTTCACCTGTACGAGAACAGACTCCAATTTTGCAGCAGTCGCAAGAAAAGTATATTGCAGTTGCAAACCCCCTTTAAATCTTAAGTTCATACAACAGGTTTTTATAGGGTTTAAATCCGGATTTCATGATGGCCAATTATAAACATCGACAGAATTTTTTTCAAGCCATTGTTTTGCTACCCTAGCCACGTTCTTTGGATTATTATCTTGCATGAATCTCCAAGTAACGAGCAGTTCCTCCTCAGTGTAGGGTAACATCAAATTTTCTACTTTTTTTGTTAAGTTTTGAAATCGTTATACCTCCTTTTTGATATAAAGCCCGGTTCCTTTGAATGATATATAGCCCCAAAGCATGACACTTCCTCCTCCGTGCTTCAAAACAACCGTCGTGTATTTCGGATTAAATGCCTCACGCCAGACAATCTTTAAATCGCTCTATTAACATTTGTTTCATCGCTTCATAAAATTTTGTTCCACTCAGAAATCATCCAATCCTTATATTTCTTCGCTAAGGCTAACCTAGATTTTCGAAACCATGGGCTAAAGTCCAGCAGAATTAAGCAAAAAAGCCTCGGATTTCATATCTCAATATTTTTGTCATTAAGAGGTTCTCAGAGCTGAATTTTGAAATGTGCGTTCAATTTTGGATACTTATGACAAATAATATAACAGAAAAGGGCATTTGCAATTTCGAGAAAAAAGTGCATTTTCAAATCATGGGCTATAGTCCAGCAGAATTTTGCAAAAAACCCTCGGGTTTCATATCTCAATATTTTTGTCATTAAGAGGTTCTCAGAGCTGAATTTTGAAATGTGCGTTCAATTTAGGATGCTTGTGGCAAAAAATACATCAGAAAAGGGCATTTGCAATTTTGTGAAAAAAGTGCATTTTCAAATCATGGGCTATAGTCTAGCAGAATTTGGCAAAAATCCCTCGGGATTCATATCTCAATATTTTTGTCATTAAGAGGTTCTCAGAGCTGAAATTTGAAATGTGCGTCCAATTTAGGATACTTGTGACAACCAGTTTATCAGAAAAGGACATTTGCATTTTTGTGAAAAAAGTGCATTTCAAATCATGGGCTTTAGTCCAGCAGAATTTGGCAAAAAACTCTCGGGTTTCATATCTCAATATTTTTGTCATTAAGAGGTTCTCAGAGCTGAATTTTGAAATGTGCGTTCAATTTAGGATGCTTGTGGCAAAAAATACATCAGAAAAGGGCATTTGCATTTTTGTGAAAAAAGTGCATTTTCAAATCATGGGCTATAGTCCAGCAGAATTTGGCAAAAAACTCTCGGGATTCATATCTCAATATTTTTGTCATTAAGAGGTTCTCAGAGCTGAAATTTGAAATGTGCGTCCAATTTAGGATACTTGTGACAACCAGTTTATCAGAAAAGGACATTTGCATTTTTGTGCAAAAAGTGCATTTTCAAATCATGGGCTATAGTCCAGCAGAATTTGGCAAAAAACCCTCGGGATTCATATCTCAATATTTTTGTCATTAAGAGGTTCTCAGAGCTGAAATTTGAAATGTGCGTCCAATTTAGGATGCTTGTGGCAAAAAATACATCAGAAAAGGGCATTTGCATTTTTGTGAAAAAAGTGCATTTTCAAATCATGGGCTATAGTCTAGCAGAATTTGGCAAAAAACCCTCGGGATTCATATCTCAATATTTTTGTCATTAAGAGGTTCTCAGAGCTGAAATTTGAAATGTGCGTCCAATTTAGGATGCTTGTGGCAAAAAATACATCAGAAAAGGGCATTTGCATTTTTGTGAAAAAAGTGCATTTTCAAATCATGGGCTATAGTCTAGCAGAATTTGGCAAAAAACCCTCGGGATTCATATCTCAATATTTTTGTCATTAAGAGGTTCTCAGAGCTGAAATTTGAAATGTGCGTCCAATTTAGGATGCTTGTGGCAAAAAATACATCAGAAAAGGGCATTTGCAATTTTGAGCAAAAAGTGCATTTTCAAATCATGGGCTATAGTCCAGCAGAATTTGGCAAAAAACCCTCGGGATTCATATCTCAATATTTTTGTCATTAAGAGGTTCTCAGAGCTGAATTTTGAAATGTGCGTTCAATTTAGGATGCTTGTGGCAAAAAATACATCAGAAAAGGGCATTTGCAATTTTGAGCAAAAAGTGCATTTTCAAATCATGGGCTATAGTCCAGCAGAATTTGGCAAAAAACTCTCGGGATTCATATCTCAATATTATTGTCATTAAGAGGTTCTCAGAGCTGAATTTTGAAATGTGCGTTCAATTAAGGATGCTTGTGGCCAAAAATACATCAGAAAAGGGCATTTGCAATTTTGAGCAAAAAGTGCATTTTCAAATCATGGGCTATAGTCCAGCAGAATTTGGCAAAAAACTCTCGGGATTCATATCTCAATATTTTTGTCATTAAGAGGTTCTCAGAGCTGAAATTTGAAATGTGCGTCCAATTTAGGATGCTTGTGGCAAAAAATACATCAGAAAAGGGCATTTGCAATTTTGAGCAAAAAGTGCATTTTCAAATCATTGGCTATAGTCCAGCAGAATTTGGCAAAAAACTCTCGGGATTCATATCTCAATATTTTTGTCATTAAGAGGTTCTCAGAGCTGAAATTTGAAATGTGCGTCCAATTTAGGATGCTTGTAGCAAAAAATACATCAGAAAAGGGCATTTGCAATTTTGAGCAAAAAGTGCATTTTCAAATCATGGGCTATAGTCCAGCAGAATTTGGCAAAAAACTCTCGGGATTCATATCTCAATATTTTTGTCATTAAGAGGTTCTCAGAGCTGAAATTTGAAATGTGCTTCCAATTTAGGATGCTTGTGGCAAAAAATACATCAGAAAAGGACATTTGCATTTTTGTGAAAAAAGTGCATTTTCAAATCATGGGCTATAGTCTAGCAGAATTTGGCAAAAAACCCTCGGGATTCATATCTCAATATTTTTGTCATTAAGAGGTTCTCAGAGCTGAATTTTGAAATGTGCGTTCAATTTAGGATGCTTGTGGCAAAAAATACATCAGAAAAGGGCATTTGCAATTTTGAGCAAAAAGTGCATTTTCAAATCATGGGCTATAGTCCAGCAGAATTTGGCAAAAAACTCTCGGGATTCATATCTCAATATTTTTGTCATTAAGAGGTTCTCAGAGCTGAATTTTGAAATGTGCGTTCAATTTAGGATGCTTGTGGCAAAAAATACATCAGAAAAGGGCATTTGCAATTTTGAGCAAAAAGTGCATTTTCAAATCATGGGCTATAGTCCAGCAGAATTTGGCAAAAAACTCTCAGGATTCATATCTCAATATTTTTGTCATTAAGAGGTTCTCAGAGCTGAAATTTGAAACGTGCGTCCAATTTAGGATGCTTGTGGCAAAAAATACATCAGAAAAGGGCATTTGCAATTTTGAGCAAAAAGTGCATTTTCAAATCATGGGGTATAGTCCAGCAGAATTTGGCAAAAAACTCTCGGGATTCATATCTCAATATTTTTGTCATTAAGAGGTTCTCAGAGCTGAAATTTGAAATGTGCGTCCAATTAAGGATGCTTGTGGCAAAAAATACATCAGAAAAGGGCATTTGCAATTTTGAGCAAAAAGTGCATTTTCAAATCCTGGGCTATAGTCCAGCAGAATTTTGCAAAAAACCCTCGGGATTCATATCTCAATAGTTTTGCCATCAAAAGGTTCTCAGAGCTGAATTTTGAAATGTGTGTTCAATTTTGGATTCTTATGACAAATATTATTTAAGAAAAGGGAATTTGCAATTTTGAGAAAAAAGTGCATTTTCAAATCCTGGGCTATAGTCCAGCAGAATTTTGCAAAAAACCCTCGGGATTCATATCTCAATAGTTTTGCCATCAAAAGGTTCTCAGAGCTGAATTTTGAAATGTGTGTTCAATTTTGGATTCTTATGACAAATATTATTTAAGAAAAGGGAATTTGCAATTTTGAGAAAAAAGTGCATTTTCAAATCCTGGGCTATAGTCCAGCAGAATTTTGCAAAAAACCCTCGGGATTCATATCTCAATATTTTTGTCATTAAGAGGTTCTCAGAGCTGAAATTTGAAACGTGCGTCCAATTTAGGATGCTTGTGGCAAAAAATACATCAGAAAAGGGCATTTGCAATTTTGAGCAAAAAGTGCATTTTCAAATCATGGGGTATAGTCCAGCAGAATTTGGCAAAAAACTCTCGGGATTCATATCTCAATATTTTTGTCATTAAGAGGTTCTCAGAGCTGAATTTTGAAATGTGCGTTTAATTCAGGATACTTGTGACAAACAATATATCTAAAAAGGGAATTTGCAATTTTGAGAAAAAATTGCATTTTCAAATCATGGGCTATAGTCCAGGAGAATTTTGCAAAAAACCCTCGGGATTCATATCTCAATAGTTTTGCCATCAAAAGGTTCTCAGAGCTGAATTTTGAAATGTGTGTTCAATTTTGGATTCTTGTGACAAATATTATTTAAGAAAAGGGAATTTGCAATTTTGAGAAAAAATTGCATTTTCAAATCATGGGCTATAGTCCAGGAGAATTTTGCAAAAAACCCTCGGGATTCATATCTCAATAGTTTTGCCATCAAAAGGTTCTCAGAGCTGAATTTTGAAATGTGTGTTCATTTTTGGATTCTTATGGCAAAAAATACATCAGAAAAGGGCATTTGCAATTTTGAGCAAAAAGTGCATTTTCAAATCCTGGGCTATAGTCCAGCAGAATTTTGCAAAAAACCCTCGGGTTTCATATCTCAATATTTTTGTAATTAAGAGGTTCTCAGAGCTGAATTTTGAAATGTGTGTTCATTTTTGGATTCTTATGACAAATATTATATAAGAAAAGGGAATTTGCAAATTTGAGAAAAAAGTGCATTTTCAAATCCTGGGCTATAGTCCAGCAGAATTTTGCAAAAAACCCTCGGGTTTCATATCTCAATATTTTTGTAATTAAGAGGTTCTCAGAGCTGAATTTTGAAATGTGCGTTTAGTTTTGGATTCTTGTGACAAATATTATATCAGAAAAGGGCATTTGCAATTTTGAGCAAAAAGTGCATTTTCAAATCATGGGCTATAGTCCAGCAGAATTTGGCAAAAAACTCTCGGGATTCATATCTCAATATTTTTGTCATTAAGAGGTTCTCAGAGCTGAAATTTGAAATGTGCGTCCAATTAAGGATGCTTGTGGCAAAAAATACATCAGAAAAGGGCATTTGCAATTTTGAGCAAAAAGTGCATTTTCAAATCATGGGCTATAGTCTAGCAGAATTTGGCAAAAAACCCTCGGGATTCATATCTCAATATTTTTGTCATTAAGAGGTTCTCAGAGCTGAATTTTGAAATATGAGCTCAGTTCGAGTTACTTGTGAAGGCTATTGTATAAGAAAAGGACATTTGCAATTTTACGAAAAAAGTGCATTTCAAATCATGGGCTACAGTCCAGCAGAATTTGGCAAAAAACTCTCGGGATTCATATCTCAATATTATTGTCATTAAGAGGTTCTCAGAGCTGAATTTTGAAATGTGCGTTCAATTTAGGATGCTTGTGGCCAAAAATACATCAGAAAAGGGCATTTGCAATTTTGAGCAAAAAGTGCATTTTCAAATCATGGGCTATAGTCCAGCAGAATTTGGCAAAAAACTCTCGGGATTCATATCTCAATATTTTTGTCATTAAGAGGTTCTCAGAGCTGAAATTTGAAATGTGCGTCCAATTTAGGATGCTTGTGGCAAAAAATACATCAGAAAAGGGCATTTGCAATTTTGAGCAAAAAGTGCATTTCCAAATCATGGGCTATAGTCTAGCAGAATTTGGCAAAAAACCCTCGGGATTCATATCTCAATATTTTTGTCATTAAGAGGTTCTCAGAGCTGAATTTTGAAATGTGCGTTCAATTTAGGATGCTTGTGGCAAAAAATACATCAGAAAAGGGCATTTGCAATTTTGAGCAAAAAGTGCATTTTCAAATCATGGGCTATAGTCCAGCAGAATTTGGTAAAAAACTCTCGGGATTCATATCTCAATATTTTTGTCATTAAGAGGTTCTCAGAGCTGAAATTTGAAATGTGCTTCCAATTTAGGATGCTTGTGGCAAAAAATACATCAGAAAAGGGCATTTGCAATTTTGAGCAAAAAGTGCATTTTCAAATCATGGGCTATAGTCCAGCAGAATTTGGCAAAAAACTCTCGGGATTCATATCTCAATATTTTTGTCATTAAGAGGTTCTCAGAGCTGAAATTTGAAATGTGCGTCCAATTTAGGATGCTTGTGGCAAAAAATACATCAGAAAAGGGCATTTGCATTTTTGTGAAAAAAGTGCATTTTCAAATCATGGGCTATAGTCCAGCAGAATTTGGCAAAAAACTCTCGGGATTCATATCTCAATATTTTTGTCATTAAGAGGTTCTCAGAGCTGAAATTTGAAATGTGCGTCCAATTTAGGATGCTTGTGGCAAAAAATACATCAGAAAAGGGCATTTGCAATTTTGAGCAAAAAGTGCATTTTCAAATCATGGGCTATAGTCCAGCAGAATTTGGCAAAAAACTCTCGAGATTCATATCTCAATATTTTTGTCATTAAGAGGTTCTCAGAGCTGAAATTTGAAATGTGCGTCCAATTAAGGATGCTTGTGGCAAAAAATACATCAGAAAAGGGCATTTGCATTTTTGTGAAAAAAGTGCATTTTCAAATCATGGGCTATAGTCTAGCAGAATTTGGCAAAAAACCCTCGGGATTCATATCTCAATATTTTTGTCATTAAGAGGTTCTCAGAGCTGAAATTTGAAATGTGCGTCCAATTTAGGATGCTTGTGGCAAAAAATACATCAGAAAAGGGCATTTGCATTTTTGTGAAAAAAGTGAATTTTCAAATCATGGGCTATAGTCTAGCAGAATTTGGCAAAAAACCCTCGGGATTCATATCTCAATATTTTTGTCATTAAGAGGTTCTCAGAGCTGAATTTTGAAATGTGCGTTCAATTTAGGATGCTTGTTTCAAAAAATACATCAGAAAAAAGCATTTGCAATTTTGAGCAAAAAGTGCATTTTCAAATCATGGGCTATAGTCCAGCAGAATTTGGCAAAAAACTCTCGGGATTCATATCTCAATATTTTTGTCATTAAGAGGTTCTCAGAGCTGAAATTTGAAATGTGCGTCCAATTTAGGATGCTTGTGGCAAAAAATACATCAGAAAAGGGCATTTGCATTTTTGTGAAAAAAGTGCATTTTCAAATCATGGGCTATAGTCCAGCAGAATTTGGCAAAAAACTCTCGGGATTCATATCTCAATATTTTTGTCATTAAGAGGTTCTCAGAGCTGAAATTTGAAATGTGCGTCCAATTTAGGATACTTGTCACATCCAGTTTATCAGAAAAGGACATTTGCATTTTTGTGAAAAAAGTGCATTTTCAAATCATGGGCTATAGTCCAGCAGAATTTGGCAAAAAACCCTCGGGATTCATATCTCAATATTTTTGTCATTAAGAGGTTCTCAGAGCTGAATTTTGAAATATGAGCTCAGTTCGAGTTACTTGTGAAGGCTATTGTATAAGAAAAGGACATTTGCAATTTTACGAAAAAAGTGCATTTCAAATCATGGGCTATAGTCCAGCAGAATTTGGCAAAAAACCCTCGGGATTCATATCTCAATATTATTGTCATTAAGAGGTTCTCAGAGCTGAAATTTGAAATGTGCGTCCAATTAAGGATGCTTGTGGCAAAAAATACATCAGAAAAGGGCATTTGCATTTTTGTGAAAAAAGTGCATTTTCAAATCATGGGCTATAGTCTAGCAGAATTTGGCAAAAAACCCTCGGGATTCATATCTCAATATTTTTGTCATTAAGAGGTTCTCAGAGCTGAAATTTGAAATGTGCGTCCAATTTAGGATGCTTGTGGCAAAAAATACATCAGAAAAGGGCATTTGCATTTTTGTGAAAAAAGTGAATTTTCAAATCATGGGCTATAGTCTAGCAGAATTTGGCAAAAAACCCTCGGGATTCATATCTCAATATTTTTGTCATTAAGAGGTTCTCAGAGCTGAATTTTGAAATGTGCGTTCAATTTAGGATGCTTGTTTCAAAAAATACATCAGAAAAAAGCATTTGCAATTTTGAGCAAAAAGTGCATTTTCAAATCATGGGCTATAGTCCAGCAGAATTTGGCAAAAAACTCTCGGGATTCATATCTCAATATTTTTGTCATTAAGAGGTTCTCAGAGCTGAAATTTGAAATGTGCGTCCAATTTAGGATGCTTGTGGCAAAAAATACATCAGAAAAGGGCATTTGCATTTTTGTGAAAAAAGTGCATTTTCAAATCATGGGCTATAGTCCAGCAGAATTTGGCAAAAAACTCTCGGGATTCATATCTCAATATTTTTGTCATTAAGAGGTTCTCAGAGCTGAAATTTGAAATGTGCGTCCAATTTAGGATACTTGTCACATCCAGTTTATCAGAAAAGGACATTTGCATTTTTGTGAAAAAAGTGCATTTTCAAATCATGGGCTATAGTCCAGCAGAATTTGGCAAAAAACCCTCGGGATTCATATCTCAATATTTTTGTCATTAAGAGGTTCTCAGAGCTGAATTTTGAAATGTGCGTTCAATTTAGGATGCTTGTGGCAAAAAATACATCAGAAAAGGGCATTTGCAATTTTGAGCAAAAAGTGCATTTTCAAATCATGGGCTATAGTCCAGCAGAATTTGGCAAAAAACTCTCGGGATTCATATCTCAATATTTTTGTCATTAAGAGGTTCTCAGAGCTGAAATTTGAAATGTGCTTCCAATTTAGGATGCTTGCGGCAAAAAATACATCAGAAAAGGGCATTTGCATTTTTGTGAAAAAAGTGCATTTTCAAATCATGGGCTATAGTCTAGCAGAATTTGGCAAAAAACCCTCGGGATTCATATCTCAATATTTTTGTCATTAAGAGGTTCTCAGAGCTGAATTTTGAAATGTGCGTTCAATTTAGGATGCTTGTGGCAAAAAATACATCAGAAAAGGGCATTTGCAATTTTGAGCAAAAAGTGCATTTTCAAATCATGGGCTATAGTCCAGCAGAATTTGGCAAAAAACTCTCGGGATTCATATCTCAATATTTTTGTCATTAAGAGGTTCTCAGAGCTGAAATTTGAAATGTGCGTCCAATTTAGGATGCTTGTGGCAAAAAATACATCAGAAAAGGGCATTTGCATTTTTGTGAAAAAAGTGCATTTTCAAATCATGGGCTATAGTCTAGCAGAATTTGGCAAAAAACCCTCGGGATTCATATCTCAATATTTTTGTCATTAAGAGGTTCTCAGAGCTGAATTTTGAAATGTGCGTTCAATTTAGGATGCTTGTGGCAAAAAATACATCAGAAAAGGGCATTTGCAATTTTGAGCAAAAAGTGCATTTTCAAATCATGGGCTATAGTCCAGCAGAATTTGGCAAAAAACTCTCGGGATTCATATCTCAATATTTTTGTCATTAAGAGGTTCTCAGAGCTGAAATTTGAAATGTGCGTCCAATTTAGGATGCTTGTGGCAAAAAATACATCAGAAAAGGGCATTTGCATTTTTGTGAAAAAAGTGCATTTTCAAATCATGGGCTATAGTCCAGCAGAATTTGGCAAAAAACTCTCGGGATTCATATCTCAATATTTTTGTCATTAAGAGGTTCTCAGAGCTGAAATTTGAAATGTGCGTCCAATTTAGGATGCTTGTGGTAAAAAAAAACATCAGAAAAGGGCATTTGCAATTTTGAGCAAAAAGTGCATTTTCAAATCATGGGCTATAGTCCAGCAGAATTTGGCAAAAAACTCTCGGGATTCATATCTCAATATTTTTGTCATTAAGAGGTTCTCAGAGCTGAAATTTGAAATGTGCGTCCAATTAAGGATGCTTGTGGCAAAAAATACATCAGAAAAGGGCATTTGCATTTTTGTGAAAAAAGTGCATTTTCAAATCATGGGCTATAGTCTAGCAGAATTTGGCAAAAAACCCTCGGGATTCATATCTCAATATTTTTGTCATTAAGAGGTTCTCAGAGCTGAAATTTGAAATGTGCGTCCAATTTAGGATGCTTGTGGCAAAAAATACATCAGAAAAGGGCATTTGCATTTTTGTGAAAAAAGTGCATTTTCAAATCATGGGCTATAGTCCAGCAGAATTTGGCAAAAAACTCTCGGGATTCATATCTCAATATTTTTGTCATTAAGAGGTTCTCAGAGCTGAAATTTGAAATGTGCGTCCAATTTAGGATGCTTGTGGCAAAAAATACATCAGAAAAGGGCATTTGCATTTTTGTGAAAAAAGTGCATTTTCAAATCATGGGCTATAGTCTAGCAGAATTTGGCAAAAAACCCTCGGGATTCATATCTCAATATTTTTGTCATTAAGAGGTTCTCAGAGCTGAAATTTGAAATGTGCGTCCAATTAAGGATACTTGTGACAACCAGTTTATCAGAAAAGGACATTTGCATTTTTGTGAAAAAAGTGCATTTTCAAATCATGGGCTATAGTCTAGCAGAATTTGGCAAAAAACCCTCGGGATTCATATCTCAATATTTTTGTCATTAAGAGGTTCTCAGAGCTGAATTTTGAAATATGAGCTCAGTTCGAGTTACTTGTGAAGGCTATTGTATAAGAAAAGGACATTTGCAATTTTACGAAAAAAGTGCATTTCAAATCATGGGCTATAGTCCAGCAGAATTTGGCAAAAAACCCTCGGGATTCATATCTCAATATTATTGTCATTAAGAGGTTCTCAGAGCTGAATTTTGAAATGTGCGTTCAATTTAGGATGCTTGTGGCAAAAAATACATCAGAAAAGGGCATTTGCAATTTTGGGAAAAAAGTGCATTTTCAAATCATGGGCTATAGTCCAGCAGAATTTGGCAAAAAACCCTCGGGATTCATATCTCAATATTATTGTCATTAAGAGGTTCTCAGAGCTGAATTTTGAAATGTGCGTTCAATTTAGGATGCTTGTGGCAAAAAATACATCAGAAAAGGGCATTTGCAATTTTGAGAAAAAAGTGCATTTTCAAATCATGGGCTATAGTCTAGCAGAATTTTGCAAAAAACCCTCGGGATTCATATCTCAATATTTTTGTCATTAAGAGGTTCTCAGAGCTGAAATTTGAAATGTGCGTCCAATTTAGGATACTTGTGACAACCAGTTTATCAGAAAAGGACATTTGCATTTTTGTGCAAAAAGTGCATTTTCAAATCATAGGCTATAGTCCACCAGAATTTGGCGAAAAACCCTCGGGTTTCATATCTCAATATTTTTGTCATTAAGAGGTTCTCAGAGCTGAATTTTGAAATATGAGCTCAGTTCGAGTTACTTGTGAAGGCTATTGTATAAGAAAAGGACATTTGCAATTTTACGAAAAAAGTGCATTTCAAATCATGGGCTATAGTCCAGCAGAATTTGGCAAAAAACCCTCGGTATTCATATCTCAATATTATTGTCATTAAGAGGTTCTCAGAGCTGAATTTTGAAATGTGCGTTCAATTTAGGATGCTTGTGGCAAAAAATACATCAGAAAAGGGCATTTGCAATTTTGGGAAAAAAGTGCATTTTCAAATCATGGGCTATAGTCCAGCAGAATTTGGCAAAAAACCCTCGGGATTCATATCTCAATATTATTGTCATTAAGAGGTTCTCAGAGCTGAATTTTGAAATGTGCGTTCAATTTAGGATGCTTGTGGCAAAAAATACATCAGAAAAGGGCATTTGCAATTTTGGGAAAAAAGTGCATTTTCAAATCATGGGCTAGAGTCCAGCAGAATTTGGCAAAAAACCCTCGGGATTCATATCTCAATATTATTGTCATTAAGAGGTTCTCAGAGCTGAATTTTGAAATGTGCGTTCAATTTAGGATGCTTGTGGCAAAAAATACATCAGAAAAGGGCATTTGCAATTTTGAGAAAAAAGTGCATTTTCAAATCATGGGCTATAGTCTAGCAGAATTTTGCAAAAAACCCCTTGGGATTCATATCTCAATATTTTTGTCATTAAGAGGTTCTCAGAGCTGAAATTTGAAATGTGCGTTCAATTAGGATGCTTGTGGCAAAAAATACATCAGAAAAGGGCATTTGCAATTTTGAGAAAAAAGTGCATTTTCAAATCATGGGCTATAGTCCAGCAGAATTTGGCGAAAAACCCTCGGGTTTCATATCTCAATATTTTTGTCATTAAGATTTTTGTTTTCAGAGCTGAAATTTGAAATGTGCTTCCAATTTAGGATACTTGTGACAACCAGTTTATCAGAAAAGGACATTTGCATTTTTGTGAAAAAAGTGCATTTTCAAATCATAGGCTATAGTCCACCAGAATTTGGCGAAAAACCCTCGGGTTTCATATCTCAATATTTTTGTCATTAAGAGGTTTTCAGAGCTGAAATTTGAAATGTGCTTCCAATTTAGGATACTTGTGACAACCAGTTTATCAGAAAAGGACATTTGCATTTTTGTGAAAAAAGTGCATTTTCAAATCATAGGCTATAGTCCACCAGAATTTGGCGAAAACCCCTTGGGATTCATATCTCAATATTTTTGTCATTAAGAGGTTCTCAGAGCTGAAATTTGAAATGTGCGTTCAATTAGGATGCTTGTGGCAAAAAATACATCAGAAAAGGGCATTTGCAATTTTGAGAAAAAAGTGCATTTTCAAATCATGGGCTATAGTCCAGCAGAATTTGGCGAAAAACCCTCGGGTTTCATATCTCAATATTTTTGTCATTAAGAGGTTCTCAGAGCTGAAATTTGAAATGTGCGTTGAATTTGGGATGCTTGTGGCAAAAAATACATCAGAAAAGGGCATTTGCAATTTTGAGAAAAAAGTGCATTTTCAAATCATGGGCTATAGTCTAGCAGAATTTTGCAAAAAACCCTCGGGATTCATATCTCAATATTTTTGTCATTAAGAGGTTCTCAGAGCTGAAATTTGAAATGTGCGTTCAATTGAGGATACTTATGACAAATAATATAACAGAAAAGGACATTTGCATTTTTGTGAAAAAAGTGCATTTTCAAATCATGGGCTATAGTCCAGCAGAATTTGGCGAAAAACCCTCGGGATTCATATCTCAATATTTTTGTCATTAAGAGGTTCTCAGAGCTGAATTTTGAAATATGAGCTCAGTTCGAGTTACTTGTGAAGGCAATTGTATAAGAAAAGGACATTTGCAATTTTACGAAAAAGTGCATTTTCAAATCATGGGCTATAGTCCAGCAGAATTTGGCGAAAAACCCTCGGGATTCATATCTCAATATTTTTGTCATTAAGAGGTTCTCAGAGCTGAATTTTGAAATATGAGCTCAGTTCGAGTTACTTGTGAAGGCAATTGTATAAGAAAAGGACATTTGCAATTTTACGAAAAAGTGCATTTTCAAATCATGGGCTATAGTCCAGCAGAATTTTGCAAAAAACCCTCGGGATTCATATCTCAATATTTTTGTCATTAAGAGGTTCTCAGAGCTGAAATTTGAAATGTGCGTTCAATTGAAGATGCTTGTGGCAAAAAATACATCAGAAAAGAGCATTTGCAATTTTGAGAAAAAAGTGCATTTTCAAATCATGGGCTATAGTCTAGCAGAATTTTGCAAAAAACCCTCGGGATTCATATCTCAATATTTTTGTCATTAAGAGGTTCTCAGAGCTGAAATTTGAAATGTGCGTTCAATTGAGGATACTTATGACAAATAATATAACAGAAAAGGACATTTGCATTTTTGTGAAAAAAGTGCATTTTCAAATCATGGGCTATAGTCCAGCAGAATTTGGCGAAAAACCCTCGGGATTCATATCTCAATATTTTTGTCATTAAGAGGTTCTCAGAGCTGAATTTTGAAATATGAGCTCAGTTCGAGTTACTTGTGAAGGCAATTGTATAAGAAAAGGACATTTGCAATTTTACGAAAAAGTGCATTTTCAAATCATGGGCTATAGTCCAGCAGAATTTTGCAAAAAACCCTCGGGATTCATATCTCAATATTATTGTCATTAAAAGGTTCTCAGAGCTGAAATTTGACATGTGCGTCCAATTTAGGATGCTTGTGGCAAAAAATACATCAGAAAAGGGCATTTGCATTTTTGTGAAAAAAGTGCATTTTCAAATCATGGGCTATAGTCTAGCAGAATTTGGCAAAAAACCCTCGGGATTCATATCTCAATATTTTTGTCATTAAGAGGTTCTCAGAGCTGAATTTTGAAATGTGCGTTCAATTGAAGATGCTTGTGGCAAAAAATACATCAGTAAAGGGCATTTGCATTTTTGTGAAAAAAGTGCATTTTCAAATCATGGGCTATAGTCTAGCAGAATTTGGCAAAAAACCCTCGGGATTCATATCTCAATATTTTTGTCATTAAGAGGTTCTCAGAGCTGAATTTTGAAATGTGCGTTCAATTAAGGATGCTTGTGGCAAAAAATACATCAGAAAAGGGCATTTGCAATTTTGAGCAAAAAGTGCATTTTCAAATCATGGGCTATAGTCCAGCAGAATTTGACAAAAAACTCTCGGGATTCATATCTCAATATTTTTGTCATTAAGAGGTTCTCAGAGCTGAAATTTGAAATGTGCGTCCAATTTAGGATGCTTGTGGCAAAAAATACATCAGAAAAGGGCATTTGCATTTTTGTGAAAAAAGTGCTTTTTCAAATCATGGGCTATAGTCCAACAGAATTTTGCAAAAAACCCTCGGGTTTCATATCTCAATATTTTTGTCATTAAGAGGTTCTCAGAGCTGAAATTTGAAAAGTGCGTCCAATTTAGGATACTTGTGACAACCAGTTTATCAGAAAAGGACATTTGCATTTTTGTGCAAAAAGTGCATTTTCAAATCATGGGCTATAGTCCAGCAGAATTTGGCAAAAAACCCTCGGGATTCATATCTCAATATTTTTGTCATTAAGAGGTTCTCAGAGTTGAATTTTGAAATGTGCGTTCAATTTAGGATGCTTGTGGCAAAAAATACATCAGAAAAGGGCATTTGCAATTTTGAGAAAAAAGTGCATTTTCAAATCATGGGCTATAGTCTAGCAGAATTTTGCAAAAAACCCTCGGGATTCATATCTCAATATTTTTGTCATTAAGAGGTTCTCAGAGCTGAAATTTGAAATGTGCGTCCAATTTAGGATACTTGTGACAACCAGTTTATCAGAAAAGGACATTTGCATTTTTGTGCAAAAAGTGCATTTTCAAATCATAGGCTATAGTCCACCAGAATTTGGCGAAAAACCCTCGGGTTTCATATCTCAATATTATTGTCATTAAGAGGTTCTCAGAGCTGAATTTTGAAATGTGCGTTCAATTGAAGATGCTTGTGGCAAAAAATACATCAGAAAAGGGCATTTGCAATTTTGAGCAAAAAGTGCATTTTCAAATCATGGGCTATAGTCCAGCAGAATTTGGCAAAAAACTCTCGGGATTCATATCTCAATATTTTTGTCATTAAGAGGTTCTCAGAGCTGAAATTTGAAATGTGCGTCCAATTTAGGATACTTGTGACAACCAGTTTATCAGAAAAAGACATTTGCATTTTTGTGAAAAAAGTGCATTTTCAAATCATGGGCTATAGTCCAGCAGAATTTGGCAAAAAACCCTCGGGATTCATATCTCAATATTTTTGTCATTAAGAGGTTCTCAGAGCTGAAATTTGAAATGTGCGTCCAATTTAGGATACTTGTGACAACCAGTTTATCAGAAAAGGACATTTGCATTTTTGTGCAAAAAGTGCATTTTCAAATCATGGGCTATAGTCCAGCAGAATTTGGCAAAAAACCCTCGGGATTCATATCTCAATATTTTTGTCATTAAGAGGTTCTCAGAGCTGAATTTTGAAATGTGCGTCCAATTTAGGATGCTTGTGGCAAAAAATACATCAGAAAAGGGCATTTGCATTTTTGTGAAAAATGTGCATTTTCAAATCATGGGCTATAGTCTAGCAGAATTTTGCAAAAAACCCTCGGGATTCATATCTCAATATTATTGTCATTAAGAG
Organism: Orthonevra nobilis; assembly: GCA_963555765.1. Classification (NCBI taxonomy): domain Eukaryota; kingdom Metazoa; phylum Arthropoda; class Insecta; order Diptera; family Syrphidae; genus Orthonevra; species Orthonevra nobilis. The sequence continues at coordinate 119,075,980 of OY743224.1, forward strand.
GTTCTCAGAGCTGAATTTTGAAATGTGCGTTCAATTGAAGATGCTTGTGGCAAAAAAATACATCAGAAAAGGGCATTTGCAATTTTGAGCAAAAAGTGCATTTTCAAATCATGGGCTATAGTCCAACAGAATTTTGCAAAAAACCCTCGGGTTTCATATCTCAATATTTTTGTCATTAAGAGGTTCTCAGAGCTGAAATTTGAAATGTGCGTCCAATTTAGGATACTTGTGACAACCAGTTTATCAGAAAAGGACATTTGCATTTTTGTGCAAAAAGTGCATTTTCAAATCATGGGCTATAGTCCAGCAGAATTTGGCAAAAAACCCTCGGGATTCATATCTCAATATTTTTGTCATTAAGAGGTTCTCAGAGTTGAATTTTGAAATGTGCGTTCAATTTAGGATGCTTGTGGCAAAAAATACATCAGAAAAGGGCATTTGCAATTTTGAGAAAAAAGTGCATTTTTAAATCATGGGCTATAGTCTAGCAGAATTTTGCAAAAAACCCTCGGGATTCATATCTCAATATTTTTGTCATTAAGAGGTTCTCAGAGCTGAAATTTGAAATTTGCGTCCAATTTAGGATACTTGTGACAACCAGTTTATCAGAAAAGGACATTTTCATTTTTGTGCAAAAAGTGCATTTTCAAATCATAGGCTATAGTCCACCAGAATTTGGCGAAAAACCCTCGGGTTTCATAACTCAATATTATTGTCATTAAGAGGTTCTCAGAGCTGAATTTTGAAATGTGCGTTCAATTGAAGATGCTTGTGGCAAAAAATACATCAGAAAAGGGCATTTGCAATTTTGAGCAAAAAGTGCATTTTCAAATCATGGGCTATAGTCTAGCAGAATTTGGCAAAAAACCCTCGGGATTCATATCTCAATATTTTTGTCATTAAGAGGTTCTCAGAGCTGAATTTTGAAATGTGCGTTCAATTTAGGATGCTTGTGGCAAAAAATACATCAGAAAAGGGCATTTGCAATTTGCAGCAAAAAGTGCATTTTCAAATCATGGGCTATAGTCCAGCAGAATTTGGCAAAAAACTCTCGGGATTCATATCTCAATATTTTTGTCATTAAGAGGTTCTCAGAGCTGAAATTTGAAATGTGCGTCCAATTTAGGATGCTTGTGGCAAAAAATACATCAGAAAAGGGCATTTGCAAATTTGAGAAAAAAGTGCATTTTCAAATCATGGGCTATAGTCTAGCAGAATTTTGCAAAAAACCCTCGGGATTCATATCTCAATATTTTTGTCATTAAGAGGTTCTCAGAGCTGAAATTTGAAATGTGCGTCCAATTTAGGATACTTGTGACAACCAGTTTATCAGAAAAAGACATTTGCATTTTTGTGAAAAAAGTGCATTTTCAAATCATGGGCTATAGTCCAGCAGAATTTGGCAAAAAACCCTCGGGATTCATATCTCAATATTTTTGTCATTAAGAGGTTCTCAGAGCTGAAATTTGAAATGTGCGTTCAATTTAGGATGCTTGTGGCAAAAAATACATCAGAAAAGGGCATTTGCAATTTGCAGCAAAAAGTGCATTTTCAAATCATGGGCTATAGTCCAGCAGAATTTGGCAAAAAACTCTCGGGATTCATATCTCAATATTTTTGTCATTAAGAGGTTCTCAGAGCTGAAATTTGAAATGTGCGTCCAATTTAGGATGCTTGTGGCAAAAAATACATCAGAAAAGGGCATTTGCAAATTTGAGAAAAAAGTGCATTTTCAAATCATGGGCTATAGTCTAGCAGAATTTTGCAAAAAACCCTCGGGATTCATATCTCAATATTTTTGTCATTAAGAGGTTCTCAGAGCTGAAATTTGAAATGTGCGTCCAATTTAGGATACTTGTGACAACCAGTTTATCAGAAAAAGACATTTGCATTTTTGTGAAAAAAGTGCATTTTCAAATCATGGGCTATAGTCCAGCAGAATTTGGCAAAAAACCCTCGGGATTCATATCTCAATATTTTTGTCATTAAGAGGTTCTCAGAGCTGAAATTTGAAATGTGCGTCCAATTTAGGATACTTGTGACAACCAGTTTATCAGAAAAGGACATTTGCATTTTTGTGAAAAAAGTGCATTTTCAAATCATAGGCTATAGTCCAGCAGAATTTTGCAAAAAACCCTCGGGATTCATATCTCAATATTTTTGTCATTAAGAGGTTCTCAGAGCTGAAATTTGAAATGTGCGTCCAATTTAGGATACTTGTGACAACCAGTTTATCAGAAAAGGACATTTGCATTTTTGTGAAAAAAGTGCATTTTCAAATCATAGGCTATAGTCCAGCAGAATTTGGCAAAAAACCCTCGGGATTCATATCTCAATATTTTTGTCATTAAGAGGTTCTCAGAGCTGAATTTTGAAATGTGCGTCCAATTTAGGATGCTTGTGGCAAAAAATACATCAGAAAAGGGCATTTGCATTTTTGTGAAAAATGTGCATTTTCAAATCATGGGCTATAGTCTAGCAGAATTTTGCAAAAAACCCTCGGGATTCATATCTCAATATTATTGTCATTAAGAGGTTCTCAGAGCTGAATTTTGAAATGTGCGTTCAATTGAAGATGCTTGTGGCAAAAAATACATCAGAAAAGGGCATTTGCAATTTTGAGCAAAAAGTGCATTTTCAAATCATGGGCTATAGTCCAACAGAATTTTGCAAAAAACCCTCGGGATTCATATCTCAATATTATTGTCATTAAGAGGTTCTCAGAGCTGAATTTTGAAATGTGCGTCCAATTTAGGATGCTTGTGGCAAAAAATACATCAGAAAAGGGCATTTGCAATTTTGAGAAAAAAGTGCATTTTCAAATCATGGGCTATAGTCTAGCAGAATTTTGCAAAAAACCCTCGGGATTCATATCTCAATATTTTTGTCATTAAGAGGTTCTCAGAGCTGAAATTTGAAATTTGCGTCCAATTTAGGATACTTGTGACAACCAGTTTATCAGAAAAGGACATTTGCATTTTTGTGCAAAAAGTGCATTTTCAAATCATGGGCTATAGTCTAGCAGAATTTGGCAAAAAACCATCGGGTTTCATAACTCAATATTATTGTCATTAAGAGGTTCTCAGAGCTGAATTTTGAAATGTGCGTTCAATTGAAGATGCTTGTGGCAAAAAATACATCAGAAAAGGGCATTTGCAATTTTGAGCAAAAAGTGCATTTTCAAATCATGGGCTATAGTCTAGCAGAATTTGGCAAAAAACCCTCGGGATTCATATCTCAATATTTTTGTCATTAAGAGGTTCTCAGAGCTGAATTTTGAAATGTGCGTTCAATTTAGGATGCTTGTGGCAAAAAATACATCAGAAAAGGGCATTTGCAATTTTGAGCAAAAAGTGCATTTTCAAATCATGGGCTATAGTCTAGCAGAATTTTGCAAAAAACCCTCGGGATTCATATCTCAATATTTTTGTCATTAAGAGGTTCTCAGAGCTGAAATTTGAAATTTGCGTCCAATTTAGGATGCTTGTGGCAAAAAATACATCAGAAAAGGGCATTTGCATTTTTGTGAAAAAAGTGCATTTTCAAATCATGGGCTATAGTCTAGCAGAATTTGGCAAAAAACCCTCGGGATTCATATCTCAATATTTTTGTCATTAAGAGGTTCTCAGAGCTGAATTTTGAAATGTGCGTTCAATTGAAGATGCTTGTGGCAAAAAATACATCAGAAAAGGGCATTTGCAATTTTGAGAAAAAAGTGCATTTTCAAATCATGGGCTATAGTCCACCAGAATTTGGCGAAAAACCCTCGGGTTTCATATCTCAATATTATTGTCATTAAGAGGTTCTCAGAGCTGAATTTTGAAATGTGCGTTCAATTGAAGATGCTTGTGGCAAAAAATACATCAGAAAAGGGCATTTGCAAATTTGAGAAAAAAGTGCATTTTCAAATCATGGGCTATAGTCTAGCAGAATTTTGCAAAAAACCCTCGGGATTCATATCTCAATATTTTTGTCATTAAGAGGTTCTCAGAGCTGAAATTTGAAATGTGCGTCCAATTTAGGATACTTGTGACAACCAGTTTATCAGAAAAGGACATTTGCATTTTTGTGCAAAAAGTGCATTTTCAAATCATGGGCTATAGTCCAGCAGAATTTGGCAAAAAACCCTCGGGATTCATATCTCAATATTTTTGTCATTAAGAGGTTCTCAGAGCTGAAATTTGAAATGTGCGTTCAATTTAGGATGCTTGTGGCAAAAAATACATCAGAAAAGGGCATTTGCAATTTTGAGAAAAAAGTGCATTTTCAAATCATGGGCTATAGTCCAGCAGAATTTGGCAAAAAACTCTCGGGATTCATATCTCAATATTTTTGTCATTAAGAGGTTCTCAGAGCTGAAATTTGAAATGTGCGTCCAATTTAGGATGCTTGTGGCAAAAAATACATCAGAAAAGGGCATTTGCATTTTTGTGAAAAAAGTGCATTTTCAAATCATGGGCTATAGTCTAGCAGAATTTGGCAAAAAACCCTCGGGATTCATATCTCAATATTATTGTCATTAAGAGGTTCTCAGAGCTGAATTTTGAAATGTGCGTTCAATTTAGGATGCTTGTGGCAAAAAATACATCAGAAAAGGGCATTTGCAATTTTGAGAAAAAAGTGCATTTTCAAATCATGGGCTATAGTCCACCAGAATTTGGCGAAAAACCCTCGGGTTTCATATCTCAATATTATTGTCATTAAGAGGTTCTCAGAGCTGAATTTTGAAATGTGCGTTCAATTGAAGATGCTTGTGGCAAAAAATACATCAGAAAAGGGCATTTGCAAATTTGAGAAAAAAGTGCATTTTCAAATCATGGGCTATAGTCTAGCAGAATTTTGCAAAAAACCCTCGGGATTCATATCTCAATATTTTTGTCATTAAGAGGTTCTCAGAGCTGAAATTTGAAATGTGCGTCCAATTTAGGATACTTGTGACAACCAGTTTATCAGAAAAGGACATTTGCATTTTTGTGCAAAAAGTGCATTTTCAAATCATGGGCTATAGTCCAGCAGAATTTGGCAAAAAACCCTCGGGATTCATATCTCAATATTTTTGTCATTAAGAGGTTCTCAGAGCTGAAATTTGAAATGTGCGTCCAATTTAGGATACTTGTGACAACCAGTTTATCAGAAAAGGACATTTGCATTTTTGTGCAAAAAGTGCATTTTCAAATCATGGGCTATAGTCCAGCAGAATTTGGCAAAAAACCCTCGGGATTCATATCTCAATATTTTTGTCATTAAGAGGTTCTCAGAGCTGAAATTTGAAATGTGCGTTCAATTTAGGATGCTTGTGGCAAAAAATACATCAGAAAAGGGCATTTGCAATTTTGAGAAAAAAGTGCATTTTCAAATCATGGGCTATAGTCCAGCAGAATTTGGCAAAAAACTCTCGGGATTCATATCTCAATATTTTTGTCATTAAGAGGTTCTCAGAGCTGAAATTTGAAATGTGCGTCCAATTTAGGATGCTTGTGGCAAAAAATACATCAGAAAAGGGCATTTGCATTTTTGTGAAAAAAGTGCATTTTCAAATCATGGGCTATAGTCTAGCAGAATTTGGCAAAAAACCCTCGGGATTCATATCTCAATATTTTTGTCATTAAGAGGTTCTCAGAGCTGAAATTTGAAATGTGCGTCCAATTTAGGATACTTGTGACAACCAGTTTATCAGAAAAGGACATTTGCATTTTTGTGAAAAAAGTGCATTTTCAAATCATAGGCTATAGTCCAGCAGAATTTGGCAAAAAACCCTCGGGATTCATATCTCAATATTTTTGTCATTAAGAGGTTCTCAGAGCTGAAATTTGAAATGTGCGTCCAATTTAGGATACTTGTGACAACCAGATTATCAGAAAAGGACATTTGCATTTTTGTGAAAAAAGTGCATTTTCAAATCATAGGCTATAGTCCAGCAGAATTTGGCAAAAAACCCTCGGGATTCATATCTCAATATCTTTGTCATTAAGAGGTTCTCAGAGTTGAATTTTGAAATGTGCGTTCAATTAAGGATGCTTGTGGCAAAAAATACATCAGAAAAGGGCATTTGCAATTTTGAGAAAAAAGTGCATTTTCAAATCATGGGCTATAGTCCACCAGAATTTGGCGAAAAACCCTCGGGTTTCATATCTCAATATTTTTGTCATTAAGAGGTTCTCAGAGTTGAATTTTGAAATGTGCGTTCAATTTAGGATGCTTGTGGCAAAAAATACATCAGAAAAGGGCATTTGCAATTTTGAGCAAAAAGTGCATTTTCAAATCATGGGCTATAGTCCAGCAGAATTTGGCAAAAAACTCTCGGGATTCATATCTCAATATTTTTGTCATTAAGAGGTTCTCAGAGCTGAAATTTGAAATGTGCGTCCAATTTAGGATACTTGTGACAACCAGTTTATCAGAAAAGGACATTTGCATTTTTGTGAAAAAAGTGCATTTTCAAATCATGGGCTATAGTCCAGCAGAATTTGGCAAAAAACCCTCGGGATTCATATCTCAATATTTTTGTCATTAAGAGGTTCTCAGAGCTGAAATTTGAAATGTGCGTCCAATTTAGGATACTTGTGACAACCAGTTTATCAGAAAAGGACATTTGCATTTTTGTGAAAAAAGTGCATTTTCAAATCATAGGCTATAGTCCAGCAGAATTTGGCAAAAAACCCTCGGGATTCATATCTCAATATTTTTGTCATTAAGAGGTTCTCAGAGTTGAATTTTGAAATGTGCGTTCAATTAAGGATGCTTGTGGCAAAAAATACATCAGAAAAGGGCATTTGCAATTTTGAGAAAAAAGTGCATTTTCAAATCATGGGCTATAGTCCAACAGAATTTTGCAAAAAACCCTCGGGTTTCATATCTCAATATTTTTGTCATTAAGAGGTTCTCAGAGTTGAATTTTGAAATGTGCGTTCAATTAAGGATGCTTGTGGCAAAAAATACATCAGAAAAGGGCATTTGCAATTTTGAGAAAAAAGTGCATTTTCAAATCATGGGCTATAGTCCAACAGAATTTTGCAAAAAACCCTCGGGATTCATATCTCAATATTTTTGTCATTAAGAGGTTCTCAGAGCTGAAATTTGAAATGTGCGTCCAATTTAGGATACTTGTGACAACCAGTTTATCAGAAAAGGACATTTGCATTTTTGTGAAAAAAGTGCATTTTCAAATCATAGGCTATAGTCCAGCAGAATTTGGCAAAAAACCCTCGGGATTCATATCTCAATATTTTTGTCATTAAGAGGTTCTCAGAGTTGAATTTTGAAATGTGCGTTCAATTAAGGATGCTTGTGGCAAAAAATACATCAGAAAAGGGCATTTGCAATTTTGAGAAAAAAGTGCATTTTCAAATCATGGGCTATAGTCCAACAGAATTTTGCAAAAAACCCTCGGGTTTCATATCTCAATATTTTTGTCATTAAGAGGTTCTCAGAGTTGAATTTTGAAATGTGCGTTCAATTAAGGATGCTTGTGGCAAAAAATACATCAGAAAAGGGCATTTGCAATTTTGAGAAAAAAGTGCATTTTCAAATCATGGGCTATAGTCCAACAGAATTTTGCAAAAAACCCTCGGGATTCATATCTCAATATTTTTGTCATTAAGAGGTTCTCAGAGCTGAAATTTGAAATGTGCGTCCAATTTAGGATACTTGTGACAACCAGTTTATCAGAAAAGGACATTTGCATTTTTGTGAAAAAAGTGCATTTTCAAATCATGGGCTATAGTCCAGCAGAATTTGGCAAAAAACCCTCGGGATTCATATCTCAATATTTTTGTCATTAAGAGGTTCTCAGAGCTGAAATTTGAAATGTGCGTCCAATTTAGGATACTTGTGACAACCAGTTTATCAGAAAAGGACATTTGCATTTTTGTGAAAAAAGTGCATTTTCAAATCATAGGCTATAGTCCAGCAGAATTTGGCAAAAAACCCTCGGGATTCATATCTCAATATTTTTGTCATTAAGAGGTTCTCAGAGTTGAATTTTGAAATGTGCGTTCAATTAAGGATGCTTGTGGCAAAAAATACATCAGAAAAGGGCATTTGCAATTTTGAGAAAAAAGTGCATTTTCAAATCATGGGCTATAGTCCAACAGAATTTTGCAAAAAACCCTCGGGTTTCATATCTCAATATTTTTGTCATTAAGAGGTTCTCAGAGTTGAATTTTGAAATGTGCATTCAATTAAGGATGCTTGTGGCAAAAAATACATCAGAAAAGGGCATTTGCAATTTTGAGAAAAAAGTGCATTTTCAAATCATGGGCTATAGTCCAACAGAATTTTGCAAAAAACCCTCGGGTTTCATATCTCAATATTTTTGTCATTAAGAGGTTCTCAGAGCTTAAATTTGAAATGTGCGTCCAATTTAGGATACTTGTGACAACCAGTTTATCAGAAAAGGACATTTGCATTTTTGTGAAAAAAGTGCATTTTCAAATCATGGGCTATAGTCCAGCAGAATTTGGCAAAAAACCCTCGGGATTCATATCTCAATATTTTTGTCATTAAGAGGTTCTCAGAGCTGAAATTTGAAATGTGCGTCCAATTTAGGATGCTTGTGGCAAAAAATACATCAGAAAAGGGCATTTGCAATTTTGAGCAAAAAGTGCATTTTCAAATCATGGGCTATAGTCCAGCAGAATTTGGCAAAAAACTCTCGGGATTCATATCTCAATATTTTTGTCATTAAGAGGTTCTCAGAGCTGAAATTTGAAATGTGCGTCCAATTTAGGATGCTTGTGGCAAAAAATACATCAGAAAAGGGCATTTGCATTTTTGTGAAAAAAGTGCATTTTCAAATCATGGGCTATAGTCTAGCAGAATTTGGCAAAAAACCATCGGGATTCATATCTCAATATTTTTGTCATTAAGAGGTTCTCAGAGCTGAAATTTGAAATGTGCGTCCAATTTAGGATACTTGTGACAACCAGTTTATCAGAAAAGGACATTTGCATTTTTGTGAAAAAAGTGCATTTTCAAATCATAGGCTATAGTCCACCAGAATTTGGCGAAAAACCCTCGGGATTCATATCTCAATATTTTTGTCATTAAGAGGTTCTCAGAGCTGAAATTTGAAATGTGCGTCCAATTTAGGATACTTGTGACAACCAGTTTATCAGAAAAGGGCATTTGCATTTTTGTGAAAAAAGTGCATTTTCAAATCATGGGCTATAGTCCAGCAGAATTTGGCAAAAAACCCTCGGGATTCATATCTCAATATTTTTGTCATTAAGAGGTTCTCAGAGCTGAAATTGGAAATGTGCGTCCAATTTAGGATACTTGTGACAACCAGTTTATCAGAAAAGGACATTTGCATTTTTGTGAAAAAAGTGCATTTTCAAATCATAGGCTATAGTCCACCAGAATTTGGCGAAAAACCCTCGGGATTCATATCTCAATATTTTTGTCATTAAGAGGTTCTCAGAGCTGAAATTGGAAATGTGCGTCCAATTTAGGATACTTGTGACAACCAGTTTATCAGAAAAGGACATTTGCATTTTTGTGAAAAAAGTGCATTTTCAAATCATGGGCTATAGTCCAGCAGAATTTGGCAAAAAACCCTCGGGATTCATATCTCAATATTTTTGTCATTAAGAGGTTCTCAGAGCTGAAATTTGAAATGTGCGTCCAATTAAGGATGCTTGTGGCAAAAAATACATCAGAAAAGGGCATTTGCAATTTTGAGCAAAAAGTGCATTTTCAAATCATGGGCTATAGTCTAGCAGAATTTGGCAAAAAACTCTCGGGATTCATATCTCAATATTTTTGTCATTTAGAGGTTCTCAGAGCTGAAATTTGAAATGTGCGTCCAATTTAGGATACTTGTGACAACCAGTTTATCAGAAAAGGACATTTGCATTTTTGTGCAAAAAGTGCATTTTCAAATCATGGGCTATAGTCTAGCAGAATTTGGCAAAAAACCCTCGGGATTCATATCTCAATATTTTTGTCATTAAGAGGTTCTCAGAGCTGAAATTTGAAATGTGCGTCCAATTTAGGATACTTGTGACAACCAGTTTATCAGAAAAGGACATTTGCATTTTTGTGCAAAAAGTGCATTTTCAAATCATGGGCTATAGTCCAGCAGAATTTGGCAAAAAACCCTCGGGATTCATATCTCAATATTTTTGTCATTAAGAGGTTCTCAGAGCTGAAATTTGAAATGTGCGTCCAATTTAGGATACTTGTGACAACCAGTTTATCAGAAAAGGGCATTTGCAATTTTGAGCAAAAAGTGCATTTTCAAATCATGGGCTATAGTCCAGCAGAATTTGGCAAAAAACTCTCGGGATTCATATCTCAATATTTTTGTCATTAAGAGGTTCTCAGAGCTGAAATTTGAAATGTGCGTCCAATTTAGGATGCTTGTGGCAAAAAATACATCAGAAAAGAGCATTTGCATTTTTGTGAAAAAAGTGCATTTTCAAATCATGGGCTATAGTCTAGCAGAATTTGGCAAAAAACCCTCGGGATTCATATCTCAATATTTTTGTCATTAAGAGGTTCTCAGAGCTGAAATTTGAAATGTGCGTCCAATTTAGGATACTTGTGACAACCAGTTTATCAGAAAAGGACATCTGCATTTTTGTGAAAAAAGTGCATTTTCAAATCATGGGCTATAGTCCAGCAGAATTTGGCAAAAAACCCTCGGGATTCATATCTCAATATTTTTGTCATTAAGAGGTTCTCAGAGCTGAAATTTGAAATGTGCGTCCAATTTAGGATACTTGTGACAACCAGTTTATCAGAAAAGGACATTTGCATTTTTGTGAAAAAAGTGCATTTTCAAATCATGGGCTATAGTCCAGCAGAATTTGGCAAAAAACCCTCGGGATTCATATCTCAATATTTTTGTCATTAAGAGGTTCTCAGAGCTGAAATTTGAAATGTGCGTCCAATTTAGGATGCTTGTGGCAAAAAATACATCAGAAAAGGGCATTTGCAATTTTGAGCAAAAAGTGCATTTTCAAATCATGGGCTATAGTCCAGCAGAATTTGGCAAAAAACTCTCGGGATTCATATCTCAATATTTTTGTCATTAAGAGGTTCTCAGAGCTGAAATTTGAAATGTGCGTCCAATTTAGGATGCTTGTGGCAAAAAATACATCAGAAAAGGGCATTTGCATTTTTGTGAAAAAAGTGCATTTTCAAATCATGGGCTATAGTCTAGCAGAATTTGGCAAAAAACCCTCGGGATTCATATCTCAATATTTTTGTCATTAAGAGGTTCTCAGAGCTGAAATTTGAAATGTGCGTCCAATTTAGGATACTTGTGACAACCAGTTTATCAGAAAAGGACATTTGCATTTTTGTGAAAAAAGTGCATTTTCAAATCATGGGCTATAGTCCAGCAGAATTTGGCAAAAAACCCTCGGGATTCATATCTCAATATTTTTGTCATTAAGAGGTTCTCAGAGCTGAAATTTGAAATGTGCGTCCAATTTAGGATACTTGTGACAACCAGTTTATCAGAAAAGGACATTTGCATTTTTGTGAAAAAAGTGCATTTTCAAATCATGGGCTATAGTCCAGCAGAATTTGGCAAAAAACCCTCGGGATTCATATCTCAATATTTTTGTCATTAAGAGGTTCTCAGAGCTGAAATTTGAAATGTGCGTCCAATTTAGGATACTTGTGACAACCAGTTTATCAGAAAAGGACATTTGCATTTTTGTGAAAAAAGTGCATTTTCAAATCATGGGCTATAGTCCAGCAGAATTTGGCAAAAAACTCTCGGGATTCATATCTCAATATTTTTGTCATTAAGAGGTTCTCAGAGCTGAAATTTGAAATGTGCGTCCAATTTAGGATGCTTGTGGCAAAAAATACATCAGAAAAGGGCATTTGCATTTTTGTGAAAAAAGTGCATTTTCAAATCATGGGCTATAGTCTAGCAGAATTTGGCAAAAAACCCTCGGGATTCATATCTCAATATTTTTGTCATTAAGAGGTTCTCAGAGCTGAAATTTGAAATGTGCGTCCAATTTAGGATACTTGTGACAACCAGTTTATCAGAAAAGGACATTTGCATTTTTGTGAAAAAAGTGCATTTTCAAATCATGGGCTATAGTCCAGCAGAATTTGGCAAAAAACCCTCGGGATTCATATCTCAATATTTTTGTCATTAAGAGGTTCTCAGAGCTGAAATTTGAAATGTGCGTCCAATTTAGGATACTTGTGACAACCAGTTTATCAGAAAAGGACATTTGCATTTTTGTGCAAAAAGTGCATTTTCAAATCATAGGCTATAGTCCACCAGAATTTGGCGAAAAACCCTCGGGATTCATATCTCAATATTTTTGTCATTAAGAGGTTCTCAGAGCTGAAATTTGAAATGTGCGTCCAATTTAGGATGCTTGTGGCAAAAAATACATCAGAAAAGGGCATTTGCAATTTTGAGCAAAAAGTGCATTTTCAAATCATGGGCTATAGTCCAGCAGAATTTGGCAAAAAACTCTCGGGATTCATATCTCAATATTTTTGTCATTAAGAGGTTCTCAGAGCTGAAATTTGAAATGTGCGTCCAATTTAGGATGCTTGTGGCAAAAAATACATCAGAAAAGGGCATTTGCATTTTTGTGAAAAAAGTGCATTTTCAAATCATGGGCTATAGTCTAGCAGAATTTGGCAAAAAACCCTCGGGATTCATATCTCAATATTTTTGTCATTAAGAGGTTCTCAGAGCTGAAATTTGAAATGTGCGTCCAATTTAGGATACTTGTGACAACCAGTTTATCAGAAAAGGACATTTGCATTTTTGTGAAAAAAGTGCATTTTCAAATCATGGGCTATAGTCCAGCAGAATTTGGCAAAAAACCCTCGGGATTCATATCTCAATATTTTTGTCATTAAGAGGTTCTCAGAGCTGAAATTTGAAATGTGCGTCCAATTTAGGATACTTGTGACAACCATTTTATCAGAAAAGGACATTTGCATTTTTGTGCAAAAAGTGCATTTTCAAATCATAGGCTATAGTCCACCAGAATTTGGCGAAAAACCCTCGGGATTCATATCTCAATATTTTTGTCATTAAGAGGTTCTCAGAGCTGAAATTTGAAATGTGCGTCCAATTTAGGATGCTTGTGTCGAAAAATACATCAGAAAAGGGCATTTGCAATTTTGAGCAAAAAGTGCATTTTCAAATCATGGGCTATAGTCCAGCAGAATTTGGCAAAAAACTCTCGGGATTCATATCTCAATATTTTTGTCATTAAGAGGTTCTCAGAGCTGAAATTTGAAATGTGCGTCCAATTTAGGATGCTTGTGGCAAAAAATACATCAGAAAAGGGCATTTGCATTTTTGTGAAAAAAGTGCATTTTCAAATCATGGGCTATAGTCTAGCAGAATTTGGCAAAAAACCCTCGGGATTCATATCTCAATATTTTTGTCATTAAGAGGTTCTCAGAGCTGAAATTTGAAATGTGCGTCCAATGTAGGATACTTGTGACAACCAGTTTATCAGAAAAGGACATTTGCATTTTTGTGAAAAAAGTGCATTTTCAAATCATAGGCTATAGTCCACCAGAATTTGGCGAAAAACCCTCGGGATTCATATCTCAATATTTTTGTCATTAAGAGGTTCTCAGAGCTGAAATTTGAAATGTGCGTCCAATTTAGGATGCTTGTGGCGAAAAATACATCAGAAAAGGGCATTTGCAATTTTGAGCAAAAAGTGCATTTTCAAATCATGGGCTATAGTCCAACAGAATTTTGCAAAAAACCCTCGGGTTTCATATCTCAATATTTTTGTCATTAAGAGGTTCTCAGAGCTTAAATTTGAAATGTGCGTCCAATTTAGGATACTTGTGACAACCAGTTTATCAGAAAAGGACATTTGCATTTTTGTGCAAAAAGTGCATTTTCAAATCATAGGCTATAGTCCACCAGAATTTGGCGAAAAACCCTCGGGATTCATATCTCAATATTTTTGTCATTAAGAGGTTCTCAGAGCTGAAATTTGAAATGTGCGTCCAATTTAGGATGCTTGTGGCAAAAAATACATCAGAAAAGGGCATTTGCATTTTTGTGAAAAAAGTGCATTTTCAAATCATGGGCTATAGTCTAGCAGAATTTGGCAAAAAACCCTCGGGATTCATATCTCAATATTTTTGTCATTAAGAGGTTCTCAGAGCTGAAATTTGAAATGTGCGTCCAATTTAGGATACTTGTGACAACCAGTTTATCAGAAAAGGACATTTGCATTTTTGTGAAAAAAGTGCATTTTCAAATCATGGGCTATAGTCCAGCAGAATTTGGCAAAAAACCCTCGGGATTCATATCTCAATATTTTTGTCATTAAGAGGTTCTCAGAGCTGAAATTTGAAATGTGCGTCCAATTTAGGATACTTGTGACAACCAGTTTATCAGAAAAGGACATTTGCATTTTTGTGAAAAAAGTGCATTTTCAAATCATGGGCTATAGTCCAGCAGAATTTGGCAAAAAACCCTCGGGATTCATATCTCAATATTTTTGTCATTAAGAGGTTCTCAGAGCTGAAATTTGAAATGTGCGTCCAATTTAGGATACTTGTGACAACCAGTTTATCAGAAAAGGACATTTGCATTTTTGTGAAAAAAGTGCATTTTCAAATCATAGGCTATAGTCCAGCAGAATTTGGCAAAAAACTCTCGGGATTCATATCTCAATATTTTTGTCATTAAGAGGTTCTCAGAGCTGAAATTTGAAATGTGCGTTCAATTTAGGATACTTGTGACAACCAGTTTATCAGAAAAGGACATTTGCATTTTTGTACAAAAAGTGCATTTTCAAATCATAGGCTATAGTCCACCAGAATTTGGCGAAAAACCCTCGGGTTTCATATCTCAATATTTTTGTCATTAAGAGGTTCTCAGAGCTGAAATTTGAAATGTGCGTCCAATTTAGGATGCTTGTGGCAAAAAATACATCAGAAAAGGGCATTTGCAATTTTGAGCAAAAAGTGCATTTTCAAATCATGGGCTATAGTCCACCAGAATTTGGCGAAAAACCCTCGGGTTTCATATCTCAATATTTTTGTGTTTAAAAGGTTCTCAGAGCTGAATTTTGAAATGTGCGTTCAATTAAGGATGCTTGTGGCAAAAAATACATCAGAAAAGGGCATTTGCAATTTTGAGAAAAAAGTGCATTTTCAAATCATGGGCTATAGTCCGGCAGAATTTTGCAAAAAACCCTCGGGATTCATATCTCAATATTATTGTCATTAAGAGGTTCTCAGAGCTGAATTTTGAAATGTGCGTCCAATTTAGGATGCTTGTGGCAAAAAATACATCAGAAAAGGGCATTTGCAATTTTGAGCAAAAAGTGCATTTTCAAATCATGGGCTATAGTCCACCAGAATTTGGCGAAAAACCCTCGGGTTTCATATCTCAATATTTTTGTCATTAAGAGGTTCTCAGAGCTGAAATTTGAAATGTGCGTCCAATTTAGGATGCTTGTGGCAAAAAATACATCAGAAAAGGGCATTTGCAATTTTGAGCAAAAAGTGCATTTTCAAATCATGGGCTATAGTCCACCAGAATTTGGCGAAAAACCCTCGGGTTTCATATCTCAATATTTTTGTGTTTAAAAGGTTCTCAGAGCTGAATTTTGAAATGTGCGTTCAATTAAGGATGCTTGTGGCAAAAAATACATCAGAAAAGGGCATTTGCAATTTTGAGAAAAAAGTGCATTTTCAAATCATGGGCTATAGTCCGGCAGAATTTTGCAAAAAACCCTCGGGATTCATATCTCAATATTATTGTCATTAAGAGGTTCTCAGAGCTGAATTTTGAAATGTGCGTTCAATTGAAGATGCTTGTGGCAAAAAATACATCAGAAAAGGGCATTTGCATTTTTGAGCAAAAAGTGCATTTTCAAATCATGGGCTATAGTCCACCAGAATTTGGCGAAAAACCCTCGGGTTTCATATCTCAATATTTTTGTCATTAAGAGGTTCTCAGAGCTGAAATTTGAAATGTGCGTCCAATTTAGGATACTTGTGACAACCAGTTTATCAGAAAAGGACATTTGCATTTTTGTGAAAAAAGTGCATTTTCAAATCATAGGCTATAGTCCAGCAGAATTTGGCAAAAAACTCTCGGGATTCATATCTCAATATTTTTGTCATTAAGAGGTTCTCAGAGCTGAATTTTGAAATGTGCGTTCAATTTAGGATGCTTGTGGCAAAAAATACATCAGAAAAGGGCATTTGCAATTTTGAGCAAAAAGTGCATTTTCAAATCATGGGCTATAGTCCAGCAGAATTTGGCAAAAAACCCTCGGGATTCATATCTCAATATTATTGTCATTAAGAGGTTCTCAGAGCTGAATTTTGAAATGTGCGTTCAATTTAGGATGCTTGTGGCAAAAAATACATCAGAAAAGGGCATTTGCAATTTTGAGCAAAAAGTGCATTTTCAAATCATGGGCTATAGTCCAGCAGAATTTGGCAAAAAACCCTCGGGATTCATATCTCAATATTTTTGTCATTAAGAGGTTCTCAGAGCTGAAATTTGAAATGTGCGTTCAATTTAGGATACTTGTGACAACCAGTTTATCAGAAAAGGACATTTGCATTTTTGTACAAAAAGTGCATTTTCAAATCATAGGCTATAGTCCACCAGAATTTGGCGAAAAACCCTCGGGTTTCATATCTCAATATTATTGTCATTAAGAGGTTCTCAGAGCTGAATTTTGAAATGTGCGTTCAATTGAAGATGCTTGTGGCAAAAAATACATCAGAAAAGGGCATTTGCAATTTTGAGAAAAAAGTGCATTTTCAAATCATGGGCTATAGTCTAGCAGAATTTTGCAAAAAACCCTCGGGATTCATATCTCAATATTTTTGTCATTAAGAGGTTCTCAGAGCTGAAATTTGAAATGTGCGTCCAATTTAGGATACTTGTGACAACCAGTTTATCAGAAAAGGACATTTGCATTTTTGTACAAAAAGTGCATTTTCAAATCATAGGCTATAGTCCACCAGAATTTGGCGAAAAACCCTCGGGTTTCATATCTCAATATTTTTGTGTTTAAAAGGTTCTCAGAGCTGAATTTTGAAATGTGCGTTCAATTTAGGATGCTTGTGGCAAAAAATACATCAGAAAAGGGCATTTGCAATTTTGAGAAAAAAGTGCATTTTCAAATCATGGGCTATAGTCCGGCAGAATTTTGCAAAAAACCCTCGGGATTCATATCTCAATATTATTGTCATTAAGAGGTTCTCAGAGCTGAATTTTGAAATGTGCGTTCAATTGAAGATGCTTGTGGCAAAAAATACATCAGAAAAGGGCATTTGCAATTTTGAGAAAAAAGTGCATTTTCAAATCATGGGCTATAGTCCGGCAGAATTTTGCAAAAAACCCTCGGGATTCATATCTCAATATTATTGTCATTAAGAGGTTCTCAGAGCTGAAATTTGAAATGTGCGTCCAATTTAGGATACTTGTGACAACCAGTTTATCAGAAAAGGACATTTGCATTTTTGTGAAAAAAGTGCATTTTCAAATCATAGGCTATAGTCCACCAGAATTTGGCGAAAAACCCTCGGGTTTCATATCTCAATATTTTTGTCATTAAGAGGTTCTCAGAGTTGAATTTTGAAATGTGCGTTCAATTAAGGATGCTTGTGGCAAAAAATACATCAGAAAAGGGCATTTGCTATTTTGAGAAAAAAGTGCATTTTCAAATCATGGGCTATAGTCTAGCAGAATTTTGCAAAAAACCCTCGGGTTTCATATCTCAATATTTTTGTCATTAAGAGGTTCTCAGAGCTGTATTTTGAAATGTGCGTTCAATTTAGGATACTTGTGACAACCAATTTATCAGAAAAGGGCATTTGCAATTTTGAGAAAAAAGTGCATTTTCAAATCATGGGCTATAGTCCAGCAGAATTTTGCAAAAAACCCTCGGGTTTCATATCTCAATATTTTTGTCATTAAGAGGTTCTCAGAGCTGAATTTTGAAATATGAGCTCAGTTCGAGTTACTTGTGAAGGCTATTGTATAAGAAAAGGACATTTGCAATTTTATGAAAAAAGTGCATTTTCAAATCATGGGCTATAGTCCAGCAGAATTTTGCAAAAAACCCTCGGGATTCATATCTCAATATTTTTGTCATTAAGAGGTTTTCAGAGCTGAATTTTGAAATGTGCGTTCAATTTAGGATACTTGTGACAACCAATTTATCAGAAAAGGGCATTTGCAATTTTGAGAAAAAAGTGCATTTTCAAATCATGGGCTATAGTCCAGCAGAATTTTGCAAAAAACCCTCGGGATTCATATCTCAATATTTTTGTCATTAAGAGGTTCTCAGAGCTGAATTTTGAAATGTGCGTTCAATTTAGGATACTTGTGACAACTAATTTATCAGAAAAGGGCATTTGCAATTTTGAGAAAAAAGTGCATTTTCAAATCATGGGCTATAGTCTAGCAGAATTTTGCAAAAAACCCTCGGGATTCATATCTCAATATTTATGTCATTAAGAGGTTTTCAGAGCTGAATTTTGAAATGTGCGTTCAATTTAGGATACTTGTGACAACCAATTTATCAGAAAAGGGCATTTGCAATTTTGAGAAAAAAGTGCATTTTCAAATCATGGGCTATAGTCCAGCAGAATTTTGCAAAAAACCCTCGGGATTCATATCTCAATATTTTTGTGTTTAAAAGGTTCTCAGAGCTGAATTTTGAAATGTGCGTTCAATTTAGGATGCTTGTGGCAAAAAATACATCAGAAAAGGGCATTTGCAATTTTGAGCAAAAAGTGCATTTTCAAATCATGGGCTATAGTCCAGCAGAATTTGGCAAAAAACCCTCGGGATTCATATCTCAATATTATTGTCATTAAGAGGTTCTCAGAGCTGAATTTTGAAATGTGCGTTCAATTTAGGATGCTTGTGGCAAAAAATACATCAGAAAAGGGCATTTGCGATTTTGAGAAAAAAGTGCATTTTCAAATCATGGGCTATAGTCTAGCAGAATTTTGCAAAAAACCCTCGGGATTCATATCTCAATATTTTTGTCATTAAGAGGTTCTCAGAGCTGAAATTTGAAATGTGCGTCCAATTTAGGATACTTGTGACAACCAGTTTATCAGAAAAGGACATTTGCATTTTTGTGCAAAAAGTGCATTTTCAAATCATAGGCTTTAGTCCACCAGAATTTGGCGAAAAACCCTCGGGTTTCATATCTCAATATTTTTGTGTTTAAAAGGTTCTCAGAGCTGAATTTTGAAATGTGCGTTCAATTTAGGATGCTTGTGGCAAAAAATACATCAGAAAAGGGCATTTGCAATTTTGAGAAAAAAGTGCATTTTCAAATCATGGGCTATAGTCCGGCAGAATTTTGCAAAAAACCCTCGGGATTCATATCTCAATATTATTGTCATTAAGAGGTTCTCAGAGCTGAATTTTGAAATGTGCGTTCAATTGAAGATGCTTGTGGCAAAAAATACATCAGAAAAGGGCATTTGCAATTTTGAGAAAAAAGTGCATTTTCAAATCATAGGCTATAGTCTAGCAGAATTTTGCAAAAAACCCTCGGGATTCATATCTCAATATTTTTGTCATTAAGAGGTTCTCAGAGCTGAATTTTGAAATGTGCGTTCAGTTTAGGATGCTTGTGGAAAAAAATACATCAGAAAAGGGCATTTGCAATTTTGAGAAAAAAGTGCATTTTCAAATCATGGGCTATAGTCCGGCAGAATTTTGCAAAAAACCCTCGGGATTCATATCTCAATATTTTTGTGTTTAAAAGGTTCTCAGAGCTGAATTTTGAAATGTGCGTTCAGTTTAGGATGCTTGTGGAAAAAAATACATCAGAAAAGGGC
The DNA here is from genome assembly GCA_963555765.1 of Orthonevra nobilis. NCBI lineage: Eukaryota > Metazoa > Arthropoda > Insecta > Diptera > Syrphidae > Orthonevra > Orthonevra nobilis. The sequence continues at coordinate 119,095,783 of OY743224.1, forward strand.
ATTTGCAATTTTGAGAAAAAAGTGCATTTTCAAATCATGGGCTATAGTCTAGCAGAATTTTGCAAAAAACCCTCGGGATTCATATCTCAATATTTTTGTCATTAAGAGGTTCTCAGAGCTGAATTTTGAAATGTGCGTTCAATTGAAGATGCTTGTGGCAAAAAATACATCAGAAAAGGGCATTTGCATTTTTGTGAAAAAAGTGCATTTTCAAATCATAGGCTATAGTCCACCAGAATTTGGCGAAAAACCCTCGGGTTTCATATCTCAATATTTTTGTCATTAAGAGGTTCTCAGAGCTTAAATTTGAAATGTGCGTCCAATTTAGGATACTTGTGACAACCAGTTTATCAGAAAAGGACATTTGCATTTTTGTGCAAAAAGTGCATTTTCAAATCATAGGCTATAGTCCACCAGAATTTGGCGAAAAACCCTCGGGATTCATATCTCAATATTTTTGTCATTAAGAGGTTCTCAGAGCTGAAATTTGAAATGTGCGTCCAATTTAGGATGCTTGTGGCAAAAAATACATCAGAAAAGGGCATTTGCAATTTTGAGCAAAAAGTGCATTTTCAAATCATGGGCTATAGTCTAGCAGAATTTGGCAAAAAACCCTCGGGATTCATATCTCAATATTTTTGTCATTAAGAGGTTCTCAGAGCTGAAATTTGAAATGTGCGTCCAATTTAGGATACTTGTGACAACCAGTTTATCAGAAAAGGACATTTGCATTTTTGTGAAAAAAGTGCATTTTCAAATCATAGGCTATAGTCCAGCAGAATTTGGCAAAAAACTCTCGGGATTCATATCTCAATATTTTTGTCATTAAGAGGTTCTCAGAGCTGAATTTTGAAATGTGCGTCCAATTTAGGATGCTTGTGGCAAAAAATACATCAGAAAAGGGCATTTGCAATTTTGAGCAAAAAGTGCATTTTCAAATCATGGGCTATAGTCCAGCAGAATTTGGCAAAAAACTCTCGGGATTCATATCTCAATATTTTTGTCATTAAGAGGTTCTCAGAGCTGAAATTTGAAATGTGCGTCCAATTTAGGATGCTTGTGGCAAAAAATACATCAGAAAAGGGCATTTGCATTTTTGTGAAAAAAGTGCATTTTCAAATCATGGGCTATAGTCTAGCAGAATTTGGCAAAAAACCCTCGGGATTCATATCTCAATATTTTTGTCATTAAGAGGTTCTCAGAGCTGAAATTTGAAATGTGCGTCCAATTTAGGATACTTGTGACAACCAGTTTATCAGAAAAGGACATTTGCATTTTTGTGAAAAAAGTGCATTTTCAAATCATAGGCTATAGTCCAGCAGAATTTGGCAAAAAACTCTCGGGATTCATATCTCAATATTTTTGTCATTAAGAGGTTCTCAGAGCTGAATTTTGAAATGCGCGTTCAACTAAGAATGCTTGTGGCAAAAAATACATCAGAAAAGGGCATTTGCAATTTTGAGCAAAAAGTGCATTTTCAAATCATGGGCTATAGTCCAGCAGAATTTGGCAAAAAACCCTCGGGATTCATATCTCAATATTTTTGTCATTAAGAGGTTCTCAGAGCTGAAATTTGAAATGTGCGTCCAATTTAGGATGCTTGTGGCAAAAAATACATCAGAAAAGGGCATTTGCATTTTTGTGAAAAAAGTGCATTTTCAAATCATGGGCTATAGTCTAGCAGAATTTGGCAAAAAACCCTCGGGATTCATATCTCAATATTTTTGTCATTAAGAGGTTCTCAGAGCTGAAATTTGAAATGTGCGTCCAATTTAGGATACTTGTGACAACCAGTTTATCAGAAAAGGACATTTGCATTTTGCTTGTGGCAAAAAATACATCAGAAAAGGGCATTTGCAATTTTGAGCAAAAAGTGCATTTTCAAATCATGGGCTATAGTCCAGCAGAATTTGGCAAAAAACTCTCGGGATTCATATCTCAATATTTTTGTCATTAAGAGGTTCTCAGAGCTGAAATTTGAAATGTGCGTCCAATTTAGGATGCTTGTGGCAAAAAATACATCAGAAAAGGGCATTTGCATTTTTGTGAAAAAAGTGCATTTTCAAATCATGGGCTATAGTCTAGCAGAATTTGGCAAAAAACCCTCGGGATTCATATCTCAATATTTTTGTCATTAAGAGGTTCTCAGAGCTGAAATTTGAAATGTGCGTCCAATTTAGGATACTTGTGACAACCAGTTTATCAGAAAAGGACATTTGCATTTTTGTGAAAAAAGTGCATTTTCAAATCATAGGCTATAGTCCAGCAGAATTTGGCAAAAAACTCTCGGGATTCATATCTCAATATTTTTGTCATTAAGAGGTTCTCAGAGCTGAATTTTGAAATGTGCGTTCAACTAAGAATGCTTGTGGCAAAAAATACATCAGAAAAGGGCATTTGCAATTTTGAGCAAAAAGTGCATTTTCAAATCATGGGCTATAGTCTAGCAGAATTTGGCAAAAAACCCTCGGGATTCATATCTCAATATTTTTGTCATTAAGAGGTTCTCAGAGCTGAAATTTGAAATGTGCGTCCAATTTAGGATACTTGTGACAACCAGTTTATCAGAAAAGGACATTTGCATTTTTGTGAAAAAAGTGCATTTTCAAATCATAGGCTATAGTCCACCAGAATTTGGCGAAAAACCCTCGGGATTCATATCTCAATATTTTTGTCATTAAGAGGTTCTCAGAGCTGAATTTTGAAATGTGCGTCCAATTTAGGATGCTTGTGGCAAAAAATACATCAGAAAAGGGCATTTGCATTTTTGTGAAAAAAGTGCATTTTCAAATCATGGGCTATAGTCTAGCAGAATTTGGCAAAAAACCCTCGGGATTCATATCTCAATATTTTTGTCATTAAGAGGTTCTCAGAGCTGAAATTTGAAATGTGCGTCCAATTTAGGATACTTGTGACAACCAGTTTATCAGAAAAGGACATTTGCATTTTTGTGAAAAAAGTGCATTTTCAAATCATAGGCTATAGTCCAGCAGAATTTGGCAAAAAACTCTCGGGATTCATATCTCAATATTTTTGTCATTAAGAGGTTCTCAGAGCTGAATTTTGAAATGTGCGTTCAACTAAGAATGCTTGTGGCAAAAAATACATCAGAAAAGGGCATTTGCATTTTTGTGAAAAAAGTGCATTTTCAAATCATGGGCTATAGTCTAGCAGAATTTGGCAAAAAAACCCTCGGGATTCATATCTCAATATTTTTGTCATTAAGAGGTTCTCAGAGCTGAAATTTGAAATGTGCGTCCAATTTAGGATACTTGTGACAACCAGTTTATCAGAAAAGGACATTTGCATTTTTGTGAAAAAAGTGCATTTTCAAATCATAGGCTATAGTCCAGCAGAATTTGGCAAAAAACTCTCGGGATTCATATCTCAATATTTTTGTCATTAAGAGGTTCTCAGAGCTGAATTTTGAAATGTGCGTTCAACTAAGAATGCTTGTGGCAAAAAATACATCAGAAAAGGGCATTTGCAATTTTGAGCAAAAAGTGCATTTTCAAATCATGGGCTATAGTCCAGCAGAATTTGGCAAAAAACCCTCGGGATTCATATCTCAATATTTTTGTCATTAAGAGGTTCTCAGAGCTGAAATTTGAAATGTGCGTCCAATTTAGGATACTTGTGACAACCAGTTTATCAGAAAAGGACATTTGCATTTTTGTGAAAAAAGTGCATTTTCAAATCATAGGCTATAGTCCAGCAGAATTTGGCAAAAAACTCTCGGGATTCATATCTCAATATTTTTGTCATTAAGAGGTTCTCAGAGCTGAATTTTGAAATGTGCGTCCAATTTAGGATGCTTGTGGCAAAAAATACATCAGAAAAGGGCATTTGCATTTTTGTGAAAAAAGTGCATTTTCAAATCATGGGCTATAGTCTAGCAGAATTTGGCAAAAAACCCTCGGGATTCATATCTCAATATTTTTGTCATTAAGAGGTTCTCAGAGCTGAAATTTGAAATGTGCGTCCAATTTAGGATACTTGTGACAACCAGTTTATCAGAAAAGGACATTTGCATTTTTGTGAAAAAAGTGCATTTTCAAATCATGGGCTATAGTCCAGCAGAATTTGGCAAAAAACCCTCGGGATTCATATCTCAATATTTTTGTCATTAAGAGGTTCTCAGAGCTGAAATTTGAAATGTGCGTCCAATTTAGGATACTTGTGACAACCAGTTTATCAGAAAAGGACATTTGCATTTTTGTGAAAAAAGTGCATTTTCAAATCATAGGCTATAGTCCAGCAGAATTTGGCAAAAAACCCTCGGGATTCATATCTCAATATTTTTGTCATTAAGAGGTTCTCAGAGCTGAAATTTGAAATGTGCGTCCAATTTAGGATGCTTGTGGCAAAAAATACATCAGAAAAGGGCATTTGCATTTTTGTGAAAAAAGTGCATTTTCAAATCATGGGCTATAGTCTAGCAGAATTTGGCAAAAAACCCTCGGGATTCATATCTCAATATTTTTGTCATTAAGAGGTTCTCAGAGCTGAATTTTGAAATGTGCGTTCAACTAAGAATGCTTGTGGCAAAAAATACATGAGAAAAGGGCATTTGCATTTTTGTGAAAAAAGTGCATTTTCAAATCATGGGCTATAGTCTAGCAGAATTTGGCAAAAAAACCCTCGGGATTCATATCTCAATATTTTTGTCATTAAGAGGTTCTCAGAGCTGAAATTTGAAATGTGCGTCCAATTTAGGATACTTGTGACAACCAGTTTATCAGAAAAGGACATTTGCATTTTTGTGAAAAAAGTGCATTTTCAAATCATAGGCTATAGTCCAGCAGAATTTGGCAAAAAACTCTCGGGATTCATATCTCAATATTTTTGTCATTAAGAGGTTCTCAGAGCTGAATTTTGAAATGTGCGTTCAACTAAGAATGCTTGTGGCAAAAAATACATCAGAAAAGGGCATTTGCAATTTTGAGCAAAAAGTGCATTTTCAAATCATGGGCTATAGTCCAGCAGAATTTGGCAAAAAACCCTCGGGATTCATATCTCAATATTTTTGTCATTAAGAGGTTCTCAGAGCTGAAATTTGAAATGTGCGTCCAATTTAGGATGCTTGTGGCAAAAAATACATCAGAAAAGGGCATTTGCATTTTTGTGAAAAAAGTGCATTTTCAAATCATGGGCTATAGTCTAGCAGAATTTGGCAAAAAACCCTCGGGATTCATATCTCAATATTTTTGTCATTAAGAGGTTCTCAGAGCTGAAATTTGAAATGTGCGTCCAATTTAGGATACTTGTGACAACCAGTTTATCAGAAAAGGACATTTGCATTTTTGTGAAAAAAGTGCATTTTCAAATCATAGGCTATAGTCCAGCAGAATTTGGCAAAAAACTCTCGGGATTCATATCTCAATATTTTTGTCATTAAGAGGTTCTCAGAGCTGAATTTTGAAATGTGCGTTCAACTAAGAATGCTTGTGGCAAAAAATACATCAGAAAAGGGCATTTGCAATTTTGAGCAAAAAGTGCATTTTCAAATCATGGGCTATAGTCCAGCAGAATTTGGCAAAAAACCCTCGGGATTCATATCTCAATATTTTTGTCATTAAGAGGTTCTCAGAGCTGAATTTTGAAATGTGCGTTCAACTAAGAATGCTTGTGGCAAAAAATACATCAGAAAAGGGCATTTGCAATTTTGAGCAAAAAGTGCATTTTCAAATCATGGGCTATAGTCCAGCAGAATTTGGCAAAAAACCCTCGGGATTCATATCTCAATATTTTTGTCATTAAGAGGTTCTCAGAGCTGAATTTTGAAATGTGCGTTCAACTAAGAATGCTTGTGGCAAAAAATACATCAGAAAAGGGCATTTGCAATTTTGAGCAAAAAGTGCATTTTCAAATCATGGGCTATAGTCCAGCAGAATTTGGCAAAAAACCCTCGGGATTCATATCTCAATATTTTTGTCATTAAGAGGTTCTCAGAGCTGAATTTTGAAATGTGCGTTCAACTAAGAATGCTTGTGGCAAAAAATACATCAGAAAAGGGCATTTGCAATTTTGAGCAAAAAGTGCATTTTCAAATCATGGGCTATAGTCCAGCAGAATTTGGCAAAAAACCCTCGGGATTCATATCTCAATATTTTTGTCATTAAGAGGTTCTCAGAGCTGAATTTTGAAATGTGCGTTCAACTAAGAATGCTTGTGGCAAAAAATACATCAGAAAAGGGCATTTGCATTTTTGTGAAAAAAGTGCATTTTCAAATCATGGGCTATAGTCTAGCAGAATTTGGCAAAAAACCCTCGGGATTCATATCTCAATATTTTTGTCATTAAGAGGTTCTCAGAGCTGAAATTTGAAATGTGCGTCCAATTTAGGATACTTGTGACAACCAGTTTATCAGAAAAGGACATTTGCATTTTTGTGAAAAAAGTGCATTTTCAAATCATAGGCTATAGTCCAGCAGAATTTGGCAAAAAACTCTCGGGATTCATATCTCAATATTTTTGTCATTAAGAGGTTCTCAGAGCTGAATTTTGAAATGTGCGTTCAACTAAGAATGCTTGTGGCAAAAAATACATCAGAAAAGGGCATTTGCAATTTTGAGCAAAAAGTGCATTTTCAAATCATGGGCTATAGTCCAGCAGAATTTGGCAAAAAACCCTCGGGATTCATATCTCAATATTTTTGTCATTAAGAGGTTCTCAGAGCTGAAATTTGAAATGTGCGTTCAACTAAGAATGCTTGTGGCAAAAAATACATCAGAAAAGGGCATTTGCATTTTTGTGAAAAAAGTGCATTTTCAAATCATGGGCTATAGTCTAGCAGAATTTGGCAAAAAACCCTCGGGATTCATATCTCAATATTTTTGTCATTAAGAGGTTCTCAGAGCTGAAATTTGAAATGTGCGTCCAATTTAGGATACTTGTGACAACCAGTTTATCAGAAAAGGACATTTGCATTTTTGTGAAAAAAGTGCATTTTCAAATCATAGGCTATAGTCCAGCAGAATTTGGCAAAAAACTCTCGGGATTCATATCTCAATATTTTTGTCATTAAGAGGTTCTCAGAGCTGAATTTTGAAATGTGCGTTCAACTAAGAATGCTTGTGGCAAAAAATACATCAGAAAAGGGCATTTGCAATTTTGAGCAAAAAGTGCATTTTCAAATCATGGGCTATAGTCCAGCAGAATTTGGCAAAAAACCCTCGGGATTCATATCTCAATATTTTTGTCATTAAGAGGTTCTCAGAGCTGAAATTTGAAATGTGCGTCCAATTTAGGATACTTGTGACAACCAGTTTATCAGAAAAGGACATTTGCATTTTTGTGAAAAAAGTGCATTTTCAAATCATAGGCTATAGTCCAGCAGAATTTGGCAAAAAACTCTCGGGATTCATATCTCAATATTTTTGTCATTAAGAGGTTCTCAGAGCTGAATTTTGAAATGTGCGTTCAACTAAGAATGCTTGTGGCAAAAAATACATCAGAAAAGGGCATTTGCATTTTTGTGAAAAAAGTGCATTTTCAAATCATGGGCTATAGTCTAGCAGAATTTGGCAAAAAACCCTCGGGATTCATATCTCAATATTTTTGTCATTAAGAGGTTCTCAGAGCTGAAATTTGAAATGTGCGTCCAATTTAGGATGCTTGTGGCAAAAAATACATCAGAAAAGGGCATTTGCATTTTTGTGAAAAAAGTGCATTTTCAAATCATGGGCTATAGTCTAGCAGAATTTGGCAAAAAACCCTCGGGATTCATATCTCAATATTTTTGTCATTAAGAGGTTCTCAGAGCTGAAATTTGAAATGTGCGTCCAATTTAGGATGCTTGTGGCAAAAAATACATCAGAAAAGGGCATTTGCATTTTTGTGAAAAAAGTGCATTTTCAAATCATGGGCTATAGTCTAGCAGAATTTGGCAAAAAACCCTCGGGATTCATATCTCAATATTTTTGTCATTAAGAGGTTCTCAGAGCTGAATTTTGAAATGTGCGTTCAACTAAGAATGCTTGTGGCAAAAAATACATCAGAAAAGGGCATTTGCAATTTTGAGCAAAAAGTGCATTTTCAAATCATGGGCTATAGTCCAGCAGAATTTGGCAAAAAACCCTCGGGATTCATATCTCAATATTTTTGTCATTAAGAGGTTCTCAGAGCTGAATTTTGAAATGTGCGTTCAACTAAGAATGCTTGTGGCAAAAAATACATCAGAAAAGGGCATTTGCATTTTTGTGAAAAAAGTGCATTTTCAAATCATGGGCTATAGTCTAGCAGAATTTGGCAAAAAACCCTCGGGATTCATATCTCAATATTTTTGTCATTAAGAGGTTCTCAGAGCTGAAATTTGAAATGTGCGTCCAATTTAGGATACTTGTGACAACCAGTTTATCAGAAAAGGACATTTGCATTTTTGTGAAAAAAGTGCATTTTCAAATCATAGGCTATAGTCCAGCAGAATTTGGCAAAAAACTCTCGGGATTCATATCTCAATATTTTTGTCATTAAGAGGTTCTCAGAGCTGAATTTTGAAATGTGCGTTCAACTAAGAATGCTTGTGGCAAAAAATACATCAAAAAAGGGCATTTGCAATTTTGAGCAAAAAGTGCATTTTCAAATCATGGGCTATAGTCCAGCAGAATTTGGCAAAAAACCCTCGGGATTCATATCTCAATATTTTTGTCATTAAGAGGTTCTCAGAGCTGAAATTTGAAATGTGCGTCCAATTTAGGATACTTGTGACAACCAGTTTATCAGAAAAGGACATTTGCATTTTTGTGAAAAAAGTGCATTTTCAAATCATAGGCTATAGTCCAGCAGAATTTGGCAAAAAACTCTCGGGATTCATATCTCAATATTTTTGTCATTAAGAGGTTCTCAGAGCTGAATTTTGAAATGTGCGTTCAACTAAGAATGCTTGTGGCAAAAAATACATCAGAAAAGGGCATTTGCATTTTTGTGAAAAAAGTGCATTTTCAAATCATGGGCTATAGTCTAGCAGAATTTGGCAAAAAACCCTCGGGATTCATATCTCAATATTTTTGTCATTAAGAGGTTCTCAGAGCTGAAATTTGAAATGTGCGTCCAATTTAGGATACTTGTGACAACCAGTTTATCAGAAAAGGACATTTGCATTTTTGTGAAAAAAGTGCATTTTCAAATCATAGGCTATAGTCCAGCAGAATTTGGCAAAAAACTCTCGGGATTCATATCTCAATATTTTTGTCATTAAGAGGTTCTCAGAGCTGAATTTTGAAATGTGCGTTCAACTAAGAATGCTTGTGGCAAAAAATACATCAGAAAAGGGCATTTGCAATTTTGAGCAAAAAGTGCATTTTCAAATCATGGGCTATAGTCCAACAGAATTTGGCAAAAAACCCTCGGGATTCATATCTCAATATTTTTGTCATTAAGAGGTTCTCAGAGCTGAAATTTGAAATGTGCGTCCAATTTAGGATACTTGTGACAACCAGTTTATCAGAAAAGGACATTTGCATTTTTGTGAAAAAAGTGCATTTTCAAATCATAGGCTATAGTCCAGCAGAATTTGGCAAAAAACTCTCGGGATTCATATCTCAATATTTTTGTCATTAAGAGGTTCTCAGAGCTGAATTTTGAAATGTGCGTTCAACTAAGAATGCTTGTGGCAAAAAATACATCAAAAAAGGGCATTTGCAATTTTGAGCAAAAAGTGCATTTTCAAATCATGGGCTATAGTCCAGCAGAATTTGGCAAAAAACCCTCGGGATTCATATCTCAATATTTTTGTCATTAAGAGGTTCTCAGAGCTGAATTTTGAAATGTGCGTTCAACTAAGAATGCTTGTGGCAAAAAATACATCAGAAAAGGGCATTTGCAATTTTGAGCAAAAAGTGCATTTTCAAATCATGGGCTATAGTCCAGCAGAATTTGGCAAAAAACCCTCGGGATTCATATCTCAATATTTTTGTCATTAAGAGGTTCTCAGAGCTGAAATTTGAAATGTGCGTCCAATTTAGGATACTTGTGACAACCAGTTTATCAGAAAAGGACATTTGCATTTTTGTGCAAAAAGTGCATTTTCAAATCATAGGCTTTAGGCCACCAGAATTTGGCGAAAAACCCTCGGGTTTCATATCTCAATATTTTTGTGTTTAAAAGGTTCTCAGAGCTGAATTTTGAAATGTGCGTTCAATTTAGGATGCTTGTGGCAAAAAATACATCAGAAAAGGGCATTTGCAATTTTGAGAAAAAAGTGCATTTTCAAATCATAGGCTATAGTCTAGCAGAATTTTGCAAAAAACCCTCGGGATTCATATCTCAATATTATTGTCATTAAGAGGTTCTCAGAGCTGAATTTTGAAATGTGCGTTCAATTGAAGATGCTTGTGGCAAAAAATACATCAGAAAAGGGCATTTGCAATTTTGAGAAAAAAGTGCATTTTCAAATCATAGGCTATAGTCTAGCAGAATTTTGCAAAAAACCCTCGGGATTCATATCTCAATATTTTTGTCATTAAGAGGTTCTCAGAGCTGAATTTTGAAATGTGCGTTCAGTTTAGGATGCTTGTGGAAAAAAATACATCAGAAAAGGGCATTTGCAATTTTGAGAAAAAAGTGCATTTTCAAATCATGGGCTATAGTCTAGCAGAATTTTGCAAAAAACCCTCGGGATTCATATCTCAATATTTTTGTCATTAAGAGGTTCTCAGAGCTGAATTTTGAAATGTGCGTTCAATTGAAGATGCTTGTGGCAAAAAATACATCAGAAAAGGGCATTTGCATTTTTGTGAAAAAAGTGCATTTTCAAATCATAGGCTATAGTCCACCAGAATTTGGCGAAAAACCCTCGGGTTTCATATCTCAATATTTTTGTCATTAAGAGGTTCTCAGAGCTTAAATTTGAAATGTGCGTCCAATTTAGGATACTTGTGACAACCAGTTTATCAGAAAAGGACATTTGCATTTTTGTGCAAAAAGTGCATTTTCAAATCATAGGCTATAGTCCACCAGAATTTGGCGAAAAACCCTCGGGATTCATATCTCAATATTTTTGTCATTAAGAGGTTCTCAGAGCTGAATTTTGAAATGTGCGTTCAACTAAGAATGCTTGTGGCAAAAAATACATCAGAAAAGGGCATTTGCATTTTTGTGAAAAAAGTGCATTTTCAAATCATGGGCTATAGTCCAGCAGAATTTTGCAAAAAACCCTCAGGATTTATATCTCAATATTTTTGTCATTAAAAGGTTCTCAGAGCTGAATTTTGAAATGTGCCTTAAATTAAGGATGCTTGTGGCAAAAAATACTACATCAGAAAAGGGCATTTGCATTTTTGTGAAAAAAGTGCATTTTCAAATCATGGGCTATAGTCCTGCAGAATTTTGCCAAAAACCCTCGGGATTCATATCTCAATATTTTTGTCATTAAGAGGTTCTCAGAGCTGAATTTTGAAATGTGCGTTGAATTAAGGATGCTTGTGGCAAAAAATACTACATCAGAAAAGGGCATTTGCAATTTGAGAACAAAGTGCATTTTCAAATCATGGGCTATAGTCCTGCAGAATTTTGCCAAAAACCCTCGGGATTCATATCTCAATATTTTTGTCATTAAGAGGTTCTAAGAGCTGAATTTTGAAATGTGCGTTAAATTAAGGATGCTTGTGGCAAAAAATACTACATCAGAAAAGGGCATTTGCATTTTTGTGAAAAAAGTGCATTTTCAAATCATGGGCTATAGTCCAGCAGAATTTTGCAAAAAACCCTCAGGATTTATATCTCAATATTTTTGTCATTAAAAGGTTCTCAGAGCTGAATTTTGAAATGTGCGTTAAATTAAGGATGCTTGTGGCAAAAAATACTACATCAGAAAAGGGCATTTGCAATTTGAGAACAAAGTGCATTTTCAAATCATGGGCTATAGTCCTGCAGAATTTTGCCAAAAACCCTCGGGATTCATATCTCAATATTTTTGTCATTAAGAGGTTCTCAGAGCTGAATTTTGAGTTGTGCTTTCAATTTAGGATACTTATGACAAATAATATAACAGAAAAGGGCATTTGCATTTTTGTGAAAAAAGTGCATTTTCAAATCATGGGCTATAGTCCAGCAGAATTTTGCAAAAAACCCTCAGGATTTATATCTCAATATTTTTGTCATTAAAAGGTTCTCAGAGCTGAATTTTGAAATGTGCGTTAAATTAAGGATGCTTGTGGCAAAAAATACTACATCAGAAAAGGGCATTTGCAATTTGAGAACAAAGTGCATTTTCAAATCATGGGCTATAGTCCTGCAGAATTTGGCTAAAAACCCTCGGGATTCATATCTCAATATTTTTGTCATTAAGAGGTTCTCAGAGCTGAATTTTGAAATGTGCGTTCAATTTAGGATACTTATGACAAATAATATAACAGAAAAGGGCATTTGCAATTTTGAGAAAAAAGTGCATTTTCAAATCATGGGCTATAGTCCAGCAGAATTTTGCAAAAAACGCTCGGGTTTCATATCTCAATATTTTTGTGTTTAAAAGGTTCTCAGAGCTGAATTTTGAAATGTGCGTTAAATTAAGGATGCTTGTGGCAAAAAATACTACATCAGAAAAGGGCATTTGCAATTTGAGAACAAAGTGCATTTTCAAATCATGGGCTATAGTCCAGCAGAATTTTGCCAAAAACCCTCGGGATTCATATCTCAATTATTTTGTCATTAAAAGGTTCTCAGAGCTGAATTTTGAAATGTGCGTTCAATTTAGGATACTTATGACAAATAATATAACAGAAAAGGGCATTTGCAATTTTGAGAAAAAAGTGCATTTTCAAATCATGGGCTATAGTCCAGCAGAATTTTGCCAAAAACCCTCGGGATTCATATCTCAATTATTTTGTCATTAAAAGGTTCTCAGAGCTGAATTTTGAAATGTGCGTTCAATTGAAGATACTTATGACAAATAATATAACAGAAAAAGGCATTTGCAATTTTGAGAAAAAAGTGCAATTTCAAATCATGGGTTATAGTCCAGCAGAATTTTGCAAAAAACCCTCGGGTTTCATATCTAAATATTTTTGTCATTAAGAGGTTCTCAGAGCTGAATTTTGAAATGTGCGTTCAATTGAGGATGCTTGTGGCAAAAAATACATCAGAAAAGGGCATTTGCAATTTTGAGAAAAAAGTGCATTTTCAAATCATGGGCTATAGTCCAGCAGAATTTTGCAAAAAACGCTCGGGTTTCATATCTCAATATTTTTGTCATTAAGAGGTTCTCAGAGCTGAATTTTGAAATGTGCGTTCAATTGAGGATACTTGTGAAAACCAACATCTCAGGAAAGGACATTTGCATTTATCAAGTAAATAATAATTTAATAAAAACATTGAACTATCAAATATATAGTTCATTAAGTAAGAAGCTATCAGCAAAAGAACAGCCTGAGATAAATTTGTAATTAAGCTTATGTATTCGTTCAGAAATCATTTCAATGTTCGCTCTTTCGTGTTGGTCTAGGGTGAAGTTATACCAAGGAAGATTAAGTATCATTCTGGGAATTTTGTTTTGGAACACTTGTAGGCGTTTAATGTGAGATTTTTCACTGTTCCCCCAGACAGTGCACCCGTTTAGAAGAATAGCTTAAAATATATAGAATATGCTTATTACCAAAACCTAGCTTTGGCTTTCTATTGACAAACGCATATAATAAAAATGTTCCTTGAACGTTCATCTGGTGTCGAGATTAATGCCTTAATAACTCACCGAGCTCTCCGACTCAAAACCTTTTCCAGCAGCCTCGATTGAGTTACCAGAGGGAAAACAATAATTCCTTTTTCGGCTGAAAAATGTTGTTTGCAATTTGTCACCATTGAGCGAGCGAGCGACTTTATGTGATGCAAGTATTTCAGTATCATCAGCAAAGATGATTGTGGTAAGCTCGGAAAAGCAGATGTGTGCAACTTTAATTTGTTTGGTCTTTAAAACTACGACTAGAAAATAAATGTATGCCATACAGAGTTGAACGCTTTCTCAATATCCAGAAATATCATACCGGTGGTTTTTCCTGTGAGGGAGAATTTTCAATGTGATTACAGATTCTTAGGACTCTATGCGAAGTGCAGTCGAATTTTCTGAAACTAAATTGTTCGGAAATTCAACGCCCATTTTTTTACACATGGTTCGTTATGTACGACTATGTACAAATAAAGCAGGAATAACAAAACTTGAACGAATGATATCAAGACAAACAAGTCCACTCAATAAAAGTGGATTGTAAAAAGAAGCCGATGCCACAGTATGGTAGGAGGCTATCATTCTTTAAGCTCCGATCATAACTTCGCCTCCAGGGACAAAGTTTGAAGAAAAATCGACTTAAGTAACAAAATTCGTCAAAATGCATCCTTATCCTTCAAATAAGACTGAAGTCTTTAAATTTAATTTATTTATTAAAAAAGCTGAACAAATCTTCAACATTTTTTTCAAAATGAAGAGGGATTTTCAAAAAAAAATTGTGATCATCACAGTTTGAAACCTAGACGGGGTTGTTTTAAAAATATTCGTTTGGACTGGCATTAACATAATGCAGTCGTTCATTCCAAAAACGTCAGAAATAAATTCACTTTCTACTTAAAAATTTGAATTAAGGTTCGTTTGATTGAGGTAAATCATAAAGTCCAAGTGGTTGGTTTCGATATATCGTAATTATTCGTCCTTCATATTTTTGTAATCAGTTCAAGAGGAAAATTAAAGTTTCCAATTGATTGACTGGATGTTCAATCATTCAATTGGAAGACGATTGATATGTCATGTGGACTAGGTTTGAAATGTTTTATTTTATATTATTCCTTCTTAAAAGTGTCATCCTGTTTTTGGATTTATCGATTTCAAGAATGATGTTGACGTTCAGTTAGGAGTTCAGTCGAATATTCTTTAACTCTTACTAAATTATAAATAAATTGAATAAATTCATGGCACGAGAGCTCTTTTGAGGGCCACGAAATAACTACATTTTTCTCGGGGGTTATACTACTCATCGGAGGATCTCGAGAGTTGAGGCTGAAAAAAAAGACAGATGTTACTACACGAAACCCAGGACCTGACTCTTAGCAGCCGACACCTTTAACACTGAGCCAAGGACACCCAACTTACTGAAATAATTACAAAATCAACTTTTGGGGCAAGATGAGCCAATGATATTGGTACAGATAACTTCTGCGGGGTACATACGGTCCTGTTAAGAAGAGAGCGAATGTTCAATGAATATGCAATGTCCTGGAAGTCAATTTCAAAATCAATGCCAAATCAAACGATGGCTCCAAATAGGATGGCTCCAAATAGGAGTGTCTTTGCATCAAGTCTTAATGATTAAGCATCCGCGGATGCTAGGACCTGGAAGTAAGTACACAGGATCTCAATTTTTGGACCAACTCACTGGAAAAATGTTACAAAGTCTTTCGGTTTCCCTGCATTCTTTCACAGTCAATTATTATTATTTTATTTTTATTTTATTTTTTCAAATGAAGCAGAATTTTTTAAGGAAATAAGGTCTGCTACAACGGCAAAGCCAGGGAGTGTGGTATGGGCCTGCACTTGTTTGGCGCATTTTTATAGTTTGACAAAGTTTATAAGTAGAGTTGTGTATTCTAACATAGGTAAAAGTTCGGCACTCGCATACATCGAATTATTTCAAAAATGGAAATTAAAGTAGTCGTTCATGTGGAAAACTTATTTCACCGATTAACTGTGTAAAGCTATTGGCTCAGATGTTGAATTGGCTCGGGAAATGTATAATTCTTAATTGTTTGAAAAATCTAAGAGCTATTGTAGTGGTTAATATAAAGTACTTCGAATGAAACCAATTTGGATTCTTTAGCTTGATTTGCTCTCGAGTTAAGCTGTACGAAAGAATCCGCACAAACGAACGGACGAACGGACGAACGGATGTACGTACGTACGGAACCTCAAAACGTTAAGATGTGTAAAAATTTTGAATTTCAAAAATCTGACCGATGTCAAGGACTTCCTGATGAAAAAAAGTTTGAGCTGCTCTAAGACCTAAGCAAGGAAGCGATATTTCGAGGGTCCATTGTACTGTGACTTTTCGTCCATTGAGTTCGCGCTTAGGATAACAGCTGCTTACCTGTTGAGTTCATATGAAGTGCACGGGGATGGTATTCATTACTTCACTTAATTGGCCCCAAGAACCTTCTTCGCAAACTCGCGTACAGATTACGATTTTTTCGACCGAAAAATCTACTCGAAATTCTCCACAGTTTCGGCAAGACAGATCCGACTGCCATTATTTCTTGAATAGAATTCCAACCGTTCAATTTACCTGGATTGTCTGGATTTCAAACGAGATGACAAGATGCGTTCTTCGATGATGTATTTATGTGATGATTTGATGACAAATTTAAGGCTTCCATTTTGCTGGACGGTTGACAAATTGAAGTCACTGTATTGAATTTAATTGCCTTTTGATTGGCAGGCAATAAAGGCAACAAATGTTTTGATTCATGCCTCGTTTGTTTCATCGTTCTGGAAAAATATAACCATTTGATTGCCTTCAACTGGGAATGGATGTGGTCTGTGCACTTGTTACATCTGAAAATATTTATGAGGGAATCTTTTAGTTTTGCAAGAAAGTGAAGAAAATGATTTATGAAATGGAAACGTTTTGGAATAATACAAAATTTGTAAAATCGAATCAAGTCTGGAAGCGAAATTGTTAATACAGTCGATTGTTAATTGTAAAACGATACTGAACATCGGTGTCGAATCGAACTCCCCTCGAAAATTTTACATAAATACAGTGGCGTTTATGACACACAAAGCTCTCTTTTACTCCAATCACTTGAGATCTTTTGTGTAGAATGTATGCTTACAAGCATTCATAAATACAATTATGATTTATGGGACTCCAGTATGGTGGAACATGGAGAATCTTCGTGTATTCTTCGAGCTTATGGAAAGAATAGATGATGGAAAAGATATTCCCCTACATATACATAGTAGATTTAAGTGGTAACAAAAAAAAAATAAACGAATCAAAAGAAAAGTAGCCTAGTGAGATTTGACTATCACACGAGGGGTTCTGCGCTTCATAAGAGTATGCAACACTATATTACTTTATTTTTAGATTTCTCATAGCATCGCACATAAATATGTACGAGTAAGCCAAACATAGTGAAAGCTCGATATCAGTTTACTTATTATTCCAAGAAGAACAAGAACTTCAGGATGGAGAAAAAAAGTTTAAACAAATAAAGACTTAATACGTTCACAAGATTAAAAGTTTATTTAATGCAGACTTACTGTAGAAAAGTGTGATGTTTTTTGTCTAATTCATGCGAGGAATCCATCTCAGAGGGAATGAAAATTCGTTCGGAACTCCTTGATGAGTATCAAAATGTGGTGGTGTTAGTGTGAACTCCAATTCGCTTCCCTAACCCAGGTCACATCCGTGTACGTATTGTGTTATCGCAACTGTTAAAGACATTGATTACAATGGTAATTCAAGCATATCATGCGATTCTGCAGTGTGTTTTAGTTTTAGTTGCCAACGTATTCAAGGGACTGAAGAATTAAGAAATATGAAAATATTTATCTATCCTTGTGTGCCTTAAATGCGTAATCAACACATGCAACGTCATTCAATTTTTTAAGTTTACTCTACTTTCCCACCCTGTGTTAAAGTAGTAAAATTGATTAAATTATTTGTAATCAATTTAATTTAAGTCAACCGTGAATAGCCAGTCTTTCTTTTTCTAAATATATCATATCAGACCTCTGTTATATCGATAAAGAGAGCCATTGTTAATACATTTGTGTTTAAGCTGCCGTAAAGCTGACTGCAAAGTCTCAGAATTGCACCTTCGGTTGCAAGCAAGTTATTCATTAAACCATACGTTTTTTAAACAAAATTTTAAAAAGGAAAGAAGGATAGAAATAGGTCTGTAGTTTGTCATAAATTTGTTGTTTCCCTTTTTAAAAAGGTTGGAGAAAACAGCCTCCTCCAACGCTCAATTTGAATTATTTAATTAAAAAATCCAAGACATAACAGGCAACATAAAAGGTAAATTACCGGATATTCCATCTGAAGTACAATAATTTTTATTTTTAAGAAATAAAATAACTTTGTGATTTCAAATGTATATTTGTAATGATTTCAAAATAACAGTCACCGCTGGAATCCAAAGACGGTTTCGATGATTCAAATAATCCTTCTTCTTCTTCAAGTAAGCTCCTCCGAAGAAACATAAGATTCTGTTTTTGTCGTTTTTTATGTTTGTTTACGTTCGTTTAGGCTGGAACACGATATTGTAAAGGCCGGCTTAGTCTTATAGTATGTGTACACACCTGAAAAGCTTTTGGTTAAATATGAAAGGATGGTTTAAATTGTATGACAAAAAACTGACAAAAAAGGGACGATTTCACTTCATCAATTTAGTTTTCAAATAAAAAAAAGTTCAAAATCAATTAAATTTAAAGTTGACAGCTGCCTTATCAGTTAGAAAAATATGTATTAATATATACAGTGCCGTTCATAAGTTTCAGGACAAATATATATAATATTTTTTTTTTAAATTTTACTTACAAAAGTTTCATCAACTAAGTTAGTTAGTTATCAACAATAAAGACTAACAAAAACAATTAAACAGTATTAAATTGAGGCCATTTCATATTTTGGTGTGACCCTTTCTCAATTTCTTGATCAACATTTTCACGGCAGAGTTTGGAAAACTGTTTCAAAATTTGTGAATCCACACGAAATCATCCTCAACAAAATATGGCGCAAAAAGAAACTCATGGGGCAACTTGCACGAGGTAATTGGTTTCATAGAAAAAGCATCAAGAGAAAGATTAATGACTAAGTTTAAACGCATGGATAAGATTGCATTGGGCCCGGCCCGTTGTACACAACATGGAAATCGTTGCATATATATGAGGGCCTGACGTCACGCAAAAATACCTCATTCGGGTTAAAAAATCGTTGCAGGCAACTTGTGATCGAGTGTGGTTGCATGGAAAAAATATCGATAGTATACGGCATGTAGAATTGTCGCATGTTTCCATTTTCCATTCGCATGTATTTTTGCATGCGTCTTGCGCACATGCGTACGTTCTAGGAACAAAAAATACAGCATAAGCATTGGTTTCCTGGTACACGACATGCGAATATATTCTTTCGCTGTCAGAGTACATTTGAAGTTTGTTTGCAGTTTGCAAATTAAAAATGCCAAAAAAGCTGAGTACAGTGAGCATTATAAAGGCCAAACTTAAAAGGAGATGTATTGGGGTGAAAGGGTTGAGCGGACCAAATTGATTACTTGCTAGATAATCTTGTGCTGACAGAACGCGAATGAGGTGGGCTTTGTGCATTAGGATGGAGGCACAATGAATTGTTATTGTTAAAAAAAATGTTTTAATGGTCGATAACATGAGGACAAAAATTAAATTTTCGACATAGAATTCGTACGTCTTAGATCCCAAGTGTCCAGCGAACAATAAACTCAAGAAATTATTTATGACAGACACATTTGAAACCCGCCAGATACAGATTTTAACTGAAACTCGTTGGCATTTGTTTGCGGTCAATCGTGAAGATATGAATATAAAATGTTGGCAATCTATAATTGAAAGCATCGTTCTTTCGATTAATTTAAAAAAAAAACCTTCTAATTGTTTTACCCATTTTGGACTCAAGATTAAGTTGATAAGCATTTAAGTCATCAAAAACCCAAGCTAAATAATATTTCAACGAAATAAATCTATTGTTCAAGTATGCTTGAAACATACTACTCATGTAAAATACATGAGACGGTACGAATTCGTCTACTCGCATGTGATGTTTTCATGGCATTGAGCGATGAAGCGACGCATGTTGTCCCAAATCACATGCTTCTTGCTAGTACATGGCATGCGAAAAAGTCACATGTTTGGATTCACATGTACATGCGAGACTATATGCGATTGTCACAAATGTGCAAAGTTCACGACATGCATACGAATGATGCAACGATTTCCATGTCGTGTAATACGGGCTTTACTCGTACATTAAAAAGCGTTGAAAGGCAGATCATTTCATCCCAAGACTTAGTTTGCTTACCACTATTGTGGTTTCTTATCATGGACCAAAATCTAGTGGTCTTTTCCAAAAATGACATAGAGAAACAACTTATAAAATGTCCATAGAAAACTGGACTGAATGTGACCCTTTTGAAGCCATCTAATTACCGGAAAGAAAAAGATCATATGCTGAACACTTTACCCAGCTCGGAAGGACGAGGTGGTGGAAATCTCTCGACTGAAACTATGTACTTTTTAACCCTCTCTATAAGGACATAAATATAATCACGCTTTAATATTCCCATAAATATATTCACGCTTTAATCACGATGGTAAATACCTTTCAAAGGAACGCAATCGAAGTGGTAGAAATAATTTCGAAAATATATTAGACAAGGAGGAGATAGAAGCGATCTTTCAAAAAGTTGCGGAAAAAAAAGCAAAGCCTATCAGAGGTCATGTTGCAAAAGACTAACGATGACATCGATCTTCGGACTTGACCTGTACGCGATCAAGTCATCTGTGTTCGCTATGGAGTGACGGAAAGATCCTACAAGATTGCTTGTGGAGATCGTTAATAAAATCGGCGAAATAGCTTCACCCTGTTGTAGACCGTTGCTAATTTCCAAAGTCCCAGTAGACGTCAAACTGTCTGTTGGTGAGCATAACTAAGATTACGTACAGCAGCCCCTGCAACCATACGGTATCAAAGGCCCGCTCCAAGTCAATCAACAAGGCATCCGTGCATAGTTTCTTACCTTTGTTCCATTGGATATCTGAAACCAGTTTAGACGCGGCATGTATGCAATCATGCCCCGCTCTGAAACCGAAGTGGTTATTCGGAATAAATTTCACTCGGTCAGGGCTCTATCACCTTTTCAAATACCTTACTGATGTTCGGAAGAAGACTTATCGACCGGAGATTTGCCGGATTGGATGTGTCTTTGTTCCGTTTAGGAATGGGTTGCATCATCGCTGCCTTCCAATGAGATGGATAATGATCATTATTCAGTAAATTGTTAAACACAATAGTGTAAATGTTTACCGCTCTTAGAGGAAGGTGTTTAAGAACACCATTCCCATGGATTTCTAACTTCGTACGAAAAAAAGCATGCTTATGTGCATTTTTTGTGACGACACAACTCAAATCTCTTTTTTAAAACTAATAGTTCATTAAAGTATGACATTTGAAGAATACTGTATAACATTTTCACGAAGAAATATTACAAAACATGTGCAATGGCAGCTATTATTCAGACGGGAAAAAGTAGAATTGCGATGATCCTCATAACTTGATGCTGGGTCATCTGAAATCAAAAAATCAAAGTTCATTCGTTAGATAATAGTTTTCCACAAGTCACGGTGGGTGGTTTTTTTTTGAAATTTTAATTTTTCACTTTTTTGGAACACTTTGAATAGCTAAATGTATTGTGGGTGTAGCCTATAATCCGAACAGGAGTTGCTCCCCAGAGGCATTGTTCTGTGCAATCCAAGAGTTTTCAGCGCGTTATGAGCATATTATTCTCTGCGAAGATTTCAATGCAGACCTTATTAAGTCTGATTCAAGAGCTCGCCAACTTTTGGACTCTATTTCTACCTCTGGGTTAGCTGTGGTAAATTCCTATCCTACACGATTTGCTCCAAATACTTCACCAAGTCTTCTTGATTTGTTTATAGTCTCCGATATCACCAACGTTTTGCTAAATGATCAGCTGTCCCTGGATGGAATCACAGACCATGACCTTGTTTTTTGTACATATAACGTTGACCTCAATCGTTCGTTTACACAAAAATATTTTCAATTTAGAGACTTCACCTCTGTGAATCAAGATGCTCTTCAGTTGGATGCAAGTTTACTTCCATGGCATGGTTGTTACCTTGAAAGTGATATAAACAGCAAAGTTAACCTAATGCAGAATTTTGTATTAGATCTGTTTAATCATCATGTTCCACTGAAAACTGTACTGGTGCGTAACAATAAATGCCCATGGATCACATCTGAAGTACTCCATGCAATAAAAGCCCACAGAAAACTTTACTCAAAATGGAAAACGAGTCAAAATAGTCTTGCTTGGGAAACTTATTGTCGCGCAAGAAACCACGCAACTTTTGTAACACGACGGGCCAAAAAAAGGTATTTTTTATCTAAGCTCAGCACAGACCAGACACCCAAAAAACTGTGGAATAACTTGCGTTCTATTGGCATTGGAAAAAAAGATAATCCAAACAATAATTTTGATGTAAACGAACTCAACAATGCATTTATCCCTTCTTCCATCAGCAGTTCCCAATTTATCCCAAATAATCAGCTTTTCTTTGAACCGCCCAATCGTTTTGATTTCGAAGTTGTGTCGGAGGCAGAAATTATCCAGCATATCTGTGCCCTTAGGTCCAATGCTGTAGGGGAAGACGGTGTACCTATTCGGTTCATAAAAATGATCTTCCGCATATTTTAAGTTGTCTTACCCACACAATTAATTTTAGCATAACGTCCTCTTCCTTCCCTGATTGTTGGAAATTGGCCAAAGTTATTCCCGTACCAAAGAAATCAAACCCCTTGTTGACCACTGATTTTCGCCCAATTAGTATTTTGCCGTGCTTGTCCAAGGTTTTGGAAAAAATTCTTGCGGGACAGTTATCAAAATACTTGGACCAACATAACCTGTTGTCCACATGTCAGTCTGGTTTTAGAGCACAACATAGTTGTGCTACGGCTATGATTATGGTCCTCGATGACATAAGACTTAAATACGACCTAAATTATGTAACTGTTCTGTGCCTTCTCGACTTTTCCAAAGCCTTTGATACTGTAGATCATGGAATTTTGTGTAAAAAACTTGGTTTTTACTTTGGAATGAGTGACAGATCGATACAGCTGGTAATGAATTATCTAAGTAACCGGAGTCAGAGAGTTGTGGTAGGTGATAAGTACTCGCAATCTAAGGAATTATTGATGGGAGTTCCACAAGGATCTATTTTGGGCCCACTCCTTTTTTGCCTTTTTATAAATGACTTGCCGAAAGTGTGCTCTGACGTATCGATGCATCTTTATGCAGACGATGCGCAAGTCTATCTCTCGAGACCTATTGGACTTGTGGAGGATCTTGTCTCTAGATTTAATGAGGACTTATCTAATATAGTTAATTGGTCAAATTCCAATAATATTTTTCTAAATCCCACAAAATGCCAGTTAGTTCTTATATCGAAAAAACTATATAAAACCGAACAAATCCCACAAATTTTCCTAAATTCCACAAGACTTCAGTTTGTGGAAACTGTTACAAACTTGGGATTCAAAATAAATCGATCACTCTCCGCTGTGGATCATATTAACCATGTTATTGCGCGTATATACGGAGGACTACGCAAACTTTGGCTGATCTCTAGTGTAACCCCTGTTGCTACAAAGCTAAATTTAGTAAAAACATTATTAGTACCGATAATTGAATATGCCATAGTTGTGTACTGCAAACTCGATTCGCTCACTATGCACAGACTGCAAGTTGCCTTTAACGATATGGTCAGATATATATATGGACTTCGTAGATTTGACCATATATCCCGCTACCACAAACTCATCCTTGGTTGCACGCTTGAGGAGTTCTGGAACATAAGGTGTTGTATGTTCATGCACAAAATAATACAGACACGGAAACCAACTTATGTATTCGATAAACTGCAATTCGTACAATCACCCAGAACACTTAATCTGATCGTTCCTCCATCCAATTATTAACAGCCTGCCCGCCTATTCTTTGTCCACTGTACCAGACTTTGGAATTCGCTACCGAGAGCCGTTAAACTAATAAATGGAGCCAGCCAATTTAAAAAAGCAATTTACGTCCACTTTAATTGAATATAGAATATGCATATCTTTGTCTTTCACTTTCACTTTCACTTGCTTCCTTGTTATTTCCTTATCCTTCTCCTATCCTTTTACTGTTTTTTTTTCTTCAACATTTTTACGAGTATCTACTTTATTATTTTAATTAATTTTTGTATTAAATTCTAATTAAGTTTTATTACCTCAATTAATTTTTTGTTTTATATAATTATTAATTTTGAAATTTTCCTTTATTATATCCATTAAGAACTGTACTAAAAGAGACTAAGTCTTACTTGTACCCCCATGAATTAAATAAATTTGAATTTGAATTTTGAATTTGAAGGAAAAACGCATTTTTTTTTTTTGTGAAAAACATCAGCTAGGCTGTCATTGTCATTGTAAAATAAAAATTATTAAAAAAACCTCTCGAAAAGTGTTTACAGAAATAGAGTTCAAAATTTCGAAAGGATTGGTGCAGTAGTTTTGAAGTTATGGGGGACGCCATCTTTGAAAACGTGAGCTTTAAAGTTTTGAACACTAAAAAATCTGGTATAAAACGTTCATCCGAGAGCTATAAAAATACTCGAAACTTTGTCAATTTTGCTCCAATCGACTTGAAATTTTGAAACAATATTCTTAACATATTTTGAATTAATTTAAAAAATGAACGAAAAAAAATGTTAATACCTTAGCCCTCTTAAAATATTGGCATTAGCACCAAAAGTTGCTTGGAATATAACATTGGTTATAACAATGTAAACGTTTGGAACAAAGAATAAACTTTGAGAACTCTCCAAAGAAGACAACGCACGAGTTAAAATTATACACTCTAATAAGTGTAATAAAGTAATTTTGCTTGAAAAGGATACAAAGGACAATAATATAAAAATACTTACAGGAACGTTTCAAATATATAAAAACTACTGTGAACATAAAACTGTGGTTACACAATTTTCTTTTCCAAAGTTAAATAACTTAATGACTCAAAACAATTACAATATGAACCAAACTCCAATAATACCGCATAACTGGTCACTTTTTAAAATCAGTGAATGAAAAAAAGCAGTCCTCACGTTTCGATTCGAGCCAGAGTCAATATCGAGCTGAAAGTCACTGAAAAGAAGGATTACCACTCTTTTATTCCATCATCTCTGTACAAGCACGCACAAAGTTCATCCTTTGAATAGCTCTATGATAAATTCCACGCTCATCCTGGTGGAACAATCAAATTAGAACGTTGTCCTTCCTCCTCGGGGCGGGTCACAGCAGTTAGCACCTCGATAAGGCAATTTCCAGAGCCAACCTGTAAATCAATACAATTGCCCTTTCGCCTGCTGCCTGCTGCCTGCCATTCATGATGTGACTTCCCCGCCAGAAATCTGATTCATTCATAACCAAACCATAACCAACATTCAACAGGTGTTGCCATAAATCACCTGGCTCAGCACAGTGTTTTCTTCGTATCTTTCGTAAACAAAGTATCTCTCCAGTTGTGTTTTTTGTTTTTGTTCCTACTTTCGGATTGCCAATGGCCACCTACGCTACCCTCAAAAAAGAACTTGACGAAAAAGCTCCCAGCTGGGGAAAACTGCTCGCATAGACTGACTGGCTGACTGTTTTCTCTGCACAGCAGCGCCGCTCTCGCTGCAGAAGAGGGTGTCATGAAATTTGTATCTCGAACTTTGTTTGGATTTGAAATCTTGAACTAAATGCTGTTTGCGTTTATCGCGCGAAACTTATTTAGTCCTTTGCGGTTATCCGGCGAGGTCTGTTTATAATTAGCTTGCGATTATCGCGGCGACAGTTTCGTTAATCGTTGAGAAACCTGAGGCGTTCAAAACAACTCTTTGGAAATTTTGAATGTCGCGCGTAACTTGAAGTGCCGTTTGATTTAATATCTAAATTAAAACGCGTGCTTTATTTTGGCGCTGGATTTCATTCCGTTGAAGACAAATCAGTGACTATCGTCGAGATTTGTTGTTTATCTGTCGAGCATAATTGGAATGCGGCGGTGGCGTAATAAATTCGAACGTGAATAAATCTTTTGTGGAAAAATACATTTTCAAATTTGTTGTGCTTTGCGAACGTGGCTTAAAATACTTTGTTCTAAAATCGCAAAACTCAGTTTGCAGTGTTTTTTTTTTTTCGATGTGTGATGCGACGAAAGCCCGCCGACGACGCGACTATGCGGCATAAAAATGCTTGCTAGTGGAAAACAAAGCAAAAAAATTGTTTTCATTTTGTGCTTTGTTATTGGAAAATGATCGTGCGGTTGGAAAAAAATTGAATTTGAAGCGCGTGTTGAGTGAAAAGTGAAAGCGAGTGCAGGTGTAACACAACATCTTCGTTTCATCTCAAGTTTTGATGTGATTTACGTACCAGCATCATTGCAATCAATTGAGTGATTTCAGTAATAAGCGTACAAAAGTGTTTCAAGTTGCGTCTAGTCGCGCCTTCTGATTGGATAATTCACACACTTTACCGACACATTAAATGTAAGTGACATTTTAATTTGATTTTATCTATTGTACTGTATGTGTTGAGTTTGGCCTCTAGGAAGACAGAGAGTGATTCAATAGCTAGCCAGCTTTTTGTCTAGACTAGAAGCGAAGAGGGATTAAATTGTGATAAAAAAAAAACAACAGTGCACTTTTGGCTAATCGGGTACCAAACCGAATAGTCACGTTGTCATGTTGACTTTAATGCGGGTTCCGCAAACGTTTTTTCGATATACTGAGTGACATTTGACATTTTACTTTCCATGAGCCGATTAACACTCCATTCATTTTATATAATTTCAATGCACAAGTTCAAGCTCTTTCCGGGGCCAAACGTTTCTTAAGGATCAGGTCTGATGAGACTGTGTCGTTTTTCAGTTTTATAATTTTATTAGTTCATTTAAAAACTTTAATACAATAAACGGTCGACTCACGATAAATTGAATCTGTTGGGACCTAGTAAAACGTTCAAATTATTGAGAGTTTTATTGAACAAACGTTTTAAATATCGAGAGAACATAACAAACAAATCAAATTAATGAGCGTAATTTTTTTTTTTCAAAATCTACTTTATATTTTATTCATATACATATATAGAAAAACACTTGTTATTGTTGTGATCCTGTGGGATCACGTAAAAATATGAAAAGAAAGACAACCGTCAATATTAAAATTCATTTATTTCATTTATCAGTCCAAGAGTTCAGAAAGTAAAAGACGGAAATGCTTGAGTAAGAATCTGTCAATAATAATGAAGGGAGTTCCACTTTAGGTTCCACAGAAAGGATGGCGTTGCCAACACCTTCCCCTTTGAGTTGATCATTACGATGATTAAGTCATCCAGGTACAAATCTGTTGACTGGTCGTCGCATTCGCTGAGTTCGACGTGGTATTGATGTTACATTTTCTACAACATTATTTGGTGATGTCTTGAGATTTGTGACAGTTTGGGAACTATAGTTGTCTGATGGCGCAGATGGCTCAGAGTTGCTGACTCCAATTCTTACACGTCCAGCGCCTTGTCCCATCGTTTCTCGGCTCGAGCTCTTTCAGATGCGTCTTCTTCATGACGTGTTCGAAGTTGATAAGCAAGTGCACGAACTAGCTTCCCACTCTGCAGCAAAACATTATGCGTTCGATTATTTGTCCTGGTTTGCATTGAAAGTTGCTGTTGCTTGTGTGTATACAAGCGTATACTAAATCCCTACTGTTGAATGATATCGGCTTAGTACCGAATTTCCGGTTAAATTGTTTAGCCATTGTTGTTCGCTTTTGATTTGTAGTCCCATCCAGGTTCTGTTGGTAATCATTTACCTTGGGCTGAATAAGACTCAAACTGATGCGAATATTTCTCGCAAACATGATTTCGGCTGGAGCCTTTGAATTTGGTGTGTTTCGGTTGGGAGTTGAGCGATATAATTGAAGAAAAGTTTGAAGATTTTGAAAAGTTGTTCCTGCTCCGTTTAACTTCAGAAGCGAGCGCTTGAATGTGTCCACGAACCGCTCAGCTTGTCCGTTGGACATTGGATGGTAAGGACTAGAGCAAAGATGTTCAAACTATGAGCTCTTGAATTGAGTGCCATTGTCTGAAACGATAGTCCTCGGTAGACCAAATCGTGAGAATATTTCACTGAGTGGTGGATTTCGTTGAAACTATTTCCGGCCATTAGGAAAAGGCATCCAAATGGAAAAGGATCAAAAAATAATTCCCTTCGATTGGCCCAGCGTAGTCCAGATGAAGACGTTCCCATTGCTCTGTTGGTGTTGGCCATGCCTGGAGTGTTGTTTTTGTTGGCATCTTTGCTGCAGACGCTCAGTTGTTGTAATTTTGAATAAGGATTTTTGTATCAGTAGCAATGCTTGGCCAATAAACAAAACTTCTGGCTATAGATTTTGTTCTTTCGATCCCTGGATGACCACGGTGAAGTTGTTTGAGAACTCGTTTCCTAAACAGCTTCGGAATGACGACTCGTTGGCCAAACATGATACATCCGTCGATAATGCTGATGTCTGCTCTCCGGTTAAAAAATGACTTCAGTTCGCTATTTTCCTTGATTTCTGACTGGCTGCTTTTCAATATTGTCCATGACAATTTGATTAACCTCCCCTTCAAGCCTGACTGATGCAATCACAAAATCCTCTTCCACCTGTATATTTCTATCGATGATGCTTGAAAGCACATCTGCATATCCAAAACTGCTGGTTGAAATAAAACTGATGTCGAAATCATAAGCCAATAACTTGACGGCCCAACGTTGAAAACGATTGGCTTGATGAACAGCTATTCCTGTCTTTTTCCAAATATTGCAAGGAGTGGCTTATGGTGCGTGTGAAGTTTGAACTTTCTACCAAAGACCATTCTGTGAAACTTGGTAACTGCAAACACAAGTGCGAGACCCTCCTTCTCGATCTGGCTGTATGCTTTTTCAGCCGATGTGAGCGATCTGGATGCGTGGCAGATCGCCTTGACAGATCCATCAGGAAATTCATGAAGAATACAGGCATCTAATCCATAGATGCATCTGCTGCAACGATAATATTTTGCTTAGGATCGTAATGTGTAAGCAGCAGTTCGGATGACAGAATTTCTTTCAACTTGAGAAAACTATTGCGGTGATCTTCTGTCCACTTCCACCGAATATTTGTCTTGAGCAACTCATCCAGTGGTCCATAAAAGTTAATTGCACCAAAAAACGACCGAAGTTCTGACACGTTCGTTGGTTCTGGCATATTTTTGATGGCCCAAATACGTTCTGGATCGGGGTGAAGTTCGTGCTTATCAATAACGTACCCAAGGTACTTAACTTGGCTGACAAAGAACTTACATTAAGTAAATTTTACCTGGAAACTGTAATCTTGGATACGACACAGAACCTCATGTAGATTTTTGTTGTGTTCCTCCAAGTTTTTTCCCGATATAAAGATGTCATCAATGTACACTGTCCAGCAAGCATTTTATCCATAACTTGTTGGAAAATAGCTGGAAATGATTTTACACCAAACACCATTCGGTTGCATCGGAATAGACCCATGTGAGTGTTGATTGTGAGTTGAGGCTTGGATTCCATCCTCGTCGCCACTGTTGTGATCCTGTGGGATCACGTAAAAATATGAAAAGAAAGAGAACCGTCAATAATAAAATTCAGATGGTTTTATTATGTACATCTTATCAGTCCAAGAGTTCAGAAAGTAAAAGACGGAAATGCTTGAGTAAGAATCTGTCAATAATACTGAAGAGAATTCCACTTTAGGTTTCACAGAAAGGATGGCGTTGCCAACAGTTATGTTATGTTAACTAGGTTTATTAATCATTTTTGAAGAAATCAGTTATTTTTTGTTGAATGAGCGAGTTTTTTTTATCGTTGCGAGGTCTGAGAACAGCTCACCACCCACCTCCGATCTAAGTGCGTATGAACGCAATGTATGCAATGACGACTTGGTCTCGTTCAGAGAGACCATCGGGATGGTTTCTTCTTCATTGTCCTCATCCTTATCGTCAACCGAATCAGCCAGAATTTCAGCATCAGAAAAAGGGCCATGTACGCCCACGTCATCATCAAAATGTATGTAGTCCTCGAAAGTCAAATCGCTTTGGTTAGGAAGAAGGTTCCAACAGGAATGATAAACTGGTTCCGTTTGCTGTTGAATCGATGTACCTTTATCGAATCCACATATCCTGAAACAGTTGAAAATTGTTGTTGGGGTTACACTTTTCCATGCCTTATCAATCTGAGTCATGGCAGTTAGAACTGTTGTGTAAACCTTCGTTCTATTATCAATACTGTAGAGCAGCAAGGAAACAACTTCTTTGCGGTAGAAAGTTTCCAAGTTTTGGATAAAACCATGATCTAACGGCTGCAGTTTAGATGTCGTGTTTGGAGGGAAAAACTGGAGTTCGATGTGGGAAAGCGGTGGTGGGTTGTTATGAACAATGCAGTGTTCAAGCAAGCGATGCAGTTCTTCCTTCCACTCCGAACTAATTGTTTTACTAACACTGGCATTTTCACCAAAAATTTTTTTTGAAAACAATACCGTGACGTTTTTTAAAATTTGTCAGCCATCCTTCACTAGCACTAAATCCTTGAATCCTAATCGAAGTTGCAAACGACTGTGCTTTACTCTTCAGCATAGAACCTCCAACTGGTATGTTTTGTCCTTTGGTCTCGCGAAGCCATTTAACCAGACATTCCAAATTGCCTCGCGATGTCTTTTTTCGGACCAACGTCTTTCTCCACTGTCTCGATAAGTTTCCTTTTTTTTCCCGATCGACAGGCACTTCTTCGAAATTCTACGCATTTTTTCAACGTCAGTTACACAAATGAAACGTAAAGCCAAGTTAAACATACAAATTATCGAAAGGTAGCATCTTCTACTTCAATTAATAGCGTGTTTATTGGGAAAGAGGAGCCATAATCCCTTCAAATTAATGAGTGTACATACATATAGGTTTACAGGGTAGGTTTTTTTTCAATTTTCTGAGAGATTCTCAAGGCACCAGAGCAAAATTTCAAGTTAACGAGAAAGGTTTTATTTATCGAGAGTCGACTGTAATATCTTTTTATTTGCTCTGGCAGACTGTTAAAAATATGCAAGCCTCTGTAAAATATTTGATTTCGTGAGCTAGTTAGATTGAATCTAGCTAAATCAACATTTTTACTGTTCCTTAAGTTATAATTGTATCTGTCCGATACGTATCTAAAATTTCTCTTTAGGTGTTCTGGTAGTATTTTATTTTTTAGCTTAAATATAAACAATAATAGTCAGAACTGCTTGCATAGGTCTGTTTTGTAATTTTTTGAATAAAAAGTATTGAAGCACAAAAGTCATAGTGTGGGTTTTTCATAAAAGAGCGTTACAAAAGTTTTTTTTTTTAAATAAAACAAAAACGGTTTTGGATATCAATGAAATTCTTTATTCCTGTGAAAGTACGTTCGATGCCATTATGTATGGAACTCGATTTCTTTTGCATGGCCACCACGGGCACGCATGCAGAAGTCCAGACGCTGAACCCAATTTTCGACGGTTTTCAAGCGTAAATCGGCCGATATTGCTGCAATTTCACGTTCGATATTCGTACGAAGTTCATCAATCGTCGCTGGCTTATTGGCAAAGACCATAGACTTGACGTAGCCCCACAGGAAATAGTCTAGCGCACGACCGAGGTGGCCAAGCGACTGGACCATTTCGCGAGATAACACGTTCTCCAAACTTGGTTTCCAATAAATTGATTGTGACATTCGCTGTGTGCCTTGTGGCGCCATCCTGTTGGAACCACATGTCCCCCAAGTCCATATCATCCAATTGGGGCCAAAAATATTCGGTTATCATTGAACGGTTGCGATCCCCATTCACAGTAACGTGCTGGTCTTGATCATCACGAAAGAAGTACGGCCCAATGACGCCGCCGGCCCATAAACCACACCAAACCGTAAATTTTTCGGGATGCAATGATGACTCATGGAGTACGTGTGGATTGCTGCCAGACCAATACCGCATATTTTGTTTATTGACGGAGTCATTCAGCCAGAAATGAGCCTCATCGCTGAAGATGATTTTTCGATGAAAATCCGAATCATTTTCAAGTTGTTGCTCAGCCCAATTCACGAACATACGACGCTTCTGATGGTCAAGCGGCTTCAGTTCTTGCGTCAATTTAATCGTGGAAGTAGGCCAAGATCTTTTCGCGAAATTCGCCACAACGACGTCACAGAGATGCCAAACGCTTGAGAACAACGTGTGAGAAACACATTTGGGCTGTGCCTGTGGATTCAAATTTTTTCACTAGACGCTCAATTGTTGATCTGCTAGGACGATCATGACGACCATAAATTGGACGTAGCGCTCTTAACGTTGAGGCCACTGACTCTGAATTTCGGTAGTAAATTTTAATAATTTCGACTCGTTGTTGGGTCGTATGTCTTTCCATCACGAAATGGTAAACCTTACTGAAGAGGAATGTCAAAAGAGCGGCAAGAAATTTGGCATCGTTTGCTGCCCCTGTCGCTTTTGAAGCGTCCCTGTTGAAAAACCCTTTATAAGGCCCAATAACGCCTAAGAGTGTTCTAGATCTCGTAGCTGAATATAATTGGGATCTGTTCTTATTGAGGACCTGGTTTGTCGAACACAGTTTTAATAGAAATTATGTTTTTTAACCTTTCACCCAAAGTTTTCTTTAATAGTGAAGTATTCTTTCATGCGCCTGAGTGTCAAAGATACAAATTTGCAAGTTGCAGTTGTAACTTAAACTTTTCAAATGAAAAAATGGACGAGTTCAAATATTAAAGGTAAACTATCGATGCCAGGATGAGTTTTGCTAAACATAATGGGCTGCACTCTCCGGAACTTTTATCATTTAAAAAATGTTTGATCAACTGAACTATTTAGAGCTATCTATGATGTTATCTTCCAAACAAGGCTCCAATATGGTGTCACGTGCTGTTGAGGTACATTCTTCAAAAAAAAATGTTTTAAGAAAAATATGCCGTAAACATCGTTGTCATCTCAGTTATCCTTTGTTTCGTGATATAAATAATATTCCAATCTGTCATGTATATTGTTTTAAATTCCTAAAAACGTTCTATAAAAGATCGGGATATCTCAATTGGAGATTAACTGAAGATTACAATAAACATAGCAACTTTTTAAATTTTTTTTTCTGTGCTAATTTTTCGTACTACTGTATTTCGTAATTTTTACCTTGATTCATCGTGTCGTCTCTTTCATATCTGGAGGGTTTGTATCTTGTTTAAGACATGAAGACAGTGGTTTTTGGATCTAAGCTTTGCAGCATATCAAAACTTTTTCTCTAACATTCTGATTTGACAAAGTGTAATTCAAGGCTTTTGTTTTTTTCAAATATTAGTATTTGTTTTTCTCTTCTTTGGTGTAAATTTTATTATTCTAATTTTATTTTATTTCATTTTATATTTACTTGAATTTTTATTGTTTTGAGTAAAGATATTAAGGCTCATCCCACTCATATTTTAAGACTATTTATTTAGCCCATTCAAGTGGCATTACACTCTATTTTAATACTTTATGCATGTCAAATTTTAAATGTCATTTATTTCTTTTCTTCTTAAATTATATAAAATGTTATTGTATAAAGAATATGAGCACACTCCGTAAACGAATGATACGCCTGATAGCCTTGGCAAGGAGTTTTGTGTTGTGGAAAAACATTTACACGGAAATTGATGCACTACGTAACAGCTGTTTCAATTTCGTAAGGATACTAAAAAATGTACATCCTCATACTTGGGAATACCTCAAGGCTCCTTGTAAATGACTACATGGAGACTTTGCTCACCCATTTATGAAGAAATCCTTTCACATTGTCTTATTGAACAATACAACTAAGACCCCTACAATTGGTGCTTTGCATAGAGACATTTTCAAGATTTAGAAATTGTCACATTCAATGGCCAAAAGTTCGGATCACTCCAGTCTTCCGAGTTTCAAAAGTCAAATGAGTAATTCAAAAATTCTTCGCTAAATATCATCCAGCCAGGCGTCAGGAAGTAATGCCTCAGAGCAATAAAAATTGACTTTGTGACTAGAATGGTTGAAAGAAACTTAAGGACAGCGTTGCCATCAAGATGCCAAAGTTTAACAGTGGGAATTTCATTCAAGCTCGATTATTAGTCATCGAAGCCTATAAGTGGAAATTTGGAGTTTGGATTCAGAAGACATAAATGAAGAACATTGTCATCCCCGGCTATGACAGACCTGACAATACGAAAATGCCTTCCGACTTACCAACCCTAACAAGTGCTTAGGAGACACAGTCCCCACGAACATATTACGATGCGAAAGAGGATGTTCTTATGTCGATGGAATGTCAGTTAATTCAAAGCACGAAAACGAGGTTATTCATCTGCATAGGGGAAACCTTCAAAGAGATTGAAATGCAGCAGTTTTCATTCACTGGAGTGACTGGCAATACTTTAGCATCAGCATCAAATAACAAGACTGACATTCCTCCTTCCGATATTATCAAAATTTTTCGAAAAAAAAACTCATAAAGAATGCTACAATTTTATTTGAGACTTAAAGTAGAAGTCTTACAAAATAAATATAGTAATATTTAAAATTCATTTAATTTATTCCTGCCATTATACCCCGAAACACTTGCAACGGTGTGGACACATAGCCTACCAATTTTTTGTTTGTTTTTCTTTTAACAAATCCTACTGCCTTTATTGACTTTTCACAACAACCTGTCCAATATACCAAAACAGAGATGCTTTAGATCAAAAACAGGGTTGTATCCCAGTTGAGTTAAGTCTAAAGTGTGACATGGCATTCATTGCCACCGCATAGAATCATTAACAGAATGCTTATGAATAAGGTAAAGTACTTCCCTAGTCCCTAATAGCGCACCCTTTTCGCTTATGGACGTGTCACTTAAATTAAAAATTTGAATTGTTTTTCAATCGGTCAGCTTGAAATGCTACCAAATTTGTTTTCGAACCTTTTTCCATCAATCAATGTCAGAGATCAAGTTTTTTAAAGGGAAAAAAAATTTTTTTCCAAGAAGGGGATGACTCTCGTTTGTTTTGTCATTAACGAAAATACTCCCGAATTTTCACAATGGAGTGAGGACAAACCATACAGCCACTCTCTGGACCTAAAAGTTAAGTTTAAGCATTATTTGAACTGAAAAAAAGTGAAAGAGCCAGGTAAGATTTTTTTTTTTGAATCAAAGGA
Source organism: Orthonevra nobilis (assembly GCA_963555765.1). Lineage (NCBI taxonomy): Eukaryota > Metazoa > Arthropoda > Insecta > Diptera > Syrphidae > Orthonevra > Orthonevra nobilis. Next base: position 119,130,809 of record OY743224.1, read on the forward strand.
TTATTTTATTTTTTCAGTTTTGTATTTTGATTTGAAAAAGTTTCATTTATATATATATTGATCAAATCGATATTTAATATTTATTTCTTGTTTTCTTTCTTAAACTACTAAAGTGCAAGACGACAATGCTGAAACTGGCTTAATTACGTTTACTAGACTTAACTAGCTGAATAGGGCACTAAATTCTGACGTAACTTTAATAGTAAAGCTCTTTATAATAATGTTAAAAATAATAAATTATTGGAAATACTTTTGTAATAAATTTAGTAATTTGTTTATAATCTGGCATACATGTGAAGCCATTTAGTAATTTACACTTAGACAGTAGTGATCTTTTACATAATCAAACGGCTGCATGCCTCCATATCCGTAGACAGAATATCCGCGTCAAAACATCAGCGACATAATATCCGAAAACAATTAATCCTTCCAAATATATATCCTTGGTTAATATCTCCTAAATATTTAATACAAACGTTTAATATAAACTTTTGATATAAATACGAATAAGTTAATGTCAATTTTACAGTAATGTTAAACATAAATTCCGCAATTAGTCATTTTCGTTAAAAAAAATTTTTTTTACGTTCACAATATTGATTGTTACATACACACATTTAATGCTACATTTTCTAAATATTGCTTAAAATTTTTCTTTTTATATTTAATAACAACGTTTCTCACTCGTTCATCATCATTTTCAGATCGTCGTCGCTTATTTTTATTTATATTACGACCAAAGTTAAGCTGATCTTGCATTAACTCTACAGAAGCCTGTTCTGTTTTAAGGATATTTATAAAATATCCAATTGCTGCATGATTCATTCTTACACGTATGTGGAATGATCGATGCCAGCCTTCCAAAGAATTATTTGTTCGTGGTAAATTATTTATTTAAATTATTTACGACAGCATGATAAGAATTCCATAGTTCAATTTTGAATCGAGGCGGCCTTATTACTCCACTTCGTTTTTCTTCACCTATCCACGTTTTCTCAAAATAATCAATCATACCAACTAAATCATATAAATTCATTGACATCTTCTGGAGGTACAAATGCTAACCCAATCATTTTTTTTATTGCTAAAGCGAAAGCAGTATCTGTAGCATACTTAGCTTGAAAACCAAGTGCCACAACATGTCGATAAACACATTGTGCAAAACGAACATGACAACCGTGTACTGTAGTCCGTGAAAATACATTATTTAAAAGCTTTTATAAACGCGACTTCATAATCTACCATCATCTCCAAAGGATGAAATTCATTTAGAAGTCCGCTTTTAATAGCTGTCAATGCTTTAACATAAGTGGATTTGTTTTTATTAGGTAAGAGCATATATATTAAAGGGAATGTTTGTCCAACTTGAAGACCATGCATTGTATACATTTGAAAAAAAAATGCATGGAACAGATCGAAACGTCCCATCACCGAACCAAACATTACATTCCTGAAGAAATTCTAAATTTTTCAGTGTAGTGAATATTAATATCCTATCCACTTCAATTCACTGTCTTGAAACAAAAATAAATCATCATTTATTGTATGAGTAAATGACTCAGTTAGCATTAGTTCTTCGCATTCCTAGCTCGTTGAACGGTCCTCTTGAGTGCTGATGTACTGGGCAATGCAACCTTGGCTGATTTAGACAACTTTGCTGTAGTTTTGTCAATAATATTTGACGTGCTATCATCAGTTTTTGCTGCTTTTGTTTTTCATTGATGCTATAGCTTTCTTTACTTCATTTTTTGCAGCGTCACCAGCGTGGTTGTGCGCCGGTTCTTCAGTACTTATAACTTCGCCTAAGAAACTTATTTCATTCTTTTAAGAAATCCAATTTATTCATTCTTATTCATTAAATAACAATTATTCATTACCTTCACGTGTCTTAGTTGTTGAGTAAACTCTACATGAACAAAATTGACTCTTATATTTAACACATCGCCCAATGACTTTCTCTACTCCATTACTATGAAAATTTTACAAAAATCCTTTGTAAAATAATAAATCCGCCCCTTTTTGGCTTTTTACAAACTTTAAGACCATCTCACACAAAATTTTCAATGATTAAACTGTACCGATAATATAATAGAACTAATAATAATGTGAACCTTTACTAGTACGTTATTCATGAAGCACTGACTCCAAAACCTACAAGAACCTAAACGAAATGAACAAATTGTACAAACACAACGTCAACACAGACATACATTCTGAGAAATTAGTAAAATATCAAAATAAACATTTGGACAACCTTTAAACAGACCCCCCCCCCACCCCACCCTCGCCGACCTTACAATACTTCTCTATTCTGGAGTAATCGGAACACGATGTCATAGAAATTGTTACAGGAATATACTATATAGTATAACAAGCGGAGATTTTTTATGTCGGATAATTTTTATGGGGATCAATTATTTGCGGACATTATGTCTGCAGATATCGAGGCGGGTCACCAATCAAACAATAAGTTTTTGTAGTTGAATTTATTTTCACAATTTTTCAAAATAGACGGCAGCATACTGTACATAGCTGGACCCTTGTACTAAGAGTCCTGGACCCGATATCCTCCACAGCTAGGCTGTTTTGTTGATTTAATATTCTCTTCTAATTTTAATTACTTATTCATAAACGTTAATAGTAATAATACATAGTCCTGTTTTGATCAGCAGTACTACGGTGACGATCTAACCTTAAGTCGACATTATTTCGAAGGTGATAGGCTATTTAAATAAATAAAAAATAAATAAATAGTTAATAAATATTTAAATAAGTAGTAATTGGTAAATAATAAAATAAATAAGGGGAGTACATAAGTTACATAAATAAATAAATAGGTAAATATCAAAATCAAATAATTGAAAATGTATAATAAGTTAATAGAATTAATTGAATAAATGAATATAAAATAATAAAAAGTGTATATACTAAAAAGAAAATCACAGTTTAGTTTGCTTGAGATATTTGGTTTATCAAAACATTGCCGGCGAACGCACTGCGAGTCAAAAACGTATTCGTTAACTTTTGGATTCTGTGGGTTTGCTGTGTTATAAATTTCAGAGTATCAGCATCAATTTCATCAGTCGAACTGATTGTAAACTCATGAAGAGAGAGAAACGAGTCCACTTTGTCAAATCTTCTTTACCACAAATTTTATTCACTTTATCTTGAACGTTAAAAGATAATTGATAAACTTGAAGTTCATGTCTAAGTTTAAAGTTTTACAATTGCCCCTCGTTACAGCCAACGAATATTGGTATGAAAAAGAAGTTGAGTATGTAGTCGGGCATTCAAAGGACGGCCTTTAACATAGTTAATGATTTTCACGCTTTCATCAAGAACTTTCTGTAGATCATTGGTCATTTAACGTCTTGGCAATACCTGTCTTTGTGTATGCAACTGTAGTGCTCAGGTATTTCATTAAAAAACAGACCAAATTTATACTTCTATTTATTTTAAAAAAAATCTTAAGCCGTCTCTGTCAAGACCAAAAACGGAAGAGAAACCAGCCAGTCGGAAATAGGTCGAAGTGACAGCTCGAAACAAAAATGGTTTCTCAAGTGCTGTAACTCTGTCCGCAGATGTAACTCTCCCCTTGAGCGGAAGAGAAGTAAACAGGTGGTCTGAGGATCTGGCGGGAACGCTTCGTGACATCCTTGGCATCTGAGTCTGAACTGCATGTTTGCAAAATTTGAATTCGTCTGTCGTGTGGCGAAAGAAGGCGATGTTCGCTGAAGGAAGACGATGGGCTCCTGAACGTTTTTGAATGCTACCAAGAAGTCTCATGGGAGTCGAAGTTCAGCAGCATAAACCAATTGCGCGGGTGAAGTACCGGACTCGTTCACCATTGAATGGGGTCCCAGTAGCACGGTTGGCAGTGCTTGCAGCCAGTTCTCGTGTATGTGGTTTGCCTGTGGGTGGTAGGCTGAAGTATGAATGCATTGCCATCCGTGAAGCTGCGAAAACCTTCGAAACAGGGCAGATTCGAAATACCCGCCTCGATCATTAGTCAGGCGGAGTAGGCAGCCAAAGGGCGCAACCTAGTGCTGGAAAGACTGTTGATCCGCTATTGTCTTCGACGGGTATTGCCTCTGACTAGCGCGAAGCACGGTCGATGTAAGTTACGATGTAACTGAAACCAGAGCAACTAGGCAGTGGATCCACAATTTCCATGTGAATGCGCTCGAATCTTTCAGAGGCTGGGAACTTTCCCAACGGTGGTGTAGTATGCCCATGATTTTTGGTTCGTTAGCAAGCCGGACAGGTACGTACCCATTTACCGATGCCCGAGTTCATTGATGGCCAGAAAAACCGGAGGGCGACTGAATTTTGGGAGGCTCATGTCTCGAGATGACTCAGTTTGTGAAGAGTCTCAGAGACAGAGCGTCTGAATAGCGGTGGAGTGTATGATTGAGAACGGCCGATTGATGTTTCGTCTTCGAAAATGAGGAAGATGCAACCGTCGAATCCTTTTATCGAAGATTTTAATATATTGGGTTGGCAAGTAAGTAGATGCGGATTTCACTCATAGATGGATTTAGTTGAATTTTTGAGTTTGCTGACGTTATCGAAATGTCAAACGCATTTTGATATTTGATTATTGGTTCTTGATCTTTTTTGGCGTCTGTTGAAAAATGGAAAATCAAAACGAACATTTACGTCATATTTTGCTTTTTTATTTCCGGAAAGGAAAAAACCCATCGCAAGTTCACAAAAAGTTATGAGCCGTTTATGGTGACGAAGTTTTAAAGGAACGGCAGTGTCAAAATTGGTTTGCCAAATTTCGTTCTGGTAATTTTTCACTCAAAGATGAAAAACGCTCTGGTCATCTAGTTGAAGTTGATGACGATAAAATCAAAGCAGTAATAGATTCAGATCTTCACAGTTCATCACGTGAGATTACAGAGAATCTTAATGTATCGCATACATGCATTGAAAAATGATCCATTTTTAAAACGATTGATAGCTGGTGATGAAAAATGGGTTGTTTACAACAATGTCAATCGGAAAAGATCGTGGAGCAAGCCAGGTGAACCAGCTCAAACAACATCAAAAGCTGATATTCATCAAAAGAAAGTTATGTTACCAGTTTGGTGGGACTACAAAAGAATTGTGTACTTTGCACTTTCCACACCCAACCGAACGATCAATTCAGATGTCTACATTGAACAACAAACAAAATTGAACAAAAGCGGCCCGAATTGACAAATCGAAAAAGTATTGTATTCCATCATGACAATGCAAGGCCACACGCATCTTTGGTCACTCGGCAAAAATTATTGGAGCTTGGTCTGATCTGATCTGATCTGATTACTTTTTATTTCGATCTTTGCAAAACTCTTTGAATGTTGAAAATTTAAATAATAAAATCGTACCTGGTCCCTTTTTTTGCTGATAGAAAAGAAGTTTTATGAACGTGGAATTATGATGCTACCTGAAAGATGGCAAAAGGTCATTGCTTAAAATGGGCAATACATTACAGAATAAAGTTATTCTGATCCATGAAAAAATTTTCTTTAATTTTCAAACAAAAATCCATGATTACTTAGTTGCCAACCTTATAAAGGATGATTTTTTAGCTATTATATTTTTGGCAACACTGGTTTAAACAGCTGACGCACGTTTCGTGTTTTGTTTCACTGTCAAACATCTTCAGTTTGGTCTATAATTTAACCATGAATCGTCTTACAAACGAACAACGCTTACAAATTATTGAATTTTATTATCAAAATGAGTGCTCTGATAAGAAAGTTCATCGCGCGATTTTTGCCGAAAAATTGTGTTCAGCGACGAAGCTCATTTTTGGCTCAATGGGTACGTAAATAAGCAGAATAATCGATTTTTGAGTGAATATCAGCCAGAAGCATAGCAAGAGCTACCAATGCATCCAGAAATAGTCACAGTTTGGTGCGGTTTATGGGCTGGTGGCATCATTGGACCGTACTTCTTCAAAGATGATGCGAATCGTAACGTAACTGTGAATGGTGAGCGCTAACGTGAGATTATATCCAACTTTTTTTTTGCCCAAAAGGCAAGAGCTTGACTTACATAACATGTGGTTTCAACAAGATGGTGCCACATGCCACACAGCATGCGCAACAATGGACTTATTGAGAGACGAGTTCGGTGAACATTTTATTTCACATTCGGGACCGGTCAATTGGCCGCCTAGATCGTGCGATTTAATGCCTTCAGAATATTTTTTGTGGGGCTATGTTCAAGCTCATGTCTATACAGACCAGCCCGCTTCAATTGACGCATTGGAAGACAACATTGAAGCATTTATTCGTGAGATACCGGCCGAAATGTTGTAAAGAGTATGCCAAAATTGGACTTAGCGGATGGACCATTTGAGGAGCAGTCAAGGTCAACATTTGCATGAAATAATCTTCAAACATTAAATTATATGGACCGTACTATCGATTCAAATAAAGGTTTCATGCATTTTTCTGAATTTTATGTATTTTTTTTTGAAAAACTTTCTTATAGCTTTTAAAAAATCACCCTTTAGAAGACTTGTGGTTCCAACGAAACCATGGCTCTTCTCATAGAATACAAGCCGTTTATAAGAAAAAAAATATAAGGGAGCCTTTGGCTTACTTTTTATGGAGCTATGCAAATAATAGAACCAAACTTGCCAGGTGTTCATGAGAAGGGTTCTTCTCTTCATAAATTAGCTGTAGTAAAATTATCCTTCATCATTTTCGGCATCTTAAAAGAATACCCCTTATAATCGGATAAGCTGCGTTAAAGTCTTTTGCTATAGTTTCAAATTCGCGATAGCATATTTACCACCAATTTTAAATGCACTGAAAATGTTAACTTGAATGAAAACACTATTTGCCAAAAAGATTTTGACGGGGAACTCCAGATCTAAGATATTTTAGAATTTACGTTTTTATATTATAATGAGTTTCAAAATTAATAACGATGTTTCCTTTCAAAATAGAGCTTGAATAAGAAACGTTAGTATAGTATATCTTGGATGCTTGCCCAACTAATGGTTTCCTGAGAATGGAAAACAAAACAAACGAATTTGTGATAAGCTTCAGTTTTCTAAATCTCTTTTAACAAAAGCGGTAAAATAATAACAAATTACGTCCAGCTTCATGTTGGTTTTTTTATTTTTTTTTTATTCCTTGTCCTACACGAGAAAAGAATCCATTAAAAAATTGTTTCAATGTCCTTTTTATCTCTATCTCTGTGGATTTTATGTCTCCTGTTGCCGCAAAGATAAGACACAATGTTTCATTCCTCACCTGTAGCTTTGTTGTATTTTTTTTGTAAAGTTGGAAGAGGAAACAGTGCAGAATTAATTAAGGTGATAACTTTAAGAAGGCAGAAGATTCGATCAAGATTTTAACAAACCGAATAAAGTTATCTCATTGTTTTGAGGGAACAACGCGTATCAAGCTCAGAGATCTATTTGTATGTCCTCGCGCTTGGCTACCTTGGCTTTGTGCGATTGTAATTGGAGAAGAAACGACTTTATAAGAATGAAGGACAGTTCTGGCGGTAAGATTGGATTTGGTTTGCGTTACGTGATGATTGGATGCTGTAATTACAGCGTAGGCACTGATTGTCGTACTGTTTGCTTTTTTTTATTTCCCGGTGGTAGCCATTGGGTACTGGTTGGTATCCATCCGGACCCGACTTGTCAAACGAGCGCGACTGAAATACCTATAAATCTTTCGACGTGGCTCCTAGCTTCTTCTGCTTCAGAATTGAAAAATTGAAATTGCAACAATGAACAAATTTTGTTTACTTTGACATTCACAATTTGTTTAAAAGACAGCAAGATAAGACTTTTTAATCACCACTCGGGGCGAGATTGAATTCACCACAGCTGTTTCGCTTATTAAACGAGAATGTCAGGTAAATCTATAAGAGTTTAAGAGAAGCTAATCTCCTGCACATCCGCTACTGTGTGGAGTGGTAGCGTAAAGTTCAACGAATTTCTCACAGAACTGGGTTTTCCGCACGGATGTGTATTGAGCCCTGCACTATTTTCGCTCTTTTTTGGCGATATAGTTGATTATTTAAAGGGTGGTGTTAATGTTGTTAATGTTGAGGTAGAAGTTCTTTTGTACGCCGACGATAAAGTTGTTTTAGCCGACAAAATACTACCCTGACCTCTGGGATCTTAAAATGAACGCGTCTAAATTAAAGATCATGGTTTATGTACCTACACAAAGTAGACCAACACGACAGGAGAATTGGATTGTGAGCGATGAGCCAGTTGAAGTTGTTAAGCAATTTGAGTACTTCGGGATGCATGTTTCAAAACTTGATCCCCGCCCTCATATTCAGGAAAAGTCGAAAGCCGCTAAGACGGTTCTAAATCTCATGTGGAGGAACTTTTTCGGAAATAAACATCTTCACACTGGGTCGAAGTTCAAAGTCTTTAATGCCACAGTAGACGCTTGCCTCTGTTATGCAAATCAGGTTTTTGGGTTCCAAAACTTCGACGAAATTGAAATGGTGGAACGCTTGTTCTTTAAGCGTATTTTTAAGCTTCCCTTAACAATGCCAACATACGCCATTTATGTTGAGTTCAGCCAACTTAAAAATATATTTACGCAGGCCAAGTGAAGGTTAATAAAATTTGCAGAGCACCTTTTCTTGATAAGAACGAGCTGGCAGTTTCAAACAATCCTATTTTAGGTCTTTCGGAGGCAAATGGCAATTAAATTAGGAAAACGGGAGGATTTTTTGTACATTGAGAGCATTAATCAGGCTCAGACCTTCACTACTCGGCTTATTTATTGAGCTGTCAATTATTCAGTGGGCCACAATAACTATTTTTTTAAAGATCTAAAAGCTGACCAAATAAGTATTCTAGATCGTTTCAAATCACTATGCAATTGAAAAACTGCGCAGAGAGAGCATGGACTTATTTGCCACGCTTTTGCTGCCTGGAAAATGATGTTTTCAATTCGGCTGAACTTTCTCCAGCCGGCGTTACAAAATTTTATTACATCCTGTGATAAATTTATGGATTATAAAATTAACCCTTTTTTGTATGTTTTTCCCAATTATTGCAGGAAGTAATTACCCTGAAATATCCCATTTTTATGTCTGTATGTATGTATAATATTTTCCATCAATTTTTGCATGTATAAAAACGCGAACATGATTTAGTTTTTAAAAACATTGCAAGGAGCACAAGCAAAAATAATGGACTGCTTTAAGCGAGGAAAGCCTTTGACACGCCATGTAAAAGTCCTTATGCTGAAAATTTATAACCAAAATTTGGACTTCGCCATCAATCAACAAACGAACAAACCTATAGGAGCAGCTGTGAAGCAAACATCAGAATTTGTGGGACTTTCGCAAAGGGTTATCTACAAAATAATCAAACTGGAACAGTACAAACACCCAAGAAGAAAATTCCTCATCGGCACTGGATCGCTGATTTGGACAATTTCAATTTGGAGGCCATAAGAAGGATTTGATCAAAAAATCGTAACATTGAGGAGCCTAAAGCAAAAAATTTATGATGATCTTGAAAAAAGGATAAACAAGACATCACTTTGAAGAGTTCTGAAAAGCAAAGTTTTCAGCTTTCGCAAGACGGAAGACAATAGGAGAAACCTCTGCGAAAGGACGGACATAAAAGTTCAAAGTGGATACCAAGTTTTTTATATAGATGAGTCATATTTACATAGCTCATACACAAGAGGAATGTCTTGGACTGATGGTAGTACGGAAGGATTCAAAAAACCTATTGGAAAAGAATCACGGCTTTTTATTGCACATACTGTAGGATCAAATAGATTTGACGATAGCGTTCTTCTCACATTCAAAACTGGATCAAAGTCTGGTGACTACCATAATGAGTTGAACTTTGAAAATTTCTCCAAATGGTTAAGAAAACAGGTTCTGCAGCAGTTTGATGAACCGTCGGTTATTGTAATGCACAATGCTTCATATCACAACAAATTTAAAAACCATACGCCAACTTCATTAGCAACAAAATTTGAGTAAATTATTGGCTGGTAGAACAAATGCTTAAAATTGATTTATATGATATAGTAAAACGAAACAAGACGGATCTGCAGCGTGAAATAGGTGACTTGATAAGATCAGCAAGAAATGAAGTACTCAGACTACCACCATACCATCTGGACTTAATCCCAATTGCGAATATATTGGGTATTGTAAAAGCAAGAGTGGCGGGTAGAAGGACAGGAGAAAATTATTTGGCATATGAACACAGTTCGGATTCCTTCACCGAAAGATTTGTCAAAAAACCCGGCGAATACTCATCAAGTGAAATACAATAGAAAGCAACGGCGAGAATGATGATGATTAAGTGCTATTGCATTGAAAAAAAAATTCATATTATGAAAATACACATGCTCTAATTTTTTTCAAATTTTCAATACCCATATTTGCAAGCGAAATTCATATTGGCAAAACATTCATTCTTCCTCTTAACACAATAACTGAGATCTATAGATCTTTAAACATTCTTCGCTCGAATTGAAACCCTACAAGTTCTTAAAAGTGATCAGGGCTGGGGCCGGGGTTTTCGAATCTGTTGACAGATTCGAATTGCACTGAATTATCACAACAGTTTTAATAATTTTTAAGCCTTTTTTGACTGCCTGGAATTTTACGATAATGGAATACCTTAGCAACATTTAAATTTATTTTTTTCTTTATTGTATACATTGCAGTTTATAAACATTAACAGACTGAATTTATATGGAATATTATCAATTTTCGACGGCATGTTTTGCCATGTTATTTTCTTTCCTTTTGCGTTCATGAATTGTAAATTTATTTTTAATAAATAATAATAAACGAGAATTGCATTTGAGCATGTGTGAATCGAAAAATTAAAGCGATGCGTGAAAGCGAATGCGAAAAAGGATTCATTCAATTCCAGCTTTCACAGAACCAGAATTGATCCCCAGGGATGTAAATTTCAAACAATTTTTCCATATAAAATACTTTAGATTAAAGTTGACCTTCCCTGTGCAGTATACGACTAACAATACTCCCCAAATTGGCGTTTTCAGCTTCATTTGAGTGATAGGCGGATCATCCGCTTGATTATTTGATGATTATTTCATTTGCGGATTTGTTGTGGTTCGGCTTGGAGTGATTTTAATCATGAGATTTTATTCAGTTCACAGGACAAATACGGACACATGTTCGATTACCAATCAGCAAACCAGTCCTACAAACTTTCTTCATAAGCTTGCGTGCACTAGCTGCAGTTTCGACCAACATATCTTTTGAAAATTCGCACAGTTTTGAAAATATAACATCCAATCTGGATGTAATTTTGAAGGTCGTTCCAGTTTGCATTAAAACATGAATGCATCAACTTATATGGTTAAGGTTCTCAACGTTTAAATATCTCCAGGCTGCCATTCGACTTGATTTTCACTTTTAAAATGTTTATATAAATTTTGAATGCCTTGTAATCCAAGCACTTAAAACGATAAAGGCTGGTGGACTTATTTGACGGCTTGAGAAATGTATTTTTTAAAAAAATTGTCAAAGGCGGGAATAAAAACTACAACCTAGTAGTCTTCTAGTCTGTTCAGATACATGATCGTACCAGCGAAGGCCATGAATGTATCGCACGGCATTATTTAAGCCTACATTCAGTTTTTGTTGAGAAACATAGTCAAGTTGTCAGCCACAAACTCCTTAGACATGTAAAAATCCTGCCGACGACATACTTATTGTGATCGTTACCGGAAAGATAATGATTTATATTATATCCTGGGATATTTGCAGATTCTAAATAGTCCAGTCCATCATCAGAAAGACACACGTAGGGTTAAATGCTGAGATCGAAAGTTCTATGGGCCAATGGAATAACTTTTGATTTGACATGATTGAGTCCAGTGATGTATTCTAGCTAAATCATCTTTTATCAGTGAAACAAGTTCCTTGATCATTCCCATAGGTCGAGCTAAGTACAACTGAGCGTCATCTGCATAAAGATGGATGCAGCAGTTTAAGATGTTGAAATTACGTTATTAATTAATTTGCGGAAAAGGAGAGGACCCAAAATAGATCCCTGTGGTACATCCTGCTTGATAAGCTTCAGTACAGAGACTTTATCATCAATCACGACTCTTTGAGTTCTATTCGACAGATAATTCCTCAATAGTTTTAGTGAACTACCACCAAAACCAAAATAGTGTTCGAACTTCCAGTAAAGCACCTCATGGTTGACTTTATCAAAAGCCTTTGAAAAATCCAGCCAGCATAGTAGTGTTATTTATCCTTTGTCGTAGTCCCGTCTTCTGTCCTCAATGATGTTTATCATTTCGGTCGAGCAACTGTGTTTGGGCCGAAAACCAGACTTAGTAATTTTTTCAAAGACCTTTGATAGGTACGGTAGAAAGCTGATAAGCCTGAAGTCATTAAGAGAAGCCGCATTTGGCTTTTTGGCAATTGGAATAACTTTGGCAATTTTCAAAGAATCCGGAAAGGTTGAAGTTACGATGCAGTGCTTAATGATTTGGGTTAAGTGCGAGATAATTGCTGGCAGTATGAGTTTTATAAGTCGAATTGGTACTCCGCCTTAGCCGATGGCATTCGATTTGATTCCTGCCACACTTTCAGAGGTTGGTGTGGATGAAAAATTAAAACCTTAAGGTTCGGTACTGACCTCAAGAAAATATTCATTCAGTTCGCCCACCAACAGCAATCCTTATTCGCCGTATGTTATTTCAAAGTTGTTTGGATGGTTAGGAGTTATTAAGTTTCGATGCGAAGTAGTTTCTTTTGGCAGTTAGTTATTCCAACAGGCGGAAGAAGCAGTGCGCTTCCTCTTGCTAAATAATCTATTTCTAGTTTTTTGTCAAATCGTAGTTTGATTGTCACTCAAACTAATTTCACCAACTACAGGTGCACCCCAAGGTGTTGTTATAAGTCCCATCTTATACGACACATACACTTGTCAATTCATTGTAAGTCCGCCATGTTTTCTGATGATACAGCAAGAAAGAAACCCTAAATATGCGATAGAGATACACTGCGAATATTATAAAATTTGGAAAAAAAGGGTTAATTCGGAAAAAAATCAAGGCATTTTTTCCCAGGAAAAAAAAACCTTTTTTCCTACCGAATTAACAACTGAAGATCAACGGTGCTGAACTCAAATGTGAATCTGCAAAAATATACTTATTAATTATTTCACTTAATCCTTATAAATCTGCAGGCTGGGATGGAATTCGCATTTTCTACCTAAAAAACAATGGTTGACTTAAGTTGGGTTACTATCCTAATGCATGGAAATTGGCCAAGGTAATACCAACTCCTAAGCCAGGTAAAAATGCAAGCATGCTTTGTAACTATCGGCTTATAAGTTTACTCTGCTCACTAGCAAAAGGCCTCGAAAGATTAATTAAAACTAGAATAACTACACACCTAGACAATTATAATATTTTGCCACCTGAGCAATTTGGATTCAGACCCCAACACAATTCTGTAAACCAAGTCCATCGGATAGCTAAAACCATACAAACAAATCTTAACTCCATAAAGAGCATTGGAGTGGTCTTTCTTGATGTGGAGAAAGCATTTGACACTGTATGGCACAACGGACTGCTGCATAAACTAGATAACCTCAACTTTCCAGGGTACCTTATCACAATCATAAACTCCTTCCTCACCAATCGAAGTTTCAAAGTTTTTATTAATGGCTGGATATATCCCCGTCTCTCTGTAACTGATGGAGTACCACAAGGTGCAGTGCTTTCACCAGTTCTGTACAACATCTACACCTATGACTTCCCTCGCTTTATTAATTGTGGAACTGCTATGTTTGCGGATGATAAATGCATTTTTTCAGCAGATGCAATTGCTTTTAATATCGAAAACAATCTGCAGTCTATACTTGAATGATTGGAAGATGAAAATGAACGCCTCAAAGACTCAGGCTGTCTTTTTTACAAAAAAAAGTAAGCATTGTTTCTTACCAGGCAACAGTTTAACCATCAATGGAACGCATATTGAGTGGAAGTCAAATGGCTGACATTTGGTCTTCATGTTCAGAAAAACAATCCAGAAAGTTAACCTCACAATGAAAACTTTGTACCCTTATATAAATCGGAAGTGTAGATTGAGCAATGAAAATAAAATAATGATTCCTAAAGCAATTTTTCAGAGACTACAGAGAGCTCAAAATGAAGTACTCAAAATGATCCTGAACCTACCATGGCATTTCTCGACCAATGAGCTTCATGAATAAGCAAATATAGAAAAAATATTGTCGAGAATAAATAAACTATTTGAAGGATACAACTCAAGATATAGGATGTCTGACAACGAATTTGTTTCAGACCCAGCAATTTAACTAAGCTTATGATAATGACCTTCGACTTCCTGCCATATAAGATATTGCTGTTAGTTATTTAACTATGTATCAATTCAATTATTATTTATTTGTATATTTATTATTTTTCTTTTTTCATCCTTACTTATTTATAAATTAGTTTATTCATTCACATATTTATTTATTTTTTATCTATTTATTTATTTATTTATTTATTTATTTATTTATTCATTTATTAATATATTTTGTAATAATTGATTTACTAACTTTTATATGTACATATCTATTCCCTGATTGATATTATTACTTATTCTCCAACAAGGCGGTGAGCAATCTTTAATGTGGTACGGAAAACTCTATGTTCCAGAAATGTTACGAGTCAGGTGATCCTGAATTCCCTCCTGCTCTCGACACTGTTGTTTAAATATACAGTTTGTTTTTAACTTGTTTTTAACTATTTTATTAATTAAGACGGCTTTTCTTGTGGCTTTTCCTTCAGACTAAATATGATTCTGTGATAATAATATTTGATTGTAAATTGTAACATTTTTCAGAAGTAAGGTACTACATCTTTTACTTGTGCAATATATTTAAGAATTCATAATTTGCTATATGTATATTTAGCTACAATAAAGAAGAAGATAGTTGAAAAAATAAATAAAATAAAATACTTGGGGATTCATTCAGATAAAAAACTGACTTTCAATGATCATATTTAAAAAAACATTGCTACTTGAATGCTATACACGTTCATAAATCGAATGTCGAAATTTTCAAATGAAAATAAAATTATCATCCATAAGGTTATCTTCCAAGCGAATTTACTATATGGCTGTAAAATTTTGGGAACTGTGCCAAAACCCCTATCTTAAGATTGCAAGTGTCACAAAACAAGCTGCTTAAAAAGATCCTCAATCGAAAAGGAAAAGTTGAATTGATCTTCGAAGAAGCCCTGAAGCTTAAGAATACAATTATGGTTCGCTGGGCATTCACAGCTATATTTTGGTTAACCAATTAACTAGTTAAAAAAAGATTGGATTATGTTCTTGTAAATTGATTTTTAATGATTTATTACTTATTTATTTATTAACACTTTAATTTATTCTTTTCTATATTTATTTATTTTTTTTACTTTTTATTTATTTATTTATGATCCTTCGTACTTATTTTTCTTTCGCTTTTATTTTATTTATTAACCATTTGTAATGATTAATTAAACTATTTTATTATTTTTTTCATTCAATCAATTAGTTTTTTGAAAAATTTCAATATCAAATAAAATAGATCTATCTAAATTTGTGAGCAAATGAATGTAATTTAGATTGAAAAGATAGGGTATTCGAACACCCTCTTTGTTGATGATATTGATGGGATCGTTAGAAGACAACTTTCTCTTTTTTCCGCTGATAAAGTAATTTTACTTCCACATAAATAAAGTAACCTAATTACCAACGAAGCGAAGTACATTTTCTTAACATGCCAAACTCTGAAAGATTAAAATCTCGAAAAATTTCAGTTAACACAAATGTCACCCTAAATTATTTTATTTGCTCATTGGATGTATATGTGTGTTGTTGAGTTCCGTAGGTTGTGTCGGGAAGGTTGTTGACAATAACAATCGAAAATTTGATTAGGTAAATCGTTAACCCGCATTTCATTTGACAAAAAGTGGAAGAATAAAATACTTCGTGAGTACTGGAAATGGAAAAAGAGCTTTTCAGAGGGTGACTCTTATCGGAAATAAGACCTGGCCACACTTGACATTCGAACAAAGTCTTTTGAAATTAAATGTGTCAATGAAAGCGCGTTTGAAGTACGCATTAAAGCCCATTTTTGTATGTATTTTCTGAACAAAGGACTTCATCATTCCACATTTAAGGCACAATTAGATTTTGTTAATGGGGCATAAGGGTACGAGTTCGAGTATGTATCTGTAATATGCCTCACTTGCTTTCAAGTTTTCCTTTCAAATTGTCTTTTTGATACTTTGTGATGCTGTGGGTTAAATGAAGACGACGAGTAGTTTGATGAAGATCACATTCAAGAGGATATATTCACCCCGAAAGAGTCAGAAGCATTTCCAGAGTCAGTGGAGCAAAATCAACTTCGTTTTCATATTCTGAGGCACAAGAGGTTCGAGCAATGTATTAGGTGAGTATTTGTTAATTTACCCTCTTATAAACTCCTCTACTTGATGGAATTCAAAATCGAGCGATAAAATTCAAAGCCGACAAAAATATTAGAAAGTCAATTGACTCTCTTATCCACCGTCGTAATGTCTCCTGTCTTACCATATTTTATCTCTTTTTTCACAAGCAGTTTTCTAGCGAATATGCCAGTTGCATTCCGACCCCTTATCACTTTCACAGTAACACCTACCTCGCCAGGAATGTTCATCAGTTCACCATCAAGCCCAACTTCGGTCGTACAGTCAAGTATATAAATTTATTTTTTTAGCCGCATAATACGAATGTTGAACGCTCTTCCATGCTCGGTATTTCGTACTCACTACAATCTGCAGAAATTCAAAAACAAAGTGCAATTGTACTTATCCCTATTTCCTCCCTGATCCCTTCAACTCGCGTGATGTATTAACATTATAAGGGTAGTGATAACCCCTTGTACGTGCGTGAACGTTTAAGCGAAAAAAAATCTGTGTTAATTTGGAAATACCATACACTGATACAAAGATTTTGGGACCTTTCTTATGTACGAATATTTCCAGATTTTAATGTTTTGACTAGAGTTGAAACAGTGTGTTAATGGGCCTTATTTTTTACGATTTTAAGGTTCAGTACCTCAAAAGGAAAAACGGGCCTTTATAAGAATACTTTCTTGTCCGTCTGTCTGTCACCACCCTTTTTCCCAGTAACGTGTGGCGGTATTAAGTTAGAATTATTATCAAATATGACTATGGTCCTTTTAGAGCTATACAAAAATCAGGCTGCTAAATTAACGTGGTCATAATAAATGGCTGAACTGCGAAAACTTTTCCAAATTTGATAGGCGGAAAAGTGTAGGAAAAACATTATAACTTAAAACACGTTCCTCTAATGTTTTGCTAAAGTTTTGTTGTTCTAAGGCTCGTGTATTAGTTAACCCTAAGATCAATTTATAAGAACGTAAATTAAGCCACATGGTGTGGAATTAAATTTTTGTATAAGCTATCATTTCTTATGAACCAATGAGCATTTATTATGTAGTCTGTTTCTTGTTTTATTTTTGAAAAGTTTGAATCACTTTTTTTGCAACCCAAAAGTTGTGTCCTTTACGTGGATTACCAGTCTCACATCTTGAATTCCTTTCCATCAACCCCTGCATTTATTTTTAATTTTTTTTTTCAATTTAAGTTAAAATCCTTAATCATAATAAAATCAATTAAACAATCAATCTCGTGTCTCATGTCCCTCCGAAACGGCTTGACTGATTTTTATGAATTTTTTTTGTCAATTTTTTTTATATTTTTATACATCCTCACACCACAAGTGTAAGAATTTTTTTTTTTTTGAGGATAGAATTAATATTTTTTATTTTTTTATGATTAAGCGTTACAATATGAATATTACCATTAATTTTCACACTTCCAACACCAACCCCCAATTTTTTCATAGCGAGATTAGTGTCCAACTGCCTGTGGTCAATGACCACTCAATTATCAATCGATCAATTATTTCCGACAGTCCTCTACCGGTGTCACTTCGCACCCAGCAAACAGCATGGAGTAGGGATGAGAATGAAGCCGGCCTTCTGTCATTCTCACACAAACATTCTCATATAATAATTAGTTTTTATTTATTTTTTATTAGTTTGATTATAATTAAACGACAATTAATAGTACTTTTGTACTCAGTGCAAGCAAAATTTGGCCAAAGACGGACCAACCAAAAATATCGTACACTTCATTACACTTTCAGAATAATATTGTTTTCATTTTTTTAATTGTCATAATTAGTGAGAGCAAATAAAGATAACATTTTCTAAATCATATATAATGTTTAATGGATATAATTTTAAATATATTTATTAAGTTTATAAAGTACAATAAATTAAAAAAAATGGTTGGTTGGTGTTTTGTTGTTTTTATAAGCCGTTATCGTCCTGATGGATGTGTCGTGTATAATATATAGTACATCACTTTGCAAAGTCTCAACAAAAGGTCTTGAAAGTTGCCAATCCTTATGTTTTTTTTCCTTTTAAAATGAAGATTTCCACTTGAGTAGAACAATGCTTTTAAGTCCTTTCAGTTTTTTTTAAGAATTTCGCCAAAGTATTGTTAAACGTTGAAATTAAGGTAGTGATGTCCCATGCCTTACCTTTTATGCCAAAAGCCCTATCACACAACATACTCGGTTTCAGATTTTTTATATGCGCACCAACCCAACACTCAAGTAACGATCATACCAAAATATGGTAAATTTATTATTTATGTAAATAGTGATAATACAAACATTCTTAAGTTTATCCTTATGATAGTATTAACAATTTGTAAAACTAATTTTAAGGCTTTCGCTAGATTATACGATTTATCTGAATGTGAAAAGCAATTCGAATTCAATAAAAATACAAATACAAATAACTGAAGATAATTTATATTTAACTAGTGACGATTATATCGAGGTGTACACAATTAATGTTAAGAATTCTGTTTTTTTTTGGTTCGGAATGGATAATCTTAAAAATAAATAGCATTTAAGTGACTTAACTTCAAAGGCTCTTCATCTGATTAAAATCAATGCTTAATTGCCATTTTTGAACTTATCTGTTTAGTGAAAATAATTTTTTTTATTTTTTAATATCTGGTCTCAACAGGTAGTTGATTATACCTTCTACGTGCTACTTAGGAATAGAAATTTAAAAAGTGAAATCAAAGCCAATCTTCTTTCACTCCTACGCAGTAAATAAATATAAGCCCTCAGATTAATTAAGTAAACACTTCTTAGGAAGAAAGCTTCTTATACTTTATAAAGTAAATACGTCTTAATGGTAGTATTTGCTAACTATTTGTTTTTACAAAAGGTGGAAAAGAATGTTCACGACGTCATTTTTGCCATATACTGATTAGGATCTGTTTGTGAGCTGAAATTTATGGATTTACATTGGGAACAAAGTTTTTTAAGATTATTAAAAGAGTATGTATAGGACAATGAATATTTGATTTTCGATTGATTAACTTTTTGCTGAACAAGTAATATTCGCAAATTAGATTGTCAAAGTTGTTGAATAAGAGCCACAAATAGCAGAACTCAGAATCATGTGCTTACAATCACAGCCGTGATAAATAGTTTTTGGGATTGGATATCAAGTTTGGGGATATTATGAAACATAATTTTAGTTTTGTTACTGAGGACAAGTTCATGTTAAGAAAACCAATGTCTTAATTTTCCCAATGTCTTAAACCAAGTATAGTCGCGTTTGGATATGAACACGCAGTATCATCGGTAAAGCCGGTTTGTTTTCCCTTTAAGGATTCAATAAAAAAATAATTAAAAATAATATTGGTCCAAGCATTGATCTTTGTGGGAAACCGTTTCGAATACTACGACATTCACTGAAAATATTTCAAATTTTAACCCTTTACTTTATATCTATAAGTAAAGATGAAAACCAGTCATAATGAAGCCTCTTATTCCAGCTTTCTCCTATTTATTTAGAAGGATATCATGTTCCATGGTAGCAAATGGGCAGCAGTATACTTTTTTCTATATAAATATAATTAAAGGTGAGAGTACAAATGTTTAAAGTGCATCTTCTGTCGATTTGCCAACTCTAAAACCATACTGATTACAACTTAAATTCGTACAATTATTCAACAAAATTTATTCACCTTTTTTTTAATACTATTTTCAAAGGTTTTGGCAAACACAGGTAGGAGAGATATTGGTTTATAATTCTTAATTTCTTTACAGGGATGAGTTCCCCAATTTTAGAGCTATCAGGGACAACACCACCGAATGCGCTTTTATTTCATAAATGGGCTAAGGCATAAATGGTCAATGAGTAAGATTTTTTCAACAATGATATTTGTTTAGGGAACTCTAATAATGAGATTGGCTAAATGAAGAAGCTTTGGTTTGGTTTAGTATGATAGTTAAGTTTTTGCCTTTATTTTATTTTTGAAATCACACAACGAGTAATACAATTGCAGGTTTATTCACATCTCCAAGGTTCCCAAAGCGGGAATGCTAAAAGTTAGATTTATATAAATCTAAAAAAGAATTGGTCCAAGTACTGACTCTTGAGGTACCCCGTCATTTGAGCAAATCTTTTCCTTTAGTCGAATGTAGGGTTCATGATTTTTCTTGTCAAGCCCATCAATTCATTATTACAGTATTTATGGATTTATTGATTGATTCACGAAGTTAAATAGTTGAATGCTGCTGACGTGGGGCATAGAAGGTTAAGAATTGATTCAAAGACACTCCCTCCTGCAGAATTTTTCTTGAGATAAGAATATTTATCTACACATCTTTCACGAGTTTGACAGTCTGTGATGCAAGTTTTAAAAATCAAGAAAAACCCTTCGAGGAGATCTTCTTGCAATTAAAGTTCTGGCTCTCGATGCCACACATGATCAAACACAGTCTTTTTTGTTCACAAAGGCTTCAAAAATTTTTCCACTCTACTCGCAGTTCCGATGTGAAGTTATTCTTGACTTGAATCTTTTAAAAATTCAAATTGACTATTGTGGAGTGTGTGGTATCAGTTCCAATTTTATTTCACCTGATGCTACAGTGCTAAGGGTTCTTTGTTTAGTTTTGGTCCCATCGCACAGTAACTTGATTTCTGTAAAAAAAAGCATGAACTTTTCAATTAAACAATCGACTTTGATTACGACCTTTTAATTGCTTACTAATTTAGTTGAACTAATTTCAGAAAAATCAGCCATAAATGGCGCACCTATTATTTTCCAGGTATAAACATTCGAGCTCCCGTGGTTATCCGCATCATTTTAGGTGTGACTCATTTGCCAAATTAATTCCAAAATTGATGACTTTGCCAGAGCACCTAGAAATAAATTAATTTTACTCAATTTCACAGGCATTAAACTTGCGGTATTGCTAGGTATTTGGAAAACCTTTAAACTCCCATCATTTGCTGGTTGAATTGTTTCTAGGAGCTGAGAAATCATTCAGTTATTCGAATGATTTCCAGACGTCAAGTCGAAATCGCGTTTCCATTTTATTTGCAGCCCACATGTGTCATGGGCACCAACAAATACGGCATCACATTCACCAAACAAACTTTTAGATATTGCTTGCAGATACAGATACAGACTGCTGGTGGTTCACAGTTGGTCTTAGAGCTTCCACCCTCGGGTTGAATTTGTTCCTCTAATTAAGTTACTTCAAGGCGAAAATTGAGTTGTGTGCAAATGGGTCTGTGTGTCGCATTCACACCCACTTCAATGCATAAGTTGTTTGCTCTTTCGATCAGAGGAAAATTGCTTTGCGGTAAAACTCACTAATCACACGGTTGATTGATTCCGGGAAGTCTGCTTTGATAGCGAAGCTAATTTGTTTTAAACGAGGCACGTTAACTGCCACCGAACTTTATAAGCATTTTCAACGAACGAGAATATTGATACAAAAAAAAAACACAAAACAATTGGCATACACATACAGGGTGGTCTTTCAAAGACGATTTATTTTTTTAAACATTTAAAAAAAGTAAAATTAAACTACTCGTGTTTTATAGTTTTTAACTTATGAATATCACGTAGACACAGGTTAGCCCAAAAGTCAGAACACCATTTTATTCCTTTTTTTTTATTTATTTATGGCATAAAATATACAGTATACCATATTAACGTTTCAGAAAATTAGTGCCAGGTTGGTTTATTCGTGCGATGTCATTGATAATTGAAATGGTATATGAAATTCTGAAGGATGGAACCCTTAGTGAGCGAGTCAAATTAGCACTTGCTGCTTTTTCGTGTTATCGCTTGGATTGTTCGTGTTCAAATGAATGTATTTTTCAGGGATGATGTATTTTTTAAGCTACTGAGGGCTTAAGCAAGTTCCCGTGTTTTGTTTTCACAGATTTTAAGACCTTAAAAAAGTTCATATCATCATTACTTTTGGATCACTCAAACTCGTATTAACAGCAACAGCATTACTGGCGCTTTGCCGAAAAAAAGAATCGTGTCTCTGTGTGGATTTCTAGACAATCTCCCTTGGGTCTTATTGGCCCAAGTGAGACAAATTTGTTTATTAACTTATCCGACTCATCATTGAAGATGATTGAAATTTCTTTTTTTCTTTTTTTCATTTGTAATTATGTTTATTGTAATAAGACGTTATGTGATTCTTGAGATCTTCAATTCATGCAAGCGATGATGAGTTGTTGTGCACGCACGAATGACTTGGCATCTTCCACTGACGCAATTCCTTGGCACTTGTGTAGCTCATTTTTATTTGGAAATTTCATAAAAGACTACGGAACGTTTTGGAACCGAGTTTCTTTCCATGACTGGAATTCTGAATGACTTTAAATTAGCGTCACTATGGAGATAATGGGTATCATTTGACACTTGTTTCTCGAAATGCCTCTAGGCCCAGGGCCTCTACAAATACTAAAAAGAAGTGGCGAATGTTTTCTATCGTTGGGCAAAACGGGCAGCCACTGGCGAACCGAAGTGTTGTTAGATACCTTGGGATCTGGCTAGATCAGTATCTATATTTTAACAAACATATAGATACTGCTCTGTCCAGAGCCAAAGCGGCCTTTGCCTTGACAAAGAGACTGTTTCACAGCAGTCAACTCGATGCCAAGGTAAAGGTGATCTGCTACACGGCCCTCATTCGGCCTGTCCTCGCCTATGGATGCCCCGTTTGGTTCAACGTGGGAACAAGCTTAATGGAAAAGATTCGGGTTTTCGAGAGACGATGCCTTAGGGCTTGTCTTCACTTATATAGAACTGCAGAGTCTGAGTACAAAAAATTCTATAGTAATGAAGTCCTGTACAACGGGGCAAACCTGATCAGAGTGGACAACTTCCTGATTAAGCTTATTCGAAGTCATATTGCACGAGCAATGACTTCGAACAACAACTTGATCTCCGGGGCTTTTTACCCCAATGATTTGCACCACGAGACAGTGCGCCTTAACGGCCTTATTCCCCCTGAAGCGTTTCTCTATTTAGACAGAAAAGGTCTGGTCCAGGATAGATTAGCGGTACCGTTAATCTTCCACGTTGGTCGAAAAGCTGTGGACGGGCGAGTCAACTACGACCAAGACGTCGCAAGTAGCTCACCGGAGACTCTTCGGTATAGTAGGGCGGTATCAGACCGCGACAGAGCTGATGTCGTAAGGCAACATCGACACTTTTGGTGGCTGGAGGAAGGGTCGAACTCTGTCGTCCTTTACTTGTTATCGTGCACTTATGGCATTGATAGCATGTTCTGTCAGCCTTGGCCGGCTTAGATATTTATATCTTAGGTAGCATAAGTAGTTAGTAGTTAGTAGTTTGTAAGTAGTTTTTATGTTATTTAAGTTAGATTAAGATTTTAGGATTTATATTAGTTTTATATTTAGTTTTAAGGTTTAGCGTTAGAAATCTAAAAAAAGTACAGGCATTAAGTTTTTTTTTTGTTTCAAACAATTAATATTTTTCTTAATTTTTAAACAGTTATTTTCAATTAAATTTAAAAAAAAAAACAAAAAATAGTTATAAGTCGAAAGACATATTTTAAGTTGTTAGGTTTAGCTTAGAGCGCCCGCAGAGGGCCAGTAAGTTAGTATATAAATAGTTAAGTTAATTAAGCTAGCTTTAAGCGTTTTTGTCTAGCATGTAAGTAAATGAATTGGGGAAATAAATAAAAATGCTTTAAAAAAAAAAAAAAAAATGCCTCTAGGCCCACACTTTACATCGAACTTAAACCCTGTTTAGACGATTACTTTTGAGTGCGTAGTGAGCAGTCATGTAGTGTCTACACACTGTAGTGCTTACTGCTGTACTACATCGATAAAGAATAGGGGTGGAATGAGTGAAATGGAGCGTTTATTTCTTCTCTCGGCTGAGTACACATTTGAACTCATGATCCTCACCTCACAAACAGCGTTGCCAATTTAGTGCTTTCAGCGTTAATTTCAGTGCTCAAAAAATTATTTCAGTGCCCAAAATGTTATTTTAGTTTTTTAACGCTGAAGCCTACTAAAATCCTTATGGAAACATTTACGAACTAGCCTTGAAACTGCTTTGTTTGCCACATTCTAAGGGCGATGTTGAAAGAGGTTTTAGTCAAGCAAACCTAGTCAAAAGCAAACTTAGGAACAAAATTAGTTTGCAGATGTTAAATGCAATTTTGCAAATATGCTTTGCGAATAAGCTAATGCAGTAATTCCAGTCAGGAACTCTATAGGACTCTTTTGTCTGTTATTCTACCAGCATGGTGTATAACGAGAATATTGCTCGAGTACGACAAGCAGCCATGTGCGTCTAAATACCAAAACGCCTGAGGTGATATGTGTCCCTTTTCTACTGAGTTTTTTAAAATATCTCGGGTTAGGATAAAAAATACCCGATTTGAATTCGTTCTCAATTACAGTTGCCGATCACGCAAAATTATTCCTCAGTAAGCCCAGGATAACGTTGTCAATCCTAGACACACCGGAAGCATCCAATAGACTTTTGTTGTTTGCTGATGCCGGAAGTCGGAATGAGCGCTTCTGTAAATCGCGTGCAAATTCGCAAGCACTTATTTTCGAAAACTATACTATATTCCACAATACTGCACTCGCATAGGTCAGAATTGGATACAAAAAGGCTTGGTTACACTTATTTACGACTTGAGCTAAGTAAATGTTTTTTTTTTTTGGGAAACTGGAAAATGATTTTTTTTTTGGTGCCCAAGGTATCAAAATTAACGCTGAAAATATTAGGAACGGTGCTTTGGCTCAGAAAAAACTTGGCAAGACTGCTTAAAAACGAACCAATTATGATGTTCATCCGCCGACCTCACTTCTCCACGATCGAAATATTTATAATGGCAAAATGGAATAGAATCGGAACATGTCTGGTTTGGAACGTGACTGCCCACCCCGATTTTGTTATTTTCTTCCAGACTGCCGCTTTCCCTTACCGCTCACTCCTCTCACCATTAAACTCTGGTCATGGGGCACTCAAAAGTAATCGTCTAAACAGGCTCTTAAATGCTGCCTTTTGGAGCCTTCATCCCCATTTTCAACACTGTTAGTTTGGTTTTCTGCACATGAACAATATCATTTGTGATTCGTCCGAAATGTTCTTGTCTTAATATTGACCGTTTTCTTACCAGCTTCTGAGCCAGATGATGATGGGGATTCGATGAAACATTTTAGAACCCTTAAGCAGTTGCCGATCGCCTCTTGGATTATATTTTTATACCTGGAGGAATATGGTTTTTAATTTTGTTATTTCACTTAGAGTGAATAGGATTCGGTTTTTCGGTATCGGGACCAATTCTTCTCGTTTCTGCACAGAGGGTAGTAACTTTTTGCTGCAGATCAATGACTAATGTATTTATGACAAGGAGCCATTGAAAGCTTAAAATGACTCCACCTTGCCGCGTTCATAAAGAATTCTTAAAAGTGTTCTTTGCAATTTTTTAAAGCATGCTACGTTCTACTTTCAACCATGACCGTCTTCAAGGACTCTGATCCGACCTTTTTAAATAGTTCTTCAATGACTACAATGGCGTGAATTATTTGCATTGAAGACTACGTAATTAAGGAACATTATTCTTGACTCATTCCAGAAGTCTAGCAGTTTTGATGGATTTTTTCAATTGTTTCGCAGAAGGTTTACCAGACATCTCTTTTGTTTCTTGTGTAGAAGTTCAGCTTGGCACTTTTTACCTACAGATATTCGCCTCGATGGGTTGAGATAGTTTTCAATTGCTTCTCTTCTCTTAGCATTTCAGTAAGTTCACTTATTGCCAAGACTGTCGTTATTTAGTGAAGTCTAGTCAGCGGATTTCCGATGCGGAGCGATAGGAGGACAGCTGTGTCTTTTGACAAGATAGTTTGCTCATTGACTTTGTTGTTTTTGGCAAGTTTTCGAGAGGATTGAAGCACTCTCAAAATTAGATTTAACCAAACATAAAACGAATTGCGCGCCCTCAGAGCAGTTTGGCTAGACGATAAATATGGGAGGACCACTGACTCAGTTTTGTCTTTATTATTGGGTCATCTTAGAAACGTTTTCAGGATTTTGAAATTTCCGGTGAGATTGCCAACTTTGTTGATTGATATATTTTAACTGCTAAGGGCGGTTTTATTTAATCAAAGATGAACTCAACTTGTGATTTTGTTTCTATTCACCAAAAGTTTTAGTTTTCAATATTTGCATTTCAACTCTCGAGTTAATCAGCTTTTGATTTTCTCAACTCTTCTAAATTGAAGAGGTTTAGGGAGGAACATTGGGGTTTTGTTTGATTTTTGATCATTATTTTTAAAAACTAGTTATTATAAGATTGTTTTCGACGTCGTCAAAGCCGAATTTTAATGTTTCGTGTCAATTATTTTTGGGAAGAAGTCCAAGCTTCTTCGAGCAGCGGAGATGAAGAAAAATATCATCTTGAGAGACACGCATAAAATATGGATGGATCTGGCACAGAAAATTTTAGAAACCGCAAGGGATGGTTCTTTCTTGACCCATGATCATCGAGTTTTCACTCTGTCGAGCTTAAAAAACGATTCGATGAAGCATTTCGAGCATTTTATCCTTGTTGGAGATGCTGTGGCTCACCAAAACGAGCTACCTTGCAACGCCTTTCCTGAACGTCAGAAATGCTGTTGACATTATATTTAATGAATTTTTCGCCTTCTTAGGCACTTATGCACAAATTTAAGGGGGGAAACCACAGTAAAATTTTCAATTTTTCGAAAAAAAATTTTATCGCTTAAAAGGTGCTTTAGGGTCTAAAAAATAATATACCAAATGATGGAATGCGGCAAAAGTATCCGAGTGACCAAAATTTTCACTCTGCAGTAACGCCTCTCCGGTATGCTCATATATTTTCATATGGTTCCACAGTACTTGAAACTTTAAACGCGTTCTTCTCGAGATCACTTTTTTTTGAGCTCGCCGAAGACATAACTCGAGCAAATCTTTACCGATCGACTTCAAATTTTGACAGAAGCTTCGAAATATCTTTCTCCACGGAGCTACGTAGGATTTTTTATTTTATATGGCTTAATTTTTTTTCATCGACGATTTTATGGCGTTTTTTTTTGTTAAAAATTTAACTGCATTTTCAAACATTTTCAAACATTTTGTAAAAAATTAATATATCGGAAAAATCCTACGTAGCTCACTAGCTGTTGTTATATGAAAACTAAAAAATGTTGGTGTTTTCTTCCAAACCGAAAAACCACCGAAAGTCATCTTCAGAAGATGACTTTCTGCCTGGGCATGAATGTTTTGTTTCCAAAACCATACCGATTTCGTGGCAAATTCTCATTCTGCAAATGCCACGATGAGGGAAAGACCTCTCCGGATGAACGCAACATGTCCCATGAATTTTCCTGGTTCCTGTTATTGTTCTTTCAGGATTTAGTCTATTATCTTTTTTCTTTTGTTATTTGCTTTTGGTTTTTAGCTGCACTGTAAGGTTCACTGTTCCTCTTTCCGTCAAAATTACTTTCATTCCAAAGACGATTTTTTTTGTGTTTGGCCAATTGGTTCTTGGGCATGCCTTTCAATCTAATGCCCGTGTTGCCAGGCACTAATGTACGGACTCAAGTGTCCAAATTCATAGAAAAAAGATTGTTTCGCTTTGTTATCGGTTTGCCATTTCCTGTATTCCTTTTTCTTAAGCGAATCCAAAGTTTACCCTGACATTTGTTGTGTTAATTACCATAAATATCCATGGGGAAATTTTCGAAACTGTAAGTTGGCCGAATTGGGAGTTTAACATTTTAAAGTGAGAGTTGAAATAGTGAACAAAACCAATTTTTAACTTATCGATCAACCCCCTAATTCAGAAAACTGCGAAGTCTAGATAAAGTGAATAAAACCGCCCTTAGAACACTACGTCTGTCTTCCATTATTAAGGAATAGCCTAATGGAGAAAGGCTATACACTGCTCCATATGGAATATGGTCCTTTTTGCTGGCCCCAGTGATACCAACGCAAGGCAGGTGACACGGCTTTTCAAGCAGCTTTTGCCTTATATCTGCTTAACACCGCTGAGTTTTCGAACACAAAATATATTAAGTGCTATCCGGATACATTTAAAGCCAATATTTTCGAATTTAAGCTGTCGAAAACTGAACACTTATTGCCAAAGTAAAGCTATGAACGCTAGTTACCATGAGTTCCACATGCCAGAATCCAGGACGAATCATCTCGCGGGAAAGTGATGTCAACTGGCTATCGTTATCAAGCAATTGGACACAATTTTATGAGGTTATATTTATATTAAGGTCTTTACCAAACGCCTTTAAAAAATCATTTCAATGTAATACGTTTTACCATTCTCACTGTAAAACGGTGACTCTTCATCCATTCCTTAGCTCTCCAACTCTCGTTTACAATGACGTTTCAGCAGTCAACCACTTGGACAGCTGACCAATTTGACGCTAACTCCATGCTTTGTCTCGCGTCAAATACTTCACTCTACCCTCGTATTTGTGCAGTGGTAACAGTTTTAAAAAACCTCTCGATATGCCCAAATTCGGTGGTCCAGATGGTGTTATCCCATTCTTCTTAAAAATATGTCTTCCTCGTCGGCAACTCCATAGCCTTCGTTTTTTCATCAGTCTCACTCTTCTGTTCTACCGAGAAGACGGTAAATAGGATTTGTCTAGCTCGTTCCTAAAAAGGTCTCCAACTGTCGTTTTTGAGGGTCACGAAAACGCAGATGTCGAACTTTTGGAGTGAGTCAAGAGTACTATTTTCATAGCTTATGCTCCACTGATGATTTG
This sequence comes from Orthonevra nobilis, assembly GCA_963555765.1. Taxonomy (NCBI): domain Eukaryota; kingdom Metazoa; phylum Arthropoda; class Insecta; order Diptera; family Syrphidae; genus Orthonevra; species Orthonevra nobilis. Next base: position 119,160,024 of record OY743224.1, read on the forward strand.
ATGGTATATTTCCCTGAAAATTGGAGTTACTGATTGGCCATTTCAGGTTAAGATTTTTGCGTCTTATATATCAGAGCCGATGAAAGATTCGAGGCTTCAGGTTCTTATGTCAAAATAAGCGGACACAAGGTATCGACGAATCTCTTTTTCATGAGATTAGAAACGAGTATAACAATTCACAATGCTTCATTTTGTCTGCACCTCTCTCTTAAATTTAATAAATAGAATCTTGGTTGGAACAACCACATTACCGATGTCGCCAAATCTAGTCTAGCTATCCTGAAGCGAGCAAAACTTACTTAACCTTCTCTGGCGACAATTTATAAGGACTCGTCACAAACTGGAGTAAAACTCAACTCGCAAGTGATCCTGGTATGGTAATAAAATTCATAGAAAACAAAAGCATTTCGAAGTCAATCAACGTTACCTCTCGTGTCTTTCACAGTTTTACCGTGTTTTTCATTAAAAGTTCACAGGGTCTCTCACTCCTTAAAGCCTAATTTCGATCGTTGGGTCGAATGCTCTCTCACACTGACAATTAAAAGAATTTTTCAAATTAATTTGCGAAAAACTATAGTCCCTATTTCCGCGATATGCATTATCATCATAAGGGTATTCATTACCCCCGCGTATATATTTAAAAAAAAAAAAATTATATTTGGTGCAAAATGAAATAGTATCTCTTGAACAACTCTTTTTGAATTGCTTGACAAGATGTCTGCTGCACATTTCTGTCCCTCTACATCAACCTCTTGTAGATGTAACTTTGTTAGTGACTCAATTCCAATTGCATGCCAATCCGTTTCCACTGTCAATATAGCCCCCTTAACGCCGATGTACTAACCTTTGTGTTTATTTGATTACACCAACCGCCCGCAATCAATTTGCGTTATCATTGAATTTGCGATGGTATCGTCAACTTTGAGGTTCGTTTTCGGTTTGTCTGTCAATGACATTTCAATTAGACCCTTTTCAGCAGGAAAGATGAATCCGTCTCGGATGATGGTAGTGAGGCCCTCCTTAAGTTGATGACATAAAACTGGTGTAACGACAAATAAATGCGACCGAATACCCGAACGGAATCGTTTTTGTCATAATCGTAAAACCGCTTTTATTTGCACTTTTAATGCCCCCGATTGAAGTTAAGCTTCAATTCTTATTGTGTCATGGGAGCTAGCAACAATATAATCTCTATTACAGCCTACGATTTATGTGCCATAAATGAGGTGTATTAAAGCAGAAAAAGAAAAAAAACCAAGTAAAGGGTGATCCGGGGTGAGTTTATTTGTCAATACTATTTTGAAGCCTAATGTTATGAATTTGACAGTTGTGCCTTATGTCATTATTTTGACAGTCGTGAAGTTATCAATAAGTTTAGAGCAATGATTTTACGTTTTACCAGAATTGTTGCTAGATTTTTCGATCTTTTTTTTTAAATTTTAATTAAGCAACATAACCTTTCCCCAACTGAGATATTAAGTCTTCATTGATTCATGGTTTTTCAACAGGGACGCTACAAAAGTAGAGCGACATTTGACATTTCTCTTTAGTAAGATTTGCCGTTTCATGATGGGAAGATACACGAGCCAACAACGAGTCTAAATTATTAAAATTTACTACCGAAATTCAGAGTCAGTGGCCTCAACGTTAAGAGCGGTACCTCCAATTTATGGTCGTCATAATCGTCCTAGCAGATCAACAATTGAGCGTCAAGTGGAAAAATTTGAATCCACAGGCACAGTACAAAATGATCCCGTACCAGTGAGACAAAGAAGTGCCCGTAGTGTCGAGAATATTGCTGCCGCTGAGCCTTCAGTTGCAGAAAGCCCAAATGTGTCTCTCACACGTCGTTCTCAAGCGTTGGGCATCTCTGTGACATCGTTGTGGCGAATTTTGCGAAAAGATCTTGGCCTACATCCTTACAAGATTAAACTGACGCAAGAACTGAAGCCGCTTGACGTGATGTTCGTGAAAGCAACAACTTGAAAATGATTCGGATTTTCATCGAAAAATCATCTTCAGCGATGAGGCTCATTTCTGGCTGAATGGCTCCGTCGATAAACAAAATATATGGTATTGGCCAGGCAGCAATCCACACGTACTCCATGAATTATCATTGCATCCCGAAAAAAAAAACAATGGTGTGGTTTATGGGCCGGCGGCGTCATTGGGCCGTACTTCTTCCGTGATAACCGCTACCGTTCAATGATAACCGAATATTTTTGGCCCCAATTGGATGATATGGACTTGGAGGACATGTGGTTCCAACAGGACGGCGCCACAAGCCACACAGCGAATGTCACAATCAATTTATTGGAAACCAAGTTTGGAGAACGTGTTATCTCACGAAATGGTCGAGTCGCTTGGCCGCGTCGGTCGTGCGATTTGACGCCGTTAGACTATTTCCTGTGGGGCTACGTCAAGTCTATGGTCTATGCCAACAAGCCAGCAACGATTGATGAACTTCGTACGAATATCGAACGTGAATTTGCAGCAGTATCGGCCGATTTATGCTTGAAAACCATCGAAAATTGGGTTCAGCGTCTGGACTTCTGCAAGCGTGCCCGTGGTGGCCATGCAAAAGAAATCGATTTCCATACATAATGGCATCGAACGTGCTTTCACAGGGATGAAGAATTTGATTGAACTCCAAAACCGGTTTTGTTTTACTTAAAAAAACTTTTGTAGCGCTCTTATTGAAAAACCCTTTATATTCTGACAGTGGAACACAATTAAGACAATTCAGAGTTTCGAAAATTAACAAAGGAATGAATTTAAGGGCTCCGTACCGCATGCTTGCAATTTTCATAGAATGTGTACTCCTCTTGCTGCTATAACAACAATTAATAAATATTTACTAAAAAGTTAAAAAACGAGTTTTTGAAAATCGCAACTCAATTTTATGGCCGTTTTGTACGGTGGTACGGAACCCTTTGTGCTCAGCTTTTTTGGCGCTGTCTTAAAATATTTACAAGTCAGTCAGCCTTAAAAATAGTTGAAGTTGTTTGAAGGAAGCAGTGATTTAGTATTATTATAAACACCACTGTCAACTGGATTTGGTCCAGGGTATTTTATTTAAGGAGACCGAGGAAACCAATATTTGAAACCTGATTAAAAGTGCGGAAATGTAATGTTATAGAGGCAAATTATGACAGACGGCAAATTATTCAAAATAGGAGTCTGATCATTCTGATCATGATTTTAGGGAAACGGGGAGACGTTGATTGGCTTGCAATAATTTACTGGTGTCCTTTCTATGATCGCGGAAGCCATTCGAGTCAGAATTTTTGAACCTAGTTATTAAGAAAGCCGTCAATTGTAAAAATCTGTTCCAGTTTCAACTCTTCTGGCCTCTTCTTCAATGGTCGTGAAAGCCTCCTTGATGGCATGGAGTGTAGAGATACTTGTTTTTGAGCGTTGTTCGTCCTAACCAAATCCATTTTTCCAATATCTCGAATTCGACAATAGAGACCAATGTGACTTAGTTAGTAACGACTTGAAATTTTAGCTATCGTCGATCATTGAACCGGAAGCGCACTGGAATTGGCTGGCGTGTGTTGCAAAAAGGGCTTCAGATGTTCAAACAATAAACTGGAAAGGGTCTTGTAATCGCCAACAAAAAATGATATGCCTCGAAAGCTGTTGCGGGACAAGATCGCGTTAGTAGAATATACGAGTTGTGTTGATATTCCAGTCGTCCTCCCAAGCCAGTCAGTAAATCGAGTTCATGTAATCGCCATTAAGCGAATGCAACAATCCGTAACTTGAAGACGGATTGTAGTAAGAATTTGGGCTGTCAAAAAGTGGGATTATTTTGTTTGCCAATATGAATCAAATGACAGGGTCAGACTTGCTCCAATATTGAATCAAATATTACAGATGAAAAAAAGTAATAATAATAATAATGAAAAAACATCTGTTTTCTTTGAACAGCGTACAAAAATTCTGCAATTACGATAAAACTTACCGTTTTTGGTAGCTTGGATAACATTTTTTCAAGATGTAGGATCGAAGAGGATTTTCGACACTTCATTTGTTATGGTAATAGTAATAGTAATTTCAAAAATCAATGCTTTATTAATGAAAAATAGATATAAATTCAATATTCAAAGTATTGCCCATCGCTAGCCACACATTTTTACCATTTTTCTGGCAATTCATGGTTACCCGTTCTGAAAAATTCGACCGGTTTGGCCGCAAGCCACGAATCGATCCATTTTTTGACATCATCGAAATGACGGAAGTGCTGGTCAGCCAGGCCATGTTGCGTCGATCGGAAGAGATAGTAATCGGATGGCGCAAGGTCTGGACTATACGGCGGGTGGGGTAAGACATCCCATTTGAGCGTTTCAAGGTAGGTTTTAACGACATTTGCAACATCTAGCCGAGCATTGTCATGTTGCAAAATAACTTTATCGTGTCTTTCGACCGTTTTTCCTTCAGTGCTCGGCTCAAACGCATCGATTGACGTCGGCAGACCTCGCCTGTGATTGTTTCATTCGGCTTTAGCAGCTCATAATACACAACACCCTTCTGGTCCCACCAAATGCACAGCATAACCTTCAGGCCATGAATATTCTGAACGACCGTCGATGTTGAGGCATGTCCGGGGTATCCATACGTTGCCCCACTTTTTGGATTATCGTAATGTACCCATTTTTCATCACCAGTGACGATTCGATGCAAACAAGACTTCTCTTTGTGGCGTTCAAGCAGAATTTCGGACACGCAAAATCTGCGTTCGACGTCTCGTGGCTTTAATTCATACGGCACCCAATGTCCTACCTTTCAGATCATTCCCATTGCTTTCAAACGATCGGAAATGGTTTGCTGAGCGACGCTTAGTGATTTTGCAAGTTTTTCTTGCGTTTGTGACGATCTTGATCGAGCAATGCCTCCGATTCATGGTCTTCAAACTTTTTCACCTGGCCGGGGCGTTCTTTGTCTTGGGTGTCGAAATCACCATCTGTGAACCGCTTAAACCACCACATTCTAATGTCTATAGTATAGCCCGGGTAAGCTTCAGTAAGCAATTGATGCGCTTCGGTTACTTTTGCTCTTTAAATGAAAGAAGCATATTAAAACTTCCCGCAAGCGCAAATGTTGTTTTGATGGCACGAATGTAGACATTTTACGGCTTTACAAAAACTTGTGTGTTTTCACTAATGACTAATAACCTAAACGGAAATAATTAGACAATGACATGAAGTTTCTGATGTGACAGCTGTCATGGTCAAAATTCACCTCAGGGTAATAGATATGTAGTTGTCTGCAATAACGACATTTTCAACCGGTAGTCCCATTATTTTAATCGTCTCTACAAATTGTTAGTTCTATGTGGCTTAGTTATAACTTTTTTTTTTGGCTATTTTTAACTGGGCTTCAAGTTAGCATCACGAATGTCAAACTCTATACTGAGGCTTGGTACCTCAGAGCTATTCGTGGCTCATAACTTTCCTGGAAAGTGGGTTTGAAAAAAAGACTCAATTGTTTCTAGCCATAAGCCGAAATTAGTGACTAACAATTCTGGAAATTTTTGGCTACCATCTGACAGTGTGAAATAAAATTAAAGATGTTTGGTTGTGCCAAAAAACAGTTCACTAAAAGTTACAACATCAGCCAAGTAACGAATTCCAATTAAGAGGACCACTGGTTACCTGGAAGCAAATCAGACATTCTTATGAAGCAAAACTTTATTTATATTTGAGTGAATAGTCAAAAGAAATTATCGATTTCTCGTGAAGGAAATAAAGTTGAGAATTTCATTTCTCTATGCTGATGTAAATAGCTTCGACTTTTCTACGCATTCGAGGAAAATTCTAAGAAAAATAATCGTTCGCAAAAGTTACTTACCAATCAGCAATTCAGCATGTCGTCCAAGGGTTTGAGGAAATCAACATACAATCAGGTGATTAGTTTCCTGTCTACCAAAAAATATGCTCATTCCACTTCAATCCAGTTTCAAGGCCAGCCACATTTATTGCCACCATTCCCGACGAAATACCAACTGATGTTGGCCAAGGATTACCCTAAGACTTTCGACACGGTAGGCCATGAAATATTTTGTCGAACATTTATAAAAGCGGCCAAGTGCAAATTTGACTCTCATACGAAGGGTTCCGCACCACCCTAGAGTATGCAGAGTTTTCTATATCATTAATTTTTTATTTAGATTGGTAATGTTGTCATGCGACGCGACACCTAGTAGTTTTTTCCCGACACAAGTTAAAGCTCGATATCGGTTAATATATAATTTCAATAAAAGGAAAAAAAAACGATTTTTATCAAACGATCATTTATGAATCGAAAGATGTTCAGGAAAGGAAAAAATCACAATAAAGAAGATATTAAAAAAGCAAATTGGATGCGCTTCTGCAGGTTGATAAAAGCAAGAGTTTGTGATGTTACTTGCAAAGGAGATGTGGACCTACTTGTAAAAAGCTTCAATACGCTGATTCACGAAGCAATTAAATCTCCGTGCCCAGAGTAGTAGTGAAGAATTCCTAAAAGATGCATTCTTCTCACATTCTAGAAATCATTAAGCACGGGAATATGTTCAAAAGAGATTTTGGCAAAGATATCGTCAATATGTGTATCGATAGAACTTGTCATGTTAAAACCAATTAATTTCAAAGCTCATTCTGTGTGTGGAGTGGAACAAGAAACTGCAAGAACATTGTGGAACATAGTCTAAATCGTAAAAAATCATAAAAGACATATCCATGCGTTGAAAAGTTCCTGCAATTTATTTTTTACTGAAACTGAAAAGACTCGCGGACTTTCGAATAATTATTGTGTTTCAGATGGTTAAGGTGACACGCATACTGACACTCTAATAAACAACACTCTTACTGCGTTTAATATGTTGACGGCTAAGACTCCAACCAGTGCACTAATTGCGTTGGCAGACATTCAATTTCATGTCGACAATTTGAAAATAAATAAGAGTGCAGGTTTTGATGGCATAAAGAAAATATATCTGAAGCGAAATGGAATCAAGCTTTTGACTTGAATTATAAATGCGTGCCTAAAAATACAATATTTTCCCGATGCTTAGAAAATGGCCAAAGTGATACAAATACTTAAAGCTTAGAAGTCACTTGAGGACCCTAATAATTACAGACCAATAAGAAACTTAAGAAAGATTAATTGAAGAAAGAAACATGTACCCGGCTATAAAATCTAGTTTCAGGCCAAATCATAGTATATCCCACCAACTGCTCCGAATTATTCGTCAAAAGATATCGACTTGATATTGAAAAGGCTTTCGATTCCATTTGACATCAACAAATTACAATTTACTCAAAATGAAGCTTTAACTTCCCTGGCATCACTCCACGTTAAACACGTTTTTGGTGTAGACTTTTTGTAAAAATTTGTAAATCTTTGATTCCGATTATTTATTTTATCAATTTCTTTCAGGATAAACATCGCTCCTCATCATCTGTATTGTTTGTTGTTAAATATTAGAATCTATCTTAAAATCTTTTTCGCTTTAGTGCAAAGGCAATGCAGCTGTATTCTCATGATTTCCAAGTCCTCCTAGCTCTTCTTCGTGACACTGTAGTTTCGCATCTCAATGAAGACTTTGTAAGAATTTATAAGTTGTCAGCGAGAAACGAAACCGCATTTAAATCTCAAGCCATTCTCATTTCCAATCGAACGTTTTACGTCAAATTTCTTCCTAACCTCATTTTGTCCGACGAAAAAATAATGATTATCGACTCTGTATGGTCTCTGTATGGTTTCGATTTCGATACAAAGGCTTTGACGCTTAACTTTACAAAGGTATTTCTCGCCGAAGCAATTTAGAGAGTGGAAGAAAATATTGATCACTCCTGCGTTCTCAAACTGAAATTCATTGACTTGGACCATGGCCCAAAAAGGCTGATCAAAGCATTTACAAATATTAAAAAATAGCACAGTACTTTAAGGTTCACCTAAATTTAAACAGTCCGCAGTCCATAATCCTTGTTTTCCACAGAAACACAGCAGGATGTAATTTATTTACCAAATGTCCTTTTGCGATGTCCAAAAATAGACTGGCATATTTATTTTTTTTTTTATTTATATAAAAGCAAGAAAATCCTTCTTTGAATCTGAATTGCTTTCGAATTTACTGCTTTCTCAGAAATGTTTGTAATTGAAGGTAAATTAGTTATTTTTATCCATTCTATTTCCCTATTTCAAGAGAGGTTCAAAGTGAGCACACTTAAATGTTTTCTGGGAAAACACCACTTGAAATAATGTGGTCAAAAGTATGAGCAAAAATAATAACAACGTTCAGTGCGATATTTTGAAGGATGGCATAAGACATGTCTTTAAACACTAGAAAATAAGTTTTTTTTTGGGAATCGTCTATCCTTAAGTCTTCAAACCAAGTAATCGCATTGAAGTAAAAGCTGTTTGCTTATTCGACGAGTCTACCACCATTCAAGGGTTAAAGACATGCGGTATAACAGTCCACAAATTTTAGGGGAATCTTACTTTTAGCATCTTAGTGATGATCTGTAGCTGGCTTATAAGCATTTATGAGTGACTTGACATACCATTACAAAAAGAGCCCAAAAAGACTCAAATCACATGACCTAAGCGGCGAATTAACATGCCCATTCCTTAAGACGATATGTTGCCATGCTGCTCCATCCTGTTGTCCTAGAATGATTTATTTTTGGTATAGAGAATCAAAAACTCATTTGCCATTGCGGCTTATAGCGGCAAATTTTCGAATTTAAAAACAAAAATAATCAATAGCAGCTAAGTTCGAGTAGATCATGCATATGCAGGGTTCCGCACCATCGTACATTAGTTAACAATAAATACTTTAAAAAAATTCTTAAGTGAAAATATGCATAAAAAATCATGTTTCTGTATAAGGACCCTTTTTAATTGAAACTTAACTTAACTGAGACAAAATTGCATTCCAGCCTTGATGGTCCCGAGCACGGTACTTCCAGTTGATAAGATAAAACGGTCTAGCGTTCTCAATTGCATGAACCTTTATCTGAAGTTTCGATCTTCCCGTTCTCCTTGAATCTGCCGGCATATACATGAAGACTTTCTTGGCTGGAGCGTTATTGTCATAGAGTTCATGGTTATGCCTTCCTTGCAGATAGGACCAATTATCTGACGAAGGACTTTTCTTTCGAGTGATGCCAATATTTGCTCAGCTGCTTTGGTGATCGTCCAGTATCGGCTACGTAAAGCGTGACTGGTAAAATGAGTGTTTTATTGACCTGTATTTCTGTCACAAGAAGTAGCAACGGTCACCTGGGATAAGTTTAAGAAGGATCCATTGATAGGGGTTTCATTAAGTGGGATCGCTGTGGAATGACTTTCTGGTAGAATTAAATAGCCAAGGATTTCCTCAAAAAGACGCCACCAAAAGGAGAAAATTTAAAAAATTAAAATACATTCAACTTTTTTAATCGTGTTGTATTATTTTGTAGGTTTGGATGGAATGAAAAGCTGCTTTCAGAAAGAAACTTGCCCACAATAAAATAGAGAGCAGTGCAACTGGAGGTAGTTGTTTCAATATTTTAACACCGAAGGAAGAAAAGGTCGGGACACGCTAATAAACTTTGCAAAATATCTCAAAATCTAAATGCAGCTTAATTTTGAGTCATTAAAGGGTTTGATTTTTAGAACTATCTTCACTAACGCTTTCTCTGCAAGTTCCAATGGGTTAGAAAGATCCCTAAACGCTCGCTTCCTTATTATTTCATAAGCATCCTCTTCCATTCCATCGCACAATATAATAGCCTAAATCATTCCACACATTTTCACTTAACAAAATAAAAACTGAAAAAACCTAAATTCACAATTTCAAAAACTGACAGAAATCAGCTGATTTGAAATCGATTTGAAGATGATTTAGAACTCGGTCGGAATCATGAATCGATAGAAATCTAGAACTCGAAAATTTCACTCGAATTCTTTATCGATTTGAATTCACTCGAAATATAGAACCTGTCTGTATAACTCTGAAAGACCGAATACCCTTGAAATGATGTTCATTTCCTAATTGAGTACCAGCAGAACAATTAGTTATTTTCGAAGCAGCATCTTCCTGGTACCAAATCATTTTTAAAATTCATTCCTCTCATAGACAATTTTTCAGCATCTGCTTGAGCCTGCGATGAGCCACAGAGATTCTTCTTTTACATGGTTAAACTGACACAATGGTTTTGAGGACACCTATGTTAACCAACAAACAAGTTTTAAACATGTCACCCTGTACTTCTACTCCCAAACGTCAGCATGTTATCTCCACTTAATTCTAAATGATATCATAGGGCAGTATACAAGAACGATATAAACAGTGCATACAAACCCACAACAGAAGCACTCATGACGAATTCCTCAGAAATAACTTGTCAAGCACGCTCTTGACCATAAGGTTCGGCACTCCGGCAGTTTCCTTGAGAAGGAGATAAAAATAAAACTCTTTATGATGTTATGAGACCGACAACGCACGGTTGTAAACTTAAGCGCTCTCATCCAATCGTAATACGTACGCTATCATTTTTAACCATAGAAAGGACCGTCCACGTCCTTTATAAAGTAAAGGAAAGAGTTACCTTTGTGCGCGTATGTATCTATAAGTTATTCAATCCTGTAAGAAATTTCTTCCTTGTTCCCATTATGCGTTCGGTTTCCTTGAGAATAAGAGATTTAAAAGGCTTTGGGAGGATGTTGTCCGTCTAATTTATTGTTTAGATATCTGCTTACCTCTTTGTTTACAGGATAAGATGGCAAATAAGTCGATGTTATGCTCTTAAGGATTTATCATATTTCCGATGTGAATATAAGGCCGTAAGTTATTGTGCTTGTTATGCTTTCTTAAAAAATTTCCTTAGAACTCATCATTTATAGTTTAACGTGTGAGTATTGGTTAAACGAAAATTTAAGAATTTTTGAAATACTGGTTGCCTCTGTTTACCTTGGACTTAAGCAAAGTGATCCAGTCCCCTTAGAACTTAAAGCGAGCTGGTTTTTGTATCAACCGTTTCTGACTGTATTTTTGAAGTTCGTAAAATATCATTTAAAACGTAATCCAAAAAGATTTTTGTTCTGCGACTGCCCTGGCATGCATGTTTGACTGGAACGCATTTGGTGCACTTGAAAACATGACGTAATTGCTTAGCGGAGAGCATTTTTCACAGCCTTCTCCTAGGCGTAAAAATGAGTTTCCATTGAAAAGAAACACGTTTTTTTTTTTAATTGGGAACCCACTTTATTTTAAACCTAGCGTAGCTTTAGTAGTTAAAAGTGGTAGAAGTAGTTTCTTGCTACTGTTTCTTATTTTTTTAAATGGTAACATTAATGACGGTTAATCCGATTGAACCGGATGGGTAGGGGCAGTGTCATGTCATTTTTCAACGTGATTGTGGTACAAATATTGCGACGGGCAAGCATCTATGCAGTTTGTTGAACCCCTTGGGATCAGATAATATTGACTTAATCGTTCGCGTCCACCGTACCATTATTCAAAAGGTCAGAAAAGTTGCTCTTCAAATCAAATAAAAAATCTAGCCGTTGAACTAAACATCATATTTGAGAGCTATAACAATGAGTAAGGATGTTATTCTATCTCGGGACAAATCTCAGCTCCACAAACAAACGACGAAGACTAATCTTGCAAATTCATTTACTTATAGATGAAGGTTGGATGAAACTCATTCTTCCAGATTGATAAAGATGTGGATCTACTTTGGAAGGAAAAAATCCAACGAATTCAACTCAAGAAAATTGTGAAGACAGAAACTCCGGTTCAGGAATCAATCGCCATGAAATTTTAGCAAAACGTTGAGAGCAATTAAGAATTTTGGTTCCAACAAGACTGAAGTTCTTCCAGTATCTTCCATTATTCTAATCACTAAATTATCATGACTTACTTCAAGATTGATATCACTTGCATTTTTATTGAAATGACGACAAGCGCTTGTGACTGGTTCATTAAAACCATAAATTGTTACATGTTGAGGAATAACAATGAAGTTACTTCCAAGGATTATAAGCTTTAAATAAAGCCGATTGGGGGACAATTAATATGACCAACAATGACAACAAACTCTTCCAACATGAAGGAGCTTTAGAGCAATAAGAACACATCGGGCTGAGTATGATGGTAAAGCAAAGTAGGCGAGTAAATTATTTTTTACCTCTCTCAATACATTGCATACTGTTTTTCCAGAATGGGGACCAAACTACGGAACAATATTCGAAAATAGGTCTCACTAATGCAAGTGATTTCAGCGGATATGCACAACGAAAGTCGGTTGAATTCCTGAACATAAAATCAAGCATGGAATTAACTTTTGAGATAATATAGTCCAAGTGCAATTTGAAGTATAATTTAGGGTCTAAGATGATACCCAAGTCCTATATGGAAATATGGTATCTTATCTCATCGTAGATTTTTTTTAAGACAAAAGATTCAAAAACTTTCAGGAACAATTGCACTTTGGCAATCAGTCTATAGTTCTCTGTAGACTACTTTGAACCCGATTTGCGAATTGGTGTTATAAACGAATGTTTCCAACAGTCGAGAAATATTCCAGAAATAAGAGTTGCGTGAAAAATAAAATGCAAAGGTTTCAACAAATTGAATTTGTAATTTCTTACGAATAATGCTGGAATATAATCAGGTAGCATTTTTAGATTTGTGTTTAATTAAATTATATCCGCAAGGATCTTATCTTCAGATATGGTTATGGATCTCATTTCAACGATGTGAGGAATTTCTAAAAGATTGACTTCGTAAGAAGGCTGTTTACTAAAATTCGACTGAAAGAAAGTTGCAAACATGGATAGGGACACCTGGTCCACGGTCCATAATCATCGCATTTTTTAAACGCGATAAACTTTTGAAGTACCTATTACTCCAACTATTACTATGATTTTGTTATTACTCTTAATAATTTTCAGAGGAACAAATTTAGAGACCACCTCTTCGATAACGTTTTTGAATGAAAGATAATTCGAGTTCACAAACCATTATTTTGAAAACACGAATAAGATATTAAGTCGATACAACAACCACTACAACAACGCCATCCATTAGTCAGACTACTATCGCTGGTCGACCAATCCAGTGATAGTGGAATTAACTTGATCCCAATGGCAAATGGTGACTGGACCAGATTCGAAAAACAAGACCACTCTAGGAATCGAACCTGGGACCTATCAATTGAATCAATTGAAAGTCAGGTGGTCTACCAACTTCGCCACCTAGTTGTAAATTTAATTTAATACTTGATTTCTAAATCCACTGGAAATCAGATCTTATGTTCTGCCACTAGAGTTAACACCATCAATCAAATTTAAAGATGCCATGGAGTCTAATACTACCATATCATAATTCAAAGCAATTTTTTATCATCATCATAATTAATCCATGAGACATTACTAAAGTTTAAACCTTCCAGCACACTAAGATATAAGAACTATTATCAAATTCGGTTACAAATGCATTATAGATGTTCAAACAAAATCTACACATCTACTGGAAACAATACTTGTACACACATTTGTTTAATCAACCTCAAAAATCATTTAGAGGTATTTTCTAACTTATACAACACAACAACAAACACACCACCTATTTCTTGACCAGTCCACAGAACTCAGCAGAACAGATTTACTCTTTGGGAATACTCAAAAGGTTAGATGTATGGAAAAAGAACCAGGAACCACACAAAGCTGGCGAAACAAAAACAACCCTAAAACATGATGGAACAACCTAGCGAAGCTTGACTGTTTGGATCGCAAATCTAGGAATAACTTTTCGTCAGCAGACCGTTGAACGTAAACATACATATTTTAACCGACCCCGATGTCCTTCTTTTCAATCTAGCCGCTTTGTTTATGCTCGCTGAGAAAGATCCCGAATAATGTTTAATTTCACTTATGCTTTTGTTTCTTACAATGAAAAGACATTCGGATAGTCTCGCTCATGCGGATGAATTAGTCATTTCGATCACAGGTAAAATTCTTCAAACGTTAGAAAATTTGTCGAAAACGGATTGAGAGTGATCTTCGCGGCGGAACTGCGAAAAAAATCAATCAAAGCTCTTTTTTCCCTGGATATGTATTTATGATATACGAATGCACTGTGCTTCAGATGTTCAACGTATGAGTATAAAGACGAAACTGTCCACCATTTCGCGAACCTAGATCTAAACTGAGACATTTCAAAAAAAGCTCAGCTGCTTTGCTTATCATCCAACATTTGGATCCATAAAGCAGGATTGACAAAATCAGTGTTTTGTGGAGCATTTTCGTCCTTAGAAGTAGCAACGGTTGCATGTGATAAGTCTAAGATTATTGGTATCGTTTGTGGAGGAGATATAAGTTCCGAGATAAATGAACTACTTGACTTCCTCAAAATTGAAGCTGTCAAAAGCTAAACTTTAGTCGAGGTAATGATCAATGATTCTTAGACCAATCCCGCATTCCTGTTCTTCAATCGCCGTGCTCAAAACTAGCAATAATGTTGATATCTCCTGCGAATCCCAGGAACTGGGAAGACTTAAAAAGACAGTACCTTTCGTGTCAACACCAGCCCGTCGTGCTATCTGTCACATGACAGTGGTACTTTTAGCGGAAATCCGTTGAAAGTTCGGAATACTGCGGAGGTTTTGTATTTCGAGCGTTCTATGATGCATACCTATACCTATACTGTGATCTCGAATTCAGCCATCGCATTGTGGAGTTTCGAGCGATTTATACTTTCAAATACGGCCTTGAAGACGATAGATAGATGGTGGGTATCGACTTGAAACTCGTTAGTCTTTTCCACAATTTGGCGTTGTGTACAAATTTGTTCTAACGCTAATTTGCCGGGCCGTAAGTCACATTGGTATTATCCGATTTTGTGAAGCAAAAGAGCTTTAGACATTCACACAATACGCTGGATAGAATCTTGTAGGCGACATTGAGCAGCCTATGACTCGATTGTTGTTGCTAGACAAGATCGTCTTTTTGGAAGATGAGGTAGATAGATAGTTATTCCAGTCATCCGGGCATGCTTTCGTCCTCTCAAAATTGGCAGATGATCTGGTGCATGATCCCAATCAGAGCACACATTTAAAAAGTTCAGACGACCTTTACATGTTGTTTTTCGGCTTTTTAATAGCTCTGACGACTTCTTCTAAGGTCGTTGGGGGAACTCCTTCATCGACCTGATTTGGGTTCGTTTCTTGCCCTATCACTTTTTCTTGGGCATGCACAATCAAGAGCTGCTGGAAATATTCTCTGTGGATTGGTGACAAGATTACCAACACAATTTCGAAGACCTTTAGTGGCGATTCTATTTTTAATTAAATAAAAATTAAGATGCGGATTTCTAGACTTTTCTATAACCATGACTTGGGAGACTGCGACGACTTCTCTCCTTTGGTCTCTGTACTCCTCCCATACTGCTTTCGTCTTTCGTTTTCTTTCATGCCTCATCTGTTGCCTTCTTTTTCTGCGCGCATTCGTCATCATCTCACGGATTTCTTGTTAGAGTTGTGCATAGCCTAAAATGGTCTCGGTTACCTTCTGCATGCCGGTGCGGAATCGTTCCCAAATATTTTTGGTGTCTGTGGTTGCCAAACAGTGTGACCACAGTGGAATATAATATTCCACTTGTGATATATAGTTTTACTAAAAATATTCGCTCATAAAAGTGGAATAGTTTTTTCTCCAAAAAGAATATTAAGGTGAAAATATATTCAGTAAGAATTCCCATATTTTAAAAACCTTGACCAATTTAAATTTCAAAGAAACTAATTATTCCTGATGACATACGCTCATGCTTTCGAAACCTCGTGTGTAGGTTACACTGTCAAAGAAAAATTTAAAAACTTAGAAAATAAAATTTAAATTCGAAATATATAAAGAGGCTTCGTTTTTGAGCGTTTTCAACGTCTGCCAAAATGCATGAATGTGTAAAATAACACGAATTTCTATTCCTTTTTTTTCAGCATGAGCCTGATAATATTTTTAAAATAATGCAAGAAATGAAAAATTTTAAAGTAGTTTTTCGAACAAATACTTAGTACATGATACAAATTCCGACGGAAGTTTTCCATTACAAAGATGTGTGTCATTTTCCAGAATTTAAAAATTTGCTCAAATTCGTATCATTAGCATTTAGTAACGCCGAGGTAGAAATAATATTCAGCGCTTTGATATTCAAGTCAAACATCAGAATCAGAAAGAAAGCAAAATATTTCAAATAGTTTTTTAACTATAAAAACATGGTTGAAAGTAATGGGAACATGCTGTGATAATTATTTTACCCAAGAATTCGTTACAGACTATTTAAATGTTCTATAATACAAAAGAAGAGATGACGAGAGAGAAGCTGAAGCAATAGATTTTTGTCTTCAAAATTTTTAACTTTACTTAAAACTTAAAACTTACTTAAAGTATTATAGAAATGAACCTTTAAACAGTCGGATAATAATTCACTTGGTATTTCATTTCATTTTTCATTCGGTTCCTTCGTTTTTATCGTAGCATGTTCATAAGGCTGTTAACTTTGAAATAAATAAAGACAAAATACTAACTTGGTCAAATTTTCAAAGGTGACAAGCTTTTTTGTAATGGGGAGCTTCAGTTTTTCAACCAAAAGGCAATTCATGATTTTTGGCAGACGTTAAACTATTTCCAAATTCTATTTTTCTTTCAAAGTCAACACTCTTAAGTTTTTTTGTGAACAGTTTAAAATATTATGTAGAAATCGCTTATGTTCGATTTGGAAGCCTCTTAATTAAAAAAATTTTAACATTTTAATCCACTTTTTTTTATATATTTTGTAATAACGTGATTCTTCAATTTTAATATTTTAAACGAGAGTAAAGAAGTGTTTTTTTTTTTCAATTATATCATAGTTTTAAGGTTTTTATATTGAATAGTATTTTTTTGTTACTTTTATTTAGTTTTTTTTTTAAATCGTTTTTTGTCTTAAATGGAAAGCAGAAAAAAAAATATTAGAGTGAAATGTTCATTTACATAGATATTCTGCTTTGGAATATTTTTGAGAGAAGCGGAGCGTCACTGTTGGCAACGGCAGGTTGATGAGTCTTTCGCTCAGTTGCTCCCTGTAGCCTCTGGCTATCGGTCGTGTACCTAGGCAAGCCTTAGGTAAGCCTTCTTTTTATTGGCTGGTGCAGTCGAGCCACATGATCGATTTGGTTGGCGGTTCAATAATCTGCCAGCCAGCTTGCTCTGTGGTCTTTTTTGAGGATAATCTTGTGCTTATTATCTTCGTTTTACTTGCTGCCGTTAAGTCCACGAGTCGGTAGCCGTTTTCTGTTGTCGATTCGTGGAGGCTGTACTTTTCGACCACTCCGCAAAAGATGTATTCTATACCGATCTTAGCATACGACTTTTACATCGTGCTCTGGATAGATCATGAAATTCCTCTTTGGAGGGATCGTCCGCTTCATCGAAAGGTGATGTGCACAAAGGAAGCTGATGTTGAAGAATTTATTTTTGATACGGATCACAGCCAGGCGATCACTTATCGACTTAAAGTAGATGAATTTAGCTCTTAGCCTCATTTCGACGACGAATCCGCATCCAAATATGTGCAGTCTTTCGCAATCTTTACTTTTTATAATTTCTGATTCTATCCAGCGTACTTCCTGGATCGCAGTAATATCCGACTGATTCTGCTGGAGGGTGATTCTGTGATAGTATTTAGTGTTTAATAAATATCTACCGCTGTCTAAGTGGTAGACACTGCGATCTGAAGGAATAGACCAATTGTATCCTGTGTAGTTAATATAGGCTAACAGATATTCCATACTTCTGATGAAGGTTAGAATGTCTTTAGCATTGGATTGTCTTAGGTACAATGGGGGAGCATATCTCGTTGAGGAAAATACGCCTTCTTAGCCAAATTAGTCCTGAGTCCTTATTTGGTGAGATGTGACCTCAAGTGGCAATGGCCTGAGAGGAAGCTCTCGAACTTTCTAATGCTCACCTTGATAAGTTTAAGGATTTCTTTGTAAGAGAAAGGATTGATTAGATCTAGATTTTGTCAGTGCGGGAGAGAATTCGCCAGCTCTGGCTAGTTCGTCCGCAATTTAGTTAGGTACATTCGAATTCGAATGATGACCTGGAACCCATCTTAACCTAACTTTGTAACGTCGGGCTTGCGATTGTTAGGCGTCGTTACAATTAGAATCTTTTTCATTGTTTACTATGGCGCAGGGTTCGATGGATTGTGGCTTAGTCCTGAAAACATTTGGATGCTTTTCCAAGGCTTTCCTAAGGCTCCGGAGCCCACACCATTTGCCCTTTTTGAGCTATCTCTGTACCAGATTGAGTTTCTGCGGTCGGGGGGCAGGTGTGTTGCTCGACCAGTTGCCTTCATACTATCAGGGATCGAGCAGAACATGTCATTATTCGTGATGGACTTGATTACTCTCAAGTCGTTTGTTCATCTGGCTTGTATTTCATGCATTTTCGGGGCATTTATGGCGGCCATTTTTCTAATGAACAAGTTAAGAAGAGCCCTAGACAGCTTCCAGTGCTACCGTACGGCAGCTTTTTGAACTACTTTGAGTGGTTAGAGTTTTAACATTCCACGAGCAAACCCTTAAATCATTATCTCTTCTCGCACCGTTTTGCCTTCGTTTTGCTCCACTTTTATCCAAAGCTTCTATCTATCTCAAAAATGCGTTTTGTTTTAGGGGGAAAGGGTTTTTTTTTATTTTTATCCCAAGTTTATATAAACAAAGTGACAGTTAACAATTACGTTTTTTTTTGTATCCTAAAAAAACGTCCTATTTTCGGAATTAAAAAAAAGCTAAAATTAGGCAGATTTTCACATTTTTAAGGCACTATTTCACGAACTAGTTCGCAAAAGTGATCGTTTTTAAGAATTTCAGATTGCAGATGTTCACAGTAGTTCTATTCTTCTCTTACCTCTTTCCAACCGATTTTTTTTTGCCATCAAAGTTCCTTTCGCCTCGCAACCACTTCCTTTTTTGATGAGTGTTCTTCTCTACAATTTTGACGCTTTCATCCCAGTGACTCATCAAAGTGAGTAAGTGAGTAATTTCGAGGCCGCCTTCCTTACAAAATCGAAATATTGTGAACAATTTTCTCGTTACTACACATGAATCAAAATTACAAGTTGCCATTCGGGCGTTGCTGTTTTTTTCCCTATACAATGAGACGCTAATTAGTAGACCTTTTATTGCCGAGTATCGTTCATACATAATTAATTATGTAAAGAGATACGCATTTGAAATTAATTAAGAACTATGCACACTAAGTTCATTCAACATCACTAAATCACCTTTTACATTTTCAAGTCGAGAACTTTATTGCATAAAATATTATGATTGTTTGTTTAATAGAGTTGCTATAATAAAATATTTATTTATGTGCTAATTATGCTATCCGGCGCTTCTAAAATCCTAATTGGGTGCTGCCTCGTACGCATAAAAATTATCCTAAGGTGGTAATTAAAATTGGCATCTTCACTTAGTATGCAACAATCGTAGGCGTCCAAAAACTGACCACAGAAGTTGGTTTGATCAAACCATCACCATGTCGGTAGACAACAATGGCTCCATTAAACATTAATTAAAATATCTTTTGATACTAAACGAATGGCTCGATGTCGTGGCGATCTGATGATATATTCCAACACACTTTTGCAAGTTTATTTTTATATTATTATTTTTTTTTTGATTTGATCAAACTCTGTCGGCGTTCGCGTTTCACGGTGAAGGTTTCGGAACGGAAAAAAAGAAACTAGTGCGGTTATTGTTAAATTAAAAAAAAATAAAAAACTTTGTTTCGTAAACAATCTTGTTTCGTTTCGGTTAAAATGGTGTTGAATGTTTTACATTTGCAAATAAATGAATGAATTGTTATTGCTTTGAATCACGTCGTGTAAACAAAAAACCATTTAGCCAGTAGCGAGTGAGTGCAAAAAAAAAAAAATACAAATTGTTGTATTTGTTGAAAAATTTCTTTTTGAAACTGATAATGCGACTCAATCAAAAAGATTTGCTTCGACTTAAAAAATGCCAAAATAGTCGTTTATTAAGACAAAAAAAAAACGTTGGATTCTGTGCAACAAATTTATGTTTTGTGGGAAACAGAATTTGTCTTTAAGAAATCTCTTTGACAAGAATGCGTTCAGGGATTGGCCATCTTTGTTATCATCATAATGGGTGTTTCACTATATTATGAAATCCAAAAAACCTATTTAACATCAGTGATCTTAGTGTTTGTGGTTCCGAAATTAAAATTAAGATAAAACACATTTATGTTTAATCAATATACTGTTTGAAATGGAATACAACATCATTAAAATGTCCTTCACGGGAACTCTTGCAGGACTTCATTTCAACGAAATAATTTTGAATTGCTTTTCAAATATTAATATTTTTTAAAGTGTTAAGAGTCTGCGGATTGGAAACTTAACGACCAATCCGACCATCTTGATTCTCATCAGCAAAACGCGAAATAAATCTTTAAGGATTTTTTGCTGGCAGGAAATCTCAATCGCGTTGTGCTGTCAAAGATTTGGCATCGTCTTGTTGAAACCAAATAATGATGTGGACATCTGTAATATTGATTTGGGGCGAAAAAACGCTCGATTCACATTTTGCTTAAGTGATGAAAATTCGGAATGACGATAACACTTTACACATTTTCGAAGAAGTAGTTGCAACCGAATTGCACTCCATTCAGCAGAATTGTAAAAGACTGCATTCTGTTGGGAATGCATTCAAGGAATTCAAACCAAAGAATTGAATAATTTGTTTAATAAAGAGAAGAGAATTAAAAAGACTTCAATTCTTTTGAAACCAATAAATGGAGCATTAAATTTTTAGCAATCACAGAATTTAAATCAATTTCGTAAATCAATTGAATTCAGTTAACTTAAGTTGAAGTCATTGGTGAATTCATTTACATCTTTGAAGTCATTATCGAATTCATTCTTAATGGGTTGAAGTCAGTGAATTTAACTTGCATTTTTTGAATTCACTTAAAGTAATTCACTGTGGGTCCAACTCTATTGTTTTCCTCCTCATTTTGAAGTCGAAATCGGGACAAGCGTTCCGACTTTACTGTAACTATTCCGGTCCACCTTTGGAACTGGCCGGTTGTCCAGTTCTGGAATAAACATGATAACAGAAAATCGTAAGCGAGATTATTTGCCAAAGAATTGGCTTGCTCAAAAATACACAACTTTGTTCACTTAGTTCAAGATTTGGTTTCAGTCTTATTTCATCGTTTGGACCATGCAAACGCCTCAAGACACCAGTAACAGATTTATATTTTGGAAGTACCATGTCGATTATGTCGATCAGAATATGTTTGTCATTCGTGAAACGTACCTTTTAAAAATCAGTATTTTATTTATTTATTAATTGTTTTTTGTGAAATAGTACCCCCTAAACTATACAGTCCCGGATGACACTTCGGTTAAGCGCATGGGGCTAATACAGAAAAGTCGAATGCGAACCACCAATAAAATGAGCCATAATCAGTACTCAGATAAACTTATTTAAGACGTTAAGAAATATTCCTAAAGATATTAAAGTGCTTATTATTTATATTTTAATCTTATAAAATTGACATATTATTTTAGCATTCTGAAAGTTTTGAACAGATTGAGCCGACACTGAAAAACTCGAACAAACGTTTTCAATCTAACTTGAACTACTTCACTTTAAACAAAAAATTGTGGCTAGCGTATTTTTTTAACTCGTAACAGAATCATTCCTCTATTTTGATCTAATAAGTCTAATCCAAGATAAATTAGCGGTATTGTTGGTCTTTCATACTGCCTGAAAAAAATGGAGACCGGCCATTCTGCCACGGTAGAGATATCGCACGCAATTTCGTGTAGAATTTCAGGTTCAGAAGGGCGCTTTCTGTTCGCAAAAAGGAAGGTTTGAGTAGGCAGCGCTAAAAATTCTGGCGAAAAATTGGGAGGGTAGACTTGGTCATTGTCTTCTTAATAACTTAACATTGCTGTTTTGCCAGCTTATATAGTTTAAGATAGGTTTAGGTCCTTTAGTTTAAAGTTTGATTAGGACAAAAAATTATTTCCTAGTTTTACATATCTCTGTATCTACAATCAACCTCATTCTTTACATAGCTTATTTTTAACATGGTCTTGGATACTAAGCTTGTTTCGCGTACAGTATTGGTATCGCTTGAGAATGATTCGCCAAGTTTTTGCAGATTTACAAATTTCCTTAAAAAATTTGTCGTATTTCTTTAGTTGCAAAATAGACGTATTGTCCCGAACAAGTACATTACCGGGACAAGCACACTTCCCTGTGGAACATCCTTTAACGATGAATAATCATTTCCGTATTGAATTTGGAAGAGTCTTTTTTCCTTCTTCGGAAGAAGAGTGCCCTAGCTTATGTGACTCTCGTGCTACATTGTGTCAAAGGCTTGAAAAATCTCAAGAAAACTTTTGTTTTTGAGTTTTGTTTTGATTTCGGTGAATTGCTTTAAACCTGGTCACTAAGGTCTAATTTTTCTTCGATGATGGGTTGTAGAGGTTTCAAAATAAGCTTTTCAAACACTTTTGACATAATTGACAAAGCGAAGTCTTATTTTTTTTGTGCGAGGATTTACTCGAGCTTAAGACCATTATCACTTCGGCAACTTTTTACTGGCCTTGTCCATCTTCCAACCTAATCATAGCACTTATTACCTTCAAAGATTTAAGTTAAGTACCTTGAAGATTTGTCTAGTTTTTAAGCCAGGCGCTTAGTGATTTTTACATAACAAAATTCGGTCAGCTTCAAAGTAGTCTTCTTTAACTCATCTTGCTTAGCCCATTCGCCTTGGTCTATCTTCTGATAGGTGGTGATTGCAGTTGCGTTCTTTTTTATATGTTTCACAGCTTTTCATTACGAGTATTTCGAACTTATCTCGCTATTCAGAAATCGAGGAGTAGATTTTGATCTATTGCTTTGTGCATCTGGCGTATGCACATCGAATCTGTCTTGTCTTTTTCTAAAAGATTTGCTTTCCAAAGTGGCGTCGTAGTTAATGTGAAAGTCTGAAGAGAAGTCAAATATTTCCTCGCTTTTCAAGTTATTTTTATTAAAGCTGCTTGCGCAAAAAAAAAGTAAAAGATCAGAAAGAATCAGTCTATTGGTAAGCAAGTTTTCCCGTTGAAAAGAAAAGCCTTGAGTATCTATACTTGCTGATATCTTTTTTCGTTTTCCTCAGATGGATTGGTTTAAAAATCTCAAAAACTTTCCACAATAGCTTCCTTACAGCTGACTGAAAAACCCAAGGGAGGTTAAAGTAAAGGTTTACACTGCAGTTGTACGAATCGTATATCCAGCGTTCACAAAAAATTCATAGTATTGGATGAGGCAGAAAAAGTTTGAAAAAAATTGTAGGGCACCAAGAGCTACAAAGCTCGATTGAATAAGAAGTTCGAAGATTCCACTAAGCCTTTACGCCAAACAATAAATCCTGATAAAAGTAGACCGCGACCGTGTCATTCATCATGTTCAAGTGAAAATGCGATAGCGAAAAAAGGGGAACACATAAATGTAGGAAGACGTAAGCCACAAGAGGTCCAAGACCGAGAACACTGTGCATATTTTTTAAGAGCTCCAAAAACGGATTTTTAAAAGGAAGAGGGAAACGAAATGTGGTTCATTTAATACTGCAATACTTTTTGCGCAACGCAATCAGGCTTGCTGCTCTCAGAAATTTTAACTAGCGAATGATTTTTAATGTTCCGCAACTCAAAAGGAATATAATGCAACTTTCTATGACAACTTTTTTGTCCGTCTATCTCACAACCCTTCTTCCAGGGAACTCGTAAAACTATCAATATCAAATACTTCTTAATTAACCCAGTCAAAAGATGTGTTGTTTATATCGATTTTTTTCATGCTCGCAAGGAGCATTAAAATATTAATAAGTTAAGGATACTTCCCACCAACATTATATCATAAACGGTACGGTACCCTTCGTGTGCATGTCCATTTATCATTCCAAAAATGATATTATATTTTCAAAAATCTATAACCCGCTTAGAAATCTCATTAACTCAATTGATTTGAATTATTTTTGAATTTCACTCACACAAACCAAGCGCATGGATTTTTTTTTTCTAAAAAATTACCACCTTCGGAGAGCTTAATGTAATTAGCATTTTGAATATTGGAAATTTTGCCAAGAACACAAATAGTGATACGAGCAAGTCTAATGACCGCTAAAAAGAATCTTCACGGAGGCGTTCACCAGACGAATATTTTCTCCAATTAGCCGAATTGCAGAAAAAAAAAATCGTGAGGTTCTTAACAACAATAATTTAATTCTCAATTCAAGTTGTCGAAACTCGATACAAAAGCCGGATTTTACTGAAGGCCTTACTACGATACAATTTAGCGAATTCGATTATGTTCGTCTCTGTATGGTATATTGGATCTACACGTGTGTTCAATAAATTAACAAATGCACGCTCTTTTGTTTTATGTAACCAAACGCCCATTCGTCTTCCGATTTAGAGAGTGTTGGGTCTCCAAAATGGTTTGTTATGCAACGAGAAGCCAATTTATTTGTGTATGATTGAGGTCATTGATTGGTGATACTCGTGGGAAGAAGTTTTTATTACATCTCTTTGAACTAAAATAAGATAGATAGATTGAGAGGCGAGGGAAATCACACACATCTTCCATAAATAGTTTCGAAACCATAATTTCTTTAGTGGGACAATCTGGGGTATACAACTCGTCCATACTCTGATGGAACAGATTGCGAAATACATGGAACGTTTAACCCCTTCCAGGAATACTCCTGACTATTTTTTTCTTTTAGATTCATCGGCCGTTCTACGCCAACTCATTCAACACTTGCCTCTTAACTCGTAGAGAAAAGAACAGCACGTAAAAGAAGGGGTGTCGTACTACCCTTGCAAATGGCTACCCTGATAAATGCATTTGGAGTAAGAACTGATAGACTGCGTTGCGGTTGGGAACAAATTTTTTATATCAGTTGCTTCATGAATAGAGAAGGAGAGTTTTGATATTGAACTATTTGCATTCGCTCAATTCGCAGTATTTTTATTCACCATGCTTTATTCTGCTAAGAACAACCAATCATCTTCACAGACATGAAGATGTAAGTATACCATGTTAAGCTTCAAAAGTAATTACCACAGCAAGGCCACTCACTTAGTCAGACTTCTATCTCCTTTTGAACAATCCAGTTTCCGGTTGAAATTAATCATGAGCCAAAAGCCCATTTAAATAGGAATATACAAAATTCGCACTTTTGGCGCACTGAAAATCCGCGCATCATTTACAAGGAGCCTTTACATTTTTGCGGACCTAATTAATTTGACGACGCCATGAGGAATGCGGTAATTGTGGCTGGTGAACGATATGGAACCATCATAAGCAAGCTTTTGAGTAAAGCAAAGAAGTAAATTGAAATTCGGGTAAATGTCGATCATATCGAATGGTGCAACGGCGTTAACAGCATAAAGAGTTGCCTAACGTGACTTCAAAAATCAACCGAATTTAAAATTTGAACGCTTCATTTCTACTTTCTTTCTCTCTTTTGGGACAGCACTGGAACTCCTCAAAGAAAATATTCAGCAAGAGTGCCAGAGCTCATCAACGTTTGAAAATACGGCAAGAAGCCCGAATGGTCGTCAAAGACTTCAAAGAGAAAGAAAAATGTTAGGAGTTTGAAAAAAAAATCTGAAAGTCCTGACGTATTAATGGTAAAGCAAAACAGCATCGCGTGCAGGCTTAAGGTCATCCTGCATTTGTTCTAAGTAAAATGATCAACCCTTATGAATTTCCTTTGACAAGTTGTCCCCTGCGACTTCGTGTACGTTGAAAAGTTGTAGAGCTCGAAAAGGTTATTCACCGTCCACTGAAACTAAAGCGTTTCTTACATATTGTTGTGTAAAAGGCAATTTTAATCCACATAAGATTTTTTCAGCGATAAGCATCACAAGAATTTAACATTTTGTATTTCAAAAACACCTGGCGTATTAAAATTAATTTTAAATTCATAATTTCGTCATATTTGACCAAATTGTGTTTTTACCTTAACATATAGCGATATGTTGTCGCGGACTTTTTTATAGACCCTCTTGAGTTCCACAATTTTTTTCGATAAAAACAATTAAATAGCTATAACCGTTGAGACAGCGTTCGCAAAAAAGTCATGTGTTCTGAATATTTTCCTGACCATAACAAAAAAATCGGACCAAAGCTTTTTTCATCTATTTTATTAACTATGCCCAATTTTACTCCTCTCGATGGATATAACATCGTTGCGAAAGTTTCAAAAAATAAGTCTCAAAGGCAAATACTCGGCCGTAACTTGACAAATATTCATTTGCAAAGCGGTTAGAGTCCGCGGATGTTGCGCATTAATATCTGTTGGATCTCTTCAAAAGCCTTGCTATGTAAACACAACAATCTTGATACTCAATTCATATCACTATAACAAGACAGGGCGACTAAGATGTAGCATCGTTTGGTTGAAACCGCAAGTCTTCCACATACATAGCTTCGAAACGAGCCCCAAAAAACCGGCGTACACTTGCCTTTAGTGATTAGAATTCACTATGATATTGACAATCTGCGAATTGAGCGCATGTAAAAAGATCAATATCGAATTCCTTTTTCTTATTCGGACTTCAACCATCGAGCAATCGAAACCAAAGTACAGCTGAGTTTCAAACCACTACAGAGTATTTCAATTCTTCTCTAAATGTTTTTTTGTAGCTATGTAACGTGAGAGAACCTTTATTTTTTTTATTTTATTTTCAAAGAAAGAATATTTTTTCCCTTAATTAAAATTTTGAGTATCACAATTTCACATCAAATCCACGAGTACATCGATAAACTTCAGTCCTGTTCACTCGAAATTCATCTAATTCAATTTGATTCATTATTTCAACTTGAATCCTAACATTTCCATATCCTTTTGATTCAAATTGCTATCGTGTTTCAATTTATTATTATTTATTTAACAAAATATTAATATGAAAGCACTGCCCCGCTGGAAAATCAAATTACGAATACTTTATTGAGCAATTTCCGTTTGTGGTTGGCCGAACCAGTAATAAGTATATTTGGGGATGTTTTCTATATTTTATTTTCAAAATCCAAATTGTAAGCTCCTGATTGAAGAGGATGACTGAACGAAGGATCAAGTGGGTGAAAGCAGAAAATGGCAAATGAAATTTTTCATTTAACTTTTGCTTCGGTGGCCAAGATTTAAAGAAGACAGAGAGAAAGTTTTTAACTACATTTTGTAGTGAGTTTGGTTACTTCAAGACCAAATCGTTACACCGAATTGAAGTCCTTGAGAAAGGAATGTCTACTAATAAAATTTTCCGCCCCGTCGGTCTTCTTGGAGCAGCGAAATGGAGCACTTCAGGCATTTGGAGTACGCCAGGAAGAAGATTAGTGATGCAAAACGAGGAGACTTCTTTGAAATATTCAAATTGTAAACGATTGAAGAAGTTCAATGTTTTAGTGAAATTATCTTTGTTATTAGATTGATATTTAGCATTGCAAAATTTAACAGATTGGATTTAAAATAATATGAAAATCGCATATCTTGTTATCGGTTATATTGTTTCATTTTGAATCAATGTCAGTTTCAGCTGATTTGGCACGGTAAAGAAACACAGTTTAAGGTTTCATCCAAGCAGATCATTTAAATTCAATGGAACAGACATTTTTCTTGATTCTTCAAGAAGGCTTTTTAAAAAACAAACATTGTAACCAAGTCTGCTGTATTCCATTCTTGAACAATAGAAACCAAAAGTTTTTCTCCGTTAATTCTTCTGTTGGCAAATGCATATGCAAATTATAAGTGTAGTCACAGTCCCTTAAGGGCGTTTTCTAGTCTAGAGGCATGAATTTCATGTAATTTTTAAAATGCTATAAAAGTGGCACTTAATATTTTTGTTATAAATTTTTTTAATTAGTTATTTATAAACATAACAAGAATACAGAAAAAAATGAAAAAATAAAAAAAAAATTAAAATTTCAAAAATTAGCAGTTGATGAAGTGTGGGGTCATTGAACATTGGCTCGTTACCATACCCATGATTTCAACCCTCCTAGCAATCTAAAACCAAAAAAAAAGGAGATTATTAATCTAGAATAACGTCGCAATGTCTGGAACTATGAAAAAGTTGGAAAGATTTTTTTTCACAAAATTGCTACTGCCTGAAAAAAAAAACATTTTTTGTACCACTTTTTTTGACTATTTCGAATTTAAAAAAAAAGTTATAGAAATTTGGGGATGGGGATAGTTCCAGATATAGACAAGTCTATAAAGAAGACTCCCTAAAAATTTTAGGTAAATCAGTCCAGTAGAACCTGAGAAATCGTGGGTATTGTTTTGAAAAAGACAGTTTCGAGAAAAGTGCCTTTAAAGTTTCGCGTAAAGTTTTTCGCAGTCTGAGTCAAGAAATGTAAAAATGAAAATAATTTGAAGTTTGAAAAATAGTCTTGTAGATATATTCTTGAATAATTTAAACTTGAAAATATAAAATTTTTTTTTTTTAATTTCTAGACTAGAAATTATTATTTTCTGTATGCAAAGAAAACAAAAAAGTCTGCACAAAGTAATTAAATCGTTCGTAAATGTAATTTTTGAAAAACCAAGTCACCATTCTTTTGAAAGCAATTCGAATGCTTTTAAAAAGAGAGGGAATAATGTAAAGACTTTTTTTGTGTCGACGAGCCAAGTAAATCTCGCTT
This sequence comes from Orthonevra nobilis, assembly GCA_963555765.1. Lineage (NCBI taxonomy): Eukaryota > Metazoa > Arthropoda > Insecta > Diptera > Syrphidae > Orthonevra > Orthonevra nobilis. The sequence continues at coordinate 119,188,778 of OY743224.1, forward strand.
ACGATCCTTAAATCTTCTTTGTAACACTTTTTGTAAAACCGGCGAGCTAGTGAACCCTTACCTACGAAACCCCAGAGATGCTTAAGTGTGGTTATAATACATCTTATCCCAATCACGACCTCGTCGATAAAATAGTGAATCAGATACTTATTGAAAATCCACATAATGTTGAAATAAATCCACTTACTTTGAATGAATACAATCAATTTTAGTTGAATTCCCTGACTTAAAATAAATTCTCTAATGACTTCAAGGAAAAAAATGAATTCACTGCTGACTTCAATTTAGCTTATGTGAATTTAATTGATTTCCGAATATAATTTCAATTCTATAAGTGACAAAATTTGAACGTATTTATAAAAAGTTTCGAACTAATGGCAATTTAAGTTTCTTTAATTCCACGTCTCTTTTGAACTCAAAAAATTGAATTCCTTGATTTTAATTCCCTGATTGCATTCCCATAATAATGCATTCTTTTACAACTCTGGTCCAAGTGGACGAACCTTCAATTTTTTCCAATTGTAAAAAAAATAAAGATCCTTCGTTTCTGATATCAGCTGGAACCTTTATGGCAAAAAAAAAGTACAGGTGCCTGTTTAGTGGATATCGAGAAATCCTTTGGCAAACCTTTGAATTGACTGGCTTTTTTTAAAACAAATCAGATATGAGTTTCCCCATCACCTTATAGTGATAATCGTATCTATGAAATGTTCTTTCGTTCAGATGGAAAGTTCCAGACAGCAAACATTTTTGAAGCCATTAATGGTCTGCTGCAAGGCACAGTATCGGCACCAATACTCTTTAATATATACGTTTCTAAAATGCTTAGGGACTTGGATGGCTCAAAAGCATTCACCAACTTTGTCATTCTGTATGTTTCAAAAATTTGCGAAATTTAAAACGAGCTCCAACTGAAGTTTGATAACCTCGAAAAATGCTATCAGGACGGGAAACTAAATATAAACAACTCCACATGCGAAACCATACTGTTCCGCATTGCAGTTGGACAAGAAAATTTAGACTTGCGAAGCAATTGAAGAAATTTGGTTACAACATCTTCAAATGGCTTTCGAATCGAATCAAAAACTGTTATGAGGTATTAAGGAGTTTACTTGGTTAGCTTTCTGTATTATAATGACCATGTTAATGTCCAATTAAAACAAGCAAGGGCTGTCGCTGCAGAAACTTTTTTATTTCAACTATTTGAGATCAGACGTGCGTCCAATTTTGACATATTCGAGTTCGGTATGGTGGAACATTAGCCCGTCTTATATGGAGAAGTATGCAATTTTCGGTAGGAAATGCCTTCGAGCATGCACGGCAATGTAAAAAAGCGCTTATTTAGACTTTCGGCACTACGTCCGCCACGGCGTGTCTAGAATTGACATTGTCATCCTAGATCTTGCGAGGAATCATTTTGCGCGGTTGAGAATGAACTCATGTCGGGCTTATTTATACTAACTCTGGGTAATTTAGAAATTCATAGATTAGCGGACATATAAAGGGTTTTCCAATGGGGACTTGACAACTTTTAATTTAATTTGTCAACGCATCCTCATCACTAATCATCGAACTGTCATTGTCAATTTATTCTCACTCAACACTTTCATCATGGTTAAAGACGCGAAGGAGCAACGTCTGCAAATTATAAAATTTTTTTACCGAAATTCAGAGTCGATGAGCGCAATTTTAAGCGTTAACTCCAATTTGCGGTCGTAGTTCAAGTTGATAGGCAATAACATGTATAGTTCAAAAATGTTTAGTCCACATATTCGCTGCGTGATGTTGCCATATCAGTGAGAGAACGAGTTGGTCGAAGTATCAAAAATATCGCTGTCGTTCAGGCGTCCGTAGCAATTGATCCAAATCAGTCAATTCCACTTCGTTCTCAAGAATTTGGCATGGCTCCATATTATTGCGTATTTTCAATAATGATCTTGGTAAACTCCCATACAAGATCAAACTGACTCAATAATTGAGGCCGATGGACCATTTGAAGCGTCGTAGGTTCGCAGATTGATGATTAAAATGATGAACTTCATCATTTTCAGTGACGGAGCTCATTTTTGGCTCAATGAGTTCGTCAATAAGCAAAATATGCGTTATTTGTCGGGTGTAATTCGCATTTTCTTCATGAATCCACACTTTATCGATAAAAAATATCTGTTTAGTGCGGTTTGCATGCCGGCGGGGTTATTGGGCCATATTTTTTCGTTGACGATAACGATCGTCAAGTTACTGTGGATTGTCAGCGTTATCGCGCCATGATAACCGATTTTTTTGGCCCGAATTGGAAAATAAAGACTTGGACGATATGTGGTTTCAACAGCCACACAGCACACCTTACAATTTATTGAAGTGAAAGTTTGATGAGCAAGTTATCTCAATAAACTGCCTCGTTCGTTCGATTTATCGACTCCAGATTATGTTCTTTGGGGCTACGTTAAGTCATTAGTAAATACCAACAAGCCAACGACGTTGGAAAAGCTCAGAGCCAACATTGAACGCGAAATAGCGGCCGTTTCAGCCGAAATTTGTGGTCGAGTCATCAAAAATTTGTTCCAACGAATCGACCGTTGCAAACAAGTCCGCGGTGGCCATATGAACGAAGTCGAGTTCTATTCATAAATTGTTTGATTGTACCTCAAACCGATAGAAAAGTTTTCGAAATATCTCAAATATTTTGCGTTTTATTTAAAAAAAAAGTTGTCAAGTCCTTATTGGAAAACTCTTTATCATCTGAACAATTTCTTTATTTGGATGTATATGGCTTTCTTTCAGATTTGAGAAATGTCCCTTTCGTATATCATGCTGCCAGAAGAGTAACACCCAAACGAATCCTCCATGTACCTGCACACTCAAGGGATGAAACCAAATTTTGGAAACACTGCATAAACGTACCTTATAGACATAAAAATATTGACTATAGATCAAATTGAAATAAATACTGGTGTCTAGATTGCCGTTTATCTTGATTCTGACTAAGAAATTTGTTAAAATAATTGTCAAAATAAACAATTAAAAAAAAAACAAAATGTCAAATATTCCGAGCACTGTTACTACTGACATCGGTTTTTTCACTCGGAACCTAGTTCTACAGGTTTTTACAATAGAACTGGCATGCCTCGTGTGACTGACCCATAGTTATGCGAGATACAGCAGCTTATCTCATCTCTCATCTGAGATAACGACCCGGAAAAATCATGGACCATGACTTGCATGTCCCTGGTCAAACACTTGAGTGTTAAAGCAGGTAACAGATATTCAAACACAACAGAATCGCGGTGAAACGTCTGTATCGGAGTTTGAGCCTCGAGAGGAGCCTACTTTGTTGTCGATGTAGTGCGTCTATCGTTGCGTTGCGATAAATGTTAACATTGTCAGTAAGTTCGTCCGAGGTGAGTGTCGATGTCCTCATTCGACAAATTCCTATTCCACGCCAACGAATCCCATAAATTTAAATACATTTTTCTTACTTACCCTTAATTATACAGGATTTTTTACAGACATGAAACTGATTGCGTTATCTGTCGAACAAGTTGTCAAACTGGACACATGTCCTTGACATTAATTTACAACCATAAAATCAATCGTCTTTGTGAAGCTAAATAGAGAACCCAAATATGTAGATCCGACGTCATTCTCAGCAGCTCAGTTTAATGGTTGAGTCAACAAGACGAATCACTGGCTATAAACTCTGGTTGGTGAGTCAGATCACCACAGCACAGCTTAACCAGCCAGGAACTCTCAGCAACGCAATAAGGTCAAGTTGCAGTGGGAAACCATAGAACAGGCTACATTGCCAGGCAGCCGCAGCACTTGTATTTGGCAGATTTGTCGAGACCTGACACTGAATAAAAAGTCAGGCAATCATGGTATTACAATCGAGACAAAGCCACGCAATCACACCACATTTTAAAAATCTTTGGAGTTAATTTACTGGCTATCGAGTCAGCCTGCTAAGGCATTGGATAAACTGCAAGAAATCCAAAGCAAGGCTATGGCATCCTTGGCCAAAGCATCGCCTATAGAGTCAATAACCACACCATTTGCCATACAGCCAGGAATCCCCCGCAGCAGGCAGCTAAGCTATGCAGTCATGTGAATGGAGACTCAAAAACAAAGTCGACATAAGCACATTAAGAATTGGACTAGAAATACACTTGAAATCTTGGCTAGTCCACTAGCACTTCTTGGCATGATGTACAGCCAAAGCCAGCTTAATTTAATCTAGGCATACAAAGAGGAGTCATATCTCACATTCTGCCAATGGCACACTCAATTTAAATTGTCAAAATAGACATAGATAAGGATGCCTCCACATCCTCCACATTGCCAGTTTCTATGTATACAAATTTTTATCTTTGCTGATTTAATTTGAACTCCATCTTATGAAACCAAGTCACGCAATTGCGTATTTCATTTATTGATGTTGTGATGCTCTCTTCACTGAATCTGTCACATGTAAAGTTGATAGACACCCTCCAAATTCTGGATTGTCATCATTGATGGCAGGATATCCTCCAGCGACAACCCGTATCAGATTTTCAATTATTGTTTTCGATTTGTCGTCCTTGCTGCGATCCGTCAGAAGTCATTTATTGATTCCTGGTCCTCGTGTTTTTTTTTTTAATTAACTGAAAGATTCTTGGCCGTAATTCCCCACTGGCTTGTCTAATGATACTCTCGGAATGCTGAGGGTGTTAATTATTTATCTTGGAGCAATAAAAGTAATAACTCGTTTTTCCGCTTATTCGTAATGGTAACCCCGCAGGAAGAAATTAATTGAAAAAAAGTGAGTTCTCTTGCGTTACTTTTGGCTCGTTCGTCGTGTCTATAATTTAGATTCTTTTCTGTCACTATGAAAACCCTTTTCAATGTCCTTCGGACATATTAATAATTGTCAAAGTAGGCGAAGAAATTCTTCACTGAGAGTCCCCATAAAAAAAGGAAACGAAAGGAAAAACAGTTTCTATAAGTCTAATCGAAGTTATGAGCTGCTGTAAACTTTTCCATCGAAAAATTCCTGCAGGATAAAATCTGCTCAGTTATTTGCGGTCGTTTTGAACAAGAAAAGTAAAAGTTTCTTGCTTAAAAGCACAGTAACTTGGTCTTGCCATTCACAGTTGCACACCATGTTTAGCCTCCTAGAATGTACTGGATCGAAATGGAGCCCTTAAAGCACAAAAAAAAAAATCACTTTTATGTGGAAAGTTATTCTTTTTGCTTGAAAGTTTGAATAAAAATAAAAATACGGGCGGTTTTTCAAAGCAAGATTGCTTATACATTTTTTAGCATTCGGCGATACCAAAATGCTTTATGATAATTTTCTGTTTTTTTGTTTTTTTTTTTCGTTTCAGATCTTCTTGGCTGAGCTTGAATAATTACTCCTAAGTGTGGTAAGTTCAAAGCTTTTAAACTTTTTATAAACCAAAAAGTTTTTTTTTTAAATGCAGATGAGTGAATTTTTGAATTATTTAAATATTTAAAAATTTCTATTTTGAAGTTCTCGTAATAAGACTTGTTTTCGAAATTTAAAACTTTGACATACGAGTATCTGCAAGTCTCGAGGATCTCAGAGTGGGATTCAATTATGTTTTGAAAGATCAAGCGCAAATGCGGACATATGTGGCAGCTTGATGGTGACGATGAAAAGTATTCAACACGTTTTCTCGTGGTATGTTCTCCCAAAGAAATTCAATTAAGGCTTCATTAATAAAGTTTATCCGTCAGACATTGTCAGATCCAAACGTTGGCTTGCATGCGGGTTCCGCAAACCGTAAATCTTATGGCAATCTTGCTACTTCAGAATATGTAGTACTTACATTCATTCATAACAAGTGGTCTGTAAACGCGCATTTACTACGCGCCGAGTTAAAAAATCTTTTTATATTAAAAACGCAAGCAAAACATGATCTGTTTTTCATCATCAAAAACCAAACCGGGGAATCCCATATTTTCGCAGTGCTGCCAACCACTGTTGTTAACGCGCAAAATGTCTCACAATTCAAAAAATAGTCGTTTTAATTTTTTTGGTGTGGGATACAACAAAGCTTAACAATGTTTAAATTTTTCTTAAACTTTTTTATTGTTCAAAAAAATAAAGCTTAGTACTAAAATAAATATTGGAGTCGACTCCCTGCATTGTGTTTGAAAATGGTCTGATATACCACAACTTTAGACGGAGGGTTAATATATTTAAATTAATACTTTACTAGTTTATGGTGCCATAATGCATTTCAGAAATGTACAGAAAACGTACCTCGAAGAAAACTAGGACGCCAAACATCTATGAGGACTGATAGAAAAATTGTGCGACTTGCAAAATCTAATCCGAGAATATGTCCAGCGGAGATTCTAAGACACTCCGATTTTCACTCGCACTATAAAAAAACGACTCGCCGGAACTGCTTTTAACACCAAACTAAAGAAAGAACAGAAGTACGTTGGTGAAGTGCCATCCGAATTGGACAACAAGCCAGTGGAAGTACGTAGTGTAGAGTGATGAAAAAAAAAATATCGCTTGTAGGTAGGTACTTATGAAGAACCCACGGTGCAGCTTTTGCCCGTCTCTAACTCTGGCGGCGATTCAATTTATATTTCGGGCTGTTTCTCATGAACTCAGGGTTCCCAGCTCGTGGAATATTTTCCCCCAAAGTCAAGTTAAGAAACCCCTAAAATCCTCTAAAATTGTTTTTAAAATTAAAATTAAACGAAAAAATATATATTAAGGTTTTATATTGCTATTATTAAGTACTTAAGTAACTTTTATTAAATATCAAAATAGTTTATGTTGTAATATACTTCAAGTATTGCTTCTGCTTCCTCTACAGTTTTTCAATTTTTAAAGTCGTTCATTCGAATTTTAATTAATTCCAACATTTTTCATTTCAACAACAGCTGGCTGGCGAAGTTGGTAAAGCGCCTGCCTTTCAATTAATTCAATTGATAGGTCCCAGGTTCGATTCCAAGAGTGGTCTAGTTTTTCGAACCGCCATTTGCAATTGGGGTCAAGTTAATGGCACTCTCACCAGCTATAGTAGTCTGACTAATATTGTGGCGTTGTTGTAGTCGTAGTAGTTGTATCGGCTTAGTTCCGTATTCCTGTTTTCAGAATAGTAGTTTGTGTAGATGGCTCTGCTGTGAAGGCATAACACTCATAGCGGGTTGTTTACCTAGATCTTCCAAACTTTCAAAGTTCATTTATCAAAACTTTTTTCGAATAAAATCCTGCGAATTAGGTGAAAGATAATAGGTCGATATCAAAATCCTCCGTCCCGTTTCGGACTCAACCCACAGAAGAGAGTTGAAACCAAATGCACCAGAGTTTCTCAAACCACTACAAAATATTTCATTTTCTGTGCTAAGCGCATTATAAGAGTATAAATATCCTCTTGAAGACCGAGCAAATAATTACAAAAAAAAAAAAACATTTTTCATGCTTAGTTCATATTCATTTAACAATCAATATTTAATTTTTCATTCCATTGTAGGAAATGAAAACATTAGGAATAGCTTATGGGGTATTATTTTACACAAAAATTTAATTATCTATTTACTTTTTATAAATTTTTTTATTAATCAACATACATTAAAATATATCACTGAATATTGTCATCATGAAATGGATTTTATTATTCAAGGTAAAACTCAAAATTAATTTAAGCCATTCAAATTATAATTTGAATTATTTTGGACCATCTTTAAAATACCACTGAAAATTGTTAGATTCTTAAATTAAACTCACCAAAGATTTTGTCCCTCTTATTTTAGGGAGAAAACCCCCAAGTTGGTATCCCTGCATTAAATAGTGTAGGCTCGATTCACCGACTAGACGATATATTTTTACTGCTGAAAATTGTATCGCTATATTGAATAACGAAATCCTACCTTGGGTTGAAAAAAGTGCGGTCCTCAACCTGATTGAACATTTATGAGCCGACTATAACACACTGTATAAAAATATTCAAGCGCGTGGAATATCACTGCATTAAAATTTAAGTTTAAAATCACTTTTTTTTAACATGTCTACTTAGGTGTCCAGCTGAAACCACGGACTTCCATCTTTCAACTTATTTATCATTTTCAGTTTTCATTACCACATAACGCTTAAAGAAAGTCAGTTTGGATAGCTTTGTTAATTCCCAAGATATGCGAAGTAAAAAAAATTCACACAAAGACATCCTTGCAAAAATATTGGTATCCAGCTCTGGAGACCTGAAAACGTTCAATCTAAATCTAAATTTCAAATGATATATTATATCTCACCAAGTTTAACTCCAAAGCTAGATTGTACAGAATTCTATAAAAAAATTACGTAATTTCGGTTCAAAATTCGTGACAGTTTACATTCCACTACGAGCTCATTAAGGCTAATTATGCAAAGTTATGCTCGGGGCCCAGCGCATCGATCGAATGAATTATGAGGTTATGATTAAAATGAATGTTGACATTCAAATTATAAACAAAGAATGCTTACAACAATAAAAAATTTATGTGTTTTTAAACTGTTTATAGGGTTAGTACTTCTATTGGGTTGACATAAATGGCACCGCCTTTTGGTCATCGAGGCTTACCTTAATTTAAGAGCCCTTTTACGCACAACAATTTAATGTGCCTCATTAATAAGCTTACTAAGGAAACGTACAGATATAGTACAAGGTTTAATATCATAATTGAGTGCTTTGATGATGCGACAATATATTTATTTAAGACTGCACAATGAGCTTAGAAGGAGGAATTATTTGGACTAGAAATGGAAGGAGGGCTTCAATGCACTTATGTGAAACATGAGCCAAATTTAATTTTTTTTTATCTGAAACAAAATTAAAAGAGCTGTTGAGTAGATGTCCTTTAAATGTTTCTTTTGATGCATTTTTAAAGAGTAAGCAGGTATTTTGACAACATCGATAAAATTCCATCTCAACTTGTTCTAGCTGCCATCTTATGTCTTAAAAACCCTACCGGTGTTACTGATGCACGATATAAGTGCCAATGATTTGCACCAGTCAGATTCTTTCAGTACGATTTCCTTATGTATTCCTCAAGGTTCTGTACTGAGGCAAATACTTTTTTAATCATTATTAATTTTGAATTATGTAATTTTACTGCTTAAGCAAAAAAAAAAAACTTTGCCTTTAATCTTTCAAGTAGGAAAACAAAACTAATATTTTAATGTTTAATTGATTGAGAAATACACTGCTGTCCATTTTAATGTCTTGGTGCTAACTTCAAAAAATATAGGTTTAGGTCGTTATTTTGTTAAATTTTTTTTTTGAAAATCGATCTTGTTCTCGCAATTGTTTCACTTCAAGAATTTGGATTGATTCGAACTTGAGTTAGTCTGATGTTCTTAAGAAGCATAAGAATACACCTTTACACTGCGAATCACTAGAATCAGGCTATCATTTGTGCGATTTATGCCTGTTGGAATTTTTTTACCTGGAAAAGAAAGGCTTTAGAAATTTAAAAAAATGCTTTTTATTGGGACTTGTTCTATTGCTGGTCTATATAATTTCTTTATTTGATGTAAATATCAAAGGCCTTTAAACCTTAAGTAAACCTCTTGTTTTAACTGCTGATATAAATTCAATTTCCTGACTGTTAAGGACATAGATTGAAGTGCATAAATTCATGATCAGTTCCAAGACAAAAGTAGGTTCTCAAAACCCATTTGATGCCTGACCTGTTTTTTAAGTACCAGACCCCTAAGGAAATATTGTGTAGCCATTATAACTGCTATGAAAAGCATTTTCAAACTGAAATTTTAACCCCGGAATTTTCATTGACTCAGGAATATTTTTTGTATTCCGTCTCTAAAGGAAATCAAGTAAGCCCTTTTACTAAGATTTAGATTTTATTTATTTTTATCGTTATAGATAGACAAATGTAACTTTCACAGAATTTCTCCTACTCTGACTGCTAAAAAAATATTTTTGCGCATTGAACTAGTCTTTTGAAAATATTGTTTTCGCCACACTTTTAAATCTCTATAGCACCATTACTTTTGTTTGTTTAATATTACGTCATATTTCCTGACTCAACAAATTCGTTTTCATAATATATACCCCGCAAGGCTATTAGACGTTGAGTGGTACAAAACCCTTCGTGTGCGTATCCAACACTATGTTTTTATATAAACCTATCGATAGCCTGAAGCAATATTTTCTTGCAACGATCAATTGTGTAGAGGCGGCATCCTTCGACAGTGGGTATCTCCGACAGTCATTATTTTCTCTGTGAGTAGGCCCTTAAAAATTCTTTAAAAAATTGTGAACATACTTTTATTCATGTCAAACATATGTCAACAAAAAGTCAGCAGTCTAACTGCAAATTTTGCCAGAGTAGGTCGTGTAATCCATTTCGAGGAAGTTCGGTGTAATTTTTGGGGAAAGGTTAGCTTTGTTCAAACGTTTTTCAATTGTTTTCTTTTGAGGGAATAGTTTTTCAAATAAAATACTTATTATGTATTTATATTTTAATTGGTATTTTGCTCTCTGTTTCGATGTAAAATTATTAAGATGAAAAAGAGTGGAACAAAAGAACCTCCAACAGTGACCGTTGGTGTCGGATGTAGCCCTTCTTAGTTAAATTAATAAATTTTTGAAAATATATTTCATAAATAATGAATATTTCTAGGGCTAAAGATGATGGTTCGCATTTATAAGAAAAAAATATAAAGCCCCCCTGTGGACGAAGTGTCTATGCCAAGAGGCAATCACAGACGTTTAAAACAAAGTGAAATGACTACCCTTCGTCTTGAGAAAGGAAAAGAAATGCCCCTTGCTTCGGCTGATGATTGCAGCCAAGAAGAACAAAGCCCAACTTAAAGTCTTTTCATCAAGACTAGATGTAAGGTTTCATAAGGAGGAACCCAGCAGAAAATAAAACACTCATGCGAATGAGAATGATTGATTTATTATTAAAAATATGTTAACTTTATTTTAAAAAAACTAAAATATTATAAATAAAATCCCAATCATTTGCATGCCCCGCCATGGGGCACATTCGAACTTTTTTCTAAAATCCAAAATATACAAAAATAAAAGCTGACCCAGCAAACGTTATGGCATATAAATTATTTTTAGTGTAAATTTTGGTAGTTAAATAAAAATTAACTAACTAATAGAATTTGTGTTGCTGTACAGTTCAATGCTGCTTCAGTAAGCATACTGTCCCACTGGTTGTCGCCAAGCAAGACGAGTGCAAGGCATGCATCTTTATACATTGGATACTTTTGTCAATTCACTTTTCGAATCTCTTGAAATGACAATGGGCTTGTTACATTAACCAACAACAGCCGCAAATAAAAACACTCAGTCTGTCTTGGATTGACTTTATATACTCGACCCAAGGCGTTATATTTGAATAAACTGGGGTATGCATCAATTTGTGGGCCTTGCTTGTGTATCATCCATTTTTTTGTTTGAGCCCATGTGAAAAAGTGTGGTACTTTTGAGCAATATTCGTGCAAAGGCACCAAAATCATTCGCAAATTTACACAAATCAGAAAAAAAAACGGGACGGAGGATTTTAATATCGACCAAGATTTTATTCGACATAAGTTTTGACATAATCACTTTGAAAAATTGAAAGATTTAGTTAAACACCCCCCCTGTCAGTGTTAAGCCTTCACAGCAGATCCATCTACACACAATCTACACAAACCATTATTTTGAAAAAAACGAATTAGGAACTAAGCCGATACAACAACCACTACAACAACGCTATCTACTAGTCAGACTACTACTGCTGGTCGACCAATCCAGTGATAGTGCCATTAACTTGATCCCAATGGCAAATGGTGACTGGACCATATTCGAAAAATTAGACCGCTCTGGGAATCGAACCTTGGGATCTATCAATTGAATCAATTGAAAGGCAGGCGTTCTACCAACTTCGCAACCCCGCTGATACAGAAAAAATTGCATAAAAATCGGTCAAGCCGTATGTTTTACGAAAATTATGCGAAAAAAATCGTTTGCGTCCAAACTTTTCGTTGCTTGAAAATTCTTCCATTCAGAGTTTTGCTAACTTGAATGCTAGGGTTCCTGAAGGTAGCAAGGTAATGAGGTAATCACGTGCACGCAATATCTGTTTGCTGTTTTCGAATCACCGCCTATGGGCTCTTTTTTACACTACTTTATCGTCTCCCGTCTCCTCTTTGGTTTAGGACTCTTAGCCCCATTAATTGATTTACGAATGAAGAATCCGCTTTTAGATCTCACTCGAAATCTGTGTTAAGCTGTTGACTTATATAGGCTTTCCAGAATCTTCAAATGCATTCAGATCTGCGCTTAGTAAACCCCTGAATGCAATCCTTATAAGAGTTTCATACTTTCAAAACCCCAGTCTTTCAAAACCTGTTATTATCTGATTTAATATGATGCCACAAGATTTTTCTTACACGTTGTACGTTCTAGTTTTGACTTTAAAATAAGCTTTCCAAATTTACCTTCTTGTGCATTTGTACAAAAAGGGTTTCAGATTTGTATTCACGTATATAATATTTTGAACATCATAACCAACCGCAAAATTACCAAAAATAAACGTTCCTCTTATCAACTACAGTGTCCTTTGAATACATGTATAAATTTTACTTTAATACAATATTAGCATATAAATAGAGATCCTGTTTTGAGACAAGTTTAAAATAACATAAATAATGAGAAAATGTTAAAAGATGCTCGTTAACTTATTTTTCATTGTCACTTCAAACGATGACAAAGTTTGATGAAGCGTTTCTTTTGTGTGTGAAACAACGTCAGTATTTTCCACACAATAAATGGCTCAGGATTTCCTCCGCCCGACATCGTTGTATTGTTGAATGAAAACACGTCCACAAAGGAAATAAATTTAGGTGTGGGTAATGTCAACTTTCTGATTGCTGTTGTAGATGGACACGTTTTGCTTGTTTACATCCGGGGTCAACCGTGGAAAAGTTGAGTGACACGCTCTTAAAAAAATAGTTTTCAGAAATTTTCAATGCCTTGTGATATGAATTTTAAATTTTTGAGAAATTATAATATGCTTTTGTTGGTATTAAAAGAGCTTAAAAATTGTACACAAAATAATAAGAAAGTTGTTAACGAGATTTTAAAGGATATGATTTGCATAAATTGTCAAAACAAAAAGGTCCTTTTGTAAGGACAAACTCGACAAACTTTATGTTTGGTTCTTTTTATGGAACATAACAAAATCGTTTGGTTTTATGAATTCGACTAAAGTATTTTATTATTCCATAAAATTATAAGATTATATTAAATTGAATATTAAATGAACAAAATATCGTTGGAGAGATGCAGTAAGCAGTTCAAACTTTATGCCCAGGTTCAGTAAAATTGCCTCTCCAGACGATTTTTACAATGTTGAAATGATCCGAAACAAATTGTTCAAAATCGAGCCATTACTCGGGTATATAAAATCGACTCTGCAGTATAAATGATTCCTGAGCCGCGATCAACAACGACCACGAAGGAATGCAAGCTCAAAAGAAAAACTCCCCTGACCATGGAAATGCCCAAAAAAATATCCGGAATATATTCAAGTGACAAACAAACAAATAAAAAACTGCGAAAACACTAAAAAAGGACAAAAAGCAATGAGCGAGGAAAAAAGTGTCACTGCACGTAAACCATTCTAGGCTACCTTTAAAACGCAAACGCGCAAACCACTTAAATGCGTGAGATGAAGACACCAGATACAAACTTCCACATATGAGGTATAGAATTGGCAAAGTATGAGGCGCAAGACAAGCTTAACCAACTAAGCAAACTCAAGTTCAAATCTCAATACTTCAAAACTCACAAATTTTGAATTACTATCACTGGAGTTGGTCGATCAGCGATAGTAGTCCGACAGTGTCATAAGATCTGCTGCGACGGCATCACACTGCCAGCAGAGCGGATGAAACAATCTCGCAAAATACAGAAATTTGCACTTGCTGGTATCTCAACTGACGGCGAATAAAATACTGCGAATTGAGCGAATGCAACTAAGTCGATATCGAAGTTTTCGTCTTGTATTCAAACTCCACCAATAAAGCAATGAAAATACAACTGAGCTTCGAAACATCACACAGAAATTAAATTCTTCTTCTAGTCCTTCTGCCCGCTCTTAGCAAAATTGATTTTGAGGTAATTCATAACTCACACAAATCATCTTCTGGGAAATCCCAAAGGCTCGTCCCCTTTGTTGGTCACAGAGCCAAAAGACCTCATCACTAATCAACTGATTGCATTTCAGTTATCTGAAATTGCGTTGGTCCTCTTTCGAAGTTGAGTTTGGAGTTTCTTCGGTGAAAGTGAAAGTCGATTTCAATTGGTTCAAAAACTCAAATCTTCGCGGCGCCTGGTTATTTCGTCGAATTTTATGGAATATCGGCTCGCTACGATTAATTTTTCTGGTCTGGTTTTGACCCAGATTTCTGCCTGTGATGCGTGTGAGTCTGACATTAAAGCGTGGTTGGGATACTTGCCATTTTTCCTGAATTTCTGCGCGCCTGGTTTTTTAGTCGGCTTTTATGCAATATCGGCATGTTTCGTTTAACTTTTCTGATCTGGTTTTGACCCAGATTTCTGCCTGTGATGCGTGTGAGGCTGACATTAAAGCGTGGTTGGGATACTTGCTATTTTCCCTGCATTTCTGCGTGCCTGGTATTATGGTCGGATTTTATGCAATATCGGCTCGTTTTGTTTAACTTTTCTGATCTGGTTTTGAACCAGACTTCTGCCTGTGATGCGTGTGAGTCTGGCATTAAAGCGTGGTTGGGATACTTGCCATTTTTCCTGTATTTCTGCGCGCCTGGTTTTTTGGTTGGATTTTATGCAATATCGGCTCGTTTTGTTTAACTTTTCTGATCTGGTTTTGAACCAGACTTCTGCCTGGGGTGGGTGTGAGGGTGACATTAAAGCGTGGGTGGGATGCTTGCTATTTTTCTTGCATTTCTGCGCGCCCGTTATTTTGGTCGGATTTTACGCAATATCGGCTCGTTTGGTTTAACTTTTCTGATCTGGTTTTGAACCACACTTCTGCCTGTGGTGCGTGTGAGTCTGACATAAAAGCGTAGTTGGGATACTTGCTATTTTTGCTGCTTTTCTGCGCGCCTAGTAATTTGGTCAGATTTTATGCAATATCGGCTCGTTTCGTTTAACTTTTCTGATCTGGTTTTGACCCAGATTTCTGCCTGTGATGCGTATGAGTCTGACATTAAAGCATGGTTGGGATACTTGCTATTTTTCCTGCATTTCTGCGCGCCTGGTAATTTGGTCAGATTTTATGCAATATCGGCTCGTTTCGTTTAATTTTTCTGGTCTGGTTTTGACCCAGATTTCTGCCTGTGGTGGGTGTGAGTCTGACATTAAAGCGTGGTTGTGATACTTGCTATTTTTCCTGCATTTCTGCGCGCCCGTTATTTTGGTCGGATTTTACGCAATATCGGCTCGTTTTGTTTAACTTTTCTGATCTGGTTTTGACCCAGATTTCTGCCTGTGATGCGTGTGAGTCTGACATTAAAGCGTGGTTGGTATACTTGCCATTTTTCCTGTATTTCTGCGCGCCTGGTTTTAAGTCGGATTTTATGCAATATCGGCTCGTTTGGTTTAACTTTTCAGTTCTGGTTTTGAACCACACTTCTGCCTATGGTGCGTGTGAGTCTGACATTAAAGTGTGGTTGGGATACTTGCTATTTTTCCTACATTTCTGCGCGCCTGGTAATTTGGCCAGATTTTATGCAATATAGGCTCGTTTCGTTTAACTTTTCTGATCTGGTGTTGACCCAGATTTCTGCCTGTGATGCGTGTGAGTCTGGCATTAAAGCGTGGTTGGGATACTTGCCATTTTTCCTGTATTTCTGCGCGCCTGGTTTTTTGGTTGGATTTTATGCAATATCGGCTCGTTTTGTTTAACTTTTCTGATCTGGTTTTGAACCAGACTTCTGCCTGGGGTGGGTGTGAGTCTGACATTAAAGCGTGGGTGGGATGCTTGCCATTTTTCCTGCATTTCTGCGCGCCTGGTAATTTGGTCAGATTTTATGCAATATCGGCTCGTTTGGTTTAACTTTTCTGATCTGGTTTTGAACCACACTTCTGCCTGTGGTGCGTGTGAGTCTGACATTAAAGCGTGGTTGGGATACTTGCCGTTTTTCCTGTATTTCTGCCCGCCCGTTATTTTGGTCGGATTTTATGCAATATCGGCTTGTTTGGTTTAACTTTTCTGATCTGGTTTTGAACCACACTTCTGCCTGTGGTGGGTGTGAGTCTGGTTTGGTTTGGATACTTGCTATTTGTCCTGCATTTCTGCGCGCCCGTTATTTTGGTCGGATTTTATGCAATATCGGCTCGTTTGGTTTAACTTTTCTGATCTGGTTTTGAACCACACTTCTGCCTGTGGTGGGTGTGAGTCTGACATTAAAGCGTGGGTGGGATGCTTGCTATTTTTCCTGCATTTCTGCGCGCCTGGTAATTTGGTCAGATTTTATGCAATATCGGCTCGTTTCGTTTAACTTTTCTGATCTGGTTGTGACCCAGATTTCTGCCTGTGATGCGTATGAGTCTGACATTAAAGCGTGGTTGGGATACTTGCCATTTTCCTGTATTTCTGTGCGCCTGGTTTTTCGGTTGGATTTTATGCAATATCGGCTCGTTTGATTTAACTTTTCTGATCTGGTTTTGAACCAGACTTCTGCCTGGGGTGGGTGTGAGTCTGACATTAAAGCGTGGGTGGGATGCTTGCCATTTTTCCTGCATTTCTGCGCGCCTGGTAATTTGGTCAGATTTTATGCAATATCGGCTCGTTTGGTTTAACTTTTCTGATCTGGTTTTGAACCACACTTCTGCCTGTGGTGCGTGTGAGTCTGACATTAAAGCGTGGTTGGGATACTTGCCGTTTTTCCTGTATTTCTGCCCGCCCGTTATTTTGGTCGGATTTTATGCAATATCGGCTTGTTTGGTTTAACTTTTCTGATCTGGTTTTGAACCACACTTCTGCCTGTGGTGGGTGTGAGTCTGGTTTGGTTTGGATACTTGCTATTTGTCCTGCATTTCTGCGCGCCCGTTATTTTGGTCGGATTTTATGCAATATCGGCTCGTTTGGTTTAACTTTTCTGATCTGGTTTTGAACCACACTTCTGCCTGTGGTGGGTGTGAGTCTGACATTAAAGCGTGGGTGGGATGCTTGCTATTTTTCCTGCATTTCTGCGCGCCTGGTAATTTGGTCAGATTTTATGCAATATCGGCTCGTTTCGTTTAACTTTTCTGATCTGGTTGTGACCCAGATTTCTGCCTGTGATGCGTATGAGTCTGACATTAAAGCGTGGTTGGGATACTTGCCATTTTCCTGTATTTCTGTGCGCCTGGTTTTTCGGTTGGATTTTATGCAATATCGGCTCGTTTGATTTAACTTTTCTGATCTGGTTTTGAACCAGACTTCTGCCTGTGGTGCGTGTGAGTCTGACATTAAAGCGTGGTTGTGATACTTGCTATTTTTCCTGCATTTCTGCACGCCCGTTATTTTGGTCGGATTTTATGCAATATCGGCTCGTTTGGTTTAATTTTCTGATCTGGTTTTGAACCACACTTCTCCCTGTGGTGCGTGTGAGTCTGACATTAAAGCGTGGTTGTGATACTTGCTATTTTTCCTGCATTTCTGCGCGCCTGGTTTTTCGGTTGGATTTTATGCAATATCGGCTCGTTTGATTTAACTTTTCTGATCTGGTTTTGAACCCGACTTCTGCCTGTGGTGGGTGTGAGTCTGACATTAAAGCGTGGTTGGGATTCTTGCCATTTTTCCTGTATTTCTGCGCGCCTGGTTTTTTGGTTGGATTTTATGCAACATCGGCTCGTTTTGTTTAACTTTTCTGATCCGGTTTTGACCCAGATTTCTGCCATTGAAGCGTATGTGTGTGATATTAAACAGTAGGTGGGATGCTTGCTATTTTTCCTGCATTTCTGCGCGCCTGGTTTTTTGGTCGAATTTTATGCAATATCGGCTCGTTTGGTTTAACTTTTCTGATCTGGTTTTGAACCAGATTTTTGTTTTACTTTATCTGTTTTGAAAGAGAGGTCAACTTCGAATAACTTTAAAATTATAATTAAGGAAAACTTAAAAAAAAGGATTGCGAAGAATAATTCACTGAAGCTCATATAAAGGCAGTCACAATCCCTTGAAAGTTAGCATGTAAAAAATCACAGCTTTATGATTTTTGTTTCTGTATTGTTAACAAAAATGATAACAAAATATTGTATAACTCATGGATTCTATAGATGGGCAAAGAGAAGTATACTTTTGCAATGACTGCCTTTTTATTCAATCCTGTTGCTCGTTTTCCAGGTTGAATGCAAAATTTTAAACATACTTGGAGGTTCCGTGACATGCCTACGGCTCAATACTTTATGCCTGGGTCTTTGTCTGGTGATTAATCCACATATAAACGCAAACCCCATGGAAGATGTCCCACTTTCCAATGTACAGATACATGACTGCATACCCATCAACTTAAAAATAACAAAGCTCATCGTTAGTTCCTTGTGAAGATGATAACTGGCGAACAACACCAAAGAAAACAAACTCTGATATATCAGATAATCGTGTTTAAGTAAGTAGCGATAATTCTGCCACACATTTCGTGCGCTTGGGATGCAACATTTGAATGTAACATAAAGGACACTAGATTATTTCATGCTGGTTTGTGCAAATCGAATGCTCCCGTATCTAGTTTGTGCAGACGAACTTTTAAGATTAACGTGGTTGCTGAGGAAGATAAGGAAATATAAATACACTGCCGTTCATAAATTTACAGACAGACACAGAAAATTCAACTAAAACTGTTGACTGTATTCTCATTTGGTACATCAAACCAAATTAAAAAATTAAGTGAACATTATAAAAGGAATACTTGGCTGATTGAATATAGTTATTTAGTAGATCTTTTTCGTTGAAAAATCTGTCAAACCAAATTGGACGTCAATCAAAGTATTCGTTTTTTGGTTGATGATGTCCAGGCTACTTGAAGGGTCTTCCGATTTGTCTTTCAATGTTGAACGCCGTTCTCGAACTTTTTCGCCAAGTTCGTCTCAGAGCAGTTCTTTTGGCTTGTGATTGTTTAGTTTCTTGAGTTTTGTATCCCCATCTCACAAGCTAAAAATTAAGGGCGATCTTCTAAAATTTGGCTTAATTTCGCCTTATTCATCATCTCATCAACACAATCGTTGTTAGAGACCTTAGAGAAAGAGAAACATCACCAGACCATTATAGAACCATAACCATGCTTAAGAGCATCTTTTTTTAAAGACAGAACAGAACAGAACGTAAGCTCACTTTTTGAATGTCTATGGTAACTTAGCGCCTTTTTGTCAGGACAACTTATATTTATTTTCAGTGCGATTGGGGAATTCTTCTAGAACTGAAAGCCATTTGTTATTCATGCTTAATTTGGGCCTTCCACTTCTCTTCCGGATCTAAGAAGCAACAAATCTTTTAGTCCAGACATGGTATCGTGAAGCCGAACTTTAGTTTTTTCTTGCTTGATATTTTTCTTTTTTTTCTTTGGTGAACTTTTGAAGTTAAGAAAATACCTAGTTCTTCTTAAAAGTTTCTAAATTGACTCCATTTTGCTTCCTAGATCGATTTATGTCTTGAGGTCGCTTTTGTTTTTTGCCTTAAACTGCTGCCTTGCCTTTATAGAGACTTACTCTGCTGGTATGCTCCCGAATTCATAACTAACTGTTGATCTTTTACCCTTCCGTCCGTATTTTCAAGAGTCATAATGAGTTTATAATGAGTTTATAAAATACTTTGAAACACAAAAACTTATTTATGATCGTAATTTAAGTTTTCATAACACAAAAAACATTGGTGCAAAATGAGATTATTGCCCTTAATATTTCTTCTGGTGTACCACAGGGCTCCGTTTGGTATCCGACTCTCGTTATAACTTTCGTTACTGATCTATTTCAGTTTTTATTTAATCTAAATCATTCCTGGCTGATGGCAGTGCTCTCAGTATTGAATATTCGTTCTTGGGTTCACGTCCCTCATCTTCAGATATGCGTCGTCAACAACATCGGTTGGAATAACCACGCATATATATATTTGCACCATGTTGTAATAAAACGCAGGCTCTAGACAGATTTCACAATCGAGCGTTGAGGTTTGTATGAGACCGAAATATTGCGTAACTTGCTTTAATTCCGTATCGTTTCCTGTATGTCTGTCTTAATTTTATCGCTTTTTCTACAAGCAATGTCCAAGTGTAGTAGCCTCTTATTTCACCCACATACCTTTTTTCCGCAGTACTCAAAACGTTAGGAATGCTCAGCAGTTTGCCCTTTAGCCCAAATTTGGTACAAAGTACAGAGATTCCTTCTTTCTTGCGTTTCCAACTCATTACGACCTAAAGCAATTCAAGAACGATGTGGATCGTTACCTCCCCTTTCTTCTTTTACGAATTGTTACGTTCGCATTATTTTAGATAGCAGTGAAAGGCTTCGTTCGTTATTCCTTTACCGCGTGTGAATTGTATAAAAACTCAAGAGGTTTGTTTGAAAACTTATGAATGGTAGTGTATCTGCACAAAACGCTTTACAATTCGCTGCACTCATACTCTGTTTACAAATTAGTTTGCTTGTCCAAAACAGCGTGCTGCTTTGGAGGCACAAATGTTCCTTTGTGCTGCTAACTAATGCAGTATTTCATTCCGAAGGATATGCGTGGTGGGCATACTGGTTCTGAAATTTATGACCAGCCATTTGTTTCTGATGCTGTGCGTGACATACTGAAATATAGAACCGAATGCTAATCAAGATTAAAATGAAGCTATTTCTTTAAAGCTTCTTAATTTTTTGTAAAATTGAGACTAATGTCGCTTGGATACGCTTTTCTGGGTAATTTAACCAAGAAATTGTTTTTGTTTTGAAGTGTTTGTGTTTTGATTGATTGATCATCTAGAAGCGTGTTAAACTAAACTTAAGAAAAACATAAAATTTGTAATTCGAAAAGCTCTTTTTGAATTAAGAGGAATACAAGTTATGCTAAGCCAATTGCTTTTCGCTATCAGTCTGTCTACAAAACAATCGTTTTTAAAAGTTTCCAAACCGATAATGGTTTCCTGTAAGTCCGACGTATATTCCGTCTAGTTTGCGAAGTCATCCATCCATACTTAAATAGGTATGAAGGTAAAAGTGGTGGTTCAGTGCAAACTTTATTATAACTATGGGCAGTTTTAATGCCACAGCTCTGTTACCTTACTTCTGAGTAGTATTTGAGATATCTCTAAATACAGTCTGAGGTATTTTAGAAGGGCATTTGTAGAAATCTCATCAATTGAATTGAAGAAGGGTCTACCATGCGCTCGCTGTCTGCCTCTAGCAAGGGCCGGATCAGCGCAAAAGATGTGTGTCTCCCTTTCAGCTGTGCAGCTGCGACAATGTGGGTTGTGTGGGATGCCTAGCTAAACGGCATGATCTCCAAGCGGCCAGTGTCCTGTGCAGACCGCCACTAGTCTAGCAATATCATGACCGGTTCGCCGAATGAGATCCTTTAATTTTGATTGTTTGTATTCAGTCCCACCTAACTATGCTGCTGCTGCTTCAAGGAAGCATGAGGATATATTAGCCTGAACTGCATGTAGTGAGATAAGATCCTCCCCTGCAAGCTAACGCTAAAGGGCAGATCCCTGCCTAGCAAGTTCATCGGCCATATAAGGCACTTGAGCTGACCTTCTAACGACGCTATATCAGTTCGGTATTCCTGTACCAATTTTGAATGTGAAGTAGAGGAAGCAAAAGCTTTGATGGCTGCTTGACTATCAATGCATATGGCAAATTTCTGGCTTGGCAGAATATTCGGATGTATTTTGTTTTGACGACATGTTTCTCGGATTTCCGCTTGGAAAACGCTGGAATAATCAGGCAGTCTTAATGTTTTACAGATTTTCAGAGATTCTGAGAACACAACCGCACCGACTCCCCCGCCCTATTTAAATCCTTGCATATCTGTCCACTATTCCATTTCGCTCTTTCAGGGATAAGAATGTCAAAGTCATTTGATAAGTTAATTCTAGGGACCCTATATTCCGATGGTGATGACACCAAGTCTCTTTGTATAAGATCAAGTTTAGTTTTGATGTCCAGCATCCAGACTCTGGATGTGTGCTGAAGTTTTTTTATTGTGTAAATCCAAAGGTAGAAGAAGCAGCATTATTGTCAGACTATCTGACGGAGTCGATCGCAGTCGATGCCTGTGGTGCCTATGCATGCTGTTCTCTGTACGTTGTTTAGTTTAATGACATTTTATTTTTTCCTCAGGGCCGGCCACCATACTAGTGATCCGTATGTTAGAATCGGGCGAACCATCGCCATAGGATCAACTTTGATTGGAGACCCCATTTTTTGCATTTTTTCCAGGCATAAATAACTATGCACGCATTCTTAACTCGCTGTTCAACGTTTAGCTCCCAGCAGAGGGTCTAAGGTAACGCCTAGGTACTTAGCGCTGGTAGACAGAGAAAGCCATTGATCGTTCAGATGGAGGAGTGGGAATCTGGGTATCTTGGTTTTAGTAGTGAAGAGCATCAATTCCGTTTTGCTTTAGTTGATATCAAGGCTGCATTTTGAAGTCCAGGTATAAATTTTAACCAATTCCCTCTCGTGATGTCACTTATCACAGCCGGAAACTTTTCTGATACCAAGATCACCATATCATCCGCGCAGCCTACTACTTAAGATGGGGTTTTGTTAGTATGTTGTTCATGATTTTTAAATAACTTCGGGAACCATTTAATATATCTATTGAGCTAAATTGAGCTGAGCTCTGAACATATACTCGCCATTTGATAGCGTTTTTACTCTTTTCAAACAAAGAATATTATTTTTAATGCTACGTACCAATTTCCCAATAAATATCGCATCTTTGTAGGATCACTTCGTTGTCCATCTGTCTGTCTGTCTGTCAAGACCCTCTATTTTAAGTTGATACTAGAGTCGATTCTCTTGATGGACGAATTATTAACGAGTACAAACATTCTCGTATCTAACAGATTGTACGGAACCTTCGTGTGCGCGTCCGATTCGCACTCGACCTCGTGTTTTTTTTAATCTACTATACGTGGATTTAATGAAAAAAAGAGAAATGCTCTATCTTAATGGCCTTTAATCATATTTCGTCTTCGAAACGTAATATTCGACTGTGAAAACTTCACCAGCAAGGAGCATGTTGTCCAAAATTTTGAAACTTATTCAAATCTGATTCACAGCTCGGTTGACTGAACTGGGCATTTAACTCTCCGGCGCAATGGTTGCGTTTCCGTCCCTGTAGATTTTGTGTACGAAGGGAAGTTGAAGAAAAGAATCTGCGAAGCATTTTAAATAGGCTTTTCTGCAGAAGGTTGTTTCTTATCGATATTACATTTTACAGTTTATTCTTGGAAGCTGTTAAAACTTATAAAAACTAAATATAATATATTTGGAGATACACATTTCTCTTTTGAGTTCTAATTTTTTTTTTTTTTTAAGTTTTTTTTTTTAAGTTAAGTGTTTTTGTAGGTATTTTAATACAAGTCAACTATTTTTTATCCGCTTTCTTCTTAGGCCCTCTGAAGAAATATTGTGCAATTCCCTGTGAAGATTATTGAAGACGTCAGGTATTATGACAGATAGTTGTTGCCTGCCATAGGAGTTTTTGAATCTCGGGGTTTGCAGAAAACCTTGGGCTCTTCGTCTTGTGTTTACTTCATGTTCGATAGGTCGTTGATATATATATATATTTAAAAGATTGAGTTCTGAGTACATTGATTCCGTATTTTGTTTCCAGTTTGATCCGAATTTCACCTTTATTAAAATCTTCAAAATCTGATTTTGTAATTTTTGAACATCCATCAAATAGCTATGAGTTGTATTGCCCCAAGCAAGTATGCCATATCTTAAGATAGATTCTACCAAAGAAAAGTAGACTTGTTTTAAGACACTTAAGGTAGTTAGGTTGCTGAGATGATGTAAGGCATAGACAGCTTTCCTTAGTCTATTGCATAGTTGCGCTATTTGTAGATCCCATTTGAAAAAACAGTCCACTTCTACTCCTAGGTATTTATAGCTTCCTACGTTTTCTATAATGTCTGTGCAATTATCATTCGGATCGAGAGTTTCCTTTAGTGCATTGATGTGTAAGCATTGTGTTTGGTGCATCTTTATTTGAATTTTGCTTTTTAATACATGGAATGGGTCTGATTTGCATTAACTTTGTTTATTTTGAGTTTATGACCAATCCGTAATCATGGCACCAGCGGACTATTAGGTCAAACTCCGATTACAAAGTAATTACTGCTGTTGACAAATTTTTTATTGCTGACGACAATTGCAGTATCGTCCGCGTACGCAAATCCGACGCTTTTTTGCAAAACTGTCAATAGGTCGTTTACTTATATAATGAATAATAACGGCCCTAAAATTGATCCTTGAGGTACTCCATATTCTGAACCTTCTTGGTGACTGAAGCTATATGATATTTTTACCTTAAGTTCTCTATTTTGAAGATAGCCATGACAAAACATTGTCCCGTATCCCAATTTTCTCTAACATCTCTAGAATTTCAGTGTGTGATAGAGTATCGAACGCTTTTTTGAAGTCGATGAAAAGAACTAGGCTATGATAGTTTTTATTAAGGTTCGCATTTATTAAGTTGACAAATTCCGCCAGAAGTTTATTCGTGTTTTTATTTTCCGTAAAGCCGAACTCGTTCTTATAGATTATTTTATGTTTTTTAATGTAGCATTTTAACTTATCGGCCATAACTTCTTCTAATACTTTGTCAAATACTGGTAGAATTGAGATAGGTCTGTAGTTGAGAACGTCCGTCTTTACACCTGTTTTATATATTGGCCTCACAATTCCTACCTTTAATTGTTCGGGTACGCATGCTTGTTTAAGATTTAGGTTAACGAGGTGGAATAGAACTGGTGCTAGTATTTGAGCATTTTCCTTAACATCTTTTGCCCGGATATTGTCAATTCCTGGTGACTTGTTTGTTTTCATTTTGATCAATATTTTATGCATTTCTTCTGTCGTCACATTTCCGACAAACATGGATTGAAGAGAAGGTGCGTATGTAGCGTGATATGATTTGAGACTGCATGGATGAACGACGGCTTTTATTTCACTTACGAAACTTGTAGCAAATTTACTCGCGAGTTTGTCAATATCAGTATCAGCTTCGAAATTCTTGCATATTACTTCTTCCAAATTGTTCATCTTTCTTCCTAGAATTCTATTTATTAAGTTCCAGGTATTTTTTGGGTTTTTTTCGAAACTCGAGAAATTTGCTGCGATAGAACTCGGATTTTGACTTTTGGAGTTGCTTGTTAACATAGTTGCGAAAACTTTTATACTCAGTTTCACATACTACACATGCCTTACTACTTTTCCATCGTTTGTATAATGTACCACTCTGTTTGCACATATTTCTTATTTCAGAATTTATCCAAGGACTCTGGCCGTTTCTGTTATTGTTTTTTGGCTTAAATATTGATTTTTTATTAGTTTCCTCAAATATGCGTAGAAGCTCTTAGTAGAATTCATTAACGTCTTTCTTTTGATATATTTCGTTCCAGTAAATGCTCCTCAGGTTTACATTTACCAGATTATCCCTTACCATATTACCTGTGCCGCACTTATTTTTATGTTTATCAGTAATATTGCCCATTATGGATGGCAATTTTATTCAGCAGCTTCGTAAACCAACGAAATTTCAATAGTTGAAGCTTTGAAATTCTAAACCTCGTTAGAGCGTGTGACTGTTTGGTGTTGTTTTTCGAGTGGTGGCATTGTTGGCTAATTTTTCTTCCTAGAATGTAAGAAATGCTAAGTCAACGGATAGCGCTTCCAGGGCATGAAAATTGTTTTTTTTATTTCAGAACTTGGACTTGAGTGTACCTGCAAGAGCCATCCGTCAATCAATTACCTTCATAATCATTTCAATGATCAGTTTTTCATTAGTTTTGCTTTGCCGCCATGGATCGGCGATTGAAGTGGTGGACTTTTGTTTATTGCAGTAGATTCACGTTCTCAGGAATATTTTTTGGTTAAATTTTTCATGAACTAGAGTTCAAAACAAAAATACATTGAAAGGAAATCGAATGATACTCCGTCCCAAACATCGATTTGTTTATCTAAAAATCTAATTTGAAATATGAACTAAATATAAAAAAAAATCAAATAAACTGATTTTTTTAAAGAAGTATTGAAAATTAGAAAAACACAAATAAAAGTCTGATTAACTTTCACTTGTTTTATCATAACTTCCGTTGTGAGCTTATGTGGCACGACTTTTTGTAGTTTCTCATTTGTTTATGAAAGCAAATAAGGATCAATTTACTAATTACTAAGCCACTCCGCTTTTGCGCCGCAAACAGGACGATCTCTGACGTCTTCGAAAGGAAAAAACTCAGAATATGCACCGGACTGCACCTGAACAGAGTCACTAAGAAGCACGTAAAGAACAGCGAGCTCTATGCGGCTGCCCGGATAACACAGCATGCCGCGGGTGTTCCAGAAAATTCTCAAGATAAAAAAGGACCCACGTCAGCAACAACATCAGCAACATGGCCAACAAAGAAATACCAGGAGAACGTAGATACCTAAATGTAATGGTAACATTTTTCCCTCTCGATGTCGACTAAGGACCAGTAGCATTCTACAAGGAAGTACACTCAACCCACCACCGCGGACTAGGCCGCAAAACAACACACACCACCAACCAGCCAGCACCTATTGAAGCCTGATACATTTAGTTGGAGCCTGACAAAATTTTACCTCATTATGCAATGTCAAATAAGTCGTTGGCACATCTCCAAAAAATCGGTTTTAAAGTGGGCTTAGGTCATAAACAGTTTATCAAGAATTGAGTACGAAATTTTATTCAAAACATGTCAAGGGTTTTTGAAACAAAATAACACGAGAAAGTTCTTTTTACTTATTGCCATACCACAAAGCTTTTTGGAATCCATTTATTATTTTTGTACACTTTCTTCTGCATGGAACCAAAAAAGACTCACTTCTCCACGCCGAGATGAAATATTCAATTCCAAAAACGGTCGCACTTATGCAAAGGCCAATGCCCCAACCAAACCAAGCCAGTCTCAAATTTTCCAAATTCAACGCTTTGACATCAAACGAGTCCACCATGAGCTTGACATATCCCTCCCGAAGAGCGGCAGCAAAATCAACGCGCGACCAAAACTCCAAAAGTCCTGCCTGCTGTGCTAGCATAATGAAAATATTCAACTTAAATTGAAGCCGCGAATTCAATGCCATTTGATAGGACATTTGATGTTTAAAAAAACAGATGTTGGACTTCCTAAAAATGGGTCTTTTCGAGTACTGCTGCTGCAGATTGAGAAACTCCCACAAGTCCAGGCCCATCGCATAGGCGTACGTAGTATTGAAACTGATTTCATGTTTGGCCAATGATTCTGCACTCGTACTCACGAAAATATCCTTGAACTCCTGCGGCAAGTATGTCATATTCACAAGAATTTCCAAGTCATAGTCTGAGGCAAGAATTTTCAAGCCCGAATCGATGAGCTCCTCCATGGTATCGATTTGTGGTCCGAAAACTGTGACATTTAAAAAACTCTGCAGCTTGGCACAGTACCACGAGGTGATGAAAAATCCAAGCAACCAACTTGCCTCATGGACGAAAAAGTATCGCCAAGTCACATTATGCGCATAGTCCCACGAGGTTATGTTAACTATATACCCAACACTTTGCAGGAGTGTCAAGCCGAAGTCCTGATGTTGCTTCTGTGCCGAGTTCGGAGTGATCCACATCAAAGTGGAAGCCATATATAAGACTGCAAACAAAATCATAAGCCATACCTTCGATTGTAAGGGTCGCCTGATGTACGTGTACCGGGGTACCTCATCCGACATGGGCAGAATGACGCAGACGTCTGAAATCCGTATCGGAAAACTGTTGCCAAGGACCTTCATTTCCTTAATAACATGAGGGTGCAAATTCACTTCAAGCTCTCCACTCTTTATCAAATCAATTATGTCCTTCACAATGTGATGCATATTTGTTTTCATTCCGTCCATGGTGTACTCTTCAAAAGTGGCGTTGACTTCATTAACAAACGCCATAAATAACTGATAACTATAGCCCATGTATTGAGTACCGCCTCGGGGGTCTTTAACCTCAAACACTCGTGGTATATCATTGCTGAGGGGTGACCTTATCTTGTATCCATTCAAGTTTCCATTATCGGGCAATAACCAAATGTCAGTCTTTTTATACTTGTCAATCAAGTTTATGAGTCTGAACTCTGGAAACGGGTTAAAGGTGGCAAGATGGTCGTTCCCGTCCACATCCTTGAAGAGAAAATTCGCATGTATATAGTGGCTCTTCCAGGTGCGCAACATAATGTCATAGATTGAACTTTGGGTCTCCGGCGGCCGTGTCAGAATGAACAAGACGAATATCCTGCGCATCCCAGTCGTGTAGGTGTCAGCCATATCAAAGACCGGATCATGAATTCCATCAATAAAGACCAACACGAGTGCTTCTCGAGATATGAGGTAGCGAAAGTAAACATCTGAAGTCAATGTTGAAAAAATGAACGTTGATTTTTGAAAGGTTGTGTGAACCTTCGATATGAAGCTATCCAAGTCGATGTTTCTTTCATGAGCCGCCAAAATAGGTATTGTAAGGATCTTATGGTTAATGGTGGCTTGGAAAACTATATCTGTTAGAAGCGTTAAATTCACGGTGGAACTATTGAAAGATGCGGTTTGTAAAATTTTAGTAAGCAACAGAACCGACTGTACAGATGTAGCCATGTTAAAGGCAAATTCCAACTGTGAAATTAGGCGTTTTTGAGAGGCCTTATATTGGGTTCAATTATTTACTATGAAAAAATATTTGTATAGGAGTTAATTAGTGCCTGATTTGCCACGTTTTTACAAATGATTGGGCGTGATTTGATTGAAGCAATGGCCGATGAAATTAACTCATATTTTGAGGCTGTAATTTTGTTAAGTAGTTTTTTTTATAAAGCGATGAAAGCAATTAGCTTTTAGATACTTTCTGAATTTAATCAGAAGTAAAAGCATTGAAAGGTAATTCCCTACGTAAGTTCGATTCGATGTACGAAGGGTGATTCAAATGTAATGATAATCTGTCCTTTAATCCTTTACCAATTAGGCCAGTATGAAAAAAAAACACATTAATAGGCCACGATTCCGGGGAGGTAGATTAATTTAAATATGAACCGTCGAAGAGATATCACCAAATTGAAAAAAAAAACAGAGTTGTCATTAATTACCTTTGTTTGAAAAAAATGTCAACCGAAGAAACTCACAGCGTCTTGGTGGGAACATATTCCCACATCAACTGATGATGCAAACTTCGAAGAACGTAGGTCCACGTCCCTCACTGAAGACAACGTGAAAAATATCGAAGATATCGTGTTGGTAGATCAGGCATGTAGCTGAGGTCAGAAGGATAGTAGTGTTCAAAGGATCCTTGCAATCTAGTTACATATGAATATTGGGTGCCGAGAATTTTCACCGACATGCAGAAGATGAAACGATAAGTTTCAGGCAAATCAGAAGAATTTTTTTGTCACGTTTCAGTGGACGAGACTTGAATCCATCATTTCGATCCATAAACCAAACAGCAATCGATGACCTAAAAGCGATCCTCTTCACCGACAACGAAGAAATTCAAAGTGTCGAGTTCGGCACGGAAGGTAAGGTTGATGTGGATGAACTTTCTTCAGATGGTAGCTACCATGCGGCATTAAGGGTCCATTATGACTCCCCATCGCAGACATTGTCCCTTTAAGAACTTCGTAATGGCACCTGGTGAAGTTCATTAGGTCCTTGAGTGGTACAATTGTAATTGCTCGCAGTTCACTGTACGTCCTGTCTTCCATGAACCGAAGTCGTCTCGCCTGTAGGTTGTGCCAATAGCAAAGGAGGTGCCTTGTGGTCTGCATTTCCTTTTCATCCTGGCAGCTTCCACAATATTCGTTGGGAATGACGCCCATTCATCTGCCTTTTTTTTACCGTCTGTGTTACTGAGGTCAGGAAATTAGATGATTGCAACTTTGTGGCGCTCGCCCAGATCACTGAGAACTGTTCTGTAGCTGGTTACTGCCTACGATTTTATTGTAGTGCTTTTACTGCCACTTGGTTGTACTCAAAAATGTTCACTCTTGTATGAGCGAGGTTATCTGTTAGTACTGCTGAAGCTGTTCTTGATGGCGAAGATTTCAGCCTGAAAGATATTGCATTCATAAGGAAATCTGTACGCGTTATTGTTGTTGAACATATTGCACAAGACTCCATCTCCAGTCCCTGCTTCCATCTCTGATCCATCGGTGAAGATTTGAGTATTTGTTTGTTTGATTCTCAATCCTTCCTACTTGGGTTAAAGTTGGAGAGCTATTTGCTAAAGTTGTAAGACGGGATCGCATCATCAGTCCTCACGTTTATTTCCATCGTCCTGAAATATCTGAGTATTGAGAAATGTCCGTAGGTTGCGTCCTTCCAAGTGGAAGATTCTCTCAGGCAAATCGCACTCTTTGCTACAATGCTACAGGCTCTTACTACGCGTCAAAATGCGAGCCAGAGTGTCATTCATCAAGACACCGGTTCATAATTTAGCAGTTGCGATGGATGCTTTTCAAGAAACATGATTCGAACTGCTTGAACACCCGCGCTTTTCGTCAGTCCTAGTTTTCAATTACTTCTATCTCTTTGTTCGGCTCAACGAACACCTTCGGCCAAGAAGAGGCGTTTTGGGAGAGTCAAGGCAAAGAATATTGTTCTAAAGGTATCTTGGGTCTGAAAAAAAAGTTGGGCTGCATACATCAATTTATAAGAAGACTTCTTTGAAAAAGAAGTATTATTTTTAACTTTGTTCACCTTGGTTTTTATTCATTAACATGAGATGTATGATTTTTGATTTGACAAAAAAGCTGAAGAACGATTTTTAACACGAAAAACTTTGTCTTTTAATTTTTTTTAGAATGTTTATGTTACCAGTCGATATTTTCTGTTTTGATAAAGTACCGAAATCCGGGTTGAAATAATTGAAAGAGCAAATTGTTTATTAACAAATAAGGAAAAGTTGAAAAACAAGTTTTCTTTTTAAAATTTATTCCAACAAAATTTTCCGCAAAACAACTCTTTCAGTGGTCCATGTGGGGTCGTTTTTTCCAGCTTTTTGGCTCGCTTTTGCAATTCACGCTGTTTATCAGCACTAGCGAGTTTTTTGTCGAGCTCGTTATTGGTATTTCAATACGCGTGCTGCGTTGCATGTAGCGCCATCTGGCTGGAACCATATGCCAACCAAGTTTTGCTCGTGCAGTTTGGGTGCAAAATTTTAGCACCAATGACAGTAACGATGTTCTCACGGTCTTCGTTTAAAAAAATGCAAGCTAGTAATTCTGCCGAACCATACCGCACCAGACTGCGATCACCTGTCGCTCGTTGAGTAATACCAGACTGTGTCAAAATCTTTCTCAACATCAAGTAGTACCATTTCGGTACCCTTTCCCAGGGTAAGATTATTTTTAATGTCAACTGTAACACGGTGCACCGCACTGTGATAGGCCCCGAAACTAAATCGTTCAATTGGTAGAATGTTACTGTCGTCAATGAATGTCAAAAGACGTTTTTTTATTGTTTTTTCAAAGCATTTGCTTATGGCTCCCAACAAACTGATTGGTCTGTAGCTGGATGGTAAAGAAGCGACCTTACCAGGCTTCAATATGGAAATAAACGTTTTTGATTCCATCAAAATCCGGAAGCTGCAGAAACAGCAGTGTTTCGTAGTTTTAGATTACCACGGACACAGAGGCTTGAAGGCTCTCAAAATATAAATATTATTTTATCAGCAATAAGCTCTTCTCAGCCGTTTAAATTTAACAATACTAGGAGCTTTCCAACAGTAGAGATAATCGGACTTCTGTAAACGGCCTAAAAATTAAAAAAAAGAAAAAAGCTAGTTTGACTCACACACGAAGGGTTCCGTGCATCCCATCAACCTGAAACACATTTTATACTTCTTAAATTTTTAATTTCTCATAGCAACGCACATATAAGAGAGTAATTGAGGATTGTTAATGTTTTCATGCGACGCGACACCTGGTAGTGATTTTCTGAATCTCATCCGACACATTTTTCAAAGCATAATTTAAAAATTCAAAATATATCAATTAAAAAATATTTCCATGCAGACCTACTGTAGAAATGTTTGAATCTATGATTCCGAATTTTTGTTGGCAATATCGTGTAAGAAATACAAATACATAAAAAAGAGACGGTAAATTCTTTCAGAATTCGGATTGTAGTGGTGTTTGTGCGAATTCAATAGTTTTCTACCCAACCAAACGAAGTTTCACTTCTGTGTACGTGGTTTGCTTTCGTTGCACTCACTTATGGGGAAAATGGGCAAAAGTTCTCCTCAAATGGGGAAAAACCAATTGCATACTAATTTATTCGTTATCATCGAAATGAAAAAACGAAAAAAAAATCTACATTGAAGTTTCGAAACATGCTGTAGTGCAAAGAATAATTCAGCGAAACCGAGCTCTCATTTGATATTTTACGGGTACTTTCTTGGAACTCAGTGAATGAAAATGTTAATTTACAAAACGTTAAAACTTTATATAATATATCAAAGAATAGAACCATCACTGAGAGCTATATACGAGTGTTTTATTAATCTAGAAAATATTGCAAATATTTTGGACATTAATTAAGATGATCCAAGTATTCCCCTTCTTAGGGGAAACACATTAAGGACCTTCTCTTTCAGAAAAACTGAATGAATGTGTTTTCAGAATAAGTTTAGAAGAACTTTTTTCATACATGCTTCTAGGCAATTTCTCAACAGATTCATTTTTGAGTATCAAGGGCTATTTATGATAGTGTTATTAATCCCACTGTTCTAAAAAGAAATGCAGTATCATCCTTAATGCCACTATGGTCTTAATTTCCGCGAATTCAAAAGAATTTAAATGTAAATCACTTGAAAATGGAAACTTAAAATACAATTTTTTTTTGTATATAGAATTCAATAGTGTAGAAAACATTTTCAAAAGAAAGTTTCTGTGAAATACGCCGACTCAAAGGTGATGTTTCCAAACATCAAAAAAACTTATTTCATACATATTTTGTCTTCCACAAAGTGGGGCAAGTGCCGAGTGAATATTTTTCGTCCATCAATACGAATACAAAAACCAGAAATAAACTCGAAATTGCAGCACTTTGCGGAAATTTGAAGATAAAATGTTACAAAACTGTTTAAAAAGCTGCATTGATCTCAATATCTTCTAAGCTCACATTTGATTCATATCAGTTAAAAAACCGACACATATATTTTTAGTTTTTTTTCTTCACTTTTCTGCAGGCTTTATTTAATAGTAATAAAATGTAAAAATGATTACAGTAGATTGTTTTTGCTTTAGATTTTTTATGTTTATGCAATGTTTGATATTTTCTTAAGACTATAAAATTTAATAAATAAAGTGTGATTTTTTTAAAAGCTATAGGAAAGTTTTTAAACAAAAACTACATTAAATTCAGAAAAATGCATGAAACCTTTATTTGAATCGATAGTAGTGTTTGAAGATTATTTCATGCAAATGTTGACCTTGGCTGCGCCTCAAATGGTCCATCCGCTTAGTCCAATTTTGGCATATTCTTTCCAACATTTCGGCCGGTATCTCACGAATAAATGCTTCAATGTTGTCTTCCAATGCGTCAATTGAAGCGGGCTTTTCTGTATAGACATGAGCTTTAACAAAGCCCCACAAAAAATAGTCTAAAGGCGTTGAAACCACATGTCATGCAAGTCAAGCTCTTGCATTTTGGGCAAAAAAAAAGTTACAGTTACGTTACGATTCGCATCATCTTTAGAGAAGTACGGTCCAATGATGCCACCAGCCCATAAACCGCACCAAACTGTGACTATTTCTAGATGCATTGGTAGCTCTTGCAATGCTTCTAGCTGATATTCACTCCGAAATTGACAATTCTGCTTATTTACGTACACATTGAGCCAAAAATGAGCTTCGTCGCTGAACAGAATTTTTCGGTAAAAAAGTGGATCTTCGGCCAACTTTCAAAGAGCTCATTCACCAAAAATTGTACGTTGCGGTAGGTCGTTCGGCTTCAATTCTTGCACCAGCTGTATTTTGAAAGGCATCACACCTAAATCCTTCCGCAAAATTTTCCACGTTGTTGAGTAACAGAAGGCCAATTGCTGCGAACGGCGACGAATCGATAATTGATGGTCATCATTAACACTGGCCGATACAGCTGCGATATTTTCTGCAGTTCGCACTCGATGTAAGCGTGTTGGTGGTTTAATGTCTAACAATGTAAAAATTTAAAGTTGATAAAGAAGGAATTTGTCCTTATTAAGGAGAAACAACTTGTTTTTGTTTTAGTTTGTTTTCTTTTTACTTTTGAGGGAAATTCTCAAAAATGGGGAATTTTGCAAAAAAACAAATCTGGCATCACTGGCTGCACTTCATTACTACTATTTGTAAGAATTTCAATGTCTACCTATAATGATGTAAAAGATACAGTTCTGTGTCAGACGAACGGACGTACAGCAGAGGCTTAGTAAAAGTGTTTTAGCACTCTTTGTGTACGGAACCCTAAAAATTGATATGCCTTGCTTATTTGTAATGGAGGCAACTATCTAGGACCCAGTAAGTGGAAAGATTTTTATACTGACAACCAAGTCCACCTTAGACTGCAAAGCCATTGAAGTATATTAAGTTTATAACGGGTGACCAGATAGTAATACTACTTTTTCCCTTCTAAAGTTTAAACAGCTGTCAGAGTTACCATATCTTATTAGCTGTCAAAATATTCAATAAGGGTTGCCACGCTCTGTTAACGAACGTTCGGAAATCATTAAAAAATCTATATTCCGACTAAGTTATAAATACACAACGAGGATTTTGTCGTTAGGTCCTTCACACGCCCTTAGTTGTGAAGGAGAAAATTAGCGACTGGATAACCTCACGGTGAGCGTCCATTAATTAGACACCGCTATCATGCGATTTGACACCACTTAATTATTTTCTATAGGTCCATGTCAAGTCCTTAGTCTACACTAACAAGAGAAAATCACTTTGAATGAGTGGTTACATTCGAGAGACTTTTTCCGGAAAAAATTCACACATAATCTTTTTGCTGTTGTTCTTAACTGGTCATTTTTTAAAAGCATTTATATTTCAATAAATTTCATATGAAATTACTCAGGAAATATTCTAGACTATTCTTTAACAAAAAATATAAGGTACAGCTTATTCGACACGATATTAAATAAAAAGTTCAGTACAGTTTTTCAAAAGTAAAACAAAATTCTGTTTGCTTTATTTGCAATCCATTCAAAGAGGAAGCGAACATAATATTTTGGTTTCATTACGTAGTGTAAGCACTTCCTGTTTGCTTTACACTTGAATGACTGTTGTAACTATAACTTGAAGTGGTTAAGGGTGTGTTTTTAGTTGGGTAAGTTTATTGACGAAAAACACCCAACTATCTGCAAAAAACATTTCCATTGACAATTAAATCTTTTACACAGTCTAAAAAAAATTATTTCAACTTTGGTTAACATTTAGCTTTGGGAAAAGGTCAGCTATAAAGTCGTGAAAAGTTTAAAAGGATATGGGATATGTGATAAAATTTCATAGAATTTTCATTGCCTCAAAACTGCATAAAGGACTTAACTGCCCTCTTCGCATTTTATTTCAAAAAACCAAACAATTTTTGACCAGCAGAGTTCACTTTAATGTTTCTCACATTAAGAAAAAACAATTAAATCTTATTAATAAAAACAAAAAAAAAAAATCGTATACTCATTCGGAATTTATGAGCTATTTTAGTGCACTTTTTCCTCCAGCAAATGACCTAGAAAGACACTTAGCGCACTGCGTGCAATTTTAACAATCTATGTTTTCTGTTTTTTAAGGCTAAAGAAAATTTTTCGAAACTTTGAACATTTATTTTATAAGCTATGCTGCTGGAAAGTGGTCTTCTGTTAGCTCCAATAATTCTTCTCTTCTTCTTGCTTCTCATTGTCGTTAGAGGACCTCTTCAGTGTTTGCAAACAGCAAGGAATGCATTCTTTTATGAAATCATTCAGTGAATTAGAATCGAAGGGTTAAGACTTTTACTTGAAGCGATTGAAATGAAAATAGACTGCGAATTAGGAAGACTTACTTTGGAGTGATGTTTAATTTAAGCAATCATAGAAGCATCCTTAATTCAATTCTTTTAACAAATGTCAGCTTAAGTCAGCAGTGAATTCATTTATTTCGCTGAAGTCATAAGTGAATTCAAGTTAAGAAATTCAACTTAAATTGTTCGAATTCGTTTGCGCGTGCGTGAATTCATTTCAGCATTATATGGTTTCGCAAAAGGTAACGAGCCTCTATACTTGACTGTACGACCGAATTTGGGCTTGAGGGTGAACTGATGAGCATTCCTGGCGAGACGGGTGTTACGGTGAAAGTGATAAAACATAGTTAACCAGGAGACGTTACGACGGTGGTGAAGAGAGTCAATTGACTTTTTAATATTTTTGTCCACTATGAGTTTTATCGCTCGATTTTGAATGCTATCAAGCAGGCTCAAGATGGTCTTTGGAGCGCCTGCCCATAAATGGGAGTTGTTTTCCAGTTTGGGGCGAATGAACGCTTTATATATGGCAGCCAGATCAGATGGGGTAAAGTATTTCTTGCACCGCTTCAGGACACCTAAACATTTTGCAGCATTTTTGGCGATAACGGTTATGTGATCAATTCAAACGAGGTTGTTATTGATGCACATACCAAGTACTGAAAGTACTCGACATACTGGTCGAGGGCTCTCGTTTCGCTTTAGTGACAGAAGACAGAATATCAGGTCTTTTAACAACTAATTGGCTTTCGCTTTATTTGGGGTAGATATTGCGCCACCATCTGGTTTCAGAATTCACGGAAACATTTATCATCATATTGGAACTCTATATTCCAACAATGGTGAACAAAGAATTTTTGTAAAGTTGTTTATTTTCAATCCTTTTGCAGCTGCCGATCAGAGAATGAGTTTAAATGGAAATAGTAGTTGCGATGCTTCACTGGTGCGGGAATTAAGCTTTTTCATGACAAACAATAGTCAATTTTAGAGCGCAATTAAAATTCAGTTAGAGAGGAACGCATAAGAGGTGCACTGAATATCACTATGCCAATATTACAAGATAGAAATTTTGATTTAAGACGCGATAATGAACCAAGTAATATTGAAGTAGCTTTCGTTTTACAGAACACTTGAAAGAGACTTATTCAGTTGTTCACTGGAGATCTGATCCAAGTTACCCAAATCGAAGGCAAACTAAAAAATAGATGCTCCGAAAAAAAAGGAGACGCCTAATTGCCTTACTCTTGTTTCATTGTCTTGATTGTTACAGCTCTAACGACTTCATCCTTTCCTGGTTGTACATCTTTGATGCGACCCATTCGCCATTTACTTCTTCCAGGACCACAACATCACCGATGCATAGGGACTCGCCATGTTTCATCCATTTCGTTCGCGGTTGTAAACTTTGCTGATAATCCCTTGACCATAGACTCCAAGATTGTTACAAATACCACTGTAATTTCTTATAGCGGTGTAACCGATTGCCATTTGTGAGTTTGAGATCTGGTTCAGGGGAATGTGTTCATAGCAATCCTAATTTTTAAATGTCCTGGTTTAGAGCAGGCAAATCATTTGAATTTTCAGGAACAGGTGTTACGGGCCTAGAATTAAAAAGAGACTCAATTTGAACTTCCCATCAGGAAGTTCTTGTTAGAGTATTGAATTCAAAAAAGTTTAATTTAGCGTTTCGTAGGATTGTTCTTAGGTGGAACTTGGTTGATTTGATTGCGGCTTCCCACAAGCCGCCGTAATGCGGGGAACGTGCAGGAATCGTTTTCAAAGTTATGCCCATTGAAGAACAGGTCGAAATTATCTGATTTGAATTAAGTTGGCCCTGAAATATTTAATGTAGCTCATGTAGCTCGTTCCTTGTGCCCATGAAATTTGAAGCGTTGTCACTGTAAATTAAAGAACACAAACCACGCCGTCCGAAAAATCGTTTTAATGCAGCTAGGAATGCTGCTGTTGTTGGGTCCACAACCAGCTCTAGATGAATTGCCTTCGTTACAAAACGTACAAATACGGATATGTATCCCTTGGTGGATGAAATCCCACGGCGGTTGAAGTAATTTTGAAACGGTCCACAAAAGTCGATTCCTATGACATTGAAGGGACGTGTCTTTTAAACACTCAATTCGGGTAAATCCCTGTTTACTATTATAGTTCACAGCAGAATACGCCAAGCGCCTACCAACTCTTAATAGACCCGTGTTTTCAATAATAGGGAAAAGAGATTGAATGTGGCTTCTTGTATTTAGGGTTCCTCCCTTTTCCAAGGCAAGAATCTCGGCAGCGAACGATTGTGCTTGTACAATTTTTACAACAGAGCTTGTTGAACTCTAAGCGCCCTATTCTTCTCCTTACAGTTGTTTTTGAAACGTAGAATATGAGCAACAATATGTAACAATGAATTTTAATTGTTATAGAACATTATTTCCATAATAAAGTCACAATAAATAGTAGCCTTGTCCAATTCGTTGAAGGTTTGCATAAAAAATATGGGCCATGAAACCACAGCTTAGAACAAATTAAGTCCATTAGATTCGATCCACGATATAAAATATATGCTGGATTGATCTTAGTCGGGATATGTCGTCACTGGGGGAACGAAGAAATTTCTTGTATAATTTCCACCCTTATTTACAACAAAAGCTTGCCACTTTTCATGATTCTTCTTTGATCCAGCTTAAAACGATCCGTCCAGAAGATTATGCTTTCAAGGTGAACAACGTTGAAAATTGTGTAATGCACTTAACGAGTTGTGCCATGACAACAGCAGCACAAAGTTTCAACTTTGGAATGCAGCTTTTTTTTTACAGGACCTTTGATTTTGCACATAGTAACCTGACAGTTACCTTGTTAGTAGGGCTAACAGAAAGAATATAATTGCACGATCCATATGCACTTTCGGAACTATCAGAGAACGCATGCATATCGGGGATTTAGTACAAAATGCAAAAGGATCTACCTCCAAATCATTTAATCTTCGCAACTGACTTCTAAGGTTCACCCATTGATCGTAATATTCTTGGGGGATCGGATCATCCCAGTCTAATTTTGAACGCCATAATTGCTGCATAAAAATCTTAGCTAGTTCTATAACCGGATTAATAAGGGCAGTACAGTGGATCAAAGAATTGCGCAATCTCAGTTAAAACCATTCTCTTCGTAATTAGTTTATGACAATTTGTATACACTTGTATAGAAATTTATCTGATAAAGGGTCCCACGCCTATATAGCATCAGCATTTCTGACTTTGATCTTTCTCGATATTCGGCGGGTAGATCTTTTAGTAAATCAGCATGGTTTGCACACCACTTTTTTAACCTGAATCCACCCTTCAACAACGTAACCTTTAGTTGTTCTTTCAAATCAATTGCTTCTTGTAGAGTACGACAGGCTTGTCTACTAGTTATGAAATAAATTTGTATAACATCTAGTTTGTATTTATCTTCTGCAATTTGAATGTATTATTTGACTTTCATGTAACACTCTGAAAACATTTGATCGAAAGTATACGGCTTAATTTGGTTCATTGTGCTCAAAATACCATCTGCCCACTTAAAAAATAATTGGCGAATATTATTCCCCCATTCATCAAAAGAATTCAAATTGAATTCACTGACTTCAGCTGATTTTATGTGAATTCACTGTTGAATTTGGCTAAAGAGATTTAAGTAATGAATAGAATACAATCATTTGGTATAATTCAATTGAATTGGTTAAAATTGAATGCTTGAGTTTTTGTATCCAAAGGAATGGTGACTTACATAAATTGAGCTACCAAAAAGACTGCAAATCATTCTAGATGCATTCAATAGAACTTTCTTTCCAAAAGAGTTAATTCCTTTGCAACTCTAGCACTCATGTGGAAAATGTGTTTTTTTGTTTTTAAGTTAATAAATATTCAAAAATGCTAACTCAAAAAAACAGAATCCGAACGTCCGAAAAATTTTTCTTGACGTAAAATCGATTTAAAAAAAAAAACAGCAATTTCAAAGATACTTTATAAATTTTCGTTACGTGGTAACATCAAGATCTACTTTCTCCATTAGGTTTTTATAAATGGCACGAGTACAAGAAAATATTTCAAAATGAAAAAAAAGAAATATTGCAAACGTTGCCGCAACTAAAATGAGTTCATTCAGAAACGTGACTTTTGCTCAATAATGTTGGCTTTTATTACACGTTTAAACGCATGAGTTATATGACAGATCGACCGTAAATAGCCAAATAAATTCCAATTAATTTTTCATGTGGGCTTTCGAAATTGTTACTAGTGCAGCTGCGATTATTGCGTTTGGTGTTTACTTAATGTTTTTATATTTCGAATCGCTTGCACTCGACTACAATTAAGTAAAGTATTAATTAGTTTGTTTGTTCAGTCGTTTATTTTAACACGAGAATATAACATGAGTTGATAAATGACGGAACTAATATTGGGGAGTTTTTTCAAATCAACATTATTTCGTTTCGCTCGCAATTGCGATTTAAATAAAATATATCATTTTGTCCACACGGAGACTGAGGTTTGTTGTGAATTTCGAAGGCTTTGTACCACGTTCCTCTTTCTCGACTTAAAGGTATTGTTCAGAAAAAATTACAATGGACGCCAATGGTCTACGTTGTCCGCTTAAGTTCAGATTCAAGAATCACCTTCAATCGATTCCATGGATAGTCTTCGGCAGAGAAGAACGTTATCAGCTCATGACGGAGCAGCAATTTTGGTGACTGATGCAAATTGTTCAGAGAACTCCCCGCGGATATCAGGCAAAGTACAGGATAAGAATAGAATCATCATTACGGACGAGCTTCTTTGCGAGGCGACGTCTTGGTGATTTTAAAATTCAGTGACGGTTTGAAATCTTTTAAGCTGGAGATGTGCAGTTTATTTGGAATATTGCCAGTTGCATATTCTATTCAATTTTCAGCAGCGTAGTGGAGTAAACGAACTTCATCGCCTGCTCGTTCCATTCTCACAGTTCTCTGTATACTCGTATGCCAACCCCTGAACAGATTTCTCGAAGATCATGCTGCCTTATATAAAACAGCACAATTCGACGAGTTCCTCAAACCTCTTGGCTCTTCACAACTTATCCTTATCAACGTAGTCAATCAATGCCTCAAAATTGATGAAATGATGGGGAGTTGGAATTCCTGCATTTTTCCAAATTCTTCCATAGACTTGATTTATTAAGATTTTTCTGACCTTAACAAGGCGTAAAGAAGACACAGTGGGACAGTGCGTAGTGCAGTTAACAAGCTCTCCTTTCTTTAAGACCGAGCAAAGCATGCTGGGAGATTTTTTTTATATCCATCCTTACTTTAGATATGATTGGGTCTATTTATCTACCCAGGTTATCTGTAGCCATTTTAAAAAGTTTGGCTGAAATTTGGTCACAATCAGCAGCCTAAATGGATTGGGGCTTAGTTGATCACTGTTTTCACTTAATAACAAACGAATGTGTGACATTGTTGTCTGTCAGCCTTGTATTTGGAGTCTAGCGTCGTTTAGCACTTTGCAGAAGTAGTCACTCCAAAGGCTCAAAATCGACAGCCTTTTCATCCCTCCAAGTTCTTGCAATGGTCCTAAAACAGAGGAATGTTTAGTTTACCGTCTTTTGCTAAGCTGCATGCAATGACTGGCCCTCTTGACCGCATCATATGGCTCGTTGTATTTGCGGATAAAAGTTACTACAAAAGACGCAGCGTCACTCTGGCTGATTTGTTAAGCCTCCTTTCCTCTCGACTCTGGCCACATTAGTAGATGTGATTGGCCAAGTTATTACCAGGCTCTTGCGATGCCTGTCCAGCGAGGGTAAATCTATTCATGGCGACTTTCGGAATTCATGGAGTTCAGGAAATCGTCATGCAAAACCAGAGTTGGCCAATATAAGGTAAGCCGAGGCCTTGGTTGTTTCGAATGAAATAATGGAACGTTTAATTGAAAAATCCTTTTGATGTAAAAGTGTCCAATTTGTAAAAAAACGAAAGAAAAAATTTCTAAATTTAAAATTGTTGTTACCGATGGTTATCCGAAGTTCATATAAACGTAAAATTTTCTGAATCAACAAAGCAAAAGACCAGAAGGCTAGGACAACTGAAAAAGAGTTCGCAGTGGTTCTGCTATACTCATGTCGCTGTACATCACGTATAGCTCGTGGTTGAACCTTCTCCTCCTTTCGTCCTCAATGCAAATTGGACCAAAAATTGCACTCAGAATTTTCTCTCGAAACGACCAAGGCTTTCTTCATCCGATTTTGACAACGGTCCATACCTCTGCTCCGTAAAGCAGTACTGAGATGATCAGAGTTTTATTCAAAGCCAGCTTAGTCATTCGACAGAGGGCTGTACAACTCAATTCCCTGTTGAGCCCAAAGAAAAGGCGGATTGCAAGACACGTTCTACGTTCGATATCATCGCTAATGTCATTTGCTTAGTTCATTGCGGAGCCGAGGTAGACGAAGTCCGTTACAACGTCGAAAATATATGTACAAGCCCATTGTGACGCTCTGGCGAAGTCCTCGGTGATGTGCGTCGTTCTTGGATGACAATATTTTGTTTTACCCCGCTTCTGTTCGTTCGTCTATGTACACGCTGTCATATGAGGCATTGAGGCACATTCCCTGATTTTGGTCTGTTGTGGACTATACTGACACGAAACCACACTGACCTATCAGATTGTTGACATAAGGTTTTGGGCGTTCACACATAATGGCGGAGAAGAGCTTGCATACGATGCTTAGTAGACTTCTTCCTCTTATAGACATCTGCACGTAGTCAAACTGTCCCAGCTGCTTTGTTATACTTCAGCCTCGATATTGCAATCTTGCTCTCTTCAAGGTTGTTGGGACATAATTCTCTTCTTTCATGGTCCAGATTGAATTTTTTTTTCTTTTAATTACTTGCTCGCACTTCAAGAGGATATTAAGACTCTTATAATGCAAATAGCACAGAGCAAGCAGAAGAATTAGGAGTAGAATGGAAGAATATTTAGTGGTTTTTGAGAAACTCAGGTGTCTTTGGTTTCGACTCACTTCCGTAGGTGGAGCCCGAAACGGGACGGAGGATTTTGATTTCGACCTATTAGCTTTCACCTAATTCGCAGGATTTTATTCGACATTAACTTTGATACATGAACTTTGAAAGTTTGGAAGATTTAGCCAAAAAAAAAACCCCACTGTCAGTGTTATGCCCTCATAGCAGAGCCATCTACAACAAACCACTATTTCGACAACACGAACTATGAACTAAGCCGATACAACTACCACTACAACAACGCAACCCATTAGTCAGACTGCCACCAACGGTCGATCAACTCAGAATGGAACATTCTGCCTGACAGCGGTACTGGGATTCTCATCGCACTGAAACAGTCTGCAGGAATGGATCTCCACGATATTCAGTATCGACTGCGAATCTTCAAGTTGTCCATCTTCGTTCCGGAATCTTCTGTCCGAACTTTATATCCTTATGATTAACTTTCGGTAAAACTTTCGAACACTATTCCTTTCAGCTCATTAAACTTACGAGCAGCTCCCGTCCTATATGCATCCGTCGCAGCCTCGGTCTACATGCATTCTGTCTTGTTGCACGTGCTCACCAGCACTCGATATCTTTATGGGCTTAGCATGCTGGAATTCCAAGCTAATGTGGGAAAGATAATGGTGATTAGTTCCGCTGAGAAGGCATAGCACAGCAGGGTGATGAACCAATTGTGCACAACACAAAACTACTCTCAATTTTTTTTTTTCTGCGAATTAAGCGAATGCAAATAATTCGACTTCAAATTTTCCGTTCCAATTCTGCCTCTGGCACTGTAAATCCTTCAATTCTTCTCTTAATCCTTCTGATCGGCCTGCGAGGATGCAAGGAAATTATAAAAAATTTAATTAGAAATATAATCTTGACCAGCGGATTTACAATGGAATCGAATTTACTTTTCTAACTACTGTATGAGTGTCAAAATGTATCCTACCAGCATAATTTCGGTTTTCCTTCCAAAATTAGGAATCTAAATAAAAAGAGAACAAATCATCAAGTGGATTTATTTTTGTTCGAAAAACAAACTCGAAAACCTTGAAAAT
Source organism: Orthonevra nobilis (assembly GCA_963555765.1). NCBI lineage: Eukaryota > Metazoa > Arthropoda > Insecta > Diptera > Syrphidae > Orthonevra > Orthonevra nobilis. The sequence goes on from OY743224.1 coordinate 119,233,060, forward strand.
AAAATCACAGCTTGTTCCAATTTGTACTGCCAAAACAAACAATTTATATTTTTAAAACAAAAGTCCAGAAGCAAAAAAAGCACTCAAGTAAATCCTCACCGCGAGGAAAGCAATTTTGCATAACTCTGTATTCCTTATTATTCGCAATAATTTGTCCTGTAATGGCAAACATTTCAGCACATTTCCTCCTTGACACGTGACATTGGAAGACAGTCGGTCAGTTATTTGCTTTTATTTAATTCGAAGGAACAACATGCTGCTTACCTAACCACGTTTCCTTTTTTGATGGAAAAAGTATTTTATGGTTCTTGTTTACCATTAATAAGAAAATTCTGATTCCATAATCAAGGTTACAGTGTTTGATATTGGGTTTCTGAAACAATGGAACGTACACTGACGTCAGTTGTACACAAAAAAAAACAAGTGATTTTTTCTCGAATTAAGAAATCGAGGTTGTTTCATTTGCCACTTTATGTTAAAGCAAAGAAGTTAGTATTCATAATAATTATTAATATTAAACTGTCTTAAATATTTATCATGATGAATATTTTTGAATTTGTAATTTAAATATCAGATCACTATCTTGTTTGGCCCAAAGAGGTGGAGGCAGAAAGCAAAAGAAAACAAAACAAGTTTTTCAGGTGCCGTACCTCAAAAAGGAAAGCGGAACTTTGTTTTCTGTCACCACTTTTTTTACTCAAGAAAGCGAAAGGTACAAAGTTAAAATTAATAGCAAATACTACTGTGTCCAAAAAATAAGGTGACATATGAATTTAAACTGCGCGCGTCGAAGGACTTGGAAATTTTTCTTTCTTTTTAGGTTGGTAGTACTTTCAGTGACATCTATGTTAAATTTCATGTCAAAATATATTCATAGTGTTTGAGATACGCGTCGTTTTGTGAGCTACTAAAAGTGAGTTTTTTGTTTTTTGCGATATCGAAATTTATTGAGCAAAGAATTTGCATTAAATTTTGTTTGCGGAATCAATTTTCTGCTGCGGATACGTTGAGGATGGTGCAGAAAGCCTTTGATGATGAGGCTATGTCTAAAAAAAAAAATGTTTACAAGTGGTATAGTGATTTCCAAGCCGGCCGTGAACGTGTCGAAGACGAAGAGCGTTCTGGGCGACCATCAACCTCAACCGCTGAAGCTCACGTCCAACAAATCAAAGATTTGGTGTTGAAAAACCATCGATTAACGATTAGAGACCTTGCTGATGAAGTTGGCTTATCGAAAGGCTCAGTCAATACCATTTTGAAGGATGCTTTGGGCCTCAAGCGCGTCAAATCTCGACTGGTACCGAAAACATTGAATTTTTTGGAAAAAAGGCGTCGCGTTGAAGTGTGTGAAACAATTCTTTCCGACTACCAGGATGTCATGAAACGCATTATAACTGGCGATGAGACTTGGATCTATGCTTACGACAATGAAACAACCGATCAATCGAGCGAATATCGTGCCAAAGGAGAGCCGAGACCAAAAAAACCGCGCCAAAGTCGCTCAAAAATCAAGGACATGTTGACTGTTTTCTTCGATTATCGTGGTGTTGTGCTTTATGAATTCCTTCCAACCGGCCAAACAGTCAACAAGGAATATTATTTGAACGTTATGCGTCGTTTGCGTAACGCTATCCGCCTAAAAAGGCCGGAATTGTGGAAAGACAATTCTTGGTTTTTACACCACGATACTGCACCATCCCATACCGCACTCGTAATTCGTAATCATTTCGCCAAAAACTCATATCATTCCGCAACCACCGTATTCACCTGATCTGGCGCCGTGCGACTTCTGGCTATTCAACAAGCTCAAAAGACCGCTCCGGGGACACCGTTTTGATACGATAGAGGAGATTCAAGTCGCAGCGAAGACGGAACTGAAGGCCATCCCGGAAAGTGACTACAACCAGTGTTTCAAAGATTGGAAAATCCGTTGGCATAAGTGCATTGCATCGGGAGGGGATTACTTTGAAGGGGATGAAATTGATTTGGAAGAATAAATAAAGAATTTTCAAAATAAATACAATGTCACATTATTTTTTGGACACAGTAGTACAACAGTTTATTGAAATCCAAATTGCAGTACGGATTATCTTGTTGGGGAAGTACCTGTTACAATAATTTACTTTTTAAACAAAAAAACATGCTTTTAGATTTATTTATAAAATGAATCGATAAACAACCAGTTTTCAGTTGTTCAGAGATCTTGAGATTCTTTCTTTCTGCATTGTTGCAAAGTCTTAAAGTTAATTTTTGAAAATTCCGATTATTTATTTTTTCTGAACTCGGACTTATTTTAATAAGTCTCTCTCATTTTCAATTTCAATTTAATTTATTTAATTTAATGAACAAGTAAGAATTAAAATTGTTAAACGGAAAGATTAACAAGATAAAACTTTGAAATATATAACCTTTACTAAACAAAAATTATTTAAATAAATGATAAACGATTAAGAATTCATGGTGGAGTGAAAAGTGTGAAGGAGGCAGTTGTTTTTTAAGAGAAATACGCCAAATTGTGTGGCTTCAATTATTTGTTTTGTTGCTATAGGGAGAGAATTCTAGAATCTGGTGTCAAAGACGAAGAAAAGACGTGAAAAGTTTAAGTATTTAGAGGAAGGATACATTAGGCAGAATATTGTAGCCGAGCGAGCAAATTGGAGTATTTCAAACAGGTATGGCCGCGATCTGTTTTGTATAATTTTACAGCGTCTTATGTTCAAGAAATGCTGAAGCATACATCTTAGGACTTTTTTGTGGTAATTGGATAAGTGTTCGTAACCCCGAAGACCATATACCTGACCATTAAATGCAACAATTATTTCAAGTTGAGATAGGGAGTCAGTTAACAGTATACCGCTGATGCATAATTAATTTAGGGAACTAGACCCAGTCTCGTATCAACCGTAGTAAAGCTAGAAAGCTAGAAAGTTTGGGTAGGCCACCATATACCATATTCGGCCCACAGTGAAGTTAATGGCGCTAACTGGGGAAGGAGAGCGATTAATTTTAAAACCCAGGTTGGCAACCATGTCCACAAACTGCAATTGCGTTGTATGAAGGCTGTTCATCATCAGCCTACAAATGTAAAGTGGCATTGAAACAGAATGTTGCCAGGTTTTTATAAACATGCAGAATAAGAGAGGACCTAATATCGAGCCCTGAGGCACTCCTGCAAATAAACTTCGTACCTGAGAGGATCTATCAAGTAGTTGCTTATGAGACGCACCGACCTTTCACTTAACCCAAAATAACTTCTCAGCTTCACGAAACGCCGTTTTTTGATGGACACAATTTGCAAATCTTCCTTTCTTTTCGGGCTAATTTCAATTGTGCTGTGCTCTGTTGAAGATCGTTCATTGTCGGCATTATTAAGTTGAATATAAGTCCTATGAGTCAAATGCAATGCTCGAAGTTCTAGTCACTTTTTCATCCAAGCGGTTAGGAGACTAGAATGCAGTTTCTTCATAAAATCCCTTCGCTTCGAAAGATTCTGATTTCCTTAAATGACATTGTGATTGTATAGATGACGTAACTGATAATAAATGCCATCTTCACAATTCTGTAAAACGTATACATAAACCATATATTTGTACGGGAAAATGATATGTTGCTGCACATTTGGTCCAATGTTGTTTGATTTAAAAATTCAATTATGTTAGGTTTTCCCGAACTAGTGTTGACTGTACCATCTTCATGGAACGACGTAAGCAAGTTCAAGCTAGTTTTATTGTATTTATTCCAAGTTCGAGCCTTCTGATATTTCTACAATCTCATCCACATCGTTTTCACACTCGCTTTCATTAAAACTCTCGTCATCGTCACAAGCTTCTATTAATCGTTCTATTTCTTCAGTCGAAATTATAAATCACGAAGCCATTGTGAAACTTTTGTTTACGAATTTGTAACAATTTTAAATTGTAGCTAATGTTCGTCGTTTAAACGAATGATCGAAGTATTTTTCCCTGCAAGCCATTCTTAGCTGAGAACTCAAGTCTCCGAGCGTCTGCACTCAACTATAACTCATGGAGGACTAGAGCCACACGTAGAACGAAAGTGATTTCGAAATTAAAAAACAAAAAAAAAAATGTGCTCGTCGAAATTGAAATGGACTCAACTAAACACAGTTTAAGGGGGGAAATCACAGAAGCACACAAAAAAATAGGCATATTTTCGGGAATTAATTTTGGCTGAATAAAAGTATCAATCGAAAATCTGTAAAGTAGTTTTTATAGCAATACTAAAAGAGTACAAAATGTAATTTTTTCAATAAAAAATATTCAAAAATAACGGCTGCGCAGCATATGCCCCAAGGCGTCTATTTTTGGAAGCGTGTCAATGGCCGAAGACGTAAACTCCTTAATTTTTGACCTGGAAGCAAACGCCAACATTTTTTGGTTTTCATATAACATATGAAAAAAATCTTCATAAAAAAAATTAAGCCATATAAAATAAAAAATCCAACGTAGTTCCTTCGAAATATCTTTCGAAGCTACTGTCAAAATTTCAAGTCGATCGGTAAAGATTTGCTCGAGTTATGTTTTCGGCGAGCTAAAAAAAAAAATGGTTTCGAGAAAAACGTGTTTAAAGTTTTAAGTACTGAGATACCATATGAAAATATACGAGCATACCGGAGAGGCGTTACCGCAGAGTGAAAAATTTGGTCACTCGGACACTTTTGCAGTATTCCATCATTTGGTTTATAATTTTTAAGACCCTAAAGCATCTTTTAAGCGATAAAATTTTTTTCGAAAAATTGAAAATTTTACTGTCTTTTAGTCAGTCTCTATAGTTTATTACTTACTTAATTAAGTGAATTGGCTAATTGATGAGACTTTTGGAATTCACAAATTTACAACTATAAATTTAATTGATTTTGAACTTTATTATTGGAAAACTAAATTGATTTCAATTGAAGAACTGAAATTTTCCCTTTTTTGACAGTTTTTTCGTCATAACATTTTAACCAACCTGTCAAAAGCTTTTCAGGTGATCTTTAATTTGTTCGTACGAACGCACGCACTTATACACAGACAACTTTCTAAAAACAATGGAATCCGACTGTTGGGACCTCGAAACTTGGGGATATGTAAAAATTTTGAGTTCCGAAAATCACACCGATTACAAGAGTTTCCTCATGAGAAGTAAAAAAAAAAGTCTCGGATGACAGTTCGGCTTGTAGTATAAAATTTAAACCGGGCTGTCAACCCGACCACGAACTGGATGACCCTTTATTACCACTAATATACCACGACACTACACTGGTGCTGGCAACATCAATTCGATTTTTACGTCTAATGGTGAATGCACCAGATCAAGGCTTCCACAAGGATTCGAACCTGTGACCTATCATTTGAACCCAAACATGTTTTCCGGTATAAAACTAACGAATTCCCCATCCTTTGTTTTATCCATCCTGTTGGCCATCAATAAAATTATCATAAAAGATGTTTATGAAGCACCACTTAATTATCGTCACGATTGCCAGGATTTTACTTATAAAACCAAACGCTGCCTAATAATAATAAAAACACTTTAAGAACTCAGTTTCGCCACTCAATTCATGCTTAAATTTAGCAACCAATTCGCAGCAAATTTTACGGCTTAAACACGCATGATATATAAAAAGCTTTATAGCCACTGCGCGAATATCCGTGACCATTTCGTTCGAAATGAGATAAATTTAGCTCGACTTTTTTTTTTGTGATCACATCTATCCGATGTTTATACGTTCCCGTCCCACTACTTTGACTTTACGACTTGACGTCCACATAAAATCGTTGGTACTTTGCAGAGTAATAATGAATTTTATTGCAAAATTAAAATCAAGCACCTGGTGGGAAATTCCTTAAAGTTTCCAAATACTTAAATATGTGCAGAGAGAGAGAGTGGGAGTGGTCACAATTAGCATTAGTAGCGTCATCTAATGATAACAACTCTCAGGGGGCAGGGTAAACCTTAAAAGTCATAACATCATAACGCCCTTGATCGAACTAAGGTAAACAAATTTTGGGGTTAAATGTTTTTCTATGGACTATCCAAACTATCCTATGGAGTTCCGCACTGTTGACCACATTTGAATACTTGGAAACGTGCCTGGACGTTCAGGCTGATTTGCATTGAAAAATTATCCTCATCCCAGTCGTTCGGCTGATGTGCAATGACCTCCCCATCCCGGGAAGCAGCCAAAGCAACTTTGTTTGTCACACGACCAGCATTTATCAGATACAATTATTCCACGTGTTTCAAAATAATCCGAGCGGTGTGTACGTATGTTCAATGTGCTTCTGTTAAGCTAAGTTTCGATAACACTGCGGTCGTGTATGGCGAATGCGAATTATTGGGGCTTAATGCCTCAGAATAATATTATATAATTTGTTTCAAATAGATTTTAGAATTCAGGATTGGCAAATATAGGGTTTCAAATAATTTTCACAAGCCTACCACGGTAACTAGTCTAGTCGTAGCTGCAGCACAATTGCCAAAATGATTTAAAAAGCAGCCAAGTAAGATATTGACTCTCACACGAAGGGTTCCGTACCACCAATTCAATTCAATTTTATTTATTGAGACACATTATATAACGTATTTTTCAACAAGGACGCTACAAAAGTAGAGCGACAGGGACAGCAAACGACGTCATATTTCTTGCCGCTCTTTTGACATTTCTCTTCAGTAAGGTTTGCCATTTCATATACGAGCCAACAACGATTCGGAATTATTAAAATTTACTACAGAAATTCTGAGTCAGTGGCCTCAACGTTAAGAGCGCTACGTCCAATTTATGGTCGTCATAATCGTCCTAACAGATCAACAATTGAGCGTGTGGTGGAAAAATTTTAATCCACAGGCACAGTACAAAATGTTCCCGTGCCAGTGAGTTAAAGAAGTGCCCGTAGTGTCGAGAACATTGCTGCCGCTGAGGCTTCAGTTGCAGAAAGCCCAAATGTGTCTCTCACACGTCGTTCTCAGCGACGATTGATGAGCTTCGTACGAATATCGAACGTGAAATTGCAGCAGTATCGGCCGATCTATGCTTGAAAACCGTCGGAAATTGGGTTCAGCGTCTGGACTTCTGCAAGCGAGCCCGTGGTGGCCATGCAAAAGAAATCGATTTCCATACAAAATGGCATCGAACGTACTTTCACAGAAATAAAGAATTTCATTGATATCCAAAATCGTTTTTGTTTTGAAAACCAAATTTTGCGATTGAAGGTTTAAACTATAAAATTGATTTTTATAAATAATGATTTGCAAGCTTGCAAAGGTGTTTTCGCAGAACTTTTCGTTTGCGGCGGAAATTTTCCAGATGGCGAGTTTGCAATCACAATTTATTTAATTAATTCACAATAACAGAATTATGATATTGATGAGGTTTTTTGATGGAGCTCTGAATTCGATGAGCAGTTTTGCGTAAATTAACTCCTTCTGATTGCGGGCCACTCACTCCTACGTTCAAAAATGCCGAGGAGTTTAAAGTCAGTTAAAAATCAAGATTCGGTTTAAAATTTTTAGACCGACTATTTAGTTATATTCTCCCATTTAAGCCGATAAACCGACTCCAACTTAAGCCGGCCATTTTCGTAGAGTTTATGTACGGTTTAAATTAATGAAGCTAATATTCAGCATTTTCGACAAGGTAGGTATGTTTTCCGCTGGCATTTTATTATTTTATTTACACGTTCTTCCATTTTCCGAGATGGAATCTACATTGCGAATAGATATTGATACGATTTTGATGTCGTCATTATCATCCTCGTCGTCAAGCGGTGATGATGAGGAGGTAGGCAGGCGAGAAGTGCCTATTCGGCGTCCGTATCGAAGGATGAAACGTGCGAAGGTTGAGCATGTGGACTTTTGCAAATATTATCGGATGAATAAAAATGCTTTTTGTCGTCTGCTCGATTTTATTCGCGATGATATTGACGGCAATCCGGCTCGGTGAGTGTCATTTTATTTCGCTCAATTATTTCATTTCACGCATATTACTCTGGACATTCTAGTTCACGAGAATTATCTGCTGAGGAAAAATAACTGGCTTTGGTGCGTTTGATGGCTGTTGGGAATTTTGAGCAAACCTCGGCTGATATCACAGAAAACAATGTCCAAAATGTTACCCCACATTTGCGATGCAATTTTGAAGCATTTCGACACACATTCGTGCACATGCCACGCAATGAAAAAGAGTGCATGCGGAAGCGGCTGGCACTGTCACGTTTGCTTTAGGCTGCACTTTCAGCACTTTTGTAATTTTTGATTTGTTGCTCATTTTGATTCAAAGCTGCAACACAACAAATAAATCACCAAACAATAAATAAACTAGCAAAAATTTAATCACACTGAAGGAATGAAAAATACTTTTTAATTAACGTGTGCACACAACAAAGACGAAAATAAAAGTAAAGCGCGGAAAAACTCACATTTGAAATTAGTTCGGTTTAAAAAGTTTCGTTTTCTGTCGTCTGTGGGATCTTAAGATTCGGAAGTTCATAATGATTATTTCTTCGGAATATTTTATTAATTTGAGGGAACGTACTCGGGTTGTGTGACTTAATCGCGCGAATTTTGTTGTTCCAATACAAATTAACAGATTTTCTGTAATTTTCCTTGATTAGTTTTTGAACATTTTTTAACAAAGACTTCAGTGTCTTAATCTCCGTATCTTGGGTATTGGTAAACCGTCTGTACAAAAGTTTTAGTCGTGAGAGAAGTCTACTCTTTTGCTTGTGCAGTGCGTCGGTAGTTGGGTTGCGGTATATACTATATAAGCCTTATCAGTCTATGGGTACTTTGGTATCGTAATGTCCATAGTACGTTTAATAGTCGCGTCCATTTGTTCTAGAAAATTGTCAATCTCCTCATTTGACAGATTCCTATTTGAGGGTGGGTTAAGTGAGCTGGAGGAGACAGCTCTTGTCATAACTCTGGAGAAATGGGTCCAGTGCATCTTACTGTAATCGTAGGAGTACGTTTGGACGAACTCGTCTAACTCCGCAACTTCATTAGGAATCGTCACATCGGCGCAAAGTCCGCAATAGTCACTTTCGTATACCACAGTCCGTAGGCAGTTAATAGTTCGTCGGTCCGAACTAGCCAGTTGTAGTCTAATGTCGAACAGCATGAGATCTAGATAAGAGCAACTGCTAGGGTATGAAGGACTATCTGTAGCTTTTAGATCAACTTTATACTCGACATTGTGTTCAACCCACCAATTGAGTAGTGAATTCCCTCTGGTATTAGGTGAGTTATTTCTCCAATTTCTGTGTTTGGCATTTAAGTCTCCGGCCAAAACACAATAGTTTTCTTCTGACTCCAGCCGTAGACAACGAAAAAGTGTCTCGAGCTCTGATATAAAAGAAGAAGAATGAGTAGCTTCAGCAGCATATAGTGCAGCCAAGTATATCATCTTCCCACTACGAAGAGGAATGCACACTACGCTTGCTTCCAATTCTCGGAATCTCCGCAATTCACCACTGTACACTGCCTTATAACGTAAATCTTTTCTTATGAATATAGCGACACCGCCTCCTTGTGAATTGGGACGGCCTCTCCTTAAAATATTGTAATTACTGTGCCTCAGTTTATGCCTTTGGTTTAGCCTAGTTTCGCTAGCCAGAAGAACATCAGGGGCGTGGTCTTTAAGAAATTTGAAAAGTGCGGCTCATTTCGCGATACTTACCAATGAGTTGACATTAACTGCAATGATCTTTATTGGTCTCTTATCCACCATGCTCATTACGGCTGAACGGGCGCTAGGCTCGGAAGAAGGGCGTAAATATGATTCACCCGTGCCGCCTGTTCTTGTAATTGATGCTGCATATGACTCATCTGTGCTTGGATAGCAATCAAGACAGTCATGACATCAGCCTGTGGTGCATTCGCCACTTGTGCCTGTGGAGCAACCTTAGGTTGTTGCTGTACCATCGTATCTCGACCTGAAGCTATTTGGGCATAGGTTAAGTGAGGACTGACGGCTGGAGTTTGAAACCGGACGGGTAATTTAAATGAGGTTTTGTCGTTTAAATTCCATCGGTTTAAATCAGTTTAACATTGGCGGTTTTAACGATTTTTAACCAATTTTCAAACTCCGTGAATGTTACGGCGGTTAAGGATCAGGACCCAGCCTTCAAATAATGAAATTAATATTATTTGTTTGTGATCAAAAATACAGAGTAGTCTCGATCAGGACATTTATTATTATTTCGTTTAGATAAAATTCAATTTGTTTTTACATAAGTAGAACACAAACAAAAAATAAAAATGTGCAGTGGTTTCCTTTTTTGTTTTCACAACCAGTTCAAACTATAAAAACCACAACCCGCACTCACTTACTCGAAAATATAAATAAGCACAGTAAACTTTCAAAAAAAAAACAAAAAGTAAGCCTTGATTTTCAATTTCAATCCATCCGTCGAAGATGCTATTTTTTTCAACCATTAAAACTTATACGAGTGTACAAGTACCTCCCGTAAAATGATGAAGGCTTGCAAAACCATCGTTTGTGGTTTTCCTCCACAAATTTATACACAGTAAGTCCCTACCAACTAAGCAAAAACACCATTCCAAAAATCTAAAAGATACACCTACAGTCCTAAACATCTGACTACACTATGAAAAATAAAAAAAACTTGAAAATGTCGTAAATTTATGAAATAAAATACATAAACCAGGATGAATTCCTCGACTGCCTTTGCATTGTAGACCCGAAGGTCACCTGCCAAACTGTCGGAATGCTTAGAATTTTCGGTGTTGTATTTGGAATGCTAAACATGACTCCATCCATTTTCGCATGGAATCGTCATGACTTGTGTATTATTAAAATTTTGCTGGAAAATATAAAAGCGTTTCCATAGTGCGAAGGGGATATAAAGAGTCAGGTGCTCCACTAGCTTAGTTGTGAGAGATTCTTTTCTCTACGTTCGCAGGTAAACACAAAAAAAAAGAAAACAAAATTTATATCTTTAATGAGTTTGCTTTTATTACTGCGGGTAGAAGATCTAAATTTTTTTCTAAAAGAAAAAGATAACAAAAGAATGTATTGCGTCTGTAATTGAATGGCGTGCGAGAAAATATTTGTAGATTAGTTTTCACTTTAAAGAAAGATACGGGTGCAGGTGTGGCAGCTGCTAGTTTCATTTCTACCAATTGAATTGGATGCGTCATGGTAAGAGTGATTTGCACCAAAAAAAAAAATAAACCATCGTTTCGGTGTAAATTCTTGGTTCAGCATTCGCTGAAAGCTTTTTCCACATTCATGTTTAGTCCGTTGAATTTTGCAATCCATCAAAATTCGAGGTATAGAATTTTGGTTGCTCTCAAGGGATCATGACCGCCCTTATGGTGCATTTAGCAAGGAGTTTTTTACGATATTATTTACAATTTTGACTTAAAACTAGACTTATAATTACAATTTAAATATTGTTGGCTCAACAAAAAGGGCCCAACGTACTTCAGTTGTGATTTAATATAATACTATTTTTTTTTTTCAAAAATTATGAACATGAGTTTCCAAACATTCTGAAAATTGACTCTGAGGGAGTTGTTTTTAAATGGGAAAAATAATTAAAAAATTATGCAGTGGTATCAGCCTCTGTAGTAGTTGCTTTTGGCTTAAGTGCAGAACGAGGTCCAATCGATGATCTCTTAAAAGTGTTCGTTACTGTCTGCTGATTATCCTTATGACTTCATTAGGGTGGCTTTCTAATCGTTCGCTGATTTTCCTGACAGCTGCAGCATGCAACTTTCGTAGAGCGTTGTGTTGCTGAAGTAATGGGTTTTTCAATAAGAGCGCTTCAAAAGTTTTTTTTTTTTGATAAAACAAAAACGGTTTTGGATATCAATGAAATTCTTTATTCCTGTGAAAGTACATTCGATGCCATTATGTATAGAGCTCGATTTCTTTTGCATGGCCACCACGGGCGCACTTGCAGAAGTCCAGACGCTGAACCCAATTTTCGACGGTTTTCAAGCATAAATGCTGCTAGAATCACACGATACTGCTGGAATTACACGTTCGATATTCGTACGAAGTTCATCAATTGTCGCTGGCTTGTTGGCATAGACCATACCCTTCACAGGAAATAGTCTAACGGCGTCAAATCGAACGACCAAGCGACTAGACCATTTCGTAAGATAACACGTTCTCCAAACTTGGTTTCCAATAAATTGATTGTGATATTCGCTGTGTGGCTTGTGGCGCCATCCTGTTGGAACCACATATAGTCCATACCATCCAATTGGGGCCAAAAATATTCGGTTATCATTTAACAGTAGAAATCCCCATTCACAGTAACGTGCTGGTCTTGATCATCACGGAAGAAGTACGGCCCAATGACGCCGCCGGTCCATAAACCACACCAAACCGTAATTTTTTCGGGATGCAATGATGACTCATGGAGTACGTGTAGATTGCTGCCTGACCATAACCGCATATTTTGTTTATTGACGGAGCCATTCAGCCAGAAATGAGCCTCATCGCTGAAGATGATTTTTTGATAAAAATCCGAATCATTTTCAAGTTCATTCCAAACGACGCTTCTGGCGGAATTTGTTCAACTAAGGTGTTTCTAGATCCATAATAAAAGTTAAATCAGTGGAATCCCAGTCTACTTTTGGATATTGAGAAAGCGTTCGACTTTGTATGGCATAATGGTCTTATGTTTATTGCCTTTGAAAAAAAATCGGTAAATAGTTAAAATGCTAGAACAGATTGGTATTCGTGAAATTCTAGAATGGCTAGGGAAATTTTCGAAGAATCGAGGATTTGAAGTCAAAATAAATGAGTTTTTGAGGCTGGAATATGATGTGCCTCAAGGCTCCATACTAGGTTCATTATTGTTTATTTTATATTTAAATAATATGCTATTGGCACTCAAATTTGGAATCGGATTTGCTTTCGCAGATGATACAGCTATAATTGTGACCCATTCTGACTGGCCAACAGTGATAGGTATGATGCGAAAAGATAACAACTTAATGTTGTCATGACGCTGTACTAATCGTGGATAAACAGATAACGAAGCTTATGCACATCAGACCCCCAAATGTTATTTAAAGCAATATAAGAATCATTGAACGATAACGACGAATGCGACGGCTTTATTGAACAGGTTGCTGTGATGTATTTCCCTTTCTAATGGGTGCTCCACAAATGCGCGTCCTGTCGCCAATACTATATAATTTGCACACATATGATTTCCCGAGCGAACCACAATACTATGGAAATATTATAAGCTTATTTCTACAAGTGCAAAATAAAATTGAATGGGGATAAAACGCAAGTAATAATTTTCAGCCGTAAAAGTAAATCTTGTTTTCTTCCTTGTAGCCAAATCCCCGCTGCTGGAAAAAGAATTGAGTGGGAGAGCTCGGCGAGATATTTAGGCATCTATCTTGACACCAGATTAACGTTCAAGGAACATATTTCTATATCGCTTGGAAAACTAAAAATAGCCATTAATAAATTATATCCGTTTGTCAACAAAAAGTCAAAGCTACGTATTGGTTGCAAGCAAATAATCCACAAAGTGATATTTTGATCTTCTCTTCTATACAGGGGGAACAATCTCACATCAAACAACTACAAGTGTCCCAAAACAAAATCTCAGAATGATGCTTAATCTTCGTTGGTATCACTCCACCCTAGATCTACACGATAGAGCGACTATTGAAATGATTTCCAAACGAATACATAAGCTTAATTACAAATTTATCCCAGACTTTTCTTTTGCTGATAACTTCTTGGTAAATGAACTATATAATTGATAGATCCATGTTTACGTTTAATTATTATTTATTTGAAAATTATTATATTATATTTATATTTAGTCACTTCGTGATAATGTCTTATTAATCAATTAGTTTATTATATTATTTAATTTTTTCATTTATTTATACACTTTTATATTTATATATTTTTATATCTATTCATTTATTTATTAATCCATTCATTTCTTTTTAATTATTGATTTGGTTGTTTTTTTATTTATTATTTCTAGTTTCTTTTCATTAAGAAGTAAAGACATTTTTACTCTAGTCACTGAGCTTTATGCAAATCTGAAGTTGTTAAAAAACATATTCATTATATGCTCGTTTTCTTATTGTTTTGTTTTTCTAGTTTTGCTTCAAAACGTTATATTTGGAAAAGTAGAACTCATTTCAATCGTGATCTAATCTAACTTAAAAAGTTACTATGTATGTAGCCACTAAAAATCTCTGAACTGTAAAATGTAAATTAAATGTAAAGTGAATAAATATCAGTATTCTGGTCATGTAAAACAATTCGAACATAGTCCTTTGGAACTGAAAGTAAGATTGAAGTGGTTGCATATTCCAGTATCCTACCATGTTTACCAAAAGTTTTTGAGATGTGGATTGCAAAAAAACGACAGAATTACTTTTCTTTTTCCACCTGATACAATGATGTACTGCCTACGGAGAATTTTATTACCGGTTTTACTGAGCAGGGTGATGAGCCAGATTTCCAAAATACAACTTTCTGGCATATTAACTACGTTTGAAAAAAATAATGGGAATTATTGCGATTATTTTTTTTTATAATCTTCCCCTGCCCCAGTGGCGGACACTGCGGTTGAAGGAATAAACCTATTGTATCGTAGGGAGTTAGTTTAGGCTAACAGACATTCCATCCTTTTGATGAAAGTCAGAATGTCTTTAGCATTGGATAGCATTCGGTACCTAAACTGAGTCCTAATTTAGTTAGATGTGATCTCAAGCGGATATAGCCTGAGGGGAAGCTCACGAGCTTTCACATGTTCTCCTTGTTGAGTTTTCTTTGTAAGAGAAGGGATTGATTTGTAATGTAGATTGTCTGAGCCCTGGTAGATTTCACCAGAGAGCAATACGTAGCTTGATTTGCCACTTTTTGGTAAGACCTGCGGGCTTAGTCCAGCTTACGCCACAGAAAGGTAAATGCGGCTTTTGAACCAGCCCTGGCTAGTTCGTCCACAATTTCACTCCCTTCGATTCCATGATGATCTGGAACCCATCCTTACCTAAATTTGTTACTTTGGGTTAGGGATTGTTAGGCGTCAAAGTTGCTTTTGAGACATTTAAATTCTATTAGATTGGATGACAATGCTCTGAGGCTTTTTTGGCCTTTGCAAGGCGCAGGATTCGTCGGCTTGTAGCTCAGCCTGAAAAATACTTTGATGCTTTCCTATTGGTATAGAGATTTAAGTGTTGGGTCCATTGACACAGATTTGTACTCCATTTGCCATTTTTTAGCCATAAGTATTAAGTTTTTGGGGCCGTGGACAAGTGAGCTGCTCGACCAATGATCACGATTAAAAATGTGTACCTCAAAGAGACGTCAAAAGCAGTATATTGAAGCGGTCTGAGGTGATGAGGTCTTACTCCAATGGATACGAGAATGCAGCTTGCTTAAAATTTTACTTGTGCCTATTCTTGAATACGCTACAGTTGTTTACCCCAGGCTCGATTCGTTGTCTCAGCACAAACTAACTGTGGCTTTCAATGATATGATCAGATATCATTGATCACATGTCGATCACATATAAAATTAACATAAAAATGTTCTCGGTTACACACTTTAACAGTTTTTGAACCTAAGGTGTTGTTTTTTCCTGCACAAAATAATAAGCAGTAGATCGCTTCCTTACTTCGATTTTTGCAGTCAACAAGAACACAAATCTTTTCTTCATTCATGCTGTCAGACTTTGGAACTCTCTCCGCACCGCAATAAAACAATTAGCATTTTGTCCAAAATCAGCAACTACACTTTATCTCATATTCCTTCCCTCCATTCTCTAAAAACTCTATTTAATTATAAATGTTTTTTTGTTATTACATTTATATTCTTATATTTTAATTATTTCTTTCTTAATATAAATTCAAACGTATAAAAAAACTGTACCAAGATTACATCTTTTTTGTACAATGCCTAAATAAACGAAATTGAAATTGAATTGATTGGCGGCAAGTGCGAGGTACAAGAGGTCCAGCTCGGATTTTAATTTTATAATAACTAAAATTGAAAAAGAAAAAAGAAAGACTTTAATATTACCGTCTCGAAACTTTCGTCGTTTTATATTTTTGTTCAATTCTAAAACCCACTTCCAAGTTTTCAGCAAAATAAAAAAAAAAATCATGTTTCAATATAATGTTCGCGGCCTCTTTCATTAACGTTTTATGTGTGACAATGTGACGAATGTTAACGCAAGTAATATACTCGCAATTAATACAAAGTTTCTCTTTTATCCGACCTAACTTTGCCATTACTTCACATGATTCCATTATAATTTTAAGGGTGCAGATGAAAGCAACCCCCTAACTCAGTTTAATAGGTTCGTTAGGGATCAATTTCTTTATGGTAAAGGGATTTAAATTTTTGGGTTCTAATGGAAACGTCCCTAAAGTTTTCAACCATCAGCAATTGTATGTCTCTCAAAGGTTTTCCTGTAGACCAAAGTTCATTTGGTGGAATGGTAACATACATTTTTAATAACCAATCCAATTCAAAAAGTTTCAACTTGTATTCGTGTATTGTTATATGTTGTTTAATAGCTTTTTGATAAAATAAGAAAAACTAACCATAGAGATGTCTGTGATATGAGTTATTTTTTACTTTCAACAAAACTTTATTTAAAATGGGAGAAGAGGCAACGGTTATGAACTCTAACGAACACCAATGTATCTCAATCGAAGTTGTTACTGATTCATATTTAATTTCAAAAAAATAAGTTTTCCTCTATCATTGTGCAAGTATACGGGTAAAATTTAATCTAATATGACAACTGAGTTTGAAATGAAATTTCAGGTTCATGTTTTACACAAAAAAGCGACCAAAAACAAGAGGTGTTCCGTACCACCCTACAGTATGCAAATATCATTTTTTTTTGTTATATATAATTTTTTTTTTATATATAATATAACATTGCACATTTGTACGAGCAGGCCAATCGACGACTGCAATCATGTGAAGCGACTTCTGGTAACGATTTTCTTTACCCCATCAAAAACAAAATAAAATGTTTTTAAGTGCAATTCCAGAATTAAAAATGAAAAAGAAGGAATTTTTCAAATGTTCATTTATGAATAAAAAGTTCCAAAATTGAAAGATTTTTTATTGCAGACTAATTGTCTAACTTTCTGAATCTATGATTCTGATTTTAAAGCGATTGTAAATTTGTTTGTCGAAATTTGTGTTATGAAGTTTTCCAACCAACCAAAACAAGTTTCACATGTATGTACGAGTTTCGCAATTATTAGTTGTTGTTATAGTAGTAATATTATAGTAATAAAAAATCAAGGAAAATTTCAAGTACTATATATACATATTTTAATTCAGAAAATACAGTCATTTAACTGACGGACGGTCGGACAGCGGAAGCTTTTTAATAAACAAAGTGAATACGGAACCCCTTAAAAATAAATTATCTTCGCTGTCGTTTTAACTTCGTCCGCCGTACAAGACAATAATAATATAATTGTATAAGAAAGGTGACAAAACCCTAAGGAACAACTACAGGCCTATTTCGTTATTATAGTTTTTCTCAAAAATTTTCGAGAAAGGTTCTTAGAAAGAAACCATTTTTTTTGTATGTGTCAGTTTGGCTTTCGTTCTGCTTGTTCAAATGAGGATGCCTCCTAAAATTTTGTTCTGAAATATATAACAATTTCAATAATAAGAACCTTACCGCAGCACGTAACTAAAGCCTTTGCTACTGTAGATCATGAGATACTTTTAAACAAACTCTATAAATGTGGCTTTAGAGGCACGATTCATGTTTGGTTTCGAACTTACTTATCCAATAGAATTCAAGGAGATAAAATTAGTGATGTGAATAGTTCCGTGCGTTCTGACTCTGTAGGTGTTCCTCAAGGTTCTTCTCTCAGTCCTGTTCTATTTCTTATAAATATTAGTTTATTATTTTTACTAAAATATCATAGCAAAGTCACTGCATTTGCGGATGATATGACGTGTGTTTTCACTAACAATTCACCATTGAATCTTTGTGCTGACATCAATCATGATATTGGTTCAAAATACACAAAATGACAAAATAAAAATTATGTGTTTTAATCATATTGGTATAGAAGTACACTATGGACTTTTAATGTTCCATTGTGGTTATTGTAATAGATTTAAGCATAGTATTACTATTTGTAATTCTGAAGAAAACTAGCAGACATATTTTGAGAATAATTCTTGTTCAGATAAATGTTTTAATTTAGAGAAAATTAATCAGTTCAAATATCTTGAAGTTCTGCTTGACTGACAGATGAATTGGTCTGAACATACAACTGCACTTAAGAAGTATCTTATGGCAGCTACCAGACAAATCAATTTTTTAAACCTTATTTGTTCACACGATCTCCTTAAGCGTATTTATTATGGTCTATTGTATTTAAAATTGGAATATGGTCTATCTTCGTAGGGCGGAACTAACTATAACAAAACATTTCCTCTTCACATTACCCAAAAATATGTTATTCGTCTTATTTTTAACAAAAACCGACGGTATGATAGCCTAGAACTTTTTAGAAACCAAACAATTTTACCTTCGAAACATATAAAGGGTTTGTCAATAAGAGCGCTACAAAAGTTTTTAAATAAAATAAAAACGGTTTTGGATATCAACGAAATTCTTTGTTCCTGTGAAAATACGTTTGATGCCATTATGTATGGAACTCGATTTCTTTTGCATGGCCAACACGGGCACGCTTGCAGAAGTCCAGACGCTGAACCCAATTTTCGACGGTTTTCAAGCATAAATCTGCCGATACTGCTGCAATTTCACGTTCGATGTTCGTACGAAGTTCATTAGTCGTCGCTGGCTTGTTGGCATAGACCAAAGACTTGACGTAGCCCCACAGGAAATAGTCTATCGGCGTCAAATCGCACGACCGAGGCGGCCAAGGGACTGGACCATTTCGCGAGATAACACGTTCTCCAAACTTGGTTTCCAATAAATTGATTGTTACATTCGCTGTGTGGCTTGTGGCGCCATCCTGTTGGAACCACATGTCCTCCAAGTCCATATCATCCAATTGAGGCCAAAAAAATTCGGTTATCATTGAACGGTAGCGATCCCCATTCACAGTAACGTGCTGGTCTTGATCATCACGGAAGAAGTACGGCCCAATGACGCCGCCGGCCTATAAACCACACCAAACCGTTATTTTTTCGGGATGCATTGATGACTCAGGGAGTTCGTGTGGATTGCTGCCTGACCAATACCGCATATTTTATTTATTGACGGAGCCATTCAGCCAGAAATGAGTCTCATCGCTGAAGATGATTTTTCGATGAAAATCCGAATCATTTTCAAGTTGTTGCTCAGCCCAATTCATGAACATAGGAAGCTTCTGATAGTTAAGCGGCTTCAGTTCTTGCGTCAATTTAATCTTGTGAGGATGTAGGCCAATATCATTTCGCAAAATTCGCCACAACGACGTGACAGAGATGCCCAACGCTTGAGACACCTTTGGGCTTTCTGCAACTGAAGCCTCAGCGGCAGCAATATTCTCGACACTAGGGGCACTTCTTTGTCTCACTGGCACGGGAACATTTTGTTGATCTGCTAGGACGATTATTATGACCATAAATTGGACGTAATTTAGACTCGCTGTTGGCTCGTGTATCTTTTCATCATGAAATGGCAAACCAGCAGCAAGAAATATGGCATCGTTTGCTGTCCCAGTCGCTCTACTATTGTAGCGTCCCTGTTGAAAAACCCTTTATATTGCTATAAAGTTTTGAAGGTAATCTTCATTAGACGCTCATCTAAATACTGACTTAAAATAAATGAACAAAATCTCGTCCAAGTACCTCATCACAATGTGCAAATCTTCTTTAAACGCTTCCAGACTTTTTAACAAGCTGCCTTATAATATAAGACTTATACGTAATGAGACTTTTTTCTTATATAAATGAAATCATTGCTTTTAGAATTAAATTACAAAGATGTTCTTGACCTGCTTTGTGTTTTAAAGTAGCCAATTTTGTTTTTAATTTTGTCTTTAATTTCTTTTATATTTTTTTTTTTGTATTTTTCTTTATTGCTTTCAATGTAAATTTCTGTTATCATCATCATTAAATCACTGCTTTATATGCTTATCCTTAATGACCCCCTTCATTCATTTTAAAAATTACTATAAAAAAATATTAAATAAATAAATAAATAAAAAAAATAATATATTCAGTTGGGGTTCCTCCACTCTTTGACCAATGCAATTTAGGTTCAATCATTAAAATAAATGAATTTATTTTTAGGTTGGTATGAAGCGAAATTCCCGACAATCATTGATGTATTATCCCGACAGACGCATGTGTACTTCACTTCTTATAAATTTTATTTTATTCCATTTATTATTTTCACCTGAAAAAACAAGAATTCTGAGGACAGCTTCAAAGAAATATGATTTATTTGCTTAGCTCTTTAACCTACCTACCTAACTTTACCTAAAATATTTCATATCAACTAAAAATAAATAAAACTCTACCCTCTCTCTCATCTCAAAATCATCCGAACTATGATATTAATATTAAGATTGCAAACTTGAAATTATTATTTGGGGAACAAAGATTTCTCTTGATGGCAGAGTACGTGCTCAGAAAGGACCTTTTGAAATTCGACCCTTTTGGATTGCAAATCGGGTATGAAAGATGTTTTTAAAAAAAAAAAAATAATCTTAATAAAAAAGAAACCGGTATTTTGAGCAAATACTTTAAAATTGAAAGAAGGGTGTATGAAGTGCCGGCACTCGAAATGATGTGAACAAGAAATCATTAAATTTAACTTTTTGTTGCACAGATATTTTTAAATTTTATAATAAGTAAGTTCTTTATCCCCAAATGATCTCAGGCTCTTTGGCAAACTTAACCACTCAACAAAAGGCTCATAAGAAATATTGACATCGTCAAATAACCTTAATTTACAAACCGCAATGCCAAAATTGCGTTTTGAAGGTGCAATTCATCAATATGGTAACTTGTTAGGATGGTTAATATGCATACCCCAACGGGTGGCTGCGATTCGAAGAAACAGAAACAAATATTTGGTCCATTATAACAGACTTTTTTTTTCCTCCGAGCTAGATCCACATTACTCTACAGTATATCGAGTTCAAAGTTTTACCTCCTCAGGGCCAGGACTGTTTATCTGCTGTTATACTGTCTTGCTTATTGTTCAACACTCAGCGCCATACATGAGAACTAGTAAGACTAGTGTTTTGTTGTCCAGGATTTTGGTCCTTCGAGCCGAGAGCTTTGAACCTAGTTGCTTGCATAGAATTATTATCGATTGATTACGAGGAGCCGTCGTCGGATCTCCACCAGGGTAAAGTTTGTGCAGTTGATAATGGATGTGATCATTTTTGTTCTAAGATGGTGTTTTGTCCTCATTAGTTTGCAGACTAACTTTTCTGGACTTTTCTTCAATCACTGAACTCTGTCATTTCCTGGAATAGTTGAGTGCGATGAATGCTGACAAATGCAACATTAAAGTCAATGGAGAAGGTGAATAAAGGTGAACGGGAAACCGTCTTCGGGCTTGCCTTGTACCTTAACCTGACGGATGGTCCAAGAAGCCTGTAAGCTATCTCAACCAGCAGCTGCTGCTATTTTAAAGCTTTATTATGGTCACACCAACTTCTTCAGTAGATGGGGGAGTTACTTCATGGGTTTTTAGTCACGACCTAACACGCTGCCTTAATAACTTTCGTTTGTCAGCTTATCGAAATGCTCCTTGAATACATTCACAATTCCCTGCAGATCGGTGCCAGAATTGCTTTCACAGATACGGAGTGCTTAAGTTTTTCTTTGCAGTGTCTTCTCATTTAGCAGGAAGTTCAATTGTCTAGAGATAGTTGTGTAGATTATTTTATGAGGAAATCTTGTTACTAGATGCCGCAAAGCTTGTGTGTCAGAAGCCTATATCTGTATCCCTTTCGTCGTGGAGGCACTTTCTGATCCCCCCTCGGGAGTAGAAGTTTCCAAGTACATACGATTACGTCCAACTTCACACAGGTTCCGTTCAAGGGTACGTGAAAATCGTTCTACAAGAGTTTTCAGCTTTATTGGTGGGGGCACGAGTACTTGAATGTCGGTCTGAAGCTAGTTTTTAAAGTGAAACTTTTATTCAATCGCCTTAATTTTTTTGCCGTATTATAGCCAGCCTGCTAGTTGTCAGTGCATTCATTGGGTATTTTATTTTTTTTCTTCGCCTAGAGGTAGGCAATTATTTTCTTTTTTTTCCTCTCGCGGCACTTAGAAAAACTTTGGGTGGTTTAATGAAACCACGAAGCAACTGAAACTTTTTTAGGCATTTAACTGGAAATTTTCTGAAAATTATTCTGTTAAGATTGTTTTAATTGGGTTCTACTTGCAGAATATTTTATGCAAACATATTTTCGGACATAGGATCGTCCCATCTATTAATTTTTTCCGGCGGCTCAGAGTGTAGTTCGGCTAATGCAGATGACTGAAGACCTAAAAAAAATTAAATATATTGAATTTGACGGATAAAAATTAAAATACTTCATCAAATATTCATGTGAAATGAAATGAGTTGAGATAAATTTCTAGCACTCAAAATTTATATTTAATGACTGCAAACATATCATTTTAAATAGCAAGAAATATTTGTTTGGGACTTAAAACTAGTCTCGAATAATTGATTTTTATATACTAACAAATCCTTCTATTAGTGCATAAACAAAAATAAGAACTGGCAGAAAGTTCTTATAATTCTATTCAACTCATTATAAAAATTAAACTAACTCACTTAGAACCCTTTTCCTTTCCCTCAACATTCAGTCTCTTACGGAGTAAAATAAATTCATCGTCGGATATTTTCGTTGGTTTATTTGACTCATTAGCTTCATCGTTATCCATCATAATCAAGTGAAAAAAAAACATTTACATAAATACACTGATCAAAACACATAAATACCGCGGTGTATTTGTACAAATAAGTGAGAATGTAAAAGCTACAGGGCTAGCTGGTGCGAGCTATGAGTGCCACCGCTCTGACGAACGCCTCTCACGGCCGAAGGTAATGCGAGATGCGATAGATGGACAAATAAAAATGTGAGGCGATGGAAAAAATGTTTCACTGACCGACCCCTTCCAAAGGAACCCCAAGCTGGTGAGAACTCCACCGGGTTCGGGACTACCTTAGAAAGGGGACGCTCGGGTAGGAGTCTCCTTGTCAGAGGACGAAATGCTAGTCTCGAGCCAGGAAACGTTAAAAGGAGACGTGGAAGTGAACACGCTGTGCACGACTCAAATACTGCTCTGAAGGACACTCGTTTAAGAGCCCTACCTAACACAACGAAAAAGCAGAGGTCGGCCAGCTTTATCCCGCTAAGAGAACCGCACTCAGTGCAGTGAGACGCTCGTGCCAAGAATTTAAATAATGCAAGAAAATTTTCAGTACAATGCCTTAAAAAAATTTTACTTGGTTTGTGGTTTCATAAAACCAGTACCGAGTTTTTTTTGGCCTTCTTTTCAAAATTAAGTGCAATTTGAGTAAGGATATTGAACAATAATATGCAATAATATGCGACATAGAAAGGAGGTACAAGTTCACATTGGTTTTGAATTGTTGGAAAATAGAGTGGGGCAGTGAATCCATATTTTCTGTTTTGAAAAGAGAGGAGGCTTAATGGTATGTAAAGCAACAGAGGATGCGTTCATTATGAAAAAACTCTTAATGAGGCTCGTGAAATCTTTAAGTCGGACAACTTTTCAAGTGCGTTACATTCTGAATGCATTCTATTTCTGAGGAGCGGAGACATCGCAATTGTTGATTAAGGCATTCACACACAAGGTATTATATTTTCCAATGTTTACCATCTTGAGTGTTTCTATGGGAGTCATCATGGGCGATGCCAATTCAGACCAACATGTCACCATTGCTAGAATGTCCCATTATTCAAATTCAAAAGGATTTTCGTTCTTGTTTGCTTTATTGGCACGGGAAAATGAAACCTACGACTAACGTGTTGAAATCTTAACACTGCATTTATAAGATTCTTGAACATTTCAACAGCTTTCATTGACACCTATGTACTTGAGGATTTGTCCAAAGTCATTAAAACGCAACCAGAAGCTATGTGTTTTTTTCAATCTTAAATCGCTAATTTTGTTAAGCTATTTATTTAATTGGTGGCGATTGAATTGCAGTTTTTTAATGATTTTTAGTGCAACTTTTTTCGCTACTCAGATTCAGACAAATGAAGAAAGTTCCCGTTCTTCGAGATATCAGTTTATTGCTTTGTGGATCTGACCTATAATCTCAGTTGGATATAAAGATCCTTCGTAGATGGCTTGTCTTTTTCTGATTTGCGAAGAGTGATCTCAATACATTTATCAAGTTCAAGTAATCAAGTTTCATGGTTTGCGAGTTTTGATGCCTCTTCTGTTTTCGTAACGCCTTCGCTTAGTATAAGAAAAAGTTTTGAGAAGTCGTATTTTTCCTTGATTTTTGTGAGATTTTTCCCACGTCTTCTGCGATACAAAAAAATCGTTAAGATCACGTTTTTACACTGTTAGTCCGCCAACAGTAAGGCTTTCTCATCAAAAGCAAATCTCATGGGCGTCTGTCTTTTATGCAACTACGCTGTGATGTGAAGCCTTACTCCTCCAGCTAACAATCAGTGGACACCTTGTAATGAAAAACGCATTGTATTTAATTTGATTGGATTTATAGTTTATTTGATATGAACACGAAAGGAAAAATTAAAATGTATGCGAAGGGAAATTAAAGTAATTCAAGGGTAAGGAAATAAACCAATTGATTCATTGATTCAGCTCGACTCTTAGCTTTTTCCTACTCTCCCGCTGGCAATCCCTTGTGTTGGGACCTAGGGGAACCATCTCTCCACATATATACAATAGCTTTATATTTTTACATCTTATCTTCATTCCATCGCAGCCAATTATTGAACTGTAAGATTGTTTTTGATGCCCCAGAATGTTGAGAAGAAATGAGCCTTTGGCGTCTTTGTGAAAATTTTAGAAAAAATTTCAGTTGCGCGCTTAGTTAAATCCAATTTAAAGAATTCAATAAAACTCGAAAGCTACAAAAATCCTTCAAACTAAATAACAGCGATATGTTATCAAATTAAAACTGCAATCAAAAAAGCAAAACCAAATATAAAATCACAACGCAAAAAAAATGCTTGAAGCCCGGTAAAGTGACAAAAGCAGACCTCGGAAAATGGGACGAGGTGTTTTTTTCCGCACAGGAAGGCAGATTATACCACAATAACTATACGGAATCCGGTTTTGCATTTCGGTGCAACTCTTTCATTTTATTTGAATTTTTTATGTCAAAGCCACCTGCTTGCGGCAATGCACAGAATAATTGTATTTATAATAAGTTTTATTGTGCCTTTGTGATACCTTTGGGGATGATGCCGTAAGGACATGATACGTAGGCTGCTAGATATATTTCTATGCTGCTCCTATAATGAAAATGCGATTATTTATCATCAAAAGTGGTTTTATTGTTTTTTAAAGTATTCTCCAGCATGATTTATACACTTTTGCATGCGCTCAAACCCATTGTCGAAACACGTTTTCCACTCCGATTGAGACACCTCCAAAACATGGTTTTTGAACGCTACAATCGTTGATCCCGCATTTTTTTCTTGATGTGCGGGAATAAAAACAAGTCAGTGGTCAGGGCTGTATGGCGGATGACTCATCAATTCGACGTTTTGGTCGGTCAAAAAGGCGCTGGTTTGAGCCGATGTGTGAGAGCTCGCATTGTCATGGTAAACAATGATTCGTTTTGCCGAAGAAACAGGGGACCATTTGCCTTGAAGTGCTTCTTCCACGAACAACTTTTGTTGGATTTGGCTCGTCTTCGAAGACGCATACGGTCGTTTGTTGTTTTGTTTTGGGCTCATACGCATAGATCCATGATTCGTCACCTGTGACAATATTATAAACGTTTTTTAAAGCAGCGTGATCATATTTTTTTAACATTTCTTTGCACCAATCGAAACGAGCCTTTTTTGAACGATTGTCAAACTTTGAGGGATCCAACGAGAACAAACCTTTCTAACGCCCAGGTGTTCATGCAATATCAAATGTAAGTTGGTGGGAGAAATACCCAGGGATGCCTCTATCTCGCGGTATGTTATATGACGATCTTGCATTATCAGTTCGCACACGGCATCAATGTTCTCTGGAACAACGGCCGTTTTTGGACGACCTTCACGGAATTTGTCTTTGAGCGAACCAGTTTGTCACTGTGCTATAGGATGGTGCTTCATCGCCATACAAAGATTTAAGTTCATCAATGCACTCTTGTCGTGATAATCCACGTCGAAAGTTGTGAAAAATTATCGCAAGAAAGTGTTCCCGAGTTAATTCCATTTTTTTGCCGAGATGAATTTTTCAAGTCTCTGTAAATAAAACAATTCACGATTAAATGACAACACGTTCTGAGTGATGTTATGCTAAAAAATGTCAAACTTTCCAATGGAAATGTCGGATTGCACCTGGCAACACTAAGTGTTGCCTAGGCCAAAAATATATCTTGCAGCCTATGTATTTTTCTTGTTTTATTATGTTAATTTTTTTTGCGTTCGTTGCCTTTTTGAGGCGGTGGGTTTAGACATGTTCGCAGGCAGGTAAGTTTAATTTGATTTCGAAATTTTTATTTTTTTTTTTTAAATTGGAGATTTTTGAATTATCGGAAAAATATTTGTCATGTAAAAATAATCACTGCATTTGAATCACAGATAATATTTTTTTTCTGTCTGTTTTTATGTAGTGCACCTTTGCACTTTAGACCTGACACAATGCTCGTTTCCTTTTACCTTCAATGAATTTTTAATTTTTTTTTTTCATAGCTTGAACGACTTTTTAGCTCGAATTTAGCCGGAATCATATTTTCTAAAAGCACCCCTTAATGGAGCAGCAACCAAATGCATTTTTTCCTCATGCAATTGATAACACAAATATTGCATTAAGGGTAATAAATGCTGAGGTTTAACCATTGAAGGCGATCGAGTTAGACGAAATAAATTGTATAAATTCATGTGTTTTAGTTTCCGGTATGAACTGCTATGAATGTCATAAATACACAGGATACACATCCTGTAGGTTGCATAAAATACTGCTTATAGGTTGTGCGTAGGGGTTGCCTGCACTTTGTGTACCGTCATAAATTTACTATTATTTTTATGTGACTAGTTTAATGGTCACACGAGTACGTATAAGTAAAAGCACAATCCGAGGTCTTGTTCTGATTATGTGAATTCGTTATTACTTTAAATAAAATAATGTACATTGTATAGAATGTAGAGTTCAAGGAATTTGTTTATTTATCTGTTTTTTTTTTTTACGGAACGTTACCGATGTTGCAATAAAAGTTTCGTAGAATTAATTAAAAAATTATCAAAATAAATATTTATACATTTTTGTTTGGGCTTTTTTAAATCAGATTGTTCAGTTGAAAATTATATAAATGACATGATAAAAACAAGCGCTGGACATTTTAAGAAAGAAAAATCAGATTGTTGATTCAATAATATGTATTTTATTTTAGAAAACAGCAGACTTTTTGTTTAACCCCATCGTTATTAGTATTAACTTTCCATTTGGAAGTTTTTTTACTGGGGCTGATTTCCGAAATTTAATGCTTTGACGTCTTTAATTCCTTTCTTTTTTCAGGATATCTATGTATGTATTTATCAAATGCAAATAAGCATAAATTGGAGTGGTTAAAATTTTATAGCAAAAAAAAAATGTTTAAAAATAGAAAATTTCATTTGTTGTATAAAAATCAAAAGGTTAATAATAACAATCAATACAATTTAAGTATTAAAGATTTCGACAATGTATTCTGTCAGAAAAATTGATATAAAACTCTTTTCAATCCAATAATCAACATTTTTTGTAAATATCTTCAATGATATGATTTATTTCTATACAAATGGCCAAATTGGGTGGACTTAATAAATAAAATCGAGTTATGAAATATGATTATATCTCTTTCGTCGAAAACTCCATCTCGTATCTGCACCAATTTGGCTGTCACTGCAGACGTTCAATGGATCTTCTTCTTGATCCTTTCCAAAGTTTGTCTTTCCATGCTTGACACGTTTTTCAAACCTTTCTGGCACGTTCGTTTCTGTTGGCTTGATGCCCGCTGAATTTATTACAAAGTCGTAGTAAATGTTGCTACTCGAACTCAAAGACCTGCGATACACCATCGCCAAATTAGCGATTTTCACCTCTCGAATTAAGTTTGAATCGCTTTGACTATAAACTTTAAATCAAATGGAATCTATTACGGTAATTAAATATTTGCTATGCAGTAGAGAGAGCCTGCTGGATACTTGAAGTGTTTTTAGGCGCAGGCCCAGCAATTTAAAAGTTCTAGTAGAAAAAAATGTAGTTAAATAAAAGTGTCTTCGATGACAGGAAATAGACTTAACATACTCGGAGTGGAAATAAGATGCGTACTCATTATCCACCCTTCTTAAGCCTCAATAAGCCTTATATAAATATTTATTTATGATAGATGGGGGTTTTTTGTTCATAGTTGATTTGAGTCCCATTTTCAGGTCAAGAAAGTAGAAGTTCGTTATTTTCCAGAAATTCATTTTCGAACGTAATCCTGACGAAAATTCGAACAGGCCTTGGGGTCTGGTGTAACATAGTTCCATTGTTTTTATAGCAAAGCTCACTGATATAATTATAAATTATTAGATATTTCGCATGATTTGAGTTTTCCATTTTAGTTCACTGCCATTTGAGTGATTAAATCAAAAAGAAACTGCATATGAAACCATTCGCTCAGAATAACTTGCATTCACGTTACTTGCTGGTGACACTCGCAGCACTCTTTATGAATTTTTTCAACCAAAATACAAGTAATTAACCATCGTATCCCGTTTCGTATTTCACATGAATGTGGAAATCCTCTCATTCGTGGTACTTTAAAGCCGGCGGTACTTCACACACCAAGGAGTAGATGAATACCTCTTTCTAGTAAATTTTAAGATCTTTTTCATCAGATTTAAAAAAATATTATTATTCGGCTCACATTGCGAACCGTACATGCTCTGTTTTTCGCCAGGACAAGGAATTCTTTAAATAATTGATTTAATTTTATGAACTACATTACACATTTTTTGAGTTCAAGGATTTATTTTTTCTGGTGACGATGAATTATATGTTTTTTTTCAGACTTTGGGCGTTGTGAGAAATTCCAGGATCAAATTAATTAATTAACGAGCTCACATTAATGCTCCTGATAATGTATTCAAACAGCAAATGTAAAAGGACAAAGTGGAAATTTGTGAGGTGATTTCGGATGAAATTAAATGTGCAGTTGAAAGTAATGAACTAACAATAAGTCTAATCGTATAGGAAGAAAAAAAAATATTATAAACCGGTGTGGATTAAACATGAGAGTTTACTTCCATTTAAGTACATTAATAAATAAACAGGGTGATTTTTGAGGCTAGAGCGAGTAGGAAAGTTCAAGATAAAAAACTGGGAACGGGGTCTATCTCCCGTTTTTCATGTGGGAAGATCAATTTTCTGAAAAAAATTACTTTAAATCGAGAAAATATTTTCAAAATCAATAATTAAACGTACGAAAAGAATTTATAACTTTATATAGCTTTTTAATTAAACGAAATTTGATAAATAATATTTTAAGGTTAAATTTTTTTTAAAAATAAATTTTTTTTCTATAAACTGAAAGCTACTTTTTTCCCGGAAAAACTTTTGTTTTTGAGTCATGCTAAGTTTAGAATTTTTGGTCAGTAATACATATCATAAGATATTTTTTTTATATATTCTCTTGGCCTAAGTAAGGGACCCCGTCGTTCCATATCCAGAAGGTTGTGAAGTCTTGTAAAAAATTAATGGCGGATACATCTCCTCTTGGAATACCTTTTACAGCAAAATCTCTCTGCTCCAAGGCTGGCAATATCCGATTTATACAATGCAGCAGTGCATATCTTTAAGTTCGGCCCGAGAATTACTAAAGCTTGTCATCTTTTTGTGTTGACAATTTAAAATGCACATTTAAGGGGTATTCCAGTCTAGAAACTTAAAAAAATCGTTTTTTTTTTTTTATATTTTCAAAGCTTAACTATTCAAGAATATATCTACAGGAGGATTTTTTAAAATTCAAATTATCTTCGGAGATACCGGTATTTCTCTGACCCGGAATCCATACGAGTTCGGCCGGAACTAATCGAACAAAAAGACATTAGGGATTCTCCGCCTACCTGAATCCATATTTCTCAGTAAAACCTTTTGTCCTTTGTAAATATTGTAATACAAGAACCCAAGGTGACTTGAATCTTGTATATTTAGTGTTCGCTTACTAACAGTTGAATTCTAACCTCCAAACCACGTGGACGTAACTATGTGCTGTGAGTTAAATAAAAATATTGTGAAATATTTTTTTTAAATAAAATTGATAAAAAATCCTTGGCGCAAAGGATTACGCTTCCAGATCGATAAACAAAAAGGCGATTTCACGGCAATAGATTCACGGCACAGAAAGACACCAGTTTTACGAGTGCATCAAAGGAGTGCATCAACTCGATTTGAAGAGAGAAACGCGGAAAATAGTTTTTCCGAAGTCGAGAAAGATCTGATGCATGAAGCAGGAATGGCAGATTGAATAAATGCAAGTCTTCAATTTCATTTCATGACTTACACTGCAAAACTTTACGCGTAACTTTAAACGCGTTTTTCTCAATACCCACGATTTCTCAGGTTCTACTGAACCGATTTTTAGAGAGTCTTCTCTCCAAATTTCTATTACTTTTTTTTAAATTCGAAATAGTCAAAAAAGTTGTACAATAAAATTGTTTTTCTTCAGGCAGTCGCCATTTTGTGAGAAAAAAAACTTTCCAACTTTTCCGTAGTTCCAGACATTGCGACATTATTCTAGATTTATAATCTTTTTTTTTTTTGGTTTCAGTCTGCTAGGAGGGTTGAAATCGTGGGTATGGTAACGCCCCAATTTTTTGAGACCCCCATTTCATCAACTTATAATTTTTAAAATTTTCAACTTTATTTTACTTTTTTTTATCTTTTTCTGTATTTTTGTTATGTTTATAAATAACTAATAAAAAAATGGATGCTAAAAATATTAATTGCCTTTTTTTTATGACACTTCAAAAATTACATGAAATTCATGCCTCTAGACTAGAATACCCCCTTAAGATGGGTTTTTAATACAATGTCCATGCGCATAAGTGTTTAAGTAAAAATTATTTTGATGTTTTAGTTTAAAATATTACAAAAGTGCATCAATAGGGTATAATTTAGTTAACTCAGTTTATTATTTTATAATTTGCTGACTGATGATTTGTAGGGAAACGTAAAAAAGGGATAAGAATCCAAACTTGGCAAAGCACAAAAATAAGTGCTTTCTGGGAAAAAAAATACTTTTGGCTATTTTTCTTTATTTTAAAATATATCACACCTTTTTACACCAAGTTGTTCATCTTCAACTTATCATTAATGATAGCATTAAATGATGGAAATAAAAGTTCCCCTTAATAATGCTAAATTTTGCAAAATCTCAATTTGAAGAAATAAAATTATTTTTTTTGTTTTTTTTTTCAAACTTTTGACTTTCAAATTGTTTTTCTCAAAAGCCAAAAATTCATACAAATTAAGTAAAAAATGTTATTAACGTCTGAGATTTTAGAATAAGGAAAAGAAATATTTTAATTAATTACGTATTTGCGTTGATTTTTAAAAACTTACGAAACTGCCTAATCGGGGTGTGATAGACTGCCCCTCCCATAGTATTTTTTTTTCTTGCCTTGAGCCAATATACACATTTTGTGCGTATCACCCTATTTATATAACTTACTGACACGTGAAGACACGGCAGCCTAAATTTTCGTCAATCCCAGGCATGTTGCTTCCAGTTTTCTAGACCAACGCTCTGGCATCCGCGATTGCTTGATCCTTTAAACGGCGGTTCGGGGGGCTGCAATTTGAATCATCTTTGTTGGAGCATTACTATCCATCCGTCCGATCTGGCCGAGCCAGTGAAGTTGTCGTATTTTGGCTTATTGACCTATTTCCCCGTCTTGATAAAGCTCACCATTCACCATTCACCCTCCTTGCACATGGGTCCAAATATTCGTCGAAGAATTTTTCTCTCAAAAGTGCTCAAAATCGTCTAGCACTCGGCTCCATAGAGTACAACTCGCAGGATCAAAGATTTGTAAAGTATAAATTTAGTTTTCCGAGTTAGGAGTTTTGAATGCATTTGTTTTGCCAAACCCAAGTTTTAAAGAAGGTAAACTTCTCAACCACCTCAAATTAACTATTGCCAATAGTTGCTTTCTTTATTGACAACATGTATACTTAGCGTCTGTAAGAAGAACGGAAACACTTATTATAGAGCCAGCGGCAGCCATATCACTGATTATCCTTAGCCATGTAGACACAGCACAGGGGACCTTGTAACGTGGAGAGGTGTCAAAATTAGCATTCAAAAAACTTGAGCAAGTATTTGAAATCTTTTCATGTTTCAAACGAGGGTTGTTTTTAATCAATTCCTTAATGAGAACAAAGGACCTCACTTTTACAACGCAAGAGGAAATAAACCTTTTAACAAACTCGCTAAGTCTTTTTATGTGTTTCAATTCCCATATCCTGTCATATGCCATTTAATTAAGAAAGCATATTTCTTCAGAAAGTTTTCTTTTGTCAGCAAAGCTTATTTGGGTTCCATTAGAATGTCTTAGAAACAAAAAAAAAAAAAACAAAAAGGGGACGACCATTTGTCGCCTATGAAACTGGAAATTATTCCAGAAGAAAATCCTCTTACCCAACCCCCACAGCACACTGTTGTCTTCCTTTATTACAAAACATCTACAATCTCCAAATAATGGATGTTTTCTATTCAACTTCAAATTGTTTATCATCAGTTTCGAGAGTGAGACGTAAAAATAAGCTGGCATCATAATTGCTTTTAGGAGAGCTAAAAATACAACCCCTAGACCTAAGGCCATGAGTCTCATTAGCCTATACTCTACACCTTCATTCGAAAATTAATTAATTCAATTTTGAATCCGGCAACAAATCTTTCATTTTTTGTTTTCTTCTTTCAGATTGCAGCATGATATAAATCGGCAGCTACTCAAGTGATGCTCCTGAAAAGAAGCTACCCCCCACGTAATTGCTTAAAAGCACATCTATTTCACTCAGTCTCAGACGACACGAGTCAACAATCGATTGTTGCTTTATTGAATTAGAAACGTGCGCACATTTCGAGAGAGATAAAAACCGGTGAAATATGACACTGCGACGCCAGGATATTCTGTACCTTGTGGTAATTTATTTTAAACTTCAAAGTTCTACGGGTTCAGGCGGAAAGCCTCTAGAAACGGCAGCGCCGCTGGAAGAGGTGGGCGGACATCTGCGACCAGATGGAGTGGCAACATCAGCCTTTTCGTTGTATTCAAGTCTGATGGAGAGGAAACAAAGGACACAAAGGGAGAGTGATGCAATTAGCAGGAGGGCGATTGAAATTGGTCCAGAAGTGGGAAATGATTTGGCCGGGTTGGTCGACAACAGAAAGGAGACAGATGCATACAGCATTAATCAGACATCTGCTCAAGGCGGCGGCGACGGCGGGACAAATTCATCATTGGGCTACGATTGGATGAACATCGAAGGTAGTGCATCTGCGAATGACGATGCCAACAATGAGAATCAATTTGAAACAAGTCCCATTGAGGAAGTACAAATTTTATGCGCCGAAGGAGATGAGAACAATGGAAATTGTAGTGTTTCCAACCAGACGTGTTTTGACGACAACCTGCCATGCAATGCAACTCAGTCGGAGTATATGCAGTTCCTCTATGACTACATGTATCCAAAGACGGCTGAATGGATTTTAATCTTCGTGCATGGAATAGTCTTTATCACTGGGCTGGTAAGTAAAAGAATGCAGATGACTCTTTTATGTCAGGATCTTTGTTTGTTGTCGAGACGTTTCGCAAAATAATCGTTTTTTTTAAAATCGTTTGCGAAACTCAGTCTCTGTCAAAGTTTTATTAAAACATTTTTCTAGAATTGAAAGACTTTGGTTTGAAACTTAGACGAACTTTGGTTTCCATTGGTCCACAGTTGGAGTCCAAACAAGCATGAATGCCTTTGGTATCCACTTATTTGCATTCGCTCAGTTCACAGAATTTTAATTGCATTTAATTGAAATAGCTGAAAGTGGAATTTTCTGTGTTTTGCTAGATTTTTTCACCAATCTGCGGACAGCATTATTCCTAAACAGCAATGTCAATGACAGATCACCTTAAAAAGTGACAGGATCAAATTCAAAATTAAATAAAATTGCATCATATAATCCAGGATTCAAACCTACGAAGCGATTAATCCTCTCCAATGAAAGTAACTGCATCGTTCAATGTAGTGCCTCGTCTATTCGTATACTTTATATTGACACGTGTCGTCCCTCACTTCAAATTATAATATCCTATCACACCGAGTTCGATAGCGAAGCAAGCAAAGCAAGGATTTTAAATTTTGACTTTAAAAATGCGGATTTTAATCCTCTTAATGAATAAGAATACTTTGACAGTATTCTACGGGAAATCATTGGTCAAATGGTTCGCTGTTTTTAATTTTTTTTTTTTGATTATTTCGAATTGTCTTTTTTGTTGGGTGACGTGGCACGATCGCCAACTACGAGGTCTTCCTTATTTAGAGGAAGGAAAAGTATCTTTTAAATAATAAATCAATTTCTAATCATACAAAATTTCAGTGACTTTCAAGTCATCCTTATGTTTAATATATTGAGGATAAATATTTTGAAGTTTTCCTTTCTTACGAACCTTCTCAGTCATGGTTCCACGCTTTCGTATTTGAAAAATTGAAGTCAGACAGCTGATACAAAATTGATATGGATTGTCTTTCACTTTTCTTAAATTACCCTTTAGTACTGATGATTTTGTACTCGACCCTAATCACTATTGAAGACCTGATATACCATCATGCTTGATTCGGAAATGACACCTCCTTCGGACCTGATCCATCAACTCTTAGTGTTTAGGTGCCCGTACAACGTGACATGGAAATGATGTGAAACATGTTAGGAATACACTTTTTTTACCACAGTGCTGTATCTACTGAACCATAATAGGTAGACACCATGGCCGCTATAACAACATATCATAAAAATTATATTAAGTCATAAAATGATATAAAGGGGGAGGTCTCCATACAAAGAACTTGTTTCATAAAATCGTAACTCAATTTAACGCCTAATAGTAGGCAATGATCCAGTTTCATGGAAAAGTTGACAATTGGAAATGTTGTGATTTACTGAAGCATTGAAAAATGCCTTTTTAATTTCTATTATTGGAATTTCGACTATTTTGAGCTTTAACTTTGTGTCGGCTAGGATTTAGAAAATCACTACCAGATGTCGCACTGCACGAACCAATAAATCGTCAAGTGGTTTACTCGTAAATGTGATCGATGCTGTGATGAATCTAAAACTATGCACATATTGGTGGCGCAACATATTTTTTTAGGGCCAGTGCTTAGCTTCATCTTTGGTGTGTGCAGCTTATATTTTACGTAAATGGTGGGGGTTGTTTCTCCTATTTAATGCTGACTCCAAACGGACCCAGAAACCTTATCTTTTCAATCACTTGCGAGGTGTGGCACCATGACAAAATGCTAGATTGTTTTATCCAGATTTGAACCAGAGCCGACGCACTTACCACTAAGCCATGGGCACCCAATCTTAAAGTAAAGAAACATATATAAAGTGTCGCTGTACGATTGTACAGAGCCCTCAATGTGAGAGTGAAACCCGATCTTGGTTGAGGGAAGGAAACGTTGGAAAATAGGCTCTCTAGGATTGACTGAATGTTATAGTGTAAAATCAGTTTTTTGAAATTTTTATTTCCAAAGGAAATGACTGCCAACTATCTCCTGTTTTTGGTTTAATAATTGGCTGATGACATCTTAAACAAAAAAAAAAAAAAAATTATAAAATAAATAAATAAAATAAAAACTAAAATAAATAAAATGATTTAAATGACCATTTTTTGGGAAAATTTAAGAAGAAGTTTTTCAGAGTATGTCCGTCCAATATTTTGCAAAAAATTTTCCGAATGCTATGATCAATCTATTTAGCCAAACTTAATTAAGCCTCTAGTCTTGGAAATTTATGGACCTTGATTTGAAATTAAAAGGTTGAGTGTATTTTAGTATTAGCCTCATTTAATCAATTGCAACGAAGAACTCGATATGACTCTGAATTCGAAGCCAGGGTAGTTTTGGATGTTTTATTTGACTCGGAATAGGACACCTACTATCGTTCTAAGCTGCTCCCTTTTCATCATAATTTTCTTTACACTTTTGTGATTAATCGCTTGAAACACAGCCTTGCACATTTTATATTCCCGAGTTTTGGACTACCCGCGGTTAGAAAATCTATTTATCTTACCAAATGCAACTGCTTTAACATCACACAAGGGGGATAAGACTAACATTAAGCATAAGTAGGATTTGCTGCTGGAATATATATAACAATATTATATATATATTGTATGTATATATATATATATTTATTCCATATATATTTCATCAGTTTTAATGTATTTGGATTTAAGTGTATTTTTAGGTTATTTAAGGTATTTTAAGTTAGTTTTATATAAAAGAATAAAAAAAAGTCCGGTTACTAAGTTTTTACATTAAATTTTTTTTAGTTTATACCTTACTGTTAATTTTAAGAATTAATTAAAAATAAAAAGTTAGTTAAAGTCGAAAGATATATTATAAGTACTAAGAGCGCCCGCATAGGACCAGTAAGTTAGTTAAGAATTAATGATAAATAAACTAGTTTAAGCGTTTTTGTCTAGTTTTTAAGAAATTCATATAGGTTTATAAAAAAAATGCTTTAAAACTGAAACTGGGGGATAAAACTTTCGCCGTATTGAAGCCTAAAAAGCCACTTTTAGATATTACCAGCTTATCACCATATTCGTTTCCTAGGAACTGAGTGACCCGACACTAAGCAGCGTAACTGCGCATTTAAATCTTAACATCTCTCGTCGGGACCCATTTCATTTCGAGCGGCTTTTAGAAAATAAAGTGCTTCCTCATGAAAAACGCTTCAAATGCCCAACGGTCTAAAGGCATTCTTAGGTCATTCTTAGGTGAAGGTCTTTATTGAGGTCTTCAAACCATCCATATCTGCTGTATATTGTACGAATAAATGTTTCACTTTGCCGTGATCTGCACCATTATTTTAAAAGAACTCCAGGTTTGTGAGCCTACTCCCGCTACTCGTTTATCTTAATCTACAAATAGAGTGGAGCGAAGAGCAAAACAACGAGCATAGTAAAAGCAAACACTAGAATGTCCATTCTTTTCCATATGAGTATTTTTCTTTTGTGAATAAGAATTAAGCCTCATGTTTTTAACTCGAAAACAAAAGTGAAGGAATTCATATAAGTTACTAATCGCGGTGGTGTCCTCGGTGAACATCATCATTTTTTATGTACGCGGTATTTATAACAGGAAGACCGCGTACAACTCCAAAGATAGTTCCGAATGACAAGCAATGCGTTGTATTATTTACTTGATAAAAGTTAACACAAGTTGTCGAGGAAGTTAACAAATTTTATCCCAAGCCCAAACGTACATCTTGAACGTCTTTATGGTGTCGAGTTCGACTCTTTTCCAAAATCTACAATTTTCGTTGTCCAAGTCAAGTCAAAGCTTTCCCAATTGCAACAGAGGGTAGATAACGCTTTTGGTTTGCTAGCTGATGTTCTTGGAATAACCATGGATGGAAAAACAGATTCATCAAATATATCATTGTGAACGAGAGTACCTATCATATATGCTCACCTTATTGTCAACTGAATCGGCAGTGAGGCAGCCTTCGCCCAGAATAATGCGGCGTGAATTGATCTTGGAGGTTAACAAGGCTATTTAATATTTCCAACGTGATTTTCAATACCCAATAAATTGAATTAATCAAATTCTTATCTTTAAAAAATAACTAAAAAACATTCTGGAACTACCCTAAATCTAGTTGATAACTAAAGCGATGATAGCTGAGAAATTAAACATGTTTAAAATCGTCGCTTTGCTCTATTTTTGATGCTTCGCTTGACCATCGTGGGAGGCTGACCCCTGTGTGTACAATAAGAGATTGAATCCTTTGGACATCATATCTCATTCTGACAACAGTTTTTGTAACAGTTGTGACACTATGTGTTTAGTAGAGCGATTTTTATCGCAGCTGTTGCATAAGCCTCCATAAATATCCTGACTAACTAGGTCCATCTAGGACTGCGTTGTGAGTGCATTTTACATGGAAATCTTTTGCTTATCCCTTAGGTAAATCTTATTGCTCAGGCAAAGCATCAGAAAGTAACAGTTCTATGTTTCTATTCAGTTGATAAGGTTTTTCTTTTCTGCTGTCAGTAGTTCCGGAATTAAGGCTTTAGTAAAATAGCTTAATGTGTCAAAGCTAATTTCAACATAAAGGGTTTTCCAATAGGGACTTGAATTTAATTTGTGAACGCTCCCTTTCACTAATCCTCGTACTGTTATTGTCAGTTTATTTAGTGAGCTCAACATTTTCATCATGGTAAAGTATACGAGTGAGCAACGACTGCAAATTATAAAAAATTTACATCGAAATTTGGAGTCGGTGACCGCAACTTTAAGAGCCTTTACTCCGATTTTCGGTCGTAATTCTTGCCCTAGTCCCAAGGCAATAACAAGTTTAGTGCAAAAATTTGAGTCTTTATATTCATTGTGTGATGTTAACGTGTCAGTGAGACAACGGGTTGGTCGAAGAGTCGAGAATACCGCTGCCATTCAGGCGTCCGTAGCAAACGATCCAAATCAGTCAATTCCATGGCGTTCTCAAGAATTGGGCAAGGCTCAGACCACATTATGGCGTATTTTGCATAAGGATCTTGGCTTACACAGATACAAGATCAATCTGACTCAAGAATTGACGCCGATGGACTATTTGAAGCGTCGTACGTTCTCCGATTAGGCTCTAGAGATTATTTTCTTCATTGGCTTATGCCACCAAGCCGACGACGTTGGAATAGCTCAGAGCCAACAATGATAGCGAAATAGCGGCCGTTTCGGCCGAAATGTGTGGCCGAGTCATTGGGTCCAACGAATCGACCGTTGTATATGTGTCCGCGGTGGCATAAAGTTTTGATTGTCCTTCAAGCCGATACTAACGTTTTTGAAATATCTCAAATGCTTTGCTTTCTTTTAAAAAAAAAGTTGTCAAGCCCTTATTGGAAAACGCTTTATTTTGTCTGTCAAAAAATCAATGCTTGCATTTCAAAGCTGACCTCTCACATTATTTTACTTCTTTTTCGGTTTTGTCAATTTGAATTTGTTCATTTTTATGAATTAATAATTTTCTGTGCCCAACAAAACCAAACTACAAATGAAGGAATGGAAAGGAATATTCAATGCTCGTTCCTTTCCAATAACAAATTTATATCCAGCTGTGAAATATTAGCATTTTGCAATCCGCCTCGTCCATGCCCATACTTTGTCAAACCTTAACGACGAGGACGAGGAAGCTTTGAGGTAAAAAGATTGACACACAACGATCT
Organism: Orthonevra nobilis; assembly: GCA_963555765.1. NCBI lineage: Eukaryota > Metazoa > Arthropoda > Insecta > Diptera > Syrphidae > Orthonevra > Orthonevra nobilis. The sequence goes on from OY743224.1 coordinate 119,272,690, forward strand.
ATATAAGTTTTAAGGGCATTTGGGGTAGGTTGGTGGGCATACTTTAATGTGCATGATACTCGTAATTGAAAATGGGGGTTGGAAATGAATGCTCCAACCTCTCACAAAGCTAAAAGTATTCGAAGAGCAAACGAAGGAAGAATATAAATAACTTCAAATTAGATTTCAAAAATGTTTGTTACTTCAGAAAATATTTCCCCTTAACAATTTTGAACCGAATGTAGGAAACCCAGTGAATTTTTTCATGGACGATTGTCATGGTTTCTTCTTTTTGCCAAAAACGCATGAGTTCCTTCTGCCACATGAATACATACTTCAATTTAATTTATTTTTTGAAGCCTGTGGCCTACACAAGTCAATGACTGCCACCAAAAGATTAATCCATTATGATTTATGCTTCGCATTTATTCAAAAATGTATTGAAATTTTAATTACGTTATTAAGCTTTTGGCTTTTAATTGTTAAAAAAAAGCACAAACATTGCAAAACTGTACACAATTTTTATTTTAGTTGACAATTGCTGTTTACTTTTGAAAGATAACTTCATGTGAATGTAAAGCAAGACTAGGACTTAAGTGTTCTTTTTGGGAGTTCAATTTTGAATAATTTTTTATAAGCATATGGAATGTAATGCCCTCCAAGTCTGCAATTGACACCAGCTTATCCGCATAGTCGAGCTGTTTTAGCTTAAAAAATGGCACGGTCTAGTCGACTAATTCACCAGTCTAAACTTATTTCTCGATTGGTCTCCTTTGGTCCTAAGAGAAATTAATTGTGCAGGAGTAGAAGGGTTGGTGCGACATCCGAATAGCACCTGGGGCAGGCGGTATCAGGGTCTTGGATTTAAAGTCGAATGCAGAGATCTTCATACCCATAATAACAAAATTCATTTATCTTGGCTTTGACAAATCTACAATCCCAAAAAGTTCAAAAAGGCAATCATGCGCCCAATTTACAAGGGAATCAAAATAGACCAAATAACGAACTATCGTCCTATTGCTATCCGACTGGCTATTGAAAAGATTATGGAGCAAATTGTTGTGGACCGAATTTGTTTAAAAGCAGAGTCTGATATGCAAAAGTCTGTATGGCTTCCAAACAGAAAAGAGCACATACGAACTCCTTGGCGACATTGCGAACATAATTAATGCAGCCCTTAGTAAGCGACAACTTATTTTTCTTTAATTGTAGTGAGGCATTCGATAATTTGGAACACAAAAACTTGTCAATGCCTTACATATAGTAGGGCTTAGAGGTAAACATTCAGCCTAACATATAAAACCTTCCGGATGAAAGTAGAGAGTTGTTGCAGCGACGAGCATATAGTCCAACATGGAGTCCCGCAAGGTTCTATACTGGGTTCCTTACTTTTCATTTTATATACAAACGAAATACTCAAATATTATAAAGGAAGTATACCCTTTGTATAGGCTGATGATACAGCGATAGTTCTGTGTCGACATTCGTTAGAAGAAGCTTCAAAAGTGACGGAAGAAGAGTTCAACGAAACAGCAAAATAGTGCCCGATGTATTGTTCTAAATACCTTCAAAAGTGACAGTGCAACGATCTGCGAACAAGTCGAAGTCATAGATACGTACAAGTATCTAGGCATCTTCATAGACAGAACCTGAGAGGGTCTCTGTTTGCGCTCACTTGTCTAAATAACAAAGCCAGGACTAGTGTACTAAAATAAGTGTGCCATGCACCTATGGATCGAGGAATCGTGTACTGGCTTGGGGAGGTACAGCGCAAATGCAGAGTATCGAAGCACACTGTCTCCAGTGAAACTGCTTTCGAAACGTAAAAGTGCTGAAAGCGAAGTAGCACCAACATGAGTGTTGCGCTCACGTATAATGACGATTCAACTTTTCGCACAGCAATTAGTCATTAGTCATCAGTTTGGTACAAGCCGAAAACCAGAAGGAATATATCAATTACTATCCATAGTCAACGAGTGTAGCAGAAGAAGACTTAAGCACATTGTGCCAAATATCTTGAATAATCTTCCGCAACAATTAAGAAAGGAAGCCAAAACGAATGTACGAAAACAGATACTAAAATAATTCTTCTGAGAAGGTATAACTTAAATTTACTTAACCTTAGATGAAATTAGATTAAAATATACCATCAAGTCACAAAATCTTTAAGAAACAAACATTTTTTAAGATATTTTAAGCATTTTGGAAAACGCAGAATTCAACAATTGTTTAATTCATATTGTAAACTTAATTAAATTCTTTGAAATTTTGAACATATTGCTATAAAAAAAATAGATGATGTAAAATGTCGAATATTTGCAAACAATCTCCTGCGGTTATGCTTGAAGTTATAAAAATTAAATAAATAAAAAAAACGGTGTAGTTAAATAATATATTTTGCATGCCGTTGACCAATCGTAGCATTCTGTGGAGGGGTTCCTTACGCAATGCGAAACGGAAAAATCTTCGCTGGGCGGATTCTATTCCTTGATGAATGGAAAGCGCAATGAAATGATCAGGAAGATCTTAAAAATGGATTTGTTTGCTTTACCATCGGCGAATTCATTTGACCAGCATTTCACGAATGGAGCGATAATTAAGTTCCTTGTCACAGCAAACACCCAAATAGAAAAAAGAATTCACAAAGGGGATATGTCAGTTATTAAGAAAGTTAATTCTTATGTGAGGTAGAAAATGCTTTCTGAAGAACGCCTTTATTTGTTTACGATATGTGAAGAACATATTTTGTCCAGAGGTTAAGATTAGTAACACAAGCTGACTCAAGAATTGAAGCCAATGAACCATTTGAAGCGATTTTCGATGATGATGAATTTCAAGGCAAACATGTTCAGTGACGAGCCCAGTGGTTGAAAGGATTCATCAATAAGCAAAATATGCTTTATTGGTCGGCCGAAAATCCAGCACTTCATCCACAAAAAAATAGCTTGTTGGTGCGCTCTGCATTCCGGCGGCGTTATTGGGCCATTTTTTTTTCGTCGACGATAACGATCGTCACGCAACTGTGAATGGCCAGCGTTATCGCGCCATGATATCTGATTGTTTTGGCCTAAAATAGAAGATATAGACTTGGATGACATGTGATTTCAATGGTGCCACAAGTCATCCAGCACACCTTATAGTCGATTTATTTTATTTAAAAAAAAAAAAATTCAAGTTCTTATTAGTAAAGCCTTTATATGTTGATAAAAGTCAGTAGTTAGTACAACTTAGATTTCAGTAGAAATAGTTTATCGTTTCCCTTTTTTGCTCTACTCATTAATTTTGAGTCGGTCTAAAGAAGCAAAATTGTAAAAAGCATATTTAAATAACTACAAAGAAAAATTTGTTATATTTTCATGAATGAAATAGATTCTTGGATAATTCTTATTTGTACTAGAACTATTAAGTATTATAAGGCCAGATTAAATTATTACAGTCAAATGTATTAAAAAAAAACAAGTATTTTCTTATGTCTCAATAACATTATGAATGAATAAATGATAATTTTGTCACCAAAGTCTCCAAAATTCGTGGTCCGGTCTTGCCTTTCGCCCAACATAGGGTTTCATTATGAAAAACTGGAAAGATGAGTGCTTAATAGAGCATGAGTTTTGTCCTAAGAGTTATGACATTTGTTCTGCTTGACATAAGGCTAACAAAAATGCAATTTAAAACATTTAAAACGTAACAACGTAGCAAACTTACAGCAGAGGCACTTGGTACTCTTCAGTACGGGCGCACTAACCACGCCGACATCAGCCCAACGATTGCCTAAGGTATTTAATAGAGAAAACAATTTCAAAACGAGAAAGCCTTGGGCGTACGGTGGTATGATAGGACTGCCCCTGGTTAAGCTACAATAAGCAAAGAAGGTTAACATACGTGTATCATCGTTCACCAGAAGAGGAATTCGAACCCTTTAATCGAAATAGCATATTTCTCGGAATCTCTTGCAATGAATTTACATGTAGATCTATCTGCCATATATGAAGGAGTAGAACCGCTTGCCAAATTGCTTATCAGGCACCGGGACACAAATGTGTTAAGGTATATGAAGATACTGCCAGATAGGTTGCAGTAAATGGTAATCAAAAAATCAAATAAAAAGTGTTCCCCTTTCGTTTTTTTTTTTGGATTCAAAAGTCGAATTCTTAAAACGAACCAAGGTTCATGACCTAAGCAGAAGTGCATAAAGCTAACCCTAACAAGCCAAGAGAGCACGTGGCTTTTACTAATCCCAGGACTGATGAAACTATACTCTCTCTGATTTTCCAATATTTATTTTCAATTTCAATATAAATTCAAGGACATAGTTCAATGTTCATTCCCATCTGCTTCTGGTAGATTATATACATGAACATATCTATGTTAAAGTAGAACATGAATTTCTTCAGTATAAAAAGGTGTGTATCCTGCAACACACATGTCGTATGCCGGGTTCACCTCTATCCTTTGCCACTACAAAGACAAAAATAGATATCGGTATTGTCTTTGGTAGTCTTCATATTCTCCCGTTCCAAATTTTTAGAAGTGGGTATGGGGTACGAGATTTTTCGACAGCTACATTCCTTCGAGGCACGGATACGAGTAAACTTTTCCCATTGTACCATCCTGCTTTTGCGGGATTATGACACGTCTTTCACAAACATTCCACTAAAGAAGCTAGCTTAAAATCATCTAATGCCAAATGCATTCTTAGAAAACTTGCTTATCGCTCCCCGAGATTCAGAATCAGATGTGAAAAGATGGTTTAATAATTTGCTGATGAGCGTCATGAAAGGAACTTGAAACGAATGCAGCTGGATTTGCATTTAATTAACTTGTTTATTAAATTTTGCTCTTTGTAATGTGGAATTCTGAAAGCTTTCTCACATGCTGAAGGAGGCTTTCAAAATATGAGTTTCTTTGACTCTTATATTTGCGAACAGAACAAACGTGAAATATGTCTTATGAAAGAGGGGGAGATGTTCTTAAAGAGTTACTTAATATAAGTACCTCCAGTACTCTACTACTCATTCTTTGTTATGGTTCAGAAGGTAAACTGAAATAAAACACGTTTATGATTCAATTTAAGAGTTGATGGATAAGAACTCGTGATGAATAGTATTTGTTAGATACAAAAGTGTTAACAAAAATTTATCGAATAATATTTCTCTGTAAGGATGAGTTAAAGATTGTAGACCCTTTTGGAATATAGCTTAAGTCATCAGGTGAAAAAAACAACAAATCTCTGCAACTTATTCTGAATGGACCAATGATTTTACGATAAAATTTTAGGCGATTAACACGAACAATATTTCGGAATACGAAGATCCAATAGACTTTTGGTTTTAACAAAATAAAAAAATACATAAAATTTGTTCAATAACTTCTTCAGAACTGACTTTGAATCTTCTTTCTTTCCATGACTTGGAAATCTGTTCAATATATTCGCATTTTGAAACCAGTCTCACGTTTTAGTTGGGCACAGTGGGTTGTTCCGCAAAACTTGCATATCTGATCTTTCCAAGGGTTCTTAAAGAATAAATCAAGCCGTTCCTTACTGAAAGGTGTTGGTGTCCCCACAGGTGCAGGTAATGGCCCTGTAGTATTTAACATTTTCGCCCCAGAATGTTTTTTAGACACGATTGGTCATAATGTTAAAGCCAGTTTTCAATCTGTTTTAAATATAATACAACTCAAAAACCTGCGACAGTAGGAATATTATAATAAGACTTTTTTCACTCGATACAGAGCTATTAACCAGTTACACAACTCTTCACGTCTAGACATCTTTACTTCAGATTTGAAGAGTCACATTTGAGATATGATATTCTTTATGGGGTGAACAGTCTCAATAAAGACATCAACAAGAACTTAAGATGCAACTTTAGATAATTCTGTGAAGAGCACGTTAAAAACATCAGAATCTTGGCCGCAGAAAATACCGGCAGTTAAAGAGTCTTTGGCAGATAAGTCCTTAAGAACATATAACTCATTATAATTTAGTCAAAAAAAAAAAATCAGAAAACTATTTATCAGTAAAAAAACAACGGCCAAGTGCGAGTTGGAATCGCGTAACTATGGAAATCGAGTCTCGAAAGTTTTAGGTTTTGATTTGTTTGCCATATCTTTTGACTGCTTGTCTAAAAATGCAGAATTTTCCTAAGGCCTGGAAGACCGCTATGGTAGTACCGATTATAAAAGCTGGCAAGCCTCCCATGGATCCAAGTAGCTACAGACCCATTAGCTTATTAAGCACTATAAGCAAAATCTACGAAAAAATTCAAAAGGAAAAAATATTAAAAATAGTCGAAGACCGACACATTTTTCCAGATGAACAATTTGGTTTTCGGCGGTATCACAGCAAAGTACATCAAGTGCTCAGAATATGCGAGCACATCAGACTGAACCGAACTGCCGGTAAATCTACTGGTATGATACTTCTCGACATCGAAAAGGCCTTCGATTCCATGTGGCACAATGGCCTCATTTATAAAATGATAGATTTCCATTTTTCCGTTATATCTGTGTAAAATAGTTCAATGTTTTTTATCCGATCGCCGCTCCAGAGTCCTCGTTAACAATAGTACGTCAAGTGATTTTTGTAACCCTTCAGGTGCCCCCAGGGTGCAGTTCTTAGCCCAATTTTATACAACATCTTTACAGCTGACGTTCCGCAACTACCCGAGTGTGAAATCGCCATATATGCTGATGATACAGCAGTTTTCACATCGCATTCATTTTCTCTTAATATTGAGAGAAATCTTCGCAATGCGGTCGAAACACTTTTAAAATATAATAGCAAATGGAAAATTAAGGTTAATGTGGAAAAGATGCATGCAATTTTTTTCACGCGAAAAAGAAAGCAATGCTATGTTCCTGTTAACCAAATTTGTATAAACGGTGTTTTGCTCACCTGGGAACCATCCATTAAATACCTGGGCATGCATCTCGATAGTCGGCTTACATTCAACGAGCATATTACAAAATCTCTACATAAATTTAAAATTGCAATTTCTATGTTATACCCATTCATAAATAGGAAATCCATGTTGTCCAAAGACAATAAAATAATAATACTTAAGGTTATATTTCAAGCAATCTTGCTTTATGGTTGTCAAGCGTGGGGAGTGTGCGCAAAATCTCACATTCGGAGATTACAATTGGCGCAAAATAAACTATTGAAGATGATGCTAAACCTTCCCTGGCATCATTCAACCTCTGATCTCCACAAAAAAGGAGATGTTGAATTGATTTACAGTACAATCCAAAAACTTAAAGATAAATTCATGAACCGCTGTGCATTCGCCGATAATGTTTTGGTAAATCAATTATCTGTCTAAAATCACTTATTAAATTTATATTTATTAATATATAGTTCTACTTGTGATTATATTCAATTTAATCATTTATTTATTAATTAATTAATTAATTTATTTATTTTTTATTTATTTATGTATTAATATATTTATTTATTCATCTATTTATCTATTAACTTATTTATTTATTTATATATTTATTTATTTATTTATTTATTTATTTATTTTTTTATTTATTTATTTATTTATTTATTTATATTTTAATTAATTTATTTATTTATCTACTTATTTATTTATCCACTTGCTTATTTATTTATTCATCTACTTGTTTTTTCTATACACTTTTGTTGTTTGTTCATGTATTTATTTATTATTTGTTGATTTATTTGATCATATCAATCTCTCACCTGTTTAATATATCTAATTACATTTATATATATAAACTTTTGTATATTTACATATTTATATTTGCATATTTATGTAACTTTTATTAACTGTCATATATTTATTTATTTTCTTTTTCCTATTTTGAATGTATTAAATTGAAGGTTTTTGTGGTAAGTTTCCTTCAGAAGAGTTCTTTTTATTTGACAAATATTATTGTATAGAAACTAAATTGGTTTTCAGTAGAAAGATATAGAAACTTAAATATCAAATCTCTGTATGTAAAATGTGCGGTAACATACCAATTTGTAAATTTTTTACCAAATAAATAAGAATAACAATAACTTTTGACTGCATCAATTTGAAAGCCTGATTTTTTTAACAGCATTAAGTGGCCGTTGTCAAAAGTATTCTGTTTTGATTTGAACTTGATACTTGCACGCGCTCTTGAGAAAAAAAATGGTGATACAGATCGGCATCGAAGTGATCCTATAGTGGTTCTATAAAAGAAAGAATAGGAATCAAAGCGATCTTTCAATGTTAATAGTAAAATTTTTAATCACATGGTGGAAATCCTGTTCAGAGGAAGCTGGAAGAGATAAGCGAGAAAGTGAAATGCATCACCAGCGACCAATTGAGCGAGAATCGGGTAGAATGGCCTCACGTATTCTTTCGTTTTTCTTTCATATGTTTACAATGCATACTTGAAATCTCCAAGTGATAAACGTAATCGATTTCTCGTAAAACATTTACAAATTGCGAAGCTTAACAAGATTACATTACTTACGTTTGTTTACGTTTCAATTCCGGTTCGCCTTCCTCGTCTAACACTTCCCAACACATTATCGCAGCTGTTTTTTTATTTCCTTACTCTAAGGCAGAACTGAACAAATAAGTGAATATAAATATTCCAATACGAGTATTCCCATCAATGACCAAATTCTGGCTGTGGTGTGTCAATGATCAACCCGAATTTTCCCTAAGTTCCTCTCTTTTGGCGTTTTATTTGCAATATTTAATTTGTTTGACAAGGGATAGTATTAAAATTGGTCAAGACCATGTTTGACATACGAGTAGATAACATTTCGTAGTTGATAACGTATTTCCGAGCGCCTTGCATACTTTACCATCAACCATTCTAACCACCAAGTTGTGGCTTACTAATTACAATTACAATTTTCATTCGAATATCGTTCTAGTAAATAATAATATTTTTATCTGATCATCTACTCTGTTTTCTCAGCTCTTGCGTTCTCAATTTTTGAGGTTTGGAAAAATATCCTGGAGGCTGGAGGAGGCTTCGGGGGTCCTGTGAAACTTTGAGATATTTTTTATCAGCCAAACACAGCAATTTAAAACCAGTTTGCAGCTGTACCTCCTTTCACTACTTTTCACTTCTGCTCGTGCTGTGTAAGCAAAAACACTTAACGTGAACATCAAGTCCCTTGAGCACTTACTCTTTTGAAAAAAAATAAAAAATTTGGAGCGGAACAACACAAGTAAAACAAAACGGCTGAATGTAAAGCTTGACGACCACTACATGTCTATTTCTGAGAGCTCTTTTCTAAGTTGCCTTCAAGACCGCCAATTTGAGAATAATGAAAGATTTTTCTTGATCAAAAATTTCTAGTAAAGGTTTTGAAGTCACAGTTGCACTGATCAGAGCTTAAATAAACCATGTAACGACTTACTTCAACTAACGTCCTACTTACTTTGATATATTTCAGTGAAGAACGCATTCGAATTCCACACTCCCTGAATTTTTTGCATAATTTCCTTACTCTCAAGGGATGTTGACGACCCTAAAAATGTAAATGCAAAGAATACAGAACAGGATTAGAAGAAGAAAGAAGGAAAGATTGTGAAGTGTTTTGACACTCAAGTGTATTTGGCTTTCGATTTCTTCATTTCGAATTTAACATGTGAAGAGTCTCTCCCTGAGACAAGGCAGCTTTCCCGCTCTTGTCGATCGCGGGCACGCTCCTTCCAGTAATTATCTAGTCCAAGCGTTTTGACATACGCGATCGATTGATCTTGAAAACGGAGGTTTAGTCCTCCTTGTCGTCTCGAACCAGGTGGCTGTGATTCGAAGATCCTCTTTCGTGGAGCATTATTGTCCATCCGCAGGATATGGCCGAAACTTTTTTTTCGTCGTATTTTGGTTGCTTGGACAACATCCAAATCTTGATGTAGCTCATAGAGTTCGCGGCTAAATCTTCCATTCCATTCGCCCTCCTCGTATACGGGACCAAATATTTGACAAAGAATTCATCTCTTTAAAGTATTTCAGCTCTACCTTCATGTAGAACTGGCTGGATCAACGCTTCGTAGAACAAACATTTTGTCTTCCGAGTTAGTAGCCTTGAACCCATTGGTTTCCCCAAAATGAAGTAGCAGCGGTTTCCTAGGGTGAGTCTTCGGTGAATCTCCACTGAGGTGTCATTCCTGGAAATGATATTTACTCCTTTACCACCTCGAAATTACTGTTGGCAACAGCGAAGTGTTGTGCTAAGCGGTGGACAGATGTTTCTTTGTTTGTTGACAATATGTAATTGGTTTGTTCCTCGTTTACTTCAAGACCAACTCGTTTTGCCTGTTGCCTTAAAAGCTTCTATGACAAAGCGCTTGGATGACGTCGCAATCGTCTGCATATTTCAGCAGCAGGTGAGTTTCGACTTGAAATTCGATGGCCTGTTCCAGAATTTTTTTAGAATATTTGTGAATATTTGATCAACCATCGATCGTCGATCTATCCAAAGAATACAACCTTGCTCCGCTGGAAGACCATCCGAGCATGCTACCTTGTAATTCTTCAGCTCTTTGTTAGCTGAGCCAACCTCTTCTAAACTAGGAGGTGGGATGGGTTCTGTATCGACCAGAAGTGGGTTCTCGTTTTACCTTATCACTCTCTTCAACTGATGCCTATTAAGCTGCTGAAAATGGTGCTTAAATATATCTACTGTTCGCTGTGCTTCGTTGACCAGATTTCATTCACTTTTTTAAAGAGCCTGCGTCTCGGGTTTGAAGCCACTTGCTAGTTGTTTGGCTTTCCTAAAAATATCTGGTTGCTGTGCCTATCGCGGGACTCTTCGATTTTCTTGAGCTGAGAGGCTGCGTAGATAGGATTTTATTCACTTCCCTTCTTCTGGCTCGGTACTCTTCTCTCGCTGCCTTTTTGCAGCTATTGCATAGACATGTACGCACCCAATCTTTTTGTCCCGTCCTTGATGATGTACCAGTGTTATAAAAGAATTAAATCTTATGGTAAGATAATTCCATTGATTTCATCCAGAATGATTTGAAGTTATTTTGCAAATAAGACACAATTCTTTTGAAGCCAGCAATTAAGTGTGTTAAAGTTTAACCAGCCTTTGTATTGAGTCAAATGATTGCATTGTTTTTTTTCAATTACATAAAAGAATTCACTTGAGGTCAATTGAAGTCAAATAAAATTAAGTGAAGTCACTGAATTCAACGAAACAATTTACATTCTTTTGAGCATAGCAGAAAAAATGGAACGTTATTATTTTTAATGGGCTGACGATATAGCCAAATCAAGGGTGTAGTTTCAAAGGTATGCACTACTTTATACCTTAATATAGAACAAGCTGTCGATAAAGCATGGCACAAGGAACTGATCCACAAGTTTCAAAAGCACCTGCCAAAGCATTACTCTTTCTTTCAAATCAAACAAGGCGAAGACTACTGCTCACTAAGACTACATAATGTTGAAATAAACCCACTTACTTTGAATAAATGCGAAAAATTTAAGTTGAATTCACTGACTTCAATCGATTAAAAGTGAATTCATTAATGACTTCAAGGAAAAATGTGAATTCACTGTTGACTTAGCTAATGTGACTTCAAATGATTTCCGAAAATGATTTCAATTCTATCATTGCCTAAAATTTAAAACACCCGTCATAAGCCTTATAAGAATGGTTATGTTAGTATAATTCAATTATAATTCAATTTCATCAATCAAGGGTTTGATTTCTATGATTAAAATTATAGCTGCTCACGTAATCTGGCGGAAAACACGCACCAGAAAATCACAGCTTTAAGATCTAAAATAATAAAATTAAATTGAAATCGATTTAAATTTCAATCAGTCTTAGTTTTTTTTTTCTTTGTAAAAACAATGTTGTAAATAAAAAAAAAAAAAAAAACCTTTTGTAACACTTTATTTTTTCTATTTTGCCATTTTGCAGGTCGGAAATGCACTCGTTTGCTTGGCTGTTTACACAAACTATTCCATGAGGACGGTGACAAATGTTTTTATTGTCAACCTGGCAGTTGCTGATTTTTTAGTGATACTAGTATGCTTGCCACCCTCTGTTGTGTGGGATGTCACTGAAACATGGTTCTTAGGGCAATCCATGTGCAAGATTGTGCTGTACTTTCAGGTGAGTTGTTATACGGAATTGATTGGGCCTTGTAGTAGAAGGTGGGGGGTGTTGTTTGAACATGATGTTGAACGTTTGCACGTAAAAAGCGTTTCGTCGACACGAGGGATCTATCAGAAAAAAAAAAAAAACGAAAACTGAAAGCAAACATGGTTGTCTACAAAAGTGCTTAGTTGTCACCTCGCGTGCAAAAACAAAGTCGTAGTGATTTTTTTTTTCTCCAGTATTTTTTTTTTATTGGCAAATGGCAACACGTTAATGTACACATACATAAATCGTTTGGCATGAACTCATTTCAATGCGTGAGAATAAGGTCGATTGGATTGAAACGTGTTTCAATAAATAAGATTTTTCACATGAAATGTCAACGGAATTTTCGAGTGTTCGAAACAGTGTTGAGGTACCTTGATACCTGGCATAACCATTATGATCTGATTACCCTCATCCTGTTTGGCGTCATGATATGGAAATATATCACTCCCGAATGTTTACCAAATACATATAAATCATTTGTAATGACATTTATGTGTGTGCTGTTTGAGGATTTACCTTTTTCCAAGTCAACGAAAATTCCAAAACTCCTTCAGGATGTGGGTGCCCATTTGAGTCTTTAGCAACGTGACGTTCGATATTGAGAAGGGTGTACTGAAGTAAATCTATATTACGAGAGAATGTTGATCCTAATAGGATGACAAATTTGACAGCAGAATGTCTACAAATATAAATCAGAGGAACATGGCTTAAATTCTTTTTTTTGGTAATGTGTATCATCCTCATAAAGTTAGGTGATGTGATAAAGTTTTTCGATTTCATATGATGTGCACGTTTTGTTCATTTATAAAAAAACACATCAGTGCCTTTCATTTAAGGCCGTGGTCGTTATGATCATGGCCAGATTTTGAAATTGAACGTCAATTTTGAACTGAAAAAATCCCATTTTTATTACTAAATCTGCTAAATCTGCAATTTATACTGTAATACAATTACAGTGGGATCGATAAATTTCTATAAGAATCAATAAAAGGATCATTGTTCTTTTTTATCTTTTAGTCGTTTTGTAATGAGAAAGGCTTTGGATATGATGATGAACTTCATCTGCTGCATAAGCCACATCAATTAAATAGAGAAAGACATCCAAGCGTCCTTGCGAATGCAGTAAATGTTTAATTTGATTTTAAATGTTAATTTGAAACATATTCCCAAAGTGTAATAATTTTAATTTTTTTTTTTTTTTAAATGTATACTTCCTTTCCTTTACTGCAATAAAATAAAATGCTGGTGATTGTCTGAAAATTGTGTCCCATATCTGTAAACTTCTGCCTTAATGCAATTACCACAAATCAAAATTGATTTATTATATCGTTTGATAAAAATAATTGGTTCTTTTCATTTTGTCGTACAATCTTATCGTAGCTTCTTAAGCAAGTTCAGTTTTACTGGGTAGAAATATACGGCTAAGCATTTTTAAAGTTTCACTATCAGTGTCAATTGGACAACATTTTGTCAGAAATACTGATCTGAATTTGTAACTGGAGGCGGTGAATACGTAAAGTGTGGCGTATGCACAAAGGGGACTGAGTTGTAAATTTTTTTTTATATAAGTTTTAACTCCGATCGGAATTCGATGCAGCGCTATGGCGGATTATATAAAATCCATCCAAATTTTGTAACATGTTACTACTCAGACGCAGCATATTGCTGAGCGGTGGTAAAGTTTTTAAGGCTTTCAACTGCCTAAGGTTAATTGAAAATACCTGATGTGGATAGGTGAAGCTGTCGATTGGAATTAGAAAAATATATAAGCTGAGTCAGCGCACGCGCCGGCTTATTGGCGGTCATGAGTGTCATATTCCCTTCTGGAATATTATGCTTGCACTTGAACTTTGGCATTGAAATTAAGCTTTTAAATAGTCTGTTAGAATATATTGTACTTAAAGATCGTAAGTTGGAGTAAATAAAGAGACTGCTGTCTCCCAAAAAATATTTTTTTATTCTATCAATCGATAAAGTTGATAACTGTTCGGGTTGGAAACTAAAATCCAAGTTTCATCAACTCTGAAATACAAGACGAAGGTTCTTAGTAAGCACTAATTTTTTTCGTGCAAAGATTATTTTTTTTTTAATTATGCTAAATTTATGTGATGGAACATTGTAAAGTTGGTAGCTGGTTAAAAAGGGTTATGCCGTAGTATAGTAAGAGAATTCTTACTAAATATTGAAAGAGTCAGTTCTTAAAAGTGACTTCGCCGAATGGACGTGTGTTTGTGTTGTAATTTATTTTTAAATTTTTACCTTTATACGTGAAATAATTTCAAAATACTTTTAAAGAATAATAATAAGCGAGTGATTGTATTTAACGGTCCTGAAAAATGAAAGAGCTTGAAAGCATTGACATTGCACATTTGAGAGCACGGTGCTCACAAAAAAATAGGTTGTTCAAGACCGGAAAAGGACTCAAGAGCGAGCTGCATTTTTCAGACCTTCCCGAACTTCAGAAGAAAATGCAATTGAACTTAAGAGTAACCACAATAGAATTGTAAATATCAGAACAATGCAGTTTGATGTGCAAAGACGGAGTCAGTAAAATTTTATTGAAAATTTGAATGAAGAAAATTTTAGTGAACATAGCTGTTGTCCATTCAATGAAATATCTGCATTTTGACATGCCAAAAACTTGAGAGATGAAAGACCAAGAGATAGAAAATTTACACAAAATTTCTTGTCAAAGGGGAAAAGAAATACTCGCAGAAGTAAGCAGATTGCCTTTAGTCAAACAATTGATGATATATACTCACCCGCTTTCAAAATATGGGTGCAAATATAACGCCACCAATATGGGACCTACTGTACTGGAACTTTATTTCCCAACATTGGTGAACAAAGAATTTTTGCAAAATTGTATATTTTTGATCCTGCTGCAGCTGCTGATCAAAGAATGAGTTTCAATAAAAATAGTAGTTGCGAGCCTTCACTGAGGCGATAATTAAGGCTTTTCGTGACAAACCAAAGCTCATTTGCTAGCGCATTTAAAATGCTGCGTGAAATTAAACAGGAAAGTGCATACACAATTGTCTGGAAGAGAAGCACTGAATTTCACTATGACAATTTTACAAGACAGAAATTCTGTTTATACGTTTTTGAAAACGCTGATGGCGAGCCCCTTCTTGAAAGAACTTATAAGTTCACGGCAAGTTTGATCCAAATAACCCATATAAAGAAAAAAACTAAAAGGATAAACGTTCTTGAGCCAAATTAAAATTCAATGTTTAATCCACTACTTTTTCCTTGCGAAGTTCAAAATCAGGAACGGTGTTTATTTACGAGAAACAGTATTAAGACATGGGCAACTCTACGCTGCAGTGTCCATAGTTCGTCGCATAAGTGACTTGAAAATGAAGGAAAAAAATTTCAGGTTCGGTCAAAATATTCACAAAAAGCGTTTCGTTTTAAGAAATATTTACTGTCTAGATAATTGCCATATTTTGATTAAGACTTATTAAAAAAGACAATATAATAGGCAACACACAAAAGGCGGTCCACGTCCCTATCCCTGGATATATGATATATAATTTTACATATTTTTAAACTTAATAAGATTTAAGCTATTTATCAACATATACGCATCGTATACGAAATAAAATTGATTGTAAAGGGTGATTTTTTAGCTATTATCTTTTTGGCAACACGGGTTTTAACAGCTGACGCACGTTTCGTGTTTTGCTTCACAGTCAAACATCTTCAGTTTGGTCTATAATTTAACCATGAATCGTCTTACAAACGAAGAACGCTTGCAAATTATTGAATTTTATTATCAAAATGCGTGCTCTGTTAAGAAAGTTCATCGCGCGCTTCTTCCATTTTATGGTCAGTTTAATCGACCCACTGAAGCGGCTATTCGGACTATTGTGACTAAATTTCGCACCAAATTTACATTGTTGGACATTAAACCACCAACACGCTTACGAAGAGTGCGAACTGAAGAAAATATCGCAGCTTTATCGGCCAGAGTTAATGATGACCATCAATTATCGATTCGTCGCCGTTCGCAGCAATTGGGCCTCTGTTACTCAACAACGTGAAAAATTTTGCGGAAGGATTTAGGTGTGATGCCCTTCACACCTTGCCTACCGCAACGTAAAATTTTTGGTGAATGGGCTCTTGGAAAGTTGGCCGAAGATCCACTTTTTTACCGAAAAATTGTGTTCAGCGACGAAGCTCATTTTTGGCTCAATGGGTACGTAAATAAGCAGAATTCTCGATTTTGGAGTGAATATCAGCCAGAAGCATTGCAAGAGCTACCAATGCATCCAGAAAAAGTCACAGTTTGATGCGGTAACTGTGAATGGTGAGCGCTAGCGTGAGATGATATCCAACTTTTTTTTTCCCATAATGCAAGGGCTTGACTTGCATGACATGTGATTTCAACAAGACGGTACCACATGCCACACAGCACGCGCAACAATGGACTTATTGAGAGGCGAGTTCAGTAAATATTTTATTTCACGTTCGGGACCGGTCAATTGGCCGCCCAGATCGTGCGATTTAACGCCTTTAGACTATTTTTTGTGCGGCTATGTTAAAGCTTATGTCTATACAGACAAGCCCGCTTCAATTGACGCATTGGAAGACAACATTGAAGCATTTATACCGGCCGAAATGTTAGAAAGAGTATGCCAAAATTGGACTTAGCAGAGGCGCAATCAAGGTCAACATTTGCATGAAATAATCTTCAAACATTAAATTTTATGGACCGTACTATCGATTCAAATAAAGATTTCATGCATTTTTGAAAAACTTTCCTATAGATTTTAAAAAATCACCCTTTATAATTAAATATATACGAATTCTTTTCTGTCAGCGGCATTAGTTAGACTTAAATTGACTCTCACACGAAGGGTTCCGTGCCTGCTCAGAGTATCAACATGTTTTTTCTTTAGTTTAAAATTTTTCAAAGGTTGCTCCATATATATGTATGTATTAAGTAAGACAAAGTCCAAGCTCGACATCGGCTTACTCATAATTCCAAAAAGAACAAGAGCTTTCACATGGAAAATTATATTAAACAATTTCAAGAAGAAGAATTTTTAACGATCACAAGATTAAAAGTTAATTTAATGCAGACATATTGTAGAAATTTGTGAATCTATGATTCTGACGACAAAATATTGTGGAGTAAGTGTGAACCCTAATTTCCTACCTTAATGCGTATAATATCCGCGTTAGTGTTTTCCTATCGCAACTAATGATCATAATGGTAGTTTCTTGAAACTAAATAATTAAAGACAACTAGATGACGTGATTCTGGAGCGTGTTTAAGTTTAAGCTTAAGTGTTCAAGATATTGCTGTAAAGAGGGGATCGGAAAATATTGAAAAATAGAAAAAAACGTGTCTTACCATTGAATATTCTTGTGTGCCTTAAATGCGTCATCAAAAATTTACGCATTGTCTTTATTATGCAATTATTTATTTGCTATTTTCGCGGTAATACACCTTCCGTGAAAATTTCAAGTATCTTCTTATAACGTTTAAGCAGATACAACTCTGTAACTGACGGACGAACAGACACAAAAAGGCTTACTAATACGATTTCTTTGGACCATTTTGGTATAGAACCCTAAACTCTCAACTCAAGTCTACAATTGAAAAAAATAATAGTAGGATTCTGTAGATTACGGGTAACATAAACGTCCATCTGAGCGTCACCGTAAAAAAATGTTGAAGTTAAAGTTCACAACACTGCCAAAGGATTACTGCATGGTGGCTATAACCGTTGGTCCATTCTTCTTCACCATCAATTCGCATTGCTAAAACCAAATGTTAACCTAAATTTTTGAAGCTATAAACGTGGAAGACATATGGTTTCAGCGCAACAGTGCCACATCACATATAACTTTGTTGCTAACAAAATTTCCTAGTGAAGGTATTACGCGTTTAGGTATGTGAACTGTTCACAAAGATCTTGATTGCGTTTTTCAAACTTTTGACGCTTTGAAATTTCGGCAAGTTACAGCCGACATTTCGCAAGAAATGAATTGTAAAATTTTCAAAAATTGCCTTGTCAGCACTCCCTTGGAGAAAATTTGAATTTTGTTAAATTTTTTGATAATGGCAAGATCCAAAAAAAAATAATTAAGTTCTAAATAAATCGTAAATGAGTTCATATAAATTAACTTTTCGAAACACAAAATGGATGAACATGTGTATTGTGTACCTTGCCTCTGGTGGGGCTACGCTTACAGAGTAAAATAATCAAACTAAACTAGAAAGTCAATTTTTGCCTTATTTACCTGATCAAGAGGACCAACAAAGTACTCATTCGGATTTTTGAATATTCTATTAAGTCCAAGCCCCCATCAGATAATGTTGGGCCCGCAATTCTTAAAATTTAAAAATTTACAAATTGATGGATTATACTTTGCTTAAAATCTCCTCGTTTCTTTTGTTGAAGTTATTCAGCGAAATTGCTTCAATTCTGTGCTTCATTATTTTTCGGCGCGTTTTTGTATTTAATGTTCAGGACAATTTCGTTTGATTATTTATTATTTTCACTTCCGCACGTAGAGGAAACAAATGCCCTTAAATTTCCGGAATATGCAATTTATCAGAAATTAAATTTGAGAACTAAGCCTACACAGGCTGTCCTTGCATTAGTGGACATTAAAACGGTCTTTATTTGAAAAATGTTTTACTTAAAAAATGATTATGGCGACAGTATTTTTTTTTTCAAGATGTTTGAACAAAGTGTGTTTGTTTTCTCCCTTAAGACAAATTGCTTACGAAATGCGAAAACGGAGGGAGAAGTTGAAACCGCATCCCAGAATGAAGGTCTACAAGGGGTCGCCAACTGAAGCAAACATGCGAGACGGTAAAAGATAACCAAACATGATAAAAAGTCAAACATATCTGATGAATCGGATAGCGAGTGAGGTGGAGACAATTATAGTAAGTCTTGTCCCTTCGGCGCCAAGTGTAGTTAAGATGGCGGTACAAGTTCTCCAGGATAACAGTTCGTTACCCAGCCCAAGCAGATGGCCTGTAAATAAAAGGACCTTATCGCAGCGACGCTATTTAATGTACAGGGTCAATAAGAACTCAGTTTGTTGACCAACACTTTCAAAAACTGCAGCATTTTAAAAGATGAACTCAAAACTATGAAACAGTTGATCAGAACGCAGATGGACGTTTGGACATCGGAGTCTCAATAAAAGAGTTTCATTGCCAACTTTTCCGTACGGACTTTTAAAACTTGATAAGCTGAATAATCTTATGATGTTCAATGACGTCTTTCGCACAAAATTTATGCCGACCTTTAATAGGTGTGATCAACTTTCTTAAAAATTGCACTTTCAGATATATCAATGCCGAATAAAATACTGCGAATCGAGCGAATGCAAATAAGTTGACATCGATCACTATTTCGATTCCCCTTACTGAAAAAAATACATGAGTTTCAAACCACTACGGTGTTTCCAGTTTATCTCCTAATCCTTGTGCTAAGTTAGTGCAAAATGTAAAATACATAAGGGTAGTCGAAATCCCTCGCAAGCCAGCAAATTATAAACAAAACATCTCGGCAAAGGATTTTAAAATAATACTTTTCTCGTCATTCGCAAAACCCCTGCTATCACCCTCATGACTTAAAGGTAAATCCGGAGAAACAAGTCTACACCAAGTCCTCAGAAAGGTTGAGGAAAAGCCTTCAAAAAAATATGAGGGTAGAAGTGTTCAGATGTTCATACCTTTTGATTGACAGGGCAAGTTCTAAATTATTAGTTATGGAGTACATTTTACTTACAATCCCTCTTTGGAACACAAAGTTATAAAGCGGCGTTCACAGCACTATACACGATTATCAATTGGGCAAAAACTCTTGGAGTTGAAGTCAACCCGGCTTAAAAGGAGCTTGTTCTCTTCACCAAAAAGCAAACGAAAAAATCGAATTCTTACTTTCACAAACTGAGGAACGTGGATTTGTGCCTCTCGGACAATGCCGTCGCGATAAGGCAAAAGTAATGTCAACGCGAATTGAAAGATTTCAGGTGATATTTCTAATATCCCAAGAAAGAAAACTGACGGCGTTGGACCTATCGATCTAGCCGGCTGGCACAAGTCACCAGAGCGGGAAATTCGACATCATTTATTAAAATTATGACACATTAAAGTACACATCGATCCAAGCTCTGAAACACGATGGCTAAATTTGGGATCTGAATTGTTTATTTTTTATTGTAAAATATTTTAAAAATGCACCGGATTTCAGCAAGGAGATGCATTGTCACCTTAATTCTTCAATATTGTGTTGGAAGTAATAGTACGACAGGTAAGTGTCGACACGAAATGTTATATCTTTTTCAAGTCCATCCGGCTTCTGGGATACGCAGACGAAATCGTCATCGCTCGTTCCCAGCGTTCCGAAGATGGGGTATACACGGCGATTGAAGAATAGGCAAAACCAGAAAAAGATCCACCCAACTACATCAACTAGGGCCAAAACATACAATGTCGAGATAGAAAAGCTGCTTCTTTGGTTTGTCAAAAAAACTAGGATCCTAACTCCTAACATGAAGTACTAAAATACTGCTCTACAAAATATTGTTTTTGCCAGTTTTGCTTTATGGAGCCAAATGCTAGGCGATAAGCGGCTGAGCAAATATTAGGATCCTTGGTAAGGTAAATCTTATTGATTGATTGATTTATTTATTTAGCAGATTCTGCTATTTGAAATTAAATTTAAATTTCAGCATAACTTAATAATATATCACAATTTTTAATTCATACAAGGAAAATTGGTTTCTATAAATTCGATAACTTTTCTTTTAAAGGTGTTGAAATTCATTTCTAGTTTTATTTTGGTTGGCAATGAGTTGAAAATTTGGCAGCCTTTATAAATAATGCTATTTTGGCATATTCTATGAAGATAGTGTGGTATTCTGAAATCATTTCTGTTCCTTAGTTGATATGGTTGCGCTTCTTAATCTTAAATCTTAAATGTTTTCTTAAATATTTAGGCAGCCTATCGTATTTTATTTTAAAAATGAAACATACAACATTGAATAAAATCTTGCTTTACACTTAACCACTTTAACATATTTAACATAACTTCTATTGAGGTGAATCTATTGCATCTTAAAATTGTTCTCTTGTTTGCTAACATTAAATCACTACATAAATACAGCACAGTGGAACAATACTCAAAGTGTGGCTTAATCATTACATTATAAATATTTATTGCACAAATTGTAGGTATTTTGCCTCTTAATCTCTTAAAAAAGTAAAGTTTTTTCACAATTTTGTTAGCGACATAATTAAGATGTACATTATATTTTAGTTTATAGTCTACAATAACACCTAAATATTTGATTTGTCTGACTTGTTCTATATTTTCACCGTCAGTATTTAAATTTATCACAGCATGGTATTTGAAAGACCTACACTTTGTTTTACTGACATTTAGTTTGAGTTTATTAGCAATAAGCCACGTATTAATGGAATAAAGGTCCTTTTGAATTTTGTTAATGCAGTCATTAATATGGCAACTGCTAATTAATATAAGTGCATCGTCTGCAAATAAAATGATTTGCGAGTTTTTTATTACTTTTTTTATATCGTTTAAATATATTATAAACAGTAATGCACCGAGAACCGATCCTTGTGGCACTCCTTTTAGCGTTTGGATGCTTTCAGAAAATACGCCGTTCACTTTCGTTCTTTGGGACCTTCCATTAAGACATGATTGAAACCATCGATGCGCATTATTTTCGATGCCGTACTCCTTTAACTTGCTGAGAAGAATATTTCTATCAATTGTTTCGAACGCTCGGTTCAAATTAAGAAATAATGCTTCCACAAAGATTTTGTCTGCAATTTCTTCTTTCCAGCTTATTATTACGTTGTTCAAGGCTGATTCGCAAGAGTGATGTTTTCGAAATCCGGACTGACTTTCAAGTAAAAGGTTATTCGTTTCAAAATAATCTTCAACTTGGACTTTAACTATTTTTTTTTCAAGATCTGTTTTGTATGTAGGGAGCGCATTAACCGGTCTGTAATCTTCACATTTATTGGAACCTTTAGTTTTCTCAATTGGGGTAATTAAACGATTCGGGGAATATTCCACTTTTCAAGGATGAGTTTATTAATTTTAAAAGTATTGGTCCCACAATGTTCAATGAGACTAAAATCATTTTACCACTGATATTGTTGAAATCTCTCTTCTTATAGAATTTTTTACATATTTAATATCTTATCTTAATATTTATCTTAGCTTATAGAATTTATTACATTTTTAGTATCACTTATGCTTATATATTTGAACTTGAATGACAGATTTACATTAATATTGATTATTATAGGGGGGATACACGAAATGGATATATTTATTTCATTTATACTTTTAACGAAGTACATATTAAAACGCTCAGCTATATTCTTGTCTTCATCTATTAATACACCATTAAAACATATATTTTTGATGCACCGATATCTGTCTTTCAACACATAACACTTAATAGCTCGCCACATAGATTTTTGATCGCGCGCGAAATACAGTCTTTTCTTTATGTCTTCATTTGTGGCTCTGATTATTTCTCTCTTATATTTGTTTCTAATTTCACAGTATTGAGCCCAATTATTGACATTATTAGTAAACCTAAACAATTGATATTTTTTTATTTTTTCTCCTTGCAAATATCTAAGCTTTGAATTGAACCAGTTATTGGCTTTGTGTTTGATATACTATATTTCTCACGAACAAATGATTTAGCAATTCTCACTATTTCGTTTTGAAATATATAACCAATTGTGTTTTGATCGTTCATATTTATCAGTTTTGTTATTTCACTGTTTCTCAGATTTTTTTGGAACTCTGGTTTATTGTATTTAAAAAACTTGATAGTTCGTGTATTTTCGACACTTGAATATTTCTCTTGTTTATTTAGATTCGACGTTATTTCAATAGACTCATGATGGCTAATTTTTAAATCTATATTAACATTAGCCGTATTAGTCCTATTGTTTGTTATAACATAATCTATTAGTGTTTGCGAGTTGCTGGCAATTCTCGTAGGGTCGCGAATAAGTTGATGATATTGATTTTCTATTTCGATAATATTTTTTAGCTCATTTCTACATAAATCACATTCATCCAACCAATTAATATTCACACCTCCCGCTATAATATATGTTTTATTTGATTCAACAAGATTTTCCATCCAGTTGCTCATTTCATCGCAGAATATCCGTTTTGATGCAATATGTGCCCAGTAAATTGCGGCAATATACCTTGTTTGACTTATAATGACTTATAAAAGTCAGCTTAATTCTAACAGAATATTTGGTCCTATCTGCGAGCAGGGCGAGTGAAGAAACTCTACGAGCTGTACAAGGATGTGGATATCAATCGAATACACTGACTCGACCACAGGGAGAGAATTGACAATAGTGCTCCAGCCAAGAAAGTCATCGAATCCAAACCACTAAGCTTAAGAAAAAACGTGAAGACCGAACATTCGGTTCAAGGACCATGCTTGGTCTAACCAACTGGAAGTAACATGGTCAGGACCGTCAGGGCTGGAGGATAACTCTGTCTCAGGCTCTTATTCTTCCAGGATCGTTGGCCTTATCAAGTTATGTAAAGTAATGGTGTGTGCTTTTATCTCATTAACTCCTTCCATAGTTATCGAAGAGTATATTCCAGCAAAAGGGCATGCACATCTCGAGACATTACTGACATAATCAAAATGAACGGTGATAATGAGGTTAATGCTGAGATTTCAGAACAAACAATCAAAATTTTGACTAATAAAAATTACTATATGTTTTCATTCCGAGCTCAAGGCTCTATTGGACGACCCCAAATTGCTTTTTTAACCAAAGGAAAAGCTCAAAGAGACGAAAAGCAGAAGATTTGCGTTCGAATTAATCGTTGAGGAACTCCTATATTAGTGGAAAAGATAAGACACAATTTGTTTAACTTCACAGTTTCTATTAAATTTCGAAGTGCAAGGATCTGTTTTCACAGACCTCATCTTATTAAAATGGACCAGTGTGAGTCTTAATTCCTCCTCTCAACAAATCAATAAAATAAATATGATGTAACTTTTTTATTTCAATCTTATTATTGTAGAACATTTTAAGGATTACTCATTTTTCAAGACCAACATTAATACACAATAATCTGAAGGATTTTCCTTTATACCTTCGATTTTGCTGCAATCAAAATCTCTTAAGGATGAAAGTCAATTACGCAACAAAGAAGGAATCCTTGTTCATATTTTTATCTTGATAGGAGTTCATTGAATCTATAATTAGGTCTTTGGGGAGTTTCGTTAAATTTTGTATTCATAGCAATCCCATGGGAATGTGTAATACAATCAGCAATAAAAGAATGAAGCAATCAATGTTATGTGCTGTTAAATGTCTATAAAGCTTGATGGGAAAATATTTGCGCCAAGCAGGCAGTATTCAAATAAGCTTGTATTGAATTTTGTATGAAAATCAAATGAGTATTTAAGTCAGGTTATTTTAGGATTTCTATAAATAAAAAAATTGATTTGAATCAATCGAATACGGTAAAGGAGGTTCCAATTATTTTATAAATTTTTAATGTTTGGTAAAAAATCAAAATCAAAGATATGTCCATGCTGTACTATATATTTCTTAAAAAAAAATTTACAGGACAACCACCATTTCATTTCTGTTGCTTCATTGGCTTGGTCCATTTATTTGTGAGTCTCTCTGTTTTTTTCACTTGTTAAACTGCACTGTTTGATGCAAAGGAGATGCGGAGCCTTCCCGACACTCCCATAAGCCTGCTTTACAATTTAGAATACAAGATATTTGAATTATCCACGACTTGGTGGAATTGGATGTGGTGGAATTGGAAGCAAAAAAACGTATCCTTTTTCAACTGATACGATACCTAATTTGCTCTAAAACGTATACGCATAAATCAGGTGCTTGTTGCAGGGACTTCGCTAATGATAGTAAAGAGCTATTTCGTCTTGTCCAACTGCTCTTTCTTTTAGAGTAGACCAAAATTCTCTGACTGTTTAATCTTTGAAAGAATACACCAAGAAACTTGAAATTTCCCAATTTTTCACAAAAATTTTGTCATCTGCAAACAACTCTGTCATCATCTAGATCGTTGCTAATAAATTTTGACAAACGCGACTCCTGAGCGTATTTCCTTCACTGTTCAAGTTGTTTTGTCAGAGCTCCTCGACAGCTTCGAAAAGCGGTCGAAGGATAATTTGTCTCTTATATGCTGACAGTGGCCCTGTAAGGCCGCTCTAAAGGAACTTACGTAATAAATGCTTCGCTTTATAATTATTGCAGGTGAAACGATTTGATTTTCTTAGACACCGTGGTTTGCTTCCTTTTCTTTTGAGTCGCCTTAAAGAAAATTTCTTTGTGGAGTAAACGACGATTTAGCTTGGAGATCCCAATGTTCATGAAAATGGATATCAAATTCATTTAAGGGCTGCTTTGTTCGACGAATTTATTATTTGACATGAAAAGAACCTTTTGACTTGCTCATGCTCTGGAAGTCTCCATCTGAACTGTGCCTGGTGTCCTAGTGCCCCATTGCAGTGTTCATATTCGATATTCATGTTCGAATGACTTCTCTTTTCGGGATATTCTTGAAGAAAATGTGAATTTTAAAACCAATGTGCACTGGTACCTCCTTTCTCTCCCTTCCACTTCTGCTCGTGCTGTGTAAAAAAAACACTTTAAGGGTACTTCAAGTCCCTTGAACACTTGAGCACTATTTAAAAAAAAAAAAAAAAATTGGTCAGCTGTTTTGTCACTTTGCGAAACCAAACTTATTTCAGAAGATTTTTTAGACTTGATTTCCAATTGAGATTAATTTTTATGTGGTTATAGTTACTTACCGTTTACGGCTTTATTTAGCTTTAGAACGTTAGGTTAGGTTAGTATGGGTGAACTGAGCCTAGACGACATTGGTTCCATTATGCCCATAGTCGAGTTGTATCCAAGGAAGAAAATAAAATAAATGGCAAACCATTGAATCATTCAGCATTACCCAGGCCGTCCTGCCCTTAAAGAAAGTAAATATAAAGAGTTCTCAATTTTATTGTGGCTTCAACGTTTTTGCAGCTTCTGCAAAAGTCCATATGTGGTACACCGAGTAGCTCCGATTTTTTGCCTAAGGTACAATGGCCTGTTATCATGCTTGCGACGAGACGGATATCCTTTTGATTTTGGTTGATGAGATCTCTGGATCTATGAGCGTCAATGATTGGCCACAAAAGCCTGGCTTTTGCACATCATTCGGAATGATTCCAACTTCTTTAAGCCCTGTTTATTGTTTCCGAGTGAAAAATATTTTTCGAGAGTGTCAATTGGCATAGAATGTGATATGATTCCAATTCTGATCACTGTTTAGCAAGTTTGTCTACCCTCTCGTTCTCTATTATATCCTCGTTGTTGTTTGCACATAGTACAGTAGAATTTTCGTACTTTAAATTAAAACCCGGCTGAGGAAGTCCGAAAAAACAGAGGTACCATAAATAAGAAATAAATGAAATTCATAAATCGTCCTGCAAAATTATCCGAGAATAAAGGTGGAATCTTCTCAAGCAAATGTAAAATACCATTCGTCCGTTCCATCCTTAAAAAACAATCAATTTCATTCCTCTTCTTTTCTTAGGCCATCTGCTGTTGAAATATGTCGAATAATGGAAACCTCGTAATAACCGGCAGTACGGTATTCGGAGCAAAAGATCCGCTAGTGATTTGATGGAATTGATGGCGTATCACACTTTGATGCGGCTCTAAAAACAGAGTGGAATTTAATGCTTAGCTTAAGGACTTTCCATCTTCGGAATGTGAATCAATAAAAAACTCAGTTGAAATGACTACCGAACCGATGTCGGTTAAAGCGCTGCAAAATGCCTAGATTACCTAGAGGGGCTTAAGAAATAGTCTATGCGGTCTGGTCTGACTGCTTTTTTTAAAAGCTTGACATCAAGAGCTTCGAGGCCCATGAAAGCCACACACATTTGCGAGCTCTAGAGCAATAAAGAACAGTATTTTGGTACATTTGTGCGTCAGACAGGACTATAAGAAGGCGTCTGCAAGAAAGAAACTTGAGAGGATGCATCGTACAAATAAATTAAGGAAGTCGTTCGCCAAGGAACATCTCAACAAACCGATGGCTTTTTAGAGAAATGAACTGTGGAGTGATGAGTCCAAGTTCTACAGGTTCGGATCGGATGGCGTCCACATAACCACATAACCAACAACACAAATCTAGATACACGCAAAAAAAATCAAAAACGGTGGAGGAAATGTGATGGTGTGGTACTGCGTGGGATCAACGCTTTTATGGACGCATTATCGAAGAACACATGATACAATTCGCCGAAGAAAATATGCCACTTATATGACACAACGATCCAAAGCACACTTCTCGCCTTTTGCAGCGTTACCTTAGCGATCAAAATGTCAACGTTTTAAAGTGGCCAGCCCAGTCTCTCGACCTGAATCCGATTAAGAATATGTGATACGATGTGGAACATCACAGTTAAACCGCAAAATGCAGATGAGTTATGGAACCAGTCTCAAATCGTCTGGACATCTTTTCCTAAAGTACGTTGTCAGACTTTAGTGGAAAGTCTTCCAAGACAATTCGCGGCTGTGCTGAAGACCAAATGCCGACTTCTACGCTTTGCCCAAAAAGCTTTTCCATGATTTTGATGCAATGCAAAATGATGTGCTATTTATATGACCAAGTATAATTTTATAAAAGTGTGTAAATATATTTATTTTCAGGAATAGAAACTTATCTTTTCGTGGGTCACATGTAAACAATTCTTTTTCTTCATAACACATTGAAAGAATGTCCTTTTATAGATAAAAGTGCAAGTGTGCCATTTATATGCCCACCACTGTACATTCGATTCAAACTAAAGTATAACGCACATGTAAGGAGGTCCAAAGACAATCCTTTACCTGCTTGACAGAGTTTCAAATCGAAATAGCAATCGTTGATGCTATCAACGTAGTATAAGGGAGCTTTATGAATGTCTTCAGGACAAGTGTTCCGGTAAGGCGAAAAAAATATTCTCATTAAAAAAAATCGACTTCAAGGAGTTAAAACGTTTAACTTTGATGAAGTCAATTAAAATAGCCACTTCAATCGGTCACTCAAGTTATGGCAGTTGTATTTATTTGCGCTTTGTCTAGGGTACTTAAGATTAGATATTTATTTAGAGACCCATCTCGATGTATCATAGTCAACTATAATCTGCCAATTTAAATACCTATCCTTGTTTGCCATTTCAATAGAAATTAATCCTGTAATCATTTGTGGCGGACAAAGATCCTGTGTCACGAAATCAAGAAAACAAATCCTCATAATCTTTCAACTTCTGAGAAGGATTCACTATGATGAGTGTATCTTTCATTTATACATCTCCTTAAGCATCTGGGATTAAAACGATATGAGGGCACAATTTTTAATCCCCACAAGGGTATATTCCATATTAAGGATTAATTCCATATTAAATTAATCGAAGAGATAAATCTAACGTACGGCATTAATTTATTTTAAAATATAAATCAAAAATATATTTTTTTTTTACTAATTCCTTCAACAGGACTTTCCATTCCAACTAAATCGCTCCTTCAGACATTTTCGCCCTCGGTACGGTAGAAAAAAAAATTAATCGGATTTTACGAATTTTAATTTTCTTTGTCTTATCATCTGTGATTAGAAACCTTAATTTTTTCGTGGAAAATTCATTTTTGAATACAATTTTCTTGGAAAATAAGTTTTGAGTACTTTAAAAGAGGCTTACAGAGAGGGTGCGATTTGTCCTGTCCATAGCAATAAAAATTAAGTAATGAGGAGGGTTACTAGTGCCTACCGATATTTCTCTTCGAAAAAAAGAAGGTATCTTATAAATTCTTGCAGTCAGGCATTCCTGAAGCTCCTGATTTTTTAGAACTAGCTCGTAAAACAATTGCTGAACTTTATGAATTAAAAAATATCGGTCCTAGACACCGATGAAGGCAGCGTTTCAACGAATTGGAACCATCAAAGTCATCAAACAATTGATTTTTTGCTTCAACTAAAAATCTGTGTTATATTCCTTGAAACGAAATCAATTTTTAAGGACAGTTTCATGCACCTGCCTTTGATATCAAAGGAACTGTGACTATCAATATAAAAAACGATGTGTATGTTTACACAAATTACAACTGAATAAATGGGGGAAAATATTTTTCGACAAACGTTCAGAAAGTGATGAAAAAGTGAGCCTCAAATGTCAATGCGAAAGGTCAACAAAAAGCTGTCACTTGAGTTTCCTGGAGGCGCAAGCAAATCAAAGTGTCCAGTTATGAATACTGCACAAACGTTAAGGAATAGGAATCTAATTTAAATACTGCCTTCGTTGTTCGCCATTAAAGTTGAAGTATTCTCTCACTAAACAAGAGGATGGATGAACAGCGAACCCTTCGTATATGGCTTCCATTGGCTCGCTTTGAGTACGGAACCCTTAAAACGAGGGAAGATCACACCGACAGATACCGGGCATAATGAAAGTAATAAGGATCCGTAGTAGAACTACAAAAAGCGATACTGTCCTTAAGATGTGTGTCCAAAGAATATCATTCAAAAGAAACTTTCTGTTTGGGCTTTTTCTGTTGATAAAATGATGAGGCGCATTGACATCTCGACGCCTACGTTAAAAAGCAAAATTGACATTTTTGGGGTTCGAAATATCCAAACACCAGAACATATCACTATTTGATACGATTTTGAACTGCGTGACACACGAGTTGTAAAAGACTCGATTTATTGTTCAATAATTCTGAGAAAATTCAAGGAATCGAAGAAATCGAAGTGAGTTTACAGGATGGCTTAGTACAAGCCAGCCGAGACAGTAATTTATCTTTTTTTTTACTTGGGTAGGTGAAAATCTTGAGTATAGCGACGGAGGCCGCGAAAATGGGTTTGACGGTAAATGAGGGCAAGACAAAGTTTATGCTGCCAGTGAGAAAGGAGTCCCAACAACGACGTCTTGGAGAGAACGTCAAAGTAGACAGCTATAACTTGGAGGTAGGTTGTCCACCTAGGCACCGCTTTCAATTTAGACAACGACACCAGCACTGAAATCAGACGAAGAATCACTCTTACCAATCGTTGCTTCTATGGCTGAGAAAGCAAATGATAAACATAGCCTTCTCGAACAACCAAAGTAAAACTATATAAGACCTTAATCGTTACAGTCCTGGTATACGGAGCGGTAGCATGGATTTTGCCAAAAGCGGACGAAGCTACTATTGGCTACTTCGAGAGGAAAGTTCTTCGGGTGATCTTCGGTCCTGACACTATGAGAATTTTTGAATCTTTTTAGTCGCTGCCTCGGCTGTAGTATTGGAAGCTAAAAAAGCCACTTCGTCCGCAAACGTCACTTCAGTGTTACCTTCTTAGCAAGGCAGATTTCTGGGTGACAACAAGTATAATTATCTTTCTTCTGTTGATGCGTTGTCGGATTCCATTTGAAGAATTGTTTCCTATTATCCTCGTTCTGAAATCGAAACGGCTGCAATGCTAAATTCCGTTGTGCAAAATATACCCACGAACAAAAACTGAGACAAAAAGTGCTACAATGTCTCGAGAGTGGCATGAACATTTTGGTCGTTCTTAAAAAATGTAAAAAATTGTGTCTCCTCTGGCATATTCCAGGGGTTGTCTCTGTGGACAAAGAAAATATGCTCGCGGCTCATTTTGCCACCAGATCAACACTTTCAGATCAAGCTCGAACAGTAGCAAGAACAGTAGCAAGAGTGCTAAAGATCTTGATATCCAAAAATCCGTTGGACCAGATGGTATTAAACCCATTCTCCTAAGGTGGTGTTCTCCCACGTTAGCAAAACCATTGCGTAAGCATTTCCATCATTCCTACTCTTCTGGCATCCACCCGAGTTGATGGAAAACAGTAATTGTTCAACCTGTCCCTAAAAAAAGCGAATCTTCTTCTCCCTCCATTTGACTTACTAACGTCCCTGTTCAGCTTCTCAATGACTGGCAGTGTGGTTTTCATAGCAAACAGTTCACTAGTGATTTGATGGCATATCTCACCGAAAAGTGGAACCACTATCAGCATGAGCTAGCGACATGCACGCAGCTACACTTTAGACTTGATATCGGTTACTTGTTGGGAACGTTTGGATGAAACAATTCTAGACTTAGATTCAAAGATGTGAAGTCTTATTGAGCGCAACCAAGAAAGTTTTCAAAAAATATCTTTTAAGCATGATTACTTTTGAGACACGTTTTGTTTTTATTTTAAAAATATACTGGATTCTTAACTGGCGCCCGAGCAGGGACCAATCCTTACAGCCCGATAAAATTTTTAAATTTGTTGCTAGTTTTATCGGACTGGACTCAGAGTTTGCTGAGCCCTACGGAGCATTAATTATAACTCTTACCCTGAACAAATTCCAGTAGCACGTGGGAACATCGAAGATTGAGAAAAATTTTTGTTTTTTATTTTTATTTTTGTTTTTATTTTGAAAGAATGAAGAACGCTTAACTAGTTTCTTTTTATAAGAATTATTTTTTTTTTATGATTTTGAGACCTCAGTGACTCAGTTTTGCACCTACCTCCATGTGTGCATGTTTTTGGTTTGATTGAAACATATTCTCAACGCATATCTTGTGGTCAGTAACCACAGCAGTCATTAGCAAACCAACAAACGAAATTCTAAAGTGGACTTGAAATGAATAAGCATACATAACATTTAATTATAAGGTTGCAAACAAACATCTTAAATGGAAATTAAGTTGTCCATGACCGCAGCCCTACGCAATTATAAAATATCATTTCACCCTTAATTAATCCACACTGTTGTGGAATTCTTAAACGACTCGTCTTTTCCCAAGCTTGTGGTTTCCATGATAACAAAAAATAACCACAATCCTTTCCACAAAAATAAACTTATATGCCTTGTGAACAGTAAAAGGTGAACATTATCCTCTGTCTTGCAAAATGCCTGTATTTATTTAAATACGAGAATTTTAAGCTTCATTCAATTTTTTCTCAAAGGGATGCATTTCATTGTTCAACATGCTCTTGGGATTTTATTGCACTTCGCAATTAACTTTCATTTCATTTATTTTATCATCATTTCATCATTTATGAGCCGATGAGCTTTTATAATTGAAGAGCTTCATTCTCCTTATTGGCACTCGTTCATTTTCAACACTTTGACGCTTTTCTTCACAGAGTTCTTATGCTCTGAAAGTTGTGTGGTCTTTCATGGTCTTATTGAGTAAGCCCTGAGCTGACGATTTTTGAGCTTCTTACGAAAACTTTCTTTGTTACACAGTGTTTTTAATAATTATCAATATCATTTCAATTTTTAAGGGTTCCGTACCCAAAGGGTGGCAATGGGGCCCAATTGCTATAGCTCCGCTGTCCGTTCGTTAGTCACAGTGCTATATCTTCTTAAGCAAAACAGGCAGACATTTGGGACTTTCACAGAATGTAACGTCAAATAATAAAAATGGTAAAAAGTTAAAAATAAGTGGGTCCGCTCACAAAAAACATGTTTAAAAAAAATGCTTGGAAAGAGACAGTGAGTGGTACGAAACCCTTCGTACGCATGTCTGACTCGCAGTTGGACGCTATTTTTTCAAAAAAAATTCGATTATTGTGTAAATTCTTGCATCACCAGTGCGGTGGATTGAAATAAAGGGTGGTCTATCGGTTCAATATTTTCCAACAATTGTTGCTACGAAGGGTGAACATTCCAAATTATTATGCAATCTAATATTTTTTAATGTTGGTGCCGTGGCTCGGCGGAAAGTGCGTCTGCTTTTGAACGTGGAGACCCAGTTTCAAATTCGAGTAAAAGTTTCCGACATTTTTCACGGCTTCTCGCGAGTGACTGACCATCTTTCTGATGAGTACAAATTTGCAAGAAAAGCTTTTGCAGCCTATCGGAGTCGGCAGAAAAATGTAAGACACACACACAAATGGTGAAGCTAGGCCCTGGCCCTCAATGGAGCAATTAATTTTTTTTTAATATATTTATTATTTAGTACATCTTCGACTCATTCCAGACCTTCATCGGATTGCGGTAAGAAGAAAGGCATTCATGTGATTCCCACAACCTACTCGTATTTTCTGAACAGATATTGCTCGGACAAGTGTCAGTATAGAATGTAGTGAAATCATCACTTGCATCTTGCACAAAAAGGCTAAGTGCTACTTTGAAGGGAAAAATAATGCTCGACGAAATTCTCCTCTTGTCAGTTCTTCTGAAAGGGGCTGAATGTAAGAAAATAAAAGAACGACAGCTGATCAGACTTTTGGGAACATACAAAGCCAAACTTATCCATCATATGAACCGTCCGTCCTGTCTGTCTGTGAAGCGGGTGAACATCAGAGAAGTCACGTACGCGAACTTCTAGAGTTGTTCAATGATGTTGATCTACATGGTAAAAATCTGTTGATTTCAATGTCTCGGCCATTCAGCAATTGTACAGTAGTATTCCAGCTAAGAAGGTCTCTTAATCTCAGTTACTACGTTTCAAACCAGGGAAGACAGAACCTCCTATTCTGAGCTAGCTAAGTGTTCACAATATATAAGGAGGGTTGGAGAGACTTGTTGGTTGGGGCTCAGGTCCATCATGGGCTATAGTGCCATCGAAGTTAATAAATTTAATGGGTTATTTTTTTGTGGTTTTTGTTCTATTTTCGAAAACACGCACGTTATCCTTTTCATGTGTTGGATTCAAGCATGCTCAGTTGTCATATTTGTCACTCGATTTTGTGTAAATTTTAAGGCAAGAGTCTTGGCCTAACAAAAAACTTTTAGTGCAAGAACTAAAGCCGAACAACCTGTCACGACGTCGAATTTTCGGTAATAAGGTTTTTAGAAAGATTCATTCTTTAATCCAAAAATTGTGTTTACATAATGATGGATGCTTTAAACTGTGTAATTATTTTCTGAAAAGAACGATATTCGTGCTACTAAAAAGCTGTTGCTGAAGTGGTTCTGAAAAACGCGAAAGAATAAAAATAAAATGTTCCACACTCTTCGCTGTCTTTTAAGGAAAAAATGGGTGTTCTTTTGTTATCGAAATTGTTTCTCTTCCCTCTTGATCGGGCAGATTGACTTTGAAATTCTCTTTGATTTTATTTTTCTGAAACTGTTTATTGCAGTTTGGTGCAGTTAAGCTCTTAATCGAGAAATTAGTTTGATGCAATTCATAATTTTTTTATTGGGGGCATGTTAAAGAAGCAATAACCAACTCGAAAGACGAGGTTTGTAGCTCGAAAAAGGCCGAATCCAACCAAAAATGCATTTGACATCGCATTTGAAAATTTGTTCAAGTATGTAACAAGGAAGCTCTAAATTAAAACGCTAAAGCTTTGATTGTAAGAAGGGCAAGTGTAAAGTTGCCTTAAATATATTCATTCTATTATTGAAAGAAATCTAAACCCTCGACAATTTGTGTCATAAATTGAATAATTTCAAATATCTCTACACCAAGAGCATGTATTTTTTTTTCCTCTGAAGAGATCTTATGTGTCGAAGGGTTGGAGTTAAACCAGAAAACGCACCACTTCCCTAATGAAAGATAGTATGTCTTTTGTAGTGGATGACTTAAGTTCCACTAAGGCGAGTATCTTTCTGTAAAAAATACGTTTCCTTTGCCGTGTAGTGCCGGACATTCACATGAAATCTTTCATCCTTTTTCAGGCATAGCCGACATTCCTCGCCTCGGCGCTATGAGGAGGCTCGTAAGCCTTCTACTATTCTCCTTGTCAAACCCGAGGATTTCCTTTTAGGAATAAGGACTGATTAATCGCTTGGATTGCCGAAGACCTTCTTCATTGGTCGAGTTGTAATGACTTAGATTATTTTACCTTTCGTTAATCAGCATTGTAGCTGTTATCCAATGGTACTACCATATAGTTCTTACATCTTATATCTTCCACGAATTGCAGCGCATCGTAGCAACATAACATTTGACAGTTTTGGAGTTCATTAGGTTAGATCATAATGCCCTAAGTGGTGCCTGGCTGTCTGAAAAGATTTGAATTCTATCGTCCTTAATACCCTCGAGAACACTGTGTCCAGTGCAGATTTCAATGGCGTGGATTTCAGCTTGAAACACTGTGAGAGCTGTAAGCTCCAAAGACTGCAACTGCAGAGTCCATATTGGATCCGCCTATGAATCATACCAGTCTTCTGGGTTCCAGTTATGGAGCTTCATTCGACCAATTTTTACGATCAAATAGACTGCCGAAATTATTTTGCCTGACCATGATATCCGCCATTATACAGACCATGTCTCCGTTAAAGATTGGCCATTAGGTCGCCGGTTAGTTTTTTTTTTACATAATCTGGCTGCAGTTTGATACACTATCTGATAGCTATCTTCCTTCTGAAAATAGGTAAAGGGCACGGTACGCATGACGCCTGTTCTTCAAGACATGCAATTCATTGTACCTTTTATTGCCATTGTCTGTTGGAGAGTTTTTGGTCATCGGTCACTTTCATTGTAGGTATACAACCAATGTTTAATTTTGGGACAAGTCCTGTCATAGAGGCGCCTGACTCTTGTCTTCATTGAGAAAAGCATTAGAACGTTTTTTACTGGGATTGATTTCACAACTTTTAGTAATGCACTCTGCATGATACTAGATACTGTCATGTAGTGTTTGCAAAAGCTTGTTTTACTTCAGTCAACGCCGACGTGAATGTTCGAAGTTATTTTAAGGCAACGGTCGAACAAAAATTCATATACGACAGTGAGAAGCACTGCATTGAGTTAGTTCAACATAAACAATTCTTTTGCATCGAAAATTTGCAAATGGCAATGAAAACAAAAAATCGTTCATAGGTGTATATGGATATCAATTTTCATACGCATTGGTTTTATTCAGAGCCAACGCTGTCTTCAATTTCAATGGCTCTCAAATACATTACTCCCATCTCTCCTCAAAACTGGACTCTCCATATTGATCGTTTCAAAGGAAGTCTTGGTCAACGGTTACAATAAATAATTTTTGAAAAAAAAATACCTCGAATTGTTTTACAAACTCATAAAATAATTTTCCTATGCTTTTTTCTTTTTTGATTTTGGGGTCTTTAACGTGTAGGAATCTAGATTCAGTTAGCTCTAGCAGCAGTTTTGGTAGTTGACTGAATGAGAAGAAATCTCATCGACGCATTTTTAACTCTGAAAAAATTGAATGTGAATTTTATTTAAAAAAAAAGAAAGGCCTTCAATTGATGTGAACGAAGAAAATTTCATTGGGTAAATTTAAGATGTATTTTTTTAGGAGGATTGGTTTTTGATCTGGCAACGCTCTTTCTACATATTGTCAATCTGACAGTAGAAAGTTGATTTGTGATTAATTTGAAAACCATGGTTCGGGTCGCCGAACTTATCGTCCGCTACGTCCAATTTACGGTCGATAGAATCGTCTA
Organism: Orthonevra nobilis; assembly: GCA_963555765.1. Lineage (NCBI taxonomy): Eukaryota > Metazoa > Arthropoda > Insecta > Diptera > Syrphidae > Orthonevra > Orthonevra nobilis. The sequence goes on from OY743224.1 coordinate 119,309,241, forward strand.
TCTGAGCAAGTTACCCGGAACACAATGAATTGTTTTCGCACCATGTACATTCTAGTGGATAATTTGCATCTTAAAAAAAAGACAGACAGTGTGACCAGATGATGTTGCACAGCGCAGTGTTAATGAGAATCTGAATGAGTAGATTTTTCGTCGTGCACAGCAATTGGAGCTTTGCCCGTCCTTGTGGAAGATGGTAAGCAACGATCTTGGCTTATAAGTTCTAGTTTGTGCAAGAGTTGAAACCGCGTGACCATAAAATAAAAATAAAACAAGATTCAGCAAAATTTTGATCTCGGATGAGGCCCATTTTTTTATGTTTATATAATTGGCTCGCACTTCAAGAGGATATGAATACTCTTATTAGTCATGAAGCACAGAGCGAGCGGGAGAATTTGGAGAAGAATGATGGATAATGTAGAGGTTTGGGAAACTCAGATGTATTTGGTTTCAACTAATTCCGTTGATGTCCCCGAAACAGGACATATACTTTGAAAGTTTGGAAGATTTAGTTAAACAGCCCGCTTTCAGTGTTATGCCTTTACAGTAGAGCCATCTACATACAATCTAAACACACCATTATTTTGCCAACACGAACGAGGAATAAAGCCGATACAACAACCACTACAACCATGCCACCCTCAAGTCAGACTACTATCGCCGGTCGACCAATCCACTGCTATTAATTTGATCCCAATGGCAAATGGTGACTGGACCAGATTCGGAAAATTGAATTGAATTGAAGACAAGCACTTTTTTCAATTTAAATGCATTTTTATTAAATTCATTTCATAACCTTAAGTGCTAGATAAAAAAATACTTAAAACTAGCTTAATTAACTTGACTATGACTTAAATAACATAATGGCCTTCTGCGAGCGCTCTAAGTTAAACCTAATAAATTAAAAAAAACTAAGAAAAAATATTTATAGTGAGAAAAACTTAGTAAATGGACTTTATGTTTAAACTGAAATTCGACTTAAATACCAAACTAAACCTTAACCTAACTAACAATAATATTAAAACTACTTACACTACATTTAAGATATATAAGCCGGCCAAGGCTGACGGGACATGCTATATTTGCCCTAAGAGCACCCAAGATACATAACGACGACGAAGTTCATTCTCTGCCCAGACACAAATAGTGTCGGTATTGCCTTTCGACATCCGCTCCGTCGCGGTCTGATACCGCCATACTAAAGCCAAAAGTCTCCTGTGAATCGCCCGTACACAGTTTTTCGGCATACGTGAAATATGTTTGGTACCGCTTATCTATCCTGAATCAGGCCCTTTCTATCCTAGGCCGTTAAGGCACACTGTCTCATGGTAGATATCATTGGGTTGAAATTCTCCGGAGATCAAGCTGTTGGTCGAAGTCTTTGCTCTTGCAATGTGACTTCGAATAAGCTTTATCAGAAAGTTATCCACTCTGATCAGGTTTGCCCCGTTGTAAATGATTTCATTACTAAAAGGCAAGCGCTCTACACACTCCGCCACCTAGCAGTATAAAATAAATGGATTAAATAAATATGTAAACGAGTAAAATTGTGGAATTTGGAGTCGAGAAAATCCAGATTCGCTTTTATCGATACGCCCTTAAACGCGACTGTTTGGTGAATTTTTTGGGCTGATGGAATCATCGGCCAATATGTTGCCGTCAATGGAGAGCGCTATAGAAAAATGATATCTTACTTCATCGTTCCTCAGTTCAATTTCATTGCCGTGACAGAGGTATAGTTTCAACAAGAAGACGCAAAATTCTACGCCGGCGTGACACCATCAATAATGGGTAGTGGGAAATATATGATCGCATAATTTCACGTAATGAATCTGTAAACCGGCCTCGACGATCCTGTGACCTTTAGATTATTTTCTTTGGGGGTATATGAAGTCACTAGTCTATGACGATAAACCAGAGACATTGGCCATTAGGAAGTCAACTTTCGCTGCATAATTGTTTATATTCGGCCCAGGTTGCTCAATAAAACTGTCAAAATTTGGACTTCACGATTGTGCTTAATTCGATCTAGCTATGGTGCGCATATGGCCGGAATCCTTTATGAGTAGTTATGCCATAGAATGATATATAAAATAAAACTTATATCATAGTCATTAATATTCGCTTCAAGTGTTTTATTGCTCATTGAATTTGTATACCTCGAAAAAACAACCTTTACAAAAGCTTGCTTTGTTAGATTCGAGGTGAACGAAGTCTTTAGAGAAAACTGTTTATGATGTATTTTTAGAAACAGTATGACCCCAGATGATGAGATGATTAATTTAAAAGAAATCTCCAAATTTTTTTCAAACCTTTTGTTGAAGATTCAGTTGAGACAGGGACAACGCAAGTTCTTCTATCGTTTTACTTCAATGGAGCCGTCATAATCGCCAAAATCTCTTTAAGGAATTCTCTAGATTATTTAAGATGCCGACACTTTTTGCCTTAAGCTGTGTTTAAGTATTTCGAACGTGAAAAAAATGTCAAGGAGGCATTACGTATAACAACATTCATCCGATGATAATAAAGTTCTTTTCACCGATTTTATTACTCAGGAGAAATGATACTTGCATAATTCGCAGTGCAAATAAAATAAGGATTCCCAACTGAAACCACCCAAGAGCAGTATTTATTCCCGCATACATTTCCACACTTCCAAGTTTATCAATTTCCATCTCAACAAAGTTGTGCGAAAAATTGAAAAAATTGGTTGAGAAAAAAATCTGAATGCTTCGACACGTTTCAACCGCATCCTTGGGCTGTCGTATAATAAAATAAAGAAGTCATTATTCTCAATCACATTGACAGCGAATGGATACAACAAAAAAAAGACTTTAACCATTTTGACCCAGTTTTGCAAAACAAAAAAAAAACGAAAGAATCTATTTATCTTGAATTGCCACTTTTTCTTATTTTTCCGCAGACTGTATCCGTGACTGTATCCGTTCTGACACTTACATTTATATCGGTGGACCGATGGTATGCCATTTGCTTCCCCCTCCGTTATAGGACGAAAATCAGTCGTGCAATTGCGTCAGTTTCATTCATTTGGATTGTTGCCCTTTTATCTGGTAAGTGATATGTCTTTCTCAGCTACCGGAATAAAAAGCTATCTATTGTTTTATCTTACAGATATACCCGAGTTTCTGGCATTGCACTTGAAGAGGCCTAAGTTACGATATGAGTCTGTGTTATTTACACAATGTGGCACAACATGGGATCACAATACGGAAATGAACTTTTATCTCATCCAACTTGTCTTGCTTTACATGTAAGTAAATCGTTAACACTATAACAGTTTTGTTTAAATAAATATAAAAATGTATTTCCACAAATCGGATAAAAATAGCATAAGGCTTAAGGTCACTGAAGTTGAGTAAACATATTCGTTAAGAAGAGTATGTACTCAAACAAATATAGAAAATGACCAAAAACATCCACTCACTGTCGAGCATTCCGCGATTTTGAGGAGCA